>JANJGN010000055.1:2190000-3450241 GCA_026770705.1 Isurus oxyrinchus | reverse complement strand
CAGCACGGGGTTAGATACAGAGTAAAGCTCGCTCTACACTGTCCATGCTCTGAGTCCAATCATCTCTCTGTCTCTCTCTGTGTCTTAGGAAAGATTCCCCACCTCCTGTTAGCCGTGTCTCCAGTGTGAGGTCCGTGCGCAGCTACAAAGCCCATCAGGCTCGCAAAGCCCGGGATCTGACCTATTCCTGATCGGATAATCGAAATGATTCCCCATCGAACTCCGGACCATCCCCCACATTCCTGTCAGTTGCCGAGGTCTCTCCCAGTGGTTTGAAACCCCTCTTCATATTCTGATCGTCTTGACAATTGTCCTCACAGCTTTGGCACATTCCCACAGCAAAGCAGCTTCCCCACAGCAAAGCAGCTTCCCCACAGCAGGGCAGGGTTTGTGGTGGGTGTGGGAGGGTCGGTTCGGGTTGGGTGGGGGTGGGTCAGGTTGGGAGGGGGTTTGAGGTGAGTGGGGAAGGTTGGGTTGGTTGGGGGAGGGTCGGGTTGGGTTGGGTGGGGGTGGGTGAGGATGGAAGGGGGTTTGAGGTGGGTGGGGCATGTTCGGGAGGGTGGGTAAGGGTGGGTCGGGTCAAATTGGGTGGATGGGTGTGAGTCGGGTCGAACTGAGTGGGGGAGGGTGGATCGGGTGGGTCGGGTTGGGTGGGAGTGGGTCAGGTTCAGGAGGGTAGGTGGGGGTGGTTCAGGCTGGGAGGGGGTTTGAGGTGGGTGGGGGTAAATGGAGTTGGGAAGGGGTTAGAGGTGGGTGGGGGTGGGTCATGTTCGGGAAGGTGGGTAGGTGTGGGTCAGATTTGGGAGGGTGGGTGGGGGAGGGTTGGGTTTGGATTGAGGGTGGGTGAGGGTCGGTTTGGGGGTTAGGGGGTGAGGATCAGGTTGGGGGGTGAGGGTGGGTGAGGGTCGGGTTGGGGGGTGAGGGTGGGTGAGGGTCGGGTTGTGGGGTGAGGGTGGTTGAGGGTCGGGTTGGGGGGTTAGGGGATGAGGGTCGGGTTGGGGGTGAGGGTGGGTGGAGGGTCAAGTTGGGGGGTAAGGCTGGGTGAGGGTCAGGTTGGGGGGTGAGGGTCAGGTTGGAGGGTGAGGGTCAGGTTGGGGGTGAGGGTGGATGATAGTCCAGTTGGGGGGTGTGGGTCCAGTTGGGGAGTGAGGGTCAGGTTGGGGGGTGAGGGTCAGGTTGGAGGGTGAGGGTCAGGTTGGGGGTGAGGGTGGGTGATAGTCCGGTTGGGGGGTGTGGGTCCAGTTGGGGAGTGAGGATCAGGTTGGGGGGTGAGGGTCAGGTTGGGAGTGAGGGTGGGGTTCTCGTTGGGGGTGAGGGTTGGGTTGGGGGGTGAGGGTGGGTGAGGGTCGGATTGGGGGTGAGGGTTGGGTTGGGGTGTGAGAGTGGGTGAGGGTTGGGTTGGGGTGTGAGGGTGTTTGAGGGTGGGGTTGGGGGTGAGGGTGGGGTTGGGGGTGAGGGTGGGTGAGGGTCAGATTGGGGGTTGGGGGGGTAAGGGTCGGGTTGGGGGTGAGGGTGGTGTTGGGGGTGAGGGTGGGTGAGGGTCGGGTTGGGGGTGAGGGTGGGGTTGGGGGTGAGAGAGGGTGAGGGTCGGGTTGGGGTGTGAGGGTGTTTGAGGGTGGGGTTGGGGGTGAGGGTGGGGTTGGGGGTGAGGGTGGGTGAGGGTCGGATTGGGGGTTGGGGGGGTGAGGGTGGGGTTGGGGGTGAGGGTGGTGTTGGGGGTGAGGGTGGGTGAGGGTCGGGTTGGGGGTGAGGGTGGGGTTGGGGGTGAGGGTGGGTGAGGGTCGGGTTGGGGGTTGAGGGGGGGGTGAGGGTTGGGTTGGGGGGTGAGGGTCAGGTTGTGGGGGGAGGGTCAGGTTGGGGGTGTGGATTGGGTTGGGGGGTGAGGGGGTGAGAGTTGGCTTGGGGATTTGTTGACCCTGTGGGGATGTTGGGCTGTGGGAATCTCTGTGTTTGGGACAATCTTTCTTCTTCTGCATCAACTGTTCTGTTGTGTAAATAATTGTTGAGAAACATGTGAGCCAAACATCAAATTGATATTGTCGCAAAAATGTTTCCTTATTTTTCATTTGTTTAAAAATTGGACAGGAACCTGCTTTAAAATGTGAGTCCAGACTCCAGAGAGAGGGTGACTAAAGCACAGGGAGCCCCCTCCGAAAGTGGGTGTGAAGAGAGAGACATTTCCAACAAATCTTACAGATACACAACCCAAAACTCAAACAACGGGAGAGATAAAACCGCAAAGGGGCTGAATTATAATCAACACGAAACAGAGGAGCAACTGAGAACCATTCAAACACCGACAACCCTCCCTAACTCTGTAACCTCCTCCAGCACCTACACCCCTCACTATCTCTGTAACCTCCTCCAGCCCCTATACCCCTCACTATCTCTGTAACCTCCTCCAGCCCCTACACCCCTCCCTATCTCTGTAACCTCCTCCAACCCCTACACCCCTCACTATCTCTGTAACCTCCTCCAGCCCCTATACCCTTCACTATCTCTGTAACCTCCTCCAGCCCCTACACCCCTCACTATCTCTGTAACCTCCTCCAGTCCCTACACCCCTCACTATCTCTGTAACCACCTACAGCCCTATACCCCTCACTATCTCTGTAACTTCCTCCAGCCCCTATACCCCTCACTATCTCTGTAACCTCCTCCAGCCCCTATACCCCTCACTATCTCTGTAACCTCCTCCAGTCCCTACACCCCTCACTATCTCTGTAACCACCTACAGCCCCTATACCCCTCACTATCTCTGTAACTTCCTCCAGCCCCTATACCCCTCACTATCTCTGTAACCTCCTCCAGCCCCTACACCCCTCACTATCTCTGTAACCTCCTCCAGCCCCTATACCCCTCACTATCTCTGTAACCTCCTCCAGCCCCTATACCCCTCACTATCTCTGTAACCTCCTCCAGCCCCTACACCCCTCCCTATCTCTGTAACCTCCTCCAGTCCCTACACCCCTCACTATCTCTGTAACCTGCTCCAACCCCTACACCCCTCCCAATCTCTGTAACCTCCTCCAGTCCCTATACTCCTCACTATCTCTGTAACCTCCTCCAGCCCCTATATCCCCCCCACCATCTCTGTGTATCTGTCTCAGGGTGTGTCTGAGCGAGTGCGTATCTGTTTGTGGGTGTGTGTGTGTGGGTGTGTATCTGTTTGAGGATGTGTGTGACTGAGTGTGTATCTGTTTGAGGGTATGTGTGACTGAGTGTGTATCTGAGGGTATGTGTGACTGAGTGTGTATCTGTTTGAGGATGTGTGTGTGACTGTGTGTATCTGTTTGAGGATGTGTGTGTGACTGAGTGTGTATCTGTTTGAGGATGTGTGTGTGTGTGAGTGTGTATCTGTTTGAGGGTATGTGTGACTGAGTGTGTATCTGTTTCAGGATGTGTGTGAGTGAGTGTGTATCTGTTTGAGGGTGTGTCTGAGTGAGTTTGTATCTGTTTGAAGGCGTGTGTCTGAGTGAGTGTATCTATTTGAGTGATTGTGTGTGTGTGTATCTGTTTGAGGGTGTGTGAGTGAGTGTATCTATTTGAGTGAGTGTGTGTGAGTGTGTATCTGTTTGAGGGTGTGTGTGTGAGTGAGTGTGTATCTGTTTGAGTGAGTGTGTGTGCATGTGTTTGAGTGAGCGAGTGTGTGTGTGTATCTTTTTGAGTGTGTGTGAGTGTGTATCTGTTTCAGTGAGTGTGTGTGAGTGTATCTGTTTGAGGGTGTGTGTGTGAGTGAGTGTGTATCTGTTTGAGTGAGTGTGTGTGTGAGTGAGTGTGTATGTTTGAGGGTGTGTGTGTGAGTGAGTATGTATCTGTTTGAGTGAGTGTGTGTGTATGTGTTTGAGTGAGCGAGTGTGTGTGTGTATCTTTTTGAGTGTGTGTGAGTGTGTATCTGTTTCAGTGAGTGTGTGTGTGTGTATCTGTTTGAGTGAGTGTGCGTTTGTGAGTGTGTATCTGAGTGAGCGTGTGCGAGTGTGTATTTGTTTCAGTGAGTGTGTGTGTGTGTATCTGTCTGAGTGAGTGTGCGTTTGTGAGTGTGTATCTGAGTGAGTGTGCGTTAGTGAGTGTGTATCTGTTTAGAACCATAGAACACTACAGCACAGAAAACAGGCCATTCGGCCCTTCCAGTCTGTGCCGAAATATTATTCCGCTAATCCCACTGACCTGCACCCAGTCCATAACCCCCCAGAACTCTCCCATCCATATATCGATCCAATTTATTCTTAAAACTTAAGAGTGAGCCTGCATTTACCACGTCAGACGGCAGCTCGTTCCACACTCTCACCACTCTCTGAGTGAAGAAGTTCCCCCTAATGTTCCCCCCTAAACCTTTCCCCTTTCACCCTAAAGCCATGTCCTCTTGTGTTTATCTCTCCTAATCTAAGTGGAAAAAGTCTACTCTCATTTACTCTGTCTGTACCCCTCATAATTTTGTAAACTTCTATCAAATCTCCCCTCATCCTTCTACGTTCCAAGGAATAAAGTCCTAACCTGTTGAATCTTTCCCTAACTCAACACCTTAAGACCCGGCAACATCCTAGTAAATCTTCTCTGCACTCTCTCAATCTTACTGATATCCTTCCTGTAGTTAGGCGACCAGAACTGCACACAATACTCCAAAGTTGGCCTCACCAATGTCTTACACAACCTCACCATAACATCCCAACTCCTATACTCAATACTTTGATTTATGAAGGCCAGTATGCCAAAAGCTTTCTTTACAACCCTGTCTACCTGTGCCGCCACTTTCAGGGAATTATGTATCTGAACTCCCAGATCCCTTTGTTCCTCCGCACTCCTCAGTGCCCTACCATTTCCTGTGTATGTCCTACCTTGGTTTGTCCTTCCAAAATTCAACACCTCACACTATTCCGCATTAAATTCCATCTGCCATTTTCTGGCCCATTTTTCCAGTTGGTCCAGATCCCTCTGCAAGCTTTGAAAGCCTTCCTCGCTGTCCACAACACCTCCAATCTTAGTGTCATCAGCAAACTTGCTGATCCAATTCACCACATTATCATCCAAATCATGGATATAGACAACAAACAACAACGATCCCAGCACAGATCCCTGAGGCACACCACTAGTCACAGGCCTCCAGTCTGAGAAGCAATCATCCACTACCACTCTCCGTCTTCTCCCACACAGCCAATTTCGAATCCAGTTTATAACCGCACCATGGATACCAAGTGTCTGATCCTTCTGAACTAGCCTCCCATGTGGGACCTTGTCAAAGGCCTTACTAAAGTCCATGTAGACAACATCCACAGCCTTTCCTTCATCTACTTTCTTGGTAACCTCCTCGAAAAGCTCTACAAGGTTTGTTAAACACGACCTACCATGCACAGAGCCATGCTGACTATGCTTAATCAGCCCTTGGCTGTCCAGATAATTGTATATCCGATCTCTCAGAACACCTTCCAATAATTTACCTACTGCTGACGTCAGGCTCACTGGCCTGTAATTACCTGGTTTATTTTAGGTCCTTTTTTAAACAACAGAACAACATGAGCTACCCTTCAATCCTCCGGCACCTCACCCGTGGCTAAGGACATTTTAAATATTTCTGCCAGGGACCCTGCAATTTCTACACTAGTCCCCCTCAAGGTCCGAGGGAATATCATGTCAGGCCGGGGGATTTATCTACCTTTATTCGCTGTAAGGAAGCAAGGACCTCCTCCTCTTTAATCTCTATATGTTCCATGCCACAGCTGCTTGTTTCCCTTCCTTCCTTATACACTCTGCCAGTTTCCTGAGTAAATACTGATACAAAAAAACTGTTTAAGATCTCCCCCATCTCGTGAGGCTCCACACGGAGACGACCACTCTGATCTTCAAGTGGACCAATTGTGTCCCTTACTATCCTTTTACTCTTAATATACTTGTAGAAACCCTTCGGGTTTACCTTCACATTATCTGCCAAAGCAACCTCATGTCTTCTTTTTGCCTTCCTGATTTCCTTCTTTAGTATTTTCTTACATTTTCTATACTCTACAAGTAGCTCATTTGCTCCTTGTTGCCTATACCTGCTATACACCTCTATCTTCCTCTTAACCAGATCGCCAATATCCCTTGAAAACCAAGGTTCCCTTTGCCTGTTAACTTTGCCTTTAATCCTGACAGGAACATGCAAACTCTGCACTCTCAAAATTTCTCCTTTGAATGCCTTCCACTTACTGAACACATCCTTGCCAGAAAACAACTTATGCCAATCCACTCTTCCTAGATCCTTTCTCATTTCCACAAAATTGGCCTTTCTCCAGTTTACAATCACAACTCGAGGACCTATCCTTATCCATAATTAACTTAAATCTAATGACATTGTGGTGACTGGACTCAAAATGTTCGCCTACACATACTTCTGTCACCTGACCTGTCTGGTTCCCTAATAGGAGATCAAGTATTGCATCCTCTCTCGTTGCTACCTCTATATATTGATTTAGAAAACTTTCCTGAACACATTTGACAAACTCCAAGCCATCCAGCCCTTTTACAGTATGGGAGTCCCAGTCAATACGTGGAAAGTTAAAATCTCCTCCTATCACAACTTTCTGTTTCTTAAACAAAAACAGAATTACCTGGAAAAACTCAGCAGGTCTGGCAGCATCAGCGGAGAAGAAAAGAGTTGACGTTTCGAGTCCTCATGACCCTTCGACAGAACTTGAGTTCGAGTCCAAGAAAGAGTTGAAATATAAGCTGGTTTAAGGTGTGTGTGTGGGGGGCGGAGAGAGAGAGAGACAGAGAAGTGAAGCGGGGGTGTGGTTGTAGGGACAAACAAGCAGTGATAGAAGCAGATCATCCAAAGATGTCAACAACAGTAGAACAAAAGAACACATAGGTGTTAAAGTTGGTGATATTATCTAAACGAATGTGCTAATTAAGAATGGATGGTAGGGCACTCAAGGTACAGCTCTAGTGGGGGTGGGGGGAGCATAAAAGATTTTAAAATATTTAAAAATAATGGAAATAGGTGGGAAAAGAAACATCTATATAATTTATTGGAAAAAAAAGGAAGGGGGAAACAGAAAGGGGGTGGGGATGGGGGAGGGAGCTCACGACATAAAATTGTTGAATTCAATATTCAGTCCGGAAGGCTGTAAAGTGCCTAGTTGGAAGATGAGGTGTTGTTCCTCCAGTTTGCGTTGGGCTTCACTGGAACAATGCAGCAAGCCAAGGACAGACATGTGGGCAAGAGAGCAGGGTGGAGTGTTAAAATGGCAAGCGACAGGGAGGTTTGGGTCATTCTTGCGGACAGACCTCTGGAGTTCTGTAAAGCGGTCGCCCAGTTTACGTTTGGTCTCTCCAATGTAGAGGAGACCACATTGGGAGCAACGAATGCAGTAGACTAAGTTGGGGGAAATGCAAGTGAAATGCTGCTTCACTTGAAAGGAGTGTTTGGCCCTTGGACGGTGAGGAGAGAGGAAGTGAAGGGGCAGGTGTTGCATTTTTTGCGTGGGCATGGGGAGGTGCCATAGGTGGGGGTTGAGGAGTAGGGGGTGATGGAGGAGTGGACCAGGGTGTCCCGGAGGGAACGATCCCTACGGAATGCCGATAGGGGGGGGTGAAGGGAAGATGTGTTTGGTGGTGGCATCATGCTGGAGTTGGCGGAAATGGCAGAGGATGATCCTTTGAATGCGGAGGCTGGTGGGGTGATAAGTGAGGACAAGGGGGACCCTATCATGTTTCTGGGAGGGAGGAGGCGTGAGGGCGGATGCGCGGGAGATGGGCCGGACACGGTTGAGGGCCCTGGAAGATAATTAAAGGCCCTGCCCGTCCAAGTTTAAGGCTGGCGGGCAGACCAGGAGCCCCAGCGGGCTTCTGATAATACATCAAACCTCATCCACTGGTGGGATGATGTTTCATGTCCGTGTTTTAAAAATGTAATAAATTTTAAGTGTTTATTATTAACACGTCCCATCTCGTGTGATGTTGTCACATGAGGGGGACAGGTTAATAATTTTAATATTTCGCTATTTTTCGGTTTTACTTACCTCCCACGAATCCCCCTGAGACAGGACTTAGTCTCAGGGAGCAGTGTGCTCTTTTGCGCGCGTGCCAGGAAGAGCGCACGTTGGCGGATGGAGATTCCCTCCACAACCCCCCCGAACAGGAAGTGCACAGCGCTTCCCATCGGGAAGGCCGCTGGATGGGCCTTAATTGACCCGCCCACTCAAAATGGTGGCGGGCCCGCCCACTCAAAATGGTGGTGGGCCCCGCCCACTCAAAATGGCGGCGGACCCCACCCACTCAAAATGGCGGCGGACCCCGCCCACTCAAAATGGTGGCGGGCCCCGCCCACTCAAAATGGCGACGGGCCCCGCCCATTCAAAATGGCGACAGGCCACGCCCACTCAAAATGGCGGTGGGCCCCACCTTCCCATCCGAGGGCAAAATTCTGCCCATAGCCTTGGTGTTCCACCTGGTTTGGGGACCAGCACATGGCGATATTTCGGTGGGCCGGGCGCGCTCAGTTCGCCCGCCATTAATTAAAGGGCTCGTTAAGCCCCTTAACTTGTCAACTGGGTCCGATTATGAGGGGCCCGTGTGAACTTCAGGTCAGCGCACGGGCCCAACGGGAAGGCGGGTAGCAGATTAGTTAAGAAAACTTTTGCAATGTCGGGATATGTGGCCTCAGAGGGGTTGTTCATGTTTTACACAAAGTTATAATTGATGAAAGTGTTTAAAACTTGCCTGGGTGATTGTTAGTAGTTCTCATCGATGTCCAAGAGGCTTTTGTGTGAAGTGAAAGCTTTCTGCCGACAGCATTCTTTTTCCGCCTTGCAGCTTTCCGGAGGCCTCCATTTAGCCTGGGGGTAAGGGCTCTGACCTCTCCAGTGGAGGCAGCTCCCCTGAGGAGGAAGGGAGGGATAGAATCAGGAGGAGGCCAGGACTGGACAATCAGCCTCCAAGGGAGCCACCTTTGGAGGGCCAGGCGCAGGCACAAGGGGAGAAGGGCCAAGAGGTAGCCCAAGGTGCAAGACGCCACTATCCTGCTGCCAGGGTACACAGGCGGCAAAGCAGCTACCTCAATATGTCTGAGGTGCAGGGCCGAAGGAGGCTCGGACTCTCATGGGAGACAGTCAACTATATCTGTCAGATGATTGGCCCTGAGATCTCCCCTAACTGTGTGGGTGGACACCCCATCCCAGCAGCTCTGAAGCTCACAGTTGCCCTCCACTTCTATGCCTCTGGCTCCTTCCAGGGCTCGGTGGGTGATCTTTGCGGTGTCTCCCAATCAGCTGTCCACACTTGTGTCAAGCGGGTTACAGACACTCTGTTCAGACAGGTATCCACCTTCATCCACTTCTGCAGCAGCCAGGCAAGCCAGACACAGGGAGCCAGAGGCTTTGCGGCCAGTGCTGGCTTCCCCCGTGTCCAGGGTGCTATAGACTGTACACATGTGGCCATCGAGGTGCCAGTGGGTGAGCTCAGTGCCTTCGTCAACAGGAAGGGCTTCCACTCCATGAACGTGCAGAAAGTGTGTGATCACAGGATGCTGATTCTACAAGTCTGTGCAAGGTTCCCAGGCAGCTCCCACGACGCCAACATCCTCAGACACTCCCAGGTGCCGGTGCTCTTCAGTGCTCCGGCTCGGCTGGATGGTTGTCTGGTGAGTAACAAGGGCTATCCCCTGCGAAGGTGGCTCATGACACCTCTCCGCCGTCCAAGGACAGAAGTTGAGCAGCAGTACAATAGGAGCCATCGGTTTTCTCAAGATGCACTTCCGATGCCAGTACCCCCCAGATCGCGTCTGTCTGATAGGGATAGTCTGCTGCTCCCTGCACAAACTTGCGCTGGATGCAGTTGATGATGAAAACTTTGACGCTCTGGATGAGGCTGTACATGATGAATCCAGCAGTGCGTCAGAGGATGAGGAAGCACAGGGTGATGGTGAGGGGCAGCACGCCCACCCGCTACTACACCAAGGAGGCAGGGACACCCGGGACAATTTAATCCAATGAACCTACAGCGAGCTCCACACACATGGATCAGCAGGAGCAGCATTGCCTGGAACCTCCACACGTGGCACTAAGGTGCTCCATCTTCCACCTGTTCAGCTGTAAATAAGGGCTTAGTACAGAAACATCAGTGTCCACTCAAACATTCATGATAAATATGGGAAAAAGAAAAATGCACCACAAACTAAAGACCCTCAGCCATGGTTACAAAGGTGGACTTTATTCTATCCAAAACAAAAACACACACCACTTGTTAGTGATCACAAAAATATGGGTCCCTATTCTAAGGCCAACACAAAATCACCAGTGACAAACCCGTGGAGTGCCTGAGGTGCCTTCTGCTTACGTTTTCGGGTGCTACGTCTTGGTGCTGCCCCATCGCTCGGAGTGGCTGGTGAGAGAGACAGTCTGCTGACTCTGCTGTCCTGTTGGCCTCGATGACCTTGGCAGACGTCCTCGGGCCTGTGGAGCCTGTGATGGGCCCCGCCTGGGAGGGAGTGGCCAGTTCCTGAACTGGCACCTCCCATTTGTCGCAGCCTCAACGGAAGCAACGTTAACTGGCAGAGGGGCGGAGGAGTTGCTGCCCTCATCCGGAGCGTCCTGAGAGGAGATCGCAGTGACGAAAGGCAGCTGCTGCACTGACGTGAGGTCCAAATCTACCTCCCTGCTCACCGCAGATGCATGGGCACCGAGTGCCGGCGCTTGGTGTCCGCAACATCTCCCACAATGGAAAACACCACCTGTGGCCGAACCACCGTGAGGGCTTGCGTCAGAGCGTAACCCAATCATATTCTGATCCATCTGGTGGGAGCCCCTCTCTCTGAGAGTCGCCAATCTCTCATTGAAGGAATCCTGATGCTCTGCCTGAGGGGGCGATCTTCACATGCACTCTGCCTAGACTCCTCCGTCGCAGAGAGCAACTGAACCATTCCTTCATGCAACTTTGCCAGATGCAAACGCACTTCCTGCCACCTGTCCTGCAGCTGCTGAAATGGGGACAACTCCAGAGACACGTCATCAGTGCCGCACTCAGCATCTGCCTGGTCCCCTGCAGCCCTCTGGCTACTGGTGCCATCGGCACTCTCTGCCCCTACCATCTCCTCCAGCGATTGTGAAGTGCCCTCTCCACTGTGACCTGGGACACTAGCCGATGGTAAGGTCCCCACCGAGGCGTGTGTGTCTGCACTGGTGCCACATGGCAAGTTATGAACCATAGGAATGGGGAGCGGGATAGTGATCACAAATGGGATAAGGTGACTTTGGAAGCTGGTGGAGATGCGATTCCTCAAGGGGACGAGGGTCCCTTCTGTATGACCCACACGTCAGAGAGTCTCAGGAGGACAGCAGGGCATGCATCACAAAATCGGGGGGCACATTGCCCCCCCTTCCCCGGCCTGTCCTGCAGCCTGCCCCCCTCCTCTGCTCATGCTGCTGTCCACTCGGACCTCCCTCCCTCTCTCCACGAGTGGCCATGGTGCACTGCCTCAAGCAGGCTGTCTGGCCATTCTTTATACAGGTTGCAGGCTCCTCATTGGAACCAGCAGTCTGAGGCCGCCCGACCCCATGACTATTTTCCCGTTCTCACAGGAGTTGCTTACCCGCCGGGTGGGCCTTAATTGGCCCGCCCGCGGAAAATGACGGCATGGCCCGTTTCTCCAGCAGCAATCGGCCACCTGCCCGACGAACGTAAAATTCTGCCCAATGAGACTATTTTGAAGCTTGAATTTGATTCCTTTCTGTACCTGTGGGAACTTTGCTGGATTTAATTTATAAGGATGTTTGTTGCCTTATTGAAAATGAAACTTCTACACATACACCATGTACAGCTAAATTTGTCCTCTCTGGCTTATTCCCGCAAATAGCTGTGTGTGAGTGCAATAGTCTTTCCAAATCACTTTGACACTTGTCTGGAAGGTAACTCTATAATATATTTAAATTTTCAAGTATCCACCACCCCAAAATTATCCAGTTTGATTAGAGGAAAATCAATTTCAGAATCCTGCATTTCTGCCTCTTTCTCTTTATCTACCACCACAAACACCTCCTTTTGGTCCTCTTCCCTGTCAAAATACTTTTGAAGCATATTTACATGACACACCCTCTGCCTCTTTCTTCTATCTGGAGTATTTATTACATTTACAAACTTAAACATCTCCCCACTGGGTTTTAGGTTCGAGGTTTTTCTCCTCATCAGAACTTTCCTCAGCATCTGATGCCTCCTTTTTAAAATTTAACTTTTTAAGCTGATCCTCTCTGTCTCTTTGCTTTGTTCTCTCTTCCATTGCTAACTTCTCCCTCTGGAGACCAGGTTTTCAGATTTCCATTTCTGTTTGGAAATAATCTCTCCTATTCCCTTTCTTTTTCTGCTGCCTGTAGTTCCAGTTTTTTTTTTCATTTCCAGTCCTTTTTCCCTTTTTGTTTGCCTCCAATTCAAGTTTTCTCAGTTCCTGGCCTTGTTCAATTTCAAGCCTCTTTATTTCGAACGGAGGTCTCCCTAACTCCAGCTGTGGCTCATTCATGTCAGGAACACTTCCAATTTCAAATGCTGTGCTCTAATGACAACTATGCCTGCTTTCTTTGCCCCTACAGGTAACCCCCAACTGCAACTTATCCGCCAACTCATCCTTAGATGATTTTTGTAACCCAGCCAGAGTTATATCCTCTACTTCCATAAAGGTTTTAGCCAAGGATACAGCCATTTTTGCAGTCCTACCACTTTAAAAATCCCTCATGCCAACTCCTGAATTCAAAGTGCTTCTCGTGCTCACAACCTTAAGATTCACCAACTCCAAGTCAATTGAGCGGTTTCAAATATTCCCCGCAAGGAGCGCCCAATTTTGTTATGGCACAGTGGATGGTAAATGCTGAGCTACTCAAATCCCAGAGGAAACTTGAAACAGCTGCCATAGCTGTTTTTGCAATTTGTATTTTTAATTTGAGATGCGTGCCTTGAATTCAGTAGTAATAAGTGAACCGAGCCTTAGAGGTTTTATTCACAAAACTAAATTGAACCTTTATTAATAAAATAAATGATTTTAAGCACATACATAGGTCTACAAATTATTACTATGATAACTCCTGGCTCCCCTAATTAATCTGACTCCCAGTTACACCTCTGTTAAGGTAACAGTAAAACAACATAGATTTCAACAGGCCCAAGCAAAACACACAATACCCTGGACAGTGATACTTAAAATGAATTCTCTTATCTTTGGTTGCTATAGGCAGCAACTTGACATATGCAGGCTGGAGGCTTTTCACACTTGTTAGTCCATAGAGTTTCTTCTTCCTTACACATAGCTTCATCTCCTTTGTACATATTTCTCCCTTTTTAATGTAAATCCCATTGTTTCAATATGCCTTCGCAACTTTACTTTTCCCATAATATAAATCACTACCTGGGTTTATCTAAAAATGCGAATGTTCCTAACACCTCCCATTCTAAAACTTCAGCTATGTTGACGTATTTAGCATTCCAAACCTAGTTTCTATTCTGATAACTCAAAGCACCCAGACTTGCTGTCTATAATTCAATTAAAGCCCCCACACACATACAACCACACACAGGGAAACTAATCTGAACCCCAGTGTGAATCTACCTTTACACTAAATTACAATGGGATTATGAAAATTATTATATTTTCGTGACAACAGTGGTGCTGAGCTGCCTTCTTGTGCAGTCCATGCGGTGTAGGTGCACCCACTATGCTGTTAGGAAGGGAGTGCCAGGATTTTGACCCACCGACAGAGCACTCCTTACTTAAGGAGGCACATACTTGCATTGGAAGCAATTCAGAGAAGGTTCACTCAGCTGATTCCTGGGATGAAGGGGGTTTGTCTTATGAGGAAAGGTTGAGCAGGTTGGGGTTTAGAACCCATTGGGGTTTAGAAGAACGAGAGGTGATCTTATTGAAACAGAGAAGATCCTGAGGGAGATTGACAGGGTGGATGCTGAGAGGATGTTTCCCCCTCGTGTGGGTGTGGGGGATCTAGAATGAGGTGGGGGGGGGCACAGGTTAAATATAATGGGGTCTCCTATTGAAGAGGGAGGCGAGGAGGAATTTCTTCTCTCAGTGGGTGGTCAGTCTGTGGGATTCTCTCCCCCCCAGACAGCGGCCGAGGCCGGGTCACTGAGTACATCCCAGGCCGAGTTAGACAGAGTTTTGATGGACGAGGGGAGTGGAGGGTAACAGGGGAGGGAGGGACAGGCAGGGAAGTGGAGTCGAGGCCACAATCAGAGCAGCCACCATCTTATCCAATGGGGTTGGGGGGGGGTGGAACAGGGTCGAGGGGCCGAATGGCCAACTCCCGCCCCTAATTCTTGTGTCAGGGAGGGTGCGGCGCGTGTGGAGGGTGGGATTCCTCTGGAGTTCCCGGCCCAGCAACCTCCCTCCGGCCAGGTCGGATTACCCCGCAGCCCCTCTCTCCCCTTCCCCCCCCCCCACTGACCCCACCTCCCTCTCCATCTCTCTCTCTTCCCCCCCCCCCCCGCCTCTCTCCTGACCCCCCCTCTCCTCCCCCCCACCCACCCCTCTCCCCTCTCCCTCTCCCTCTCCCTCTCACACCCCACCTCCCTCTCCATCTCTCTCTCTTCCCCCCCACCCTCCACCTCCGCCCTCTCCCTCTCACACCCCGCCTCTCTCTCTCTCTCTCTCCTGACCCCCCCTCTCTCTCTCTCTCTCTCTCCTGACCCCCCCTCTCCTCCTCCCCCCCCACCCCCGTGATCTCGCGCAGCCGCCCCTCCACCCAATAAAAACTGAGGGGGGGCGGGGCCGCCAAAAAAATCCCCAACCCCAACACCACCTGACCTTGTGACGTCACAGGCAGGACGCGCCCCGGCCTCCCCACCTCTGCCCAAAACACCCACTAGCGGACGGGTCCCACCCTCAATCCCTTGAACCAATCATCACACAGCTGCTCCACACATCCCTCCCCTGATTGGCTGGACCGGGTTTTGACCTAACAATGGGAAGGGGCGGGGCGCGACGCCGCTGGCCTTTATAAAGGGGGCGGGTGGCTGCTCAGTGCTGGTCGTTCTTGTTGTGGTTGGAGGAAGTGTCGGTGCTGCAGCGAGAGGAAGGAGGCGGGAGAGTAAAGGAGAGATGGAGAGGCGGCGCGAACCCCGCCCACCCGCGGTCAGTCAGCGGAACGTCCGCCGCGATCCCCAGCAGCGGCCACTCGGCGCCCGGACCCGAGGAGCAGGTAAAGCGGCGGAGAATGGGCGGCGGGGAGGCGGGTCTGGTCTCGGGGGTTTGTTTCTCTGGGTCACTGGTCCCTGTCCCCACCCTCCCGTCCCCGCCCGTTCACCTGTCCTCAGCGCTGCGAGAGGTGGGGAGGGGGAGGGAAGCTGGGCAGCGACTGGGGAAGCGGACACCTGGGAAGGTGCGAGTGGGATTAGTTTGGGATTGAGACAGGGAGAGAGTGGGGCAGTGGGATTAGTTTGGGATTGAGACAGGGAGATGGGGAGAGAGTGGGACAGTGGGATTAGTTTGGGATTGAGACAGGGAGATGGGGAGAGAGTGGGGCAGTGGGATTAGTTTGGGATTGAGACAGGGAGATGGGGAGAGAGTGGGGCAGTGGGATTAGTTTGGGATTGAGACAGGGAGATGGGGAGAGAGTGGGGCAGTGGGATTAGTTTGGGATTGAGACAGGGAGATGGGGAGAGAGTGGGGCAGTGGGATTAGTTTGGGATTGAGACAGGGAGATGGGGAGAGAGTGGGGCAGTGGGATTAGTTTGGGATTGAGACAGGGAGATGGGGAGAGAGTGGGGCAGTGGGATTAGTTTGGGATTGAGACAGGGAGATGGGGAGAGAGTGGGGCAGTGGGATTAGTTTGGGATTGAGACAGGGAGATGGGGAGAGAGTGGGGCAGTGGGATTAGTTTGGGATTGAGACAGGGAGATGGGGAGAGAGTGGGGCAGTGGGATTAGTTTGGGATTGAGACAGGGAGATGGGGAGAGAGTGGGGCAGTGGGATTAGTTTGGGATTGAGACAGGGAGATGGGGAGAGAGTGGGGCAGTGGGATTAGTTTGGGATTGAGACAGGGAGATGGGGGTGGGGGAGGGGGCATTGTGTAGCAGGGGTATTAGATTCGGAATTGCTCTGTCAAAGGCTTGCCCAGGGTTGATGAGCACATTAGGGTACCTGCCATCTGTCTGGTGCTCCTGAATGGATGGGGTTAGTCCTGGTAACTCCCAGGATGTTGATAGTGGGGGTGGGGGTTACTGAGCGTTGTGGAGATTGGACGCTGTGAAGAGAGATTGAAATGGTGTGTGTGTCTCAACAGGACAAGTCTCAAGGCCTGGGGATCATCTCTTCAGGAGCACCCGTGTGCGATGGTGATGCCTTTGAACGTCATGGGATGATGGTTGGATTCTCTCCTGTTGAAGATGGTCATTGCCGGACACTTGTGTGGTGAGAGTGCAGGGCTCTGGGGAGAAGCTTGGGGAGAATGGGCACCGGGTGTGGTGCCTGTTCGGAGAACCATCCTGCGATTTGGAGATCGAGGCCATTCAGCCCACTCTGGCTGTGCCAGCTCATTGAAGTGGCTGGTCCAACATTGCCTCCTGAAGTGCCTTTTGGCACAGCAAAGAGGAGCTTTATGTATGGACTGCTGCTGCACACCTTCCATTTTCTCGCCCTTGTCCGTCACCCAGACACGCCCTGGCAAGCCTTGTTGCTGTCAGGTGGCGGAGGCCCCCGATGGGAGGCCCTCTACGGAGGTGTCCTCCCCCTTTCTATCGGGGACCTGGGTTGGAGGGTGTTGCATGCAGCAGTCCCCTATAATAGGAGAGTGCAAAGGTTCACGGACTCTCAGGACACATGCCCTTTTGGCGGTCTTGTGGAGTCGGTGGACCATGCTCATATCGGGTGTTGTAGGCTGCACTCCCTTTTTAGTTCCCTGAAAAACCTTTTATTGATGTTTTGTTGGCATTTCAGCCCCACGCTCCTGATCTATGGGCACCTGGTGCGGAAGGGGGTCGAGAAGGAGGAGGACCTCCTCGTGAAACTGCTTCTGGGCCTGGCCAAGTTGGCCAACAGGTCCAGGCCGCAGGCGATCGACCGGGGAGTCCTGCCCGATTGTTATCCCTCTTCCGCGGCTACGTTTGCTGCCGGATGTCTCTGGAGAGGGAGCACGCGGTGGCTTCTGGCACTCTCGAGGCCTTCCGGGCTCGGTGGACACTGCGGGGACCGGGGTGTTTTGTTGACCCCTTTAATCACATTTGATTTAAAGTTTGTAAGGTTCTTTTAAATTTTGTTCTTGGTTTTAAAACTGACCTGAATTAGGTGCTGTGCCTGATTTATCCCAATTTTGTTGATTTTGGTTTAATTGGTTTCACTTAAAAGATAATTGCCTCCTGTAGCCCTCGGACGCCTCCCTCGGACGGCTCCCTCGGACGGCTCCCTCGGACGGCTCCCTCGGACGGCTCCCTCGGACGGCTCCCTCGGACGGCTCCCTCGGACGGCTCCCTCGGACGGCTCCCTCGGACGCCTTATTGGACTTATTGAAATGCTCTGCGCTAGCTCTCCTAGTTTCTTTTAAGCTTTCTTCTTGTTTTTACAGTTGACCTGAATTAGGAGCTGTGCCTGATTTATCCCAATTTTGTTAATTTGGATTAATTGTATTTTACTGTATAAGAGTTACACTCAACTCCGAGTGTGCAGGTCGCAGCTGATGCCATCCAAGACCTAAGGAGGGTCGTGCTTGGACCTGGTGTTGTTTTGGGTGTTGAGGTGGCCCAGGTGCGCGGTGGTCTTCCTGCTGAACGTTCCCCTGTTCAGACAGAATTCCACATTGGCCCCAAGCCCTGAACCCTCCCTCGGGTGCCGGTGCCCTGCAATATGAGCTGCCTCGGGGACATGCCCTCTGTGCCTTTTGGCACGGCAAAGAGGAGCTTTATGTATGGACTGCTGCCGCACACCTTCCATTTTCTCGCCCTTGTCCGCCACCCGGACACGCCCTGGCAAGCCTTGTTGCTGTCAGGTGGCGGAGACCCCCGATGGGAGGCCCTCTACGGAGGTGTCCTCCCCCTTTCTATCGGGGACCTGGGTTGGAGGGTGTTGCATGCAGCAGTCCCCTATAATAGGAGAGTGCATAGGTTCCTTGCCTCCCAGGACACCTGCCCTTTTTGGGGTCTTGTGGAGTCGGTGCACCATGCTCATATCGGGTGTTGTAGACTGCACTCCCTTTTTAGTTCCCTGAAAAACCTGTTATTGATGTTTTGTTTGCACTTCAGCCCCACGCTCCTGATCTATGGGCACCCGGTGTGGAAGGGGCTCAGGAAGGAGGAGGACCTCCTCGTGAAACTGCTCCTGGGCCTGGCCAAGTTGGCCATTAACAGGTCCAGGCAGCGGGCGATTGAGGGGGGAGTCCTGCCCGATTGTCCCTCTTCTGCGGCTACGTTCGCGGCCAGGTGTCCTTGGAGAGGGAGCACACGGTGTCTGCCGGCACTCTCGAGGCCTCCCGTGCTCGGTGGGCACCGCGGGGACTGGGGTGCTTTATCGACCCCCTTAATCACATTCTGGTTTAATGTTTGTAAGTTTCCTTTAAACTTTGTTCTTGGTTTAACAGCTGACCTGAATTAGGGGCTGTGCCTGATTTATCCCAATATTGTTAATTTAGTTTAATTGTTTTAACTCGGAAGAGTTACACTCAACTCTCGACAAGCGTAGGCTGCTCTCCAAACTCAAGTGGCTGAACTGAGGCTTCTGCGTGTGGCAGAGAGAGAGCAGCAGGGTTAACACGGGGGGGGGGTCTCGCAGCCCCAGCTTGCGGTCAGTCAGCGGAACGTCCACTCCGACCCCCAGGAGCCGCCGCCCGTGGGCCGGAGGGGATTGAGCTCCAGCAGCGGACACTCGGCGTCCGGACCCGAGTACGAGGTGGACATAGGGGCGGCAGCCTCCCAACCCCCACCGCCCCTCGCACACCACACCTTCCAAACTGTCCCCATAACTAGCTAAACTAGCACTCCACTAATCCTGACTCCCACTGACCCATCCCTCGCTCACACACCTTCCGAACCGTCTTGACACCACCCCTACATTTGAAGACGCGGCTCTGGGCCCCGCGGCTGCCTCTTCAAATTTACGGGTGGTGTCAAGACACGGATCTTCGCCCCCCCCCACCCCCCCAACAACCACACCCCCCCCCGCCACACCCACACCCGCCCCCCAACACCCACACCCCCCCCCCCCCCTCATGCCTACACCCCCCCAAATTCAGATCAGACCATGCGCACAGACGGAGCCTGTTCTGCACTGAGAGAGAAAATAACTAATTCTTTTATTGGATTTATTAAACTCCGAGTACGGACAACTCTCGACAAGCGTAGGCTGCTCTCCAAACTCAAGCGGCTGAACTGAGGCACCTGCGTGTGGCAGAGAGAGAGAAAGCTGCAGGGTTAACACGGCGGCAGGGGGAAAACCATCCCTTTATTTTTAAGCAGTGACTCCTGCCCCATCTGCCCTGTTCTAGATTCTCCTACAAGAGGAAACAATCTCTCCACGTCCACCCTGCAAGACCCCTCAGGATCTGGAAGGATGACACCATCTGTGACTACACCAAAGAACTCTAATAAACTGGTTAAACATGATTTCTATTTCACAAAACCATGAGGACTCTGCGCGATTGTCTGGAATTTTCCCAAGTGCTCTGTTATAACGTCCTTAATAAAGCTTCTAAACATGACAAATGTTAGTCTGTTGTTTCCTGCTTTGTCTCTGTTCCTTTGAATAAGGGAGTTAGGAAGTTACAGTGACCATTTTCATATCTAATGGCCTAAAGCTAGGGAATTTTGGAAAATTAAAACCAATGTGTCAACTATCTCACCAGCCACTTCTTTTAAGACACGGGAAGGTTCCCTCAATGGGGGGAGGGGAGGAGGTGGGGAGGAGGGAGTGGGGGTTGTCCTGCGGCGAGAAGCTGACCTAAACCGGGCTCGGATTCTCCGAGAGACGACCTGGTCGGGACCTACACGGTTCTGAAGGGGGGTTCGACAGGGTGGACGCCCAGAGATCGTACCCTGGCTGGCCCTGGGAAATCTAAAACACCTGGTGGGGAGGGAGGTGAGGGGCAGAGTCTCGGGATGAGGCGGCCGGACATTTTGGGGACTGAGGCAAGGAGGAATTTCTTCACTCCGGTTTGTGAATCTTTGGGATTCTCCACCTTAGGGGGATTGTGGAAGCTCCATCGTCGAAGACATTCGAGGCTGGGTCGGACAGATTTCCAGACTTGGGGTGGGGGTCAAGGGATACGGGGAGCGGGTGGGAACATGGAGTCGAAGCTCAACATCCCCAAGGTCGTATTGAATGGCGGAGCAGGCTCGATGGGCCGAATGGCCTGGTGTTCTTGTGTTTCTCACTCTCTCACTCACAGGCCAAACCATACCAGATGAGAGGGACTCATTCCCTTTTAGCTGCTGACCCTGAGATGGACTGTGTCCACACATCTCCCCTTTACTTAGCAGGCTCGGTGTGTGCAGTGTGGGTCACACAAGGCACCATGTACCCTCCAATTTGCCAGCCAGGCAGTAAGCACCAGCATCCAGGCTTTGGGCTGATAAGTGACAAGTAACAGTCGCGCCACACAAGTGTCAGGCAATGCCCATCTCTAACAAGAGAGAATCTAACCATCGTCCCTTGACATTCAATCACATTACCATAGCTGAATCCTCCACTATCAACATCCTGGGGGGTTACCATTGATCAGAAACTGAACTGGACCAGCCATATAAATACTGTGGCTACAAGGGCAGGTTGGAGGCTGGGAATCCTGCAGAGAGTCACTCATCTCCTGACTCCCCAAAGCCTGTCCACAACCTACAAGGCACAACTCAGGAGTGTGATGGGAAACTCCCCACTTGCCTGGATGAGGGCGGCAAATTACGCACAGCAGGATCCCACCGTCGGCGCTGAGGGAACAGCCAGGTCGTTCTGCCTTTCGTGGGGCTGGTCAAGGGATTAGATATGGGCCCTGGGGGAGTGGGAGTAGGTGGATAGGGTTGGGGGTTGGGGGGGTGTAGGCAGTGTGGGGGGATTTAGCTACCAATTATCGTGTATTTACCTACCATTAATATTACTCTTGAAAAAGCACCACAGCATCTTATGAGGCAAAACATAGCTGTGTGTATCCTATCCCACACAAAGTGCTGCTCAACCCTTTGCCAACCTACATTGGGTCCCTGTTTCCCAGTGCCTCAAATTTAATTCCCTCTATGCCTTTCCTTATCTCTGTAACTTCCTTCGGCCCTCTAACTCCCCCAACTCACACTGTGGATCCCCACTTCCTTTTCCACATCACTGCTGGTCATGTCTTCAGCTGTCTGAGGCCTATGTTCCAGGATACCCACCCGAAACCTCTCCGTTTCCTCAGGACCACCTCCTCCTTTAAGGACATGCTTAAAACAGACCTCTTTACCCCAGCATTTTGGCCCTCCTAATATTTCCTTCTTTAGCTTGTTCTCTATTTTTCCCTGATTACACTTCTGCAGAAGCGCCTTGTGGTATTTTTCTGTGTTAATGATGCTAAACAAATGCAGATGTTCTGTTGTTGCTCAGTGACACAGCGCTGTTCTATTTGAGGATATACAAGTTTTCACACAACAGTTTCAGGAAAGCACAATTTGTACATTTGTGGCATTGGCTTCTCTTTTTCACGTTGCTTTAGGTTCTGTATATTACAAGAAACAAAGCACAAAATCCGAAGTAATTCTGTTTACCGATCGTGGGTTCCGGGATTGATCACTGAGATCGCAATTTAGCAGAAGAAAATACCACAACATTTCAGCTTGTTCAGCTTTTATCTAAATGTTAAGAAAAATGCCTTTTCACAACAGGTATAGGGAAGGCTTCTGGTGACTAGTTTCCAAGTGTGCAAGGTTTGGACAGACAAATTTAAGAATGTATTTTAGATTTTGGAGCAGCTGCAGGATTCGCTTTCAGCCAATCACAATCCTCCATTTACCTTGCCTGGCTAGATGCATCATCTAATAGTTACATTTAAAATGCTTAGACAGCGCTGATGGCAGTGCCCACTTGCCGAAACCGTTAAAATAATTGCAGGTTGGTTTAAAAGTGTTGGAAGTCCAACTCCATACACTGAACTCCATACAGTGTCAAACAGAAACAATGGGGAGAGGAGAGGCCATCAGGGCAGAACAGGCCGGAGGGTAGGCCAGTGGGGCAGTGTGCCCCTCGGTTTTCCCGACCAGTGTCTACCTGCCCTCCTGGAGGAGGTGGCAGCGCGCCGGGATGTCCTGATTGCGAGGGACGGGAGGCAAAGGCCTCCCCGCCTGACCAAACATGTGTGGAAGGAGGAGGCCGAGAGTATTAGCTCCCATGATGCAGTGCGCCGCACATGGCTCCAGTGTCGCAAAAGATTCAACGATCTCCTGCGCTCAGGAAGGGTGAGTACCATGTTGCCTCAAGTCACTTAATGCAGCTGTCATCCGTCATAGTGCTGCAACTGGGAAGCGTGTCAAAGTCAGGGTGCTAACCTGCTGGGAGGGGAGCTTCCAGTTGGCGGGGCACCAATCCATCTGCTGGTCTTTGCGCTCCACATGCTTGTACTTCCTTCCTTAGCAAAGTGACACCTCGTGGGGCCACATGTGAAGGAGGCAGCGTTTGGGCAATGGTGGGGGTGGGGGGGGTCAGCCCTGCCTTGTTTGGGTGAGTGTGCGGCAGCTGCGGGGTGAAGAGGAACTGGAGTCCTGCAATGTCTCACTCTGGCTGGGTTGGCAGGGATGCGATGGGAATCCAGGTGCAGGCTGGACTCATCAATGCTCCTCTCGCCTTTTCAGGAAAAGACTGCGCACAATGCGTGGGAACAAATGGCGGACTGGCAGAGGACAGGCCCAGCCGGCCATCCTAATGGCTTACGAGCAGCAGGCCATGGATCTGGAGAGGAGCTATGACCCCAGGTCCACCGGTGGCGATGAGACTGAGGTGCCGGGGGGAGGTACGTTTGGCGAGCGCTCAGGTCACCATGTGTGTCACAGAAGCCATGGGGCTGCTGAATGCTCCATGACTGAAGTTTGCAACGTGGGTTTACCATTGATTATGGAAAGATGAGCGCATAATGATCTGGGGGAGCGACACGCGAGTTGACATTGTCTGCATGAATTAAATGTCCTTTATTTTCCTCTTAGCATCACCGGAGCAGGAAGCAGAGGAGCCACCTCTCACACCTGAGGGCCCAGAGTAAATCCATTCACCAGCGTCACATCATCTCAGCCAGGCAGGCACCAGCACAGATACCAGCACCTCGTGGGAATTGGATATTCGCTAGTGTCCCGGGGCACAGCGGCGAGTACACTTCACACTCATTTGAGGTGAGGGCAGAGACAGGGAGTGACCAGGGAGATTGTTTGGGCACCAAGTATCCCAGCTCAGTGCCCATCCATCTACGGTGAGCAGGCAGGTCCGAAGCAACCTCACGTCGGTGCAGCAGCTGCCTGTGGCCTCTGCAGGCTCCTCTCAGGCCGCTCTGAATGAGGGCAGCAGCTCCTCCGCCCCTCTGCCAGTGACCGTAGCATCCAATGAGGCTGCGGCGACAGGGGAGAAGCCAGCTGTGGAACTGGCCGCTCCCTCTCAGGCGGGGACATCAAATGCTCTGCGGGCCAGAGGACGTCTGCCAAGGTCATCGAGGTCAACAGGACAGCAGAGTGAGCAGCTGTCTCAGATGCCAGTGCCAGTGAGGGGGCAGCACCTAGACATAGCAACCGTAAGCGTCGATTTAAGGCACCTTAGGCATACCACGGGTTTCTCACCGATGCTTTTATGTTGACCCATAGTACTTTGTGAAAGACTTGGTGTGAAGTTCTTGTTTTGCTTTATCAAGTTACATTTGTTCACTCAATAAATGTTGACATGTTGCCATGCCTCAGGGTGATTCCTTACTTCTGCAAGTGGACAGGAAGCCACGATGTTATGAGTAAGTTGTTTGACATTGAGCTTTAGTGACAAGGGCCTTAGTTAATGTTATTATCCAGGCTGATTTAGCACTCAGGTATCGAGTGTGGAGCCTGCAGCCCTGGCGTGTGTTGAAGCTCCATCTGTGGTGGGCTAGCTGAAGGTTCTCTGGATTAAAGTCTCCCGTGTGTCCCTGCCTCCCTGCAGTATGCTATTTTCAGCATCTAACCCCCCCCCGCGTTCTCCTGTGCATGCTCATCCTCGGACTCACAGCTGGACTCATCCTGTGCATCAGGAGCAACTGCATCCAGGTCTCCCTCGTCCACTGTGTCGCCCCTTTCCAGCGCCAGATTGTGGAGAGCGCAGCATGCAACCTCTATCAGCGACACATGATCTGGGAGCTACTGGAGTGCACCCTCTGAAAGGTCCAGGCATTGGAAGCGTATCTTGAGAAGACCGATGGCTCTCTCCACAGCAGCCCTTGTGGTGCCCTGGCTCCTATTGTACCGCTGCTCAGCTTCTGTATTTGGATGGCAGAGAGGTGTCATGAGCCACCTTCTGAAGGGAAAGCCCTTGTCACCCAGCAGCCATACATCCAGCCGAGCTGGAGCACTGAAGAGCCCCGGCACCTGGGGGTGTCTGAGGATGTCGGTGTCGTGGGAGCTGCCTGGGTACTTTGCAGAGACTTGTAGAATCAGCATCCTGTGATCACACACTATCTGCACGTTCATGGAGTGGAAGTCCTTCCTGTTGACGAAGGCACTGGGCTCACCCGCTGGTGCTTGGATGGCCACATGTGTACAGTCTATAGCAGCCTGGACACGGGGGGAAGCCAGCACTGGCCGCAAAGCCTCTGGCTCCCTGTGTCTGGCTGGTATCATCCCAATTACTGACATTCCGACAGTGCAGCACACTCTCAATTACTGACAGTCCAATAGTGCTGCACACCCTCAATTATCGACACTCCAACAGTGCAGCAAACTAACAATTACTGACACTCCAGTAGTGCAGCACACACTCAATTACTGACACTCCAACAGTGTGGCACAGCCTCAATTACTGAGACTCCGATAGTGCAGTATAGCCTCAATTACTGACACAGCAAAAGTATAGCACACACTCAATAACCGACGCTCCAAAAGTGCAGCACATCCTCGATTACTGATACTCCAATAGTGCTGCACACACTCAATTACTGTCGTTCCAATAGTGTAGCACACCCTCAATTACTGACCCTCCAACAGTGCAGCATACCCTCAATTACTGACCCTCCAACAGTGCAGCACACCCTCAATTACTGACCCTCCAACAGTGCAGCACAACTTCAATTACCAAGAACCCAATAGTGCAGAACACTGTCAAATACTGCTGCTCCGACAGTGCAGCACACCCTCAATTACTGACCCTCCAATAGTGCAGCATACCCTGAATTACTGACCATCCAACAGTGCAGCACTTCTCAATTACTGAGTATCCAATAGTGTAGCACACTGACAAATACTGACTCTCTGACAGTGCAGCATGACCTCAATTACTTACCGTCCAGTGGTGCAGCACACCCTTAATTACTGACACTCCATTTGTGCAGCACACACTCAATTACTGACCCTCCAATAGTGCAGCATGACCTCAATTACTGACCGTCCAGTGGTGCAGCACACCCTTAATTACTGACACTCCATTTGTGCAGCACACACTCAATTACTGACCCTCCAATAGTGCAGCACACCCTCAATTACTGACACTCCAATTCTGCAGTACACGCTTAATTATTGACCCTCCAATAGTACAGCACACTGTCAATTACTGACACAACAATAGTGCAGCACAACCTCAATTACTTATACTACTATAATGCAATACAGCCTCAATTAATGACCCTCCAATAGTGCAGCACACGCTCAATTACTGAAACTCCAATAGTGCTGCACACCCTTAGTTATTGACGCTACAATATTGCAGCACAACCTTAATTACTGACACTCCAATAGTGCAGCACACACTCAATTACTGACTCTCCAATAATGCAGTACACCCTCAATTACTGACTCTCCAATGGTGCAGCTCACCCTCATTACTCAAACTCCAATAGTGCTGCACACCTTGAAAAACTCCCTATCCAATAGTGCGCACACCCTCAATCACTGAGCCGCCAATAATGCAGCTACCCCTCAATTCCTGACACTCCAATAGTGCAACAAACCCTCAATTACTGAAGTGCCAATAGTGCAGAACAACCTCAATTGCTGACACTCCAATAGTGCAGCACATCCTCAATTACTGAAACTACAATAGTGCTGCAAACCCTCAATTACTGACTCTCCAATAGTGCAGCACACCCTCAATTACTGACGCTCGAATATTGCAGCACACCCTCAATTACTGACAGTCCAATAGTGCAGAACACCCTCAATTACTGACACTCCAATAGTGCTGCACACATTCAATTACTGATGCTCCAATAGTGCAGCACACCCTCAATTCCTCACCCTCCAACAGTGCAGCACATCTTCAATTACCAAGAACCCAGTAGTGCAGAACACTGTCAAACACTGACTCTCAGACAGTGCAGCACACCCTCAATTACTGGCACTCCAATAGTGCAGCAGTCCCTCAATTACTGACACTCGAATAGTGCAGCACACCCTCAATTACTGACACTCCAATAGTGCAGCACAAGCTCAGTTACAGACGCTCCAATAGTGCAGAACACCCTCAATTGCTGACATTCCAATAGTGCAGCACACCCTCAATTACTTATACTCCAATAATGCAGTACAGCCTCAATTAATGACCATCCAATAGTGCAGCTCTCCCTCAATTACTGAAACTACAATAGTGCCTCAAACCCTCAATTACTGACTCTCCAATAGTGCAGCACACCCTCAATCACTGAGCCTTCAATAATGCAGCTCACCCTCAGTTACTGACATTCCAATGGTACACCACACCCTGAATTACTGAAAATGCATTAGTGCAGCACAAGCTCAATTACTGACCCTCCAATAGTGCAGCACACCCTCAATTGCTGACATTCCAATAGTTCAGCAAACCCTCAATTACTGTCCCTCCAATCGTTCAGCACACCCTCAATTACTGACTCTCCAACTTTACAGCACACCCTGAATTAATGATCCTCCAATAGTGCGGCACACCCTCAATCACTGAGCCTCGGATAATGCAGCTAAGCCTCAATTACCGACACTATAATAGTGCAGCACACCATCAATTACTGAAACTACAATAATGCTGCACAACGTCAATTACTGAAACTCCAAAAGTGCAGCACACCCTCAATTACTGACGTCCCAATTGTGCAGGACACCCTCAATTACTGACCCTTCAAAAGTGCAGCACACCCTCAATTACTGACACTCCGATAGTACAGTACACCTGGAATTACTGTCCCTCGAATAGTGCAGCACACCCTCAATTACAGACACTCCAATAGTGCAGCCCACCCTCAATTACTTATACACCAATAATGCAGTACAGCCTCAATTAATGACCATCCAATAGGGCAGCTCTCCCTCAATTACTGACTCTCCAATAGTGCAGCACACACTCAATCACTGAGCCTTCAATAATGCAGCTAACCCTCAATTACTGACACTCCAATGGTACACCACACCCTCAATTACTGAAAATGCATTAGTGCAGCACAAGCTCAATTACTGATCCTCCAATAGTGCAGAACACCCTCAATTGCTGACATTCCAATAGTTCAGCACACCCTCAATTACTGTCCCTCCAATCGTTCAGCACACCCTCAATTACTGATACTCCAATAGTGCAGAACACCCTCAATTATTGACCTTCCGATAGTGCAGCACACCCTCAATTACTGACACTCCAATAGTGCAGCACACCCTCAATTACTGACTCTCCAATTGTACAGCACACCCTGAATTAATGATCCTCCAATAGTGCGGCACACCCTCAATTACTGAGCCTCCGATAATGCAGCTAAGCCTCAATTACCGACACTATAATAGTGCAGCAGACAATCAATTACTGAAACTACAATAATGCTGCACAACGTCAATTACTGAAACTCCAAAAGTGCAGCACACCCTCAATTACTGACGTCCCAATTGTGCAGGACACCCTCAATTACTGACCCTTCAAAAGTGCAGCGCACCCTCAATTACTGACACTCCGATAGTACAGTACACCCGGAATTACTGTCCCTTGAATAGGGCAGCACACCCTCAATTACTGACACTCCAATAGTGCAGCCCACCCTCAATTACTTATACACCAATAATGCAATACAGCCTAAATTAATGACCATCCAATAGGGCAGCTCTTCCTCAATTACTGAAACTACAATAGTGCTGCCAACCCTCAATTAATGACTCTCCAATAATGCAGCACACCCTCAATCACTGAGCCTTCAATAATGCAGCTAACCCTCAATTACTGACAATCCAAGAGTGCAGAACCCCCTCAATTACTGACGCTTCTATATTGCAGCACACCCTCAATTACTGACAATCCAATAGTTCAGTACACCCTCAATTACTGACCCTCCAAAAGTGCGGCACACCCTCAATTACTGACACTCCAATAGTAAAGCAGACCCTGAATTACTGACCCTCGAATAGTGCAGCACAAGCTCAATTACTGACCCTCCAATGGTGCAGCTCATCCTCAATTACTGAAACTACATTAGGGCTGCAAACCTTGAAAAACTGACCATCCAATAGTGCGCACACCCTCAATTACTGACCATCCAACAGTGCAGCACTTCTCAATTACTGAGTAACCAATAGTGTAGCACACTGTCAAATACTGACTCTCCAACAGTGCAGCATGACCTCAATTACTGACCGTCCAGTGGTGCAGCACACCCTTAATTACTGACACTCCAATTCTGCAGTACACGCTCAATTACTGATTCTCCAATAGTACAGCACACACTCAATTACTGACACTCCAATAATACAGTACACCCTCAATTACTTACACTCCAATAGTGCAGCATACCCTCAATTACTTATACTCCAATAATGCAATACAGCCTCAATTAATGACCCTCCAATAGTGCAGCACACCCTCAATTACTGACACTCAATATTGCAGCACAACCTTAATTACTGACACTCCAATAATGCAGCACACACTCAATTACTGACACTGCAGTAGTGCAGCACACCCTCAATTACTGAAACTCCAATAGTGCTGCACAACGTCGATTACTGAAACTCCAATAGTGCAGCAAACTCTCAATTACTTATACTCCAGTAATGCAGTATAGCTTCAATTAATGACCCTCCAATAGTGAAGCACTCCCTCAATTACTAAAACTCCAATACTGCAAAACACCCTCAGTTACTCTCCCTCCAATATTGCAGCACACCCTCAATTACAGACACTCCAGTAGAACAGCACACCCGGAATTACTGACACTCAAATAGTGCAGCACAGCTTCAATTACTGTCACACCAATGGTGCAGCACATGCTCATTTACTTATAATCCTATAATGTAGTCCACCCTCAATTACTGACCCTCCAATAGTGCAGCACACCTTCAATTACTGAAACTCCAATAGTGCTGCACAACGTCAATTACTGAAACTCTAAGAGTGCAGCACACACTCAATTAATGACCCTCCAATATTGCAGCACATCTTCAATTACTGACACTCCAATAGTGCAGCCCACACTCAATAACTTTTCCCCAATAATGCAGCACACCCTAAATTAATGACCCTCCAATACTGCAACACTCCCACAATTACTAATGCGCTATAGTGCAGCACATCCTTAATTACTGACGCAGTAATAATGCAGCACACACTCAATTAATGACGCACCAATAGTGCGGCAAACCCTCAATTGATGAACCTCCAATAATGCAGCTAACCCTCAATTACTGACACTCCAATAGTGCAGCACACCCTCAATTACAGACACCTCAATAGTAAAGCACACCCTGAATTACTGACCCTCAAATATTACAGCACAACCTCAATTACTTAAACTCCAATAATGCGTTACGCCTTCAATTACTGACCCTCCAATGGTGCAGCTCACCCTCAATTAACGAAACTCCAATAGTGCTGCACAGCTTGAAAAACTGACCATGCAATAGTGCGCACAGCATCAATTACTGACCCTCCAACAGTGCAGCACCTCCTCAATTACTGAGCATCCAATAGTGGAGCACACTGTCAATTACAGACACTCCAACGGTGCAGCATACCCTCAATTACTGACGCTCGAATAGTAAAGCACACCCTGAATTACTGACCCTCGAATAGTGCAGCACAAGCTCAATTACTGACCCTCCAATGGTGGAGCTCACCCTCAATTACTGAAGCTACTATAGTGCAGCAAACCTTGAAAAACTGACCATCCAATAGTGCGCACACCCTCAATTACTGACCATCCAACAGTGCAGGACACCCTCAATTACTGACACTCCAATTCTGCAGCACACTGTCAATTACCGACTCTCCAATAGTGCAGAAGCCAACCCTCAATTACTTATACTCCAATAATGCAATACAGCCTCAATTATTGACCCTCCAATAGTGCAGCACACCCTCAATAACTGAAACTTCAATAGTGCAGCACACCCTTAATTACTGACGCTCCAATATTGCAGTACGCCCTCAATTACTGACCCTCCAATGGTGCAGCACACCCTCAATAACTGAAACTCCAATAGTGCAGCACACCCTTAATTACTGACCCTCCAATGGTGCAGCACACCCTCAATTACTGACACTACAATAGTGCAGCACAGCATCAATTACTGACAATCCAATAGTGCACCACACCCTCAATAACTGACACTCCAATAGTGCATCACACACTCAACTACTGATGCTTCAATAGTGCAGCACATCCTCAATTACTGACATTCCAATAGTGCATCACACCCTCAATTACTGACACTGCAATAGTGTAGCACCCCCTCAATTACAGACACTCAAATTGTGCAGAATACTGTAAATTACTGACACTCCAATAGTCAGTACACCCTCAATAACTGACACTCCAATAGTGCAGCACACACTCAACTACTGACGCTTCAATAGTGCAGCACACCCTCAATTACTGACACTCCAATAGTGCAGCACACCCTCAATTACTGACACGCCAACAGTGCAGCACACCCTCAATTGCTGACACACCAATAGTGCAGCACATCCTCAATTACTGACGCTCCAATAGTGCAGCAAACCCTCGATGACTGAAACTACAATAGTGCAGCACACCCTCAATTATTGAAATTCCAATAGTGCAGCACACCCTCAATGACTGACATACAAATAATGTAGCACACACTCAATTACTGACACTCCAATAGTGTGGCACACCCTCAATTACTAAGCCTACAATACTGCAGCTAACCCTCCATTACTCACGCTCCAAAAGTGCAGCACACTGTCAATTACTGACACACCAATAGTGCAGCACACCCTCAATTACTGACACTCCAGTAGTGCAGCACACCCTCAATGACTGACACGCCAACAGTACAGCACTCCCTCCATTACTCTCGCTCCAATAGTGCAGCACACTGTCAATTACGGAGCCTCCAATATTGCGGCACACCCTCAATTACTGAGCCTCCAATACTGCAGCTAACCCTCAATTACTGACAGTACAATAGTGCAGCACAACCTCAATTACTGTCCCTCCAATAGTGCAGCACATCTTGAATTACTGACACTCCAATAGTGCTGCACAACGTCAATTACTGAAACTCTAAGAGTGCAGCACACACTCAATTAATGACCCTCCAATAGTGCAGTACATCTTCAATTACTGACACTCCAATAGTGCAGCCCACACTCAATAACTTTTCCCCAATAATGCAGTACACCCTAAATTAATGACCCTCCAATACTGCAACACTCCCTCAATTACTAATGCGCTATAGTGCAGCACACCCTTAATTACTGATGCAGTAATAATGCAGCACACAATCAATTAATGAAGCGCCAATAGTGCGGCAAACCCTCAATTGATGAACCTCCAATAATGCAGCTAACCCTCAATTACTGACACTCCAATAGTGCAGCACACCCTCAATTACAGACACCTCAATAGTAAAGCATACCCTGAATTACTGACCTTCAAATATTACAGCACAACCTCAATTACTTATACTCCAATAATGCGTTACGCCTTCAATTACTGACCCTCCAATGGTGCAGCTCACCCTCAATTAACGAAACTCCAATAGTGCTGCACAGCTTGAAAAACTGACCATGCAATAGTGCGCACAGCATCAATTACTGACCCTCCAACAGTGCAGCACCTCCTCAATTACTGAGCATCCAATAGTGGAGCACACTGTCAATTACAGACACTCAAACGGTGCAGCACACCCTCAATTACTGACGCTTGAATAGTAAAGCACACCCTGAATTACTGACCCTCGAATAGTGCAGCACAAGCTCAATTACTGACCCTCCAATGGTGGAGCTCACCCTCAATTACTGAAGCTACTATAGTGCGGCAAACCTTGAAAACCTGACCATCCAATAGTGCGCACACCCTCAATTACTGACCATCCAACAGTGCAGGACACCCTCAATTACTGACACTCCAATTCTGCAGCACACCCTCAATTACTGACCATCCAACAGTGCAGGACACCCTCAATTACTGACACTCCAATTCTGCAGCACACTGTCAATTACCGACACTCCAATAGGGCAGAAGCCCACCCTCAATTACTGACCCTCCAATAATGCAATACAGCCTCAATTATTGACCCTCCAATAGTGCAGCACACCCTCAATAACTGAAACTTCAATAGTGCAGTACACCCATAATTACTGACGCTCCAATATTGCAGTACGCCCTCAATTACTGACCCTCCAATGGTGCAGCACACCCTCAATAACTGAAACTTCAATAGTGCAGCACACCCTTAATTACTGACGCTCCATTTTTGCAGCACAACCTTAATTACTGACGCTCCAATATTGCAGTACGCCCTCAATTACTGACCCTCCAATGGTGCAGCACACCCTCAATAACTGAAACTTCAATAGTACAGCACACCCTCAATTACTGACCCTCCAATGGTGCAGCTCACCCTCAATTACAGACACTACAATAGTGCAGCACAGCATCAATTACTGACAATCCAATAGTGCACCACACCCTCAATAACTGACACTCCAATAGTGCAGCACACACTCAACTACTGACGCTTCAATAGTGCAGCACACACTCAATTACTGACATTCCAATAGTGCATCACACCCTCAATTACTGACACTGCAATAGTGTAGCACCCCCTCAATTACAGACACTCAAATTGTGCAGAATACTGTAAATTACTGACACTCCAATAGTCAGTACACCCTCAATAACTGACACTCCAATAGTGCAGCACACACTCAACTACTGACACTTCAATAGTGCAGCACACACTCAATTACTGACACTCCAATAGGGCAGCACAGCCTCAATTACTGAGATTCCAATAGTGCTGCCCACCCTCAATTACTGACACTCCAATAGTGCAGCACACCCTCAATTACTGACACGCCAACAGTGCAGCACACCCTCAATTGCTGACACACCAATAGTGCAGCACATCCTCAATTACTGACGCTCCAATAGTGCAGCAAACCCTCGATGACTGAAACTACAATAGTGCAGCACACCCTCAATTATTGAAATTCCAATAGTGCAGCACACCCTCAATTACTGACATACAAATAATGTAGCACACACTCAATTACTGACACGCCAATAGTGTGGCACACTCTCAATTACTAAGCCTACAATACTGCAGCTAACCCTCCATTACTCACGCTCCAAAAGTGCAGCACACTGTCAATTACTGACACACCAATAGTGCAGCACACCCTCAATTACTGACACTCCAGTAGTGCAGCACACCCTTAATTACTGACACGCCAACAGTACAGCACTCCCTCCATTACTCTCGCTCCAATAGTGCAGCACACTGTCCAATACGGAGCCTCCAATATTGCGGCACACCCTCGATTACTGAGCCTCCAATACTGCAGCTAACCCACAATTACTGACAGTCCAATAGTGCAGCACAACCTCAATTACTGTCCCTCCAAAAGAGCAGCACATCCTCAATTACTGACCCTTCAACAGTGCAGCACATCCTCAATTACTGACAGTCCAATAGTGCAGCACACCCTCAATTACTGACACTCCAAAAGTGCAGCACACCCTCAATTACTGACCCTTCAACAGTGCAGCACACTCTCAATTACTGACACTCCAATAGTGCAGCACACCCTCAATTACTGACACTCCAATAGTGCAGCACATCCTCAATTACTGACACACGAATAATGCAGCACATACCCGATTACTGACCCTCCAATAGTGCAGCACACCCTCAATTACTGAATGCTCCAATTGTGCAGCACAATGTCAATTACCGAGCCTCCAATCATGTGGCACAGCCTCAATTACTGACGCTCCAATACTGCAGCTAACCCTCCATTACTCACGCACCAACAGTGCAGCCCACTGTCAATTACTGAGCCTTCAATGCTGCAGCTAACCCTCAATTACTGACAGTACACTTGTGCAGCACATCGCAATTACTGACATGCCAACAGTGCAGCGCACACTCAATTACTGACACTCCAGAAGTGCAGCACACCCTCAATTACTGACACTCCAGTAGTGCAGTACACCCTCAATGACTGACACGCAAACAGTGCAGCACACCATCCATTACTCACGCTCCAATAGTGCAGCACACTGTCAATTACGGAGCCTCCAATATTGTGGCACACCCTCAATTATGGAGCCTCCAATACTGCAGCTAACCCTCAATTACTAACAGTACAATAGTGCCGCAGACGCTCATTTACTGACGCACCAATAGTGCAGCACACCCTCAATTACTGTCCCTCCAAAAGTGCAGCACACCCTCAATTACTGTCCCTCCAAAAGTGCAGCACACCCTCAATTACTGTCCCTCCAAAAGTGCAGCACACCCTCAATGACTGACACACCAACAGTACAGAACTCCCTCCATTACTCACGCTCCAATAGTGCAGCACACTGTCAATTACGGAGCCTCCAATATTGAGGCACACACTCAATTACTGAGCCTCCAATACTGCAGCTAACCCTCAATTACTGACCCTCCAAAAGTGCAGCACACCCTCAATTACTGACCTTCAATAGTGCAGCACACCCTTAATTACTGACGCACGAATAATGCAGCACACACTCAATTACTGACACTCCAGTAGTGCAGCACACCCTCAATTACAGACACCTCAATAGCAAAGCATACCCTGAATTACTGACCCTCAAATATTACAGCACAACCTCAATTAATTATACTCCAATAATGCGTTACGCCTTCAATTACTGACCCTCCAATGGTGCAGCTCACCCTCAATTAACGAAACTCCAATAGTGCTGCACAGCTTGAAAAACTGACCATGTAATAGTGCGCACAGCATCAATTACTGACCCTCCAACAGTGCAGCACCTCCTCAATTACTGAGCATCCAATAGTGGAGCACACTGTCAATTACAGACCCTCCAATAGTGCAGCACACCCTCAATAACTGAAACTTCAATAGTGCAGTACACCCTCAATTACTTATACTCCAATAATGCAATACAGCCTCAATTATTGACCCTCCAATAGTGCAGCACACCCTCAATAACTGAAACTTCAATAGTGCAGCACACCCTTAATTACTGACGCTCCATTATTGCAGCACAACCTTAATTACTGACACGCCAATAGTGCAGTACACCCTCAATTACTGACCCTCCAATGGTGCAGCTCACCCTCAATTACAGACACTAAAGTAGTGCAGCACAGCATCAATTACTGACAATCCAATAGTGCACCACACCCTCAATAACTGACACTCCAATAGTGCAGCACACACTCAACTACTGACGCTTCAATAGTGCAGCACACCCTCAATTACATACACTCGCATAGTGCAGCACACACTCAATTACTGACATTCCAATAGTGCATCACACCCTCAATTACTGACATTCCAATAGTGCATCACACCCTCAATTACTGACACGGCAACAGTGCAGCACACGCTCAATTACTGACACTCCAGTAGTGCAGCACATCCTCAATTACTGACACTCCAATATGGCAGCACACCCTCGATGACTGAAACTACAATAGTGCAGCACACCCTCAATTATTGAAATTCCAATAGTGCAGCACACCCTCAATTACTGATCCTCCAATAGTGCAGCACACCCTCAATTAGTAACGCTCCAATAGTGCAGCAAACCCTCAATGACTGACGTACAAATAATGCAGCACACACTCAATTACTGACACTCCAATAGTGTGGCACACCCTCAATTACTGACACTCCAATCATGCAGCACACACTCAATTACTGACACTCGAATAGTGTGGCACACCCTCAATTACTGAGCCTCCAATACTGCAGCACACCCTCAATTACTGACACTCCAATAGTGCAGCACACCCTCAATTACTGACACTCCAATCATGCGGCACACCCTCGATTACTGAGCCTCAAATACTGCAGCTAACCCTCCATTACTCACGCTCCAATAGTGCAGAACACTGTCAAATACTGACTCTCCGACAGTGCAGCACAGTCTCGATTACTGACACTCCATAAGTGTAGCACACCCTCAATTACTGAGCCTCCAATACTGCAGCTAACCCTCAATTACTGACAGTACAATAGTGCCGCACACGCTCATTTACTGACGCACCAATAGTGCAGCACACCCTCAATTACTGTCCCTTCAATAGTGCAGCACATCCTCAATTACTGACACACAAATAATGCAGCACACCCTCAATTACTGACACTCCAATAGTGCAGCGCATCCTCAATTACTGACACACCAATAATGCAGCACATACCCAATTACTCACCCTCCAATAGTGCAGCACACCCTCAATTACTGATGCTCCAATACTGCAGCACAATGTCAATTACCGAGCCTCCAATCGTGTGGCACACCCTCAATTACTGACTCTCCAATACTGCAGCTAACCTTCCATTACTCACGCACCAACAGTGCAGCCCACTGTCAATTACTGAGCTTTCAATGCTGCAGCTAACCCTCAATTACTGACAGTACACTTGTGCAGCACACCCGCAATTACTGACATGCCAACAGTGCAGCACGCCCTCAATTACTGACACTCCAGAAGTGCAGCACACCCTCAATTACTGACACTCCAGTAGTGCAGCACACCCTCAATTACTGACACTCCAGTAGTGCAGGACACCCTCAATGACTGACACGCAAACAGTGCAGCACACCCTCCATTACTCACGCTCCAATAGTGCAGCACACTGCCAATTACGGAGCCTCCAATATTGTGGCACACCCTCAGTTACTGAGCCTCCAATACTGCAGCACACCCTCAATTACTGACAGTACAATAGTGCCAGAGACGTTCATTTACTGACGCACCAATAGTGCAGAACACCCTCAATTACTGTCCCTCCAAAAGTGCAGCACACCCTCCATTACTCACGCTCCAATAGGGCAGCACACCCTCAATTACTGTCCCTCCAAAAGTGAAGCACATCCTCAATTACTGACAGTACAATAGTGCCGCACACACTCATTTACTGACGCACCAATATTGCGGCACATGCTCAATTACGGAGTCTCCAATACTGCAGCTAACCCTCAATTACTGACAGTACAATAGTGCAGCACACCCTCAATTACTGACATTCAATAGTGCAGCACACCCTCAATTATTGACCTTCAATAGTGCAGCAAATCCTCAATTACTGACACTCCAATAGTGCAGCACACACTCAATTACTGATGCTCCAATAGTGCAGCACACACTCAATTACTGATGCTCCGATAGTGCAGCACACACTCAATTACTGACACTCCAGTAGTGCAGCACACCCTCAATTACTGATGCTCCAATAGTGCAGCACACCCTCAATTACTGACACTCCAATAGTGCAGCACACCCTCAATTACTGATGCTCCAATAGTGCAGCACACCCTCAATTACTGATGCTCCAATAGTGCAGCGCAATGTCAATTACCGAGACTCCAATAGGGCAGCACACCCTCAATTACTGTCCCTCCAAAAGTGAAGCACATCCTCAATTACTGACAGTACAATAGTGCCGCACACACTCAATTACTGACGCACCAATATTGCGGCACACGCTCAATTACGGAGCCTCCAATACTGCAGCTAACCCTCAATTACTGACAGTACAATAGTGCAGCACACCCTCAATTACTGACATTCAATAGTGCAGCACACCCTCAATTATTGACCTTCAATAGTGCAGCAAATCCTCAATTACTGACACTCCAATAGTGCAGCACACACTCAATTACTGATGCTCCAATAGTGCAGCACACACTCAATTACTGATGCTCCGATAGTGCAGCACACACTCAATTACTGACACTCCAGTAGTGCAGCACACCCTCAATTACTGATGCTCCAATAGTGCAGCACACCCTCAATTACTGACACTCCAATAGTGCAGCACACCCTCAATTACTGATGCTCCAATAGTGCAGCACACCCTCAATTACTGATGCTCCAATAGTGCAGCGCAATGTCAATTACCGAGACTCCAATAGTGCAGCACACCCTCAATTATTGTCCCTCCAAAAGTGCAGCACACCCTCCATTACTCACGCTCCAATAGTGCAGCACACCCTCAATTACTGAAACTCCAATAGTGCAAAACACCCTCAAAAACTGACCCTCCAACAGTGCAGCATATCTTCAATTACTGAGCACCCACTAGTGCCGCACACCCTCAGTTACTGACACACCGATAGTGCAGCACACCTTCAATTACTGAAACTCCAATAGTGCAAAACACCCTCAATTACTGAAACTCCAATAGTGCAAAACACCCTCAATTACTGAAACTCCAATAGTGCAGCACACCCTCAATTACTGACACTCCAATAGTGCAGCACACCCTCAATTACTCACACTCCAATAGTGCAGCACACCCTCAATTACTGACACTCCAAAAGTGCAGCACACCCTCAATTACTGACCCTTCAACAGTGCAGCACACCCTCAATTACTGACACTCCAATAGTGCAGCACACCCTCAATTACTGACACTCCAATAGTGCAGCACATCCTCAATTACTGACACACGAATAATGCAGCACATACCCGATTACTGACCCTCCAATAGTGCAGCACACCCTCAATTACTGAATGCTCCAATTGTGCAGCACAATGTCAATTACCGAGCCTCCAATCATGTGGCACAGCCTCAATTACTGACGCTCCAATACTGCAGCTAACCCTCCATTACTCACGCACCAACAGTGCAGCCCACTGTCAATTACTGAGCCTTCAATGCTGCAGCTAACCCTCAATTACTGACAGTACACTTGTGCAGCACATCGCAATTACTGACATGCCAACAGTGCAGCGCACACTCACTTACTGACCCTCCAGAAGTGCAGCACACCCTCAATTACTGACACTCCAGTAGTGCAGTACACCCTCAATGACTGACACGCAAACAGTGCAGCACACCATCCATTACTCACGCTCCAATAGTGCAGCACACTGTCAATTACGGAGCCTCCAATATTGTGGCACACCCTCAATTATGGAGCCTCCAATACTGCAGCTAACCCTCAATTACTAACAGTACAATAGTGCCGCAGACGCTCATTTACTGACGCACCAATAGTGCAGCACACCCTCAATTACTGTCCCTCCAAAAGTGCAGCACACCCTCAATTACTGTCCCTCCAAAAGTGCAGCACACCCTCAATTGCTGTCCCTCCAAAAGTGCAGCACACCCTCAATGACTGACACACCAACAGTACAGAACTCCCTCCATTACTCACGCTCCAATAGTGCAGCACACTGTCAATTACGGAGCCTCCAATATTGCGGCACACACTCAATTACTGAGCCTCCAATACTGCAGCTAACCCTCAATTACTGACCCTCCAAAAGTGCAGCACACCCTCAATTACTGACCTTCAATAGTGCAGCACACCCTTAATTACTGACGCACGAATAATGCAGCACACACTCAATTACTGACACTCCAGTAGTGCAGCACACCCTCAATTACAGACACCTCAATAGCAAAGCATACCCTGAATTACTGACCCTCAAATATTACAGCACAACCTCAATTACTTATACTCCAATAATGCGTTACGCCTTCAATTACTGACCCTCCAATGGTGCAGCTCACCCTCAATTAACGAAACTCCAATAGTGCTGCACAGCTTGAAAAACTGACCATGCAATAGTGCGCACAGCATCCATTACTGACCCTCCAACAGTGCAGCACCTCCTCAATTACTGAGCATCCAATAGTGGAGCACACTGTCAATTACAGACACTCCAACGGTGCAGCACACCCTCAATTACTGACGCTCGAATAGTAAAGCACACCCTGAATTACTGACCCTCGAATAGTGCAGCACAAGCTCAATTACTGACCCTCCAATGGTGGAGCTCACCCTCAATTACTGAAGCTACAATACTGCGGCAAACCTTGAAAAACTGACCATCCAATAGTGCGCACACCCTCAATTACTGACCGTCCAACAGTGCAGGACACCCTCAATTACTGACACTCCAATTCTGCAGCACACTGTCAATTACCGACACTCCAATAGTGCAGAAGCCAACCCTCAATTACTGACCCTCCAATAGTGCAATACAGCCTCAATTATTGACCCTCCAATAGTGCAGCACACCCTCAATAACTGAAACTTCAATAGTGCAGCACACCCTTAATTACTGACGCTCCATTATTGCAGCATAACCTTAATTACTGACACGCCAATAGTGCAGTACACCCTCAATTACTGACCCTCCAATGGTGCAGCTCACCCTCAATTACAGACACTAAAATAGTGCAGCACAGCATCAATTACTGACAATCCAATAGTGCACCACACCCTCAATAACTGACACTCCAATAGTGCAGCACACACTCAACTACTGACGCTTCAATAGTGCAGCACACCCTCAATTACATACACTCGCATAGTGCAGCACACACTCAATTACTGACATTCCAATAGTGCATCACACCCTCAATTACTGACATTCCAATAGTGCATCACACCCTCAATTACTGACACGGCAACAGTGCAGCACACGCTCAATTACTGACACTCCAGTAGTGCAGCACATCCTCAATTACTGACACTCCAATATGGCAGCACACCCTCGATGACTGAAACTACAATAGTGCAGCACACCCTCAATTATTGAAATTCCAATAGTGCAGCACACCCTCAATTACTGATCCTCCAATAGTGCAGCACACCCTCAATTAGTAACGCTCCAATAGTGCAGCAAACCCTCAATGACTGACGTACAAATAATGCAGCACACACTCAATTACTGACACTCCAATAGTGTGGCACACCCTCAATTACTGACACTCCAATCATGCAGCACACACTCAATTACTGACACTCGAATAGTGTGGCACACCCTCAATTACTGAGCCTCCAATACTGCAGCACACCCTCAATTACTGACACTCCAATAGTGCAGCACACCCTCAATTACTGACACTCCAATCATGCGGCACACCCTCGATTACTGAGCCTCAAATACTGCAGCTAACCCTCCATTACTCACGCTCCAATAGTGCAGAACACTGTCAAATACTGACTCTCCGACAGTGCAGCACAGTCTCGATTACTGACACTCCATAAGTGTAGCACACCCTCAATTACTGAGCCTCCAATACTGCAGCTAACCCTCAATTACTGACAGTACAATAGTGCCGCACACGCTCATTTACTGACGCACCAATAGTGCAGCACACCCTCAATTACTGTCCCTTCAATAGTGCAGCACATCCTCAATTACTGACACACAAATAATGCAGCACACCCTCAATTACTGACACTCCAATAGTGCAGCGCATCCTCAATTACTGACACACGAATAATGCAGCACATACCCAATTACTCACCCTCCAATAGTGCAGCACACCCTCAATTACTGATGCTCCAATACTGCAGCACAATGTCAATTACCGAGCCTCCAATCGTGTGGCACACCCTCAATTACTGACTCTCCAATACTGCAGCTTACCTTCCATTACTCACGCACCAACAGTGCAGCCCACTGTCAATTACTGAGCTTTCAATGCTGCAGCTAACCCTCAATTACTGACAGTACACTTGTGCAGCACACCCGCAATTACTGACATGCCAACAGTGCAGCACGCCCTCAATTACTGACACTCCAGAAGTGCAGCACACCCTCAATTACTGACACTCCAGTAGTGCAGCACACCCTCAATTACTGACACTCCAGTAGTGCAGGACACCCTCAATGACTGACACGCAAACAGTGCAGCACACCCTCCATTACTCACGCTCCAATAGTGCAGCACACTGCCAATTACGGAGCCTCCAATACTGCAGCACACCCTCAATTACTGACAGTACAATAGTGCCAGAGACGTTCATTTACTGACGCATCCTCAATTACAGATGCTCCAATAGTGCAGCACACCCTCAATGACTGAAACTACAATAGTGCCGCACACGCTCATTTACTGACGCACCAGTAGTGCAGCACACCCTCAATTACTGTCCCTCCAAAAGTGCAGCACACGCTCAATTACTGACACTCCAAAAGTGCAGCAAACCTTCAATTACTGACACTCCAATAGTGCAGCACACCCTCAATTACTGTCCCTCCAAAAATGCAGCACACTCTCAATTACTGACACTCCAAAAGTGCAGCACACCCTCAATTGCTGACACTCCAACAGTGCAGCACATCCTCAATTACAGATGCTCCAATAGTGCAGCACACCCTCAATTACTGACACTCCAGTAGTGCAGCACACCCTCAATGACTGAAACTACAATAATGCAGCATACCCTCAATTACTGAAATTCCAATAGTGCAGCACACCCTCCATTGGTAATGCTCCAATAGTGCAGCTCACACTCAATTACTGACACTCCAATAGTGCAGCTAACCCTCCATTACTCATGCTCCAATAGTGCAGCACACTGTCAATTACTGTCCCTCCAAAAGTGCAGCACACCCTCAATTACTGTCCCTCCAAAAGTGCAGCACGCCCTCAAGGACTGACACGCCAACAGTACAGCACACCCTCCATTACTCACGCTCCAATAGTGCAGCACACTGTCAATTACGGAGTCTCCAATATTGCGGCACACCCTCAATTATTGAGCCTCCAATACTGCAGCTAACCCTCAATTGCTGACAGTACAATAGTGCCACAGACGCTCATTTACTGACGCACCAATAGTGCAGCACACCCTTAATTACTGACACTCCAGTAGTGCAGCACACCCTCAATGACTGACACGCAAACAGTGCAGAACACCCTCCATTACTGACGAACCAATAGTGCAGCACACCCTCAATTACTGACAGTACAATAGTGCCGCAGACGCTCATTTACTGACGCACCAATAGTGCAGCACACCCTCAATTACGGAGCCTCCAATCATGTGGCACACCCTCAATTACTGAGCCTCAAATACTGCAGCTAACCCTCCATTACCCTCCATAGTGCCGCACACTGTCAACTACTGACTCGCCGACAGTGCAGAACACGCTGAATTACTGACTGTCCAATGGTGCAGCACACCCTCAATTGCTGATACTCCAATAGTGCAGCACACCCTCAATTACTATCACTCCAGTAGTAAAGCACACACTGAATTACTGACATTGAATGGTGCAGCACACCCTCAATTACTGACTCTCCAATGGTGCAGCTCATCCTCAATTATTAAAACTCCAATAGTGTTGCACACCCTGAAAGACTCCCCATCCAATAGTGCACACACCCTCAATTACTGACCCTCCAGCAGTGCAGGACCTCCTCAATTACCGACCCTCCAATGCGGAGGTACACCCTCAAACACTGAGCCTCCAATAATGCAGCTACCCCTCAATTACAGACCCTCCAATAGTAAAGCACATCCTGAATTACTGACCCTCAGATATTGCCGCACACTCTAAATTACTGAAACTCCAATGGTGCAGGACACCCTCAATTTCTTAAACGCCTATAATGTAGTACACCTTCAATTACTGACACTCCAATAGTGCAGCCCACCCTCAATTGCTAATACTCTGATAATGCAGTACAGCCACAATTCATGACCCTGCAATAGTGTAGCTCTCCGTCAATTACTGAAACTCCAATAGTGCAGCACAGCCTCAATTACTGAGACAGTAATAATGCAGCACACACTCAATTACTGACCCAACAATGGTGCGGCACACCCTCAATCACTGAGCCTCCAATAATGCAGCTAACCCTCAATTACTGACACTGCAATAGTGCAGCACACGATCAATTACTGACACTCCAACAGTGCAGCACACCGTCAATTACTGGCACTCCAATAGTGCAGTACACCCTCAATTACTGACACTGCAATAGTGCAGCACACGATCAATTACTGACACTCCAACAGTGCAGCACACCGTCAATTACTGACACTCCAAAAATGCAGAACACCCTCAATAATTGACACTCCAATAGTGCAGCACACCCTCAATTACTGACACTACAATAGTGCAGCACACCCTCAATTACTGACACTACAATAGGGCAGCACAGCCTCAATTACTGAAACTGCATTAGTGCAAAACACCCTCAATTTCTGACACTCCAGTAGTGCAGCACACCATCAAATACTGACACTCCAATAGTAAAGCACTCCCTGAATTACTGACCCTTGAATAGTGCAGCACAACCTCAATTACTCACACTCCAATAGTGGAGTACACCCTCAACTGCCTAAACTCCAATAATGCAGCACACCCTCAATTACTGACCCTCCAATGGTACAGCTCAATATCAATTACTGAAACTACAATAGTGCTGCACACCCTCATTACGGAAACTCCATTGGTGCAGCACACCATCAATTACTGACCCTCCAAAGGTACAGCACACCCTCAATTGCTGACACTCCAATAATGCAGTACCCCTGCAATTACTGATACTCCAACAGTGCAGCACACCTTCAATTACTGAAAATCCATTAGTGGAGCACAGCCTCAATTACTGACCCTCCAATAGTGCAGTACACCCTCAATTACTAACACTCCAATAGTGCAGCCCACCTTCAATAACTTTGACTCCAATAATGCAGCGCAGCCTCAATTAATGACCCTCCAATTGTGCAGCACTCCCTCAATTACTGAAACTGCAGTAGTGCTGCACAACATCAATTACTGAATCTCCAATATTACCACACAACCCCAATTAGTGACGCTCCAATAGTGCAGCACACCCTTAATTACTGACCCACTAATAATTCAGCACACACACAATTACTGATGCACCAATAGTGCGGCACACCCTCAATCACCGAGCCTCCAATAATGCAGTAAACCCTCAATTACTGACACTCCAATAGTGCGGCACACCCTCAATCACCGAGCCTGCAATAATGCAGTTAACCCTCAATTACTTACACTCCAACAGTGCAGCACACCCTCAATAACTGACACTCCAATAGTGCAGCACACCCTCAATTACTGACACTCCAACAGTGCAGCACCCCCTCAATTACTGACCCTCCAACAGTGCAGAACAACCTCAATTACTGAACATCCCATAGTGCAGCACACTGTCAAATACTGACTCTCCAATCATGCAGCAAACCCTCAAATACTGACACTCCAATAGTAAAGCACACCCCCAATTACTTACCCTGCAATAGTGCAGCACACCCTCAATTACTGACAATCCAATAGTGCCGCACACCCTCAATTACTGACAATCCAATAGTGCAGCACACCCTCAATTGCTGACACTACAATAGTGCCGCACACCCTCAATTACTGAAAATCCATTAGTGCAGCACTCCCACAATTACTGACATCCAATAGTGCTGCACAACCTCAATTTCTGACACTCCAATAGTGCAGTGCACCCTCAATTACTGACCTTCGATTAGTGCAGCACACCCTCAATTAATGACCCTCCAATAATGCAGCACTCGCTCAATTACTGAAACACAAGTAATGCTGGACAACGTCAATTACTGAAACTCTAACAGCGCAGCACACCCTCAAATACTGACACTACAATACTGCAGCACCCCCCCAAATACTGACACACTAATAAGGCAGCACACACTCAATTACTGACCCAAAAATATTGTGGCACATCCTCAATCACTGAGCCTCCAGTAATGCAGTTAACCGTCAATTACTGACACTCCAAAGGTGCAGCACAGACTCAATTACTGACCCTCCAACAGTGCAACATATCCACAATTACTGACCCTCCAACAGTGCAGCACACTGTCAAATACTGACTCTCCGACAGGGCTGCACAACCACAATTACAACAACTGTCCAATGGTGCAGCACTCCCTCAATTAATGACACCCCACTAGTGCAGCACACCCTCAATTGCTGACACTCTAGTAGTACAGCACACCCTCAATTACTTATACTCCTATAATGCAGTACACCCTCAATTACTGACCCTCCAATAGTGCAGCACACCATCAATTACTGACCCTCCAATAGTGCAGCACACCCTCAATTACTGACACTCCAATAGTGCAGCACACCCTCAATTACTGACCCTCCAACAATACAACACATCCTCAATAACTGAAAATCCAAAAGTGCACCACACTATCAAATACTGACTCTCCGACAGTGCAGCACAACCACAATTTCTGACCGTAAAATGGTGCAGCACACTCTCAATTACTAGCACTCCAATAGTGCAGCACACTGTCAATTACTGACACTCCAACAGTGCAGCACACCCTCAATTACTGACACTCCAATTAATGCAGCACACCCTCAATTACTTACTCTGCAATAGTGCAACACACCCTCAATTATTGACAATCCAATAGTGCAGCAGACCCTCAATTGCTGACACTACAATAGTGCCGCACACCCTCAATTACTGAAAATCCATTAGTGCAGCACTCCCACAATTACTGACACTACAATAGTGCAGCACACCCTCAAGTAATGATGCTCCAATAGTGCAGCACACCCCCAATTACTGACATCCAATAGTGCCGCACAACCTCAATTTCTGACACTCCAATAGTGCAGTACACCCTCAATTACTGACCTTCGATTAGTGCAGCACACCCTCAATTAATGACCCTCCAACAGTGCAGCACTTGCTCAATTACTGAAACACAAGTAATGCTGGACAACGTCAATTAATGAAACCCCAATAGTGCAGCACACCCTCAAATACTGACACTACAATACTGCAGCACCCCCCCCAAATACTGACACACTAATAATGCAGCACACACTCAATTACTGACCCAAAAATAGTGTGGTACATCCTCAATCACTGAGCCTCCAGTAATGCAGTTAACCGTCAATTACTGACACTCCAATGGTGCAGCACACCCTCAATTACTGACCCTCCAACAGTGCAACATGTCCACAATTACTGACCCTCCAATAGTGGCGCACACTGTGAAATACTGACTCTCCGACAGGGCTGCACAACCACAATTACAACCACCGTCCAATGCTGCAGCACACCCTCAATTAATGACACCCCACTAGTGCAGCACACCCTCAATTGCTGACACTCCAATAGTGCAGCACACCCTCAATTACTGACGCTCCGATAGTGCAGCACACCCTCATTACTGACCCTCCAACAATACAACACATCCTCAATAACTGAAAATCCAAAAGTGAACCACACTATCAAATACTGACTCTCCGATAGTGCAGCACACCCTCAATTTCTGACCGTAAAATGGTGCAGCACACTCTCAATTACTGGCACTCCAACAGTGCAGGACACCCTCAATTACTGGTACTCCAATAGTGCAGCACACTGTCAATTACTGACACTCCAACAGTGCAGCACACCCTCAATTACTGACACTCCAACAGTGCAGCACACCCTCAATTACTGACAGTCCAATTAGTGCAGCACACCCTCAATTACTTACTCTGCAATAGTGCAACACACCCTCAATTACTGACAATCCAATAGTGCAGCACACCCTCAATTACTGACACTGCAATCGTGCAGCACACCCTCAATTACTGAAAATCCATTAGTGCAGCACTCCCACAATTACTGACACTACAATAGTGCAGCATACCCTCAAGTAATGATGTTCTAATAGTGCAGCACACCCGCAATTACTGACACTCCAATAGTGCAGTACACCCTCAATTACTGACCTTCGATTAGTGCAGCACACCCTCAATTAATGACCCTTCAATAGTGCAACACTTGCTCAATTACTGAAACACAAGTAATGCTGGACAACGTCAATTACTGAAACTGCAATAATGCAGCACACCCTCAAATACCGACACTCCAATAGTGCACCACACCCCCAAATACTGACACACTCATAATGCAGCACACACTCAATTACTGACCCAACAATAGTGTGGCACACCCTCAATCACTGAGCCTCCAGTAATGCAGTTAACCGTCAATTACTGACACTCCAAAGGTGCAGCACACCCTCAAATACTGATACTCCCACAGTGCAGCATATCCACAATTACTGACCCTCCAATAGTGCAGCACACTATCAAATACTGACTCTCCGACAGGGCTGCACAACCACAATTACAACAACTGTCCTTTGGTGCAGCACTCCCTCAATTAATGACACCCCACTAGTGCAGCACACCCTCAATTGCTGACACTCTAGTAGTACAGCACACCCTCAATTAGTTATACTCCTACAATGCAGTACAACCTCAATTACTGACCCTCAAATAGTGCAGCACACCCTCAATTACAGAAACTCCCATAGTGCAGCACACCCTCAATTACTGACCCTCCAATAGTGCAGCACACCCTCAATTACAGAAACTCCCATAGTGCAGCACACCCTCAATTACTGACACTCCAATCGTGCAGCACACCCTCAATTACTGACACTCCAATCGTGCAGCACACCCTCAATTACTGACACTCCAATAGTGCAGCACACCCTCAATTACTGACACAATAGTGCAGCACACCCTCAATTACTGACACTACAATAGTGCAGCACACCCTCAATTACTGACCCTACAAAGGTGCAGCACATCCTCAATTACTGACACTCCAATAGTAAAGCACTCCCTGAATTACTGATGCTCCCATAGTGCAGCACTGCCTCAATTACTGACCCTCCAACAATACAACACATCCTCAATAACTGAAAATCCAATAGTGCACCACACTATCAAATAATGACTCTCCGACAGTGCAGCACAACCACAATTTCTGACCGTAAAATGGTGCAGCACACCCTTAAATACTGACACTCAAGTGGTACAGCACACCCTCAATTAGTTATACTCCTATAATGCAGTACAACCTCAATTACTGACCCTCCAATAGTGCAGCACACCCTCAATTACAGAAACTCCAAGAGTGCTGCACAATGTCAATTAGCGAAACTCTAATAGTGCAGCACACCCTCAATTACTGACACTCCAATATTGCAGCACACCCTCAATTACTGACGCTACAATAGTGCTGCACACCTTCAATTACTGACACTCCAATAGTAAAGCACACCCTCAATTACTGACACAATAGTGCAGCACACCCTCAATTACTGAGACTACAATAGTGCAGCACAGCCTCAATTACTGAAACTCCATTAGCGCAGCATACTGTCAATTACTGACCCTACAAAGGTGCAGCACACCCTCAATTAATGACACTCCAACAGTGCAGCACACCCTCAATTACTGAACATCCAGTCGTGCAGCACACCCTCAATTACTGACACTCCAATAGTGCAGCACACCCTCAATTACTGATGCTCCCATAGTGCAGCACACCCTCAATTACTGACCCTCCAACAATACAACACATCCTCAATAACTGAAAATCCAATAGTGCACCACACTATCAAATACTGACTCTCCGACAGTGCAGCACAACCACAATTTCTGACCGTAAAATGGTGCAGCACACCCTCAATTACTGGCACTCCAATAGTGCAGCACACTGTCAATTACTGACACTCCAACAGCGCAGCACACCTTCAATTACTGTAAATCAATTAGTGGAGCACACCCTCAATTACTGACCCTCGAATAGTGCAGCACACACTCAATTACTGACACTCCAATAGTGCAGCCCACCGTCAATAAATTATACTCCAATAATGCGCCACAGCCTCAATGAATGAACCTCCAATAATGCAGCACTCCCTCAATTACTGAAACTCCATTAGTGCTGCACAGCGTCAATTACTGAAAGTCCAATATTGCTGCACAACCATAATTAGTGACGTGCCAATAGTGCAGCACACCCTTAATTATTGACCCACTAATAATGCAGCACACACACAAATACTGATCCACCAATAGTGTGGTGCACCCTCAATCACCGAGCCTCCAATAATGCAGCTAATCCTCAATTACTGGCACTCCAATAGTGCAGCACACCCTCAATTACTGACACTCCAATAGTGCAGCACACCCTCAATTACTGACACTCCAACAGTGCAGCACAACGTCAATTACTGAGCATCCCATAGTGCAGCACACTGTCAAATATTGACACTCCAGTAGTGCAGCACACCCTCAAGTACTGACATTCCAATAGTGCAGCACACCCTCAAGTACTGACCCTCCAATAGTGCAGCACACCCTCAATTACTGACCCTCCAATAGTGCAGCACACTCTCAATTACTGACCCTCCAATAGTGCAGCACACCCTCGATTACTGAAACTCCAATAGTGCAGCACACCCTCAATTATTGACACTCCATTAATGCAGCACACCCTCAACTACTGACTTTCCTATCGTGCAGCACACCTTCAACGACTGATCTTCCGATTCTGCAGCACACCCTCCATTACTGATACTCCAGTGGTGCAGCTCAGCCTCAATTACTGACACTCCAATGGTGCAGCACACACTCAATTACTGACAATCCATTCGTGCAGCACACCATCAAGAACTGACACTCCAATCGTGCAGAACACCATCAATTACTGACACTCCCATAGTGCAGCACACCCTCAATTACTGACACTTCAATAGTGCAGCACACCCTCAATTACTGACACTCCAGTAGTGCTGCACACCCTCAATTACTGACCCTCCAACAGTGCAGAACAACCTCAATTACTGAGCATCCCATAGTGCAGCACACTGTCAAATACTGACACTCCAATCATGCAGCACACCCTCAACTACTGACCGTCCAATAGTGCAGCACACCCCCAATTACTGACCCTCCAAGAGTAAAGCACAACCTCAATTACCCTGCAATAGTGCAACACACCTTCAATTCCTGACAATCCAATAGTGCAGCAGATCCTCAATTGCTGACACTACAATAGTGCAGCACACCCTCAATTGCTGATACTGCAATAGTGCCGCACACCCTCAATTACTGAAAATCCATTAGTGCAGCACTCCCACAATTACTGACACTACTGTAATGCAGCACAACCTCAAGTAATGATGCTCCAATAGTGCAGCACACCCTCAATTACTGACCTTCGATTAGTGCAGCACTCGCTCAATTACTGAAACACAAGTAATGCTGGACAACGTCATTACTGAAACTCCAATAATGCAGCACACCCTCAAATACTGACACTCCAATACTGCAGCACCCCCCCCCCCCCAAATACTGACACACTAATAATGCAGCACACACTCAATTACTGACCCAAAATTAGTGTGGCACACCCTCAATCACTGAGCCTCCAGTAATGCAGTTAACCGTCAATTACTGACACTCCAAAGGTGCAGCACACCCTCAATTACTGAAACTCCTATAATGCAGTAAACCCTCAATTACTGACTCTCCTATCGTGCAGCACACCCTCAAAGACTGACCTTCCAACTCTGCAGCAAACCCTCAATTACTTATACTCCAGTGGTGCATCTCACCCTCAATTACTGACGCTCCAATAGTGCAGCACACCCTCAATTACTGATGCTCCCATAGTGCAGCACACCCTCAATTACTGACCCTCCAACAATACAACACATCCTCAATAACTGAAAATCCAATAGTGCATCACACTATCAAATACTGACTCTCCGACAGTGCAGCACAACCACAATTTCTGACCGTAAAATGGTGCAGCACATCCTCAATTACTGGCACTCCAATAGTGCAGCACACCTTCAATTGCTTACACTCCAAGAGTGGAGAACCCACCCTCAATTTCTGTCAATCCAATAGTGCAGAACACCCTCAATTACTAACACTCCAATATTGCTGCGCCCCTTCAATTACTGACACACCAATAGTGCAGCACACCCTCAATTACTGACCCTCGAATACTGCAGCACACACTCAATTACTGACACTCCAATAGTGCAGCCCACCGTCAATAACTTATACTCCAATAATGCGCCACAGCCTCAATTAATGAACCTCGAATAATGCAGCACTCCCTCAAATACTGAAACTCCAGCGGTGCTGCACAACGTCAATTACTGAAAGTCCAATATTGCTGCGCAACCACAATTAGTGACGTGCCAAAAGTGCAGCACACCCTTAATTACTGACCCACTAATAATGCAGCACACACACAATTACTGATCCACCAATAGTGCGGCGCACCCTCAAGTACTGACACTCCAACTGTGCAGCACAACCTCAATTACTGAGCATCCCATAGAGCAGCACACTGTCAAATATTGACACTCCAATAGTGCAGCACACCCTCAACTACTGACCCTCTAATAGTGCAGCACACCTTCAATTGCTTACCCTCCAAGGGTGGAGAACCCACCCTCAATTTCTGTCAATCCAATAGTGCAGAACACCCTCAATTACTAACACTCCAATATTGCTGCGCCCCTTCAATTACTGACACACCCTCGATTACTGAAACTCCAATAGTGCAGCACACCCTCAATTAGTGACACTCCATTAATGCAGCACACCCTCAACTACTGACTCTCCTATCGTGCAGCAAACTGTCAAATACTGACACTCCAATCATGCAGCACACCCCCAATTACTGACACTCCAATAGTAAAGCACAACCTCAATTACCCTGTAATAGTGCAACACACCCTCAATTACTGACAATCCAATAGTGCAGCACACCCTCAATTGCTGACACTACAATAGTGTCACACACCCTCAATTACTGAAAATCCATTAGTGCAGCACTCCCACAATTACTGACACTACTGTAGTGCAGCACAACCTCAGGTAATGAAGCTCCAATAGTGCAGCACATCCCCAATTACTGACACTCCAATAGTGCAGCACCACCTCAATTTATGACACTCCAATAGTGCAGCACTTGCTCAATTACTAAAACACAAGTAATGCTGGACAACGTCAATTACTGATTCTCCAATAGTGCAGCACACCCTCAAATACTGACACTCCAATAGTGCAGCACACCCCCAAATACTGACACACTAATAATGCAGCACACACTCAATTACTGACCCAAAAATAGTGTGGCACACCCTCAATCACTGAGCCTCCAGTAATGCAGTTAACCGTCAATTACTGACACTCCAAAGGTGCAGCACACCCTCAATTACTTATACTCCTATAATGCAGTAAACCCTCAATTACTGACTCTCCAATAGTGCAGCACACCCTCAATTACAGTACCTCCAAGATTGTGCACAACGTCAATTAGTGAAACTCTAACAGTGCAGCACACCCTCAAAGACTGACCTTCCAACTCTGCAGCACACCCCCAGTTACTGACACTCCAATAGTGCAGCACAACCTCAATTTCTGACACTCCAATAGTGCAGTACACCCTCAATGACTGAACTTCGAATAGTGCAGCACAACCTCAATTAATGACCCTCCAATAGTGCAGCGCTCGCTCAATTACTGAAACACAAGTAATGCTGGACACTTCAATTACTGAAACTCCAATAGTGCAGCACACCCTCAAATACTGACACTCCAATACAGCAGCACACCCCCAAATACTGACACACTAATAATGCAGCACACACTCAATTACTGACCCAAAAATAGTGTGGCACACCCTCAATCACTGAGCCTCCAGTAATGCAGTTAACCGTCAATTACTGACACTTCAATGGTGCAGCACACCCTCAATTACTGATGCTCCCATAGTGCAGCACACCCTCAATAACTGAAAATCCAATAGTGCACCACACTATCAAATACTGACCCTCCAACAGTGCAGCACACCCACAATTTCTGACTGTAAAATGGTGCAGCACACCCTCAATTACTAGCACTCCAATAGTGCAGCACACTGTCAATTACTGACACTCCAACAGTGCAGCACACCCTCAATTACTGACACGCTAATAGTGCAGCACACCTTCAATTACTGACACTCCAATAGTAAAGCACACCCTCAATTACTGACACTCTAATAGTGCAGCACACCTTCAATTATTGACACTCCAATAGTAAAGCACACCCACAATTACTAACATTACATTAGTGCAGCACACCCTCAATTACTGACACTACAATAGTGCAGCACACCCTCAATTACTGACACTACAATAGTGCAGCACAGCCTCAATTACTGAAACTCCATTAGTGCAGCACACCATCAATTACTGATCCTACAAAGGTGCAGCCCACCGTCAATTACAGACACTCCAATAGTGCTGAACGCCCTCAATTGCTGACACTCCAATAATGCAGTACCCCTGCAATTACTGATACTCCAATAGTGCAGCATACCTTCAATTACTGAAAATCCATTAGTGGAGCACTGCCTCAATTATTGACCCTCCAATAGTGCAGCACACCCTCAATTACTGACACTCCAATAGTGCAGCCCATCTTCAATAACTTTTACTCCATTAATGCAGCACAGCCTCAATTAATGAACCTCCAATAATGCAGCAAACCCCAATTACTGACGCTCCAATAGTGCAGCACACCCTTAATTACTGACCCACTAATAATGCAGCACACTCACAATTACTGATCCACCAATAGTGCAGCACACCCTCAATCACCGAGCTTCCAATAATGCAACTAATCCTGAATTACTTATACTCCAATAGTGCATCGCACCCTCAATTACTGAAACTCCAACAGTGCAGCACACCTTCAATTACTGACCCTCCAACAGTGCAGAACAGCCTCAATTACTGAGCATTCCATAGTGCAGCACACTGTCAAATACTGACACTCCAATCATGCAGCACACCCTCAACTACTGACCGTCCAGTCGTGCAGCACACCCCCAATTACTGACACTCCAATAGTAAAGCACACCCTGAATTACTGACCCTGCAATAGTGCAGCCCAGCTTCAATTAATGACCCTCCAACAGTGCAGCACACCCTCAATTACTGACACTCTAACAGTGCAGCTCATCCTCAAGTACTGAAACTACAATAATGCAGCACACCCTCAATTACTTATCCTGCAATAGTGCAGCACACCCTCAATTACTGACAGTCCAATAGTGCAGCACACCCTCAATTGCTGACACTACAATAGTGTCACACACCCTCAATTACTGAAAATCCATTAGTGCAGCACTCCCACAATTACTGACACTACTATAGTGCAGCACACCCTCAAGTAATGATGCTCCAATAGTGCAGCACACCCCCAATTACTGACACTCCAATAGTGCAGCACAACCTCAATTAATGACCCTCCAATAGTGCAGCACTCGCTCAATTACTAAAACACAAGTAATGCTGGACACTTCAATTACTGAAACTCCAATAGTGCAGCATACCCTCAAATACTGACACTCCAATAGTGCAGCACACCCCCAAATACTGACACACTAATAATGCAGCACACACTCAATTACTGACCCAAAAATAGTGTGGCACACCCTCAATCACTGAGCCTCCAGTAATGCAGTTAACCGTCAAATACTGACACTCCAATGGTGCAGCACACCCTCAATTACTGACGCTCCCATAGTGCAGCACACCCTCAATTACTGACCCTCCAACAATACAACACATCCTCAATAACTGAAAATCCAATATTGCACCACACTATCAAATACTGACTCTCCAACAGTGCAGCACACCCACAATTTCTGACCGTAAAATGGTGCAGCACACCCTCAATTACTGGCACTCCAATAGTGCAGCACACTGTCAATTACTGACACTCCAACAGTGCAGCACACTCTCAATTACTGACATTCTAATAGTGCAGCACACCTTCAATTACTGACACTCAAATAGTGCAGCACACCCTCAATTACTGACACTACAATAGTGCAGCACAGCCTCAATTACTGAAACTCCATTAGTGCAGCACACCCTCAATTACTGATCCTACAAAAGTGCAGCACACCCTCAATTACTGACCATCCAATCGTGCAGCACACCCTCAATTACTGACACTCCAATAGTAAAGCACTCCCTGAATTACTGAACCTTGAATAGTGCAGCACACCCTCAATTATTCACACTCCAATAGTGCAGCACACCAATTGCTTAAACTACAATAATGCAGCACACCCTCAATTACTGACCCTCCAATGGTGCAGCTCACCATCAATTACTGAAACTACAATAGTGCTGCGCAACGTCAACTAATGACAATCCAATAGTGCAGCACACCCACAATTACTGACACTACAGTAGTGCAGCGCACCCTCAATTACTGCAACTCCATTAGTGCAGCACACCATCAATTACTGACCCTCCAAAAGTGCTGCACACCCTCAATTGCTGACACTCCAATAATGCAGCACCCCTGCAATTACTGACACTCCAACAGCACAGCATACCTTCAATTACTGAAAATCCATTAATGCAGCACACCCTCAACTACTGACCCTCCAATCGTGCAGCACACTTTCAATGACTGACCTTCCGTCTCTACAGCACAGTCTCAAATACTGATACTCCAGTCGTGCAGCTCAGCCTCAATTACTGACACTCCAATAGTGCAGCACACAATCAATTACTGACACTGCAATCGTGCAATACACTGTCAATTACTGACACTCCAATAGAGCAGAACACACTCAATTACTGACACTCCAATAGTGCAGCACACAATCAATTACTGACACACCAATCGTGCAATACACCGTCAATTACTGACACTCCAATAGAGCAGAACACACTCAATTACTGACACTCCAATAGTGCTGCATACCCTCAATTACTGACCCTGTAGTAGTGCAGAGCAACCTAAATTGCTGGCACTCTAATAGTGCAGCACAACCTGAATTACAGAAACTCCAAGAGTGCTGCACAGACTCAATTAGTGAAACTCTAATAATGCAGCCCTCCCTCAATTACTGACACTCCAATAGTGCAGCATATCCACAATTACTGAGCATCCAGTAGTGCAGCACACTGTCAAATAGTGACTCTCCGACAAGGCTGCACAACCACAATTACAACCACCGTCTAATGGTGCAGCACTCCCTCAATTAATGACACCCCACTAGTGCAGCACACCCTCAATTACTTATACTCCTATAATGCAGTACACCCTCAATTAGTGACCCTCCAATAGTGCAGCACACCCTCAATTACAGAAACTCCAAGAGTGCTGCACAGACTCAATTAGTGAAACTCTAATAATGCAGCCCACCCTCAATTACTGACCCTCCAGCAGTGTAGCATATACACAATTACTGAGCATCCAATAGTACAGCACACCCTCAATTACTTATACTCCTATAATGCAGTAACCCCCCAATTACTGACCCTCCAATAGTGGAGCATACCCTCAATTACAGAAACTCCAAGAATGCTGCACAACGTCAATTAGTGAAACTCTAATAGTGCAGCCCAACCCTCAATTACTGATTCTCCAATAGTGCAGCACACCCTCAATTGCTGACACTCCCATAGTAAAGCACACCCTCAATTACTGACACTACAATAGTGCAGCACACCCTCAATTACTGACACTACAATAATGCAGCACACCCGCAATTACTGACCCTCCAATGGTGCAGCTCACCATCAATTACTGAAACTACAATAGTGCTGCGCAACGTCAATTAATGACAATCCAATAGTGCAGCACACCCACAATTACTGACACTACAGTAGTGCAGCGCACCCTCAATTACTGCAACTCCATTAGTGCAGCACACCATCAATTACTGACCCTCCAAAAGTGCTGCACACCCTCAATTACAGACACTCCAATAGTGCAGAACGCCCTCAATTGCTGACACTCCAATAATGCAGTACCCCTGCAATTACTGACACTCCAATAGTGCAGCCCATCTTCAATAATGCACTCCAATAATGCAGCACAGCCTCAATTAATGAACCTCCAATAATGCAGCACTCCCTCAATTACTGAATCTCCAATATTACCGCACAACCCCAATTAGTAACGCCCCAATAATGCAGCACACCCTTAATTACTGACCCACTAATAATGCAGCACACATACAATTACTGATCCACCAATAGTGCAGCACACTCTCAATCACCGAGCTTCCAATAATGCAGCTAACCCTGAATTACTTACACTCCAATAGTGCAGCGCACCCTCAAATACTGACACTCCAACAATGCAGCACATCCACAATTTCTGACCATAAAATGGTGCAGCACACCCTCAATTACTGGCACTCCAATAGTGCAGCACACTGTCAATTACTGACACTCCAACAGTGCAGCACACCCTCAATTGCTGACACTCTAATAGTGCAGCACGCCTTAAATTACTGACACTCCAATAGTAAAGCACACCCTCAATTACTGACACTACTGTAGTGCAGCACACCCTCAAGTAATGATGCTCCAATAGTGCAGCACACCCCCAGTTACTGACACTCCAATAGTGCAGCACAACCTCAATTTCTGACACTCCAATAGTGCAGTACACCCTCAATGACTGAACTTCGAATAGTGCAGCACAACCTCAATTAATGACCCTCCAATAGTGCAGCGCTCGCTCAATTACTGAAACACAAGTAATGCTGGACACTTCAATTACTGAAACTCCAATAGTGCAGCACACCCTCAAATACTGACACTCCAATACAGCAGCACACCCCCAAATACTGACACACTAATAATGCAGCACACATTCAATTACTGACCCAAAAATAGTGTGGCACACCCTCAATCACTGAGCCTCCAGTAATGCAGTTAACCGTCAATTACTGACACTTCAATGGTGCAGCACACCCTCAATTACTGATGCTCCCATAGTGCAGCACACCCTCAATAACTGAAAATCCAATAGTGCACCACACTATCAAATACTGACCCTCCAACAGTGCAGCACACCCTCAATTACTAGCACTCCAAAAGTGCAGCACACTGTCAATTACTGACACTCCAACAGGGCAGCACACCCTCAATTACTGACACTCCAATAGTAAAGCACACCCTCAATTACTGACACTACATTAGTGCAGCACACCCTCAATTACTGACACTACAATAGTGCAGCACACCCTCAATTACTGGCACTACAATAGTGCAGCACAGCCTCAATTACTGAAACTCCATTAGTGCAGCACACCATCAATTACTGATACTACAAAGGTGCAGCCCACCCTCAATTACAGACACTCCAATAGTGCTGAACGCCCTCAATTGCTGACACTCCAATAATGCAGTACCCCTGCAATTACTGATACTCCAATAGTGCAGCATACCTTCAATTACTGAAAATCCATTAGTGGAGCACAGCCTCAATTATTGACCCTCCAATAGTGCAGTACACCCTCAATTACTGACCGTAAAATGGTGCAGCACACCCTCAATTACTGACACTCCAATAGTGCAGCACACTGTCAATTACTGACACTCCAATAGTGCAGCACACTCTCAATTACTGACACTCTAATAGTGCAGCACACCTTCAATTACTGACACTCCAATAGTGCAGCACACCCTCAATTACTGACACTACAATAGTGCAGCACAGCCTCAATTACTGAAACTCCATTAGTGCAGCACACCCTCAATTACTGATCCTACAAAAGTGCAGCACACCCTCAATTACTGACCATCCAATCGTGCAGCACACCCTCAATTACTGACACTCCAATAGTAAAGCACTCCCTGAATTACTGAACCTTGAATAGTGCAGCACACCCTCAATTATTCACACTCCAATAGTGCAGCACACCAATTGCTTAAACTACAATAATGCAGCACACCCTCAATTACTGACCCTCCAATGGTGCAGCTCACCATCAATTACTGAAACTACAATAGTGCTGCGCAACGTCAATTAATGACAATCCAATAGTGCAGCACACCCACAATTACTGACACTACATTAGTGCAGCGCACCCTCAATCACTGCAACTCCATTAGTGCAGCACACCATCAATTACTGACCCTCCAAAAGTGCTGCACACCCTCAATTGCTGACACTCCAATAATGCAGCACCCCTGCAATTACTGACACTCCAACAGCACAGCATACCTTCAATTACTGAAAATCCATTAGTGGAGCACACCCTCAATTACTGACCCTTGAATAGTGCAGCACACACTCAATTACTGACACTCCAATAGTGCAGCCCACCGTCAATAATTATACTCCAATAATGCGCCAAAACCTCAATTAATGAACCTCCAATAATGCAGCACACACTCAATTACTTGTACTCCAATAATGCAGTACAGCCTCATTTACTGATCCTTCTGTAGTGCAGCTCAACCTCAATTTCTGATCCTGCAATAATGCTGCACAGCCTCAATTAATGAAATTGCAATAGTGCAGCCCACACTGAATTACTGAAAAACCATTAGCGCAGCTAACCCTCAATTAATGACACTGCAATAGTGCAAAACACCCTCAATTATTGACATACCAATTGTGCCGCACAACCACAATTACTGACACTACAATAGTGCAGCACACCCTCAATTACTGTAAATCCATTTCTGCAGCACCCCCTCAATTACTGACACTCCAATAGTGCTGCACACCCTCAGTTGCTGACACTCCAATCATGCCGCACACCATCAAGAACTGACACTCCAATAGTGTAGCGCACCCTCAATTACAGACACTCCAATAGTGCAGAGCACCCTCAATTATTGACACTCCAATAGTGCTGCACAGTCTCAATGACTGACACTCCAATAGTGCAGAACATCCTCAATTACTGACACTCCAATAGTGCAGCACATCTTCAATTACTGACCCTCCAATTGTACAGCACACCCTCAATTACTGACACTCCAATAGTAAAGCACACCCTCAATTACTGACCCTCAAATAGTGCAGCCCTCCCTGAATTACTGACATTCCAATAGAGCAGCACACCCTCAATTACTGACATTCCAATAGAGCAGCACACCCTCAATTACTGACATTCCAATAGAGCAGCACACCCTCAATTACTGACATTCCAATAGAGCAGCACACCCTCAATTACTGACATTCCAATAGTGCAGCAGACACTGAATTACTGACATCGTGCGGGAAACCCTCAATTATTGTCAATCCAATAGTGCAGCACACCCTCAATTACTTGTACTCCAATAATGCAGTACAGCCTCAGTTACTGACCCTTCAATGGTGCAGCTCACCCTCAATTTCTGACCCTGCAATAGTGCTGCACAGCCTCAATTAATGAAATTCCAACAGTGCAGCACACCCTCAATTACTGATACTCCAATAGTGGAGTGGAGCACACCCTCTATTACTGACACCACAATAGTGCAAAACACCCTCAATTACTGACACTCCAATTGTGCAGCACAACCTCAATTACTGACACTACAATAGTGCAGCACACCCTCAAATACTGAAAATCCATTAGTTCAGCAAACCCTCAATTACTTACACTCCATTAGTGCAGCACACCCTCACATACTGACACTCTAATAGTGCAGTACACCCTCAGTTGCTGACACTACAGTAGTGCAGCGCACCCTCAATTACTTACACTCCAATCATGCAGCTCACCATCAAGAACTGACACTCTAATCGTGCAGCACACCATCAAGTACTGACACTCCAATAGTGCAGCACACCCTCAATTACTATCACTCCAGTAGTAAAGCACACACTGAATTACTGACATCGAATGGTGCAGCACACCCTCAATCACTGACACTCCAAAAATGCAGTACACTCTCAATTACTGACTCTCCAATGGTGCAGCTCATCCTCAATTATTAAAACTCCAATACTGTTGCACACACTGAAAGACTCCCCTCCAATAGTGTGCACACCCTCAATTACTGACCCTCCAGCAGTGCAGGACCTCCTCAATTACTGACCCTCCAATGCTGCGGTACAACCTCAAACACTGAACCTCCAATAATGTAGCTACCCCTCAATTACAGACCCTCCAATAATACAGCACATCCTGAATTACTGACCCTCAAATATTGCCGCACACTCTAAATTACTGAAACTCCAATGGTGCAGGACACCCTCAATTTCTTAAACTCCTATAATGTAGTACACCCTCAATTACTGACCTTCCAATAGTGCAGCCCACCCTCAATTGCTTATACTCTGATAATGCAGTACAGCCTCAATTGATGACCCTCCAATAGTGCAACTCTCCCTCAATTACTGAGACTCCAATAGTGCAGCACACACTAAATTATTGACCCAGCAATAGTGCGGCACAGCCTCAATCACTGATCCTCCAATAATGCAACTAACCTTCAATTACTGACACTGCAATAGTGCAGCACACCCTCAATTACTGACACTGCAACAGTGCAGCACACCCTCAATTACTGACACTACAATAGTGCAGCACACCCTCAATTACTGACCCTACAAATGTGCAGGCCACCCTCAATTACTGACTCTCCAATAGTGCAGAAAACACTCAATTACTGACACTCCAATAGTGCTGCACACCCTCAATTACTGACCCTCCAATAGAGCAGCCCACCCTGAATTACTGACACTCCAATTGTGCAGCACAACCTCAATTACTGACACTACAATAGTGCAGCACACCCTCAATTACTGAAAATCCATTAGTGCAGCACCCCCTCAATTACTGACCCTCCAATCGTGCAGCAAAATCTCAATTACTTACACTCCAATAGTGCAGCACACCCTCAAATACTGAATCTCCAATATGGCAGAACACCCTCAGTTTCTGAGACTACAGTAGTGCAGCACAACGTCAATTACTGACACTCCAGTCGTGCAGCACAGTAATTGAGGGTGTGCCAGACGATTGGAGGGTCAGTAATTGCGGGTGTGCTGCACTATAGGAGCGTCAGTAATTGAGGGTGGGCTGCACTATAGGAGCGTCAGTAATTGAGGGTGTGCAGCACTATTGGAGCATCAGTAATTGTGGGAGTGCTGCACTGTTGGAAGGTCATTAATTGAAGGTGTGCTGCACGATTTAAGGGTCAGTAATTGAGGGTGTGCTGCATTATTGAAGGCTCAGTAATTGAGGGTCTGCCGCAATATTTGAGTGTCAGTAATTGAGAGTGTGCCACACCATTGGAGTGTCAGAAATGGAAGGTGTGCGGGACTATTGCATGGTAAGTAATTGAGGGTGAGCTGCATTATTGGAGTGTAAGTAATTGAATGTGTGCTGCAAGATTGGAGGGTCAGTAATTGAGGGTTATCTGCATTATTGGATGCTCAGTAATTGAGGTTCTGCCAGACCATTGGAGAATAATTAATTGAGTATGTGCTGCACTATTAGAGAGTCAGTTATTGAGGGTGCGCTGCACTATTAGAGTCGCGATAGTAAGGGTGCGCTGCACTATTGGAGCGTCATTACTTGAGGGTGTGCTGCACTATTGCAGTGTAAGTAATTGAGGGTGTGCTGCCCTATTGGAGTATCAGTACCTGAGCATTTGCTGCACTATTGGAATGTCAGTAATTGAGGGTGTGCTGCACTGTTGGGGTGTCAGTAATTGAGGGTGTACTGCACTATTGGAGTGTCAGTAATTGAGGGTGCAGTGCACTATTGGTGTCAGAATTTGAGGGTGTGCTGCACTATTGGAGTGTCAGTAATCGAGGGTGTGCTGCACTATTGGAGGGTCAGTAATTGTGGGAGTGCTGCACTGTTGGAAGGTCATTAACTGAAGGTGTGCTGCACGATTTAAGGGTCAGTAGTTGAGGGTTAGCTGCATTATTGAAGGCTCAGTAATTGAGTGTGTGCCGCAATATTGGAGTGCCAGTAATTGAGAGTGTGCTGCACTGTTGCAGTGTCAGTAATTGAGAGTGTGCTGCACTATTGGAGTGTCAGTAGTTGAGGGTGTGCTGTGCTAATGGATTTTCAGTAATTGAAGGTGTGCTGCATTATTCGAGTGTAAGTAACTAAATGTGTGCTGCAGATTGGAGGGTCAATAATTGAGGGTTTGCCAGACCATTGGAGGGAAAGTACTTGCAGGTATGCGGCACTATTGGAGGGTCAGTAATTGAGGGTGTGCTTCACTATTGGAGTGTCAGTAATTGAGTGTATGCCACTCTATTGGAGTGTCAGTAATTGAGGGTGTGCGGGACTATTACAGGGCAAGTAGTTGAGAGTGAGCTGCATTATTGGAGCGTAAGTAATTGAATGTGTGCTGCACGACTGGAGGGTTAGTAAATGAGGGTTATCTGCATTATTGGAGGGTCAGTAATTGTGGGTGTGCTGCATTATTGGAGCGTCAGTAATTTAGGGTGTGCTTCACTATTGGAATGTCAGTAATTGAGGGTGTGCCACAATTTTGGAGTGTCAGTAAATGAGGGTGTACTGCACTATTGGAGTGTCAGTAATTGAGGGTGTGCTGCACTATTGGAGTGGCAGTAATTGAGGGTGTGCTGCACTATTGGTGTGTCAGTAATTGTGGGTGTGCTGCACTATTGAAGCGTAAGTACTTGAGGTTGTGCTGCACTATTGGAGTGGCAATAATTGACAGAGTGCCACTCTATTGGAGTGTCAGTAATTGAGGGTGAACCACACTATTGGAGTGTGAGTACCTGAGTTTTTGCTGCACTGTTGGAATGTCAGTAATTGCAGGTGTGCTGCACTGTTGGGATGTCAGTAATTGAGGGTGTGCTGCACTGTTGGAGGGTCACTAATTGGGGGTGTCCTGTAGTTTTAGAGACACATTATTTGAGGGTGTGCTGCACTATTGGTGTGTCAGAATTTGAGGGTGTGCTGCACTTTTGGAGTGTCAGTAATTGAGGGTGTGCTGCACAATTGTGGTGTCAGTAATTGAGGGTGTGCTGCACTATTGGAGGGTCAGTTATTGTGGGTGTGCTGCCCTATTGTGGTGTCAGTACCTGAAGTTGTCCTGCATTATTGGAGTGTCAGTAATTGAGATTCTGCTGTACTAATGGATTTTCAGTAATTGAAGGGGTGCTGCATTATTGGAGTGTAAGTAATTGAATGGGTGCTGCACGACTGGAGTGTCAGTAATTGAGGGTTTTCTGCATTATTGGAGGCTCAATAATTGAGGGTGTGCCAGACCAATGGAGTGTCAGTAATTGAAGGTGTGCTGCACTATTGGAGCGTAAGTAATTGAATGTGTGCTGCACGACTGGTGGGTTAGTAATTGAGGATTATCTGCATTATTGGAGGCTCAGTAATTGAGGGTGTGCCAGACCATTGGAGGGTCAGTAATTGTGGGTGTGCTGCACTATTGCAGCGTCAGTAATTGTGGGTGTGCTTCACTATGGAATGTCATTAATTGAGGGTGTGCCACTCTATTGGAGTGTCAGTAGTTGAGGGTGTGTCATACTATTGGAGGGTCAGTAACTGAGGGTGTGCTGCACTATTGGTGGGTCAGTAATTGAGGGTGTGCTGCACTATTGGAGTGTCAATAATTGTGGGTGTGCTGCACTATTGCAGCGTAAGTACTTGAGGTTGTGCTGCACTATTGGAGTGTCAGTAATTGAGGGTGTGCCACACTGTTGTAGTGTCAGTACCTGAGCTTTTGCTGCACTATTGGAATGTCAGTAATTGCGGGTGTGCTGCACTGTTGGTGTGTCAGAATTTGAGGGTGTGCTGCACTTTTGGAGTGTCAGTAATTGAGGGTGTGCTGCACAGTTGTGGTGTCAGTAATTGAAGGTGAGCTGCACTATTGGAGGGTCAATTATTGCGGGTGTGCTGCATTATTGAAGGCTCAGTAATTGAGGGTCTGCCGCAATATTTGAGTGTCAGTAATTGAGAGTGTGCCACACCATTGGAGTGTCAGAAATTGAAGGTGTGCGGGACTATTGCATGGTAAGTAATTGAGGGTGAGCTGCATTATTGGAGTGTAAGTAATTGAATGTGTGCTGCAAGATTGGAGGGTCAGTAATTGAGAGTGTGCTGCAATGTTGGAGTGTCAGTAATTGAGGGTGTGCTGCACTATTGGAGTGTCAGTAGTTGAGGGTGTGCTGCACTATTGGAGGGTCAGTAATTGAGGGTTTGCTGTGCTAATGGATTTTCAGTAATTGAAGGTGTGCTGCATTATTCGAGTGTAAGTAACTAAATGTGTGCTGCAGATTGGAGGGTCAATAATTGAGGGTTTGCCAGACCATTGGAGGGAAAGTACTTGCAGGTATGCGGCACTATTGGAGGGTCAGTAATTGAGGGTGTGCTTCACTATTGGAGTGTCAGTAATTGAGGGTGTGCTTCACTATTGGAGTGTCAGTAATTGAGTGTATGCCACTCTATTGGAGTGCCAGTAATTGAGGGTGTGCGGGACTATTACAGGGCAAGTAGTTGAGAGTGAGCTGCATTATTGGAGCGTAAGTAATTGAATGTGTGCTGCACGAATGGAGGGTTAGTAAATGAGGGTTATCTGCATTATTGGAGGGTCAGTAATTGTGGGTGTGCTGCATTATTGGAGCGTCAGTAATTTAGGGTGTGCTTCACTATTGGAATGTCAGTAATTGAGGGTGTGCCACAATTTTGGAGTGTCAGTAAATGAGGGTGTACTGCACTATTGGAGTGTCAGTAATTGAGGGTGTGCTGCACTATTGGAGTGGCAGTAATTGAGGGTGTGCTGCACTATTGGTGTGTCAGTAATTGTGGGTGTGCTGCACTATTGGAGCGTAAGTACTTGAGGTTGTGCTGCACTATTGGAGTGGCAGTAATTGACAGAGTGCCACTCTATTGGAGTGTCAGTAATTGAGGGTGAACCACACTAGTGGAGTGTGAGTACCTGAGTTTTTGCTGCACTGTTGGAATGTCAGTAATTGCAGGTGTGCTGCACTGTTGGGATGTCAGTAATTGAGGGTGTGCTGCACTGTTGGAGGGTCACTAATTGGGGGTGTCCTGTAGTTTTAGAGACACATTATTTGAGGGTGTGCTGCACTATTGGTGTGTCAGAATTTGAGGGTGTGCTGCACTTTTGGAGTGTCAGTAATTGAGGGTGTGCTGCACAATTGTGGTGTCAGTAATTGAGGGTGTGCTGCACTATTGGAGGGTCAGTTATTGTGGGTGTGCTGCCCTATTGTGGTGTCAGTACCTGAAGTTGTCCTGCATTATTGGAGTGTCAGTAATTGAGATTCTGCTGTACTAATGGATTTTCATTAATTGAAGGGTTGCTGCATTATTGGAGTGTAAGTAATTGAATGGGTGCTGCACGATTGGAGTGTCAGTAATTGAGGGTTTTCTGCATTATTGGAGGCTCAATAATTGAGGGTGTGCCAGACCAATGGAGTGTCAGTAATTGAAGGTGTGCTGCACTATTGGAGCGTAAGTAATTGAATGTGTGCTGCACGACTGGTGGGTTAGTAATTGAGGATTATCTGCATTATTGGAGGCTCAGTAATTGAGGGTGTGCCAGACCATTGGAGGGTCAGTAATTGTGGGTGTGCTGCACTATTGCAGCATCAGTAATTGTGGGTGTGCTTCACTATGGAATGTCATTAATTGAGGGTGTGCCACTCTATTGGAGTGTCAGTAGTTGAGGGTGTGCCATACTATTGGAGGGTCAGTAACTGAGGGTGTGCTGCACTATTGGTGGGTCAGTAATTGAGGGTGTGCTGCACTATTGCAGCGTAAGTACTTGAGGTTGTGCTGCACTATTGGAGTGTCAGTACTTGAGGTTGTGCCACACTGTTGTAGTGTCAGTACCTGAGCTTTTGCTGCACTATTGGAATGTCAGTAATTGCGGGTGTGCTGCACTGTTGGTGTGTCAGAATTTGAGGGTGTGCTGCACTTTTGGAGTGTCAGTAATTGAGGGTGTGCTGCACAATTGTGGTGTCAGTAATTGAAGGTGAGCTGCACTATTGGAGGGTCAGTTATTGCGGGTGTGCTGCATTATTGAAGGCTCAGTAATTGAGGGTCTGCCACAATATTTGAGTGTCAGTAATTGAGAGTGTGCCACACCATTGGAGTGTCAGAAATGGAAGGTGTGCGGGACTATTGCATGGTAAGTAATTGAGGGTGAGCTGCATTATTGGAGTGTAAGTAATTGAATGTGTGCTGCAAGATTGGAGGGTCAGTAATTGAGGGTTATCTGCATTATTGGATGCTCAGTAATTGAGGTTCTGCCAGACCATTGGAGAATAATTAATTGAGTACGTGCTGCACTATTAGAGAGTCAGTTATTGAGGGTGCGCTGCACTATTTGAGTCGCGATAGTGAGGGTGCGCTGCACTATTGGAGCGTCATTACTTGAGGGTGTGCTGCACTATTGCAGTGTAAGTAATTGAGGGTGTGCTGCCCTATTGGAGTGTCAGTACCTGAGCATTTGCTGCACTATTGGAATGTCAGTAATTGCGGGTGTGCTGCACTGTTGGGGTGTCAGTAATTGAGGGTGTACTGCACTATTGGAGTGTCAGTAATTGAGGGTGCAGTGCACTATTGGTGTGTCAGAATTTGAGGGTGTGCTGCACTATTGGAGTGTCAGTAATCGAGGGTGTGCTGCACTATTGGAGGGTCAGTAATTGTGGGATTGCTGCACTGTTGGAAGGTCATTAACTGAAGGTGGGCTGCACGATTTAAGGGTCAGTAGTTGAGGGTTAGCTGCATTATTGAAGGCTGAGTAATTGAGTGTGTGCCGCAATATTGGAGTGCCAGTAATTGAGAGTGTGCTGCACTGTTGCAGTGTCAGTAATTGAGAGTGTGCTGCACTATTGGAGTGTCAGTAGTTGAGGGTGTGCTGCACTATTGGAGGGTCAGTAATTGAGGGTTTGCTGTGCTAATGGATTTTCAGTAATTGAAGGTGTGCTGCATTATTCGAGTGTAAGTAACTAAATGTGTGCTGCAGATTGGAGGGTCAATAATTGAGGGTTTGCCAGACCATTGGAGGGAAAGTACTTGCAGGTATGCGGCACTATTGGAGGGTCAGTAATTGAGGGTGTGCTTCACTATTGGAGTGTCAGTAATTGAGTGTATGCCACTCTATTGGAGTGTCAGTAATTGAGGGTGTGCGGGACTATTACAGGGCAAGTAGTTGAGAGTGAGCTGCATTATTGGAGCGTAAGTAATTGAATGTGTGCTGCACGACTGGAGGGTTAGTAAATGAGGGTTATCTGCATTATTGGAGGGTCAGTAATTGTGGGTGTGCTGCATTATTGGAGCGTCAGTAATTTAGGGTGTGCTTCACTATTGGAATGTCAGTAATTGAGGGTGTGCCATTCTACTGGAGTGTCAGTAATTGAGGGTGTGCCACAATTTTGGAGTGTCAGTAAATGAGGGTGTACTGCACTATTGGAGTGTCAGTAATTGAGGGTGTGCTGCACTATTGGAGTGGCAGTAATTGAGGGTGTGCTGCACTATTGGTGTGTCAGTAATTGTGGGTGTGCTGCACTATTGGAGCGTAAGTACTTGAGGTTGTGCTGCACTATTGGAGTGGCAGTAATTGACAGAGTGCCACTCTATTGGAGTGTCAGTAATTGAGGGTGAACCACACTAGTGGAGTGTGAGTACCTGAGTTTTTGCTGCACTATTGGAATGTCAGTAATTGCAGGTGTGCTGCACTGTTGGGATGTCAGTAATTGAGGGTGTGCTGCACTGTTGGAGGGTCACTAATTGGGGGTGTCCTGTAGTTTTAGAGACACATTATTTGAGGGTGTGCTGCACTATTGGTGTGTCAGAATTTGAGGGTGTGCTGCACTTTTGGAGTGTCAGTAATTGAGGGTGTGCTGCACAATTGTGGTGTCAGTAATTGAGGGTGTGCTGCACTATTGGAGGGTCAGTTATTGTGGGTGTGCTGCCCTATTGTGGTGTCAGTACCTGAAGTTGTCCTGCATTATTGGAGTGTCAGTAATTGAGATTCTGCTGTACTAATGGATTTTCAGTAATTGAAGGGGTGCTGCATTATTGGAGTGTAAGTAATTGAATGGGTGCTGCACGATTGGAGTGTCAGTAATTGAGGGTTTTCTGCATTATTGGAGGCTCAATAATTGAGGGTGTGCCAGACCAATGGAGTGTCAGTAATTGAAGGTGTGCTGCACTATTGGAGAATAAGTAATTGAATGTGTGCTGCACGACTGGTGGGTTAGTAATTGAGGATTATCTGCATTATTGGAGGCTCAGTAATTGAGGGTGTGCCAGACCATTGGAGGGTCAGTAATTGTGGGTGTGCTGCACTATTGCAGCGTCAGTAATTGTGGGTGTGCTTCACTATGGAATGTCATTAATTGAGGGTGTGCCACTCTATTGGAGTGTCAGTAGTTGAGGGTGTGCCATACTATTGGAGGGTCAGTAACTGAGGGTGTGCTGCACTATTGGTGGGTCAGTAGTTGAGGGTGTGCTGCACTATTGGAGTGTCAATAATTGTGGGTGTGCTGCACTATTGCAGCGTAAGTACTTGAGGTTGTGCTGCACTATTGGAGTGTCAGTAATTGCGGGTGTGCCACACTGTTGTAGTGTCAGTACCTGAGCTTTTGCTGCACTATTGGAATGTCAGTAATTGCGGGTGTGCTGCACTGTTGGTGTGTCAGAATTTGAGGGTGTGCTGCACTTTTGGAGTGTCAGTAATTGAGGGTGTGCTGCACAATTGTGGTGTCAGTAATTGAAGGTGAGCTGCACTATTGGAGGGTCAGTTATTGTGGGTGTGCTGCACTATTGTAGTGTCAGTACCTGAAGTTGTCCTGCATTATTGGAGTGTCAGTAATTGAGGTTCTGCTGTACTAATGGATTTTCAGTAATTGAGGGTGTGCCACACTATTGGAGTGTCAGAAATTGAGGGTGTGCGGGACTATTACAATGTAAATAATTGAGGGTGTGCTGCACTATTGGTGGGTCAGTAATTGTGGGTGTGCTGCACTATTGAAGTGTCAGTAATTGTGGGTGTTCTGCACTATTGAAGTGTCAGTACTTGATTGTGTGCTGCACTATTGGAATGTAATAATTGAGGGTGTGCTTTAGTATTGGAGGGTAAGTAATTGAGGGTGTGTTGCCCTATTGGAGTGTCAGAAATTGAGGGTGTGCTGCACTATTGGAGTGTAATAATTGAGGGTGTGCTTTAGTATTGGAGGGTAAGTAATTGAGGGTGTGCTGCACTATTGGAGTGTCAGTAATTGAGGGTATGCTGAACTAATGGATTTTCAGTAATTGAAGGTGTGCTGCATTATTGGAGTGTAAGTAATTAAATGTGTGCTGCACGATTGGAGGGTTAGTAATTGAGGATTTGCCAGACCATTGGAGGGAAAGTACTTGCGGGAATGCGGCACTATTGGAACTTCAGTAATTGAGGGTGTGCTTCACTATTGGAGTGTCAGAAATTGAGGGTGTGCCACTCTATTGGAGTGTCAGTAATTGAGGGTGTGCCACACTATTGGAGTGTCAGAAATTGAGGGTGTGCGGGACTATTACAGGGCAAGTAGTTGAGGGTGTGCTGCATTATTGGAGCGTAAGTAATTGAATGTGTGCTGCACGACTGGAGGGTTAGTAATTGAGGGTTATCTGCATTATTGGAGGCTCAGCAATGAGGGTGTGCCAGGCCATTGGAGGGTCAGTAATTGAGGGTGTGCTGCACTATTGGAGTGTCAGTAACTGAGGATGTGCTGCACTATTGGTGGGTCAGTAATTGAATGTGTGCTGCACGACTGGTGGGTTAGTAATTGAGGATTATCTGCATTATTGGAGGCTCAGTAATTGAGGGTGTGCCAGACCATTGGAGGGTCAGTAATTGTGGGTGTGCTGCACTATTGCAGCATCAGTAATTGTGGGTGTGCTTCACTATGGAATGTCATTAATTGAGGGTGTGCCACTCTATTGGAGTGTCAGTAGTTGAGGGTGTGCCATACTATTGGAGGGTCAGTAACTGAGGGTGTGCTGCACTATTGGTGGGTCAGTAATTGAGGGTGTGCTGCACTATTGCAGCGTAAGTACTTGAGGTTGTGCTGCACTATTGGAGTGTCAGTACTTGAGGTTGTGCCACACTGTTGTAGTGTCAGTACCTGAGCTTTTGCTGCACTATTGGAATGTCAGTAATTGCGGGTGTGCTGCACTGTTGGTGTGTCAGAATTTGAGGGTGTGCTGCACTTTTGGAGTGTCAGTAATTGAGGGTGTGCTGCACAATTGTGGTGTCAGTAATTGAAGGTGAGCTGCACTATTGGAGTGTCAGTTATTGCGGGTGTGCTGCATTATTGAAGGCTCAGTAATTGAGGGTCTGCCACAATATTTGAGTGTCAGTAATTGAGAGTGTGCCACACCATTGGAGTGTCAGAAATGGAAGGTGTGCGGGACTATTGCATGGTAAGTAATTGAGGGTGAGCTGCATTATTGGAGTGTAAGTAATTGAATGTGTGCTGCAAGATTGGAGGGTCAGTAATTGAGGGTTATCTGCATTATTGGATGCTCAGTAATTGAGGTTCTGCCAGACCATTGGAGAATAATTAATTGAGTACGTGCTGCACTATTAGAGAGTCAGTTATTGAGGGTGCGCTGCACTATTTGAGTCGCGATAGTGAGGGTGCGCTGCACTATTGGAGCGTCATTACTTGAGGGTGTGCTGCACTATTGCAGTGTAAGTAATTGAGGGTGTGCTGCCCTATTGGAGTGTCAGTACCTGAGCATTTGCTGCACTATTGGAATGTCAGTAATTGCGGGTGTGCTGCACTGTTGGGGTGTCAGTAATTGAGGGTGTACTGCACTATTGGAGTGTCAGTAATTGAGGGTGCAGTGCACTATTGGTGTGTCAGAATTTGAGGGTGTGCTGCACTATTGGAGTGTCAGTAATCGAGGGTGTGCTGCACTATTGGAGGGTCAGTAATTGTGGGATTGCTGCACTGTTGGAAGGTCATTAACTGAAGGTGGGCTGCACGATTTAAGGGTCAGTAGTTGAGGGTTAGCTGCATTATTGAAGGCTGAGTAATTGAGTGTGTGCCGCAATATTGGAGTGCCAGTAATTGAGAGTGTGCTGCACTGTTGCAGTGTCAGTAATTGAGAGTGTGCTGCACTATTGGAGTGTCAGTAGTTGAGGGTGTGCTGCACTATTGGAGGGTCAGTAATTGAGGGTTTGCTGTGCTAATGGATTTTCAGTAATTGAAGGTGTGCTGCATTATTCGAGTGTAAGTAACTAAATGTGTGCTGCAGATTGGAGGGTCAATAATTGAGGGTTTGCCAGACCATTGGAGGGAAAGTACTTGCAGGTATGCGGCACTATTGGAGGGTCAGTAATTGAGGGTGTGCTTCACTATTGGAGTGTCAGTAATTGAGTGTATGCCACTCTATTGGAGTGTCAGTAATTGAGGGTGTGCGGGACTATTACAGGGCAAGTAGTTGAGAGTGAGCTGCATTATTGGAGCGTAAGTAATTGAATGTGTGCTGCACGACTGGAGGGTTAGTAAATGAGGGTTATCTGCATTATTGGAGGGTCAGTAATTGTGGGTGTGCTGCATTATTGGAGCGTCAGTAATTTAGGGTGTGCTTCACTATTGGAATGTCAGTAATTGAGGGTGTGCCATTCTACTGGAGTGTCAGTAATTGAGGGTGTGCCACAATTTTGGAGTGTCAGTAAATGAGGGTGTACTGCACTATTGGAGTGTCAGTAATTGAGGGTGTGCTGCACTATTGGAGTGGCAGTAATTGAGGGTGTGCTGCACTATTGGTGTGTCAGTAATTGTGGGTGTGCTGCACTATTGGAGCGTAAGTACTTGAGGTTGTGCTGCACTATTGGAGTGGCAGTAATTGACAGAGTGCCACTCTATTGGAGTGTCAGTAATTGAGGGTGAACCACACTAGTGGAGTGTGAGTACCTGAGTTTTTGCTGCACTATTGGAATGTCAGTAATTGCAGGTGTGCTGCACTGTTGGGATGTCAGTAATTGAGGGTGTGCTGCACTGTTGGAGGGTCACTAATTGGGGGTGTCCTGTAGTTTTAGAGACACATTATTTGAGGGTGTGCTGCACTATTGGTGTGTCAGAATTTGAGGGTGTGCTGCACTTTTGGAGTGTCAGTAATTGAGGGTGTGCTGCACAATTGTGGTGTCAGTAATTGAGGGTGTGCTGCACTATTGGAGGGTCAGTTATTGTGGGTGTGCTGCCCTATTGTGGTGTCAGTACCTGAAGTTGTCCTGCATTATTGGAGTGTCAGTAATTGAGATTCTGCTGTACTAATGGATTTTCAGTAATTGAAGGGGTGCTGCATTATTGGAGTGTAAGTAATTGAATGGGTGCTGCACGATTGGAGTGTCAGTAATTGAGGGTTTTCTGCATTATTGGAGGCTCAATAATTGAGGGTGTGCCAGACCAATGGAGTGTCAGTAATTGAAGGTGTGCTGCACTATTGGAGCATAAGTAATTGAATGTGTGCTGCACGACTGGTGGGTTAGTAATTGAGGATTATCTGCATTATTGGAGGCTCAGTAATTGAGGGTGTGCCAGACCATTGGAGGGTCAGTAATTGTGGGTGTGCTGCACTATTGCAGCGTCAGTAATTGTGGGTGTGCTTCACTATGGAATGTCATTAATTGAGGGTGTGCCACTCTATTGGAGTGTCAGTAGTTGAGGGTGTGCCATACTATTGGAGGGTCAGTAACTGAGGGTGTGCTGCACTATTGGTGGGTCAGTAGTTGAGGGTGTGCTGCACTATTGGAGTGTCAATAATTGTGGGTGTGCTGCACTATTGCAGCGTAAGTACTTGAGGTTGTGCTGCACTATTGGAGTGTCAGTAATTGCGGGTGTGCCACACTGTTGTAGTGTCAGTACCTGAGCTTTTGCTGCACTATTGGAATGTCAGTAATTGCGGGTGTGCTGCACTGTTGGTGTGTCAGAATTTGAGGGTGTGCTGCACTTTTGGAGTGTCAGTAATTGAGGGTGTGCTGCACAATTGTGGTGTCAGTAATTGAAGGTGAGCTGCACTATTGGAGGGTCAGTTATTGTGGGTGTGCTGCACTATTGTAGTGTCAGTACCTGAAGTTGTCCTGCATTATTGGAGTGTCAGTAATTGAGGTTCTGCTGTACTAATGGATTTTCAGTAATTGAGGGTGTGCCACACTATTGGAGTGTCAGAAATTGAGGGTGTGCGGGACTATTACAATGTAAATAATTGAGGGTGTGCTGCACTATTGGTGGGTCAGTAATTGTGGGTGTGCTGCACTATTGAAGTGTCAGTAATTGTGGGTGTTCTGCACTATTGAAGTGTCAGTACTTGATTGTGTGCTGCACTATTGGAATGTAATAATTGAGGGTGTGCTTTAGTATTGGAGGGTAAGTAATTGAGGGTGTGTTGCCCTATTGGAGTGTCAGAAATTGAGGGTGTGCTGCACTATTGGAGTGTAATAATTGAGGGTGTGCTTTAGTATTGGAGGGTAAGTAATTGAGGGTGTGCTGCACTATTGGAGTGTCAGTAATTGAGGGTATGCTGAACTAATGGATTTTCAGTAATTGAAGGTGTGCTGCATTATTGGAGTGTAAGTAATTAAATGTGTGCTGCACGATTGGAGGGTTAGTAATTGAGGATTTGCCAGACCATTGGAGGGAAAGTACTTGCGGGAATGCGGCACTATTGGAACTTCAGTAATTGAGGGTGTGCTTCACTATTGGAGTGTCAGAAATTGAGGGTGTGCCACTCTATTGGAGTGTCAGTAATTGAGGGTGTGCCACACTATTGGAGTGTCAGAAATTGAGGGTGTGCGGGACTATTACAGGGCAAGTAGTTGAGGGTGTGCTGCATTATTGGAGCGTAAGTAATTGAATGTGTGCTGCACGACTGGAGGGTTAGTAATTGAGGGTTATCTGCATTATTGGAGGCTCAGCAATGAGGGTGTGCCAGGCCATTGGAGGGTCAGTAATTGAGGGTGTGCTGCACTATTGGAGTGTCAGTAACTGAGGATGTGCTGCACTATTGGTGGGTCAGTAATTGAATGTGTGCTGCACGACTGGTGGGTTAGTAATTGAGGATTATCTGCATTATTGGAGGCTCAGTAATTGAGGGTGTGCCAGACCATTGGAGGGTCAGTAATTGTGGGTGTGCTGCACTATTGCAGCATCAGTAATTGTGGGTGTGCTTCACTATGGAATGTCATTAATTGAGGGTGTGCCACTCTATTGGAGTGTCAGTAGTTGAGGGTGTGCCATACTATTGGAGGGTCAGTAACTGAGGGTGTGCTGCACTATTGGTGGGTCAGTAATTGAGGGTGTGCTGCACTATTGCAGCGTAAGTACTTGAGGTTGTGCTGCACTATTGGAGTGTCAGTACTTGAGGTTGTGCCACACTGTTGTAGTGTCAGTACCTGAGCTTTTGCTGCACTATTGGAATGTCAGTAATTGCGGGTGTGCTGCACTGTTGGTGTGTCAGAATTTGAGGGTGTGCTGCACTATTGGAGTGTCAGTAATTGAGGGTGTGCTGCACTATTGCAGTGTCAGTAATTGAGGGTGTGCTGCACTATTGGAGTGTCAGTAATTGAGGGTGTGCTGCACTATTGGAGTGTCAGTAATTGAGGGTGTGCTGCACTATTGGAGTGTCAGTAATTGTGGGTGTGCTGCACTATTGGAGCGTATGTACTTGAGGTTGTGCCACTCTATTGGAGTGTCAGTAATTGAGGGTGAACCACACTATTGGAGTGTGAGTACCTGAGTTTTTGCTGCACTATTGGAATGTCAGTAATTGCAGGTGTGCTGCACTGTTGGGGTGTCAGTAATTGAGGGTGTGCTGCACTGTTGGAGGGTCACTAATTGGGGGTGTCCTGTAGTTTTAGAGACGCATTATTTGAGGGTGTGCTGCACTATTGGTGTGTCAGAATTTGAGGGTGTGCTGCACTTTTGGAGTGTCAGTAATTGAGGGTGTGCTGCACAATTGTGGTGTCAGTAATTGAGGGTGTGCTGCACTATTGGAGGGTCAGTTATTGTGGGTGTGCTGCCCTATTGTAGTGTCAGTACCTGAAGTTGTCCTGCATTATTGGAGTGTCAGTAATTGAGAATCTGCTGTACTAATGGATTTTCAGTAATTGAAGGGGTGCTGCATTATTGGAGTGTAAGTAATTGAATGGGTGCTGCACGATTGGAGTGTCAGTAATTGAGGGTTTTCTGCATTATTGGAGGCTCAATAATTGAGGGTGTGCCAGACCAATGGAGTGTCAGTAATTGAAGGTGTGCTGCACTATTGGAGCGTAAGTAATTGAATGTGTGCTGCACGACTGGTGGGTTAGTAATTGAGGATTATCTGCATTATTGGAGGCTCAGTAATTGAGGGTGTGCCAGACCATTGGAGGATCAGTAATTGTGGGTGTGCTGCACTATTGCAGCGTCAGTAATTGCGGCTGTGCTGCACTAATGAAGTGTTAGCAATTGCAGGTGTGCAGCGCTATTGGAGGTCAGTAATAGAGGGTTTGCTGTACTATTGGAGGGTTAGAAATTGAGCGTGTGCTGCTCCATTGGAGTGTCAGTAATTAAAGGTGATTTGCACTATTGGGGTGTCAGTAATTGAGGGTGTGCTGCACTATTGGAGTGACAGTAATTGAGGGTGTGCTGCACTATTGGAGTGTCAGTAATTGAAGGTCTGCTGCAGTTTGGAGTGACATTAATTGAGGCTGCGCTGCACTATTGGAGTGCCAGTAATTGAGAGTCTGCTGCACTATTGAAGGGTCATGAATTGAGGGTGAGCTGCACTCTTGGTGGGTCAGTAATTGAGGCGGTGCTGTACTATTTAAGGGTCAGTAATTGAGGGTGTGCTGCTCTATTGTTGAGTCAGTAATTGAGTGTGTGCTGCACTATTGGAGTGTCAGAAATTGAAGGTGTGCTGCTCTAATGTTGTGTCAGTAATTGAGGGTGTGCTTCACTATTGGAGTGTCAGTAATTGATGGTGTGCTGCACTATTGGAGGGTCAGTAATTGAGGGTGTGCTTCACTATTGGAGGGTCAGTAATTGAGGGTGTGCTGCACTATTGGAGGGTCAGTAATTGAGGGTGTGCTTCACTATTGGAGTGTCAGTAATTGATGGTGTGCTGCTCTATTGTTGAGTCAGTAATTGAGTGTCTGCTGCTCTATTAGATTGTCAGTAATTGATGTTTTGCTGTACTATTGGAGGGTTAGAAATTGAGCGTGTGCTGCTCTCTTGGAGTGTCTCTAATTGAGGGTGTGCTGCACTATTTGAGTGTCAGTAATTGAGGGTGTGCTGCAACATTGGTGTGTCAGTAATTGAGGGTGTGCTGCTCTATTAGATTGTCGGTAATTGAGGGTTTGCTGTACTATTGGATAGTTAGAAATTGAGTGTGTGCTGCTCTTTTGGAGGGTCAGTAATTGAGGGTGTGCTGCTCTGTTGGAGGGTCAGTAATTGAGGGCGTGCTGCTCTGTTGGAGGGTCAGTAATTGAGGGTGTGCTGCATTATTGAATGTCAGTAATTGCGGCTGTGCTGCACTAATGAAGTGTCAGTAATTGCAGGTGTGCGGCGCTATTGGAGGGTCAGGAATTGAGGGTTTCCTGTACTATTGGAGGGTTAGAAATTGAGCGTGTGCTGCACGATTGGAGGGTCAGTAATTTAGGGTGTGCTGCACTATTGAAGAATCAGTTATTGAGGGTGTGCCGCTCTATGGGAGCGTCAGTTAGTGCGGGTGTGCTGCATTATTGGAGTGCCAGTAATTGAGGGTGTGCTGCATTATTGGAGTGTCAGTGACTGAGGATGTGCTGCACTCTTTGAGGGTTAGTAATTCAATGTTGGCTGCACTATTGGAGCATCAGTAAATGAGGGTGTGCTGCACTACAGGAGTGTCAGTATTTGAGGGTGTGCTGCACTATTGGGGTATCAGTAATTGTGGGTGTGCTGCACTAGTTGAGTGTCAGTAATTGAGAGTGTGCTGCACTAATGCAGTGTCAGTAATTGAGGGCGTGCTGCATTATTGGAATGTGAGTATTTGAGGGTGTGCTGCTCTATCAGATTGTCAGTAATTGAGGTTTTGCTGTACTATTGGAGGGTTAGAAATTGAGGGTGTGCTGCTGTCATGGAGTGTCTCTAATTGAGCGTGTGCTGCACAATTTGAGTGTCAGTAATTGAGGGTGTGCTGCAACATTGGTGTGTCAGTAATTGAGGGTGTGCTGCTGTATTAGATTGTCGGAAGTTGATGGTTTGCTGTACTATTGGAGGGTTAAAAATTGAGCGTGTGCTGCTCTATTGGAGTGTCAGTAATTGAAGGTGATTTGCACTATTGGGGTGTCAGTAATTGAGGGTGTCCTGCACTATTGGAGTGTCAGTATTAGAGGGTGTGCTGCACTATTGGAGTGTCAGTAATTGAGGGTGTGCTGCACTATAGGTGTGTCAGTAATTAAGGGTGTGCTGCACTATTGGGGTTTAAGCAATTGAGGGTGTGCCGCGCTATTGTTGAGTCAGAAATTGAGGGTGTGCTGCACTATTGGAGTGTCAGTCATTGAGGGTGTGCTGCTCTATTGTTGAGTCAGTAATTGAGGGTCTGCTGCTCTATTAGATTGTCAGTAATTGAGGGTTTGCTGTACTATTGGAGGGTTAGAAATTGAGCGCGTGCTGCACTATTGGAGTATCTCTAATTGAGGGTGTGCTGCACTATTTGAGTGTCAGCAATTGAGGGTGTGCTGCAACATTGGTGTGTCAGTAATTGAGGGTTTGCTGCTCTATTAGATTGTCAGTAATTGAGGGTTTGCTGTACTATTGGAGGGTTAGAAATTGAACATGTGCTGCTCTGTTGGAGGGTCAGTAATTGAGCTTGTGCTGCTCTGTTGGAGGGTCAGTAATTGAGGGTGTGCTGAACTATTGAAGGGTCAGTAATTGAGGGTGTGCTGCACTATTGGAGTGTCAGGATTTTAGGGTGTGCTGCACTATTGGAGGGTCAGTAATTGAGGGTGTGCTGCACTTTTGGAGTGTCAGTAATTGAGAGTGTGCTGCACTAATGGAGTGTCACTAACTGAGGGTGTGCTGCGCTTTTGGAGTATCAGCAATTGAGGGTGTGCTGCTCTCTTGTGTCAATAATTGAGGGTGTGCTGCAATACTGGAGTGTCAGTAATTCAGTGTTAGCTGCACTATTGGAATGTCAGTAATTTATGGTGTGTTGCATTATTGGAGTGTCAGTAATTGAGGGTGTGCTGCACTATTTGAGTGTCAGTAATTGAGGGTGTGCTGCAACATTGGTGTGTCAGTAATTGAGGGTGTGCTGCACTATTGGAGTGTCAGTAATTCAGTATTTGCTGCACTATTGGAATGTCAGTAATTGAGATTGTGCTGCACTATTGTAGTGTCAGTAGTTGAGGGTGTTCTGCATTCTTTGAGGGTTTGTAATTGAATGTTGGCTGCACTATTGGAGCGTCAGTAAATTGGGGTGTGCTGCAGTACAGGAGTGTCAGTATTTGAGTGTGCGCTGCACTATTGGTGTGTCAGTAATTGTGGGTGTGCTGCATTATTGGAATGTCAGTAATTGAGAATGTGCTGCACTATTTGAGTGTCAGTAATTGAGGATGTGCTGCTCTATTGGAGTGTCAGTAACTAAGGGTGTGCTGCACTATTGGGGTTTAAGAAATTGAGGGTGTGCCGCGCTATTGGAGTGTCAGTAGTTGAGGATGTGCTGCACTATTGAAGAATCAGCTATTGAGGGTGTGCCGCTCTATGGGAGCGTCAGTAAGTGAGGGTGTGCTGCATTATTGGAGCGCCAGTAATTGCGGGTGTGCTGTACTATTGGAGTGTCAGTGATTGAGGGTGTGCTGCACTATGGGAGTGTCTGTATTTGAGGGTGTGCTGCACTGTTGGGGTATCAGTAATTGTGGGTGTGCTGCACTAGTTGTGTGTCAGTAACTGAGGGTGTGCTGCACTAATCTAGTGTCAGTAATTGAGGGTGTGCTGCTCTATTACATTGTCAGTAATTGAGGGTTGGCTGTACTATTGGAGGGTTAGAAATTGAGTGTGTGCTGCTCTGTTGGTGGGTCAGTAATTGAGGGTGTGCTGCACTAATGAAGTGTCAGTAATGGCGGGTTTGCGGCGCTATTGGAGTGTCAGTTATTGAGGGTTTCCTGTACTATTGGAAGGTTAGAAATTGAGCATGTGCTGCTCTATTGGAGTGTCAGTAATTGAAGGTGATTTGCACTATTGGGGTGTCAGTAATTGACGGTGTGCTGCACTATTGCAGAGACAGTAATTGAGTGTATGCTGCACTACTGGAGTGTCAATAATTGAGTTTATGCTGATCTTTGCGATTTTCAGTAATTGAGGGTGTGCTGCACTATTGGAGTGTCAGTATTAGAGGGTGTGCTACACTATTGGAGTGTCAGTAATTGAGGCTGTGCTGCACTATTGGTGTGTCAGTAATTAAGGGTGTGCTGCACTATTGGAGTGTCAGTAACTGAGGGTGTGCTGCACTATTGGGGTTTAAGTAATTGAGGGTGTGCCGTGCTATTGTTGAGTGAGTAATTGAGGGTGTGCTGCTGTATTGTTGAGTCAGTAATTGAGGGTGTTCTGCACTATTGGAGCGCCAGTCATTGAGGGTGTGCTGCTCCATTGTTGAGTCAGTAATTGAGGGTGTGCTGCACTATTGGAGTGTCAGAAATTGAGGGTGTGCTGCTCTAATGTTGTGTCAGTAATTGAGGGTGTGATGCATTTTTGGTGTGTCAGTAATTGAGGGTGTGCTGTTCTATTATTGAGTCAGTAATTGAGGTGGTTCTGCACTATTGGAGTTTCAGTAATTGAGGGTGTGCTGTTCTATTGTTGAGTCAGTAATTGAGGTGGTGCTGCACTATAGGAGTGACAGTAATTGAGGTTGTGCTGCACTATTGGAGTGTCAGTAATTCAGTGTTAGCTGCACTATTGGAGTGCCAGTAATTCAGTATTTGCTGCACTATTGGAATGTCAGTAATGAGATTGTGCTGCACTATTGTAGTGTCAGTAGCTGAAGGTGTTCTGTACTGTTTGAGGGTTTGTAATTCAATGTTGGCTGCACAATTGGAGCGTCAGTAAATTTGGGTGTGCTGCACTACAGCAGTGTCAGTATTTGAGGGTGTGCTGCACTATTGGGTGTCAGTTATTGTTTGTGAGCTGCACTGTTGGAGTGTCAGTAGTTGAGATTGTGCTGCACTATTTGAGTGTCAGTAATTGAGGATGTGCTGCTCTATTGGAGTGTCAGTAACTAAGGGTGTGCGGCACTATTGGGGTTTAAGAAATTGTGGGTGTGCCGCACTATTGGAGCATCAGTAGTTGAGGGTGTGCTGCTCTATTGAAGAATCAGATATTGAGGGTGTGCTGCTCTATGGGAGCGCCAGTAAGTGGGGGTGTGCTGCATTATTGGAGTGTCAGAAATTGAGAGTTTGCTGCACTGTTGGAGGGTCAGTAATTGAGAATGTGCTGCACTATTGAAGAATCAGTTATTGAGGGTGTGCCGCTCTACGGGAGCGTCAGTAAGTGAGGGTGTGCTGCATTATTGGAGCGCCAGTAATTGCGGGTGTGCTGTACTATTGGAGTGTCAGTGATTGAGGGTGTGCTGCACTCTTTGAGGGTCAGTAATTCAATGTTGGCTGCACAACTGGAGCGTCAGTAAATGAAGGTGTGCTGCACTATGGGAGTGTCAGTAGTTGAGATTGTGCTGCACTATTTGAGTGTCAGTAATTGAGGATGTGCTGCTCTATTGGTGTGTCAGTAATTGAGGGTTTGCTGAAATATTGGAGTGTGAGTACTTGAGTGTGTGCTGTAATATTGGAGTGTCAGTACTTGGGTGTGCTGCACTATTGGAGTATCAGTATTTGAGGGTGTGCTGCATTATTGGAGTGTCAGTAATTGAGGGTGTGCTGCACACATTGAGGATCCATAATTCAGTGTTGGCTGCATTATGGGAGTATCAGAAATTGATGGTGTGCTGCATATTGGAAGGTCAGTAATTGAGGGTGCTCTGCACTATTGGAGTGTCAGTATTTGAGGGTGTGCTGCACTATTGGAGTGTCAGTATTTGAGGGTGTGCTGCACTTTTGGAGTGTCAGTAATTGAGGGTGTGCTGCACTTTTGGAGTGTCAGTAATTGAGGGTGTGCTGATCTGTTGGAGTGTCACTAACTGAGGGTGTGCTGCGCTTTTGGAGTATCAGCATTTCAGGGTGTGCTGCTCTCTTGTGTCAGTAATTGAGGGTGTGCTGCTCTATTGTAGTGTCAGGAATTGACGGGGTGTTACACTATTGGAGTGTCAGTAATTGAGCGTGTGCTGTTCTATTGATGTGACAATAATTGAAGTGGTGCTGCACTACTGGAGTGACAGTAATTGAGGGTGTTCTGCACTATTGGAGTATCAGTAATTCAGTGTTAGCTGCACTATTGGAATGTCAGTAATTTAGCGTGTGCTGAATTATTGGAGTGTCAGTAATTGAGGGTGTGCTGCACTATTGGAATGTCAGTATTTGAGGGTGTGCTGCACTATTGGAGTGTCAGTAATTGAGGGTGTGCTGCACTATTGGAGTGGCAGTAATTCAGTTTTTGCTGCACTATTCGAATGTCAGTAATTGAGATTGTGCTGCACTGTTGTAGTGTCAGTAGTTGAGGGTGTTCTGCATTCTTTGAGGGTTTGTAATTCAATGTTGGCTGCACTATTGGAGCGTTAGTAAATGAGGGTGTGCTGCACTACAGGAGTGTCAGTATTTGAGGGTGTGCTGCACTATTAGGGTGTCAGTAATTGTGGGTGGGCTGCACTATTTGAATGTCAGTAATTGAGGGGGTGCTGCACTATTGGGGGGTCATTAATTCAGGGTGTGCTGCAATATTGGAGTTTCAGTCAGTGAGGGTGTGCTGCAGTATTGGAGGGTCACTAATTGAGGGTGTGCTGCAATATTGTTGTGTCAGTATTTGAGGGTGTTCTGCACTATTGGAAGGTCAATAATTGAGGGTGTGCTACACCATTGGAGTGTCAGTAATTGAGGGTGTGCTGCACTATTGGAACTTCAGTCATTGAGGGTGTGGTGCATTTTTGGAGGTTCAGTAATTGAGGGTGTGCTGCAATATTGGTGTGTCAGTATATGAGGGTGTGCAGCCCTATTGGAATTTCAGTAAGTCAGTGTGTAATACATTATTGCAGGGTCAGTAATTGAGGGTGTGCAGCACCATTGGAGTGTCAGTAATTGAGGAGGTGCTGCACCATTGGAGTGTCAGTAATTGAGGGTGTACTGCACTATTGGAGTGTCAGTAATTGAGGCTGTGATGCACTATTGGAGTGTCAGTAATTGAGGCTGTGATGCACTATTGGAGTGTCAGTAATCGAGGGAGTGCTGCACTATTGGGGGGTCATTAATTCAGGGTGTGCTCTACTATTGGAGCTTCAGTCATTAAGGGTGTGCTGCAGTATTGGAGTGTCATTAATTGAGGGTGTGCTGCACTGTTGAAGGGTCAGTAATTGGGGGTGTGCTGCACTATTTGAGTGTCAGTAATTGAGCGTGTGCTGCATTATTGGAGTGTCAGTAACAGAGGGTGTGCTCCTGTGTTGGAGTGTCAGTAATTGAGGATGTGCTGCACTAATGGAGTGTCACTAACTGACGGTGTGCTGCACTTTTGGAGTATTGCAAATTGAGGGTGTGCTGCTTCTTGTGTCAGTAATTGAGGGTGTGCTGCTCTATTGGAGTGTCAGGAATTGACGGGGTGTTACACTATTGGAGTGTCAGTAATAGATGGTGTGCTGCTGTATTGGAGTGTCAGTTATTGTGGTTGTGTTTCATTATTGTAGTATCAGTAATTGAGATTGTGCTGCACTATTGGTGTGTCAGTAATTGAGGGTGTGCTGCACTATTGGGGTTTCAGTATTTGTGGGTGTGCTGCACTATTGTTGTGTCAGTAATTGAGGGCGTGCTGCTCTATTGGAGTGTCAGTAATTGAGATTTTGCTGCACTATTGGAGTGTCAGTAATTGACGTCATGCTGCTCTGTTGGAGTGTCAATAATTCAGGGTGTGCTGCACTACTGGAGTGTCAGTAATTGAGGGTGTGCTGCACTATTGGGGTTTCAGTATTTGTGGGTGTGCTGCACTATTGTTGTGTCAGTAATTGAGGGTTTGCTGCACTATTGGAGTGTCAGTAATTGAGGTTATGCTGGTCTATTGGAGTGTCAGTAATTGAGATTGTGCTGCACAATTGGAGTGTCAGTAATTGAGGTTATGCTGCTCTGTTGGAGTGTCAGTAATTGAGGGTGTGCTGCACTATTTGAGGGTTAGAAATTGAGGATGTGCTGCACTATTGGAGTGTGAGTAATTGAGGGCCTGTTGCGCTCTTGGAGTGTCAGTAATAAAGGGTATGCTGCACTATTGGAGTGTCAGTAATTGAGGCTGTGCTGCAATAATGGAGTGTCAGCAATTGAGGGTGTGCTGCTCTGTTGCAGTGTCAGTATTTGAGGGTGTGCTGCTCTGTTGGAGTGTCACTAACTGAGGGTGTGCTGCGCTTTTGGAGTATCAGCAATTGAGGATGTGCTGCTGTCTTGTATCAGTAATTGAGTGTGTGCTGCTCTATTGTAGTGTCAGGATTTGACGGGGTGTTACACTACTGGAGTGTCAGTAATTGAGGGTGTGCTGTTCTATTGAAGTGACAATAATTGAGGTGGTGCTGCACTATTGGAGTGACAGTAATTGAGGGTGTTCTGCACGATTGGAGTATCAGTAATTCAGTGTTAGCTGCACTATTGGAATGTCAGTAATTTAGGTTGTGCTGCATTATTGGAGTGTCAGTAATTGAGAATATTCTTCACTATTGGAATGTCAGTAACTGAGGGTGTGCTGCACTATTGGAGTGTCAGTAATTGAGGGTGTGCTGCACTATTGGTGTGGCAGTAATTCAGTTTTTGCTGCACTATTGGAATGTCACTAATTGAGATTGTGCTGCACTATTGTCGTGTCAGTAGTTGAGGGTGTTCTGCACTCTTTGAGGGTTTGTAATTCAATGTTGGCTGCACTATTGGAGCGTTAGTAAATGAGGGTGTGCTGCACTAAAGGAGTGTCAGTATTTGAGGGTGTGCTGCACTATTGGGGTGTCAGTAATTGTGGGTGTGCTGCACTATTTGAGTGTCAGTAATTGAGGGGGTGCTGCACTATTAGATTGTCAGTAATTGAGGGTGTGTTCCACTATTGGGTGTTCATTAATTCAGGGTGTGCTGCACTACTGGAGTTTCAGTCAGTGAGGGTGTGCTGCAGTATTGGAGGGTCACTAATTGAGGGTGTGCTGCAATATTGTTGTGTCAGTATTTGAGGGTGTTCTGCACTATTGGAAGGTCAATAATAGAGGGTGGGCTGCACCATTGGAGTGTCAGTAACTGAGGGTGTTCTACACTATTGGAACTTCAGTCATTGAGGGTGTGGTGCATTATTGGAGGTTCAGTAATTGAGGGTGTGCTGCAATATTGGTGTGTCAGTATATGATGGTGTGCAGCCCTATTGGAATTTCAGTAAGTCAGTGTGTAATACATTATTGCAGGGTCAGTAATTGAGGGTGTGCAGCACCATTGGAGAGTCAGTAATTGAGGAGATGCTGCACCATTAGAGTGTCAGTTACAGAGGGTGCGCTCCTGTGTTGGAGTGTCAGTAACTGAGGGTGTTCTGCACTAATGGAGTGTCACTAACTGACGGTGTGCTGCACTTTTGGAGTATCACAAATTGAGGGTGTGCTGCTCTCTTGTGTCAGTAATTGAGCGCGTCCTGCTCTATTGGAGTGTCAGGAATTGTCGGGGTGTTACACTATTGGAGAGTCAGTAATAGATGGTGTGCTGCTGTATTGGAGTGTCCGTAATTGCGGGTGTGTTTCACTATTGTAGTGTCAGTAATTGAGATTGTGCTGCACTATTGGAGTGTCAGTAATTGAGGGTGTACTGCACTATTGGAGTGTCAGGATTTGACGGGGTGTTACACTACTGGAGTGTCAGTAATTGAGGGTGTGCTGTTCTATTGAAGTGACAATAATTGAGGTGGTGCTGCACTATTGGAGTGACAGTAATTGAGGGTGTTCTGCACGATTGGAGTATCAGTAATTCAGTGTTAGCTGCACTATTGGAATGTCAGTAATTTAGGTTGTGCTGCATTATTGGAGTGTCAGTAATTGAGAATATTCTTCACTATTGGAATGTCAGTAACTGAGGGTGTGCTGCACTATTGGAGTGTCAGTAATTGAGGGTGTGCTGCACTATTGGTGTGGCAGTAATTCAGTTTTTGCTGCACTATTGGAATGTCACTAATTGAGATTGTGCTGCACTATTGTCGTGTCAGTAGTTGAGGGTGTTCTGCACTCTTTGAGGGTTTGTAATTCAATGTTGGCTGCACTATTGGAGCGTTAGTAAATGAGGGTGTGCTGCACTAAAGGAGTGTCAGTATTTGAGGGTGTGCTGCACTATTGGGGTGTCAGTAATTGTGGGTGTGCTGCACTATTTGAGTGTCAGTAATTGAGGGGGTGCTGCACTATTAGATTGTCAGTAATTGAGGGTGTGTTCCACTATTGGGTGTTCATTAATTCAGGGTGTGCTGCACTACTGGAGTTTCAGTCAGTGAGGGTGTGCTGCAGTATTGGAGGGTCACTAATTGAGGGTGTGCTGCAATATTGTTGTGTCAGTATTTGAGGGTGTTCTGCACTATTGGAAGGTCAATAATAGAGGGTGGGCTGCACCATTGGAGTGTCAGTAACTGAGGGTGTTCTACACTATTGGAACTTCAGTCATTGAGGGTGTGGTGCATTATTGGAGGTTCAGTAATTGAGGGTGTGCTGCAATATTGGTGTGTCAGTATATGATGGTGTGCAGCCCTATTGGAATTTCAGTAAGTCAGTGTGTAATACATTATTGCAGGGTCAGTAATTGAGGGTGTGCAGCACCATTGGAGAGTCAGTAATTGAGGAGATGCTGCACCATTAGAGTGTCAGTTACAGAGGGTGCGCTCCTGTGTTGGAGTGTCAGTAACTGAGGGTGTTCTGCACTAATGGAGTGTCACTAACTGACGGTGTGCTGCACTTTTGGAGTATCACAAATTGAGGGTGTGCTGCTCTCTTGTGTCAGTAATTGAGCGCGTCCTGCTCTATTGGAGTGTCAGGAATTGTCGGGGTGTTACACTATTGGAGAGTCAGTAATAGATGGTGTGCTGCTGTATTGGAGTGTCCGTAATTGCGGGTGTGTTTCACTATTGTAGTGTCAGTAATTGAGATTGTGCTGCACTATTGGAGTGTCAGTAATTGAGGGTGTACTGCACTATTGGAGTGTCAGTAATTGAGGCTGTGATGCACTATTGGAGTGTCAGTAATCGAGGGTGTGCTGCACTATTGGGGGGTCATTAACTCAAGGTGTGCTGTACTATTCGAGCTTCAGTCATTAAGAGTGTGCTGCAGTATTGGAGTGTCAGTAATTGACGGTGTGCTGCACCTTTGGAGTGTCTGTTATTGAGGGTGTGCTGCACTATTGGAGTGTCAGTAATTGAGGGTGTGCGGTACTATTGGAGTTTCAGTAATGGAGGGTGTGCTGCACTATTGGAGTGTCAGTAATTGAGGGTGTGCTGCAGATTGGAGTGTCACTAACTGAGGGTGTGCTGCATTATTGGAGTGTCAGTAATTGAGGGTGTGCTGCAGTTTGGAGTGTCAGTAATTGAGGGTGTGCTGTACTATTTGAGTGTCAGTAATTGAGGGTGTTCTGCAGTATTGGAGGGTCAGTAATTGAGGTTGTGCTTTACTATTGGAGTGTCACTAATTCAGGGTGTGCTGCAATATTGTAGTGTCAATAATTGAGGCTGTGCTGCACGATTGGAGTGTCATTAATTGAGGGTGTGCTGCACTATTGGGGTGATAGTAATTGAGGGTGTGTTGCACAATTGGAGTGTCAGTAATTGAGGGTGTGCTGCAGTTTGGAGTGTGAGTAATTGAGGGCCTGTTGCGCTCTTGGAGTGTCAGTAATTAAGGGTGTGCTGCAATATTGGAGTGTCAGTAATTGAGGGTGTGCTGCACTAATGGAGTGTCAGTAATTGAGGGTGTTCTGCACTATTGGAACTTCAGTCATTGAGAACGTGGTGCATTGTTGGAGGTTCAGTAATTGAGGGTGTGCTGCAATATTGGTGTGTCAGTATATGAGGGTGTGCAGCCCTATTGGAATTTCAGTAAGTCAGTGTGTAATACATTATTGCAGGGTCAGTAATTGAGGGTGTGCAGCACCATTGGAGTGTCAGTAATTGAGGAGTTGCTGCACCATTGGAGTGTCAGTAATTGAGGGTGTACTGCACTATTGGAGTGTCAGTAATTGAGGCTGTGATGCACTATTGGAGTGTCAGTAATTGAGGCTGTGATGCACTATTGGAGTGTCAGTAATCGAGGGTGTGCTGCATATTGGGGGGTCATTAACTCAGGGTGTGCTGTACTATTCGAGCTTCAGTCATTAAGAGTGTGCTGCAGTATTGGAGTGTCAGTAATTGAGGGTGTGCTGCACCATTGGAGTGTCTGCTATTGAGGGTGTGCTGCACTATTGGAGTGTCAGTAATTGAGGGTGTGCGGTACTATTGGAGTTTCAGTAATGGAGTATGTGCTGCACTATTGGAGTGTCAGTAATTGAGGGTGTGCTGCAGTTTGGAGTGTCACTAACTGAGGGTGTGCTGCACTATTGGAGTGTCAGTAATTGAGGGTGTGCTGCACTATTGGAGTGTCTGTTATTGAGGGTGTGCTGCACTATTGGAGTGTCAGTAATTGAGGGTGTGCGGGTACTATTGGAGTTTCAGTAATTGAGGCTGTGCTGCACGATTGGAGTGTCATTAATTGAGGGTGTTCTGCACTATTGGGGTGATAGTAATTGAGGGTGTGTTGCACAATTGGAGTGTCAGTAATTGAGGGTGTGCTGCAGTTTGGAGTGTGAGTAATTGAGGGCCTGTTGCGCTCTTGGAGTGTCAGTAATTAAGGGTGTGCTGCACTATTGGAGTGTCAGTAATTGAGGGTGTGTTGCAATATTGGAGTGTCAGCAATTGAGGGTGTGCAGCTCTGTTGGAGTGTCAGCAATTGAGGGTGTGCTGCACGATTGGAGTGTCAGCAATTGAGGCTGTGCAGCTCTGTTGGAGTGTCAGTAATTGAGGGTGTGCTGCTCTGTTGGAGTGTCAGTAATTGAGGGTGTGCTGCAGTTTGGAGTGTCAGTGATTGAGGGTGTGCTGCACTATTAGAGTGTCAGTACTTGAGGGTGTGCCGCACTATGGTGGGTCAGCATTTGAGGGTGTGCTGCTCTATTTGAGTGTCAGTAATTGAGGATGTGCTCCACTATTGGAAGGTAAGAAATTGCGGGTGTGCTGCCATTTTGGAATGTCAGTAATTGAGGGTGTGCTGCACTATTGGAGTGTTAATAATTGGGGGTGTGCTGCACTATTCGAGTGTCAGTAATTGAGCGTGTGCTGCATTATTGGAGTGTCAGTAACAGAGGGTGTGCTCCTGTGTTGGAGTGTCAGTAATTGAGGTTATGCTGCTATTTTGGAGTGTCAGTAATTCAGGGTGTGCTGCACTACTGGAGTGTCAGTAATTCATGGTGTGCTGCCCTATTGCGGTTTCAGTATTTGTGGGTGTGCTGCACTATTGTTGTGACAGTAATTGAGGGTTTGCTGCACTATTGGAGAATCAGTAATTGAGGTTATGCTGCTCTATTGGAGTGTCAGTAATTGAGTGTGTGCTGCACTATTGGAGTGTCAGTAATTGAGGGTGTGCTGCATTATTGGAGTGTCAGTAATTGAGGGTGTGCTGCTCTGTTGGAGTGTCAGTAATCGAGATTGTGCTGCAATATTGGAGTGTCAGCAATTGAGGGTGTGCAGCTCTGTTGGATTGTCAGTAATTGAGGGTGTGCTGCTCTGTTGGAGTGTCAGTAATTGAGGGTGTGCTGCAGTTTGGAGTGTCAGTAATTGAGGGTGTGCTGCAGTATTGGAGTGTCAGTAATTGAGGGTGTGCTGCACTATTGGAGTGTCAGTAATTGAGGGTGTGCTGCACTATTGGAGTGTCTGTTATTGAGGGTGTGCTGCACTATTGGAGTGTCAGTAATTGAGGGTGTGCGGTACTATTGGAGTTTCAGTAATTGAGGCTGTGCTGCACGATTGGGGTGTCATTAATTGAGGGTGTTCTGCACTATTGGGGTGATAGTAATTGAGGGTGTGTTGCACAATTGGAGTGTCAGTAATTGAGGGTGTGCTGCAGTTTGGAGTGTGAGTAATTGAGGGCCTGTTGCGCTCTTGGAGTGTCAGTAATTAAGGGTGTGCTGCACTATTGGAGTGTCAGTAATTGAGGGTGTGTTGCAATATTGGAGTGTCAGCAATTGAGGGTGTGCAGCTCTGTTGGAGTGTCAGCAATTGAGGGTGTGCTGCACGATTGGAGTGTCAGCAATTGAGGCTGTGCAGCTCTGTTGGAGTGTCAGTAATTGAGGGTGTGCTGCTCTGTTGGAGTGTCAGTAATTGAGGGTGTGCTGCAGTTTGGAGTGTCAGTAATTGAGGGTGTGCTGCACTATTAGAGTGTCAGTACTTGAGGGTGTGCTGCACTATTGGTGGGTCAGCATTTGAGGGTGTGCTGCTCTATTTGAGTGTCAGTAATTGAGGATGTGCTCCACTATTGGAAGGTAAGAAATTGCGGGTGTGCTGCCATTTTGGAATGTCAGTAATTGAGGGTGTGCTGCACTATTGGAGTGTTAATAATTGGGGGTGTGCTGCACTATTCGAGTGTCAGTAATTGAGCGTGTGCTGCATTATTGGAGTGTCAGTAACAGAGGGTGTGCTCCTGTGTTGGAGTGTCAGTAATTGAGGTTATGCTGCTATTTTGGAGTGTCAGTAATTCAGGGTGTGCTGCACTACTGGAGTGTCAGTAATTCATGGTGTGCTGCCCTATTGCGGTTTCAGTATTTGTGGGTGTGCTGCACTATTGTTGTGACAGTAATTGAGGGTTTGCTGCACTATTGGAGAATCAGTAATTGAGGTTATGCTGCTCTATTGGAGTGTCAGTAATTGAGTGTGTGCTGCACTATTGGAGTGTCAGTAATTGAGGGTGTGTTGCAATATTGGAGTGTCAGCAATTGAGGGTGTGCAGCTCTGTTGGAGTGTCAGCAATTGAGGGTGTGCTGCACGATTGGAGTGTCAGCAATTGAGGCTGTGCAGCTCTGTTGGAGTGTCAGTAATTGAGGGTGTGCTGCTCTGTTGGAGTGTCAGTAATTGAGGGTGTGCTGCAGTTTGGAGTGTCAGTGATTGAGGGTGTGCTGCACTATTAGAGTGTCAGTACTTGAGGGTGTGCTGCACTATGGTGGGTCAGCATTTGAGGGTGTGCTGCTCTATTTGAGTGTCAGTAATTGAGGATGTGCTCCACTATTGGAAGGTAAGAAATTGCGGGTGTGCTGCCATTTTGGAATGTCAGTAATTGAGGGTGTGCTGCACTATTGGAGTGTTAATAATTGGGGGTGTGCTGCACTATTCGAGTGTCAGTAATTGAGCGTGTGCTGCATTATTGGAGTGTCAGTAACAGAGGGTGTGCTCCTGTGTTGGAGTGTCAGTAATTGAGGTTATGCTGCTATTTTGGAGTGTCAGTAATTCAGGGTGTGCTGCACTACTGGAGTGTCAGTAATTCATGGTGTGCTGCCCTATTGCGGTTTCAGTATTTGTGGGTGTGCTGCACTATTGTTGTGACAGTAATTGAGGGTTTGCTGCACTATTGGAGAATCAGTAATTGAGGTTATGCTGCTCTATTGGAGTGTCAGTAATTGAGTGTGTGCTGCACTATTGGAGTGTCAGTAATTGAGGGTGTGCTGCATTATTGGAGTGTCAGTAATTGAGGGTGTGCTGCTCTGTTGGAGTGTCAGTAATCGAGATTGTGCTGCAATATTGGAGTGTCAGCAATTGAGGGTGTGCAGCTCTGTTGGATTGTCAGTAATTGAGGGTGTGCTGCTCTGTTGGAGTGTCAGTAATTGAGGGTGTGCTGCAGTTTGGAGTGTCAGTAATTGAGGGTGTGCTGCACTATTGGAGTGTCAGTAATTGAGGGTGTGCTGCACTATTGGAGTGTCTGTTATTGAGGGTGTGCTGCACTATTGGAGTGTCAGTAATTGAGGGTGTGCGGTACTATTGGAGTTTCAGTAATTGAGGCTGTGCTGCACGATTGGGGTGTCATTAATTGAGGGTGTTCTGCACTATTGGGGTGATAGTAATTGAGGGTGTGTTGCACAATTGGAGTGTCAGTAATTGAGGGTGTGCTGCAGTTTGGAGTGTGAGTAATTGAGGGCCTGTTGCGCTCTTGGAGTGTCAGTAATTAAGGGTGTGCTGCCCTATTGGAGTGTCAGTAATTGAGGGTGTGTTGCAATATTGGAGTGTCAGCAATTGAGGGTGTGCAGCTCTGTTGGAGTGTCAGCAATTGAGGGTGTGCTGCACGATTGGAGTGTCAGCAATTGAGGCTGTGCAGCTCTGTTGGAGTGTCAGTAATTGAGGGTGTGCTGCTCTGTTGGAGTGTCAGTAATTGAGGGTGTGCTGCAGTTTGGAGTGTCAGTAATTGAGGGTGTGCTGCACTATTAGAGTGTCAGTACTTGAGGGTGTGCTGCACTATTGGTGGGTCAGCATTTGAGGGTGTGCTGCTCTATTTGAGTGTCAGTAATTGAGGATGTGCTCCACTATTGGAAGGTAAGAAATTGCGGGTGTGCTGCCATTTTGGAATGTCAGTAATTGAGGGTGTGCTGCACTATTGGAGTGTTAATAATTGGGGGTGTGCTGCACTATTCGAGTGTCAGTAATTGAGCGTGTGCTGCATTATTGGAGTGTCAGTAACAGAGGGTGTGCTCCTGTGTTGGAGTGTCAGTAATTGAGGTTATGCTGCTATTTTGGAGTGTCAGTAATTCAGGGTGTGCTGCACTACTGGAGTGTCAGTAATTCATGGTGTGCTGCCCTATTGCGGTTTCAGTATTTGTGGGTGTGCTGCACTATTGTTGTGACAGTAATTGAGGGTTTGCTGCACTATTGGAGAATCAGTAATTGAGGTTATGCTGCTCTATTGGAGTGTCAGTAATTGAGTGTGTGCTGCACTATTGGAGTGTCAGTAATTGAGGGTGTGCTGCATTATTGGAGTGTCAGTAATTGAGGGTGTGCTGCTCTGTTGGAGTGTCAGTAATCGAGATTGTGCTGCAATATTGGAGTGTCAGCAATTGAGGGTGTGCAGCTCTGTTGGATTGTCAGTAATTGAGGGTGTGCTGCTCTGTTGGAGTGTCAGTAATTGAGGGTGTGCTGCAGTTTGGAGTGTCAGTAATTGAGGGTGTGCTGCAGTATTGGAGTGTCAGTAATTGAGGGTGTGCTGCACTATTGGTGGGTCAGCATTTGAGGGTGTGCTGCTCTATTTGAGTGTCAGTAATTGAGGATGTGCTCCACTATTGGAAGGTAAGAAATTGAGGGTGTGCTGCCATTTTGGAATGTCAGTAATTGAGGGTCTGCTGCACTATTGAAGGGTCAGTAATTGAGGGTGTGCTGCACTATTGGAGTGTTAATAATTGGGGGTGTGCTGCACTATTCGAGTGTCAGTAATTGAGCGTGTGCTGCATTATTGGAGTGTCAGTAACAGAGGGTGCATTCCTGTGTTGGAGTGTCAGTAATTGCGGGTGTGCTGCACTAATGGATTGTCACTAACTGACGGTGTGCTGCACTTTTGGAGTATTACAAATTGAGGGTGTGCTGCTCTCTTGTGTCAGTTATTGAGGGTGTGCTGCTCTATTGGAGTGTCAGGAATTGACGGGGTGTTACACTACTGGAGTGTCAGTAATAGATGGTGTGCTGCTGTATTGGAGTGTCAGTTATTGTGGGTGTGTTTCACTATTGTAGTGTCGGTAATTGAGGGTGTCCTGCACAATTGGGGTTTCAGTATTTGTGGGTGTGCTGCACTATTGTTGTGTCAGTAATTGAGATTGTGCTGCACTATTGGTGTGTCAGTAATTGAGGGTGTACTGCACTATTGGAGTGTCAGTAATTGAGGCTGTGATGCACTATTGGAGTGTCAGTAATCGAGGGTGTGCTGCACTATTCGAGCTTCAGTCATTAAGAGTGTGCTGCAGTGTTGGAGTGTCAGTAATTGACGGTGTGCTGCACCATTGGAGTGTCAGTTATTGAGGGTGTGCTGCACTATTGGAGTGTCAGTAATTGAGGGTGTGCGGTACTATTGGAGTTTCAGTAATGGAGGGTGTGCTGCACTATTGGAGTGTCAGTAATTGAGGGTGTGCTGCAGATTGGAGTGTCACTAACTGAGGGTGTGCTGCATTATTGCAGTGTCAGTAATTGAGGGTGTGCTGTACTATTTGAGTGTCAGTAATTGAGGGTGTTCTGCAGTGTTGGAGGGTCATTAATTGAGGTTGTGCTTTACTATTGGAGTGTCACTAATTCAGGGTGTGCTGCAATATTGGAGTGTCAGTAATTGAGGCTGTGCTGCACGATTGGAGTGTCATTAATTGAGGGTGTGCTGCACTATTGGGGTGATAGTAATTGAGGGTGTGTTGCACAATTGGAGTGTCAGTAATTGAGGGTGTGCTGCAGTTTGGAGTGTGAGTAATTGAGGGCCTTTTGCGCTCTTGGAGTGTCAGTAATTAAGGGTGTGCTGCACTATTGGAGTGTCAGTAATTGAGGGTGTGCTGCAATATTGGAGTGTCAGTAATTGAGGGTGTGCTGCACTATTGGAGTGTCAGTAATTGAGGGTGTTCTGCACTATTGGAACTGCAGTCATTGAGGATGTGGTGTAATATTGGAGGTTCAGTAATTGAGGGTGTGCTGCAATATTGGTGTGTCAGTATATGAGGGTGTGCAGCCCTATTGGAATTTCAGTAAGTCAGTGTGTAATACATTATTGCAGGGTCAGTAATTGAGGGTGTGCAGCACCATTGGAGTGTCAGTAATTGAGGAGGTGCTGCACCATTGGAGCGTCAGTAATTGAGGGTGTACTGCACTATTGGAGTGTCAGTAATTGAGGCTGTGATGCACTATTGGAGTGTCAGTAATTGAGGCTGTGATGCACTATTGGAGTGTCAGTAATCGAGGGTGTGCTGCATATTGGGGGGGTCATTAACTCAGGGTGTGCTGTACTATTCGAGCTTCAGTCATTAAGAGTGTGCTGCAGTATTGGAGTATCAGTAATTGAGGGTGTGCTGCACCATTGGAGTGTCTGTTATTGAGGGTGTGCTGCACTATTGGAGTGTCAGTAATTGAGGGTGTGCGGTACTATTGGAGTTTCAGTAATGGAGGGTGTGCTGCACTATTGGAGTGTCAGTAATTGAGGGTGTGCTGCAGTTTGGAGTGTCACTAACTGAGGGTGTGCTGCACTATTGGAGTGTCAGTAATTGAGGGTGTGCTGCAGTTTGGAGTGTCAGTAATTGAGGGTGTGCTGTACTATTTGAGTGTTAGTAATTGAGGGTGTTCTGCAGTATTGGAGGGTCAGTAATTGAGGTTGTGCTTTACTATTGGAGTGTCACTAATTCAGGGTGTGCTGCAATATTGTAGTGTCAGTAATTGAGGCTGTGCTGCACGATTGGAGTGTCATTAATTGAGGGTGTGCTGCACTATTGGGGTGATAGTAATTGAGGGTGTGTTGCACAATTGGAGTGTCAGTAATTGAGGGTGTGCTGCAGTTTGGAGTGTGAGTAATTGAGGGCCTGTTGCGCTCTTGGAGTGTCAGTAATTAAGGGTGTGCTGCACTATTGGAGTGTCAGCAATTGAGGGTGTGCAGCTCTGTTGGAGTGTCAGTAATTGAGGGTGTGCTGCAGTTTGGAGTGTCCGTATTTGAGGGTGTGCTGCACTATTGGAGTGTCAGTAATTGAGGGTGTGCTGCACTATTGGTGGGTCAGCATTTGAGGGTGTGCTGCTCTATTAGAGTGTCAGTAATTGAGATTTGCTGCACTATTGGAGTGTCAGTAATTGAGGTTATGCTGCTCTGTTGGAGTGTCAATAATCGAGGGTGTGCTGCACTACTGGAGTGTCAGTAATTGAGGGTGTGCTGCACTATTGGGGTTTCAGTATTTGTGGGTGTGCTGCACTATTGTTGTGTCAGTAATTGAGGGTTTGCTGCACTATTGGAGAATCAGTAATTGAGGTTATGCTGTTCTATTGGAGTGTCAGTAATTGAGGTTATGCTGCTCTGTTGGAGTGTCAGTAATTGAGGGTGTGCTGCATTATTGCAGTGTCAGTAATTGAGGCTGTGCTGCATTATTGGAGTGTCAGTAATTGAGGGTGTGCTGCTCTGTTGGATTGTCAGTAATCGAGATTGTGCTGCACTATTTGAGGGTTAGAAATTGAGGATGTTCTGCACTATTGGAGTGTCAGTAATTGAGGGTGTGCTGCAATATTGGAGTGTCAGTAATTGAGAGAGTGCTGCACTATTGGAGTGTCAGAAATTGTGGATGCACTGCACTATTGGATTGTCATTAATAAAGGGTGTGCTGCACTACTGGAGTGTCTGTAATTGAGGGTGTGCAGCACTATTGGAGTGTCAGTAATTGAGCATGTGCTGCACTATTGGAGTGTGAGTAATTGAGGGTGTGCTGCACTATTGGAGTGTCAGTAATTGAGGGTGTTCTGCAGTATTGGAGGGTCAGTAATTGAGGGAGTGCTGCACTATTGGAGTGTCAGAAATTGCGGATGCACTGCACTATTGGATTGTCATTAATAAAGGGTGTGCTGCACTACTGGAGTGTCTGTAATTGAGGGTGTGCAGCACTATTGGAGTGTCAGTAATTGAGGGTGTGCTGCACTATTGGAGTGTCAGTAGTTGAGGGTGTTCTGCAGTATTGGAGGGTCAGTCATTGAGGTTGTGCTTTACTATTGGATTGTGAGTAATTCAGGGTGTGCTGCAATATTTGAGTGTCAATAATTGAGGGTGTGCAGCACGATTGGAGTGTCATTAATTGATGGTGTGCTGCACGATTGGAGTGTCAATAATTGAGGGTGTGCAGCTCTGTTGGAGTGTCAGTAATTGAGTGTGTGCTGCACAATTGCAGTGTCAGTAATTGAGGGTGTGCTGCAGTTTGGAGTGTCAGTAATTGAGGGTGTGCTGCAGTATTGGAGTGTCAGTAATTGAGGGTGTGCTGCACTATTGGTGGGTCAGCATTTGAGGGTGTGCTGCTCTAATTGAGTGTCAGTAATTGAGGATGTGCTCCACTATTGGAAGGTAAGAAATTGAGGGTGTGCTGCCATATTGGAATGTCAGTAATTGAGGGTCTGCTGCACTATTGAAGGGTCAGTAATTGAGGGTGTGCTGCACTATTGGAGTGTCAGTAATTGAGGGTGTGCTGCACTATTGGAGTGTTAATAATTGAGGGTGTGCTGCACTATTTGAGTGTCAGTAATTGAGCGTGTGCTGCATTATTGGAGTGTCAGTAACAGAGGGTGCGCTCCTGTGTTGGAGTGTCAGTAATTGAGGGTGTTCTGCACTATTGGAGTGTCAGTAATTGAGGTTATGCTACTCTATTGGAGTGTCAGTAATTGAGATTGTGCTGCACTATTGGAGTGTCAGTAATTGAGATTGTGCTGCTGTATTGGAGTGTCAGTAATTGAAGTTATGCTGCTCTGTTGGAGTGTAAGTAATTGAGATTGTGCTGCACTATTAGAGTGACAGTATTTGAGATTGTGCTGCTCTATTTGAGTGTTGGTAATTGAGGATGTCTTGCTCTACTGGAGTGTCAGTAATTGTGCATGTGCTGCACTATTGAATTGTCAGTAATTGAGGGTGTGCTGCACTATTGGAGTGTCAGTAATTGAGGGTGTGCTGCACTATTGGACTGTCAGTAATTGAGAGTGTGCTGCACTATTCGAGTATCAGTTATTAATGGTGAGCTGCACTGTTGGAGTGTCAGTAGTTGAGATTGTGCTGCACTAATTCAGTGTCAGTAATTGAGGATGTGCTGCTCTACTGGAGTGTCAGTAATTGAGCATGTGCTGCACTATTGAAGTGTCAGTAATTGAGGGTGTGTTTCACTATTGGAGTGTCACTAATTGAGGGTGTGCTGCTGTATTGGAGTGTCAGTTATTGTGGGTGTGTTTCACTATTGTAGTCTCAGTAATTGAGATTGTGCTGCACTATTGGTGCGTCAGTAATTGAGGGTGTGCCGCACTACTGGGGTTTCAGTATTTGTGGGTGTGCTGCACTATTGTTGTGTCAGTAATTGAGGGTGTGCTGCACTACTGGAGTGTCAGTAATTGAGGTTAGGCTGCTCTATTGGAGTGTCAGTAATTGAGGATATGCTGCACTATTGGAGTGTCAGTAATTGAGTGTGTGCTGCACTATTGGGGTTTCAGTATTTGTGGGTGTGCTGCACTATTGTTGAGTCAGTAATTTAGGGTGTGCTGCACTATTGGAGTGTCAGTAAGCGAGATTGTGCTGCACTATTTGTGTGTTAGAAATTGATGATGTGCTGCACTATTGGAGTGTGAGTAATTGAGGGACTGTTGCGCTCTTGGAGTGTCAGTAATTGAGGGTGTGCTGCACGATTGGATTGTCAGTAATTGAGGGTGTGATGCACGATTGGAGTGTCAGTAATTGAGGGTGTGCTGCAATATTGGAGTGTCAGCAATTGAGGGTGTGCTGCTCTGTTGGAGTGTCAGTAACTCACGTTTTGCTTCATTCTTGGAGTGTCAGTAATTGATATTGTGATGCACTATTTGAGAGTTTGAAATTGAGGGTGTGCTGCACTATTGTTGTGTCAGTAATTGACGGTCTGTTGCGCTATTGGAGTGTCAGTAATTGAGGATGTGTTGCACTATTGTAGTGTCAGTACTTCAGGGTGTGCTGCACTGTTATAGGCGAAGTAATTGAGGGTTTGCTACATTATTGGAATGTCAATAAATTGAGGGTTTGCTCCACTAATGGAGGGTCAGTAACTGAGGGTTTGCTGCATCATTGCTGTGTCAGTAATTGGCGGTGTCCTGCACTATTGCAGTGTCAGTAATTGCGTGTGTGCTGCACTACTTTCAATAAGTTAGAGTGTGCTGCACTATTGGAGTGTCAATAATTGAGGTTGTGCTGCACTTTTGGAGGGTCTGTAATTGAGTGCATACTGCACTATTGCAGTGCCTGTAAGTGAGGGTGTGATGCACTATTGGAGTGTCAGTAATTGTCTGTGTGCTGCACTATTGGAGTGTCTGTAATTGAGGGTGTGCTGCACTATTGGAGTGTCAGTAATTGAGGGTATGTTGTAATATTGGAGTGTCAGTAATTGAGTGTGTGTGCAATATTGCAGTGTCAGTAATCGAGGTTATGCTGCACTATTGGAGTGTCTTAAATTGAGGGTGTGCTGTACGATTGCAGTGTCAGTAATTGTGGGTTTGCTGCACGACTGGAGTGTCAGTAATTGATTGTGTGCTGCACTATTGGAGTGTCAGTAATTGTGGGTGTGCTGCACTACTGGCGTTTTAGTAAATGAGTGTGCTGCATTATTGGAGTGCCAGTAATTGAGGGAATGCAGCACTTTTGGAGTGTCAGTAAGTGAGGTGGTGCTGCACTATTGGAGTGTCAGTAATTGAAGGTGTGCTGCACTATCGGAGTGTCAGTAACTGAGCGTGGGCTCCACTATTGCAATGTCTGTAACTGAGGGTGTGCTGCAATATTGGAGTGTCAGTAATTGAGGGTGTGCTGCACTATTGCAGTGGCTGTAACTGAGCATGTGCTGCACTATTGGAGTGTCAGTAATTGAGGGTGTGCTGCACTATTGGAGTGTCAGTAATTGAGGGAATGCAGCAGTATTGGGGTGTCAATAACTGAGGTGTTGCTGCACTATTGGAGTGTCAGTAACTGAGCGTGTGCTCCACTATTGCAGTGTCTGTAACTGAGGGTGTGCTGCACTATTGCAGTGGCTGTAATTGAGGGTGTGCTGCACTATTGGAGTGTCTGTAACTCAGGGTGTGCTGCACTATTGGAGTGTCAGTAATTGAGGGTGTGCAGCACTGTTAGAGTGTCAGTAATTGAGGGTATGCTGCACTATTGGAGTGTCAGTAATTGAGGGTGTGCTGCACTATTGTGTCAGTAATTGAGGGTCTGCTGCTCTATTGGAGTGTCAGTAATTGAGGGTGTGCTGCTCTGTTGGAGTGTCCGTAACTGAGGGTGTGCTGCACTATTGGGGTTTCAGTAATTGAGGGTGTGCTGCACTATTGGAGTGTCAGTAATTGAGGGTATGTTGTACTATTGGAGTGTCAGTAATTGAGTATGTGTGCACTATTGCAGTGTCAGTAATTGTGGGTGTGCTGCACTATTGGAGTGTCAATAATTGATTGTGTGCTGCACAATTGCAGTGTCAGTAATTGTGGGTGTGCTGCACTACTGGTGTTTTAGTAAGTGAGTGTGCTGCACTATTGGAGTGTCAGTAATTGAAGGTGTGCTGCACTATTGGAGTGTCAGTAACTGAGCGTGTGCTCCACTATTGCAGTGTCTGTAACTGAGGGTGTGCTGCACTATTGCAGTGGCTGTAACTGAGTATGCGCTGCACTATTGGAGTGTCAGTAATTGAGGGTGTGCTGCACTATTGGAGTGTCAGTAATTGAAGGAATGCAGCACTATTGGAGTATCAGTAATTGAGGTGGTGCTGCACTATTGGAGTGTGAGTAATTGAAGGTGTGCTGCACTATTGGAGTGTCAGTAATTGAGGGTGTGCTGCAATATTGGAATGTCCATAATTTCGTGTGTGTTGCACATTTGTCGTGTCAGTACTTGAGGTTATGCTGCAATATTGGAGTGTCAGTGATTGAGCGTATGCTGCACTATTGGACTGCCAGTACTTGAGGGTGTGCTGCTCTGTATGAGGGTCAGTAATTCAGTGTTTGCTGCATTGCTGGAGCATCAGTTATTGATGGTGAGCTGCACTAGTGGATTGTCAGAGGGTGAAATTGTGCTGCACTATTAGAGTGACAGTAATTGAGAATGTGCTGCTCTATTTGAATGTTGGTAATTGAGGATGTGCTGCTCTATTGAATTGTCAGTAATTGATGATGTGCTGCCCTATTGGAGTGTCTGTAGTTGAGATTGTGCTGCACTATTTGAATGTCAGTAATTGTGCATGTGCTGCACTATTGAACTGTCAGTAATTGAGAGTGTGCTGCAATATTGAAATGTCAGTAATTGAGGATGTGCTGCACTATTGGAGTGTCAGTTATTATTGATGAGCTGCACAATTGGAGTGTCAGTAGTTGAGATTGTGCTGCACTATTAGAGTGACGGTAATTGAGGATGTGCTGCTCTACTGGAGTGTCAGTAATTGTGAGTGTGCTGCACTATTGTAGTGACAGTAATTGAGATTATGCTGCACTATTGGTGTGTCAGTAATTGAGGGTGTGCTGCACTATTGGAGTGTCAGTAATTGTGGGTGTGCTGCGCTATTGTAGTGTCAGTAATTGAGATTGTGCTGCACTATTGGTGCGTCAGTAATTGAGGGTGTGCTGCACTATTGGGGTTTCAGTATTTGTGGGTGTGCTGCACTATTGTTGTGTCATTAACTGAGGGTGTGCTGCACTGTTGGAGTGTCAGTAATTGTGGGTGTGCTCCTCTATTGTTGTGTCAGTAATTGAGATTGTGCTGCACTATTGGTGTGTCAGTAATTGAGGGTGTGCTGCACTATTGGGGTTTCAGTATTTGTGGGTGTGCTGCACTATTGTTGTGTCAGTAATTGAGATTTGCTGCTCTATTGGAGTGTCAGTAATTGAGGTCATGCTGCTCTGTTGGAGTGTCAATAATTCAGGGTGTGCTGCACTACTGGAGTGTCAGTAATTGAGGGTGTGCTGCACTATTGGGGTTTCAGTATTTGTGGGTGTGCTGCACTATTGTTGTGTCAGTAATTGAGGGTTTGCTGCACTATTGGAGTGTCAGTAATTGAGGTTATGCTGCTCTATTGGAGTGTCAGTAATTGAGATTGTGCTGCACAATTGGAGTGTCAGTAATTGAGGTTATGCTGCTCTGTTGGAGTGTCAGTAATTGAGGGTGTGCTGCACTATTTGAGGGTTAGAAATTGAGGATATGCTGCACTATTGGAGTGTGAGTAATTGAGGGCCTGTTGCGCTCTTGGAGTGTCAGTAATAAAGGGTGTGCTGCACTATTGGAGTGTCAGTAATTGAGGCTGTGCTGCAATAATGGAGTGTCAGCAATTGAGGGTGTGCTGCTCTGTTGCAGTGTCAGTATTTGAGGGTGTGCTTCTCTGTTGGAGTGTCACTAACTGAGGGTGTGCTGCGCTTTTGGAGTATCAGCAATTGAGGATGTGCTGCTGTCTTGTATCAGTAATTGATTGTGTGCTGCTCTATTGTAGTGTCAGGATTTGACGGGGTGTTACACTACTGGAGTGTCTGTAATTGAGGGTGTGCTGTTCTATTGAAGTGACAATAATTGAGGTGGTGCTGCACTATTGGACAGTCAGTAATTGATGGTCTGTTGCACTATTGGAGTGTCAGTAATTGAGGCTGTGCTGCTCTATTGTGTCAGTAATTGAGGGTGTGCAGCTCTGTCGGAGTGTCAGTAATTGAGGGTGTGTTGCACTATTGTAGTGTCAGTTCTTCAGGGTGTGCTGCACTGTTATAGGCTAAGTAATTGAGGGTTTGCTACATTATTGGAATGTCAATAATTGAGGGTTTGCTCCATAATGGAGGGTCAGTAACTGAGGGTTTGCTGCATTATTGCTGTGTCAGTAATTGGTGGTGACCTGCACTATTGCAGTGTCAGTAATTGCGTGCATGCTGCACTACTGGGCTTTCAATAAGTGAGAGTGTGCTGCACTATTGGAGTGTCAATAATTGAGGTTGTGCTGCACTTTTGGAGGGCCTGTAATTGAGTGCATACTGCACTATTGCAGTGCCTGTAACAGAGGGTGTGATGCACTATTGGTGTGTCAGTAATTGTATGTGTGCTGCACTATTGGAGTGTCAGTAATTGAGGGTGTGCTGCACTTTTGGATTCTCGGTAATTGAGGGTGTTCTCCATTATTGGAGTGTCAGTAATTGAGGGTGTGCACCACTATTGGAGTGTCAGTAATTGAGGGTATGTTGTACTATTGGAGTGTCAGTAATTGAGTGTGTGAGCACTATTGCAGTGTCTGTAATTGAGGTTATGCTGCACTATTGGACTGTCTTAAATTGAGGGTGTGCTGTACTTTTGGATTCTCAGTAATTGTGGGTGTGCTGCATGACTGGAGTGCAGTAATTGATTGTGTGCTGCACTATTGGTGTGTCAGTAATTGTGGGTGTGCTGCACTACTGGAGTTTTAGTAAGTGAGTGTGCTGCATTATTGGAGTGCCAGTAATTGAGGGAATGCAACACTACTGGAGTGTCAGTAATTGAGGTGGTGCTGCACTACTGGACTGTTAGTAATTGAGGGAATGCAGCACTATTGGAGTGTCAGTAATTGAGGTAGTGCTGCACTATTGGAGTGTCAGTAATTGAAGGTGTGCTGCACTATTGGAGTGTCAGTAATTGAAGGTGTGCTGCACTATTGGAGTGTCAGTAACTGAGCATGTGCTTCACTATTGCAGTGTCTGTAACTGAGGGTGTGCTGCACTATTGCAGTGGCTGTAACTGAGCATGTGCTGCACTATTGGATTGTCAGTAATTGAGGGTGTGCTGCACTATTGGAGTGTCAGTAATAGACTGTGTGCTGCTCTGCTGGAGTGTCCGTAACTGAGGTGTGCTGCACTATTGGGATTTCAGTAATTGAGGGTGTGCTGCACTATTGTAGTGTCAGTACTTGAGGTCATGCTGCAATATTGGAATGTCTGTAATTTCGAGTGTGTTGCACATTTGTCGTGTCAGTACTTGAGGTTATGCTGCAATATTGGAGTGTCAGTGATTGAGCGTATGCTGCACTATTGGACTGTCAGTACTTGAGGGTGTGCTTCTCTGTATGAGGGTCAGTAATTCAGTGTTTGCTGCACTGCTGGAGCATCAGTTATTGATGGTGAGCTGCACTAGTGGATTGTCAGTAGGTGAGATTGTGCTGCACTATTAGAGTGACAGTAATTGAGAATGTGCTGCTCTATTTGAGTGTTGGTAATTGAGGATGTGCTGCTCTATTGGAGTGTCAGTAATTGAGCATGTGCTGCACTATTGAATTGTCAGTGATTGATGGTGAGTTGCACTATTGGAGTGTCAGTAATTGAGGGTGTGCTGCACTATTGGACTGTCAGTAGTTGAGAGTGTGCTGCACTATTGGAGTGTCATTTTAATGGTGAGCTGCACTATTGGAATGTCAGTAATTGAGATTGTGCTGCACTATTTGAGTGTCAGTAATTGAGGATGTGCTGCACTAGTGAAGTGTCAGTAATTGAGGGTGTGTTTCACTATTGGAGTGTGACTAATTGAGGGTGTCCTGCTGTATTGGAGTGTCAGTTATTGTGGGTGTGTTTCACCTTTGCAGTGTCAGTAATTGAGATTGTGCTGCACTATTGGTGTGTCAGTAATTGAGTGTGTGCTGCACTACTGGAGTCTCAGTAATTGAGGTTATGCTGCTCTATTGGAGTGCCAGTATTTGAAATTGTGCTGCACTATTGGAGTGTCAGTAATTGAGGTTATGCTGCTCTGTTGGAGTGTCAGTAATTCAGGTTGTGCTGCACTATTGGAGTGTCAGTAATTGAGGATGTGCTGCACTATTGGGGTTTCAGTATTTGTGGGTGTGCTGCACTATTGTAGTGTCAATAATCGAGATTGTGCTGCACTATTTGAGTGTTAGAAATTGAGGATGTGCTGCACTATTGGAGTGTGAGTAATTGAGGGACTGTTGCGCTCTTGGAGTGTCAGTAATTAAGGGTGTGTTGCACTATTGGAGTGTCAGTAATTGAGGGTGTGCCGAAATATTGGAGTGTCAGCAATTGAGGGTGTGCTGCTCTGTTGGAGTGTCAGTAATTGAGGGTGTGCTGCTCTGTTGGACTGTCAGTAACTCACGTTTTGCTTCATTCTTGGAGTGTCAGTAATTGATATTGTGCTGCACTATCTCAGAGTTAGAAATTGAGGATGTGCTGCACTATTGTTGTGTCAGTAATTGAGGGTGTGCTGCACTATTGGTGTGTCAGTAATCGCGATTGTGCTGCACTATTTGAGTGTTAGAAATTGAGGATGTGCTGCACTATTGGAGTGTGAGTAATTGATGCCTGTGGGCTCTTGGAGTGTCAGTAATTATGGGTGTGCTGCACTATTGGAGTGTCAGTAATTGAGGGTGTGCTGCAAAATTGGAGTGTCAGCAATTGAGGGTGTGCTGCTCTGTTGGAGTGTCAGTAATTGAGGGTGTGCTGCACTGTTGGAGTGTCAGTAACTCACGTTTTGCTTCGTTCTTGGAGTCTCAGTAATTGATATTGTGATGCACTATTTGAGAGTTAGAAATTGAGGGTGTGCTGCACTATTGTTGTGTCAGTAATTGACGGTCTGTTGCGCTATTGGAGTGTCAGTAATTGAGGGTGTGCTGCTCTATTGTGTCAGTAATTGAGGGTGTGCTGCTCTGTCGGAGTGTCAGTAATTGAGGGTGTGTTGCACTATTGTAGTTTCAGTACTTTAGGGTGTGCTGCACTGTTATTGGCGAAGTAATTGAGGGTTTGCTGCATTATTGGAATGCCAATAATTGAGAGTTTGCTCCACTAATGGAGGGTCAGTAACTGAGGGTTTGCTGCATCATTGCTGTGTCAGTAATTGGCAGTGTCCTGCACTATTGCAGTGTCGGTAATTGCGTGTGTGCTGCACTACTGGTCTTTCAATAAGTGAGAGTGTGCTGCACTATTGGAGTGTCAATAATTGAGGTTGTGCTGCACTTTTGGAGGGTCTGTAATTGATTGCATAATGCACTATTGCAGTGCCTGTAACTGAGGGTGTGATGCACTATTGGAGTGTCAGTAATTGTATGTGTGCTGCACTATTGCAGTGTCAGTAATTGAGGTTATGCTGCAATATTGGAGTGTCTTAAATTGAGGGTGTGCTGTACAATTGAAATGTCAGTAATTGTGGGTTTGCTGCACGACTGGAGTGTCAGTAATTGATTGTGTGCTGCACTATTGGAGTGTCAGTAATTGTGGGTGTGCTGCACTACTGGAGTTTTAGTAAGTGAGTGTTCTGCACTATTGGAGTGCCAGTAATTGAGATAATGCAGCACTTTTGGAGTGTCAGTAATTGAGGTGGTGCTGCACTATTGGAGAGGCTGTAATTGAAGGTGTGCTGCACTATCGGAGTGTCAGGAACTGAGCGTGTGCTCCACTATTGCAATGTCTGTAACTGAGGGTGTGCTGCACTATTGGAGTGTCAGTAATTGAGGGTGTGCTGCACTATTGCAGTGGCTGTAACTGAGCATGTGCTGCACTATTGCAGTGTCAGTAATTGAGGGTGTGCTGCACTATTGCAGTGGCTGTAACTGAGCATGTGCTGCACTATTGGAGTGTCAGTAATTGAGGGTGTGCTGCACTATTGGAGTGTTGGTAATTGAGGGAATGCAGCACTATTGGAGTGTCAGTAATTGAGGTGGTGCTGCACTATTGGAGTGTCAGTAACTGAGCGTGTGCTCCACTATTGCAGTGTCTGTAACTGAGGGTGTGCTGCACTATTGGAGTGTCAGTAATTGAGGGTGTGCTGCACTATTGGAGTGTCTGTAACTCAGGGTGTGCTGCACTATTGGAGTGTCAGTAATTGAGGGTGTGCAGCACTGTTGGAGTGTCAGTAATTGGGGGTATGCTGCACTATTGGAGTGTCAGTAATTGAGGGTGTGCTTCACTATTGTGTCAGTAATTGAGGGTCTGCTGCTCTATTGGTGTGTCAGTAATTGAGGGTGTGCTGCTCTGTTGGAGTGTCAGTAATAGACTGTGTGCTGCTCTTGGTGTGTCCGTAACTGAGGGTGTGCTGCACTATTTGGGTTTCAGTAATTGAGGTTATGCTGCAATATTGGATTGTCCTAAATTGAGGGTGTGCCGTACGATTGAAATGTCAGTAATTGTGGGTTTGCTGCACGACTGGAGTGTCAGTAATTGATTGTGTGCTGCACTATTGGAGTTTCTGTAATTGTTGGTGTGCTGCGTTACTGGAGTTTTAGTAAGTGAGTGTGCTGCATTATTGGAGTGTCAGTAATTGAGGGAATGCAGCACTTTTGGAGTGTCAGTAATTGAGGTGGTGCTGCACTATTGGAGTGGCAGTAATTGAAGGTGTGCTGCAATATCGGAGTGTCAGTAACTGAGCGTGTGCTCCACTATTGCAATGTCTGTAACTGAGGGTGTGCTGCACTATTGGGGTGTCAGTAATTGAGGGTGTGCTGCACTATTGCAGTGGCTGTAACTGAGCATGTGCTGCACTATTGGAGTGTCAGTAATTGAGGGTGTGCTGCACTATTGGAGTGTCAGTAATTGAGGGAATGCAGCACTATTGGAGTGTCAGTAATTGAGGTGGTGCTGCACTATTGGAGTGTCAGTAAATGAGCGTGTGTTCCACTATTGCAGTGTCTGTAACTGAGGGTGTGCTGCACTATTGCAGTGGCTGTAATTGAGGGTGTGCAGCACTGTTGGAGTGTCAGTAATTGAGGGTATGCTGCACTATTGGAGTGTCAGTAATTGAGGGTGTGCTGCACTATTGTGTCAGTAATTGAGTCTGCTGCTCTATTGGAGTGTCAGTAATTGAGGGTGTGCTGCTCTGTTGGAGTGTCAGTAATAGACTGTGTGCTGCTCTTGATGTGTCCGTAACTGAGGGTGTGCTGCACTATTGGGGTTTCAGTAATTGAGGGTGTGCTGCACTATTGGAGTGTCAGTAATTGAAGGTATCTTGTAATATTGGAGTGTCAGTAATTGAGGGTGTGCTGCACTAGTAGAGTGTCATTAATTGAGGGTGTGCTGCACTATTGCAGTGGCTATAACTGAGCATGTGCTGCACAATTGCAGTGTCAGTAATTGTGGGTGTGCTGCACTACTGGAGTTTTAGTAAGTGGGTGTGCTGCATTATTGGAGTGCCAGTAATTGAGGGAATGCAGCACTATTGGAGTGTCAGTAATTGAGGTGGTGCTGCACTATTGGAGTGTCAGTAATTGAAGGTGTGCTGCACTATTGGAGTGTCAGTAACTGAGCGTGTGCTCCACTATTGCCATGTCTGTAACTGAGGGTGTGCTGCACTATTGCAGTGGCTATAACTGAGCATGTGCTGCACTATTGGGGTTTCAGTAATTGAGGGTGTGCTGCACTATTGTAGTGTCAGTACTTGAGGTTATGCTGCAATATTGGAATGTCCGTAATTTTGTGTGTGTTGCACATTTGTCGTGTCAGTACTTGAGGTTATGCTGCAATATTGGAGTGTCAGTGATTGAGCGTTTGCTGCACTATTGGACTGTCAGTACTTGAGGGTGTGCTGCTCTGTATGAGGGTCAGTAATACAGTGTTTGCTGCATTGCTGGAGCATCAGTAATTGATGGTGAGCTGCACTAGTGGATTGTCAGTAGGTGAGATTGTGCTGCACTATTAGAGTGACAGTATTTGAGATTGTTCTGCTCTATTTGAGTGTTGGTAATTGAGGATGAGCTGCACTATTGAACTGTCAGTAATTGAGGGTGTGCTGCACTATTGGAGTGTCAGTAATTGAGAGTGTGCTGCACTATTGGAGTGTCAGTTAATAATGGTGAGCTGCACTATTGGAGTGTCAGTAGTTGAGATTGTGTTGCACTATTTGAGTGTCAGTAATTGTGTATGTGCTGCACTATTGAACTTTCAGTAATTGAGAGTGTGCTGCACTATTGGAGTGTCAGTTATTAATGATGAGCTGCACAATTGGAGTGTCAGTAGTTGAGATTGTGCTGCACTATTTGAGTGTCAGTAATTGAGGATGTGCTGCTCTACTGGAGTGTCAGTAATTGTGGGTGTGCTGCACTATTGTAGTGTCAGTAATTGAGATTGTGCTGCACTATTGGTGTGTCCATAATTGAGGGTGTGCTGCACTATTGGGGTTTCAGTATTTGTGGGTGTGCTGCAATATTGTTGTGTCAGTAATTGAGGGTGTGCTGCACTATTGGAGTGTCAGTAATTGAGGGTGTGCTGCACTATTGGAGTGTCAGTAATTGAGGTTATGCTGCTCTATTGGAGTGTCAGTAATTGAGATTGTGCTGCACTATTGGAGTGTCAGTAATTGAGCGTGTGCTCCACTATTGCAGTGCCTGTAACTGAGGGTGTGCTGCACTTCTGCAGTGGCTATAACTGAGCATGTGCTGCACTACTGGAGTGTCAGTAATTGTGGGTGTGCTGCACTATTGTAGTGTCAGTAATTGAGATTGTGCTGCACTATTGGTGTGTCCATAATTGAGGGTGTGCTGCACTATTGGGGTTTCAGTATTTGTGGGTGTGCTGCAATATTGTTGTGTCAGTAATTGAGGGTGTGCTGCACTATTGGAGTGTCAGTAATTGAGGGTGTGCTGCACTATTGGAGTGTCAGTAATTGAGGGTGTGCTGCACTACTGGAGTGTCAGTAATTGTGGGTGTGCTGCACTAATGGAGTTTTAGTAAGTGAGAGTGCTGCATTATTGGAGTGTCAGTAATTGAGGGAATGCAGCACTTTTGGAGTGTCAGTAATTGAGGTGGTACTGCACTATTGGAGTGTCAGTAATTGAAGGCGTGCTGCACTATTGGAGTGTCAGTAACTGAGCGTGTGCTCCACTATTGCAGTGTCTGTAACTGAGGGTGTGCTGCACTATTGCAGTGGCTATAACTGAGCATGAGCTGCACAATTGCAGTGTCAGTAATTGTGGGTGTGCTGCACTACTGGAGTTTTAGTAAGTGGGTGTGCTGCATTATTGGAGTGCCAGTAATTGAGGGAATGCAGCACTATTGGAGTGTCAGTAATTGAGGTGGTGCTGCACTATTGGAGTGTCAGTAATTGAAGGTGTGCTGCACTATTGGAGTGTCAGTAACTGAGCGTGTGCTCCACTATTGCAGTGTCTGTAACTGAGGGTGTGCTGCACTATTGCAGTGGCTATAACTGAGCATGTGCTGCACTATTGGAGTGTCAGGTATTGAGGGTGTGCTGCACTATTGGAGTGTCAGTAATTGAGGGAATGCAGCACTATTGGAGTGTCAGTAACTGAGCGTGTGCTTCACTATTGCAGTGACTGTAACTGAGGGTGTGCTGCACTACTGCAGTGGCTGTAACTGAGCATGTGCTGCACTATTGGAGTGTCATTAATAGACTGTGTGCTGCTCTGTTGGAGTGTCTGTAACTGAGGGTGTGCTGCACTATTGGGGTTTCAGTAATTGAGGGTGTGCTGCACTATTGTAGTGTCAGTACTTGAGGTTATGCTGCAATATTGGAATGTCCGTAATTTTGTGTGTGTTGCACATTTGTCGTGTCAGTACTTGAGGTTATGCTGCAATATTGGAGTGTCAGTGATTGAGCGTATGCTGCACTATTGGACTGTCAGTACTTGAGGGTGTGCTGCTCTGTATGAGGGTCAGTAATTCAGTGTTTGCTGCATTGCTGGAGCATCAGTTATTGATGGTGAGCTGCACTATTGGATTGTCAGTTGGTGAGATTGTGCTGCACTATTAGAGTGACAGTATTTGAGATTGTGCTGCTCTATTTGAGTGTTGGTAATTGAGGATGTGCTGCACTATTGAACTGTCAGTAATTGAGGGTGTGCTGCACTATTGGAGTGTCAGTAATTGACAGTGTGCTGCACTATTGGAGTGTCAGTTAATAATGGTGAGCTGCACTATTGGAGTGTCAGTAGTTGAGATTGTGTTGCACTATTTGAGTGTCAGTAATTGTGCATGTGCTGCACTATTGAACTGTCAGTAATTGAGAGTGTGCTGCACTATTGGAGTGTCAGTTATTAATGATGAGCTGCACAATTGGAGTGACAGTAGTTGGGATTGTGCTGCACTAATTGAGTGTCAGTAATTGAGGATGTGCTGCTCTACTGGAGTGTCAGTAATTGTGGGTGTGCTGCACTATTGTAGTGTCAGTAATTGAGATTGTGCTGCACTATTGGTGTGTCCGTCATTGAGGTTGTGCTGCACTATTGGGGTTTCAGTATTTGTGGGTGTGCTGCATTATTGTTGTGTCAGTAATTGAGGTTATGCTGCTCTATTGGAGTGTCAGTAATTGAGATTGTGCTGCACTATTGGAGTGTCAGAAATTGAGGGCGTGCTGCACTATTGGAGTGTCAGTAATTGAGGGTGTGCTGCACTATTGATGTGACAGTAATTGAGGGTGTGCTGCACTACTGGTGGTTCAGTAATTGAGGGTGTGATGCACTATTGGAGCTTCAGTCAATGATGTCTGCTACAATATTGGAGGGTCAGTAATTGAGGGTGTGTTGCGCTATTGGAGTTTCAGTAAGTGAGGTGGTGCTGCACTTTTGGATTGTCAGTAATTGAGTGTGTTTCGCTCTATTGAAGTGACCTATAATTGAGGGTGTGCTGCACGATTGGTGTCTCATTAATTGAGGGTGTACTGGCCTATTGGAGTTTCATTAATTGAGGGTGTGCTGCCAGGTTGAAAGGTCAGTAATTGAGCATGTGCTACACTATTGGGGTGTCAGAATTTGAGGGTGTGCTACACTATTGGAGGGTTACTAATTGAGGCTGTGCTGCACTATTGGTGTGTAGGTAATTGAGGTTGTGGTGGCTTTTGGAGTGTCAGTAATTGAGGGTGTGCTGCACTATTGGAGTTTCAGTAATTGACTGTGTGCTGCTCTATTGAAGTGACGTATAATTGAGGTGGTGCTGCTTTATTGGAGTGTCAGTAATTGAGTGTGTGCTGCACTATTGGAGTGTCAGTAATTGAGTGTGTGCTGCACTATTGGAATGTCAGTAATTGAGGCTCTAATGCACTATTGGAATGTCAATAATTGAGGTTGTACTGCATTATTGGGGTGTCAGTAATTGAGGGTGTGCTGCACTATTAAACTGTCAGTAATTGAGGCAGTGCTGCACTATTGGCATGACAATAATTGAGGGTGTGATGCACTATTGGAGTGTCAGTCATTGATGTGTGCCACACTATTGAAGTGTCAATATTTGAGGGTGTGCTGCACTATTTGTCTGTCAGTAATTGAGGGTGTGCTGCACAATGCAGTGTCAGTAATGGAGGCTGTGATGCACTATTGGATTGTCAGTAATTGAGGTCGTGCTGCACTGTTGGAAGGTCAGTAACTGAGGGTGTGCTGCACAATTGGACTGTCAGTAATTGAGTGTGTGCTGCACTATTGAATTGTCAGTAACTGAGTGTGTGCTGCACTATTGTAGTGTCAGTAATTGAGGGTGTGCTGCACTATTGTAGTGTCAGTAATTGAGGATGTGCTGCTCTATTTGAGTGTCGGTAATTGAGGGTGTGCTGCAATACTGGAGTGTCAGTAATTGTGGGTGTGCTGCACTATTGTAGTGTCAGTAATTGAGATTGTGCTGCACTATTGGTGCGTCAGTAATTGAGGGTGTGCTGCACTATAGGGGTTTCAGTATTTGTGGGTGTGCTGCACTATTGTTGTGTCAATAATTGAGGGTGTGCTGCTCTATTACGGTTTCAGTATTTGTGGATGTGCTGCACTATTGTGTCAGTAACTGAGGGTGTGCTGCACTATTGTAGTGTCAGTAATTGAGGGTGTGCTGCACTATTGTAGTGTCAGTAATTGAGATTGTGCTGCACTATTGGTGCGTCAGTAATTGAGGGTGTGCTTTACTATTGGGGTTTCAGTATTTGTGGGTGTGCTGCACTATTGTTGTGTCAGTAATTGAGGGTGTGCTGCACTATTGGAGTGTCAGTAATTGAGGGTGTGCTGCACTATCTGAGTGTCAATATTTGATGGTGTGCTGCACTATTTGAGTTTCGGTAATTGAGGAAGTCCTGCACCATTGGACTGTCATTAATTGAGTGTGTGCTGCACTATTGATTTGTCAGTAATTGAGGGTGTGCTGCACAATTGCTGTGTCAGTAATTGAGGGTGTGCTGCACTATTCGAGGGTCAGTAATTGAGGGTGTGATGCACTATTGGAATGTCAGTAATTGAGGTGGTGCTGCAGTTTTGGATTGTCAGTAATTGATTGGGTGCTGCTCTATTGAAGTGACCTATAATTGACTGTGTGCTGGACTATTAAGTGTCCGTAATTGAGGGTGTGCGGCACTATTGGAGTGTCAGGAATTGAGGGTGTGCTGCACTGTTCGAGTGTCAGTAACTGAAGTGGTGTGGCATTATTGGAGTGTCAGTATTTTAGGGTTTGCTGCACTATTGGAGTGTCAGTAATTGATAGTGGGCTGCACTATTGGAGTGTCAGTAATTGAGAGTGTGCTGCACTATTGGAGTGTCAGTTATTGAGGGTGTGCTGCACTATTGGAGTTTCAGTAATAGACTGTGTGCTGCTCTATTGACGTGACCTATAATTGAGGTGGTGCTGCTTTATTGGAGTGTGAGTAATTGAGGGTGTGCTGCACTATTGGAGTGTCAGTAATTGAGGGTGTGCTGCACTATTGGGGTGTCAGAATTTGAGGGTGTGCTACACTATTGGAGGGTTACTAATTGAGGCTGTGCTGCACTATTGGTGTGTAGGTAATTGAGGTTGTGGTGGCTATTGGAGTGTCCGTAATTGAGGGTGCGCTGCACTTCTGGAGAGTCAATAATTGAGGGTGTGCTGCACTATTGGAGCGTCAGTAAATGAGGGTGTGCTGCACTATTGGGGTGGGAATAATTTAGGGTGGGCTGTGCTATTAGACTGTCTGTATTTGAGTGTGTGCTGCTCTACTGAAGTTACATTAACTGAAGTGGTGCTGCACTACTGAGAGAGTCAGTAATTGACTGTGTGCTGCTGTAATGACGTGACCTATAATTGAGGGTGTGCTGCACTATTGGAGTGTCAATAATTGAGTGTATGTTGCACTATTGGAGTGTCAGTAATTGAGGGTGTGCTGCACTATTGGAGTGTCAGTAATGGATGCTGTGCTGCAATTTTGGAGTGTCAGTAATTGAAGGTGTGATACACTGTTGGAGTGTCAATAATTGAATGTGTGCTGCACTCTTGGTGTTGCAGTAATTGAGGCTTTGATGCACTTTTGGAGTAACAGTAATTGAGGGTGTGCTGCACTATTAAGTGTCCGTAATTGAGGATGTGCTGCACTATTGGGATTTCAGGAATTGAGTGTGTGCTGCGTTATTGGAGTGTCAATAATTGAGGGTGTGCTGCACTGTTGGAGTGTCAGTAATTGAGGTGGTACTGCATTATTGGAGTGTCAGTATTTGAGGGTGTGCTGCAGTATTGGAGAGTCAGTAATTGAGGCTGTGCTGCACTATTGGAGTGTCATTAATTGACTGTGTGCTGCTGTATTGACGTGACCTATAATTGAGGCTGTGCTGCTCTATTGGAGCGTCAGTAATTGAGGGTGTGCTGCACTATTAGACTGTCAGTAATTGAGGGAGGGCTGCACTATTGGAGTGTCAGTAATTCAGGGTGAGCTGCACTACTGGAGGGTAAGTAAGTGAGGGTGTGATGCACTATTGGAATGTCAGTCATTGATGTGTGCTACACTATTGGTTTGTTACTAATTGGTGTGCTGCAATATTGGAGTGTCAGTAATTGAGGGTGTGCTGCACTATTGGAGTTTCAGTAATTGAGCTGTGCTGCACTATTGGAGTGTCAATAATTGCGGGTGTGCTGCACTATTTGAGTGTCGGTAATTGAGAATGTCCTGCACTATTGGAGTGTCAGTAATTGAGGGTGTGCTGCACTATTGCTTTGTCAGTAATTGAGGGTGTGCTGCACTATTGGTGTGTCAGTAATTGAGGGTGTGCTGCACTACTGGTGGTTCAGTATTTGAGGGTGTGATGCACTATTGGAGCTTCAGTCAATGATGTCTGCTACAATATTGGAGGGTCAGTAATTGAGGGTGTGTTGCGCTATTGGAGTTTCAGTAAGTGAGGTGGTGCTGCACTTTTGGATTGTCAGTAATTGAGTGTGTTCCGCTCTATTGAAGTGACCTATAATTGAGGGTGTGCTGCACGATTGCAGAGTCTGTAATTGAGGTTGTGCTGCACTATTGGTGTCTCATTAATTGAGGGTGTACTGCCCTATTGGGGTTTCATTAATTGAGGGTGTGCTGCCAGGTTGAAAGGTCAGTAATTGAGCATGTGCTACACTATTGGGGTGTCAGAATTTGAGGGTGAGCTACACTATTGGAGGGTTACTAATTGAGGCTGTGCTGCACTATTGGTGTGTAGGTAATTGAAGTTGTTGTGGCTTTTGGAGTGTCAGTAATTGAGGGTGTGCTGCACTATTGGAGTTTCAGTAATTGACTGTGTGCTGCTCTATTGAGGTGACGTATAATTGAGGTGGTGCTGCTTTATTGGAGTGTCAGTAATTGAGTGTGTGCTGCACTATTGGAGTGTCAGTAATTGAGGCTCTAATGCACGATTGGAATGTCAGTAATTGAGGTTGTACTGCATTATTGGGGTGTCAGTAATTGAGGGTGTGCTGCACTATTAAACTGTCAGTAATTGAGGCAGTGCTGCACTATTGGCGTGACAATAATTGAGGGAGTGGTGCACTATTGGAGTGTCAGTCATTGATGTGTGCCACACTATTGGTGTGTCACTAATTCGTGTGCTGCAATATTGGAGTGTCAGTAATTGAGGGTGTGCTGCACTATTGGAGTGTCAGTAACTGAGGGTGTGCTGCACTATTGAAGTGTCAATATTTGAGGGTGTGCTGCACTATTTGTCTGTCAGTAATTGAGGGTGTGCTGCACAATGCAGTGTCAGTAATGGAGGCTGTGATGCACTATTGGAGTGTCAGTAATTGAGGTCGTGCTGCACTATTGGAAGGTCAGTAACTGAGGGTGTGCTGCACAATTGGACTGTCAGTAATTGAGTGTGTGCTGCACTATTGAATTGTCAGTAACTGAGGGTGTGCTGCACTATTGTAGTGTCAGTAATTGAGGGTGTGCTGCACTATTGTAGTGTCAGTAATTGAGGGTGTGCTGCACTATTGGAGTGTCGGTAATTGAGGGGTGTGCTGCACTATTGGAGTGTCGGTAATTGAGTGTGTGCTGCACTATTGAATTGTCAGTAACTGAGGGTGTGCTGCACTATTGTAGTGTCAGTAATTGAGGATGTGCTGCTCTATTTGAGTGTCGGTAATTGAGGGTGTGCTGCAATACTGGAGTGTCAGTAATTGTGCGAGTGCTGCACTATTGTAGTGTCAGTAATTGAGATTGTGCTGCACTACTGGTGCGTCAGTAATTGAGGGTGTGCTGCACTATTGGGGTTTCAGTATTTGTGGGTGTGCTGCACTATTGTTGTGTCAATAATTGAGGGTGTGCTTCACTATTGGGGTTTCAGTATTTGTGGATGTGCTGCACTATTGTAGTGTCAGTAATTGAGAGTGTGCTGCACTATTGGAGTGTCAGTAATTGAGGGTGTGCTGCACAATCTGAGTGTCAATAATTGAGGGTGTGCTGCACTATTTGAGTTTCGGTAATTGAGGAAGTCCTGCACCATTGGACTGTCATTAATTGAGAGTGTGCTGCACTATTGATTTGTCAGTAATTGAGGGTGTGCTGCACAATTGCTGTGTCAGTAATTGAGGGTGTGCTGCACTATTCGAGGGTCAGTAATTGAGTTTGTGATGCACTATTGGAGTGTCAGTAATTGAGGGTGTTCTGCACATTTGAATTGTCAGTAATTGATTGGGTGCTGCTCTATTGAAGTGACCTATAATTGACTGTGTGCTGCACTATTAAGTGTCCATAAATGAGGGTGTGCGGCACTATTGGAGTGTCAGGAATTGAGTGTGTGCTGCATTATTGGAGTGTCAGTAATTGAGGGTGTGCTGCACTGTTGGTGTGTCAGTAACTGAAGTGGTGTGGCATTATTGGAGTGTCAGTATTTTAGGGTTTGCTGCACTATTGGAGTGTCAGTAATTGATAGTGGGCTGCACTATTGGAGTGTCAGTAATTGAGAGTGTGCTGCACTATTGGAGTGTCAGTAATTGATGGTGTGCTGCACTATTGGAGTTTCAATAATTGACTGTGTGCTGCTCTGTTGACGTGACCTATAATTGAGGTGGTGCTGCTTTACTGGAGTGTCAGTAATTGTGGGTGTGCTGCACTATTGGAGTGTCAGTAATTGAGGGTGTGCTGCACTTTTGGAGTTTCAGTAATTGAGCTGTGCTGCACTATTTGAGTGTCAATAATTGCGGGTGTCCTGCACTATTTGAGTGTCGATAATTGAGGATGTCCTGCACTATTGGAGTGTCAGTAATTGAGTGTGTGCTGCACTATTGCTTTGTCAGTAATTGAAGGTGTGCTGCACTATTGGTGTGTCAGTAATTGAGGGTGTGCTGCACTACTGGTGGTTCAGTAATTGAGGGTGTGATGCACTATTGGAGCTTCAGTCAATGATGTGTGCTGCACTATTGGAGGGTCAGTAATTGAGGGTGTGTTGCGCTATTGGAGTGTCAGTAATTGAGGTGGTGCTGCACTTTTGGATTGTCAGTAATTGAGTGTGTGCCGCTCTATTGAAGTGACCTATAATTGAGGGTGTGCTGCACTATTGCAGAGTCTGTAATTGAGGTTGTGCTGCACTATTGGTGTCTCATTAATTGAGGGTATACTGCCCTATTGGAGTTTCATTAATTGAGGATCTGCTGCAAGGTTGAAAGGTCAGTAATTGAGGGTGTGCTACACTATTGGGGTGTCAGAATTTGAGGGTGTGCTACACTATTGGAGGGTTACTAATTGAGGCTGTGCTGCACTATTGGTGTGTAGGTAATTGAGGTTGTGGTGGCTATGGTAGTGTCAGTAATTGAGGGTGCGCTGCACTTCTGGAGAGTCAATAATTGAGGGTGTGCTGCACTATTGGAGCGTCAGTAAATGAGGGTGTGCTGCACTATAGGGGTGGGAGTAATTTAGGGTGGGCTGTGCTATTAGACTGTCTGTATTTGAGTGTGTGCTGCTCTACTAAGTTACATTAATTGAAGTGGTGCTGCACTACTGGAGTGTCAGTAATTGACTGTGTGCTGCTGTAATGACGTGACCTATAATTGAGGGTGTGCTGCACTATTGGAGTGTCAATAATTGAGTGTATGTTGCACTATTGGAGTGTCAGTAATTGAGGCTGTGCTGCACTATTGGAGTGTCAGTAATGGAGGCTGTGCTGCAATTTTGGAGTGTCAGTAATTGAAGGTGTGATACACTGTTGGAGTGTCAATAATTGAATGTGTGCTGCACTCTTGGTGTTGCAGTAATTGAGGCTTTGATGCACTTTTGGAGTAACAGTAATTGAGGGTGTGCTGCACTATTAAGTATCCGTAATTGAGGATGTGCTGCACTATTGGAGTGTCAGGAATTGAGTGTGTGCTGCGTTATTGGAGTGTCAATAATTGAGGGTGTGCTGCACTGTTGGAGTGTCAGTAATTGACTGTGTGCTGCTGTATTGACGTGACCTATAATTGAGGCTGTGCTGCACTATTGGAGTGTCAGTAATTGAGGGTGTGCTGCACAATTGGAGTGTCAGTAATTGAGGGTGTGCTGCACTATTAGACTGTCAGTAATTGATGGAGGGCTGCACTATTGGAGTGTCAGTAATTCTGGGTGAGCTGCACTACTGGAGGGTAAGTAAGTGAGGGTGTGATGTACTAATGGAATGCCAGTCATTGATGTTTGCCACACTATTGGTGTGTCACTAATTGGTGTGCTGCAATATTGGAGTGTCAGTAATTGAGGGTGTGCTGCACTATTGGAGTGTCAGTAATTGAGGGTGTGCTGCACTATTGGGGTTTCAGTATTTGTGGCTGTGCTGCACTATTTTTGTGTCAATAATTGAGGGTGTGGTGCACTATTGGGGTTTCAGTATTCGTGGATGTGCTGCACTATTGTAGTGTCAGTAATTGAGAGTGTGCTGCACTATTGGAGTGTCAGTAATTGAGGGTTTGCTGCACTATCTGAGTGTCAATAATTGAGGGTGTGCTGCACTATTTGAGTTTCGGTAATTGAGGAAGTCCTGCACCATTGGACTGTCATTAATTGAGTGTGTGCTGCACTATTGATTTGTCAGTAATTGAGGGTGTGCTGCACAATTGCTGTGTCAGTAATTGAGGGTGTGCTGCACTATTCGAGGGTCAGTAATTGAGGGTGTGATGCACTATTGGAGTGTCAGTAATTGAGGGTGTTCTGCACATTTGAATTGTCAGTAATTGATTGGGTGCTGCTCTATTGAAGTGACCTATAATTGACTGTGTGCTGCACTATTAAGTGTCCGTAATTGAGTGTGTGCTGCATTATTGGAGTGTCAGTAATTGAGGGTGTGCTGCACTGTTGGAGTGTCAGTAACTGAAGTGGTGTGGCATTATTGGAGTGTCAGTATTTTAGGGTTTGCTGCACTATTGGAGTGTCAGTAATTGATAGTGGGCTGCACTATTGGAGTGTCAGTAATTGAGAGTGTGCTGCACTATTGGAGTGTCAGTAATTGATGGTGTGCTGCACTATTGGAGTTTCAGTAATTGACTGTGTGCTGCTCTGTTGATGTGACCTATAATTGAAGTGGTGCTGCTTTACTGGAGTGCGAGTAATTCTGGGTGTGCTGCACTATTGGAGTGTCAGTAATTGAGGGTGTGCTGCACTTTTGGAGTTTCAGTAATTGAGCTGTGCTGCACTATTTGAGTGTCAATAATTGCGGGTGTCCTGCACTATTTGAGTGTCGATAATTGAGGATGTCCTGCACTATTGGAGTGTCAGTAATTGAGTGTGTGCTGCACTATTGCTTTGTCAGTAATTGAAGGTGTGCTGCACTATTGGTGTGTCAGTAATTGAGGGTGTGCTGCACTACTTGTGGTTCAGTAATTGACGGTGTGATGCACTATTGGAGCTTCAGTCAATGATGTGTGCTGCACTATTGGAGGGTCAGTAATTGAGAGTGTGTTGCGCTATTGGAGTGTCAGTAATTGAGGTGGTGCTGCACTTTTGGATTGTCAGTAATTGAGTGTGTGCCGCTCTATTGAAGTGACCTATAATTGAGGGTGTGCTGCACTATTGCAGAGTCTGTAATTGAGGTTGTGCTGCACTATTGGTGTCTCATTAATTGAGGGTATACTGCCCTATTGGAGTTTCATTAATTGAGGATCTGCTGCAAGGTTGAAAGGTCAGTAATTGAGGGTGTGCTACACTATTGGGGTGTCAGAATTTGAGGGTGTGCTACACTATTGGAGGGTTACTAATTGAGGCTGTGCTGCACTATTGGTGTGTAGGTAATTGAGGTTGTGGTGGCTATGGTAGTGTCAGTAATTGAGGGTGCGCTGCACTTCTGGAGAGTCAATAATTGAGGGTGTGCTGCACTATTGGAGCGTCAGTAAATGAGGGTGTGCTGCACTATTGGGGTGGGAGTAATTTAGGGTGGGCTGTGCTATTAGACTGTCTGTATTTGAGTGTGTGCTGCTCTACTAAGTTACATTAATTGAAGTGGTGCTGCACTACTGGAGTGTCAGTAATTGACTGTGTGCTGCTGTAATGACGTGACCTATAATTGAGGGTGTGCTTCACTATTGGAGTGTCAATAATTGAGTGTATGTTGCACTATTGGAGTGTCAGTAATGGAGGCTGTGCTGCAATTTTGGAGTGTCAGTAATTGAAGGTGTGATACACTGTTGGAGTGTCAATAATTGAATGTGTGCTGCACTCTTGGTGTTGCAGTAATTGAGGCTTTGATGCACTTTTGGAGTAACAGTAAGTGAGGGTGTGCTGCACTATTAAGTATCCGTAATTGAGGATGTGCTGCACTATTGGAGTGTCAGGAATTGAGTGTGTGCTGCGTTATTGGAGTGTCAATAATTGAGGGTGTGCTGCACTGTTGGAGTGTCAGTAATTGACTGTGTGCTGCTGTATTGACGTGACCTATAATTGAGGCTGTGCTGCACTATTGGAGTGTCAGTAATTCAGGGTGTGCTGCACAATTGGAGTGTCAGTAATTGAGGGTGTGCTGCACTATTAGACTGTCAGTAATTGATGAAGGGCTGCACTATTGGAGTGTCAGTAATTCTGGGTGAGCTGCACTACTGGAGGGTAAGTAAGTGAGGGTGTGATGTACTAATGGAATGTCAGTCATTGATGTTTGCCACACTATTGGTGTGTCACTAATTGGTGTGCTGCAATATTGGAGTGTCAGTAATTGAGGGTGTGCTGCACTATTGGAGTGTCAGTAATTGAGGGTGTGCTGCACTATTGGCGTGACAATAATTGAGGCTGTGCTGCTCTATTGGAGTGTCAGTAATGGATTGTGTGCTGCACTATTGGAGTGTCAGTAATTGAGGGTGTGCTGTACTATTGGAGTGTCAGTAATTGAGGATGTCCTGCACTATTGGAGTGTCAGTAATTGAGTGTGTGCTGCGCTATTGCTTTGTCAGTAATTGAGGGTGTGCTGCACTATTGGTGTGTCAGTAATTGAGGGTGTGCTGCAAACTGGTGGTTCAGTAATTGAGGGTGTGATGCACTATTGGAGCTTCAGTCAATGATGTGTGCTACACTATTGGAGGGTCAGTAATTGAGGGTGTGTTGCGCTATTGGAGTGTCAGTAATTGAGGTGGTGCTGCACTTTTGGATTGTCAGTGATTGAGTGTGTGCCGCTCTACTGAAGTGACCTATAATTGAGGGTGTGCTGCACCATTGCAGAGTCTGTAATTGAGGTTGTGCTGCACTATTGGTGTCTCATTAATTGAGGGTGTACTGCCCTATTGGAGTTTCATTAATTGAGGGTGTGCTGCCAGGCTGAAAGGTCAGCAATTGAGGGTGTGCTACACTATTGGGGTGTCAGAATTTGAGGGTGTGCTATACTATTGGAGGGTTGCTAATTGAGGCTGTGCTGCACGATTGGTGTGTAGGTAATTGAGGTTGTGGTGGCTATTGGAGTGTCAGTAATTGAGGGTGCGCTGCACTTCTGGAGAGTCAATAATTGAGGGTGTGCTGCACTATTGGAGCGTCAGTAAATGAGGGTGTGCTGCACTATTGGGGTGTGAGTAATTTAGGGTGGGCTGTGCTATTAGACTGTATTTGAGTGTGTGCTGCTCTACTGAAGTTACATTAATTGAAGTGGTGCTGCACTACTGGAGTGTCAGTAATTGACTGTGTGCTGCTGTAATGACGTGACCCATAATTGAGGGTGTGCTGCACTACTGGAGTGTCAATAATTGAGTGTATGTTCCACTATTGGAGTGTCAGTAATTGAGGGTGTGCTGCACTATTGGAGTGTCAGTAATGGAGGCTGTGCTGCAATTTTGGAGTGTCAGTAATTGAAGGTGTGATACACTGTTGGAGTGTCAATAATTGAATGTGTGCTGCACTCTTGGTGTTGCAGTAATTGAGGCATTGATGCAATTTTGGAGTAACAGGAATTGAGGGTGTGCTGCACTATTAAGTGTCCGTAATTGAGGATGTGCTGCACTATTGGAGTGTCAGGAATTGAGTGTGTGCTGCGTTATTGGAGTGTCAGTAATTGAGGGTGTGCTGCACTGTTGGAGTGTCAGTAATTGAGGTGGTGCTGCATTATTGGAGTGTCAGTATTTGAGGATGTGCTGCACTATTGGAGTGTCAGTAATTGATAGTGTGCTGCACTATTGGAGTGTCAGTAATTGAGGTTGTGCTGCACTATTGGAGTTTCAGTAATTGACTGTGTGCTGCTTTATTGACGTGACCTATAACTGAGGTGGTGCTGCATTTTTGGAGTGTCCGTAATTGAGGGTGTGCTGCACTAATGGAGTGTCAGTAATTGAGGCTCTAATGCACTATTGGAATGTCAGTAATTGAGGTTGTGCTGCACTATTGGTGTGTCAGTAATTGAGGTTGTGCTGCACTATTAGACTGTCAGTAATTGAGGGAGTGCTGCACTATTGGAGTGTCAGTAATTCAGGGTGAACTGCATTCCTGTAGTGTCAGTAAGTTAGGGTGTGATGCACTATTGGAGTGTCAGTCATTGATTTGTGCTACAGTATTGGAGTGTTACTAATTGGTATGCTGCAATATAGGAGTGTCAGTAATTGAGGGTGTGCTGCACTATTTGAGTGTCGGTAATTGAGGATATCCTGCATTATTGGACTGTCAGTAATTGAGTGTGTGCTGCAATATTGATTTGTCAGTAATTGAGGGTGTGCTGCACTATTTGTGTGTCAGTAATTGAGGGTGTGATGCACTACTGGATCTTCAGTCATTGATGTGTGCTACACTATTGGAGGGTCAGTAATTGAGGGTGTGTTGTGCTATTGGAGTGTCAGTAATTGAGGTGGTGCTGCACTTTTGGATTGTCAGTAATTGAGTATGTGCTGCTCTATTGAAGTGACCTATAATTGCGGGTGTGCTGCACTATTGCAGAGTCTGTAATTCAGGGAGTGCTGCACTATTGGTGTGTCAGTTATTGAGGGTGTGATGCACTACTGTAGCTTCAGTCATTGATGTGTGCTACACTCTTGGAGGGTCTGTAATTGAGGGTGTGTTGTGCTATTGGAGTGTCAGTAATTGAGGTGGTGCTGCACTTTTGAATTGTCAGTAATTGAATGTGTGCTGCTCCATTGAAGTGCCTATAATTGAGGGTGTTCTGCACTATTGCAGAGTCTTTAATTGAGGGTGTGCTAACAATTGGTGTGTCGGTAATTGAGGGTGTGCTGCACTATTGGAGGGTCAGTAATTGAGGGTGTGATGCACTAATGGAGTGTCAGTAATTGAGGTGGTGCTGCACTTTTGGATTGTCAGTAATTGATTGTTTGCTGCTCTACTGAAGTGACCTATAATTGAATGTTTGCTGCACTATCAAGTGTCCGTAATTGAGGATGTGCTGCACTATTGGAGTGTCAGGAATTGAGTGTGTGCTGCATTATTGGAGTGTCAGTAATTGAGGTTGTGCTGCACTGATGGAGTGTCAGTAACTGAAGTGGTGCGGCATTATTGGAGTGTCAGTATTTGAGGGTTTGCTGCACTATTGGAGCGTCAGTAATTGATAGTGTGCTGCACTATTGGAGTGTCAGCAATTGAGAGTGTGCTGCACTATTGGAGTGTCAGTAACTGAGGGTGTGCTGCACTATTGGAGTTTCAGTAATTGACTGTGTGCTGCTCTATTGACGTGACGTATAATTGAGGTGGTGCTGCTTTATTGGAGTGTCAGTAATTGTGGGTGTACTGCACTATTGGAGTGTTAGTAATTGAGTGTGTGCTGCACTATTGGAGTGTCAGTAATTGAGGTTGTGCTGCACTATTAGACTGTCAGTAATTGAGGGACTGCTGCACTATTGGAGTGTCAGTAATTCAGGGTGAGCTGCTTTCCTGGAGTGTCAGTCATTGATGTGAGCTACACTATTGGAGTGTTACTAATTGGTGTGCTGCAATATAGCAGTGTCAGTAATTGAGGGTGTGCTGCACTAAAGAGTGTCAGTAATTGAGGGTGTGCTGCACTATTTGAGTGTTGGTAATTGAGGATGTCCTGCACTATTGGACTGTCAGTAATTGAGTGTGTGCTGCACTATTGATTTGTCATTAATTGAGGGTGTGCTGCACTATTGGTGTGTCAGTAATTGAGTGTGTGATGCACTACTGGAGCTTCAGTCATTGATGTGTGCTACACTATTGGAGGGTCAGTAATTGAGGGTGTGTTGTACTATTGGAGTATCAGTAATTGAGGTGGTGCTGCACTTTTGGATTGTCAGTAATTGAGTGTGTGCTGCTCTATTGAAGTGACCTATAATTGAGGGTGTGCTGCACTATTGTAGAGTCTGTAATTGAGGGTGTGCTGCACTATTGCAGTGTCAGTAATTGAGGGTGTGCTGCACTTTTGGTGTCTCATTAATTGAGGGTGTACTGCCCTACTGGAGTTTCATTAATTGAGGGTGTGCTGCAAGGTTGAAAGGTCAGTAATTGACGGTGTGCTACATTATTGGGGTGTCAGAATTTGAGGGTGTGCTACACTATTGGAGGGTTACTAATTGAGGCTGTGCTGCACTATTGGAGTGTAGGTAATTGAGGTTGTGGTGCGCTATTGGAGTGTCAGTAATTGAGCGTGCGCTGCACTACTGGAATGTCACTAATTGAGGGTGTGCTGCACTATTGGGGTGTGAGTAATTGAGGGTGGGCTGTGCTATTGGACTGTCTGTTATTGAGTGTGTGCTGCTCTACTGAAGTTACATTAATTGAAGTGGTGCTGCACTACTAGGGTGTCAGTAATTGACTGTGTGCTGCTCTATTGACGTGACCTATAATTGAGGGTGTGCTTCACTATTGGAGTGTCAATAATTGAAGTGTGTTGCACAATTGGATGGTCGGTAATTGAGAGTGTGCTTCACTCTTTTAGTGTCAGTAATGGAGTCTGTGCTACACTGTTGGATTGTCAGTAATTGAGGGTGTGCTGCAATTTTGGAGTGTCAGTAATTGAAGGTGTGATACACTGTTGGAGTGTCAGTAATTGAACGTGTACTGCACTATTGGAGTTGCAGTAATTGGGGCAGTGATGCACTTTTGGATTAAGAGGAATTGAGGGTGTGCTGCACTATTGGAGTGTCAGTAATTGAGGGTGTGCTGCATTATTGGAGTTTCAGTAATTGAGCGTGTGCTGCACTATTGGAAGGTCAGTAATGAAGGCTGTGATGCACTCTTGGAGTGTCAGTAATTGAGGGTGTGCTGCACTATTGGAAGGTCAGTAATTGAGGATGTGCTGCACTAGTGGACTGTCAGTAATTGAGTTTGTGCTGCACTATTGGAGTGTCAGTGTTAGAGGGTGTGCTGCACTATTCAATTGTCAGTAATTGAGGGTGTGCTGCACAATTGGTGTGTCAATAATTGAGGGTGTGCTGCACTATTGGAGGGTCAGTAATTGAGGGTGTGATGCACTATTGGATTGTCAGTAATTGAGGTGGTGCTGCACTTTTGGATTGTCAGTAATTGAGTGTGTGCTGCTCTATTGAAGTGACCTATAATTGAGGGTGTGCTGCACTATTGTAGAGTCTGTAATTGAGGGTGTGCTGCACTATTGCAGTGTCAGTAATTGACTGTGTGCTGCTCTATTGACGTGACGTATAATTGAGGTGGTGCTGCTTTATTGGAGTGTCAGTAATTGTGGGTGTACTGCACTATTGGAGTGTTAGTAATTGAGTGTGTGCTGCACTATTGGAGTGTCAGTAATTGAGGTTGTGCTGCACTATTAGACTGTCAGTAATTGAGGGACTGCTGCACTATTGGAGTGTCAGTAATTCAGGGTGAGCTGCTTTCCTGGAGTGTCAGTCATTGATGTGAGCTACACTATTGGAGTGTTACTAATTGGTGTGCTGCAATATAGCAGTGTCAGTAATTGAGGGTGTGCTGCACTAAAGAGTGTCAGTAATTGAGGGTGTGCTGCACTATTTGAGTGTTGGTAATTGAGGATGTCCTGCACTATTGGACTGTCAGTAATTGAGTGTGTGCTGCACTATTGATTTGTCATTAATTGAGGGTGTGCTGCACTATTGGTGTGTCAGTAATTGAGGGTGCGATGCACTACTGGAGCTTCAGTCATTGATGTGTGCTACACTATTGGAGGGTCAGTAATTGAGGGTGTGTTGTACTATTGGAGTATCAGTAATTGAGGTGGTGCTGCACTTTTGGATTGTCAGTAATTGAGTGTGTGCTGCTCTATTGAAGTGACCTATAATTGCGGGTGTGCTGCACTATTGCAGAGTCTGTAATTCAGGGAGTGCTGCACTATTGGTGTGTCAGTTATTGAGGGTGTGATGCACTACTGTAGCTTCAGTCATTGATGTGTGCTGCTCTATTGAGGTGACCTATAATTGAGGGTGTGCTGCACTATTGTAGAGTCTGTAATTGAGGGTGTGGTGCACTAATGCAGTGTCAGTAATTGAGGGTGTGCTGCACTTTTGGTGTCTCATTAATTGAGGGTGTACTGCCCTACTGGAGTTTCATTAATTGAGGGTGTGCTGCAAGGTTGAAAGGTCAGTAATTGACGGTGTGCTACATTATTGGGGTGTCAGAATTTGAGGGTGTGCTACACTATTGGAGGGTTACTAATTGAGGCTGTTCTGCACTATTGGAGTGTAGGTAATTGAGGTTGTGGTGCGCTATTGGAGTGTCAGTAATTGAGCGTGCGCTGCACTACTGGAATGTCACTAATTGAGGGTGTGCTGCACTATTGGAGCATCAGTAAATGAGGGTATGCTGCACTATTGGGGTGTGAGTAATTGAGGGTGGGCTGTGCTATTGGACTGTCTGTAATTGAGTGTGTGCTGCTCTACTGAAGTTACATTAATTGAAGTGGTGCTGCACTACTAGGGTGTCAGTAATTGACTGTGTGCTGCTCTATTGACGTGACCTATAATTGAGGGTGTGCTTCACTATTGGAGTGTCAATAATTGAGGTATGTTGCACAATTGGATGGTCAGTAATTGAGAGTGTGCTTCACTATTTTAGTGTCAGTAATGGAGTCTGTGCTACACTGTTGGATTGTCAGTAATTGAGGGTGTGCTGCAATTTTGGAGTGTCAGTAATTGAAGGTGTGATACACTGTTGGAGTGTCAGTAATTGAACGTGTACTGCACTATTGGAGTTGCAGTAATTGGGGCAGTGATGCACTTTTGGATTAAGAGGAATTGAGGGTGTGCTGCACTATTGGAGTGTCAGTAATTGAGGGTGTGCTGCATTATTGGAGTTTCAGTAATTGAGCGTGTGCTGCACTATTGGAAGGTCAGTAATGAAGGCTGTGATGCACTCTTGGAGTGTCAGTAATTGAGGGTGTGCTGCACTATTGGAAGGTCAGTAATTGAGGATGTGCTGCACTAGTGGACTGTCAGTAATTGAGTTTGTGCTGCACTATTGGAGTGTCAGTGTTAGAGGGTGTGCTGCACTATTCAATTGTCAGTAATTGAGGGTGTGCTGCACAATTGGTGTGTCAATAATTGAGGGTGTGCTGCACTATTGGAGGGTCAGTAATTGAGGGTGTGATGCACTATTGGATTGTCAGTAATTGAGGTGGTGCTGCACTTTTGGATTGTCAGTAATTGAGTGTGTGCTGCTCTATTGAAGTGACCTATAATTGAGGGTGTGCTGCACTATTGTAGAGTCTGTAATTGAGGGTGTGCTGCACTATTGCAGTGTCAGTAATTGAGGGTGTGCTGCACTTTTGGTGTCTCATTAATTGAGGGTGTACTGCCCTTTTGGATTGTCAGTAATTGAATGTGTGCTGCTCCTTTGAAGTGACCTATAATTGAAGGTGTGCTGCACTATCAAGTGTCCGTAATTGAGGGTGTGCTGCAGTTTTGGAGTGTCAGGAATTGAGTGTGCTGCATTATTGAAGTGTCAGTAATTGAGGGCGTGCTGCACTGTTGGAGTGTCAGTAACTGAGGTGGTGCTGCATTATTGGAGTGTCAGTATTTTAAGGTGTGCTGCACTATTGGAGTGTCAGTAATTGAAGGTGTCCTGCATTTTGGATTTTCAGTAATTGAGTGTGTGCTGCTCTATTGATGTGACCTATAATTGAGGGTGTGCTTCACTATTGGAGTGTCAATAATTGAGGTATGTTGCACTATTGGAGTGTCAGTAAATGAGGGTGTGCTGCAGTATTAGGGTGTGAGTAATTGAGGGTGGGCTGTGCTATTGGACTGTCTGTAATTGAATGTGTGCTGCATTACTGAAGTTACATTAATTGAAGTCGTGCTGCACTACTAGGGTGTCAGTAATTGACTGTGTGCTGCTCTATTGACGTGACCTATAATTGACAGTGTGCTTCACTATTGGAGTGTCAATAATTGAGATATGTTGCACAATTGGAATGTCAGTAATTGAGGGTGTGCTTCACTATTGGAGTGTCAGTAATGGAGTCTGTGCTGCACTATTAGAGTGTCAGTAATTGAGGGTGTGCTGCAATTTTGGAGTGCCAGTAATTGAGGGTGTGATACACTGTTGGAGTGTCAGTAATTGAATGTGTACTGCACTATTGGAGTTGCAGTAATTGGGGCAGTGATGCACTTTTGGATTAAGAGTAATTGAGGGTGTGCTGCACTATTGGAGTGTCAGTAATTGAGGGTGTGCTGCACTATTGGAGATTCAGTAATTGAGGTTCTGCTGCACTATTGGAAGGTCAGTAATTGAGGATGTGCTGCACTATTGGACTGTCAGTAATTGAGTGTGTGCTGCACTATTCAATTGTCAGTAATTGAGGGTGTGCTGCACAATTGGTGTGTCAATAATTGAGGGTGTGCTGCACTATTGGAATGTCAGTAATTGAGGGTGTGATGCACTATTGGAGCTTCAGTCATTGATGTGTGCTACACTATTGGAGGGTCAGTAATTGAGGGTGTGTTGCGCTATTGGAGGGTCAGTAATTGAGGGTGCGATGCACTATTGGAGCTTCAGTCATTGATGTGTGCTACACTATTGGAGGTTCAGTAATTGAGGGTGTGTTGCGCTATTGGAGTGTCAGTAATTGAGGATGTGCTGCACTATTGGAGTGTCAGTAATTGAGGATGTGCTGCACTATTGGATTGTCAGTAATTGAATTTGTGCTGCACTGTTCAATTGTCAGTAATTGAGGGTGTGCTGCACAATTGGTGTGTCAATAATTGAGGGTGTGATGCACTATTGGATTGTCAGTAATTGAGGTGGTGCTGCACTTTTGGATTGTCAGTAATTGAATGTGTGCTGCTCTATTGAAGTGACCTATAATTGAGGGTGTGCTGCACTATTGCAGAGTCCGTAATTGAGGGTGTGCTGCTCTATTGACGTGACCTATAATTGAAAGTGTGCTGCGCTATTAAGTGTCCGTAATTGAGGGTGTGCTGCAGTTTTGGAGTGTCAGTAACTGTGGTGGTGCTGCATTACTGGATTGCATGTATTTGAGGGTTTGCTGCTTTATTGGAGTGTCAGTAATTGTGGTTGTGCTGCACTATTGGAGTGTTAGAAATTGAGGGTGTGCTGCACTATTGGAGTGTCAGTAATTGAGGCTCTAATGCACTATTGGAATGTCAGTAATTGAGGTTGTGCTGCACTATTGGTGTGTCAGTAATTGAGGTTGTGCTGCACTATTAGACTGTCAGTAATTGAGGGAGTGCTGCACTATTGGAGTGTCAGTAATTCAGGGTGAACTGCATTCCTGTAGTGTCAGTAAGTTAGGGTGTGATGCACTATTGGAGTGTCAGTCATTGATGTGTGCTACAGTATTGGAGTGTTACTAATTGGTATGCTGCAATATAGGAGTGTCAGTAATTGAGTGTGTGCTGCTCTATTGAAGTGACCTATAATTGAGGGTGTGCTGCACTATAGCAGAGTCCGTAATTCAGGGTGGCTGCACTATTGCAGTGTCAGTAACTGAGGGTGCGCTGCACTATTGGTGTCTCAGTAATTGAGGGTGTAGTGCACTATTGGAGTTTCAGTAATTGAGCGTGTGCTGCAAGGTTGAAAGGTCAGTAATTGAGGGTGTGCTACACTATTGGGGTGTCAGAATTTGAGGGTTTGCTACACAATTGGAGGGTTACTAATTGAGGATGTGCTGCACTATTGGTGTGTCAGTAATTGAGGGTGCGCTGCACTTCTGGAGAGTCAATTTTTGAGGTTGTGCTGCACTATTGGAGCGTCAGTCATTGAGGAAGTGCCTGAACTTTTGGATTGTCAGTAAATGAGGCTGTGCTGCACAATTGGAGTGTCAGTAATTGAGGGTGTGCTGCACTATTGGAGTGTCAGTAATTGAGGGTGAGTTGCACAATTGGTGTCTCAGTAATTGAGGGTGTACTGCACTATTGGAGTTTCAGTAATTGAGGGTGTGCTGCAAGGTTGAAAGGTCTGTTACTGAGGGTGTGCTACACTATTGGGGTGTCAGAATTTGAGAGTGTGCTGCTTTAATGGAGTGACAGGAATTGAGGGTGCGCTGCACTATTGGAGTGTCAGTAATTGAGTGTGTGCTGCACTATTTGAGTGTCAATAATTGAGGTGTGCTGCATTATTTGTTTGTCAGTAATTGAGGGTGTGCTGCACTATTGGTGTGTCAGTAATTGAGGGTGTGCTGCACTACTAGTGGGTCAGTAATTGAGAGTGTGATGCTTTATTGGAGTGTCACTAATGGAGCTGGTGATGCACTTTTGGATTGTCAGTAATTGAGTGTGTGCTGCTCTATTGAAGTGACCTATAATTGAGGGTGTGCTGCACTATAGCAGAGTCCGTAATTGAGGGTGTGCTGCACTATTGCAGTGTCAGTAATTGAGGGTGTGCTGCACTATTGGTGTCTCAGTAATTGAGGGTGTACTGCACTATTGGAGTTTCAGTAATTGAGGGTGTTCTGCAAGGTTGAAAGGTCTGTTACTGAGGGTGTGCTACACTATTGGGGTGTCAGAATTTGAGGGTGTGCTGCGCTATTGGAGTGTCAGTAATTGAGTTTGAGCTGCACTACTGGAGGGTCAATTATTGAGGGTGTGCTGCACTATTGGAGCGTCAGTCATTGAGGTTGTGCTGCACTACTGGGGTGTGAGTAATTGAGGGGGGGGCTGTGTTATAGGACTGTCTGTAAATGAGTGTGTGCTGCTCTACTGATGTGACAATTGAAGTGGTGGTGCACTATTGCATTGTCAGTAATTGACTTTGTGCTGCTATATTGATGTGACCTACAATTGCGGTGGTGCTGCATTATTGGAGTGTCAGTAATTGTCGGTGTGCTGCACTATTGGAGTGTCAGTAATTGAGGGTGTGCTGCACTATTCGGGTGTCAGTAATTCAGGGTGTGCTGCACTATTAGACTGTCAGTAACTGAGGGGGTGCTGCACTATTGGAGTGTCAATAATTCAGGGTGATCCGCACTACTGGAGGGTCAGTAATTGAGGGTGTGATGCACTATTGGCATGTCAGTTATTGACGTGTGCTACACTTTTGGAGTGTCACTAATTGGTGTGCTGCAATATTGGAGTGTCAGTAATTGAGTGTGTGCTGCACTATTGGACTGTCAGTAATTGAGAGTGTGCTGCACTATTGGAATGTCAGTAATTGAGGGTGTGCTGCACTATTGGCGTGACAATAGTTGAGGCTGTGCTGCTCTATTGGAGTGTCAGTAATTGAGGGTGTGCTGCTCTATTGAAGTGTCAGTAATTGAGGGTGTACTGCACTATTGGTGTTTCAGTAATTGAGGGTGTGCTGCAAGGTTGAAAGGTCAGTAATTGAAGGTGTGGTACACTATGGGGGTGTCAGAATTTGAGGGTATGCAACACTATTGGAGACTTACTAATTGAGGCTGAGCTGCACTATTGGAGTGTGGGTAATTGAGGTTGTGCTGCAATATTGGAGCGTCAGTCATTGAGGAAGTGCTGAACTTTTGGATTGTCAGTAAATGAGGGTGTGCTGCACTATTGGGGTGTGAGTAATTGAGGGTGGGCTGTGCTATTGGACTGTCTGTAATTGAGTGTCTGCTGCTCTACTAAAGTGACATTAATTGAAGTGGTGCTGCACTACTGGAGTGTCAGTAATTGACTGTGTGCTGCTCTATTGACGTGACCTATAATTGAGGGTGTGCTGCACTATTGGAGTGACAATAATTGAGGCTGTGCTGCACTATTGGAGTGTCAATAATTGAGGGTGTGCTGCACTATTCGAGTGTCAGTAATTGAGGGCGTGCTGCACTATTGGAGTGTCAGTAATTGAGGGTGTTCTGCACTTTTGGAGTGTCAGTAATTGAAGGTGTGATACACTGTTGTAGTGTCAGTAATTGAATGTGTGCTGCACTATTGGAGTTGCAGTAATTGAGGCAGTGATGCACTATTGGAGTAACAGTAATTGAGGGTGTGCTGCACTGTTGAAGTGTCAGTAATAAAGGGTGTGCTGCACTATTGGAGTTTCAGTAATTGAGGCTGTGCTGCACTATTGGAAGGTCAGTAATTGAGGGTGTGCTGCACTATTGAAGTGTCAGTAGTTGAGGGTGTGCTGCACTATTGGTATGTCAGTAATTGAGGGTGTGCTATACTATTGGAGTGTCAGTAATTGAGGGTGTGCTGCACTATTGGAGTTTCAGTAATTGAGGTTCTGCTGCACTATTGGAAGGTCAGTAATTGAGGGTGTGGTACAGAAATCCCCTCAGTATGGGAATGGAGACAAGTTCAATCCAAGTAACGGACTGTAAGATATCACTGCTTAATAACCTGATAAAATTCATGGAATATTATAAGAAATGCTCAGTCTCTCTCTTATGAAGAAGGTTTCCATAGCAGCTTGCCGGCTGTCAAAAACAGGACAGGCCTGTTATCTCTGCCAAGGACATGTCTTTAGCACAGGCCCTGAAACAAGACATTTCTAACCCTGATACAATTGGATCTCATGACCCATATGTAAACCAACTACCTGTGTCAAGGTTAAAACAGGCTCTCGAGAGCACAGAGATATTGACATGATCCACACTGGCTTCAGCCCAACACCCACACTCTGGCTCACACCATTAAAGTGTTCAGAGGAGACTGACACCACCAGCTACAGAGACCAGCACTCACTCTGTATCATCCATCCGTTTGTCCTCCGGTACCGGTAAACTGTTCCCACCTGTCACAGGTCGTGTGTTTTCCTGTCTATTTAGCTTACACATCATGTTTAAACTGTTGCTTCTCAATAAACTACTTTAAAATCACTTCTGAACTTGATCCTCTTTTCAGGTAGTCTGTGATTTCCGAACCTAAATCTTATAAGTGGTGTTAGGAGTGGGATTACAAGGGTTGAGATCATAGGCTTGAGAAGCAACAATCTTAGTTGAACCTGAATGGAGAAGTTCCTAAGTGAAGCCAGGAGTATACAATGGCATTGCCATATTACAGGGTGCAACTGATAGTCTGATAGAGAAAACAGGCGGGCCAGGGGTGAGAGATTTCATGGGGATTGATGAAGAGTGTGACCAGGATTACTGGTATATCCTCAAAGCGATTTCCGAAGAGGGTCAGAAAAGACAAATTAAGTTGAAGAAGGTCCAGAATCAGTGAGAAAATATCCACAAGGTGGATGCAGGTGAACAGAGAGCTGGAGAATCTTTAAAGTCCGTGCATGAACTTTTGTTTGAACCAGATGTATTTATGACATGTCAATAATTTAGATTGTGTGAGATGATCTGCAGATGGGGAGGATGAATCTAAGTCAATAGTTATCACATTTAGTGGAAAAGTTTTGACATTTATTCTTGGCGGCAGCTCAAGTGTTTGTGTTGCTGATTCTGATCATTCTAGTAGCTTTAGTACGTTATCTACAGTTTGTCATCAAGAAATTAGGAAAACAGATTCATAGCTTAGAAATAGTGAGGTTAGTCAGAAATCTGTTATGAGAAATCAACAAGGATATTCCCTTCTCAAGGGGGCTGATCAGTAACAACCTTATAAAATCTTCAGAAATGTATTGAATATCTCTCTCTCGCTATCTGTCTCTCTCATGAAGAAAGCTTCCTGGGTTGACAAACACAGGACAATGAGGCCTGTTTCTCTGCCAAGGATATGTCTCTGGCACAGACCCTGAAACAAGACAAGCTTGATAGGGTGAGGGGATCTCATGGCCCATATGTAAACCAACTGTCTGAGTAAAGGGTAAACAGGATGTCCCAGCAAGTGAGGAGCCACAACAGACTGCATGGGCTTCTGATGGAAATAGGAGGGGTTATCTTGAATATCTGTCCCTTGTTAATTGAATAAGTGATTTACATGTCCCTGAGAAACAAGGTATATAAATGATTTTTGAGGGGATAAATATTACATCAGACAGTTTAGAGCTTTTTGAACTGATCCATCCAGATGCTCCTTTTCACTGAAATTGCAAGAGACAAGATTGTAGGTTTGGCCTAATGTACAATGAATGATGTCAGTTTAATAGTGGAAAGCTACACTAAAGCCCCTGTACCAACAAAGGGAGTGTGTGTTCCCATGGCAGCCGAGTTCTCTCTTTGAACACATGGACCCCACATGTCAAGATCAATCAGTCCAAATCACTTTGAAAAGTTACAATTGGATTTGCTTCCACCAGTTATTCAGACAATGTGTTCCAGATCATCAGAACTCACTGAATAAAATAATCTCTCCTCATCTCCATCCTGGATTCTTTGCCAATTATTTTAAAGCTGTGTTCTGTGGTTACCAACCATCCTGCCAATGAAAACAATTTCTCCCTGTGTAGATGAAAACTCCTCAAAAATCTCTGCATCTCTATTAAATCACCCCTTAACCTTCTCTGCTCTAAAGGGAACAATCCCAGCTTCTCCAGTCTCTCCACAGGACTGAAACCCTTTATCCCTGATACTATTCTGGGACATTTCCCCCACACCCTCTCCAAGGCCTTGACATCTTTCCTAAAGTGTGGTGCTCAGAATTGAACACAATATTTCAGCTGAGGATTAATCAGTGATTTGTAAAGATTCAGGATAACTGCCTTGCTTTTGTACTGCATGTCTCCATGAATAAGCCGAGGACCCCATTAGCTTTTTATTAAACAGCTAGATCAGCTTGCCCTGTCAAATTCAAAGATTTGTGCTCAGACACTCCCAGGTCACTCTATTGCTGCATTTTGTTTAAAATTGTACCATTTAGTTTATTCTGCCTCCCCTCATTCTTCCTCCCAAAATACATCATTGCCTGTGAATCACTTTGGATTGTTCTGGGGTGTGAAAGATGATAAATGAAGACAGGAAATTCCTTTCTCTTCTGCAGCTGATTTAAAGTTGTAGATTTTGCTCTGAAGATTAAATTGGGATGGATATTCAAAGTTAACTATTTAATCCCAGCAACAATTTCAGCTGGGAGTCAGTGAATTTAGAGGAAAGATCCCAGAGAGCAGTTCTTCAAGGTACACTGCAGGCCCTGCAGCTCAATCAGCTCCACTCTCAGCGCAGGAGAGCTCAACAACTCCACATCCTGTCCACAGGGGAGTTCTCCTGGTGCAGTGGGACCAACATTCGTGTTTTAACTAACAGGACTAAACAAACTGGATTAATCAGTTATTCTGATTGCTGTTTGTGGAATCTTACTGTGCACATACTGGCTGTCGTGAAACAGCAACAACTTGTATTTATATAACACGTTTAATGTAATAAAATGTTCCAAAGTTCTTCAGGAGTTTCAGAAAGAAAATTCCGACAGCGAGTCACATGGGGAGATATTAGGGTAAATGGACAGAACCTTGACTGGAGAGGCAGATTTTAACAAACATCTTTAACCAGGAGAGAGAGGTGGAGAGGTTTAAGGAGGAGATTTAAGAGCATCATAGGTAGACACGGCCACCAATGGTGGAGTAATTAAAAGCAGGGATATTCCAGAGACAAGGGTGAGGAGAGTGCAAATATCTCAGAGTGTTGTGTAACTGGAGGTTATAGACATAGGGAGTGACGAGACCATGGAGGGATTTGAAACAAAATTCTGAATTTTAAAATGGAGGCACTGCTGGACCAGGAGCCAATGTGGATCACTGAGCACAGGGATGATGGGTGAAGGGGACTTGATGTGAGAAAGTACACGGTCAGCAGAGTTTTGGATGATCTCACGTTTGTGGGTACAGAGTGAATGTGAGGGGCCAGCCAGGAATGTGTTGGAATCAATCTAAAGGTAACATGGGCATGGATGAGGGTTTGAGCAGCAGATGAGCTGGGGGTGGGGTGGAGACAGACAACATTATGGAGATTGAAATATCTGGTGTTAGTGATGGTGTGGATATGTGCTCAGAAACTCATCTTGAGGGCAAATATGAGACTAAGATTGTGAACAGTGTGGTTCAGACTCAGACAGTTCCCAGGGAGAGGGATGGACTCGGTCGTTAGGGAAAGGAATTTATAGTGGTGACCGAAGACAATGGCTTTGGTCTTCCCAATACTTAATTGAGGAAATTTCTGCTCACCCAGTACTGGATGTGGGATAAGCAGTTTGATAATTTAGTAACAGTGGAGGAATGGAGAGGGATGGTGGTGAGGTGGAGCCAGGTGTTGTCAGTGTACATGTGGAAACTAACACAGTGCTTTTGGATGATGTCACCTAGTGGCAGCATGTGGATGAAAAAATAGGAGGGGCCAAGGATAGATCCTTGGGGGACACCAAGTACAAGGACTTTGGAGAGGAAAGGGAGGTTGGAGATGGTCCAGTAGTTTGCAAAGATGGTGAGGGGTTACAAGGTTTTTTTAGGATGAGTGATGACGGTGGATTTAGAGGTGAGGGAGAATGTAACAGAAGAGAGAGAGAACTATTAACAATATCAGCAACACACAGAAAGGTTAAAAGGTTAATGGACAGTAATTTAGTGGGAATAGGATCGATGGGGCATGAGGTGGGTCTGATGGACAAGATGAGAACTGAGAGGGCATGAGCGGAGATGGGAGAGAAACTGGAGAAAGATGTGGGCTCAGGGCTCAGACAAGGGGATCTTTAGAGACAGTTTGTCCCGGTGGGCTAGTGGAAGGGAGGGAAGCAGCAGGGGCAGCTGTTCAGATTGTCCCAATCTTAGTGACAAAGAAGCTCCATGAGCTCCTCACACTTGTTGGAGGAGAGGGTGGAGGAGATGGGAGAGTCCTACAACATGAACTAACTTGTGTTAGAGCCATTAAAAAGATTCAATACAATGTGCTCAACACAAAGCTGATTTATTTGACTTTATCCAGAATATTAACACCTCTAACTGACCTGGAGTTTATTAACATTGGCAGAAACAGACCCCAGTGAATATTCTTTCATTCTGGATGTGACTAACAGAAAAATCTACTCAATGTTACGAGTTACTTGTGAACTCCCTGGTGCCTCAGCAGGCTGGATGACCAAGTGAATCTCTTCCCACACTTGGAGCAGGTGAACAGCCTCTCCCCAGTCTGAACTCGCTGGTGTACAGTGAGATTAGCTGATCGCCTGAACCCAGTCCCAGTGAGAGCACCTGAACGGTCTCTCGTCAGTGTGAACACTTTGATGGGACATCAATTCCCCGGAACTTTTGTAGCACTTCCTGCAGTCTGGGCATTTAAAAGGTCTCTTGTCAGTGTGAACACGCTGGTGTTTCAGCAGGTTGGGTGACCGAGTGAATCCCTTCCCACACATAGAGCGACTCCGTCAGATCCTGATGTGATGTTTGGTTTCATTTTCACGACTGCAAATCCTCCCCTTCTAGTCCCCTGTGAAATTGATTAAAAACAGAAAAAAGGGAGTGAGAGAGAACCCACAAAAACACAAAGGCAGGTTGTGAAATTGAGCTGAATGAATCTGGGAATTTGTGGGGCCGGCACGAGGAAAAGGTGACCATGGAAACTGCTGGATTGTCATAAAAACCCAACTGGGTCAGTAATGTCCTTCAGGGAAGGGAACCTGCCACCCAGTCTGGACCTACACAAGACTCTGACCTCTATAAGAACATAAGAAATAGGAACAAGGGAAGACCTAACACCCCGTCGATCCTGCTCCACCATTCAATACAATCGTGGCTGATCTCGGGCTTCAACCCCACTTTCCCGCCCACTCCCCATATCCCTCGACTCCCTGAGAGACCAAAAATCTCCCCATCTCAGCCTGAAATATATTCAATGATGGAGCATCCACAACTCGCTGGGCTGGATAATTCTATGTGACAGAGAGAAGGGGAGTGGGAGAAAGAGAGACGACGGTAAAGGGAGACAGCAAGAAAGAGAAAGGGGGAGTGGGAGAGAGAGACAGCAAAGGGGAGTGGGAGAGAGAGAAAGAGAAGGGGAGTTGGAGAGAGAGGAGGGAGTGGGAGAGGGAGGGAGAAAAAGGGGAGTGGGAGAGACAGAAAGAGAAGGACAGTTGCAGAGAGAGAAGGGGAGTGGGAGAGGCAGAGAGAGAAGGGGATTGGGAGAGGCAGAGAGAGAAGGGGAGTGGGAGAGGCAGAGAGAGAAAGGGAGTGGGAGAGGCAGAGAGATAAGGGGGTGAGAGAGACAGGGAGAGAGGGGTGGGTTTTTAAAAGTTACAATTAAACCAGAACTTGGATTGAATCTCCTGAACCACTAAACTTCACCCTAGAAGGACCAGGATAGCAGGTGAATGTGAACACCATCACCTCCAAGTCACACACTGTCCTGACTTGTCTGATATCCAGTACTGGATGTACAGAAATTTCCTCCATTTAAATATTGGGAAAACTGAAGCCATTATCTTCAGTCCCCACTACGAACTCCACTCCTTAGACACTGACTCCATCCCTCTCCTGACAACTGTCTGAAACTGAACCAGACTGTTCACAAACATGGTGAAATATTTCATCCCATGATGAGCTTCCAACCACATATCCACATCATCACCAAGACCGCTCATTTCCACCTCAGTAACATCACCCAACTCCAGCCCAGTCTCAGCTCATCTGCTGCTGAAACTCTCATCTATTCCCTTGTTACCTCCAGACTGAACTATCCTAACGCACTCCCGACCAGCCTCCCACATTCAGCCTCCCTGTAATCTTGAGGTCATCCAAAACTCTGCTGCCCATGTGCTTACTCGCACCAAGTCCTGTTCACCCATCACCCCTGCGCTCACCGACCTACAAAGGCTTCCTGGTTAAGAAGCACCAACATTTTAAAATTCCCACCCCTATTTTCCAATTCCTATATGGCTGCTCCCTGTTGCTGGAACCTCCTCCAACATCACAACCCTCCGAGATACCCTGTGTCTCTCTCCAGCTGCTGACTTTTTCCAGCATTTTCTGCTTTTCTTTCAGATTTCCATCATTCACAGTAATTTGCTTTTATCTTTTTACTTTTAAATCTTACTGCTTAAAAAAAAACACCAACTAATCACTGCGGCTCCTGTGAAACTTACAGGACAGACATTCACCACTAAAAACAGCTGACACACATCAAATTCAAAGCACTTTCATGTCGGATGTCTTTCTGCTTCTGTCCCTTCCCCAACTCCCTCTGCGGGTCCAGCTCCCAGGTGAATTAGCTGCTTGATGCAGACACAGTCAATTCGTGGGAATGGGTAAAACTCGTGGGTAAAGAGACACCTGGATCTCACCTTCCTGGTTCTCCCAGATACTGATTACAGGAATGTGCCCAGTGCCGATTGTTCAGCTTTTGAATTGATTCTCACACTGGGTTTCAATGTGAAGACAGTAGAGCTGTGATAAGCTTATACTGATCAGCAGATAGATTGTAAGAAGATACATTACAGGCTGATGATAACAGTGCTCTTTGGACATGGTGAGCACCAGGGAAGGATTGGCACCATTAATGTGTCTTTCAATTAGTCTCGTGACTAGTCTCGTGCTGGAAATGACAAGAAAATTCGCTGAATTTGCTCCGTGTTTTGGTTTCAAAAGAGCCGGAAACAAGGTTCAGAAAGTGCATCTCGCTAGAGTGAGTTACAAAATGGCAGAATGACCCGTGCTGTTGGGAAACATAAAATTATAGAAAGTTACAGCATAGAAAGAGGCCATTCGGCCGGGCGTGCTGCTTTCAAAGAGCAGTTAGTGATTGGTTGATCCATCAGGAGTGATATTTGTATCAGTGCAAACTGTAGGCAGCAAAGGTCGTTCTTCTGCCACCCATTTTTTACCTCACACCAGCATTTCTACAGTCAGTGCTTTGCACCCAGCCCTTCTCTTCTCCGCTTCCTTCATTCCCTCACTCCACTGGAACCAACTGTGATGTTTTCCAGCTCTTGAGATGCCCTTCAACCCTCATTCCTCTGATTCTGGTGGAGCTTTTAAACGTTTCCAATCAATGAATAATCAAGACTCGTTCCAAAAAAACTCAGTAACTCAACATTCCCTGACTGGGAATCGAACCCAGGCCACGGCGGTGAGAGCGCCGAATCCTAACCACTAAACCACCAGGGAATTTGGGCCAAAATTTTTCGATTCGGTTTATCGACGCTGCTTTTGCCTATTGTTTTTCAGTTCAGATCTCTTTCACCTCGAAACTACTTGTTTCGGTTCAAGATAAACGACTTGGTCAGCCAATGAAAACAACGGTTTCTGTGAGCTGGAACATGAAATTGACAGTGAGGTGAAATCGTCCCACAAGCTGCTCATGCGCAACCTTCAATTTCCAAAACCCTTCACCCTATTTGCTGTTGATCCAATGGAAGCGCCGATCCCGATCACTGGACATTAGGGAAAGTACCAATATGGCTTGACATTTGGATTATGGAGGGAACTTTTGACTTTTTTTTTCATTCCCGATCTCTTTCACCAGAGACAACTTTCTCCGACCAAATGGTCTTTGTCGGATGAACACAAGCGACTTCTTCACCAATGAGAAGAACTATTGCTGTTAACTGGAACATGAAATCAATATTTTCCTCCTTGAAGACAGTTCTTGAAGTCTTCCTCTTTGACCGAGCTTTTAGTCATGTGACCGAATATGAGGCTCAGTCACACTTTGTTATATTGTGCTCACGGTGGAACGCCTTGTGACGTTTCCTTAGGTTAAATGCGCTTTATAAATATAAGTTGTTGTTGTAGGATAAATATAGAAAGGGCTAATTCCCCGTTTTATCTTTCATGCTGATGCTTTTCTCAGCGAGCTTTTAACATGAATTCGCACAACTAATGTGAATCATGTTTGTGACGTTAAAAACGTTTTCACCCCCTGAGGAACTGAACCACATTGACAATCACAGACAGATATATACACCGAGAGTGACAGAGACCTAAGGAGAGACACACAATCAGAAAGCAAGGATGTCACGAACTTGGCTCTATGTTTGTTCCATTTCCAAAAGCAACTTTCCTGAATGCTGACAAATGAATGGGAATCAGAAAATACGGGAGTATTTGGATGACTTCCATTTCTTTAACTGATAATTAAACTGATTAAATTCAAAAATGGTGAAAACTTTAGTCAGCAGGATTCCAAACCTTGTGTTCATATTTACAACAAATGTTAATTTTTGAATGTGGATGTGGTGCCAGTCAAGTGGACTGCTTTGCCCTGGACAGTGTCCAGCTTCTTCAGTGTTGCGGGGGCTGCACTCATCCAACCAAGTGGGGAGTATTCTATCACACTCCTAACTTGTGCCTTGTAGATGGTAGACAGGCTTTAGGGAGTCAGGAAGTGAGTTACACATTGCACGATTCCTAACCTCTGACCTGCTCTTGTAGCCACAGTGTTTATATGGCTAGTCCAGTTCAGATCCTGGTGAATGGGAACCCGCAGGAGGTTGATAGTGAGGGGTTCAGTGATGGTAATGTCATTGAACATCAAGAGGTGATGGTTGGATTCTCTCGTATTGGAGATGGTCATTGCCTGACACTTGTGTGGTGTGAATGTTACTTGCCACTTGTCAGCCCAAGGCTGGATATTGTCCAGGTCTTGCTGCATCTGGACATGGACGGCTTCAGTATCTGAGGAGTCGGGTATGGTGCTGAACATCGTGCAATCATCAGCTAACTTCGCCACTTCTGACCTAATGATGGATGGAAGTTCATTTCTGAAGATGGTTGGGCCGAGGACACTACCCTAAGGAACTCCTGCAGTGATGTCCTGGAGCTAAGATGACTGACTCCAACAACCACAACCATCTTCCTTTGTGCTCGGTATGACTCCAACAAGCGGAGAGTTTCCCCCTGATTCCCATTGACTCCAGTTGTGCTCGGGCACCTTGATGCCACACTCGGTCAAATGATGATATCACCTCATCTCGGGAGTTCAGCTCTTTTGTTTATATTTGAACCAAGGCTGTAATGAGATCAGGAGCTGAGAGGTCCTTGTGGAACCCAAGCTGGGCATCAGTGAGCAGGTTATTGCTAAGTCAGTGCTGCTTGGTAGCACTGTTGATGACTCCTTCCATTACTTTACCGATGATGGAGAGTAAACTGATGGAGCAATAATTGGCTGCGTTGGATCATTCTCATTCTTTCTTTCGCAGTTTGGTTGGAAGAACAAGGACAGTATAAATTGCAGGGTTCCGGGGAAAAGGTCGGGTACTGGCAGTGACAGGACGGGCAGAAAGATCTCTTTCTGCACTGTAACCATTGCATGATTTCATACAAATATTGGCAATTGGAGAGTAGCTTCTGTAGTCATAGCCGAGTGGTTAAGGCGATGGATTAGAAATCCATTGGGGTTACCCTGCACAGCTTCGAATCGTGTCGACTACGTTTCTTTTTATTTTAACCGTGCACAGGCCAAGCTAATTATCGTCTGAATCGAGGGAAAGCGTTCTAAACACATCCGTGTTCTCTTATTTCCATTCATTGTCAGCCTTCTGCAAATCTCCAGTCCGAAATGGAAAACAAAACTGAGCCAATCTGGTGACATGATTTCACTCTGGCATTTGTCTCCCCTTAGGCCCCTGTCACCCTCGGTGTGTATCTCCGCGTGTGTTCCTCTGTGTGGGTCAATGTGGTTCAGTTCCCCGAGGAGGTGAACACATTTTTACGAGCACAAATTGTATGCACATTAGTTGTATTCACATTTCAATTTTACAGTGAAAAATATCAGGATGAAAGAGGAAAGAATAGTTTGTCTCTTTCTACGTTTGGACTACAACAACTACTTATATTTATAATGCTGCTTTTTCCTAATCAAACGTCACAAGGCGTTCCCCAGGAGCATTTTATCACATGTCCAGGGCTGAGGAAATTCAATTTTGTGGAGAGATTATAGAGACCGGGGTTGTTCTCTTTAGAGCAAAGAGGTTTAAGTGGAGATTTCATTGAGCTGTTCAAAATGATGTAGCTGGGGGCAGTGGGGACGGGCAGCTGGGTGGTGCAGATCGGGAGAAACTGTTTCCACTGACGGGGGTCAGTAACCACAGGATTGGGATTTAAAGGTAGTTAAGGAAAGACAGACTTGCCTTTATACAGCGCATTCCTGACCAGCGGATGTCTGAAACCACTTTCAAACCAATTAAGCACTTTTTGAAATAAAAGCAGAAAATATTTGAGAAACTCAGCAGGTTTTGCTTTCCACAGGCACTGTCAGACCTGCCGAGTTATACCTGCGTTTAATGTTTTTATTTCAGATTTTCCGTATTTAGTTTTTATTGAAGTACTTTCTGAAGGAGAGTCATTGTTCTCATGCAGGGAACACGGCAGCCAACCACTGCTCAGCGAATAGGGTGGAGGGTTTTGGAAATTGAAAGTTACGCATGTGCAGCTCGTGGGACTATTTCATCTCACTGTCGGTTTCATGTTCCAGCTCAGAGCAATTGTTGTTTTCATAGGCTGACGAAGTCGTTTATCTTGAACCTAAACAAGCAGTTTTGTGCTGAAACAGATCTGAAAAAACAAAAGGCAAAAGCAGCGTAGATAAGTCGAGTCGGAAATTGCTTGCTGAGCTTCCCGTGTGGTCTAGTGGTTACGATTCGGCGCTTTTACCGCAGCGACCCGGGTTCGATTCCCGGTCAAGGAATGTCGATTTATTGTGTTTGTTGAAACGAGTGTTGATCACTCATTGATTAAAAACTTCACCATAATCAGAGGAATGAGAGTTTAAGTTTCGTCTCAGGTCTGCAAAACATCACACTCGTGAGTGGCAGTGAAGGGAAGAGGAGAAGGACTGTTTGCAAGGCACTGACCATAGAAATGTTGGTGTGAGGCAAAATATGGTTGGGAGCATTACGAATTTTGCTACCTACTGTTTGCATTGGCAAAAATATCACTCCTGATGGATCAACCAATCACAACTGCTCTTTGAGGGCAGCACGCCCGGCCGAATGGCCACTTTCTGTGCTGTGACTTTCTACAATTTTATTTTTCCCAAAAGCACGGGTTATTCTGCCATTTTGTAACCCACTCTAGCGAGATGCACTTTCTTACCTTGTATTCCGCTCTTTTGAAACCAAAACACGGAGCAAATTCAGCGAGTTTTCTTGTCATTTCCAGCACGAGATTAGTCACGAGACTAAATGAGCGACACATTAATGGTGCCGATCCTTCACTGGAGCTCACCGTGTCCAAAAAGCACTGTTATCATCAGCCTCTTATACACTTTCTTGCAGTACATTTGCTGAACAAATATAAGCTTATCACAGCTCTGCTTTCTGCACATTGAAACCCAGTGTGAAAATGAATTCATAAACTGCACAGCTGGGAGGAGAGTGACTGTGGATAATCGGCACGCTGCACATTCCTGTAATCATTATCTGGAAGAACCAGGAAAATGAGATCCAGGTATCTCTTTACCCACGGGTTTTACCCATTCCCACGAACTGACTGTGTCTGCATCAAGCAGCACATTGACCTGGGAGCTGGACGGGCAGAGGAAGCTGGAGGCGAGGCAGGGACAGAAGCAGAAAGAGATGCGAAATGAAATTACTTTCAATTTTTTGTGTCAGTTGCTTTCAGTGGTGAATGTCTGACTTGTAAATTTCACAGGAGCCGCAGTGAGTGAGACAGGGAAAAGCAGAAGAGCAGCAATATTCCGGCCCCGCACTCTCCAATCACCCGCTGCCAGCAGAAAGCAGCGACTGCAGCTTCAGACAGCGGGTTACTGCCCATCCCTGGAACGCAAGATTCTCCAACCAAGGCCAAACCTCCCAATACACTGAGCACAGGCTCAGGAAAACAAAAGTAGATTATATGACGGTCACTAAACCTCCGAGCAGCATTTGCAGAGTTCCCGAGTGAGTGAGTTACAATGAAAAGTCACATCAACTTTCTAATCTTTTCACAGTAAAATTCCTTCATTTTATTGAAAAGCTGACTGTTGTGGCTCTGAAAATGAGCTCCATGGGATTTGAGTTACTGAGTAACTTGTTTTCCATTGTTTGTCCATTAGGTTTGCAACTCAATTTGCATTGGATGTTGATGCCAATAATTTCAAAATGAGGACACAAAGCAGGTAAGTATTAAATCCAGGAGAAAATCCTGAGGAAAATTGAACACAGTATTTGGAAGGAGGTGCAGCTAAGAAGGGGAAGATGTGAATGATGTTACTGATGATTGAGGGGAATGCATTGCAACTTTGGGGCATTTGTCGGCCGATTACGTTCCACAATTTAAAATTCCGACCAAGCTGAGGTATCAGGTGGAAAGCAACAAAACCATCCATGTATGTTGGGATACGAAAAACCTTCGCACATTCGCGGCTAGCTGAGTCGGTAGAACATGTGAACCTTAATCGTGAGTTCGAGCCCCAAGCTGGGTGCTGTTTAAAAATCTGAATAACCGTCGTACGGACTAGGAACATTGATCCTGTTTCTCCTTTCAGCTGCTGAACTTTTCCAGCATTTTCTGTTTTTGTTTCAGGGTTCCATCATTTGCAGTAATTTGCTTCTATCTTTTTACTTTTACATCTTACTGCTTAAAAAACACCAACTGATCACTGCTGCTCCTGTGAAACTTACAAGACAGACATTTATCACTGAAAACAACTGACACACATCAAATCGAAAATGGTTTCATTTCACATCTCTTTCTGCTTCTGTCCCTGTGTCGGTAACCAGCTCTCTCTACTCGTCCAGCTCCATGAGCTGCTTGATGTAACTCTTTCAAGTACAAACACGTTTCCATCTGTTCCTATTCAGACGAAGTTACATTGTTTGCCAGTGTGAGACTTGAACTCTTGATCTTGGGGTTACAAGCCCAGTAACTCTTTCGAGTACAAACCCGTTTCCATCTGTTGCTGATGAAGTTACATTGTTTCATAGTTTGCCATTGAGAGAATCGAACTCTTGATAATCCTTTAAATGAAACCAATTAAACCAAATCAACAAAATTGCGATAAATCAGTCACAGCCCCTAATTCAGGTCAGCTGTAAAACCAAGGACAAAATTTAAAGGAACCTTACAAACTTTAAATCAAAATGTGATTAAAGAGGTCAACAAAACATCCCAGTCCCCGCGGTGCCCACCGAGCACGGAAGGCCTCGAGTGTGTCAGCAGACACCACATGCTCCCTCTCCAGGAACATCTGGCAGCAAACATAGCCGCGGAAGAGGGACAAACAATCGGGCGGGACTCCCCCGTCGATCGCCCGCTGCCTGGACCTGTTAATGGCCAACTTGGCCAGGCCCAGGAGCAGGTTCATGAGGAGGTCGTCCTCCTTCCCGACCCCCTTCCACACCGGGTGCCCATAGATCAGGAGCGTGGGGCTGAAGTGCAAACAAAACATCAATAAAAGGTTTTTCAAATAACTAAAAAGGGAGTGCAGCTAACAACACCCTATATATGCACGGTCCACAGACTCCACAAGACCACAAAAAGGGCACGTGTCCTGAGAGTCCGTGAACCTATGCATCCTCTTATTATACGGGACTGCTGCATGCAACAACCTCCAACCCAGGTCTCCAATAGAAACGGGAAGGACACCTCCATAGAGGGCCTCCCATCGGGGGCCTCCGCCGCCGGACGGCAACAAGGCACGCCAGGGCGTATCCGGGCGGTGGACAAGGGCGAGAAAATGGAAGGTGTGCAGCAGCAGTCAAAAGGCACAGAGGGCATGTCCCCGAGGCAGCTCATATTGCAGGGCTCCAGCACCCAAGGGAGGGTTCGGGGCTTGGGGCCAGTGTGGAATTCTGTCTGAACAGGGGAACGCTCAGACGGAAGACCACCGCACACCTGGGCCACCTCAAGACCCAAAATAACGTCGGGTCTGAGCACAACCATTCTCAGGTCTTGGATGGCCTCGGCTGCCACCTGGACACTCACAAACGCGCGATGCGTCAACTCCTGCGGGAGCATCCAGCCCAGTCCTCCGCCTCCCAGCACGTCCCCGATCCTAGTCACGCCTGCAGCCACAGCCCTCCTCTCCACCAACCATTGAAAAGGACAGAGGGGCGGATTCCTGAGCAGCGGCTCTCTGATGGTAGCCGCTACCCGTGACGAGGGAGAGCTGCGTCGCGATGCAATCACATTCCAGACTTTGATCAGGTCCTGGTAAAAGACGGGCAATGCCTGCAAGGAGCCACCGAGACCCCTCTGTTCTACAAATATGAGCTGCACGTCATAATTCAGGCCGTGCACTTGACGGAAGAACGACGTCGTCAGGGCACACCATCTAGGAGGAGGCTCGACGTAAAGGTATTACTGCAGAGTCTGAAGGTGGAAAGTCACCACCTGCGTGCGTAGGCACACTAGCGCCTGACCAACCTCCCTAAGTGGGAGACTCAGAACCTCGGCAGCGACCCAGTGCAATCTTTTGTCCCAGAAGAAGTCGACTAAAAATTTCTGGATTCTTGCGACAAAGTCCTGGGGAGGCTGTCAAAGTGACCGGTCAATACCAAGGCAAAGCGGCGATTCGCTGGTTTATGACCAGAACTCGACCCCGGTAAGACAGCATTCGGAGCAGTCCTGTCCAGCGCCGCAGGTGAGCGGTGACTTTCGTCTCCAGTTCCTGCCAGTTCGCCGGACAGGATTCCTCAGCAGGGCAGAGATGGACCCCCAGGTAGAGGAGGCTGGTCCTGCTCCTGATGAAAGGCCTGAGCTCTTCGGGTAGAGGATCCATTTGCCTTTGACCGACCAGGAGTCCAGAACATTTCTCCCAGTTGATCGTGGCAGAAGAAGCGGCAGAGTAGACCTCCTGGCACTTGCGCATCCTCCGCAGGTCAGCCGGGTCATGAAACATAAGGAGCACGTCATCGACGTAAGCCGAAAGGTCCACCCTGATGCCTGGCCCTCGCAGAACCAATCCCGACAACCTCCTCCACAAGAGGTGAAGGAAAGGTTCCACGCAAATAGAATACAACTGGCCAGACAGGGGGCAGCCTTGACGAACCCCTCTCCCAAAGCAAAGCAGCGCAGTCAGGGACCCGTTCACCTTCACTAGACACTCCGAGCGGTTTAAAGAAGTCGGATCCGGGCGACAAAATGTGTCCCGAACCCGAATGCTCGCAGAGTTCCGAGTAAGTATCCATGATCCACCTTATCGAACGCCTTCTCTTGATCGAGAGACAGGAAGGTTCTCGACAGACCTCTGGGAATGGTGGATGATGTCCCAGACCAGATGGATGTTATCATAAATGGTTCAGTCCGGGACGGTGTAGGACTGGTCAGGGTGGATCATGTGGTCCAGCACAGTGCTGAACCGAGAAGACATGACTTGGGCAAAGATTTTGTAGTCTGTGCTGAGGAGGGAGACCGGTCGCCAGTTTTTCAGAAGGCGGAGATCCCCCTTCTTCGGCAGCAGGGCAATTACGGCTCTGCGCCACGAAAGGGGCATTTCCCCAGTAGCAATGCTCTCCCCCAGGATCCCCGCGAAGTCGCTTCCCAAGACGTCCCAGAACTCGTTCAAGAACTCCACGGTCAGCCCGTCTAGTCCCGGGGTTTTGCCCCTAGAAAGACCGTCGAGTGCGGCGGTCAGCTCCCCCAGACTTTTCAGGGAGTCCAGCTTTCCGGCGCACTCCGGGCCGACCTGCGGCAGGTCCTCCCACAAAACTCTGCAAGCCTCCTCGCTGGACGTATCTGGAGAGAACAGGGCAGTGTAGTAATCTCAGTTGATGGCCCTGATGTCTTCCGGTCCGAGACAAGGGATCCATCATCGGCCAGCAGCGTAAGGAGCTGCTTACTGACCCCGTGCCTTTTTTTCCAGTGAGTAGAAGAAGTGGGAGCCACGGTCCATCTCCTTAAGGAACTAGTTCCGCGACCTCACGAACGCGCCCCGAGACCCGACCAGTTGCAGGTCCCGCAGCACCCCCTTCTTCTCATCATACTTCGACCGCAGGGCCGGGTCTGCGTCGGGCTGACGGAGACGTGCCTCCAGGTCGAGCACCTCCTTCTCCAAATCCTCGACCATGGATTTGCGTCTCTTTGTCGACCCCTTCACGTACTCTTGACAGAAAACTCGGTCATGAGTCTTGCCCACGTCCCACCATAGCCTCCAGGAGGGTAAGCCTCCCCGCTTCCTTCTCCAGCCGGCCCAGAGCAATGGAACGAGTCCAGGAACCGCTCGTTATCCAACAACAGGTTATTAAAATGCCAGTACGCGGACCCCGTCCGAGCGCAGAACAAAGTGAGCTCTGCCCACACCAGACGGTGGTCCGTGCATGGAACCTGCCGTATAGAAGCAGCTAGAAAGCAGGACACGTGCACCTTCGAAATGTAAAGGCGGTCGAGTTTGGATGCTCCGACTCCAGGTGACATAAAGGTGAACACGCTGGAGTCAGGATGGAGATTTTGCCAGACGTCTATCAAGTCGAAGGGCCTGACCAGGTCACGCAACTTACTCACACCTAGCGTGCGGTGCTGGGTACCACGATGGTCCCGGGCCTCCAGGGTGCAGTTGAAATTCCCCCCGAGGATGACGCACTCGCCAGCGTCGATGGAGCCGAGATGAGTGGACACTTCTTCAAAGAACCTTGCTTGCTGCTGCGTGCCCAGGGGAGTGTACACATTCACAAAGTGAAGAACCGCCCCCCCCCCACCCCCCACCCCCCCCAGATGCACAGTCAGGTGCAGCAACCGGCCTGGCACCGGCTCCTTGATCCCCAAGATCTCCGACTGAAAATGTGGGGCCACCAAGATAGCCACCCCGCCCGAATTGGAGGCTAGGTGACTCATGTAGACACCCTCTCGCCACTCCAGGAGCCACGTGGCTTCGTCTACTGGAACGCTTTGTGTTTCTTGCAGGAAGCACAATGGATACTTCCCGTCCCTGAGGACCGAGAAGTTCTGGAACCTGGGCTGTGCATCCCTGCTGCTGCGGATGTTGAGGCTGGCTATAGTTGTCTTCATTGTCAAAGGTACATCAAAACTTCACCGTAAGTAATTAAAAAAGGGGACTTTTAGTCCTTCCTCTCCTTCAGGAGCCCAGCAAGAAACGTTTAGACCCTCCGCCGTGCATTCCTATCTAACTTGGGAGACTTGAGAGCCTCGCGAGTGGACCAGAACACCAGCGGAAACGAATGCCACCAGTCCAAGGCCAACTGAACCCTGTCTCAGAGACCACGCTGTCCCAACAAAAAGTCCCAGAGTTCCCTTGGGGGGATGAGGGGGGAGTCAGTCGAGGGCACCAGGGGATCCACCGCCTCGCTTGAGAGTGACTCTGCATAATCCCTAACGCTCACCACCGACACCCTATCCTCCTCCGGGTCGTCGACTCCAGCTTCTGACCCTTCCCCCACATTGAGTCCGGGGGCTGATTCGAAGCTGCCAGCTGGCTCTAACTGTGCCTCGATCCCACCCCCAGGATCAAGGCCAGAGGGGTCCTCTCTGGTCTCCTCTAAACTTCTTGGGTCAGAGGGCAGCGGCATTTCTGATGCCCGCTCTCCTCCCGGCACTGGGTCATCCGGGGAGCTCAGGACAAGCTCCTGACCTAAACATAGGACGCCCGGTGTCAAGGTTTGGGAGGGAGTGCGAAGGCCCTCCTTTTCGCCGCCACCCAATGACCCATTTATATTTTTCGAATTAAGGAAGATGCAGTCCCCAGACGAGTCTGAAGGTACCTCGGGGTATTAAGTGTACTGGAGCCGGCACAACCTCAAGGGAGGTGCCCTCAGTGACCCATGAGGGGCCCTGTTCAGGGGACTGCAGCAGACTGGTAGGGGTAACAGTGGTGGGGATATGGGTTTCGGGTTCCCCCAGAATGCAGGGCAAGGTTTTACTCGGTGGAGACGCCACCACCTCTTCATCGGGGGAATGGACACACCCAACCTCCTCAGTTAGGGCGTCGCCCACTTCCTCCTCCAAAGGATGACGTCTCTTCCGGTTCAGGCTGGAGGCTAGGGAGAGCTCCATTTCCGAGGCCCCCCTCCTTGTCCAGACCTCCCGGACACTCCATCCTCTGGGGTTTGGGATCGTGTTTCTCTGTCTCGGGGTCCCATGTCTCATTGCCCCCGGCCCCGGAAGCACGTGCAGTGACGACGCCGGGTTCGGATGTTATTGCCTCCCCCGAGCCGGTTTTTCCAGGTGTTTGGGGGGTTTGAGAGGTTTCAGGGGCTGTCTCCAAATTTTGGGGCTTCCTCTGTGCCTTCTTACAGCGCGGGGGCTCTCCCCCCACCTCACCGGCAGCCGAGATGGCAGCTGCTGCCGGGGTCGCTTCCCCTTGCGGGGAGGGAGATGGAGTGGTGGCCGGGGGAGGAGGGGCGATGCCAGCCGCGGCCGCTTGGGTGGAGCTCGTAGCCTTGGAGGCGAGGCAGTTCTTTCTTATGTGCCCCGCCTCCTTACAAGCGTGGCACCGCACACGCTCTGCGGTCCAGAAGACCTGATAGGCGGTCCCCTCAAAATCGATCGAGAAGGCCCCCTCCAGGCACTCCTCCTGGTCCAAGCGGACGAAAACCTGGCGCCGGAAGGAGTACACGTGGCGGAGGGCAGAGTCTTTTTAGGCCGAGCGGGACTGGCACAACCCCCGACCTGACCTCCCCCAGCTTATTAAGGTGGTGGAGGAGGAGCTCACACGGTAAGAAGGGCGGGACATTCGAAATAACAATCCTCTGGGCGGTGGCCTCAAGGGGATCCACCGCCAGAAAAGTCCCGCCCACAGTGAGCCCCTTCTGCAGGGCGTGTTGCACCGCCCGCTCGGACCTCAAGAAAAATACGGCCTTTTCATACATTTTTGAGGCAGCTACTATGGCTGAGGGGCCGGCGACCCCAGCCATACCCTTAACGCATGCCTCTATTGTCATCTCCGCGTGGGCGTCGCATTTCACCCCGAGGGCCCTGGTGAGGAGGCGGAAAGGCGACAGGGCAGCGGGAGCAGCAGGAGCCACAGAAGCAGCCACCCCCACATAGGCCTTTTTTGAAAGCCCTGCCGCCTCCACATTGGCCCTCGAGGGCCCGGCCACAGGAGATGTTGAAGTGGCCTTTGGGCCAGAGCCGCGCCCACCCCGAGAAGGGTTGGCCATTGTATTCGGTTTTTTTTCAATGTGTATTGATAAAGTCCCTCTCTATGGAGGGGAGGGGGGAGAGAGGTAGAAATAACCTCCCCCCTTTTTGACAGTAAGGGAGAGGAGGGAGTGGAGTAAAGAGCAGGGAGGCACAGGAGGGAAAAGTGCAGGTTCAGGCTCAGCTGGGTGTCTCTGCTTCTTGAAAAGTATGTTGGGTGGGGGCCTGCTAATCTTCACCAAGGGGAGGCGATGTCTTCGCCAGCTCCTTCTGGCCACCGGGAAAGGGCTGGGTTTTGGGGCGGGGGGGGGGGGGGGTGTGGAAAGAAAGATGATTTAAACCACACCCCTCTCTTCCTTCCCCAACCCCTTTTCAGTCTTCCTGCCTCCCCCTACAAAGCACAGTTCTTCAAAGACCCCACCTTCCTCAAAAATACAGAGTCCAGGCACCCACCTAGGACGTTGTTATGAAAATCAGTTTGGGCCTCCTGGCCTTGCTGCCCTGTAGTCGCAAAGAGGCTGCACTTTCACTTTCTCTCCCTCTCTCTCCTTCGGCCCCACACAGGCAGGTCCAGCAGCAGCAACTCTGCAGCAGCAGCAAACACCCTCGAGTGCAGGTCCAGCAGCAGCAGCAGCAAACACCCTCGAGTGCAGGTCCAGCAGCAGGAGCTCTGGAGCAGCAGCAACACCAACACAGCTCCTTTGGCCCCACACGGGTAGGTCCAGCAGCAGCAGCAGCAAACACCCTCGAGTACAGGAGCAGCAGGAGCTCCGGAGCAGCAGCAACACCAACACGCTTTCTCCACTCGGGAGCAGCAGCAGCAACAGCAACACACCTTCTCTCCTCAATGTCTCGAATCCAAGCAGTCATTATCTGCAATAAGGAACAAACCTGTGTTATGTTTTAGAAGGAAGATAAGTGGAGGTTGTTAACCTTTATTATCTGAATTACACCTGCGCGTGATTTCCGTGCAAGATCTCACAGAAATGGATAATATACAGCTCCGAGTGTGGGGTTTCTGATTGGAGAAGTTTAAAAAAACAACAAACTGCGATGTTAAGGAATTGAACCATAGTAAACTGCTTGAAAAGCACAGCTACTCACCACTATACCACCATCTCTGAACTCGATAATTCCACAGCTGCAAGCTTTCCCAAGGCACTTCAGAAGAGCGCTGTCGTTAAAAATAAAGCTAATACTCAGCCAAGCAAGAAGAAATTAGGTGCGGTGACAAAAGTTTTCTCAGAGAGGTAGACTATAAGGGGCTTCCTAAAAATGAGAGGGAGCTGGAGAAGTGGAGCGGTTTACGGAGGGAGTCCAAAATTTTGGACCATGTCAGCTGAATGCACGGTTGTCAATGCTGTAGAGATTCAAACCCGGAATGCACAAGATGGCAAAACAGGAGGAATCTGGAAGATTTGTTGGGCTGGAGGAGGTTACAGAGAAATGAGGGGCCGAAGTCATGGAGAGATTTTAAAGTAAGGATGAGCGTTTTAAAATTGAGGCATTTCCCGGGCAGGAGCTAGCGTCGGTCAACAAGCACGGGGGTGATTGGTGAACCGGACTTGGTTCAGGTGATGTTCCAGGCAGCAGAATTCTGGATGAGCACAGGTATGTGTGGGATGGAGGATGGGAGGCCGGCTAGGTGAACACTGGAATGGTCGAGTCTGGAGTGTGCAAAGTTTTGGATGATGGTTTCAGCAGCTGAAGAGCTGAGGCACGGTCGCACTTGGCCGATGTTTAGGATCTTCAGGTTTTGAGTGTTCATCTGATAACAGCCTGTCAGTCTGTCTAATACCATACAGTTTTATCAGAGACGTTAGGGGTAAAATGGATACAGCGTCCGCCATTATTTTTCAATATTAGGATTGTTACTGTATCTGTATCTCTGAAACATTATGTCACTGCGGGACTTTTCACATTTCACTGCAATCAGAAGCTGCACAAAATGTCCCAAACTGTGGCCAAGGAGCGAGAGCCTTTAAAGATGAAATTTTTCCCTTAAAGTCGCCCAATTGGGATCATTCCGTGCACGATATTTGCTATTCATGAACCATTAATATCAATGATTCTTGGCACTGGTTTCACTGAGAGAGATGAAGAGTCAGTGAACAGAGCGGAGTGTCACAGTTGCTCTGTTCCTGACCCTCCCCCTCCAGGTAGTTTAGAGAGGACGCGGTGTCCCAGGGAATGTGTTCCCAATTCCGCCCGATTCCCGTCTTTCAACACTGAATGAACTGACAGCTGTCAGTAACTCCAGTACCGGGATCCTGGTGAGGGTTTTGTGGTTCAGTGTTTAGACAACACAATAACGAACAAGGTTCATAGAAAATATCGAAACTCAGATTCAGGAGGGGATGGGAATCGTGAACAATGTGCGCTGTCTGCCTTCTGATTCAGGTTCCTGAACGTTACGGAAAAGAAATGATACTTGTTGCATTGTTGCTGTTATGGTCGTATGGCCTATTGTATGAGGCGTTTTACTTCCCTGTGTCGTGCAAGGTTATCAGAAGATTGTCGGTTGAAGTGCTGTAATTTGTACTATGATCATTTCACGCAGATAAATTGCCATATACAGGAGTTCTCGCACACTGTGTGTAGAATTCTTTTTTTCTAATTCTCTCGGTAAAAACTCAGTCTTTAACTCTTTGACGGTGACACTGGGTATAGATTCCCATTTAGCGGAAATAGTTTTGGGTTGATCTTAGTTGCTGAAGGTTACATTTTTTTTTATTGAACCCTTCCTGCAATCACGAGGAATGACCTCGGTAAAGGGAAGTCAGTGCGTTAAATGTAGGGACTGAGTTGTAGAATGGTGTCGGGAATTGAAGAGGGTTACGAGGGAGTTCCAGAGACAAACAGATTTAAAGAGGAAGAAAAATGAATGATTGGCGAGGAGGGAGAGAGAGGAATATGAATGGCCTTCACCATCTTTCAAAAGAGAAAATAACCTCTGTGCTAAGGAGCTGCTGATAGTGCAGAGAGCAGAAAATAGAGCTGGAATTAGGAGAACCATGGTGTTCACTGAGAGACAGGCAATGGGATTAGAAAATAAAAGTTGCGAGGGGGCGGGGATTAAAGGCAGGATCCTGAAATGCTGCCGTCAAAAAGCAATGGAAGTAAAGGGAAAATATGTTTAATAAATTAATAAAATGATGGCAGAGTTTATAATGTAAGTTACTCTGTCACGTAACAGTCACTTTTTACAAGATGCGCGTTTATTGTCAGATTACTAATGAATTCTGCTTCGTTAGTCATTACTAAATCGAATGTGGCCGGTTCCTCTCGGTTTTAAAATACCTTCTCTCAGCAAGCTGTCCTGGTTTCAAGCTGCCAAATCACTGATTTCACTGAAGTTCCGATTCAGACCAGTTGAACTGATAGAGCCAGCCTCGGGTGTCAGGGAACGGTCGGCTGACTGTTGGTGTGAAGGGCCTTTCCTCTCAAGCAATACTAATATTCCGGGATCGCTACACACAGGCGGTGTTCCTGAATCTCCCTGTCGCTGAGACGAAATCTTCATCTGTAGTCTTTTCGGCATCTCAAACAATGTCAAAGACTTTTCCAATTTCGTGCTTTTCCACTGTTAAAGATAATAGTACTACACCTACTCCCCGTCGGGGAATTGAACCCCGGTCTCCCGCGTGACAGGCAAGGATACTAACCACTATACTAACGAGGAATGAACTTTGCTGCAGAGTAGAGAACCTGGGATTAACTTCACTCAGTGAAAATGAAAATGCTGAAGGGGTACAATGTGGGACTGGAGGGGTTGCGGTTTCCATCAGTTTTCTCAGAGACTGGAAGGATGACCAGGTACCTTATCTGATTGAACTCGCTGTTCTTCAATCGCAAGCAGGAAATTATGATGCGTAATAACCAACAAATTGATAGATTTGTTGAACGAAAGAAATTGAAATGTCCTCCAATCAGCACATTCATATCGTGAAGCCTTCCTCTTTTGTGTAGTATCTCGGTTTATCTATGGGAAAATCTGACCGCCACTGAGATCCGCGGATGTAACCTTCACACCAAACTTCCAGTGAAGTTGCCAATATGGGGAATTGTCAATGAATACACGGCACACGCCTGTTGACAATCATGCGCACGACTGATGAAAAAATGTAAATCCCGCACCTGCAGTGAAAGTCTAGGAGAGTTCGGAGACAATGAAAATGTCTTCAACTGAGATTATCTGTTTTGTTACAAAACCTGGCAAAATAACACTTCTTCTGTCCCCAATGTGGGATTTTTAATAATGAAAGGGATTTATTTTTCCTCTTGAATCATTTCCCGACCAGGAACCCAAGGAATGGAGAAAAGCCCAAATTTTAAAATGAAACGTGAATATATTTATATTCACCCTGCAGTGACGGGGAGATCCCCACTCTCATTATTGTGTCCAGCCTCCTGCTGAGCCGCCGTCATGCATTTGTGCAGCAGCAGTTTGTTATTCGGTTCAGCTCTGTCTCTCCTGTCACTCGCTCTCCATCTTGTCGATGGTGCTATCTCATGAACTCCGAGAAGGTAACGCATTCGCTTATTAAAATCACAAGGCAGAGATTGGTTGAGTGAAACATTTGGTCCCAGACCGAGTGTTTCGTTCACCAGCCAGACGCCCCTGAAAATTACATGCAACACATTTACTTGCTTTATAAATGCCTGGTTACTTGTTAATATATGCACTCACCCTTGGCAGCCTCAATGGCCTGCAAAGGTAAAGCCCTCCTCCCGTCTGCTGTAGAAGCTTGACCCCTGCATTTTGAGTTCAGTAGTGCATCGCGAGTGAAGAGTGGATGTACTAGACGGCTTACAACCAAATTTCTCTGTTCCAAATTTTTCAGGATCTTTAATTGTTCAGGTGCTACCAAAAACAATTGATGATGTTATAGTTCCACCTTCTCTTGGCCACGGTTCTGAAAGTTAGGTAATTAATTTGAGCCCCGGATAGTCCGATGACTGCAAATGTATGTTGCTACTAATGGTATGTGAAAACTAGACTTTGTGCTTTCATTTGCTGAGTGAATAGTACTTGTGTCATCTCTCCGCTCCCATTCCCGTTCTTGAATCCTGCCTCCAGGAGGTATCCTTTGTGTCCAAATGGTTTCCTGTGGTCTCTGGAGCTCTGCAATTTCGGCATGCGTGAGTGGTTGATTGGCAGTTGCCCCTTGAGGTCTGCCGTAATGCTGGGAATGACTACTGGACTTTTTGCAAAAGTTAAAAAGAAATGTTTCAATGATGGGGATTAAACAATCATAAACAGCGAGTCAAAGCTTGATCGTTGAGATTTGTCATTTAAATTTCTAATCTGGTGACAAGAATCACTCATTGGCATCCCAAAACATCAAAGTTTCTCGGCCGCGCTAAGCGGGCCACTATATGCCTTACAGAGTGGTGAAACAAAGTATTTCTACATTATCTCAAATATGACATCCCTGACAAGATCGGCATCCCCATCCCTTGAGAATGGTTAAGAGTCAACCTCACATTTCTGCAGGCCAGACTGGGAAAGGACAACAGATCTCCATCCTGAAAGAGCAGTTGTGAGCGTGACTTTTTTTTTAAACAATCGATGATAGCCAAATGCGGGTCAGCATTACTTAATTCATATTTACATCACAGAATTTCTCAACCAATTTTAAATTCTATCAGCTGCCGGATTTAGCATTCACCTCTCTGGGTTACTAATCCAGGGCCATGACCAGAGAATATGTTAATGACTCGGATTCAGGCATAGAAAGTACTATAGGCAAATTTGCAGATTACACCAAAATAGGTGGGAAAGGAAGTTGCAATGAATAAATAAGAATTTACAAATAACTATGGACAGGTTAGGTGAACCGGCAAAAAGTTGGCAGATGGAGTTTAACGTTGATAAGTGTGAGGCTGTCCATTTTGGCCGGAAGAATGACATGGTGACTTATTATTTAATTGTAGAGAAACTTCCAAAAGTGCCAGTTCAGAGGGATCCGGGTGTCCAAATGCATGAAACGCTGAAAGGTACTATGCAGGTACAGCAGGTAATAAGGGAGCCAAAGGGAATTTTGGCATTTATTACTAAAGGAGTAGAGAATAAAAATGTGGAAGTGTGGTTGCAACTATACAAGGCACTGGTGAGACTACACCTGGATTACTGTGCACAGTTTTGATCCCCTTATTTGAGGAATGATGTAATTGCATTGGAAGCGGTTCAGAGGAGATTCACTTGCTGGATTGCAGAGTTGCGGGGCTTTTCTACTGAGGATAGACTGAGAAGTCTAGGCCGATACCCACTAGGGGTTTGAAGGATGACACAAGATCTAATGGAAACATAAAAGATGCTAAAGAGGATATACAAAGTAGACGTGCAGCGGAAGTTTCCCCTTGTGGGGCAATCCAAATCGAGAGGCCATATTTTCAGGCTGTGTGGTAGATTTAAATTAGATATGAGGAGGAATTACTTTTCTCAAAGGATATTGAAGCTGTGGAAGTCACTACCTCAGAGTGCAGTGGGTGCATTGCGCTTAATACATTTAAGGAGGTCTTAGATAGACTTTTATTTCGTAACGGGTTCAAAGGTTATGGACTGGGTGGGAAACTGGAGTTGAGGGCGAAATTAGATCTGCTACGATCGTATTGAATGGCGGGGCAAACTCGAGTGGTTGAATTCCCTAATCCTGCTCCTAGTTCTTATGTCCTTATGTTCTTACATTCATATTTTCTTCTTTTTCCACTATTCTGCTGGTACATTTTCTCCAGCACAAACAGATGCATTTGGCGGATGATCCAAGTCTCACAGCCATTTCGAAGTGCGATTGCAGCAACAGCATTGTTGGTCTTTCTCAAACTCTCAGACCTTCCTGCAAAAATCTGGGAAGCTGAGGTCCTACCTAATACATAATGATTATGGTGGAGTAGGGGATATGCCGGGCCATTAACTTACAGATTGTGGCTGAAAGCAAATCTGCTGTTGCTGATGGCCCACAGTGCCGAATAAATGCCCTTGATTTGAACTGTTAGATGTGTTAGAAAACTATCCCATTTAGGAAAATGTTAGTGTCACACAGCATGATAGATGGTTCCTCAGATTGAAGTGAAGAAAATTGGTTTGTGAAGGATGACACTGATGTCAATATTTGTTCAATCATTAAGTCGGTTTGTGAAGGTTGACATTTAAGTCAACCTTTGCTCAATCTTAAACTTATTCACGGAATTAATTATTATGATCATCAGATTGTCGCCATCATCCTCTTTGTCATCTTCAGTTCCTCGAAACGAGGATGCCATCGGACAGGCTTCATGATTTCTGCGTGCACTGATGTCTAAGCAGCTCAATACTGGGGCCAAAGTTCTTCATGTAGAGAGGTTAGCAATTTCTCTGAGGAAGGGGATATTGTTCTGTTCTATCTCCTTCCGTTTTTGTCGCTCCTCCACAGCAAGCTCATATGGTTAGTCTGTGACTGCGCTGCAGATTATTGGATCAGGCACTGCCATATGGCATGATTATCGGCAGCCTCCTCCCATACAATTCGATGCCTGTTTTGCCCTCTTTTGAACGTGGCCGTCATGGTGCCCTTAAAATATTTTATCTGCCCTCCTTGAGTCTTGGTGACTTCGTCAAGCTTTGAAAGGAGCTTCTGCTTCAGAGGCTGTTAAATTGACATGTGAATTCATTCTCCAGACCAGTAGATATGATATCACATGGCCAGAGTTTTGATACTGGAGGAATTGTTGTCGTGGGGGACGCCGCATATTTTCACATTTCTCACCAATTGGCATTAAGCACCCTCTGGAGACACCGCTGGTGGAATTTCTCCAGCATCAGAAGTTATCTTTGGCAAGTGACTCAAGTCTCACTGCCATCTTGAAGGTTGCTGACAACAAGACCGTTGTTGGTCTTGCTCAAAATCTCAGACCTTCCTACAAAAATCTGGGAAGCAAAGATCCTACCGGCGAAGTTCAGCAATGTTATCATTATTCCACTGTTTAAGATGAGTGATAAATCAATCACTGTGAATGATCGGGACATGTCCCTTCAGTCCACTCTGAGGAAGATTCTCACGTGAATCCTTCTCAATCACCTTCTGCCCGTCAGTGAGTTCATCCTTTCAGAGATCCAATTTGGATTCTGGCCATCAATTGGAAACACGGACATGATATTTGTCTCTCAGCAAATGCAAGACAAGTGTTCAGAGCAGCACACGGCCTTTTATGATCAGTCAAAAGCGTTTGAACCAATAAAACGGGGAGCCCGTTGGAAATTCTCCCGGAGACTTGGATGTCCAGTAAAAATGTTTTGAATTGTAGTCAGTGTTGTAACGTTGGGGGAGAGACAGCTATTTTACACACAACAAGATCCAACGAGCAGATAATCTGATTTTCTGTAATGTTGATTGCGGGTGGTTGTAGGGGGAGGGGGAGAAATAAGGACCAGAATTCTGGGGAGAGCTCCCATGCTCGTCTTTTAGATAGGGCCATGGTGTATTTTACAGCAACCCAAGCAGGCAGCTGAGACCTCATTTACCCTAAAAGCAAAGTACTTCCCTGTCAGTGGACACCAGTTGAGGTCTGTGACCTGAAGGAACAACATTCTCCACTAAACACATTGCTAAAACAACTCGCCTCACCAGCCCCTTGTGTTTGCTGATCTGCTTTCCCTTCATCAGAGAACAATTAACGGATAGTGTCTGACTCAAAAACTGCTGAACGTCTATAGTACACATGAGATTCGGACTTAATGCATTCTGAAATCGCAGAACTGGAGAAATATCCAGACTGAATTGAATCCCTATGCTCCATGGTTCCTGTGGTGTCTTTGAAAGACATGTCGTCCCTTTGTCTGCACTTTACCTGTAGGTCTCATAAATCCCACCTCCACACTCGCCAGTCATCATCCAGTTTCCTTTTGAAAAGTACAATTGAAACAGCTTCCACCATGTCTTCAGGCAGTGTATTCCAGATTCTAATAACTCTATATAAAAATATGATCTTTTTTCTGTCGCCTCGAATTATTTTACCAATTGTTGTAAACATTGTTACTGTTCCTTGTTCCAGTGAAAACAGATTCTCCTTACTCTCCCTGAGCTGCACATTAATTTCGTCCCTCTATTCAATTCCACTGGTCTAAGTAGGACAAGTCCAGCTTCTCCAGTCTCCCCACAGAACTGAATTATTTTTATCTCTGTCACCATTCCAGTGAATCTCCTCTGAAATTCTCCAAGACGCTGAGATCCTTTCTAATATGTAGTGAGTAGATTAAAGCACAAATCCTGAGCTTATGATTATCCAGTGATGTATGAAAATTCAACATCGCTCCTTGCTTTTGTGCTCTCGGCCTTTATGTACAAACTGATACACCCTCAGTGCATTCTTAACAATCTTATCAACTTGTTCTCACAGTGATAAAGAAATGTGCACACGTGTCCTTTCTGTTCCTGCACAATGTTTAAAATTGTACATTTTAGTTTAAATTATTTCTCCTCATTCCTCCTCCCAAATGTATACTTCACACGCTCCTGAATTAAATTTCCATTCCCTGTGTCTCTCCATTTCGCCAATCTCTGTATATCTCCTGAAGTTTATGACTATGGTCCTTACTGTTTACATTTCTGGATCCCTGTAATCTGCAATTATGGACATACAAAATACTAGACCATTTGGCTCCTCGAGCCTGCTCCACCATTCAATAAGATCATGGCTCGTCTGTTTGCTTTTTAATTCTACATTCTCAACCAAACCCCATAAAATCTGAATCACTTGCCTAACCAAATCTGCCTGAAAGTGATTCAGCATCACCATCTCCATTGCTGTCGGCCTTCTGAGGCAAAGATCCAATGTCGCCGAACACTGAGAGAAACCAGGTCCTCCTTATCAATATCAGAAAAGGGAGCCATCTAATTTTAGAACAGTGCCCCCTGGTTCTTGAAATGATGTCTTTCATAAAGAATCCAACGATATTTAGGTCTACCATACAGACCAGTGATCATCTTACCGACCCCTCATACAAAACTGTACATTCCTCTCCAGTCTGAATAACTTTTCCCGCTGATAATTCTCTCTTCGCCAACTGTGTATCCAATTTGTCACTGCCCCTTTAACCCAAGACATTCAGTTTCAGTAGCAACTCCCTCAAATGGCACTTGGTCACATTTTGTTTATATAGATATCATAATGTTAACTTCCCTGATCAACCGTCTCGTTACTGAGGGAAAGAATTCCATCATGTTTACCAGATACGACTCATCATTAACATGCTCGTGTTTCTGGTCATTTATGAAGCTATTTATCTGAAAAAGAAACAATTATTTCTGCCAGGATTGTGGTCTGCTGGAATTACTCCACCGCTGCCATTATTATGACTGCTCTGTTGTTCCAGGGTTAATCCCTATTGGCCCTATAATATAGCACGCGGCATTTTCAACCATCAGGGCCTCTAGCACCAATCCCAGGATTGAAAGGTTATGGTCGGTGCCTCCGCTATTTCCATCATTCCTTCCCTCAGTCGTACTCATACATCCCACATAGACCGGGTAAATATTCTACTTTATTGTGGTATAAAAAAGTGCTGGATTGAAATGAGTTAATGCAATCTGTTTGTTCAGTGATTGTGAGTAATATCAGTCTACATGGGTCTTAATTGTGTCACTGGGGTATTTCCCCCTTCTATTAATAAGGGACATATTTCAATGCATTATCCCATAGCGTCAGCGGGAGAATCAACTCCAACACCAACAGTGATCAGCGTCACCAGTGAGAGGGAGAGGGGAGATCAGAATCTGAGAAGAACAGGTTTGAATGTTCGAACAATGGATCAGAATCTTACAGCAAGAGATTGGAATGTTACAAGAGTGTACAGAAGTTTATCCTTGGCGCTTTACTCGCTTTCTACATATTATGATAGTTTGCCATCAGCTGATCGCACCTATTACTTTTTTCAGGTTGTACAAGGAGGTTATTATCCCATCCTGGCTCTTGTTGGTGTACCTAGTAAGTATCTCTGCCCAGTTATTTATTCTATAAACCACATTTAACTTGATTGCTGTACTTGATTTGGGAATTTTGGAAAGATTGTCTTCAATTTCAGTCAGAAATGTCCTCGCTATAAACTGAATCTTAGATTGAACCAGCTTGTCCAGAACATGTGTGATCCCTTTGACCCTGAGGGGATTATTGGCCCCATATTCTCTCCACTCCCAATCCTTCCCACTACCTTCTCCATAATATCATCCATCACCATCTCCACCTCCGCCCAGCTACTGAATAAACCCTCACCTGTGTCTCAAGCTAGAATCGACTAACCCAGTGTTATCCTGGTTGTCCTCCCACTTACAACACTTCATAAGACCCAACAAATCCCAAACTACTTTTTGCATCTCTTAACTCACACCAAATCCGTTTCACCCAACACCTCTGTTCTCACTGACCTACTTTGCTTCTTTGTCTCGTATCACCTCACTTATAATATTCTCATTCTTACGATATGATCCCTCCATGCCTAACTTCTGTGACTAAATCAAATCGCTCTGTTAGTTTTGCATATTCTTGCAAATTGCTCTGCTGAAGTTTTAGTCTATATAATTACAACATGATTATAATTCAGGCTATATCTCCCCATGGCCATGATTCTGGTCTTTTTAGATGGTCACAGTCACTGTGCCAGATTTCTGAAGCTCAAACAATGAAATGCTGCGGGAGGTGCTATCATTGACTTCCCAGCGTCTCCCAACTGGTATTCCTTGTTGGACAGACGTTTTCAGCAGCTTTGATACATGAAACTCGGATTGTTCCTGGCCATTGAACGTTTGTGTTACTCACTCTCAGCTGTACATTTTTCCGGCAACACAGCGAACCACCACGAGTGTTATCTTAAATGACTAGGCACAAAACCTACAGCTGTGGGGAGTTTGACCGAATTCTTTAATTAAAAAGTTTGTGGAAGTGTTATTGATGGTTTTCTCTAGCTCACTGTGTAGTGAGCTCCTGCTTAATTGCTGGAAGGACAGTGAATTTGGAAACTAAACTCGGGGAGAGCTATTGGCATAGTAGTTACCTTTCACCTGAGTCTGTAACATGACCAACAAATGGAGAGGGAAAGCTCTGTAAAAAATGGAGGAGGGGGCGGTTGTGCCCTATCCAGCCCCAGTTTTTCAAGAACACTTTACCAACCTCCATCTAACTCAGGAGAAGAGAATGACGCAAACCTGACTCAACGAGGAAGTGGTGAAGGAGCTTTTCCATCCACTTAAATAAAAGTGCGAACCTCATACCAAGGTGAGGAAGGTGCTGTCAAATGCTGTTAACATCACAGCTTCATTGAACTTCAATGGATTGGATCTTTCCTGAAAGGATGATCTCAATCGATCTGTCCAGCAGGTGACAGAGACCATACATGCCGGGTGAGATGAATACGTTGTTTTTTCACCTCAGCAGAGAGAAGCAGGATTATAATTTCCATGGTTTTCCCAGCATAGAAGGATCCCGCTGCTGAATGTTGCTCTGCAGAGTCCCCTTGCCAACTTGGAGACATACAGGAACAGCAGCATCTCTTACCACATTAAACTACAATACCTGTGTGCCCATGCACAGTACATGTTGGTGAACGTTCGCTATCCCAACAATAGCCACAAAACCCCCATTCTGAAGCAGTCGACCATTTCCTCCGTCTTCTGATCTTTTTCATAACTGAAGCATGGCTTTTCGGAGATGAATTCTGCCGCCGCGGTATGTAATTCAAAACACCCACACCCTCATCAGTCCCCATTGCCAAGCAACAATCTGAAAATACCACATGTCTAGAGTTAACATCTATCAGTGTGATGAATCAATGTTTCTGATTCCTGAACCACCGATTGTTACCAACCCCGCACCCTCACCCACCCCACACTGCCCACCCCAGTGCACGCTGGAGCACGTGGTGAAGTACATGGATTTCTGCTGCTTTCTTTACACAATCTCCATTATGAGGACAAATGCTTTGTCACCAGAAATGCGGAGGATACTTCAGGGGGAGGAGCTGGAGCCAGATGGGCTATTTTCTGGGTGCCTTCGACCCGGACAGGCTGTTGGCAAGAGCTTGCTAAGACTTCGGTTCCCATTGGACAACATCCCTTTTCCATCATGGTTCCCCGATTCTGCACTGTTAAATCCAACTGATACGCCAGTCACAGCTTCCTTGGCCAGCACCCGGTTAGAAAAAAGCAGCATAAAAAACAATATCATTCGCATCTTTATCCAACAACAAATCCAATTATGCAAACAAAACTGAAATATTTACCCTAGTGTGTTCCTTCAATGTTTGTCTAGTGGTACCCCACCCCCCCCCCCCCCCCCACCCCCCGGCTTGCCTAGTGTTCCCGCGCAGTGCTTAACCAGTGAACCCCAAACATATGAACAAGGAGTAGGAGTTTGACGTTCGGCTGCTCGGGCCTGGCCCGCCATTTAATAAGATCATGGCTGATCTAAAATAAATCCTATCCTCGATGACCTAATAAGAATCTGCCTTAAAAAATATTCAAAGGCTTTGTTCCCACCCCCGTTTCAGGTGGGGGGTTCAAAAACCTCACGACCCCTTGCGAGAAATAACTGGCCTCATCTCTGTTATAACTATGGGACCCCTTATTTTTAAACAGTGAATCCAAGTTCTAGTGTCTCCCACAAGAGCAAAAATCCCCTCTATGTTCACTCTGTAGACTTCCCTCAGGATGTTATATGTTTCAATCGAGTCGCCTCACACTCTTCTAAATTCAAGCAGATACATTCCAAAATTGTATTTATAAGATAACCTGCCCATTCCAGCTCTTACTCTGGGAAACATTCTCTGAATTGCGTCCAACACATTTACAACCCCCCTTAACTAAGGTGTCCAAAATTGTACACACTACCCCACATGTTTTTTCAGTCGTGTTCTGCACAGCTGAAACATAGCATATAAACTTTTTCATTCAATACTCGTCACAATAAATAACAACATTCTAGTAGCTTTCTTATTTAATTGCTGTAGCTGCATGCTAGCATTTTGCAATTCATGCACTAAGAGCCGCCAATCCTTTTGCATCTCGGAGTTCTGAAAGATATCACTATTTAGATAAAATGTCTCATCTCTATTCCTCCTGCCAAAATGGGGAATTTTAAACTTTACAACGTTATACTCCATTTTCCAGATCTTTGCCTTTTTCCAAATCTTTTCCGGGCTCAGATTCACTTGTAAAAACTGTGTTTTCCTTCTTGATAACTTCCTCATGTTCTCTCTACAAATTAATTTCATCCATATCTTTGTGGCAGCAGAAAATTAGCCAAGTATATATCCATAATGGGGATGTGGTGCACCTCAGATGCATCACCCTGAAGGGTGTAGCCCCATTTAAGACTTTCCCTTGTCTCTCAAAGCTGCATCCCTCCCGTAGGTCAGCTTGCTCTGTCTGACAGCCAGGTCTTTTCAACTCCCTGCACAAAACAACAGTGCAGATTCCCTTAGCTCCTCCTTTTACTGGATTGGCCTTTGTCAATGACCCACTGGTTGGGGGAGGTGGTGGTGTAGTGCTAATGTTGCTGCTCTTGTAATTCAGGGCTAATGCTCTGGTGACACAGGTTCAAATCAAGTGAAGCAATTGCTAATTGCCGTAAAATCCATCTCGTTCATCAAAGTCATTTAGGGAATGAAATATCCCCCACCCCTTATTTGGTCTGGCCTACATGGGACTCCAGACTCAGAGCAATGTGAGCTAATCTTGAATACTTTCTGAAATTACACTAATGGGGAAATTATGAATGTGAATTAAATGCCTCGCTAATGGCACCCACATCACGTGAATGCAGAAATAAATGCTGTTGCAGGGCAAGTACAACACCCTTCAATGTGGAAAATTGCCCAGCTATGTTCTGTACAGAAATAAACAGGAGGAATACAAGTCAGAAATTGCCGGGTCATCAATAGTCAATCACGCAGCACATGCTTAGTTAAAAAGTGCTCAATGACGCTTAGTTTGGTTTCAGCCAGGGCCACTCGTTTGACCTCATTTCAGTCTTGGTTGAAATATGGACAAAAAACCTTGACTGCCAGAATGAGGAAGGGCTGACGACCTTTGACTGCAAGGCCACGTTTGACAGATTGTGACATCAAGGAGCCCTGGCAAAGCAGGAGTCATTGAGGGTGTCTTGGTGTGGGGGTGTGATGGGCGGTATATCCACTGGTGGGTGTCATACCTAGCAGAACTAAAATGGTTTTGGTTGTTGGAAGTCAGTCATCTCAACCCCAAGTCATAACTGCAATTCTTCCTCAGTGAAGTGATCTCGCCCAACCATCTTCAACTTATTAATGAAAAGTCTTCCTTCCATCACATGGTCAGAAGTGCAAATGTTCGCTGTTGATTTCACAATGTTCAGCACAATTCACGTTTCCGTGGATACTGTAGCAGTCCATGTCGAAATGCAAAAAGAGCTGTACGATATCTAGGCTTGGGCTGAAAAGTGGCAAGTAACGTTCATTGCACACAAGCAACCGGCAATGAACATCACTCTCAAAAGTGAACTTAAAACTCGCTCGTTGACCTTTAATGGCATTGCTTGCACTGAATGGAACATTATCAATATCTTGGGTTCCATTGACTTGAAACTGAAATGGACGAGTGACATAAATACTTTGTCTGCAAGAGCAGGTCAGAGGCTGGAAATCCTGCGGTGAGTAACTCAATTCTTGACTCTCCAAAGTCTGTCCGCCGTCTACAAAGATAAGTCAGCAGTGTGATGGAATACTCCCCATTTGCCTGGATGAGTGCTGTTCCCACAACACTCAAGAAACTTGACAAAATGCAGGGCAAAGCAGACTAGCTGATTGGCACCACACACAAAAGCATTCACTCCCTCCACCAGCGACGCATTGTAGCAACAGTTGTATCATTTCCAAGATAGAAACCAAGCATTCACCAATGCTTTTTCGACAGCACCTTCAAACCCAATACGAGTGCAATCGAGAAAGACAAGGAGAGCAGATAGTTGCGAACAGCACTACCTGGATGTTCTCCTCCAAATTACTAACTACACTTACTTTAAAATACATCGCTGTTCCTCAATGTCGCTGGGTCAAAATCCTGGAACTCCCTTCCTAACTGCACTCTAGGTGCACCTACACCAGATGGAACTCAGCGGTTCAAGATGGCAGCTCAGTACCACCTTTTCAATGGGAAATAGGTATGGACAGTGAATACTTGCCCAGCCAGTGAAGCCCGCATCCCATCCATGAATAACAGAAAATAATTTCAATAGGCAGCATTACCTGAAGGACAGATGTGTTCTCTGTTACAACCTGTCAATGGGTCAATCGTGAAACTACAGAAGTGATCACTCCAGAGATGCAGTCAAGAATGCAGAATGTTTAGTTTCTTAGATAAATGGAATAACATCGATAGAATATATTCGGAATTTACAGCCATACTTATGTTTTTTTTATTCTGTCAAGAACGATGAACTTACACAGCTCAGAAAATAGACATTAAATCATGTCTAATTTTAGCATTGCACTCAACAGAGCTCTGCATGGCTAATTTTAGGTAAGTCCTCGGTATTTCTTTTCGCTTTTTCGAAATGTGTTTCAATTAAATTTTACCAATGATTTCCCAGGATCTACCTGTTAGGGTTAAAGTATGAGCAAATGACCCATTGAACGCGTAATTGGTTCAAAATGTGTTTCAGATAATTCAAAATCTCAGGGAGGTCTCTGCAACCCATAGCATCCAGGGAATGGCGTATGATTGTACATTGCTGCATGCTCCATAAAATGGCATTGTGGAGGAGTCTGCCGCCGGAGCTGGAGGAGGGCGAGCAAAGGATCTTTACCTCGAATGTGGATGATGAGGTAAATCAGAAAGCACATGAGGCGGATAATGATGTGGTGGGTAGTAAGGCAGAAAGGCCACGGGAGGCTCCCTGGCGATAAGGGGCATGGTGTGACCAGTGATGAACACAGGAGCCCAGGAAGGACTTCATCATGACCAGAGAATGTTTAATACAGCATCGCTTCACATGATGGCTGCCATGGAAGAGGATGAACCAAGGCATGGGAGAGAAGGGTATAATTTCAAAACATCAAAGACAGGGATTTTTTCTGGATACGACACATAAGCTGTTGAAGAGAAAATGGTCACCCCTGAACACATGTTGACTTTAACACCTTGTTTGAATATTTCGAATTGTTCATGTAAAGTATTTTTTTTATTACTCATGGGATATGAGTGTGTCACTTGCAAGGCCAGTATTCGTTGACAATCTGTAATCATCCTTCAATGGTTTCCCTTGCTGGGCCATCTCAGAAGGCTTTTAAGAGTCTACCACATTGCTGAAGTTCTAGAGTCAGTCCGGGGAAGGATGGCAAATTTCCTTCCCTAAATGACATTAGGAAGACAGATTGCTTTTTAATAAAAAGATCAATGATGGTTTCACGGCCACCATTACTGAAACCATACTTATATTGCACATTTAATAATAGCATTTAAATTCCACCAGCTGCCATGGAGGAATTTGAACCCATGGCCAAGAACATCGAAGTGGACGCCTGGATTACTTGTTCAGTGACAATATCCCCAAGGCTTCACCAGATAGATGTTACATGTATTTCTGAAAATCCATTGGTTACCCAAACACCACTGTGAACAAAATCGTTCTCTAACTACCGCTGTTTCGAGCACTCATGTATATTCCTAATGTTGTATTCAACATTTTCCCACGGAGGAGGTGCAAACAGGCTGCTCACCTCTGTGCTATATGATTGTGAGAATCATGGTGGTCCGCCTCATCGTTCAAGAAACCGTTGGGTCTCTCCCTGTGATTGCACTACCTGCATCGCTGCAGGAACAGCTCACGCACTTGGACCCGGGTATCAGATTTTGCTTCTATCTGAGGGATAAAGGAATCAGAAGGGGCTGAGATTCCCTCAAATTTCACCTGCCCCTCACCCACTGTTTACGATCTCACAGCCTTGGGGATGGTGCCCCGTTGGTTGTATTGAGTGGGCAGCTGGTTCACTATTGGGATTCCCTCGAGGTACTGATCTTCCACCAATGAGGTAATGCTGTTCAGGGCCCTGAGCCCAACCCCCACTACTGCACTGGAGCTGGTGCCACAGTACAGGATATCTCACACCTGCTGCATTGACTCACCAGGAGGTTGGCCAATCTCTCATGGTTTCTCGTCATGGGCTCCCCATACCAGAGTCAAGATCTAAGTCATGATCACCATGAGCTCCACAATTCAGAGCGAATGAGGCCTCAATGCTTCAGTCAACTTTGTCGATGGCATCATATCTGCTGCTCTGTTTAAAATAATGAATCTCAAACTGAGACTCCGGAGGCTTTCTCTCACTGTCCCGAGGGGCAAAGCAGTTTCGGTCCTACCTGCTCCAGTGCGAACAATGAACACAAACCTCTGAATATGATATCTCCTCCTATGGCTGATGCTGTGCTCATCACCCTGTGGTCCCTACCTTATGTTGGCAGTTGCACCCAGTGTCGCATGAATCTCTGGGCTGTTGCCTGTTAAATGAAATGGCGGTGATGGTGCTTTCTTGGGCAGGCCTACCTCCTCCTCGTGGACGGGAGGAATGGGGGAGTGTGCGGTGGGTCTGGAGCTCTGGGATTTGTGAGAGACACACAAGGCAGCCATGAGTTGAGGTCATGCAGATAATCCTCTTTCTAAGTGAATTTCTTCCACATCTCTCTCGGCATTTGGTTTATGCCAATCACTGTCTTTGTGCCTAAAGAAAATCTTAACTTTTCACACATTACCAATCCGGCCAGAGTTTTCATTCCAAAACCCAGTTCCTTCAATCCCCCCACCCGCACTCCCCTACCCCCCTCTCCCAACCCCTGAGGGAACTTGGGCCCTTCATGGAACAATATGTGCCTGTGTCATTCTACCCCTGTCAGGAGGATGTCCAGGTTGTGCTCCATGAATCAGAGTGCAGCTGCCTCCTGGGACTCTGAAGGGAGCCTGGTACATTCAGGGAACAGGATCTCCTGCTTTGTTTTTACCTCTGTCAGCTGGATATCCTGGCCATGCTCCGGGACGCAGGTTGCCGCTTCACCCCGGAACTCCTGGCATCTCCATCGGTCTGCCATCCAGGTATAAGGGATAGTCTGTATAGGGTCAAGATGCATGTTATTCATGCTGTTCCTATCATGAATCTCGTGGTATGTATTGCAGGTTAGAAGGAAAGTGCTTCATTTTGTGCCATATGAGAAAATGTTTGGTGGTACACATGCCAGGGGCCTCAGTATTTCCTCAGAAATGACAGGGTGGCAATTCATGTCTCACATCAGCAATCAGATAACTCATGAAAGTATTTTCTTAATATTTTTGTTTTTTTATCGAAAATTAGGTTTATGGAGTTGGTGTATTTTCTGTCTGTGTGTGTGATTTTATTACATTTTGTAGTCAAGCAGACATGCAATTTGAAGTTATAAACAGATGTATGGTGAAGCCGTTTCTATAACATGCTAAAGAGTAAACGTGTTTGAGGGCATAACACATAAGGGGTAAAGCAAATTTGCAGTGATATATAGTTGCTGTTGGGATTTAGTTTATCAAAGGGATCTCAGTCTGTATACAAATAGCCAAACAAGATAGCAAAGGTGCGTGTTTATTTGTCTCAAGGGTTATTGACAACACATAGTGGCAACTTGAAAATATATTCATTAGCGGCATTAGGAGCAAGTAAAGGTACAAAGAAACATGGACACAATGGAGTTAACAAATTTGAATGCGAGGTCGATGTCGAAAGGGAAAAGGAGCTCTCTGTCAGGAAGAATACATTGTAGGACCGAACAGAAGTGTGAGAAGCCTCCAGCATTTGTACATAAACCTGCGGTCTACAGAAACGGAAGCTGGAAGGAGACATTTTGAATTCTACTGTCTGGAATATTAGGTTAACTTGTTGGACAGACTTAAGAGCTAAAATGTATTATTTTTACCCTTGCTTTAAATGGAAAGTAACTGGGAGCAAAGTTAATTAGCGATTTTATGAGTTATTCGAGTGATAATTTGTAGTTCTGCTTATGAGTTTCAATCCCCTCTTCTGTCAATAAATATTCCAAGAACAGGCAGTGTCTGTTATGGGTGACCAGGAAAAGATTGTTGAATCAGGGTACAGAGATTAGAGCAGATTGATTGGATTGGAGCTGAATAGGGGACACAGACATGGCTAATGAGTAAACCAAGACAAATGTTATTTAAGGGGTCAGCTGACACAGAACAACACTGTTTCAGGAGTCAGCGAGATGAACAGTAATTACCTGCATTGCAAAGATCAAAATCCTCAACCCAGAGAGGCGGAACCCAGAAGGCCAGGCTCATGTCTTGGGGACATGAGGTCAAATCCAATTACAACAGCTGGTGGAATTTAAATTAAATTAATAGAAACTGAAATTGGAATCTAGTCTCAGTATGTTATTTTATACTTTCATGGGATGTGGGTGTCGATGGGTAGGCCAGCATTTACCTCGTTCAAAAGGCATTAAAGATTCAACCAGAGATAAGGCAGGAGTAAAAGTCTTGAACTCGTGGCAGGCAAATTTTGCAGAAATGAGAAAGGACTTGGCTGAGGTGACTGGACAGCATGACTGGAGGATAAAACAGTGGGACACCAGTGGAAAGCAGTAAAAAGCACGATCCTAATTGTATAAAAATACATGGCCCCTACAAAAATAAGAGTGGTGCTGTCAAATCTAGAGCCCCCTGATTGTCCAGGGGAATACAAGGGAAGATCAAACAGAAAAAGAAAGCGTAGGTTTGGCACAAAGAACTAAGCACTGCAGAAAGCCTAGACGAATATAGCAAGTGCAGGGATGAAGTAAAATTGGAAATAAGAAAATCAAAGGGAAAACATGAACAAAGATTAGCAAGTAAAGTTAAAGATAACCCAAATATAATATACCAATAAGTTAAAGATAAAACGTTATTTAAGGAGATATTGGGACCTTTCAGAATTTAGATGGAAATTTGTGTGTAGGTGCAGAGGCTGTGGGAAGCGTTTTGAATATTTTGTCTCCATCTTCACAAAGGTCAGGGAAGATTTAGATAAAGTAGTCCAGGAGGAACACTGCGAGATATTGGACTGGATAGTCATAAAGATGAGGAAGTACTCGAAGGGTTGAAATCCTTGAAATATGATAACCAACCAGGGCCAGATGGATTGTTTCCAAGGCTGTTGAAGAAATTCTGGGAGGAGATAGCATATGCTCTGCGGACGATTTTCCTATCTGCAAAATATACAGGGAAGTTACCGGAGGTGTATAGAATTACAAATGTAGTTCCATTGTTTGAAAATGTATCAAAGGAAATTCCAAACAATTATAGGCCATTAGTCTTAGATCAGTGGTGAGCAAATTAGTGGAATAAATTCTGAGGATTAGTTGTCATTTGGAAGGGCATGGACTAGTCAGTGATGGTCAGCTTAGATTTGTTAAATGGAGGTCTTGCCTCACAAATTTGAGTGAATTATTTGAGGAAATGACAAGAAGGGTTGATAAAGGTCGTGCAGTGGATGTTGTGTACATGGATTTTAGAAGTTATTTGACAACATCCCACATGGAAGATTGAGCAGGAAAATAAAAGCCCATGGGATTCAAGGTAATGTCTCAAAGTGCATAAAAGGTTGGCTTTTGTAACAGGAAACAAAGGGTAATGGTCGATGGATGCCCCAGTGAAGTCAAAGTTGTCTCAAGTGGTGTACCTACAGGGCTCGGTGTTTGGACTGTTGCTGCTTGTGTGATATATTACCGATTTGGACGGGATTGTGGGAGGTACGATTGTGAAATTTGCAGTTTACACAAAGATTGGCGGAGTAATGGATGGTGTCAAGGATAGCCATAATAACAAAAATTATATAGGTTGGGGATGGAGTGGGCGGTAACGTGGCAGATGTATTTAAACAAAGAGAATTGTGAGGTCATACATTTAGAGAGGGCAAACAGTTACAGAGATTACACAATAAATGGGGTATACAAAGAGAGGTAGATGAAGTGACCGATCTTGTCGTATGAGTACACAGGTCCCTGTAAGCAGCAGTTCAAGTAAACGGGGTTGTAAAGAAGGTTTATGGAATATAAAAGGAACAATTTAATGTTGGAATTGTATAAAACACTGGTGAGGCCACAACTGGAGTATTGTGTGCAGTTCTGGTCACCACATTACTGGAAGGACGTAATTGCTCCGGAGAGATTGCGGAGGAGGTTTACAAGAATGTTGCCAGGGTTAGAAAAGTGTAGCTATGAGGAGAGGTTGGATCGGTTGGGATTATTTTCCTTAGAACAAAGAAGTCTGAGAAGTGACTTTATTGAGGTGTGCACAATTATGAGGGGATTAGATAAAGTGGACAGGATAAAATTGTTTCCTTGTTGGAGAATTCTAGAAGCAGGGGACATAGATACAAGAGAAGTGGCAGAAGGTGCAGGGGGACATGAAGAACAATGTTTTTACGCAGACGGTAGTGGGTGTCTGGAATTTGCTGCCCAAGTTGTTGGTCGAGGTGGAAACTCTAAACTTTTTTTTAAAAAAGGATATGGATCTGTGCCTTAAGTAATGTAAGCTGCAGGGTTATGGGCCGGGTGCAGGAAGGTGGCATTAGAAAGGGCACCTGCGTGTCCCCGGGCTGGCATGGACAAGATGGGCCGAATGGCCTCCTTCTGTGCTGTAACTTTTCTATGGTTCTATGGTTCTATTGCTGTGGCCCTAGAGTTAAATGTAGACTAGACTGTGTAAGGACAGCAGATTCCTTTCCCTTAACGATATTAGTGAACCAAATGGATTTTTATAACTACTGACAATTTACTCATAGTTATCTTTAGGCTTCTGATTCCAGATTCTTACTGAATTAAAATTCCACTATCTGCCATGGTGCCAATCGACGTCCGGTCCCCAAAGCTTTAACCTGGGTCTCTGCATTTATCTAAACACCCTACTGGTTAACGAATTTCCTTGAGGGAAGTAAAGCTGCAGTCCTTACATGCTCAGGCCTACATATGACTGCAGACCAAAGCAATACGTTTGACTCCAAGCTGCACACTGGAATGGCCGTGCCAACGAGCCATTTGAAAGGGGATAATTGACAGGCAAAAAACAATGGATTTTCCAGCGATACCCCAATGTCGTTAAACAAATTCAACCACAATGGCATCGGAGATCCCAGCGCTCCAACCTTGAGCTCACACACAAAAGGGAGTCGGAAATCACACCCATAACCCTCGAAGTCTCTCCAAGATGGAAACGTGTCAGGAATTAGATGAGGAGGAGGGCAGAGGTTTATGATGTTGGAAATTGGCCAAGGTGATGTTTTTTGAATCCCAAAAAGAGAAGCCTACTCCACAGCCAGGTCTCTCTGTCCCTGCGCCTGAGTTAAAAATGGCCTTTTTAGGTCATATTCCTTTTCATCCACGTTCCTACCAAACTCTATCACTTCACACTTCCTGTGTTAAACTGCATCTTTCAGGTTTCTGTCCAGTTACCGAGGGACATCATGCACTCCTGCTGTCTCTTACTGCCCTTCACGATGTGTTTTAAAATTGCTGATCTTCCTACATTTGAAACTTTTATAATTCCCTATGTGTGCACAATCCCATGACATTAACATACGTCACCAGAGTAAAGGACCAACATTGGCCCTGGAAATCCCCTGGACACTTCATTGTAATATGAAAGGCATCCATTCTCCACTGCTCTCTGCTTTATGTCAGGAAGACAATATCCAAGCCAGTCTGCCATCCTGCTTTAATACCATGTGTTTCAATTTTGGACCAACTCTGTGATGTGGCAATTTATCAAAAACCTTTTGAAGAGGTAGAAAATTGGGAATGGCAGGGCAGGAGAGAAACTAGAATCATCAACTAGAACAAAATCTATTGATTGCGTTTGGCCCATCAAAATTTTCCTCCCACTGATGTTAGGCTAACCAGTCTGCAATTAGCTTTATAACCTCTCCCCAATTTTTGAAATAGCAGGGTTAAATTTGCCACGCTCCAAGCAGCTGGGGCTCTTCCAGACTCAACAAAATTTTGGAAGAGGTCAACCAGCCCATTCACTATTTCTATGGCTTACTCATTTAATGCAATTGGATGTCGATTATCGGGCCCTCAGAATTTATCAGCTTTCAGTCCCTTTGATTTCTCTGGCAGAATTTTTTAGTAATACTATTTTCAGTCATTTCTTCCTCCTCGCTGGATTCTTTGTTCCCCAGTATCCTGGGAACTTATCTGTGCCCTCTTCCGTGAAGACAGAACTAAAGTAGACATGTAATTGTTCTGTCATTTTGTTGTTCTCTATTAAACATTCTCCCACTTCAGGTTGCAAGTCGCATACATTTGCCTTCAAGAAACTTTATTTCATTTTACATACTTTTCAAGGTTTTGCGATCCTTTTAATCTTCCTTGCAAATTTAATCTCATGACGTATTTTCCCCTCTTCATCAATCCCTTGGTTTTCCCTTGCTGCATTCTAAACTATTCCCAATCCTTACGCTTGCTACTTTTCTACCAACTTTATATGAGTCCACTTTGGATCTAATGCCATATTTATTTATTTATTTGACATGGTAAGTGCATTGTTCCTGTACCATTTTTGCGCAAGAAAGGAATGCATAACTTTTGCAATGCATACAGTCTTTCCTTAAATACAAACTATTGTCTATCCACCGCCATGCCTTTTAATGAAGCTCCCCAATCTGCCTCAAGGCAACTCACTACTCACTGGACTGGACGGCTGAGGCATGTAAGGCCCCGGCCTGCTTTCGGGTCCTGCTCTGTGGCAGTGCCATGCTCCACGGCCTGTGTATCTAGAGCTGCATTGGTTACAGGAAGAGAAGGTTCGGATGGGCCATATAATCCCAGGGTCACCTAGGTGGATGGCCCAATGATGTGAACTGCCTGATCCTCCACTCCAGGGCTGCGTTAGGGGCCTTGGCTGACTCATGGATGAAAAGTGGAAGCTGGACTCAAATAAAGCTGCAGTGCAGCCCTCTCACTTTTAAAGTGCTTGGCGCCAATTTAGGAGCCAGCGATGGATTTCAGCCTGTGCAGCAGTGCAGCAATTTTTGTGAGTGTGTGCGTTTCTGATGTGCATGTGAGTGAGCGTGTTTGTTTCTGAGTATTTGAATGTGCAACGGTTTGTGCACGTGTGCGCCTTTCCATGTATGTATTTGCCTTTGATTGTGTGTTTTTGATTGTCTGCATGTGTGTGTGTTTGTGGGTATTTTTCAATTTCATTTTTATGATCTGTGGATTTCTCTGGCATTTCTGCTTTTAATTCCCATCCCTAATTGTCCTTGTGAATAACGCCTATCATGTGTGTGTGCGTGTGTGTATTTTTGTGTGTGAGTATTTGTATCTGTGCATATTTATACACATGTGTGACTTCCTGTGTGCTTGCTTACATTTGAGGGTGTGTGTTTGACTCTGTGTGTGTTCGTATGAGTGTTTGCATGTGATAGTTTTTGTGTTTGTGTCAGTCTGTGTGTGAGACTCTGATTGTGTTCATGTCGGTCCGTCCTTGTGTTTGTTTGTGTGTGTCTGTGTGTCATTGTGTGTATGCGTCAGAGTGTGGCTGTGGGATTGTGTGTGTGTGCACTTGTGACCAATTTTGAAATTCATTTCTATGGTTTGATGGCTTCGCCAGCAAGGTCAGCTTTTAATTACCACCCCTAATTGGCCTTGTGAATGACAGCTATCGAGTCTGTATGTCTGTGTGTGTGTGAGAGAGAGAGAGAGTCTGAATGAGCGTATAGTCTAATGTTTGTTATTGTGAGTTTATATCTGTGTGTGTGTGTTTGTGCACATGTGTGCATTTCTCGCTGTGTGGTTTCATGTGACACTGTGTGTTTGTGTGTGTTCCTCACTGTGTGTGTGTATGTGTGTGTGTGTGTGTGTGTGTGTGTGTGTGTGTGTGTGTGTGTGTGTGTGTGTGTGTGTGTGTGTGCATTTATGTAATTCCTGTTTACGATTTGTGGGTTACCCTGGAAGGCCAGCTTCTTAATTTCCATCCCTGATTCATTTTCTGAAGTAAGTTTATATTCCGTGTGTGTGTCTTAGCAAGTGTATGTGCCTGTGAATGTGTGTGTGTGCACGTTTTTTGTGTGTGAGTCTGAATGTGCATATCATCTAAAATCTGTTACTGTTAGTTTATATTTGTGTGTGTTGTGTGTGTCTGTGTGTGTGTGAGTGTTTGAATATGTGTAACATTGTGTTCATCTTTGAATTCCTGTGTGTGTGCTTGCATGCGAGAGTGTGTTTGAATGTGTGTGTGTGTGTGTCTGTATGTTAGTGTGTGCGTGTGTGTTTGTTTGTGTGTGTGTGTGTATGTGTGTGTGTGTGTGTATGTGTGTGAGTGAGTGTGTGTGTGTGTGTGCATGTGTGTGTGTGAGAGTGTCTGTGTGTGTGAGTGGGTGTGTGTGTGTGTGTGCGCGAGTGTGTATGTGTGTGAATGTATGTGTGTGTGCATGTGTTTGTGTGTGTCTGTGTGTGTGTGTGTGTGTGTGAGTGTGTGTGTGTGTGTCTGTATGTGTGTGAGTGTGTGTGTGTGTGTGTGTGTGTGAGTTGGTGCGTGTGTGTGTGTGTGTGAGAGAGAATGTGTCAAACAAAAAAACAGTAAATCGGAGCAGAAGTAGGCGATTCGGCCCATCAGGCCTGCTCCACCATTATTTCTGAACAGGGCAGATCATTGAATACAATAGCCTGTTCCCGCTTTCTCCCCATACCCATTGATGCCTTTCACCCCATCAGCTACATCCATCCCCTTCTCGGAAACATTCAAAAATTTGGCCTCAACTACTTTCTCTGGTTCCGAATTCCACAGGCTCCCCCATTTTCTGGGTGAAGCAATTTCTCCACATCTCAGTACTAAACAGTCTACTCCGTATCTTCAGGCTGTGACAACTGGTGATGGAATCCCTAACCATTGGAACATCTTTCCCGCAGCTACCCTGCACAATCATTTTAGAATTATATAGTTTTCATTGCGATTCACTCTCATTCTTCTGAGCCGCAGTGAATTTAATCATAACCGACTCAATTTCTCCTCATAGGTCAGCCTTGCCATTCCAGGAGTCAGTCTGGTAAACCTTCGCTGCACTCCCTCTATAGCAAGAACATTGTTCCTCAGATAAAGAGGCCAGAACTGCATACAATATTCCAGGTGAGGTCACCAAGGCCCTGTATAATTGCAGCAAGACTTCCCTGCTCCTGTACTCGAATCTTCTCACTAGGAAGGCCAACATTCCTTTAACGCCTGCTGCACCTGGATGCTTACCTTCCGTGACTGGTGTACGATGACACCCAGGTCTCATTGCACATTCCCTTCTCTCAATTTATAGCCATTCAGATAATAATTTGACTTCCTGATTTTGCTACCAAAGTGGAATACCTCACATTTATCCACATTATGCTGCATCTGCCATTCATTTGCCCACACACCCAGCTTGTCAAAATCACACTGAAGCATCTCTGCATCCTCCTCAAATCTCACCCCCTCCTCCCCGCAACAGTGAGCTTTGTGTAATCTGCAAATTTGGAGATAATACATCTTGTTCCCTTATCCAACTAATTAACATATATTGCGATTAACTCGGGTCCCTGCACCGATCCTATAGTCCCCGACTACCCACTGCCTACCATTCAGCATAAGAACCGTTTATTCCTCTTTTTTCTTGTCAACTAGTTTCCAATCCATCTCAATACAGTACCCACAATCCCATGCGCTTTAATTTTACATGCTAATCTCTTATGTGGGAAATTGTCGAAAACTTTCTGAAAGTCCAAGTAAACCACATCCACTCGCTCCCCCTCAACTCCAATAGTTACATCCTCGAAAAATTCCAGTAGATTTGTGAAGCATGATTTCCCTTTCATAACGCATGTTGATCCTGTCCGATTCTGCTACTTTTTTTCCCGCGTGCTCAGCTATTAAATCTTTAAGAATGGACTCTAGAATTTTCCCCACTACCAACAGCAGGCAGAGTGGCCTTTAATACCCTGTTTTCTCTCTATCTCAATGTTTCACTCGTGGAGTTACAGTAACTACCGTGTAATCTGTAGGAACTGGTCCAGAGTCTATAGAATCTCGGAAGACGACCACCAAGTTATCCGCTATTTCTAGGGCATTTTCCTTAAGTTCACAGGGCTGAAGATTATCATGCCCTAGGGGTTTTATTATCTTTCAATCCCATCATGTTCCCCAACAACTTTCCCCCACTAATATTGGTTTATATCAGCTCCTTCCACTCACTAAAGCCTGTGTTCTCCAACATTTTTGGAATGTTGTTTGTGTCCTCCTTTGTGAATGCAGAAACAAAGTATGTGTTTAGTTGGTCAGCGATTTTTTTTCGTCCACATTATACATTTCCCTGTTTCTGACTGAAAGCGACCTACATTTGTCTTCACCAAGCTTTTTCTCTTTACACACTTATAGAAAGTGTTAGTCAATTTTTACATTCTCCACAAGCTTACTATCATTATCTATTTTGCCCTTTATTGAATAAATTGGTTCTTCGCCAACCTTTCCTATTTTACTACTGCACCAGACAGGAATAAACAATTGTTGCAGTTCACCCGTATGCTCTTTGAATATTTGGCATTGCCAATCCACCGCTGTCTCTTTAAATAATGTTTCCCAATCGATCATAGCCAACAAGCACCTCATACCTCATAAATTCCATTAGTAAGATTCAGAGCCCGAGCCTCAGAATCAACTAGGTAACTCTCCATCTTGATGAAGAATACTATATTATGATGGTCGACCATTGCCAAGGGGCCTCGCACAGCTAGATTATCAATTATCCATTTCTTATACACAATACCCAGCCTAGTATGGGCTGTTCTCTAATTGGTTCCTCAACGTATTGGTCCAGAAAACCATCCCATCTACAGTCCAGGAATTCCTCCTCTACGGATTTGTTACTAATTCCATTTGCCCAATCTATATGCAGATTAAAGTCACCCATAATTTCAAATGTTCCTTTAGTGCATGCGTCTCTATTTTCCTGCGTAATGTCATTGCTAAAATCACCACTGCAGTTTGGTCATCTATATACAACCCCCACCAAAGTTTTTTGCTCCTTAATGTTTCTCCGCTCTACCCAGAAAGATTCCACATCGTCAGAGCTAATGTCTTTCCTCACTATTGTGTCAATTTCCTCTAATCTGCAATGCAATTGCACCGTCTTTACCTTTTTGTTTGTCCATCCTAAACACTGAATATCTCTGATGTTCAATCCCGATCCTTGGTCACCCTGCAGCCATGACTCCGGAACCGAGACTACATCATACCTGCTTGCATTTATTTGTGCGGATATTTTGTCAGCCTTATTTGGAATGCTCCTTGCGTTAATACACAAATACTTCAGTGTTGTCTTTTTATCATTACTTGTCCCGTTCCCACTATTTTTCACTGAGGTCCTGTTGTTCACTTGCCCCGATGTCTCTGCCTATCAGTTATCTTATTCCCTTTCAGTTTTGTTTTTCTTATCCTTGCTTCCCCCAAATCTGCCTCCTTTCCATCCGCATGCTATTTTAATTTAAAACTTCCCCAATGACTCTTTCACCTGTCCATATAAAAGCCATCCAGTTTGAACTGGTCCCACGACCACAAGAACCAGTCCCAATGTCCCAGGAATCTGACGCCATCCCCTCACACCATCTCTTTAGCCGCGTATAGATCCGATATATCCTGCTATTTCTACTCTGAAGAGCCGATGGCACTGGTAGTAATCACGAGATCAATGCCTTTCATGTCCTGCTTTTCAACTTGCTTCCTAACTTCATATATTCTACTTTTAGGACCTCATCCTTTTTTTCCTATGTCGTTTGTACCAATGTGTACCACAACGACTGGCTGCTCACTTTGGCCCTTCAGTGCATCCTGTACCGCTCTGAAACATCCTTGACCCTTACAATTGAATCCGCTAAAACTTCTGCAATCCCACACTTTGTACCCGTCCCCTGTGCAGCAGAGCTAACTGTGATGCAACAAATTTGGCTGTTGCATCTTTCCCCTGAGAGGCCATTCCCCTCAACTGTATCCAAAGCGGCACAACTGTTTTGCAGGGGAATAGCAACAGTAGATCCCTGCACTGCCTACCTGGTCCTCTTGGTCTGTCTGATGGTCACCCATCCCCTTCGTGCCTGTGGACTCTTAGCCTGCCGTGTTACCAACTCTCTATAATCTCTGCTGGTGGATGCCCCACAGTGTCTCCAGCCGCCGATCCAGTTCTGAAACCTGGGCCTCCAGGAGCTGCAGCTGGAGACCCTTCCTGTGCACTTGATGGCCCCGGGGACTGGAAATGTTCCTGGTTTGCCACATAGAACAGGAGAAGCATACCACCACTTTGAGCTCTCCTACCATGATTTACCCCTTAAAATTTAATTGAACCTTTTGGAAGATACTTAATATCAAGTAATATCAATTACTCTCGGGCCCTTCTTCCCTCATCCACAGAATTTAGCCCTTACAAACGATGGGCTACAAAATAAGCCCTTAAATACCAAAGCGGTAAAAGTAGTAAATACTTATCCGACCGGACACACATTGCTCAAGAGTTACCTCGTTCGCTCCTCAGCGAACTCCCTCAATCACCAAACTCCAAATTGGGCATTCTACTGCAGCCCAAAGCAGCTCTCCAATGCAGACAATGTAAGCACTATAAGGTGACCTATTTAGATACTCTCTGAATCTAATCTCTGAAAACCTGTTTAAATCAGTTATCCAGTTAATTAGTTGTAGCTGCAAGCAGAGGACGTATAAACATTGTTTTAAAGCTGGCATAAACTCACCTTCTTCCAACCCGAACAGCAGTTTTTAGTGAATTACTAAATTAAAGAAAGGTTAGAATTTTGACAGAAATTAAAACTTAAATTTCCATGGTCAACAAAGTTCAACTTAACTGCCCGACTGCAGCCCAAAGCAGCACTTCAGTGCAGACTAATATTGCGAGGGATTATGTGTGTGTACGTGTGTGTGTGTATATTTATGACATTTTGCTTCTGAGTTTTTCTATGTTTGCCTGTTTATGAGTGCGTGAGTATTTGCATGTTAGTGTGTCTCTTTGTGGATGACTGAGTACTTGAGATTTATTCAGTGCGAATGGGTGTTTGTGTTTGTGTGTGTGTGTGTGTGTGTGTGTGTGTGCGTGAGATTGTGTGCAGGTGTGTTTCTGTATGTTTCTGTATGTGTGTGCACATGTGTCCGTGTTTGAGCACGTGTTGCTGTGTGTGTGCGTGCATGTGTGCGTGTATGTGTGTGTGTTTGTGTGTATGTATATGTTTGTGTTTGTGTATTTGGGTGAATGGATGCGTGTATCTGTTTCTGTGTATTTTTAATCACAGTATATGCACTTCGCTGGCTGGGCCAACATTATTTTCTCATTCCTAGTTGCCTTTGAGTTGGTGTTGGCGAACCGCATTCTTGAAGCTCTGCATTCCATTGGGTGTAGGTACGCCGCACTGCACTATTAGAAAGCTAGTTCCATGATGTTGATGCAGCGACAGGGAAGGAACGGTGATATAGTTTTAACCAGAATGGTGAGTGCATTGGAGGGGAACTTCCATATGGTGATGTTCCAAGCGATATGCACCATTTCTGTGTGTGTGCGTGTCTGAGAGTGAGTGTGATTTTGTTTGATTGTGTATGTGAGTGTGTGTGTGCGTGTGTGTATAAGCATAAAACTGCATGAGATTGTGTGAGACTGCAAGGGATTGGTTCTGTATGTATATATGAGTGATTGGGTGTGTTCAATTGTGTCCGTGTGAGAGAGTGTATTTGTGTGTATGATTATTTATGTCTGTGCACCTGTGTATGCTGCATGAGTGTGTGTGTTTGTATGCGCGTGCATGTGTGTGTGCATGTTGTCCCTGTGTCTGTTTTTCTATCCATGCTTTTGTGTGCGTTTGTGTGTTTGCTTGCGTGTATGCTAGGGTTTGGGTGTTTATGTGTATGTCTGTGTTTCTCTTCGTGTTTATGTGTATGCATCTTTTTCTGAGTGTGTCTGTGTGTTTCTGTGTATATGTCTGCATGTTTGTCTGTATGTGTGTCCGTGATTTTCCCTCAGTTTGTATGTCCCTGTGTGTGTGTTATTTTGTGCTTGTGCTCGAGGTTTCCTATGTTCGTGTTTTAATGTGTGTGTTTGTGTTCGTATATTTATGTGTTTCTTTTTGGATGAGTATGTGCATGTATTTGTATGTCCTGTTTTTCTGTGTGTGTGTGTGTGTGTGTGTCTGTGTGTGTGTGTGTGTGTGTGTCTGTGTGTGCCTGCGGATCTGTGTGACTGTATGTCCCTTTACAGCTGTGTGTGACTGTTCCGAAAATTTGCAGCATTGTATTGGTTAAACACACCTTGTCATAAATACAACTTGTTGCAGTTCGCAGTAAAGTGGGAAAAAACGTGGGTATTATCCTGATTCCTCTCCTGTCCTTAATACGCCCTTCACCTCTGTCTCCTCCCAGTTACCCTTGGGTCCCCTTTGTTTATGAATCCTCCCATCATCCCTGGGTCTTCTGGTTATCCCCTCGCTCCCAGTTCACCTTTGTGTCCCCAACTTACGTCAGGCTTCCCCGTCGCTGATGCCTTCTCTCCCTCTTTACTTCGGTATTGGTTTTGTTATTTTATCTCCACTTGCTTCAAGTGTATCAAATAACTTAACATGGGTTCTTTCAAATCAATTTGTTTCAATGCAACACAGGATAGGTTCAAACGTTTGAAAGCATAAATAACTCTTCAATTAAGCTGTCAGCTCCTTCCCCAGCCTGATGTATAATTTCATTGCTCTTTTTCCCCCATTCCTTACAGTGAACGTATTCGCAATTGTGATCCTGAAGTTTAAAAACTGCGGCCTGGCCAAATGTGTCACTTGTTACCTTGTGGCCATGGCAGTGGCGGATCTGCTGGTCATTATATTAGACGTGATATGGAGACAGATACCGATAGTTTTTAGGGAAACGTTTGATTTCCTGCGCTTCATCTGTGTGTGCAATATACATGCCGTACTGCTTTATGCAGCCACTGACTGTTCTGTCTGGTTCACCGTCACATTCACCTTTGATAGATTTGTGGCCATTTGTTGCCCGAAGCTGAAAAGCAAATTCTGCAGCAAGAAAACGGCGGCTGTGGTTCTGGGAACAGTGACTGTGCTGAGCTGTTTAAAGAATGTTTTCTGGTATTTTATGCTAAGAGATCGGTATTGGCTGAGGAACCTCCCCTGGTTTTGTTGGGTCACAGCCGAGGTTCGGTTTTCTCTGTTCTGGACAACAATCGAGTTTCTCCACCACGTTCTAACCCCGTGTGTCCCATTTGTCCTGATTCTGCTGCTCAATGTTCTCACCATCAGACACATTTTACTGAGCAGCAGAACCCGCAGGAGACTCCGGACTCACAGCAGTGGGGAGAGTCCCAGAGACCCAGAGATGGAGAGTCGAAGGAAATCCATCATTTTACTGTTTGTAATCTCGGCAAATTTCATCCTGTTATGGTCAATGATAATGGTTTATTCTTTATGGTGGCGAATGAGTGATTTGGTCTTTACGTTGGTCTGGTTAGATAGGTTTGTTCAGGAATTGGGCTTCATGCTGCAGCTCCTGAGCTGCTGCACCAACACTGTGATTTATGCTGTGACACAGACTCCATTCAGACAGCAGTTGAAGAATGTGCTGAAATATCCCTTTACTTTAATTCTTCAATTCTTTCAATGATGAAAATAACTCATTCACCGAAAACTTCCACTGTCCATGCGGCCTGTCTACCACAGACACGAGTGATTGATTGGAATCTCCGCTTTCCCATTGGCCAGGATGCATGCCCAACATGGATAAGTCTCACTTTTTTTATGAAAGAAAAACACCTCCGAACATTTCTGAGTCACATACCCTCCTCCCCCGACCACCCGCAGCCCACAGTCCCCCAGCCCCCTCCCTGCAATTGGCCAGGCTCCTCCATCAGCATGGGTACCTCTCACGTATTGGGCAGAGCAACCCACCTCCATGCTTAATACATGCCCTCCTATTGGCATAGCTGTCAATCAATCATTGAACCGGCTCCCTGACTGGACAAAAAACAATCCCATTGGCAGGGGTGTCTGTTCATCATGGCTTTGCTTACTGATTGGACAGGGAAAAGGAAAAACACTTTCTAACATCACGGTTCTCATGCCCACATGTCCGTTGTTGTCCTGCTAATGTGCTAGGTTGAAGCCCAGTGCAACTGGAGGAAGAACACCTCATCTTCCAAATGGGCATTTCACAGCTTCTGGCTTTAAAATTGAGTTCAACCGCTTAAGGGCATGACCGGGCTCCTGTACATTCACTCCCCGTTTTAAATCCCACTTTTTAGCATGTGTTTTTATTTTTCATCCATTTATTTTCATTTTTACTTTCATTCATTTCATTCATTCATTAATTTTCACCCCTTTTATTCTCTTTACCTGTCCCTTTTGCCATCCTTTCGCCCCAACCACCACCCACTCTCCCCAAATCAGGAACATAACTGCCACCTGCCAGTTGCTCTATGTTGTTCTTTCACAGAGAGCTTACCCTTGTTATGTTAATCACACATTCTGCTTTATGCCATTATGGTTATCTTACCATTACATTTAACACCCCATTTATCTTTTGTACACAACCTCTTTGTCAATGTTTCCTTTGTCTCGACATATTGTTAACCTTCAATCCAGCTTCACCTGCTCCGCACCCTTAAACAGTATTAATTCCATGACATTTCTACGTCTCTTTAGCTCCGAAGGAGTGTCATATGGACTCGAAAAGTTATGTTACTTTCTCCATATACACTGTCAGGCCTGCTGATCTTTTCCAGATTTGCCTGTCTTAATCTATAACACTTCATTTGTCTGGGCTGCCTGTCCATCATAGCTACTCGTCCCTGCTTGAATAGAAGAACATACCTTAAAAAATACCTACCCTCTTTGTGGCCTACCTGTCAACAATCGCTATCGTTCACCACTGAGACAGGAATTATTCTGTTGGAAACAGGGAAGACAATACTCACAGAAAACGGGGTGTGGGGGTGGGGGGACGTTCAGACGAAGTGATGTCATGAAAAGAGGTGAGGTAAGAAAAAGTTTTAAGAAAGTGGGATCACTACTAGTGTATAAAGGAGCATTGGAAAGACAAAGAAGAAAGAGAGAGATAGTGAAAGTGAGAGAGATAGTGAAAGTGAGACAGATAGAGAGAGAGAGAGAGAGAGAGCCACAGTCTGAGACAGAGTGCGAGAATAATAAAGAAAAAGAGATAGAGAGAAAGAGAGAGAAACAGAGGGAGAGACAGAGAAAGAGAGAGGCAGGATTTGAGGAAGAAGAGGAGAGACACAGAAAGGGCAGGGGATAGAGAGTATGGGAGAGAGTGAGAGGGAATAGAAGATTGGGAGATGCAGAGCGAGTGTTACACAGTGCTAATGCACATCAGCTGGTAAAGGCTGAGTTGTTTATATTCCAGTGGGAAACTTGAACAACGATTATAAGCTATATTTTCAATTCATATGTTTTGATGCAGCTCTGAATTCAGAAATAACACCAACAAGCCTCCGGACTTTTTAGGTATCAAACTAACTTAAAGAAGTACTAATTTAACAACAAGTATAACACGTGCATATGCCTACAGGTTTCTACCATAGCAACTTTTAAATACAACCCAAATGTATCACTTCCAGGTAAATCTTCACCAAGGCAACAATATTCAGTAGGCATTAAAGAAGCACCAGGCAAAACAGATTTGACATTGCAAATTCAAAATGAGATTCCATTCAATTTGTTTCCTTCGCAAGCTCAGGCCTAGGCATACAGCGCGGTTAGATCTTAAATGCCTATAACACACAACACACTCCCAACTCATCTCAGTTTTAATTTAGATTTCCCTTTGGATGTGAATTTTCGATTGCATTGGAAGGTTTTCAATGTTACTTCTCCTAACAATAATCCTTCCATTAAACCAATGTAATTAGTGCTTAAGCACATTTCTTGGTGTCTCCTAACGACTTGCAGAATTTTAGGCATTATTAAGTCTGGTTCATTCAAAAAATGCAGCTGTACTATTTGCCTTCGATCTTTATGTTTATCTAATTAACGTCACAAATTACTACACATGAAAGCATCCAGACTGGTTGAATTTAATCCAGTTTAGTCAAAACGGATGCACACAGGCACACACTTTAACGTCGATCATGGTACAATTCCAATTTTAAAATAATTTCCAATACCGTTATACACACAATATCCATTCATAACATCCCCCTCCGTAGTCCTTGCTATCAACATAAATCATTCCAGTTAAGTGTCCATGTTTTATAATTTCCGATTGTCCTTTTGAAGCTTCAAACTCATGATAACGGATCTTTGAGCAGATTTTCTCTACAGGCAAAATGTGCAATCTTAATGTAATTGGGCGTAATAATAGGCTTCACCTGAAAAGACTTGCAGTTTTGTTTCGAAGTTTGGCCAAAATATTCAAAGGTTTGTGGCTTATGAAAAGAATTGTTTCTGATGAATTGTTTGCATCATAAATTTCAAAACGCTACAATGTGAACACCATACCCAATGTCTCTTTTCCATCGCTGAATATCTTCTGATTTGTATTTTCAGCGTCTGTTAAAAAAAATCCTATCAGTCTTTTTCAATTCCAGTCTCATCTTCTTGTAACAGTAACGCCCCAATGCCTATACCGCTTGGGTCGATGGCTGCCTTAAATTATTTAGCATAATTGGGCACTGCCAAACTTGTGTAGTTGTTAATGCTGTATACAAACTGTCAAATGCCTTCCTTCACTGGAATGACCATAATAACTTCATGTTCTGAAGGGATACGACAGTTATGAAGAGTGGTTTGATAGACTTGTGTTGTTTTCATTGGAGCAGAGAAGACTGGGGGCCGACCGGATCGAGGTGTACAAGATTATGAGGGACATGGATAAGGTGCAGCTGTTACTCTTATGTGAAGGGCCAGTCGCGAGGGGACATAAGTTCAAGTTGAGGGGCGGGAGATTTAGGGGAGTTGTGAGGTAAAAACCTTTTACCCAGAGGGTGGTGATGGTCTGGAAGGGTGATGGATGAGGCTTGCCTCACATCCTTTAAAAAGCACCTGGATGAGCACTTGGCACGTCATAACATTCAAGGCTATGGGCCAAGTGCTGATAAATGAGATTAGCTAGATAGCTCAAGTGTTTCTCACGGTTCGGTACAGACTCGATGGGCTGAAGGGCCACTGCTGTACTGTGAGATTCTGTGATTCTGTGATTCTTTGAAAAAACAAATTGCTGGGACTTAGGGTTGTTAGATTTTTGTAATTATTTCAATGCCTTTTAATAGGAAATAACAAATGATTATTGACCTGAATGATTCATTATTTAGGCTCAAGATAAAAGTATATATGAATTTTCATTATTCAACTGAACAACAGTTATATGTTAACTCTGTTTACTCTATTTAGCAATACGTTCATATTCGTTGTGTCTATTGGCAAATCCGTCAAATTATGTGTAACTTCATTGTATTGAAGAGTGATTTAATATTTCCTGGGCGCAGCGAACTAGACACAAATTAGCAGTTACTGATATTATTGGACTCTGATAATTTGATTATCATTAACCACTTATTTCCAGAGAGAATTGACCCAACCTCGTTAAGGAAGACGTTGAGTATTGTTGCTAAAAGAACATTGTCCAAGCTTTCCATCTTGCACTCATCAGGACACTTGCCGGAATGCTAGGGGAACACTATAATTTCGATTTTATGCGAAGAGATTGCTGATTGGTTTGCAAATAGTGTTGTCATGGCGAATGCATCACTGATGGTAACTGACAGTTAACTGCCAGGCATTGTCTGGAATTTAGAAGAGGCTGCTTGACCCTGATTGGTATTGCCATGATGACAGAGTAAGCGAATGACTGTGACAAATTTAATTTTGCGGAAACAGGCAGCGCATTTTTATCTTCTTCCCATCTGCAAAGGAAAGGGTTCTGTGTATTCATAAACGTAGCTTCCAATGCATGCACCTGCGCCACATCGCGAGCCTAACTGGCAATATCAATTTGATTTTTCAGGGTAATCATTGGCACATTTAAGGTTATTTGCAAAATGTTGTTGAATCTCAGAACCGTATCTGATGTTTGACACTTTGTCTTGATCTTCACAAGATGGGCTGATTAGGTATGATCTGTATCTTCCCCATTGCAAATGGCAGCCGGGACATGCTGTTTGATGCGATCTGCCAGTCTTTGGGACCTACTGCCTACATAGCTCGCATCGCACAGTTACTGAAATTGATGTACCACCTTACTCGTTTGTGTGATTGGTGGAATGTATTTGTTGGCTTGTTAGCAGCTTCCTGTTATTTGCAGACAGGAATAACATGGACGTGCACTGCGTCTGTTTGAAATAAAAAAAAGCAAACAACATTCTTTGACTCATTTTTCAGGGCAAGGCGTTGACAAATCAGAGCCATGCTGCCCTGCTTAAACTTCCAACAAATTTTAGCTGTTCACCAACAGGCACCATCAGTGGTGCATTCGCCCTGCAAAGATACTTGACAACTAAAAAGCACTCTCTTCTCATTCAGTATTGATTGTAGTTTCCCTCATTTTATTGGTATTCTTGCGTGCGTCCGGATGAATGCCAGACGAAAGGCGTGTCTCTTTTCCGAGCTATAATTGCATCTCTCATTGAGAAAAAGCTTGGAGTCTATTATAAAGGACATAGTAGCAGAGCTTCTTTAAATGCATAATATAATAAAGCTGAGTCAACATGAATTCATGAAGTGAAAATCACACCTGCCCAATTTATTCCAGTTCCTTGAGAGGGTAAAAAGCAGGGTAGACAATGGGGAACCAGCAGATGCAATATATTTGAATTTGCACAAGGCATTTGATAGGGTGCTGCACCTAAGGCTACTTAATAGAATAAGACTTTTGAAAGAGCAGGCAAGGAGGAAAGGGCGGTGCTAATACCCACATGGTGTGAGGGCATTATATTAGCATGGATAAAGGGTTGGCTAACAAATTGAAGACATAAATTTGGTGTAAGGGGGCAATTTCTGGATGGCAAGCTGTCACTTGTGGAGTGCCAGATGGATAAGTGCTGGGGCCAGTGTAATTTACATTATGCATTAATGACTTAGATAAGGAAAGTGAATGCTTTCAATAATGCGTGTAAATTTCCCAGGTTTATTCCCAGCACCGCAATGGTAAACATATATATCAGATATATGTAGGATGACAGGTACCAGCTCCTGACGTACATCATCATATCAAAGTTTGTTTCCCTTACTAACAATAATCCATTCGCCGGACCGGGTTCCAGTTTGGGTCAGGGCTGCACAGTTTATCTGCCTGATCATGTCGCCTGCTTTCCCTTCCTGAATACCAGTATTCCAATGTATTTCGAGATCCAGCTGTCGTGGTCCAAGTTTCAATCTTCAATGATGTAGCTTGTTTCTGAAATTCCCACTTCCCCTTCATTGAAGCAAACAACTCAATTATTAAACAAAAATAAAAATACCTGGAAAAACTCAGCTCGTCTGCAGCATCTGCAGAGAGGAACACATCTAACTTTTCGAGTCCGTATCAATCTTCAACAGAACTAAGCAAAAATAGAAAAGAGGTGAAATATCAGGTGTTATAAGGAGGGAGGACAGGTAGAGCTTGGATAGGGGGCCAGTGATAATTGCAGATAGCCAAAAGATGTCAAAGACAAAAGCTCAAAGAGGTGTTGAAGGAATATGCTAATGAAGGGTAGAAAGCAGGACAAGCAAGGTCCAGATAGCCCTAGTTCGAGTGGTGTGGGCTGAAGGGAAGGGGTCGAAATAGGCTAAAAGGTAGAGATAAAACAATGGATGGAAATGCATTTAAAAATAATGGAAATAAGTGGGAAAAGAAAAATCTATATAAATTATTGGGAAAAAAGGGGGATATCGGAAAGGGGGTGGGGATGGAGGAGAGAGTACATGATCTAAAATTGTGGAACGAAATATTCAGTCCGGAAGGCTGCAAAGTGCCTTGTCAGAAGATGAGGTGCTGTTCCTCCAGTTGGCATTGAGCTTCACTGGAACATTGCAGCAGGCCAAGGATGGACATGTGGGCATGAGAGCAGAGTGCAGTGTTGAAATAGCAAGCGACAGGGAGGTCTTGGTAATGCTTGCGGACAGACCGAAGGAGTTCTGCTATTAAACTGTGTCTATACTGACACAGGTGTCGATGGTCGTTACTGGTCCCTGCGGCCCTTCCCGCTGTGATTGACATCGTGGTATGTCTGGGGGGATTTTGATCATCACCTTGTCTACCACACTGGGTATTTGTCTGGGCTCAATCCCCGCAGCTGTTCGAGTCTGCTCAACTATGTTCTGCTGTTTCTTCACTTCTTGACTAAGCGATTTTAACAGTTGACATAATTCCTTCAGGTACCTGCTGACCCTGCTTATGGCAGATCCTGTGTCGTCACAACTCGTCAGTCCTCCCGCTGGGGGCCACATTGCTCTCCCCACCATGAGCATGCTTTGGGTAACGTTAGGGTCCTGTTGGGCGTTGCTCTGTGTTGAATGAATATGGGGGGTTGCACGTCCGTCCATCTATTTTTTTCAACTTTCAGCTATTTTACTTACAGCTGTTTTAATGTTCTCTCCCCTCTTTGTACCATTCCTGAACTTTGGGGATGGTGGGGGATGTGAAACTTCTCTTTGAATGCCGACGGTCGACACCTTCCTTAATGCTTTGTCACTAATACGTGTTCCCTGCTCACTTTTTATGTCCAGGAGTGCTCCGCATTGCGGCCCAGCACCAGCCAACTCCAGTTTCGCTGTATTAACTCGTTGGTCACGTTTTTCCTTTGGTGCTGTTCCAGTGGACAGCTCTAAGAGCCCTTGGCACATACACACTGGCACTTCTGCCCTTCCTTCTGTCCTCTATATCCCACTATTATTTCTTCAGTCAGGGTCATTGTAAGGGCGCTAACAGTACAGCCAGTTGTCCCGAATGCCTCCAGCCACCGACTAAGTTGTTCCATTACCAAAGGACGCTTTGTCTTTCCCCGAATATTTGCTGAGAAACCCGTGAAATGTATCTGGATATTTCGCCATTGCCCTTTCAAGCGCTCTTGATACCCCAGCTGCTGGTCTTCCCGGGGTTTATGCTGTGCACATGTTCGGCATTTGTGACAATAATTTGCCGATATGCTGGCCTAGCTCCGGCCACCACCAGTCTCGCTATATTGACTCAGAGAAAACATTCCTTTTCTTTTGCTTTTCCATAGTAAAATTCTACAATTCCCGGTACATACATTCGGGCACCACTGCTCTTCCGTCTGTCCTGCAGATCAATGGTGGACTCTTCATTGCTCCATTATCTCCCTATATTTCCTTTTCCCTGTATAGTGATAGAGAAATCAAGGGTAAGAACCGAACACGGCCTCCATGAAAAATAGTGGGAACGGGATAAGTAATGTTAAAAAGACAAGCCTTAAGGCTTTGTGCCTCAACACGAGGAGCATTCACAATAAAGTGGTTGAACTAACTGCAGAAATAGATGTAAACAGGTATGATATAGTCGGGAATACGGAGGCATGGCTGCAAGATGACCAGGGATGGGAACTGGACATCCAGGGGTATTCAGTATTTTGGAAGTACAGACAAAAAGGAACAGGCGGTAGAGTTGCATTGCTGGTTAAAGGGGAAATTAACGCAAGGGTGAGGAATGTTATTAGCTCCTGTGATGTGGAATCTGCAGGGCTAATGCGGGGAAACACAAAGGGGAAAGAAACGTTATTGGGCGTTTTATATACACCACCACACTGTAGTGATGATGTTGGGATGGCATTAAACAGGATATTAGAGACGCATTTTAATAAACGTATATTTGTAATTATGGTTGACTTTAATATGCATTTAGATTTGGCAAATCAAGTGAGTTACAATACCGTAGAGGAGAAGTTCTGGTGTTTTTGAAATGTTTTTTTTTTATGAACCAATACATTGAGAAAGCAATGAGAGAACAGTCCATCATTGAATGGGTATCGTTTAATGAGAAAAGAATAATTGGAAATCTAGTTGTATGAGGACACTTGTGGATGAGGGACCATAAAAATATAGAATTCTTCATAAAATGAGAGTTACGTAGTTACTTCTGAGAGTTGGGTCCAGAATCTTACGCAAGTACACTACGGTTGTGTGATGCGCGATTTGGCTACATTGGATTGGGAAACCTTACTTTAAGGGCTGACGGTGGATAGGCAATGGCAAACATTCAATGAGTGCATGGGTGAACTGCAACAATCGTTTATTCCTGTCGTGCACATAAGTAAAACAGGAAAGTTGGCCAAACTATGGCTTACAAGGGAAATTAGATATAATATTAAATGGCAGGAAGAGCCATGCAAGTGCGCCAGAAAATAAACAAAAGGCCTGAGGTTTCAGAGCAGTTTAGATTTCAGCAAAGGAAGACCAAGGGTTTGTTTAAGAAGAGGAAAATTGAGTGCAAGAGTGAGCTCACAGATAGCATAAAAATTAACTGTAAAATTTTCTATAGATATGTGAGGAGAAAAAAAAAAGTGAAGACAAATGTAGGTCCCTTACAGTCAGAAACAGGGGAATTTATAATGGGGAACAATTAAATGGCTGGACAACTAAGTACATACTTTGGTTCTGCCTTCATCAAAGGAGGATACATATAAAATACAAGAAACTTCGGGGAACAACGGGTTTAGTGAGAGGGAGGAAGTGAAAGAAATCAGTATGTGTAGGGAAATGATGTTGCGGAATTTGATTGCATTGAAGTCTGATCAATAGCCAGGGCCTGATAATCTACATCCCAGAGTACGTAGGGAAGTGGCCCTAGAGATAATGGATGTATTGGTGGTCATCCTTCGAGATTCTTTCGACTCTAGAACAGTTCCTACAGTTTGGAGCGTAGCCAATGTAACCCCACAGTGTTAAAAGTTAGGCAGAGAGAAAACAGTGTACTATATACCAGTCAGCCTGTAGTCGTGAGTGCGATAAATTCTAGAGTGCAATATAAAAATTAATAGCTGAGCACGAGAAAAACTTTGGCAGAATCAGACAGAGTCAGCATGGATCTTTGAGAGGGAAATCCTGCTTGACAAATCTACTGGAATTTTTCGAGGATTTAACTATTAGAGTTGATGAGGGTGAGCCAATGGATGTGGTTTATTTGGGTTTCAGAAGGCTTTCGACAAAGTCCCACATAAGAGCTTTGCGTGTAAAATTAAAGCGCATGTGTTGGGGATAGTGTATTGAAGATGGGTAGAAAACTAGTTGGCAGACAGGAAACAAAGAATAAGAATAAACTGGTATTCTTCCAAATGGCAGACAGTTATTCACAATATATATTAATGATTTAGATGAGGGAATTGAGTGCAATATTTCCAGGTTTGCAAATGAAACATAGCTGGGAGGGAGGGTGTGCTGTGCGGAGGATGCAGACGTGATTTGGACAAGCTAAGCAAATGGTTGGATTCATGTCACATGCAGTATAACGTGGAAAATTGTGAGGTCATCCATTTCGGTAGCAAAACAGGAAGGCAGATTCTTATCTGAATGGTTATAAATTGAGAGAGGGGAATGTGAAACGAGACCTGGGTGTCCTTGTACACCAGTCGCTGAAGGTAAGCATGCAGGTGCAGCAGGTGGTAAAGAAGGCGAATGGTATGTTGGCCTTCATAGCCAGAGGATTTGAGTACAGGAACAAGGATGTTTTGCAGCAATTGCACAGAGCTTTGGTGAGACCTCACCTGGAATATTGTGTGCAGTTTTGTCTCCTTATTTGAGGAAGGACTTACTTGCTATAGAAGGATTGCAGGAAAGGTTTACCCGACTCATGCCTGGGATGGCGAGGCTCACATATGATGAGAGATTGAGTCGATTAGGATCATATTCGCTGGAGGTCAGAAGAATGAGGGGGGAAATCATAGAAAACCATAAAATTGTAACAGGACTAGACAGATGAAGGAAGGATGTTCCCGATGGTCGGGGAGTGCAGCATCAGCGGTCACTGTCTGTAAATATGGAGTAGACCATTTAAGACTGAGAAGAGGAGAAATCTCTTCATCCAGAGAGTGGTGAGCCTCTGGAATGCTTTACCGCAGAAATTATTTCAGACCAAAACATTGTATGTTTTCAAGAAGGACTTAGATATAGCTCTTGCGGCGAAAGGGATCAGATTGGTATGGGCAGACATCGGGAACAGGCTATTGATTTGGATGATCAGCCTTGACCATAATGAATGTCGGAGCAGGTTCGACGGGCAGAATGGCCTACTCCTGCTCCTAGCTTCTACGTTTCTACGTTTCTATATATCAGTTCCCCGTGAATATCTGCCAGGTTGGATCTCACCCCTGCCCCATCCCCCACCCCACCCCACCCCAGCTTTCCGGGTGGCGTTGATAGGCAATTCTTCGGCTGCGCCTTTTCACGTCTCCTAATGTGTCTCCACCTCCCCCTGCCCTGCTGGGGCAGTTGTTTTCTGGTGAGCCTTGACATTCACTATTCCTGCCTCCCTAGGAAGTCCAGCTGCCTTTCTAACGTTCCTAACCAGCTCTTTATGCTGCACATGGCATTGTGCCGGATGCTATAAATCTTCCCGGCGTGCTGCAGGCTATCATATAATGATGTACCAACCCGAATGCATATCAGTTGTCTGCTTATATGTACTGGCTTTGGTAAAGGCTACTATAATTTAAAATGACCGGAGTATCACCCACATTTACACCAATGTTTTTTCTTAAATTATTTTTAGCCTTTGAATCGAGCTTTTGAGCCGCACTGAATGTTACTCTAACCTACTGTCTACAAACTGCTCTGTTTCTCCTTTTGGTTTAGATTGGCTGCTGTTTCAGGCCGATTTATTTATTTATTTGTTTCCTTCTGTTCCAAATTCCAATTGACAAGTTATTTCATTTAAAACACATTCCCTTTGTGCTTCTTAGAAATGTGCCACAACCAACATCCTGAAATCCTTCAACTTCTCACGAAGATTTAATGCAAGATCAATACTAAACAACTAAGATTTAATTCTAATTATTGCAGGCATATATAAATAAAGTATACTTACGCTTTAATTCCAACCATTCAAAGTCTCACTTTTCACCGTAACTTACACTCAACTTCTTGGTTAACTCACACACATTTAACACAACTTGACTCAGGCCCACTTCACACATTTACCATTCAACAACGTCCAAACGCACAGAGAGAACTCCAAGCTAGACTTGCAATCGCCCGAGAGTGTCAGTATTCAAAGAGAGTGGTACGAAAGCGGGTCAATATTAATAGAGTGTGGCTTAAATGCGCGTCAGTATGTAAAGAAGGCAGCCCAAGAATGTGCCGGTACTAAGAAAGGGTGGCCTGTCCTGTGTCTCTCTTAACGGAGGCTGGCAAGAATGTGCATCAGTGATTCGGGAGGGTGTCCGGAGAATCTTTCAGTCATTACAGTGTGTGGCCTGATAGTTTCACTGTATGTACATGGAGTGGGCCGACAGTGTGAATATGTATACAGGGCGGCTTGTGACTGTGCCAGTGCATGCAGAATCTCTCCCCCTCAGTATTAACAGAGGGATGCCCAAGAGTGTGTGAGAAATTACAGAGTGTGAGCCAAGAGTATGCCAATATTTACAGAGAGTGGCCTGACATTGTGTCAGTAATTACACAGGGTGGCACGAGAATGTGTCAGTAATACAGAGGTTGGCCTGTCAGTATTTACAAAGGCTGGCCAAAAGTGCGTCAGAATTTACATAGGGCAACGTGAGAGTGTGTTAATATTTACAGATGATGGCTCATGAGTGTACGGAGGCTGGCCAAATGTGGGTCAGTATTTGCAGAGGGTAGCCCGAGAGTGTGTCATTTTTGACAGAGGGTTTAGCATAAAGTAGGTTTGTTGGGGAAAGTGCAGTTAGCTCATTCTGTGTGTTATAATTACATTTGGAGTCAAGTAGATTTCAGGATTTGACTGATGAAAATAAGCGTGGCGCTTGATATGATAATAGTAAATATTGATGTTGGCTGAGAATGAAAGATGTGAAGGGAATTTGCATTTTAGATGGGTGAAGAGAGATTTAGATTTCAAGTGATATCAGACTGCCCCCAGATAGCCATAAAAGTAAGGCCAACGAGTGTGTTTATTTTCCCCCAAGCGGAACTGACAATAAACAGTAACAACATTAAAGATTTTTTTGTGTTGTGAGGAGCTTGCAGTTTCAAAGACATATATAATAATAGAGAAAAAAATATATAAAAGAAAATAAGGCTACATATTAGAAGAATGTTATTGGGAGAAGTGCGTGAAATAGGCTTAAGGAAGCTTCCAGTAATACTGCAGAAGTCTGATTTCTACCGAACTGAAGCTGGGGAAAAAGTCATTTGGAATTCGACTTTCCAGGGTATGGAGGTACTTTACTGGATCTGTTTAAAACTTCAAATCAATGAATGTACCTTTGCATTCAAGGTTGTGTAACTGTAGGTCGGTTAACGTAGGGATTTTAGGAGTTAGCATAGTAATAATTTGTATGTATATGAGAATTTAGGAAGGCTGGCCTTCTGTAATTATCTCATTAAATATTAGAATTTAATTTTCTTTTTAATCTCCAAAAGCCTTAGTGCAATTATTATTTCTGAATTCAGTGCCCACATTTTTAAATACGGGCAAATTGCAAAATAGTTGTGATGGCACTAACAAGTTTCCCAGCGTGAATGGCATTCGCCTGGCACACATGATATGCTGGGTCATAATAACATAGTGTGTATTAACATTTTCAGTGAATGCTACAATAATGTGTCAGTCTTTAAAAAGTGTGGCGTGTGTGTGTATGTGTCAATATTTACAGAGGGTGGCCTGAGTTTGTCAGTATTTACAGAGGGTGGCCTGAGTGTGCGTCAGTATTTTTACAGTGTGGCCTGAGTTTGTCAGTATTTACACAGGGTGGCCTGAGGGTGCGTCAGTATTTTTACAGTGTGGCCTGAGTGTGTCAGTATTTACACAGGGTGGCATGAGTGTGCGTCAGTATTTTTACAGTCTGGCCTGAGTGTGTCAGTATTTACACAGGGTGGCCTGAGTGTGCTTCAGTAATTTCACAGGGTGGCCTGAATGTGTCAGTATTTACACAGGGTGGCCTGAGTCTGTGTCACTGTATTCACAGAGTGGTCTGAGTGCGTCGTGGAACATTTAGAGAGAGTGGCCCAAGTGTGTAACAGTATTTATCGAGCCTGGCACAGGGATTGTTTCACTATTTATAAACTGTTGCCAGAGTCTGTGTTTGTATTTACAAGGTGTGTCCAGAAAGTGGTTCTGTATTAAGACAGGCTGGCCGGAGTGTTTGCATCTTTTCATAGGGGCTTTGAATGTATATCAGCATTCACAGTGGATGATAACAGTGTGTGTGGGTATTTACAGAGGGTGGCCCACGAGTGTGGACTTTCAGATGGCCATTGACAAGGTGCCACAGAGGAGGCTGCTCAGTAAGATAGGAGCCCATGTTGTTAGATGCAAGGTATTAACATGGATAGAAGATTCGCTGTCTGGCAGGAGGCAGAGACTGAGGATAAGGGGGTCCTTCTCAGGATGGCGGCCGGTAACTAGTGAAGTTCTGCAGGGGTCAGTGTTGGGACCACAACTTTTCACTTTATATATTAATGATCTAGATGAAGGAACTGAGGGCACCCTGGAATGTTCTTTGGAATGATAATATTTTTATTGTAATTTCTGCATAATCGTAAGTTTTGCAGCATGCCCTGTAAAATAGAAATCATTTTTCTCTGACATTTTCCTACTAAGATGATGTTGTTTGGTCCTATTCGCTACAGTCAACTTTGTGGTGGTTGTGATCCTGATATTAGGGAATTGAGGCCTCTCCAAATGTATCACTCAATACCTAAAGGCAATGGTAACAGCAGGTCTACTTCTCAACACCATTGATGTTATACTGAATCGAATTTATTACATCACTTAATTTGTTGTACATCATTCCAGTCTGTAAACTGAAAATAGTTTTTGCTTTTGCAGCCATGACTTGTTCCCTCTGGTTCACAGTCGCTTTTACCTTTGATCGATTTGTAGCCATTTATTGTCAGAAACGAAAACCATATTATTGCACAAAGATAAAAGCAAAACCTGTGGCTGCTGGAAACCAAAAACTAATAGCTGGGAAAACATAGAACGTCTGACAGCATCTCTGGAGAGGAATACAGAGTTTACCTTCGAGTCCTTATGACTCTTCATCAGAACGAAAGAAAAAGAGAAATAAGGTGAAATATGATTTGTTTGATGGGTTTGGGACAGGTGGAGCTGAATAGAGGGCCAGTGATAGGTGGAGGCAAAGAAGAGATTGCCAAAGATGTCATAGACAAAACGACAAAGGGGAGATGACGGCAGTGATATTAGCAAAGGATGTGCTAATGGTGATATTAAGGGTAGAAAGCAGGATGAGCAAGTGACAGATGGCCCTAGTGGGAATGGGCTAGGAGGAAAGGTTCCAAATGGGCTAAAATGTGGCGATAAAACAATGGATGGAAATTAGTCTCAAAATACTAATAGAAAAAATTTGGAAAAGAAAAATATATTTTTAAAATATACAAATTATGAGAGAAAAGGGTGGATCGGAAGGGAGGTGGGGGTGGAGGAAAGAATTGATGATCTGAAGTTGTTGAACTCAATGTTAAGTCAGGAAGGCTGCAAAGTTCCCAATCGGAAGATGAGGTGTTTGTTCCTCCAATCTGCGTTGATCTTCACTGGAACATTGCAGCAGGCCACGGACGGTGATGTGGGCATGAGAGCAGGGTGGTGTGTTGAAATGGCAAGCGACAGAAAGGCCAGAGCTTTCAGACAGGCTGTAGGTATTCCACAAAGCGGTCACCCAGTGTTTGTTTGGTCTCTTCAATGTAGAGGAAACCACATTGGGAGCAGCGAATGTAGTTGGCTAAACTGACGGACGTGCAAGTGAAATGCTGCTTCACTTGAAATGAGCTTTTGGGCCCTTGGACGGTGAGGAGGGGGGAATTAAAGGTGCAGGTGTTGCACCTTATTCATGGGAAGGTGCCTTGGGAGGGGGTTGAGGGAAAGAGGGTGATGGACGAATGGTATCCCGGAGGGTACTGTCCCTGTGGAATGCCGACAGCTGGGGCGAAGGGAATTTGTGTTTGGTGGTAGCATCCTGATGGAGTTGGTGGAAATGTCGGCGGATGAACCTTTGAATGCCGAGGCTCTTGGGTTGATAAGTGAAGACAAAGTGGATCCCGATCATGTTTCTGGGAAGGAGAGGAAGGTGCTAGAGCGGATGAGCAGGAGTTGGGCCGGTCAAGGATGAGGGCCCTGTCAACCAACCTGGGTGGAAAACCTCGGTTAAGGAAGAAGGAGGACATGTCAGAGGAACTGTTTTTGAAAATGCCATCATCAGAACAGATGCGACGGAGGCGAGGAAACTGAGAGAATAGGATGGAGTCCTTCCACGAAGCGGGGAGAAAGGATCTCCCATCTATGAGGCATGGCGCCATCATGCGGCGCAGCTTTGTAATGCACCGTTTTGATTCATAGCCCAGTATTCCGCTACAAACTTCACTGTTCCGTTATATGGGGCTTCATGCAGTGTGAATTAAGAAGTAACGTGCACTGGGCCTCTAAAGGTTTGGAGAATGCAATTATTTCGGGGAGATATTATGCTGCAGAAATTCCAATGAGAACACACAAAGAGGTAAGGGTAGATTCGGCGAGTGCGTGAACGATTTCATTTGTTGTGGAGAAGTGTGATATCATCCATTTGAAGCAAGAAAGTTCATTTCTTGTAACGTTAACAATTGTGTGAATCAGAAATGTAGCTAGTAAATAAGTCAGTCGGCAAAGTGTTCATTAAAAATCTCCATGATTTCCCACTCGCCGCTGCATAACATAGATAATGAATCCCCTCCCAGCTATTGTGTGTAATAAGTCAAAGTACTTCCTCAGACATTAACTTACAGAGGGAATATTGATTCAGCGGGGTTTCTTTTTCTCGGCACTTAAATCCCAAGGATTTATTCGGACTTCTTTAGGTTGATTTCAATGTCATTACATCTGCTTCAATGTTGTTTGCTGCTGGTTTTTGCCGTTTTTGGTAATTTTGATCACCTTACTTTCGTTATTCCTTCAGGTTACATTCAGTCAGTTGCTATGCAGACATCCAGAACTTCATTTGGTTACATTGATTGCTTATTTGCCATTACCCTTACAACTCTCTTCAGCATTTCCATCATGAAACTCTTACTCTCTTGCTATTCGCCATCACAGATGTTCGCTTTTGTACATTCTACCAGCTCCAGCAATCTACTCATTTAAAAACTGTTATATTTATTTTTGTTCAGTTGTGATGAAAAGTCATCGACCTGAACCGCTCGCCTTGTTTATCTCCACTGACGCTGCGCTGTGAACGGTGAAGAGCAGTCAGTTGGGCAGTAGCTGTATTTACACTTGCGGGCACATCTGTTTTCCTCTGAAGCTCTTTTAATACATTTATTTTAGCTTCAGTGTTGTATTTAAATGTACTCGTAAGCTTCCAACTTTTTACATATAAATCATGACTTAGATTCGAATAAACTGGGAATCGCTCACTATAAATTCTCTATTATACTTCTAAATTTGGAAGACAATGACAGAACTGGGGAAAACTTTGTATAGCCAGGGAGATCGTTATGTAATGCTGTAGACGCTGCTTGTACCACAATAAATAATTGTAACTGGGTCGTTATATTCTGGTTTAATTAAGAAGCGACAGGAGGCACACAATATTCCCTAAATAAAGTCGATGTAAATACGAAAATGAAAGCGATCAACATTTAGTAAAATAATATTTCTTTCTGTCAATTTCACTATAGTACATGTAACGGAAGTACTCCATATGGAAGCATAAATCTGTTTCTTAATGTTGTTCAAGAAGTGATGCATTCCGTAATAAGATGGATGATGTCTGAAATATTATGTCAATATAGTTTTAAGTGGTGATAACTTTGTTATCGATGATTAATATAATAGTTTTCCACTTGGTCATTTCCAATTTTTGCCGCTGAGAGAACTCTCCTCCCCTTCATTCATTTCTCGTGATTCTGCTTATTGACTTCGACAGTTTCCCAGCCTGCTCTCGATTACTCGCACACTCTCGCTCTCCCCACCCAATCTCACTGCATTATTTTCTCTGCCAACCCCCACTGCGCACTGTTCATGTCTTGCCCATCATTTGCTCCACCATCAGACTCATCATATTGTACAAACCAAGTTGACTCCAGATCACGAGTACAATGAGCAATGTCATTGGAGGTCAGTCAGTGCATTGAGCTGAAATTATGAGTAGATGGTCAATGAGAATCTTTACACAACTTAACAAAATGGATTGTGAGCGTAATTTGAGGCGGGTCGAAAACATATAGATTCACAATTGCTGCTGGTCAAGCCATGTGTCTAATATCAATTCATATTACAAACAATGGAACAGAATATTGGCAGGAGTGTGTTCCGGGACAAAAATAGCAGTCTGCTTGTTTTCAGTCCTCAACATTGTCCATTTTTACCATCAAATTATGAAAATGAATTTTAGATAGATCAGGAGATTTACTAAAAGTCGTTTCATTCTCTCAATGTGACCACGACTTGAAGGCGAGTGCAGCAGAGGATGGATGCAGCAATGATAGGCTCGTGTCTGTTTGAATGGGCCCAGGATTGCCGCCTGCTGTCCCTGATGCACACTTTTATCAGCACAAAATGGGACATTCCTGTTTTGGATGGGGTGTCAAAGGTGGGATGTTATCCTACACTGGGGACCCTCACAGAATGCCAGATCCTTTTGGAATCAATGGAAGATGTTGCAAAAGGTATTTGATGAGGAGGACGCTACAGACCTAAGAGAAACATAAACTAAGGTGAAATAAAACTAAATGTAGAAAAAGACCAGATGTTCCGGTGAATAGGAAAGAAACAAGGAAGAACAAAAGATGAGATAACATCTAACAATATCTACAACAGGTAGTATGATAAGATACTTGCAAGGACGTTAATAGCAATATGTTTTCATAATTTCTTGAGAGTGAATAAAAATTGTGAGATACGAATGCAAAATACTGCGCTGATAAGAATGACAAATCCTCTTAGATCAATGGCAGATGTTGACAAAACTATCTAATAAGGAGGCACTTGTAGTCCTGAGTGAAAATGTGCTACTCCACAGAAAAACAACCATAGAAATGTAAGTGGTAAGCGACAATGTAAACTAAAAAAAAAGAAGAAATGCTTGGAATACTGGACAGTTCAGACAGCATCTGTTGACAACTAAAGAGATGTGAAATTACAGAACGTTTGTTGAATATTAATTTGAGCTTAACCTCTGCTGGAAATCTTCATAAAACGTTTGCCTGAGAGGGATTGGAAGGAGAATAAGGTTTCTGAGAGATCATTGCCATCACAGCCATGCAGTGTACATGTCGCTTCCAAGTAATTTAACAATGAAGTACTCATTGCGCGGTTTGGCATTTTGTTCCCCCCTCCCCCTCCTCCGTACTTCAAGCTAATTTGCAAAACATGAAGAGGTTTGGGTGGTAAATTGAGGAGAACAGCCGAAAACTGCAGGACAATATCAATGAACTGGTCAGGTGGGTAGAGCAGTAGCAAATGGAATTCAGGCATGGAAAAATGCGAGGTAATACAGTAGCAGAGGGCTAAAACAGCAAGGGTTGACACTACGAATGGTCGTGCTTGGAAAGCAGCGAAGATCAGAGGAACCTTGGTGTGCTTATCCACAGATGCCTGAGGGAGCAGGGCATGTAGCCAAAGTGGTAAAGCAGGCATATGGGATGTTTTCCTTTATTGGCCGAGCACGGTGGTCGTGCTGCAACTGTTTAAAACATTGCTTAGGCTACAACTGGACTACTGTATGCAGTTCTAGTCACCACATTATAGAAAGGATGTTATTGCACTGGAGAGGGTACAGAGGAGGTCTACCAGGATGTTGCTTGGGATGGAGAGACTGAGTTAAGAGGAAAGATTAGATAGGCTGGGGTTGTTTTCTTTGCAGGAACGAAGTTTGGCAGGGGACATGATAGAAGTGTATAAGATTATGAGGGCCGTAGTTATGATACACTATTCCCACTGGTAGAGAGTCATTAGTTCGGGAACATTGATGTTAGGTAAGAGTTAGAAGGCTAAGAGGTGAGTAGAGGAGAAGTTCTTTCACTCAGAGAATGGTGCACTGCCGGATAGGGTGCTTGTGTCAGAAATTCTCGCAACATTTAAGAAGCATATAGATATTCAATTGCGTTGCCATAGCCTCCAGTGCTATGGGCCCAGCGCTGGAAAATGGGTTTACTGTAGTCAGATCTTTGTTGACACGATGGGCCGAGTAGCCTACCCCTGTGCTGTAAACGTTAATGGGTCTATGACAGTCCGTTGTGTAGCATTTCTAGAAAACATATTGAAGCAACAAGTGATTTTTTGCCTGGCCAGCAGCTTCCTACATATTCAAAACTTCGCTTACGAATAGGGTTTGCAGAACGAGGCAGAGTTTGTTTTTTGGGAAGCGAGTTATTGTTTCGTGTAGGGTGTTGTTGATATCCTGAATGCAACATATTGCACAATATATCAGATTATCACTGAGGCGAAATTTTGCTCCTTGAGGTTTGCATTCGGCAGAATAGTTTTAGCACTGAGAAAAGAAGAGGAAAGCAGCTTTTGTTGCGCAGCTTTGTGAAGGTCGGAACTTTCAGACAGCTCTTGGAATAAACTTGTCCTTCCAGCTCACTGGTGACCTGAAGCTTTGAGTTTGCAAAAATGAGAGTTCTGATGTTCCAGCTGGTGCGCGATCAGACAGTGAGGAAGAATACTGGGTTGTCCACTCACTGATAGACTGAATTTGAATGTCACTTGATCTCACTGGGGAAATTTGAAGGCTATGAATGGTTAGCTGATGTGTTGAGAACATGCTGCATATAACGCCCAACTCGCAGGATTGATCCCCATACTGGTCAGTGAAGCTTCTCCGTCGTAAACCTCATGTTGACTGCGATGTCAAGTTACAGCCCTGAAGTGGTTACTGACACGCTGCAAGACTGTTTCAACTGGGGCAATTACTCCAGTGGGATTGCAGCTTTCATTTCTTTCGTGCTTCTGTGAAAATTTGCGCCTTTTGTTCTCACAAATCCCCGCTTTTTTAAACAATCCTGTGCCACCGATCTGTCGGTAACACATCAAACATTTTCTACTCTACAGCCGAACACTTGCAAACGAGCAGTGACATCGCTGTCAACTGTGCCCATACCTGTCGTTCGCTGTAGTGTTGCAGTCAAATTCACACAAGCCAACTTGCAATCGCCAGTGCAACAAATGACGCTCGCCTATCTTAAAGCGATTGTATTCAAGCCATCATCAGTCCTCTGCACAGATTGAAAACTCGCCTCCAAACAATTGACGCGCATGCGCTCCCTTTTAGCAAAGCCTATTCATGAGCACATTTCTCAACACTCAGCTGCTGTATGGGCCAAAACACATTTGTTGCTTCTATGTACCTTTTTTTAAAAAGCTGCACAATGGACTCCGAATATGTTGCTAATTGCTTTCAAACAATCCCAGAAGGGAGCAATATACCTAACCACGCAACGTGTACTTCAGTGCTGAGGTATATTTATGGGGCTCCGTGGCTGAGAAGCCGATGCTTTCCTGCATAACGTTTTCCAATTCCATCTATCTCACATCGTCTCTTTAGGAAGACACCCAGCAGAGGATAAACGCAAGACAAAAAAATAGTGAGCTCCCCCCCACCGTGAATTTTCTCTCCTGTATGACTGTTACCGAGGCAAATACATACATCACAAGGGCAGTTGGCCTGTGAATTGTTCTGTCATTTACTAGTTTCCTCTCTCCTCACCGTCCAAGGGCCCAAACACTCCTTTCAAGTGAAGCAGCATTTCACTTTTATTTCCCCCAACTTAGTCTACTGCATTCGTTCCTCCCACTGTGGTCTCCTCTACATTGGAGAGACCAAACGTAAACAGGGCGACCGCTTTGCAGAACACCTGCGGTCTGTCCGCAAGAATGATCCAAACCTCCCTGTCGCTTGCCATTTTAACACTCCACCCTGCTCTCTTGCCCACATGTCTGTCCTTGGCTTGTTGCATTGTTCCAGTGAAGCCCAAAGCAAACTGAAGGAACAACACCTCATCTTCCGACTAGGCACTTTACAGCCTTCCGGTCTGAATATTGAATTCAACAACTTTCGGTCTTGAACTCCTTCCTCCATCCCCACCCCCAGTCTGTTGCTTCCCCCTTCCTTTTGTTTTTTTTCCAATAAATTCTATAGATTTTTCTTTTCTTACATATTTCCATTATTTTTAAATCTTTTATGGTCCCCCCACCCCCACTAGAGCTATACCTTGAGTGCCCTACCATCCATTCTTAATTACCACATTCGTTTAGATAATATCACCAACTTCAACACCTCTGTGTTCTTTTGTTATGTTGTCTGTGACATCTTTTGATGATCTGCTTATTTCACTGCTTGCTTGTCCCTACAACCACACCAACCGCTTCCACTTCTCTCCCCCCACCCAACCCGCCCCACACCCCTCCTAAACACACACACCTTAAACCAGCTTATATTTCAAGCCTTCCTTGGATTCTCCTAGTTCTGCTGAAGGATCATGAGGATCTGAAACGTCAACCCTTTTCTTCTCCACCGATGCTGCCAGACCTGCTAAGTTTTTCCAGGTAATTCTGTTTTTGTTTTCGATTTCCAGCATCTGCAGGTTTTTGTTTTTATCTCTGTGTTTAATTGACTGCCACTGCTCTTCAAGAAATGCCTATCTTGAAGAAGTTCTGTTCCTCTCTGTGACAAGGTTTCTGTATCTGTCTTTTGCTTTGCTCACTTTCATTGCTTTCCATTTCTCTCCTGGTGTTTGACAAGGTGTTTACTAAAACCCGCTTTCACAGCCATATTTCCTTTCTCAGTGACTGTCTCCGTCTCCGACTTACCCCACGTGGATTTCAACTGAAATTCCACCCTTCATGTTTCGAACCCACCCAGGATTATAGGTAGCTCCGGGGCATAACACGTTTCTCGGACTGCTGTTCCCATCACATTCTGAGATCCACACTCCGTGTCACACACCACCATATGAACACACTCGAACTCTCCCTCCAACAGCACCGCTGTACCCTTTTTCAAAGCTGCGCGTGTCCCCAGTTTCATTTTATTCTTCATCTCATCCGATGACTCAACAATATACTTTATCTCTTTCTCTCAAGTGATAAAGAAAGCATGCTCCAACAACTCATCGACACCAACACCCATCTAGGACCCTCCACCCCTGCCTGCCCCTCTGTCCCCAAACCATCTTCAAATCCCAGACCCAGGCGTGTATTCACTATACCCCCTGACCTTCCCCTCTCCGATGCTGATCATTCAGTGCTCAGCAAAGGGCTTAGTTTCATACCCTTACACCCTCACCTCAATGAATTTCAGGCTCGGCATGATGCTGAACTCTTCTTCTGCCGTCTTCGTCTTTGGGCTCACTTCCTTGGGCAGGAGTCCTCTGCCCATTCAATGGATCCTTTCACCCACCTCCAATATTCTTCCTCCACCGGGACCCCTCCCTCTGGATTCTTACCTTCTCTTGATCTTTTCATTGAGAACTGTCAGCGCGACATTAGTCGTCTCAATTTCTCTGCTCCTCTCACCCATTCTAACCTGTCTCTCTCTGAACTTACTGCACTCCATTCTGTCAAGTCCAACCCTGACATTGTCATCAAACTCGCTAACAAGGGTGGTGCAGTTGTTGTCTGGCACACTCACCTCTACCTCGTGGAGGCTGAGCGTCAACTCACAGACACTTCCCCCTACCTCCCCCTGGACCATGAACCAACCGCTGACCATCACACCATTGTTTCCAGGTCTGTCACTGACCTCATCTCCTCTGCGGATCTTCCTCCCACAGCTTCCAACTTGATAGTCGCCCAACCTTGGAAGGCCCGCTTCTATCTCCTACCCAAAATCCACAAACAGTACTGTTTTGGTAGACCGATCGTGTCAGCTTGCTCCTGCCCCACAGAACGTTTTTCTCATCATCTTGACGCCCTTCTCTCTCCCCTTGTCCAGTTCCTTCCCACCTACATCCGTAATTCCTCTGACACCTTACGTCACATCAACAATTTCCAGTTCCCTGGCCCCAACCGCTTACTCTTCACCTTTGACATCCAATGCCTCTACACCTCCATCCCCCACCAGGATGGTCTGAGTGCCCTTAGCCTCTTCCTCGAACAGAGGCCCGATCAATTCCCATCCACCACCACTCTCTTCAGTCTGGCAGAACTTGTTCTCACACTGAACAGTTTTTCCTTCAACTCCTCTCAATTCCTCCAAATAAAAGGTGTGGCTATGGGTACCCGCATGGGCCCCAGCTATGCCTGTTTCTTTATGGGGTATGTGGACCATTCCTTGTTCCAGTCCCACTCCGGCCCCCTTCCACAACTCTTTCTCTGGTACATCGATGATTACTTCGGTGCTGTTCATGCTCTCGTCGGGACTTTGAAAAATGTATTAATTTTGTTCCAATCTCCACCCCTCCATCATTTTCATGTGGTCCATCTTTGACACTTCCCTTCCCTTCCTTGACATCTGTGTCTCAATTTCTGGTGATAGACTGTCCACCAATATCCATTACAAGCCTACCGACTCCCACAGCTACCTCGACTACAGCTCCTCACACCCCGCTTCCTGTAAGGACTCCATCCCATTCTCTCAGTTCCTTCGCCTCCGTTGCATCTGTTCCGATGATCCTACCTTCAAAAACGGTTCCTCTGACATGTCCTCCTTCTTCCTTAACCGAGGTTTTCCCACCCACGGTCGTTGACAGGCCCCTAAACCGTGACCAGCTCATCTCCTGTACATCCGCCCTCATGCCTTCTCCTCCTTCCCAGCAACATGATAGGGACCCCCTTGTCCTCACTTATCACCCCACCAGCCTCCGCATTCAAAGAATCATCCTCCACCATTTCCGCCAACTCCGGCATGATGACACTACCAAACACATCTTCCCTTCACCCCCCACTTTCGGTATTCCATAGGGCTCGTTCCATCCAGGACACCCTGGTCTACTCCTCCATCACCCCTGCTCCTGAAACCCCACTTATGGCACTACCCCATGCCCACGCAAAAGATGTAACACCTGACCCTTCACTTCCTCTCTCCTCACCGTCCAAGGGCCCAAACACTCCTTTCAAGTGAAGCAGCATTTCACTTGCATTTCCCCCAACTTAGTCTACTGTATTTGGCACCTTCGACGCAGCTTTCCTTTTGTTCACTGGATCGTTGAACAGCTCACACGTAACAGGTGTCTCTTGCCTTTGTGTCCATTTACCCAAGGCTGCCTTTTCGTAATACACATAATACACTACCTTAAATCCAATCATGATTTTTCAAACGCCATTGGAAGAACGCTGTGAGCTCAGTACAGCAAAACTTGTAAATTGCAGTCAGTTGTATGAACACAGATGTCCTGACATCAAAGCTTCTAGGCTAAATAAATAAGTTCCCATGAACAAAAGTGAGTTCAATGGCAAAGATAAATCCGAATGTCAGCGGGAAACTTTGAAATGCCTGCTGGAAATCCCAATTGAATTTTAAAAAAATAAGTATTTGCTCTAGAAAAAAGAAAATGTTGCATAATATTCAAACTAATGATCCGTGTCTTTAGAAGCAGAGTTTTCTTCCAAATGACATTACATGGGAAAGATCAGAAATTCAAAATTGGTTCGAGGGATAAAAATACCAGAATGATTATTATCAATGCGTACAAGCCAAGAGAGAGCTATAGAATTATTTTAACACAATTTACAATTTTTGCCTTAATTTCATGTTGTAACATTTTAATCGCTTAGAAACTAAAGCAGTGCTGCTAAAGGATAAGGACTATCAATGAATCGTGTCGCCTTAAGGTGGGGATTACAACGCCAGTTTGACAGAGACGAAAACTCACGTATTTCAGATGTTCTACAGCTTATTCGACCAGAAGCTGTATTTCCCTCATCATTCAAATTTACGGGCGTGATGATATGTCCAACCAAGCTCACAAAGCATTTGAAGAAATATTAGACTTTAGAATAAGAATGGTTGTGACATTCCAATTATTAAATAATACATAAGAATATGAGAAATATTAGCAGGAGTCGGCCAAATGGTATCTTGAAACTTCCTCACTATGCAAATCGATCATTGTTGACATAGTGCGGCCTGAAATGCACTTCTGTGCACATGTGTCTTCTCTAACATTCAATATTTTTATTGATGAAGTTCCACAGCCCGCTGCCGGAGAGAATTTCAAACACTGACAATCTTCTGGGTGAAGGAAAAAATGCTCCTCCCCTCTGACTTAAATGGGGATCTCCATGATGTTATTTTTAAGAGTGCCCCTCACCCTATATATCCACTGGCATCGGCCATGACAATTCCATTCGGAAACTTATACCTGAACAACAAAATGAGCTATTATCCTTCTAAACTTCAAAATCTTCTACAAAACAAGCCCAAGACTTGCACAAAAAACACCCACTTCATCCCAGTAATCAGCGTCCTGAATCCTGCCTGAACTAACTCCAATGTAATTAAGTCGCTCTTTAAGTAACGTGACTAAAACTGCACACTATACTCTAGGTGTGGTCTAACCGATATTGTGTACTGTTATAGCTAGAGTTTATTTTTTATGCTTCCTCATGCTTGCAATCAAGAGCAACATTCTGTTTACCTTGTGAGCTTGCTGTACGCGCACACTGACTTTCTGTCATACGTGCTCTTCAATAACAAGATTCCTCTTTATCGTTGCATCCTACAGTCTCTCTCCATTAAAATGAAAAAAATCTGATTTTATATTCTCCCCTCCGGTGGAGAACCTCATATCTTCCCAAATTATGCTCCTTGTTTCAAATGTTGGCCACCCACTAAACCTATATATCAATTTCCATACTTTTTGCATTCTCCTCGGTACTTGCTTCCCTCCCCATCTTAATATTGTTCACAAATTGTGTTACAATTCAGCCTGTTGCTTCGTAGAAGGCACGAATACAGAATCTAAGAAGCTAAGGCCCAATAAGTGATTTTTTTTCCACTTGTGAGGGCAGACTTGTGGAGTTATACAAGTCGGGAGTGCTTTGTAAAGGGAGTGACTGCAATGGTCAATTGCTTCAGTCGTAAGATAATGGAGCTATCCGAGCTCAGTGTTTGCTGTTTTTTTTTTGTTTGTAAATGTTTCATTATTAATAACATGTAACAGGTTGTAGGGTGCAATCTATCTCTTGTAACTCCCAGGCCTCTTTAATTCTGTGCTTTATAAACCAATTGGAAATCAATACTGCTTTTCTGAATGATTCTCAAGCCATTCCTGAAGCAAAACTTTCCACTTTACATACAAATCTAAATTGAGGACCGTCTTACTTGTAATAGAGCAATTTGTAAGAAGCCAACTAGCATAAGATGAATAATTTAGTAACCACAAACTGAGCTGCCCGTAAAATCATCACTCACTTTATGGAATCACAGGCTGACAGGGACAGCGCATCTGCACATACGCAGGAACTGCTCCTCACTTATGTGGAGATACAGGTAAGCAAAGCATTATTTTTTGAAGCAGCTGAAAAAAAGTTATTCCCTGCGTTTTCCACCTAATAGATGCTCTCACTGGAAGCAGCGATTCCTTTGTTGCTCTATATCATTAATTTATAACAATATTTAGAATATTCCACAAGGCCTGACGTCCACTGGGGCACATAGCTCAGACCTGCGTTTAGCACCGATACTTCACTGACGCTTCCATCTGCATTGGCTTTTTTTTTAGTGGATTATCTCGATCAGCATTCCACTCTCTGTACTCATTTAAGGGAATTATATCCCACTGGCTGTGTCCCTGTCCATATGTGCAGTAACGGAGATATGGTTTGGGAAGATTTTCACTGTTATTCATTGCTCAAATTATATTTCTGTTTTACCCTGTTTGAGTGTAACTTGCGAGCAGATACCGCTGCTCCTGTTTCCCACACGGTTAAAGACTGACACGCTCAGATATTCGCACGGCCGTATAACCACCACATCGGCTGACTCTGCATAAAACATAACAATCATAGTAACTGTGGTAAGTTCCATGAACACGTAGGATGAACATTCAGCGTGTGTACAGAAAGTTCAGAAGGTAAAGGGAATGGTGCTCTTCATTGCAAGGATGACGAAGAATAAAACAAATTACCAGCTACAGCTGATCTAATAATGGAAGCGAGACTGAATGATAAATAAGCAAACAAAACCGATTGATTAGTAATTTAAACTATAGTCTTATAATGATGGGGAAATATCAACTAACACATGATTAATAGTCTCTTGAGAAGGCAAGGATGGAACAGGAAGGTTGACGAACATTGTGTACAGATCTCCGTCTAACCTATTATGCAAAAATATCAATTGTAGCAGGAGGAAATGGAGAGTAAAAGTGGGAAATTATTGCATTATAATGAGTTTAGTGGAATAGACTTTAACTAATAACAAGTAACTTCAAGGATCATTGTAACTGTTTGAGTGGCACAAGAGAATTTGAAGGATTGAAATAAAAATTGACACATTAAATGGCATCTTGGTAAACACTTATGCATGTGTTTACGTGTTTTTTTTAAAGACTCCAGAAATTATGTCAGACAAAATATATAAACGATACAAATCAAATGACAAATCCACGCTGAATAACTGCGTAGTGTCAAAGTTAAATTAAGTCGTACACACTAAGCACATCGAAAGCTAGTGTTAGGAGGGCAGAAGAGAACGACCAGGAAGAGCATGAACACTGCTAGAAGCGTTGGAAAGCTGTACAAAAATCCATGAAATGAAGTTATCAAGTAACACATAACAAAGTAGCTAAATATTCTAACAGTACATTGACACAAAAGAGAATAAAAAATAAACAGCAGGAGAATTTGGACACCAATCAATGCACAGGGTGTAAGAAAATGTGAAGAGGGAGGCAACGGCAGATCTTTTAGCGAATTACATTGCTTAAGAGTTCCTTTGAAGTGGAATAAGGTGCATTTGCGACTGGAAGGCTGGATTCGAAATTATCTAGAATCACATAAGAATGAAGTCGAGCAAAATGTAACCAAGACAATGAAGCTGAGGTGATCAGGCCCAATCTCTGAGGAATAGTCTTCCAGACTTGAAACGTTATCTTGGTTTGTCTCTCTGCACAGATGCAGCAAGACCTGCTGAGATTTTCCACAATGTCCTTGTTTTATTTTTAATACTAAACTTTCTCTGTCCTGCAAGCTGGGAAAATATGAAGTGAATATGCACTTAAGGTGAATGGTTCAGTAAGTCCCTTGTGACTAGGAAACTGAAACAACCCCATCAAGGCAAGGCACAGTCCGATATTTACCAGCCGTCTGCTCTCACCACACCTAAAGAACGCAGTTATGCCGGCCTGTTCAAGAGTGCAGTGGAGCATCCATTGTTCCAATCATACTCACTCAACTCTTTTTATTCGGTACATCGATCATTGTACCAGTGAAGCTTCTTGCTCTCGTCCAAATCTGAGGGAATAAAAACAATTTTGCTTCCAATTTCCACGCTGCTATGCCCTTAAACTGCTCCATCTCCGGCATTTCCTCTTTCTTCCTTAACCTCTCTCTCGTCATTTATTGAATAGCGCGCACATCACTTTTCATGATAAGCCTAGTGACTATCACAGACACCTCGACCCATGCTCCTCCACAACATGCTTCCTGTGATGCCTCCATCCCATTCTCCCAGTTCCCTCAGCGACTTCACATCTGTTACGATGATGCTACTTTCTAAATAGTCACTTTGGGCATGTGTCCCTTCTTACATAACCGAGCATCCTCACACTCTGTTGCTGACAAGACCCTCAAGTGTGTCCTAGCCACTTCCCTCACCTCTGCTCGCACATGCCCCCTCCCTTCTAGGACCATGATATTTCCCCTATGCCCCCAATTTTCAACAAAGCCATCTCCAGATTCGAAGAATAATCTTGTGCCATTTTCGCCAACTCCACCAAGACACCACCACAAAACAGAACTTCCAGTCCTCCCATCAGTCAGCATTCAGTCGGAACCATTCCCTCTGGGCTACATCGACAACTTCTCTATCACCCCCAAACTTTCATGCCGTTCCCATGGCACCTTGCCACGTAATTACAGAAGTTGTAACTCCTGACCCTTTCCCTCATCCCTCCTCACCGTCCAATGGCTCAAACAGCTCTTTCAAGTGAAGCAGTGCTTCACTTGCACCACCTTCAAATCGGTCTACTAAAGTCACTGCACCTAACGAGGTCTCCGCGACATTGGACAGATTAAAGTCTGACGAGAAGACAGCTTTGCAGGACATCTTCAGTTTGTCCACATAAAAAAACCCAATCCTCCCTGTCGGTTTTCATTTCAACACAACGCATGTCAATTCTTGGGCAGCTACAATATTTCAGTGAACCCCAACACAAACTGGAGGAACAGGGTCTCATCTTCACTTTAGGCACCTTACGGCCTTCACACTTAACATTCCATTCAACAACTTCAATTTTTTAACTCTTTTCTCTATCCAAACTCCCTTTTTAATCTCACTTTTCTCCATTCACTCTTATTTCATCAACTTATATTGCAGTAATTTATACATCGTTTTTACCTTATTAATCTGCTCCTCGATCCTATTTCTATTATTGTTTTTCCCCACCACTGTCGCCCTCACCAATCCCACCTCTTAAATTGCTAGCTGTTACTTCTTCCATGTTTTCGATCACACAATCCTACTATTGTTCTGCGATCATCACTTTCTGCTTTCTTACATATATGCGACAATCATGGCGGTTTTTAGCCCATACCACTACCATTAACAATCCTTGTTTCATTGAATCATTATTACATCTTTGGCAATCTCTCCTTTTACATCACCGAACAGAGTTTTTTTTCACCATCTTCACCTGCTCCTCTCCCCTTAAACTGTATAAACCTCATTAAAAAAAAATCTTCAGCTCCCTCGAAGGGTCGTACGGACTCGTCATGAGTTTCTCTCCCCACAAATGCTGCTGGACCTGCTAAATTTTCCCAGCATTTTCTGTTTCTGCTTCAGTTTACAGCAACCCCTATTAACGGAAACTGCTGGTTAATTTTCTACAAAGACTACTGGTCACACACTGACAATTATGAATTCAATATGATGCTGTAAACAAGAGTTTCAATATCTACCAATATGAACGTTTTTTTTTTCTCATAATTTTCAAATTCCAGGAAATAAACGTAAAAAGAATAATCATTACAGACTGGCAGGGGCAAAGAATAAAATCAAAAATTAGAATATTTTTCATTGCCTGAAGTTGTTAAATTCAATTCTGACTCCAAGAGGCATTAATATACCTAATTGGAAGCTAAGGTGTTGTTCTTCCAGCCTGCATTAACCTTCATTGAAACATCACAACAGACTGAGGACAGAATTGAGCATGAGAGCAATATGGTGAATGGAAATAGCAAGTCATAGGAAGATCGGGATCATGACTGACACAGATCATTTTATTTACCGCAAGACAAGCAAGTCTGCTTTTGGTCTCCCCAGTGTAGACGAGATTGCACTGTGAGCAGCGAATACATGAGAGTACATTGAACAAAGTGCGTGTAAATCGCTGTTCGAGCTGGACAGATTGGTTGAGGCTTTGAAGGTGAAGGGGAAGGAAGTAAAGTTGCATTCAGTACAGCTCCTTCCATTGAACGTAAGAGTGCCCTTGGAAACGCAATAAGGTGTTGGATTGCACCAAGGAGTCACAGAGAGTGCTATTCCTTTAGAGTGTTGACAGGCTAGGGAGGGGTCCATGTGTTTGTTGCTGGCATAATGCTAAAATTCTTGGAAGTGGCGTTGGCTGCTGGGGTTTAAGAATGAGTTCCAGGGAACCATGTCCTAGTCTCAGGAAGAATGTGTGCAGAATAGCTGGATATGCGGACAATGTTCAGAGGGAAAAGAGTGGGGTTTACTTGTTTGGGGAAGAAGCGAAGCTTTTCAGGATGTTAATTGTGAAACGTAGCTTCATCAGATATGTGGGACGTGAGAAATGTCGGAATAAAAGAGAGTCCTTACTGAAGGAATTGTGTGAAGTGTTATAGCGAGACAACTGTGGAAATCCGTGGATTTGTAAAGAATATTCGTCGACAGCATATAATCAGCAATTGAGGCAGGGAATTCACGGAATGCAGGTATTGGAGGTGGATGATGTGATAGTGAGAAAGGGATGTCATTGGGAGCAAAATTGATTAATGATATGTTTACAGACATTCAGGGGAAAGCAAGAAGTGGCACGAAAACAGCCCTCGCTATTCCAAAAAAAAAAAGAAATAATCCTGGGATTGGGTCGGAATTCATTCAGGAACGTCCAACATGACCACTCCCCAAAAAGGCAGATGTAACTGGGGTCCATGCTGGCAGCAAAACCCACACCGACGTTAGTGCAACTATGACAAGAGAGAAAAACGTTTTTTTTTCACGCAGTGCATAATTGGGGTTTGAAATGCCAAGCCTGGAATTGTGGTGCAGGCAGTTTCTATAGCGGAATTTAAACTATGAATGGGTGATTATCAAAATGGAAGCAATGTGCAGAGTTAGAAAGAAAAGGCAGGAGATTGACGCGAAGTTAAAATGTCCAGAGAGCGGTGTAGACACAATGGGGCCGTCCATGTACTCCTTTACAGTTGATTGGTTCTGTGATTCTTATTTTGCGGAAAAAAATAAAAACAACTTAATGTTTGTTTCCTCAATGACAGAACGAGTTCAGCCAGGCTGAGGTGGGGGTTTGTGGATGTGGACTGTTCGGGCCTCTTTTGGTTGAAGAAAATTAGAGCCCTTAATAAGCCAATGTTGAGGAGGGAGGTTTAGAGGGATTGGATGTACATAGTGAAGAGTAGCAATTAGGGCCAGGTAACTGGAAAATGTTGAGGTGATGTAGGGCATCTGAATAATCACAAATATAGGTAGGGATTTTATGCACAGTGGGGAGAAAAAATAGAGACAAATATGAAGGAATAACTTCATCACGGTAGGCACTGCTGGAGACAATGGGTTAAATAGGATAGTGCTTTTTGGGACTTTATATAAAGTAGGTACAAGTGAGCTGCAGAGCTGGGGCAACATGAGGCTGGAGGGATCAGAGGGATGTTCTCCTTTGGAGTTGAGGTCGGTAGTAGGCTTGAAAACAATGGTTTGATGTTTGTTGGTGGGGTTTTCGTCCAAATGGGGTGAAGAAGACGTATCTGTGTTTTGGTACACAGATTCCGGAAGGTAGAGGACTGTGTGCCAGGCAACATGCGCATCAAATTGAGTGTGTCAACTTCGCTTTTTTGTACATTATGTTAATGTAAATGAATGAACACACAGTCACACAAAACTACATGTTTATGAAGTCTGTGATTCTGAGCCAAGCTCATAGGAAAACCAAAAATAATTTAACTGCCGATGTGACTCTACTTAGACACTCGGCCATAAATTGGCATAGTGACTTATAAACTGACATTGTGATGATAAAGTAACCAGAAAGATAGAAAATAAGTAATCACCCCCAAAATGACAAAGGGTCCTCAATCCTGAGCAATAATAAAACTCTGTTTTTTGCAAAAGAAACAAAAACCAAGAGATTACCCATGTCCCAAATGAATCGAAGAGCCATAAATTGTCGCCCTGCTGTATACACTGTCCCAATAATTAGAACGTAATCCATTGAATTTAAATGTTCGATCACCTTCAAACTAGCACTGAGATATTATGTACCCAACTATCTTAAAACTAACTCGCTACCCATATACTGCCTCACTCCTCCAAAATTACAAGCTCCCCACCAACGAACCCTCGAAAACCAATAAAATAACGTTAACTTCGCGCTGTCGAAAAACTGCCACTCTCGTCCTAGCAACGCAAAAATAGTATATAAAGTCACATTCTGATTTGTTGAAATAGAACATGAAACACCACTGATAACATCAAGTTCTACTGACACAAGTTCCATACTGGGACAATGCAATATGTACCAATGATCTGACGGAACACCGGTAAACTGATAATGTGCCAGTTAACTTGTTGAGCGCCATAAATCTATGGGCAATGGCAGACTGAGACAAAAAGACAAATTGACTCTAATATATCTACCCATACTACCATCGATGTACTGAATCGTGTACTCATGTCATATTTAATAAAAACTGTAAGGCAATGCGCTATCAATTAAGTGAACTATTCAAATAAAGCGCATAATCACTAGTTAAAAACGTCTTTAGTATTATATGAATCATCCAGCTCATTAAAAAACACAGGCAAAATAAGATGATACGGACAACAAGAGCTGATAATGAACTATCAATAATGAAGTAAATCAACCATTTGGATTAATATGATCCCATTAAATTTATCCGCTTCCTGATTAAACCTTACTTATCTTCTGAAGGCTGACTGGCATCAGTCAGCTAGATATATGAATGTCCGACATTAGCAATTGGATTCAACCACCAATTCAAAAAAACAAGTGGAAACTGTGTGAACACAGGCAAGGTCGTGGCACGGCCTTCGCTGGAAGGCCGGGGATGAAGTTGGGCCAACTTAAAGCCGGTTTGAACATTAGGCAGAAGCATTCCGTGCCCTTCGAATGAAAGCTCGGGATTATTTGGGACCATTGAAAATGTTTCGAACATTAGCTTAATTCATTTCTCGGCTTTAAAGTTTGGCTCGGGACGATTAGGGACCAACAAATAAAATTTCCATTGTCGGCAGTCCATAATTGTTCCACTGAACACCTACTTTGACTCTGTCTGTGCTGGAGAGTAGATTATTGCTAACGTGTGATTAAGAGAGAGACATTGGCGAAATTGAATTTGAAACACATTCACATATTGGATATGGGTAAACGCCAGGCACTAATCAAAGCAGCAAAACCAATATGCCGAAATTCCGCCAGGGGGACAGAAAGATAGGAGCGATACTGAATAATCATTGATTTTACATGAAGCAGCAGTCCAGTACTACTCCAAAGGTGTCTGTGTTAGGGGAACTTTCTTATATTTAGGCATTACTGGCATCATCAGAAGTGAAACATTAAATGCTTCAGCATTGTATGTAAGCAGTGATCAAGCAAGCCAGCAGATAACAAATGAAGTATTGCATTGGGGTTTTCGAAGTGATACATTTTAAGGTAAATTGACAGTTGGCAAAATGTAATTCATATAAAGGGAGAAATGCAAATACCATATCCAAATAAGGATATCTTGCTGATTCAACATCCATAAATTGACACGAAGCACACGACTGTAAAAAAAAAACAAGCACCTGATACAATAAGTATATCGCACCCGCCACAACAATCAGCTTAATGTCCAAATCTGCAATTTTCTGAGCACCAAGCAAGTGATTTAGAATTCATCACTTAACCAAGTTACCACAACCCATCAGCTCACTCCTCGCTATGAATACAAATGAATACAATGTAGAAAAGCTACCCTGTGCTCTGAAACTGACCAAGCACCTCAGAAATCCTCCAGTATATGTCACTTGCCATATTGTCTAGCCATCCTTTGGAATTTAAACTGATAGACTACCCAGCAGCCCAGAACCATCAAAAACATTCAGGACACAAACAAAAGAGGCTTACTCGTTATCCGAGGAAATCTTTATCCCTCATCAAAATCTTATCCGTAAAGTGATGCCCCTGGTCTGTTCTGGGAAGCTTGGCTACACCGAAGCATTTTTTTAGAATAATCCCAGATCGCCAGTAGTTTGAGGACGGTGTTGTTGAGGATGTGGTGGCATTTGGGGTATTTTTTTTTGGGCGGGGGGCGGTGGTAAATGCCGACATGCTGGCTGCAGATGTTCACAGGCTGAGCAATGGCAATAGTCAGTTAAACCCGCCAAGGTAGACGTTTTGTTTGTAGCACATGTCAGACTGTTTCGACAGTTTACCGACATCTTATTTCCTGACCAACAATCAATGGCACTGATTAGATTATTTGCAGGCAACATTCTGTCATTTTTTTCCCCTTGGATTTGTGCTGTCATCCCGATATACAACCTCGATGCAGTGGCCTGGATATTTTCAATGTCCAAAAACTTTATGTCAATATTATAAGGGAGCAGTGACGAAGCTGCTGGTGCAGACATAACCACAACGCCAGGTGCTTCCTGTCAGATCTGCACAGCAGCAAAACATACAGTGAGTGTTATGTTTTTTTTTTTCTGCACATTAGGAGCTGCTTTGTGATTACACACAAACATCTTCAATACTAATTACTCATCTTGAAAAGAAAACATATTTCATGTTGGAACAAATATCCCTGTGTTCTCTACTTCTCCCCAAGACTAATGCTGAATGATGGAAACACATTTATTCAAGTGATTGGCAATATTTCCCGAAGAAGTTGCACGTACATTTCGGCAGCATATAGAGAATGATTTAGGAGCGGCACAGTTCCGATTGGGTAAATGGGGTAAAGCGCCCAAGTAATAATGGTGGTCTCTACACATCTGTTATTGGTGATAATGGTAACCAAGCAACTGCCCTTTAAATGAAACATTTTCTTAAAGTGTGACAACAATGGGCACCAATAAATTAGAAGACAAGGAGATGCAGCCGGTATTTAGATTTAAGGTTATTTCAATCTCAATAGTTAGTTAAATCGCTAAGTTTAGCTGCATGAATTTTAAATGTATTGACCATCATTTTATATGGAATGTCCGTCAAATTCTCCTCCACAACTTTGAAAAAAATAAACTCGTTATGGGACTGCAGACAATCCAATGAAATATATAAGTAGTAGCCACAAAAAAATCCAGTGCAAACTCACAGCGTCATCAATATACGCAGAGTTATTTATCTGCGAACCTTTTAAACTGGGCCCTTCGGCCTTGCATCTTAGAAAGAGAAGTTCTAAATAGATATTTGCGTTGATTGTGTCTGTCTCTTTCCTATGGTGAAAAGGCCTCTCGACAAAATGTACCAGTGTGTCAAGTATTTTTAAATGCTTAATACGTTTAATGCATTTATGAACTTACGGTTCAATGTGCTGCAGTCTGTCTGACATTGACAGCGGTAAACCACACGCTCCCCAGCTCAAACACAGATTATAATCAGGACGCAGAAAATACATCGCACTACGTTTACAAATTAAAACTTTGCAGCTTTCAAACAGACCGAATATGGTAACTCATTTCCTTTCCTTCCTCACAGGAAAAGGTGGTGGATGGGTCCTCGGCTCGTTTTCTCCATGAATGGGCTGGTTCACTCTCATTGGTTTGTTCGCAGGCGGCAGTATAGAGTTCTCACATGATAACATCTATCGGTTATTTGGAAGGAAGAGTCACCCCTGTACAAGAGTTTTCAAATTCTTAATTGCCGACTAAGCCGGGTTTTCGGAAGGTTTTCGAAGGACAGCTCGGCATCTGTGCACAGCATTCGGTTCATTCGCAATTCCCATCGCAGGAACCCGCTGCCGGGACGATGCTGCGGTCCTTTCTGACTCTAACTGCACTGCAGCTTTTAAACTGTGAGTGATTACAAATTGATGTCATCCTGTTCTATATTGAGGCTTCCACTATTAGTAAACAATGAATCCTATCAATACACATGTGATATTTACTGCTTATATTATTGAGATTGTTGGGAAGGCAATTTCAGGATTTGTTTTCAATATTAACAATTTTCCCTATTGTGTAGTGGGATATTGATGCATAATAATAAGCAGAGCGAAGGAAGCTCGCTATCTGAAATGCCGGAGAATGCAGAAACCCTCATCACATTTAAAACATGTTCGGTTGCGCATTCAAATTATGGTAGCGCAGAAACCAAGGGGCCAAAACTGTAAAGTGGGGCAAGGCGGTGTCCGATTGTTCGACCCGCGAAGATCCCTGTTCCCTATCGGAGTTCACCTGAGGTCCCTTTACCGGCTGGCTAGTTCGGAGTTAAAAAAACATTCCTAACTGAGAAAGTTGTACAAATGTAAAGCAGATGGCTTTCCCGAGAGATAGTGTTCCAGTACGGGCTTTATTTATGGAAAAGGGACGATGTAAATTTATTTCTGCCCTTCATTATTATCGTATGAATTGAAGATTGAAGTGTCGAGTTTATTGCTGACATTTCATCCAATGATTATTTTAGGTTGTTCAAGTGATTTCAAAATCGATCATTTTGAATCGTATTTGAAAGGTGTTTCTCCTGATTGGTGGTTGTTTTAAATGTCCATTTGATATTTACCTCAGGCTGATTTAAATCTGAAATAGAACATAAATAACATAGCATATGCATTTATTGAGTCCCCTGCGTCTATCCCTTACGGACAGCTCATGAGGATTTACACTCTGATCGGACAATATCAGCTGAGCTTGTACGACGTACAGAGCCACCAATATTAGAGTAAAATGTAGCGGAGTCTTGGTTTACGCCAATTTGATGAGTATGAAGCTGCACCTCCTAACGTGTGAGCCACCCCACACATTAATGTCAGGGGTATTTCTAGTCGACGTCCCGTCTGAATTATGTGTGATATAGAGGCAAACACTAAAGCGTCTATAACAGTTGGTTCAGCCTTGGAGTGATTTGCAAGTTCGATAAATAGTGTAAATTGATATAAGATTAAAGAGCACAATTAATATGATAATGTTTTCTATTGGTGATTAAGTGCATTCTTCAAAGATATTGTTACTGCAACCTCTTTAACTGGTGGGAAATGGCATTTATCAATGTGCCTGATTAATTTGTCAGTACATCCTTCCAAGTTATGACCACCTTGTAAAAAGTTTAACATTCACATTTAATTGTTTATTTTGAAAGGTTATGTCAAAAGTACGTTGGTTCAAATGTATTCCGTATTCTATTTTTTTCACGGTCCCATGTGGTGTTTAATGAGGTATCGAGTCTTGTGCCTTTATTTCCTTGCACCTGCCTGAATTTTTGTTCACTTTTATGTCGATGCTTTGTTGCAGCTTTTTTTGCTGATTCCAGTGTGTCTCTTCGGTTACAATTATAAATCCCTAATTAGCGACATTAAATGCTCGTTTACTGAAATGGAAAATCGCTGCACTCTTGTCAAGTAAACGGTAAAAGGCATATGGTTCTCTAAGTCAGTTTCCATTATTTAAAAATAAATCATTGACTCTATATGCCAGATATTGTAATTTTTTGAGGAACTTGTCTTTTAAATCAAAGAACTGCTGGAGGCTTGTTTTATATATTGCTCCAGAAATTATCTTCACATATCCAGGACTGAACAAAATGCTTCGTCGAAAACTGGAGAAGTTTTCCCTAAATGCTTGAATAGTTAGGGTTGTGGAGGTGAATTAATTTAATTTAATTAAGTAAATTTAATTTAATTTAATTAATTTAAGAGTTAGTTTAATTGTGATGAAATCTGAGCTTGTAGACACTTTGCGCATGTGTCTACTTTTAAATCCATCAAGATCAACCGGCCACATTTTCCTCATTGCTTTTGGAGACCGGAAACTAGGCTATTTTTTTTTTTTACAGCTAATTAACTTAATTCCATATGAAACTGAGACTTGGATGGCAAAAAGTCGAAACCTATCACACTCCCAGCATTTAACGTTTATCTTGACCTCTGTGCCTCTTGTACAGAAAGAACAGATTCGACATACAATTCTAACCTGGTAACTGAAATTCAGCGGAGAAGTAGCGGAGACTGACGCTCTTCGAATGGAACGTATCATTGTCTGGAATGTAAATTAAGTCAATGAGTGCAGAATCCGAGTCAGGGCTGAAGTCACCGATGAATGACCCAATGCACATATTTCATTAACTCAATTTCCTCAGTTGAAATACGGTCAAACCTACTTGTGATCAAGTGAAATAAGAAGGATGCAAATGTTTTTTTTTCCAGCATTTGCGGGTTGGACACGACTTTTGAACAGAATGCAATAAAATATTAATCATTGTCAGCATTAATATTGCTTGCATTAGCTTTTGCCATGAGTACAATTGTTCAATCCAATCTCCAAACAGTTACATAACAAAAAAATCTTATCTTTACGTATTTGCTCTGAGTTTTGGTTAGCTTTTATTTTCTCCTAAACAATGAACTTTTGATCTGAAGTTGTTGTTTCTACTTCATACTTTTTGCATGTAGAGAGTCAATAAATTATTAAGTTCTCTCCTCCTCCTTCCACGTTCCCGATAACTTTGATATAGAATTAAGGGGATCTCGGGATTTTTTTTTTTTTCCAATTACTTTGCACCGGGGCGAGGATTTTTTTTTTTTGCTGCTTTGTCGGTCGAAGGCACTAAAATAAATTCTGGTTTACTGACAGTGAATAACTTCGAATATTGTTATCAGATACATTTTTCATTTTCTGAAAAACATTTATATGGTTATTTACTTTAAATTTAATAAAACAAATCATAAAGAAGCTTTAATTTTAACATCCTAATTGTGTCACTAATTTAACGAAGTTTTCCTGCAGAGCGCAGAAAGGAGGCAGAAGATGAAATTTCTATTATCCAGAATAATTTTCACAAACCAAGCGCTGATCAGGTTCAATTCCCCAAAAGGGGTCCTATTGTGTTCAACTTTGGAATATGTGGGATTAGACGGAGCGAAATTTTAAAGGGATAAAACAAAAAAAAACTGCGGATGCTGGAAATCCAAAACAAAAACAGAATTACCTGGAAAAACTCAGCAGATCTGGCAGCATCGGCGGAGAAGAAAAGTGTTGACGTTTCGAGTCCTCATGACCCTTCAAACTTCTGTTGAAGGGTCATGAGGACTTGAAACGTCAAGTCTTTTCTTCTCCAAAGCGGTCGGACCTGCTGAGATTTTAAACGGTTTATTTAACTTGTAGAAATTTCATTGAATGCATATTACGGACTGTTTTAATTTCCGTTCATTGGACATCAAACAGGAAAATTAATAAATCCAATCTTAATAACTGCAATATCTAAATAGTAACTTGCACGTGCTTAACAAAAACTTTGAATACGCGACCAAGTACATGTCACATTTCGATTTAATCCAGAATACAACTCAAATACCTGGTCAGTTAGTTTTAATTTCTCCCCTGCTGCTCTTGCACAGGCAACGAAGTGTCAAGTGTAAATGTTTCTAAACCAAGTTTGCTGGAAGCCGAACGCCTTTACTCTTAGAGAAGCATGTATAATATTTTGGGATGTTAGTTCACTGACTGAACGGTCAAAGGCTTTTTAATGTGCGGTTCCTGCCAACTGAACTCGCACACACATTTTTCAAAAAGATGTTTATCGGTGGCAGAGATTTCTGAATGCTGTGTGCTAAGATAGACTTATGCACAATGACTGGTAATTTTGCAAAGTTAAATTGTAAATTGAAATCGATCAATGTTGTTTGTGATAGGATAATTATGGTTCTAATGAATATTAATTGCACACTGAAAGCTGAGGAGAGCACCAGATCCCACATTTTCCCAGGAATTAACCTGTGAACATAATTGATTATTTGTTTTTTATTGGGGGGTGGGTGTCAAATATTTTTAAATTAAAATCAAGTTTACTGAGGCAGACATTTAAATATGCGAATATTATTTCGGTGAACATGAATGTCCGCCATTCCCAAATGCTACATATTTATTTTTACACAGGATCTTGTTGTAGTTAATGAGATATCAGATCTGAATTCTCAAACTCGTTTCCTTTTATGTTGCTTTATACCAGGGTTTAGGACGCATTCATATCTTGTGCATGTTATACTTAATGAGGAGATGTTTGGACTGCCGATCAAGGGGGTTGCTATGACCTGGCTGGTGCGCAGCTTCTTTAGTATTTTTGCCATTGCCATTACCAAGGCAATCAAAGACTACTCCTACAAACTCCTGAGTTATATAGTCTAGGTAGGCGCTGGCTTTGTGCAGGGATTACAGAAATCATGCAAGTGTTGCAGAAATCCAACTGAGGGCGGGAATCAATGTGAAATGTTCTATAACTTGTTTAGCAGGGAATATAAATATGGTCGAAAATCCTCCTGGTTAAAGTAAAAACCCGAACCCATTTTAACGCTCAGTCAATTGTGTGAAACCAACAAATGGAAAGTGATCAAGAAACATGCAGGTCACAATTTCATCGGGCGCCAAGGTTGGTGATGTAAAGATATCATCGATAGTATGTTAGAGGGACTTTAGATGGTGAGAAGGTGATCCGTGTAATGGGGTATTCTCGGGATCTCCTGCGTAAACGGTGACCAGTTAATAACATGAACTTGCTGCTGAGCCAGTACTGGATGCTTCATTAGGATTGGAAAACAGATGAAATCACAAATCACGGGATTATTTCTTCCGAAACTGGACGGGAAATCTACCCTCAGATAATGATGCAAACTTGGGTGTTTGTGAAATATTTTAGCATAAAGTTTCTGCAAACCTTATGTACAAAAAAGGACAAAATATTCTCGCCGTTGCTTTTGAGAAATAACTTTTCTGGCCGTTTCATTGTTTTCTTACCCCATGAAACTTTAATTCTCAACATTTCATTTCAGGCAGAACTGGGAGCGGTCAGGCTGATCCATCAGGTAATAACTCTGAATTTTCGGATTATTTGACATCGTCCTGTCCACTCAACGTCAAATAAAACTAACAGTCAGAGACAATTCAAGTACCGATTTGATCAACAATTAACTCACTCTCCCAATGCCTTTCAGGGAGGAATGGAAAGTTTCCTGCACTCCGGTAATCTTTCATAATTAAACACTGTTGAGGGACAATTGCTGCCGAATGAAGAGCGACCATGACTGGGGAGGTGAAGCTCAATAACAACTGATACTGCTAGCGAATCCCAAATGGGCTGCCAATTCGCGAATTCCATCCGGCCAGAGATGTAGGTCACGTGACGTTACAGTTCCGGTGTTTCGGGGAGGGTGGGGCTGTCTTTCAGAAGGAGCTTCCAAATTGCCCCCCCGGCTGGATCTCAGTCAGTTAGCGCTTACAGTCACGTCCATCTCCTGGTCTCTGGGGGCTGGAATATATTCTGAACCTATCGACCGACTGTCCCAGAAGGGGCATCTCTCCCATTTATTACCGATTCGTTTAAAGGGTTGAATACAATTGTAATCTTGCCTTTGACACTTTTGATATAATTTTTTGGGAAATTGTGCGCAGGTCAATAAAGCAAATTCTCCTGCTCTGCCCTGTAGAAAGTGGAGACCGGGTAGTTGGGGCTCGTGGATTTAATAGGTTATAATTCTGCTCATTTTATTATATTTTACAGAGGCAGTGAAACTGAGACTTGCGAATGGGAGCAGTCGCTGCGCAGGAAGAGTGGAGATTCACTACAGGGGGCAGTGGGAGACTGTGTTTGATGACAGCTGGGATCTGCAGGACGCCGCTGTTGTGTGTCGGGAGCTGGGCTGCGGGACCGCGGTCTCTGCACTGGGCAGGGTTCACTTTGGGGAAGGTTCCGGGCCTATTGTGACGGATAGTGTTCAGTGCAGCGGGAACGAGGCCGCCCTGCGGGAGTGTAGATCAGCTCGCTGGGCTCATTATTCCATACCGCCCAGCGCTGATGGCAGGGCGATCTGCTCATGTACAAATATACTTTCTGCTCTCATCGCACGTCGGGTCTGATTTATTTGCCTTGGAGTAATGGTGGAAATGCTATTTTGGGACTGCTCATAGCTGAAAAATGATAGTTAAGACAGGACAGTCCATTTTGGACTTAATGTTTATTCAATTAGAAATTATGAGTAAAATAAATTCATTTCAAAAATTGTGTTAATTTAAAAAATAAGCTCACATCGCACTGGCACGTTGTGCCCCGCTTTGTATGGCTGCTGGTTTCCTGCTGTGACCTTCCGAGGAGGGGGAATAATGTTGGGAAAATCCCGCAAGCAATTACCCTCTCCCTCCCCAGTCACACGGATAGTTAGGGATGCTGTTGCGGGATTCAGTGAGAGCGATTGTGGAGCCCGGTTGTTCAGTTCCCGGCTCTTAGTGTATTGTTTTTTTTATCCCTCCCTTTATAAATTCCCTGGCTAACGAACCCGGGAGAACTTGACAGCACGCCGCAGTATTTGATCCAAGCTCATGTGTGAACTCTCGCAGGGAGCAGGGGATTTCCCCAAATGAAGTTGAAAATTCCCGGGCTGTTCACATATAGCTCAAGGCGCCAATACTTCTGCAGGGACGGCATGCTCATTACTGCTGTACCTCTGGTATCCTAGAGGCCATAGGACGGAATATTTGAGCTGATATTTTACACGTTGAGCAATGGGAATTGGGGACGAAGCTTTCTGTGCATAGGGAGAGACTAAGTCACGGGGCAGCACGGGGATTAGCTGCAAACAGCATCCCGATGTTAACTGCACATACCATTCGTTTCAAAATGTAATCGATATTGAGATCGAAAGAAGCACATGATTTCAAACAAATATGTTAAGTGCAGTGCAGGACACAATTGCAGTGATTAATCTTAACAGCGTTATGTTACTGGATGAATTGCGGAGAGTTCTCCAAACCCGACCCAAAGAAATCCGGGCACATGGACTTCGCCTGGTCATCATCAGAACCGATTCATTAGCAATTTACCACATTGTTGGATTCTGTTGCACAGGCAGCAATTGTAAAACTGAATAAGTCTTTTAAAACTAAACTCAAGGGAGATTAAATGGAAACCCCACTTTCTAAGTTACTGATCAATGACGAACTATCTTCAACTGTTTCACTGATGTCCCACTTTACATTCTATGTTCAGAAGAGGAGTTTGTTGATCATGATTGCTCAGTGGTCATGTCTATTCACAATTCATCAAATTAGGAAGCAAACCAGGAACACACCGAGCAAATCCAGGGCAACATCCATGACTAAAATGATAAACTACAAGTAAGAAGTGAACACTGAGCAAATAGACACGTTCTTTTGAGAGCATTTAGCATTTCAGTTGGTTGCAAATGGTAAGATGTGGAAACAGTGCAGTGCAAAATTGTTTTATTAATTTTCTTATTTTCATTTTTTTGTTACGTTTTTTCCATTTATATATTCTCATGGCGATTTTCAAATTGCTTTGGGCTGTATTTTTATTCAAAACAGGGAACTATGAAACCCGCTTGGTTGGTGGTGAGGACCGGTGTTCCGGCCAGGTAGAAGTGCTGCACGTAGAGCAGTGGGGGACGCTGTGTGATGTTCACTTTGCTTTAGAGGACGCCAGTGTGGTGTGTGAGCAGCTTCAATGCGGGGCGGTAAAGGAAGTTCCCAGAACCTCTCCCTTTGGGAAGGGTACCGGCCTGGTGTGGAAGGAAAATTACAGGTATCGCGGGAACGAATCCTGATTGTTGGAGTGTCCGGTTACATCCAGGGAAAATTTTAACTGCTCACATGGAAATAATGCGAGTGTCATTTGTTCGGGTGAGTCCTCTTATTCTATTCAGTCATGGAGCAAGATAATCTTTGCAGCAGAGAAAGCAGCCTTTTGGCCTGTCCAGTCTGTGCAGGTTCTCTGCAAATTTATCTCACCCAGTCACACACCCGATAATTTACAATAATCCTGCATTATTTTGCATTTATCTGAGATTTATATTTTTAAATATACGATTCATGTTCATCCTTCAGATTTTCAGGCAGTGCATTTCAGATCCTCGCAGCCAATTTCTTAGATGGTGCTCTTCATATCTTCATCCATCATATTCCCCGGCAATGAAAAGCAGGTCGTCATCACCATCATTTTAAGAGAGTGTATTTCAGATCCACACCCTTCACTTGCTCAGGCATGGCATTGCAGACCTTCATCCTTCACATTCTCCAACAGTACACAGCAGATCCTGAAACATGACAATCTTAAACAGTGCATTGTAGATCGTCAAAAGCACATTTTCAGACAGTACAATGCAGATCTACATACGCCACATTTTCAGACAGTGCATTGCAGGTCCACATCCACCTCAGTCTCAGACAGTGTATTTCACATCTTCATCCACCACATGCTCAGAAGGTGCATTCTGTATCCTCATCCAACACATTTCACGAAAGTGCATTGCAGATCATCATCCAGATATTCTCATCCATGTGCATTCCAGATCCTCAACACCAACATTCTCAGAGAGTGTGTTGCAGATCCTCACCCACTACATTCTCAAGCAGTGCATTACAATCCACATCCACCACATTCTCAGGCAGTGCATCGCAGATTCACATCACCACATTTTCAGACAGTGTATTTCGGATCCTCACCAACCACATTTTCAAGCATTGCATTGCATTCCACATCCACCACGTTCTCAAGCAGTGCATTGCAGATCCACACCAGCCACATTCTCAGATAGTGTATTTCAGATCCTCGTCACCAACAATCTCGGAAAGTGCATTTGAAATCCTCATCCAACACTTTGTCAGATAGCGTACAGCAGATCCTCACCTGCCACATTCTCAGACAGGGCATTGCAGATCCTCACCCACCACAATATCAGACAGTGAATTGCAGATCGTTGTCCAGCACACTCCATACTTTGCATACCAGGTCCTCATCACTCACATTCTCAGTCAATGCATTACAGATTCTCATCCATCATAATTTCAGACAGAACATTGCAGATCTTAATACAGCACATTCTCAGACAGTGCACTGCGGATCCTTATTCACGACAATTTCAGGCATGCATTGCAGATCCTCGTCCACCACATTATCAGACAGTGCATTGCAGAACCTAATTACTGACGCAATGCAAAATAAGCATCCTTACATCACCATTTTTCAGTATCATTTTGTTCAGAGGCCTGAGGTTTTTTTGCATTCCTTCTCCAAATGGAATATTCGCAGCTTCTCCAAACTACGGTGAAAAAGTAAGGTTATCATCTCCGGACACACCTTTTGAAGCATTTCTGCTTCTTTTCTAATGTCTTCAAACCCTCCCTAAAGTGTATTGTGCATAAATGGACGGATTACTCCAGTTGAGGCTGAAGTGAATCATCTAAACTTCCCAGCAGTGTACTCCGTGCCTTAATTATAAACCAAAGAGCTTGTAAATTTCATAGCCTTTTCGCAACCTGCGCTGTAAACTACAATGACTTGTACACATGCACCCGATGTTCCTCAGCTATTGGCATTCCTTTAGCAATGATCCCGTTCTTTATTTTTACTTCTGTTCGTCCTTCGTGTGACAATCTTGCTTCACTTGATGACACTCTCACTTCTCAAGCTCAAGGCCTGGCACAAGCTCGACTCAAGTTACTTAGCAGAGAAGTCCAGTCTGAGAATGAAGTGCAGTGCTGAGGGAATGCTGTCATATAAAATTTGTCGTGCTCCAGATGAGAGGTAAAATCGATGCCATGTCTGCATTCTTTAGTGAAGGTGGCTAAAAATATTAACAATGACTCTACTTTGAGGGAGACCCGGGAGTCTTCCTGGTGTCCTATCCAATATTAGCCCTCGAACAACAGCAAACAATGCAGCTCATCTGGTCATTATCAGACGACTGTTTGTGCGATTTTACTGCGCCCATTATGGCTTCGGCGTTACTTACATTGCAGCAGTGACGACAATTCACAATGGAAGTAAACGACTGTAACTTGCGTTGAGACGTCAGGTAGTTTTGAAAAAAAAAAGTTATCTAACTAAAATATGAATTTCTTTACTTCCGTCAAAAGTGGACAACCGAGACTTCCCTGAACTGAATTTCATCTGGCACTTCCCCGCCCGTTCTAACTGCTTCTCAGTGTCCGATTGAAATTTATCCTTTTCATATTTTACAACAATTCAACCTGCCGTGTAATATGAAACAAAATTGAAATTGTTCCCCTTACAATCAAGTCTGGGTGAGGAAAATATATTAACGGAAAATCAGAGTTTCCCGCCAGCTGGAATGTTCTGTTTCTCCGGCCTGGAGAAACGAAACGTTGGACATGACATTATGTCCCCATTCAAACAGCAATTCCATCTCCAAGCAGCCATTTTTCTTTTATTCCACAGGCGCTAGCATTTCTGACAAGGATATTTTGTGGCTCTTTGACGAAGTTCATTTGAAATTTCATCAAAAAAATATCCACCGCATTAATCTGATTAACACTCAGTAACATCATCAAATTACTCCGGCACGACCGTCCAATGCCATTGTCTCTTAAGTAATCCGACCTGGATTGTTAATTAACCCAGAATGTTTCAATGGTCTCTTACCTCTGCCCCAAGGTATCTTTCCAAGAAAAAAAGCTTTCCCAAAGTCAAAATAAAATTTTCTGGTCTGTTGTTACTACATTTAACTTTACCCCCTTTCTTGAACAAGGGTTTAATATTTGGAAACTACAGCTATCGGCATTGAAGAAGGATTGGAAGATTATGGCCATTATCTGGCGATTTCGGCTCTGACATTGGTCATGCTCCTTGAGTACGTCTCAGCAATTGCAGGTGTCCCCTCAAGTGCAACATCAGTTACCAAAGCTAATCCGTCCTCGTTATAAATAATTAGCAATTCCATTGTTTCATCTGCCTACTCCTTGACCATCATTGAGCTTCATTATAAAACTGTAAGATGCGCTTTAATGTTAGTGGGACTCTTTTATACACTCTGGATATTGTATATTAATCGTGGATAACACTTGCATTATCCAAATTCCATATTACATGCACTTTTTTTCTGCTTCATCTTACTCCCATCTATTTTAACACCCAGGGAGCTTTGGAGTTTTTGCATATTCCTGCACTTGTCTAAGCCAATTGTCCATTTCGATCGTGAATCATTTTCAGAGGTGGATACCTGCGCCTGCACGTCAAGAAAATTATTTACCACAATGTATGTTCAGACACCTGAGGCTCTGTTACGATCCCTGTTACCCTTTTCTTGAATAAGACTGCACTATTTCCTCCGATAATGCCATATTTCGTTTCTAGTTTCCTGAGCACTTTGGTTTGTCTCTTTAACATTATCTGCCCGTTCCAAAATCCCTGCCAAATTCGTTTAGACTGCCCAACAAATAAACCAGACGGACATCACCCCCAGATTTTTTCATGAGAAACACATGAAAACACCCATTTGTCCTTTCTTCACAGAACTGAGTCTAAAAGTCCATGGCAACAGATCACTGAGTCACATGAACTTGAGTAGCCTTCTTAAGCAGCATTTCTACCGCGAAATTTCATCAGTTCTATCCCTAGTACGTTGTGCTGCGACATTTGAATATTATCAATATATTCCTCCGCTAACAGCAAGTTGCTAGAATGTAGGCAGCATCATTAAACTTCATCTGCAGGCGTACATCCCTCATTCTACCTGTCATTGCGCCAGTAACGGAGCACGAATGCTGGCTGCTCACCGTCCCGGCCCAGAGAGCTATTCAGGCTCCCAGTGATATGCTTCATCTTAGCACCAGGAACAGAACATTTAATTGACCAATTATTGCCCAGGTTACATTGAACAAAATGTGCATTATTTTGCTGAACTTTAATCGTTGCTCTCAACGGTTTTCTTCTTGTAGATGAAAGCTGGTCACTGAGATTGACGAATGGGGGAAGCCGCTGTGATGGACGGGTGGACATTTACCACAACGGTCGCTGGGGCAGAGTACAGGACAGCCTCTGGGACCTCAGTGATGCTACCGTGGTCTGCAGGCAACTAGGATGTGGTGTGGCAATTGCCGCTTATACCTTTGCAAAGTATGGAGAGAGTGAAGGGCCCGTGTGGGTTAATGATGTCCAGTGTGGAGGAAACGAATTGTATCTCCGTAACTGCAGCTCATTTGCAATGAATTCATCTCTCAATGGGAGTATCGGCGTCGGGGTTCTGTGTTCAGGTGAATAAATAGTTCACTTTTATAGGAATATAAATAGAAATGTCTAATAAGGAGAAAAGTGTGAATGTACTTCAAATGTTCCTCGAGTGCTTTTAATCTAACTGCTTAACATTGGAGCTTTAACTGGTAGATGGAGATGGTGGGTACCGACAGGACTGATCAACAAGCAGGACATGCATTTTTGCTGCGCATTTATTACCGACAGAAATTTCAATTTTCTATCAGACAGGAAATTCTGACTGCGCGGTTGGGAGTGTGTGTTCCAGTTGATGGCGCGGGGTCGGGTGATGGTTTGAGGGGGAGGCGCGGTGGTGTCGGGAGGGCCCTTAAATCTTGGTGCGAATTTGAGTGTTACATTAACAATGTTTTCACAGAATTGCAGATCATGAACTGATCAGGGCATGGGGTATCTGGATTATTCCATCCTTGAAATACCGAGGCACTTACAGGCCTTTCAGCAGCAGAATGCTGACCTTCTCCGAAATGTCTGTCTAAAACGCCAACTTGGTTTCTTTTTCCACTGATGCTGCCAGACCCCCTGAGGAATTACAGTATTTTCCATGTTATCAATATAAAACAGCGAGATATTCAGAAATCGAGTGAAATAGGAGTTCGAGATGCGTGCAGGGGGGAAAGAAGCCGTGTACAATTCATGTTCATAAGTAGTTTGGGTCGAACGGTGAATACGAAAAGTTCAATTGACGTTGAAACAGCGCACATAGCATTGATCACCCAATAGGTGATATGCAAGCCAGAATATCATAGGAGTCAGGTGTCGGAATATCTGAATTATTTGTGCACTCCACATTATTTACTTCAAGTAATTTGAGATACATATTTTCAACCATAGAATCAGTTTCCTGTCACAGTCAAGCTAAATGTTTTTATTAAATTTGCTGGATAATAACGAATAGTTTATACTGAGTTATGAGATTACTGTGTAATCAAAGAATCATGATAAATACTGTATTTTTTGGATCAGAACATAAACAGTTAAGGCTGTCAGACGGTGGAAGCCCATGTGCAGGCCGAGTGGAGATTTATTACAACGGGACCTGGGGCTCAGTTTGTGATGATTCCTGGGATCTGACAGACGCTGACGTAGTTTGCAAACAGCTGCATTGCGGAAAGGCATTGGACGTGACACTTCCTGCCTCCTGGGGACCAGGCTCAGGTCCAGTTTGGTTGGAAGGCTTGAACTGTTCAGGGGAGGAATCGTTTCTCTGGCAATGCCCCTCGGCATATTGGGGTTCGCACGACTGTTCTCATAAAGAAGATGTGAAGATCATGTGCTCAGGTAAGGGTGACCTCAATGAACTCATTTTCTTTATAAGAGAACGTTCACACAGATGGCATTTTACTGAATGGCGCAGAAACCGCGCATGAACTGTCCATTCGGCTCAACGCGTCTGACTGCTGCTTAATCTGCTCATGAGTCTTACATGATCTCATCTGGCCCGAGCTGAGTTCCACTCTGTTATTCCCTTCGTGTGTTTATTAAATATCACAGTCAAGGTATCGGTACAATTCAACCCACCAAACTTCCATGAATTTATTCTAATCAGTAGTGAAATAATTTCGTGATTGACACGCCTATGCTGCAGTCTCTGAAGGTCTGCTTGCAGCGAGTGGAATCTGTCTTGGTGTTAACTGCAAGCCGTAGTTCATTTTGAATATTTACTTCAATTCTAATTAGCAAATGTTATATGTTATTCTTAAGCAAAAGTGACCCCCAGCAGCATTTCATGTGCACACCACGCCCCGACTTCTACTGTTATAAGTGATATCCTGCATTGTTCCCTGTTGGATCTTCTTTTTCTACCGTGTCACTAATTTCATATTCCCTGATCTCAGCCTTAATTCAGCTGTGGAATAAATTTTCGAAAGTTATTGTTTTTTTTTTTCAAAATCCATGTGGTTTACATACACATGATTATCTCCGAATTAAGTTCCTGAAACTTCTTCAAGTAAAACAATGAATTGGAAAATGTGTAATTCGCTCTTTTGAAATCTGTGTTGATTATCCTTGATTGTATAATTAAATTCTACATGTTCCTCTGTTACATTTCTAAAATAATTATCTCTATTCAGTAAACACATCTGGCACAACTTGGGTGGAGGGGGCACTGTTGACATGATTCCATTTATCACTGAAAATATCTGGAGATTTCTTCTTTCTTTGATAGAACACAAAGAGCTGCGGCTGGTGAATGGAAAGCATCGTTGTGAGGGGAGGGCGGAAGTGTTCTACAATGGGACCTGGGGAACAGTGTGCTCGGAAGCACTGAATCGCCATGATGCTGAGGTGATCTGTAAACAGTTACAGTGTGGCCCCCTGGTTTCTATAGACTATACCACTCGGTCATTCGGAGAAGGATCCGGACCTATTTGGCTCGATGAGATGGAATGTAATTTTCATGAGTCGGCCATTTGGCAGTGTCGGACAGACCCGTGGGGACAACACAACTGTTATCACAGAGAAGATGCAGGAGTTTCCTGTTCAGGTATCAGAATAAACCATCGAATGTGCGGGTATTATTTCACACATTGATGTCCAAATGAGTCAGCACGTTTCCTTACTCACAATAGGAAAGATAACGAAGGGACAACCGGACAGTGAGAAGAATTGCGGTCGAGAATCAGGTGATTACTCCGCTTTATTCCACCAATTAGCTGAATTGTATACCTTTATTTTTCCGCTGAAATAATAGTGATTGATTCTCTTTGACAGATTCGGGTGCAGGTTTGCGTCTGGTTGGAGGTAACACCAACTGTTCCGGGCGAGTGGAGATAACGTGCAATAATACCTGGGGCACGGTTTGTGATGACTCCTGGGATATGGCCGATGCCAATGTTGTCTGCAGGCAGCTGGATTGTGGATCTGCTCTATTGGCTACAGGAGGGGCCGCTTTTGGCCAGGGTGAAGGTGATATCTGGTTCAATGAGATGAGGTGTACCGGAAGCGAATCCTTTCTCTCCGATTGTCCTTCCTCAGCATCTGCTCAATCTGACTGTGATCACAAGGAGGTTGCCAGTGTGATTTGTTCCGGTAAGGGTATTTCTTAACGGTGTGTTCTGGGGCCAGGATAGTAGTGTTCGTTTATTGTTCGCTGAATATAACTGATGAATTCGTAAATTATGAACAACAGATGTATTTCTAAATTAATGCTCTATCATTTTTTTTGTATAATACCCCAAGGTCCAGATTTGTCGTCGCCTGCTTCTCCGTACACATCCACAGGTAGGTCTAATTAAAAAGTAATATTCCTGTCAAGGCTAATACACCGAATGGACTGCTATTATTGGCATTTACGTGTTTAAAAAAAACATTCTGAAGTTAATCTGAGTGTTTCAGAATGATGGACCGTTTAAAAATAAACGGCATTCAGCGTCTCTTTTGAATCTGTCTCTAACATTTCATTAAGGTCATGAAGATGAAATTACCTCCATCCCTCTTGTGATCGGTATAACTCTCGGGATCCTGTTGATCTGTGAGTTCATCGCACTAATTGTGCTAATGCAGAGACAATCATCAAGGAAAGGTGAGACTCAAATCTAACCACTGACTTCACCTTAAATCTCGGATATTTTTATTTTTCGTTTAAATTCATGAATGAGATTACAGCCTCTCTGGCAGCCCTGCGTTCATTGTCCATCCATAATTGCCCTTTAGAAAGTGGTGATGAGCTGCCTTCTTGAACCGTTGCAGTCCATGTTGCGTATGTAACCCCATAGTGCTATTAGGGTTGGAGTTTAATGATTGACCCAGCGACCGGGCAGTAATGGCGATATATATCCAAATAAGGATGGTGAGAAGCTTGTCGGGTGATTTCCAGGACCTGGTTTTCCAATGTGTCAGCTTCCATTGTACTTCTCGGTGTTTGTTTATGTGGTTTTGGAAGGCCCTGTCTAAGCAGCCTTGCTGAATTCTTCATTTGTAACTTGTAAATTTTACACACTGATGCCACTGTACGTCGTTGGTGGAGGGAATGATTGCTTGTGGATATCGTGCCAATAAAGTGGAAGGCTGTACTCTGGATGGTGGCAAACGTCTTGAGTTTTGTTGTAGCTGCACTCAAACAGGCATTTGGAGTGTATTCACGAACGCTCCTGATTGTCCCTTGTAGATGGTTTAAAGGTTTTGTCGAGTCAATAGTTGAGTTACCTCTGACCTTCTTTTATCGCTACCTCATTTATTTCACAAACCCAGTTCAGTTTCTGTTCAATGGAAACCCCCAGGATATTATTAGCTGGGGATTCACGGACGGCAGTGCCACTGAAACTCAAAGGCTGGCAGTTAGATTATACCATGTTAGAGATGGTCATTCCCTAGCACTTTTGTCACGGATTCTACTCGCCACTTTGAATGTCAGGCCTGTGTATGGTCCAGGTCTGTCTGCACGTGGACACAGCCTGCTGCAGTAGCAGAGCTGAACATTGTTCCATCATCAGCAAACAATCCCACTCCTGAACGTCAGATGAAGACATGGTTAGTGATGAAACAGATCATGATCGATGGGCCTGGCACCCTTAAATGAAGTGCTCCTGTAGTAATGTCCCAGGACTGAAAGATGATTTACCTGCATCAACGACAACTCCCTTGTGTTGTCCGCCCTCTGACTCCAAGCAGCGAAGAGTTTCCTCCAGAATCTTATTGGCTCGAATTCTTTCGGGCCTTTTAATGCTTCATATGCTAGTGAGGATTCAATTTATTACCCTTTTCCATACATTGTCACTTGTCATGGTGGAAACTAATATTAGCCGACTTTAGCCAGCATTCTCGTTCAAACACTTGGTGGAACAGCAAAATGTCACATTTAAATGGAAGAGTCATTGATTGTCCACATTCTCAGTCCTACTTGATCCACCACTACTGAGGCTCAAGGTGAAACTATTGTTGTAGCCATAGATCAGAAGGTTATCGGAAGCAGTTCACACATGATGCCCAATAATTTTGTATCAGGCAATCGACCTCTATCCTATCAGTGTCCGTCCACTCCTTCCGTTTCCTTGCCCAGATGGCCAACTTTGAGCTCTCTAGCCAGAATCGATCCACAGTTTTGAGACGTGAGACTTTTATAGGATCTTCAGCACCCATTTATCAATATGGTGCACACTTACATAACTAACTACTCCGATCTGAACAATAATCACGCAAATGTTCGATGAGCACTTCAAATTAATTTTAACGCTGATGTGATACAGAAAGGAAGCGTGAGCTCCTCGCAGGTCTTTCCAACCTAATGTTGTCATCAAAATTCAGCGATTTATTTCCCTGCTTCTCTTCAGCAGAAATCCCCGTGTGCCTCACCACCGAGTGATCAGCTGGAATTAATTTTTCCCGAAAAAGCCTCTTTTCGTCATTTTAAACATTAATTCAACTGAGCCCTAGTCTGGTGGAGTTGAACACATGTCCATGCGGTTACACACACACACGCACACTCACACACACAGACACAGTCACACACACTGTCTATCTCTCTCTGCCTCTCAGGCTCTCTCTCTCACACAGACACACACACACACACAGACACAGTCACACACACATACCGTCTATCTCTCTCTGCCTCTCAGTCTCTCTCTCTCATACACACACACACACACACACACAGACACAGTCACACACACATATCGTCTATCTCTCTGTGCCTCTCGGTCTCTCTCTCTCTCTCACGCACACACACACTGAGACACAGTCACACACACATACCATCTATCTCTCTCTGCCTCTCAGTCTTTCACACACACACACACACACACACACACACACAGAGAGAGACACAGTCACACGCACATACCATCTATCTCTCTCTGCATCTCAGTCTCTCATATACAGATATATGGATACGCACTCTCTCGTAAAAACACCTACTTAACGAAAGATCCTTCTTAGTCAGCTCACTGACTATCTGTATTCACTTTCACCATCATTTTTGTGTTATTATTTGCAAACATTTCATTATTAAACAATGGTAAAACACAACAAATTGTTAATCTCTCTGCTTTTCCTCCATCAGGTTCTGTCACTGGCGGTTGGGGTTCACCGACTGCTATGTCCCAAGCAATTTATGAAGAAATTCAAGATATTCCGCCTGTCAAGGATCCTGCTCTGACCCATGGCTCAGGTTTGTAACTTCCATTGTAACGCCATTCTACACTGGGAAATTCTGTTTTCGTTTACCTGCTTTTAAATCTGTACAATGAATGGGCACGACTGGCATTCAGTGCACTTTCCTCATGTGAAAGCGCCCTATATCCGTGTGTGTCTGTTATGTGTGAAGAGTAATGAGCTTCTCAAAATTCCCAAAATTCTGTGTTGCTCAAAAGGTGTTTTGCCATTTATTTGAAAATAGCAAGCAGATCGCTGTTTCCAACTTACAAACAGAATGCTCCCAGGCTCCATTAGATATCTGACTGAATAAATTATACAGAGAGAGGATTACTGAATAGACATTGCAAACCACTCACAAAAACTATGACAGTTTAAAGGGCCCCTGTTCTCAGGGGCAGAGATTGAATTTTGGGAATAATTTATCCAATATTATGTATATCTGTATTGGAAAAAAATCAAACTATTTTCAATCGAATCCAAGGGAATATGTTTCTATAACCAACAAGGATCTGTTAAACACTATGGAAAACTGTGGGGAACAACAAAGAAAAAACAAAGAAATGACGATAACATAGGGAAGAATAACAATGGTCGGAAGCGGCGGGTTGGCAAAGCAGGAAAGGGGAGAATATGAAGGAAGATGACCAATGTAATTACGGTGATAATTATGACTAATCAATGAAATGATCCTGGATCGTCTAGTAAGTTACCAAAATATTTATAGTTAAAAAGGACGCGCGGTTCAGAATTGCGTGATCGTATTCTAAAAGGAACTGAAAGAATAAGATCCAGCATTCATGAAATATCAGAAATATTAATCAATATTTTTCTTTTAGTATTTGCCAGGGGTAAAATGTAAGAGGACATGACGTTGGGAAATAAGGATAGGAATGACAAAATTACATTTAAAATTAATTTAAAAATAAAATTATAAAACACTCACCAACAACAGCACTATTTGCTTTCATTCATTACAGAAAGATATTATAAGATAGCAGAGGCACATTTACAGTGATTAACCAATTCATTTCAAGCGGTGGTAGTGCCACGATCCTGGCGGATAATTAAATCCACAGTTACATAGGAAGATTGAAAATATCCCGGGAAGAAAGATCCGTTCTCTCAACGTTGGGGGGAGAAAAATGAATGAAATTGATACGAATGAGGAAAAGAGTACAAATTTGCATCAAACCAAGTAAAGCGCAGTCAGCAAATACTTCATAATGAGATCTCTCACTTTCAGAACCTCACCAAAACCTTCAAAAAGTTAACAGCATAGATAAGCTTAGCAGTGAGGACATAAATTCTATGGATACATATTTTTTCGGAAATGTCCACTTAATATACAGATGGATAAGGCAAGAGCGTACCGCTCAGCTATTGCCCAGTGGGTGTGAGTATTGCTTCTGAATCAATCCCTTTCGGGATCCAGTTCCACTCCAGTACTTGGAGAGAAATATCAAGGCTGACACTCTGCTGCTGAAATGAGCGGCTGATGCCCTCTTGGCAGGGTTTTCTTTCAGAAGCGTTGTTTAAGTGGTGACCAAAATGTCTTCACCTGGAGATTTGAGTATTGCCCTTGGTATACTGACAAGTATGTATCACTTGATCAAAATCACAAAGCCAAATTATCTGCTAATGAGCACAGTGCTGCGATTGCCCCTGGAGGATTGCTGTGGCCAAATTGCCTGCCGTGTTTCCCATATTTCAATGGTGACGATACATCACTTGTATCCATTAGCTGCAAACAGCTTTGGACATCTGGAGATCATGAAATGCAGTGGTTGCTCTTATTCGTTACTTTTAAATGCAGTCACCTATGAGAATGTGTAGCCTGCTGACTAAAAGGCAGAAAACAAAGTGTGGAATACAAGGTAGTTATGTTGAGGAAATAAAGTGGGAATGTTTTAAAGACGCTTCCCTGCTAATATCACTGTTGTTCACAATTTATCTGAACGATTTAGACTTAGGATGAAAACAGTATATTTCTCTAAATGTAACGACTGACCAGATTGTGATGGGCTGGGATGTAGTGAAAGCGTTTTAAAAACAACCATTAATAAATTTCCGTCACTGGACATACAATTCGCAAATGAATCTCCACATAATTAATTATAGGGAATTACAATCAGGTATGTAAACTAAGAATGAATTTTCCATCTGTAACGCTGAATCGGAATTAAATATTAACGTCGTGGGCTACAGGAGTTCAGGGAAACAAATAAAAAATAAAATCGATGCAGAATGATCAGAATGTGAAAAGCCAAACCAAACAGTATATTTTGGTTCTTGATAGATGGATTTAAATAACGATATTAGCCTGGTGAACCTCGATCGAACAATAGTTAGAGGGAATTTGTGGGAGAACTTACAGTCCAGGTCAGCAAATTTGAAAAGATATGTAGGAGTAGTTGATGAGGGTCACTGCACCTCACAAGGATGGAAACCACGTTACGAGCGAAAGTTATCCAAACATGCTGAAAAGAATGATCATAAAATGCTTTTTGGCCTCTTTTTGATTCCATCGCCCATGAGTTCCTTTCTCTTCCGTCAAAAGGGATGGATTTAAAGCCTATGCAAATGAAAGAGAATGGTAGTTTTGTGGAGGGGGTGGGGGAGGGGGATTGTGGATAAGGAAACTATGCCCAGTGACCCACTGAGGGTAAAATTGCCTTCGCGAGGTCACCCGGAAGATTTAATGTCCATCCCTGGATGCCGTGATAAGCTGATAATGTTTTTTTTCCCATTGAAACACTCCAGTACATTTGGCGAATGTTCTGGAAAAATTGACGTAATGTAACAAACACCCGGACATTGCGACACGGACCATGAATTATTTTGACCTCTGCTCCGATGGGCTGAATGTTTCTGCAGCGTGATGACGCTATAATGACATACATACTTGCTCCAAGAACCAGAGATTTTATTCCCCCCTCTCTTTAACAGTTTCTGCTTCCATTGACTCTCACAACCATACCGAATACTACACCAGCCACATTTTGGATGACAAAGGTCGTGGATCGGAAAATCCAGACGAGAACTCCTCCAGTGTTCAAGGTGAGTAAACTTTTTGCTCCGGCCATCTGGTTTTCATCCTTCACACTCAGTAATATCTACACTCGAATATGAACTATTAACAAGGACGAATATACCATTAAGTTGCACTGACCATGAGATCAGCTATTACAGTGACGTCAGATAAAAACGCTTCTAAAATACTTTCAAGCTGATCCAATTTCAGGTGATTGCACTCAGTAATATAAAGGAGTGAAATAGTTTTATTTAGAGAACATATCATGTTATAAGTTTCATCACAAGGCCCAGTAATCTATGAAATGTCAGATGTGCATGCAAGACTGGCGAGATCATTGAGTCGGTGAGAGACGGGACATCAAAACAAAAGAAAAAAATACTGAGAGGCGATTTGTTCCAAAAATTCTCCACGTTTTATCTCCCTCCCCGACATGCGCAATAGAACCTCTGTCCTCTCCTCTCATTGGTTGGTTGACTCTAACTATTCATTGTTAGCAATTACTGTCAATGAAGATGGTTTGTTCCTCGCAGATCTCGGCCATTACGACGATGCTGAGACTAGAGACAATGATTCTCAGGGCGATCACTTGCTGCTGGAAGGTGTTGATGGTGATTTCTTCAGACCGGAAAGTGCCGGCGGTGATGTGTGAACTCTGGGTGAGATAGAGATTCATTTCCCTTCTCAGCCTGTCGATCTCCATTGTTGGTGACTTCCTTCCTCTCTGTGCATATCTGTTCTGAACTGGACCATCTTCAGAGTCTGTCACTAATGGGACATGCGCTCATTGAATGGTTGGGTACAGAGATTGTTGGGAGGGTTGTGCACACCATCCATCATCACCACTTAGTTTATGCAGGTTTGTGTTTGGTTGACTGCGGCCAACCACGGTCTCAAATAAGTCGAGAGGATGGCTGTGTCTCTTCAGGGGAGCGTTGGCGTTATCCCTAAATTGTTTTTCCTTCTCCTCCTGGGAGACCCCGTACACCACCTCCCAGCAATGATGATGATTCTGATTTATCCTTCACTCAGCTGCCCACCGAATGAACTGGGTCGGTGTGAAAGTTCATGCTCTTGTAGCCACAGTGTTGACGATACATCGCCTCAATAACCACAGCGATCTTGCTGTGTGCTGTACGTGACTCCAAACAACGGCCAGTTTTGTTTTCTCTTTCCCTTGGATCCCAAAGTCATCAGTTTGGCTCCGTGATCATTGATGCCGCACTCGGTCTCATAGCACGTTGATGTCAAAGGCTGTCACTGTCACCTCACCTCGGGAGTTTAGCTTCCTTTCCCATGTTTGAGCCAAGACCGAAATGAGTAGTGACCCTGGCAAAACCCAAACTGATGGTCGCTGACCAGGTGCTTGTTAAGCATGTGTCACTTTGGATTAAACCTTCCATCATTTTACTGATGATGGAGAGTAGACTGATTCAGCGGGAGATGGCGTCAATCATTACTACAATTAATGCTGCTCGCTGTGATTTGTCTCACTTGTTTAGACCCCATGCGGGAATACCTCCAGTGCTCAAAATGAAACATCTGATTTTCCAGTACGTCATCTGTTGCCTCACAGCGATACAACACAGCCCGGGCATTAATAAACACCATTTCTTCTCTTTCACTCAAAATAAACAAATTCTAACCTCTTCATGCTGCTCTCACACACCCACACACACTCACTCGCTTGTGCACACACCCGCACACACTCACTCGCTTGTGCACACACACACAAATACACTCACTCGCTTGTGCACACACACACACACAAACACACTCACTCGCTTGTGCACACACACACACACACTCACTCGCTTGTGCACACACACACACAAACACACTCACTCGCTTGTGCACACACCCACACATACTCACTCGGTTGTGCACTCACACACACACACGCACACTCACTCACTTGTGTACACACACACTAACTCGCTTGTGCATACACACACCCTCACTCACTTGTGCACACACACACTCACTCGCTTGTGTGCACACACACTCACTCGCTTGTGCACACGCATATACACACAGACTCACTCGCTTGTGCACACACACACTCGCTTGCACACACACACACACGCTCGCTTGTGCAGACACACACACACACACACACTCACTCGCTTGTGCACACACACACTCGCTTGTGCACACACACACTCACTTGTGCACACACACACGCACCGACACTCACTCGCTTGTGCACACACACACACACACTCTCGCTTGTTCACACACACACTCACTCACTTGTGCACACACACAGACTCACTCACTTGTGTGCACACACAGATCACTCGCTTGTGCACACACACACAAACACACTCACTCGCTTATGCACACACACACTCACTCGCTTGTGCACACACACACACTCACTTGCTTGTGCACACACACACACTTGCTTGTGCACACACGCACACGCACCGACACTCACTCGCTTGTGCACACACACATACACACACACTCACTCGTTTGTGCACACACACACACCCGCACACACACACACATGCACACACACACACATGCACAGACATTGGAAATGCATCCACTCTCAGCTCATTATTCACCGATAATATGTTCACCCCAAGTACATAACACTCAGGACATTTTTGAGCACGCCAATCCCGGAAATGAATGACAATGTCCTCCGTGAAAAAATCACAAGCCCGCACATTCTGTCTGCAGAAAGGCGTGTGGGTGTTGCTCCTGTTTTACAACATATACATGAAACTGGAAAAACCAATGCTCGATTCAATGTTCCAAGTTTCTTCCACACCGTTGGGGAGTATTCAGCCCTCTCTGGTTTTTACAATATCATTAGCTAGAATTCTTCCGATGCTTTTAATGATACTGAAACTATCAATGGTAAGGGTTGATTTTTTTTCACGAGAAACAAAGAAAGACAAAACTAAGTGATTTTGAAGTATTCCAATCAAAGAAAAAGAATGCTTGCCATTTATTTAGATGATGGTGGCAATATTTTCAACCCTCTCTCTCACGTAATATTTTTTGCCCATCTTTCAGGTAAAAGATATCAACAAAACCAAGATGCGATGCCCCAGTTGTGTGACTCATTGTGTAAAATCTGAGGGAATATCCTTAACCTTTCCAATCATATGTCTCTCTCAAAGTTGCTTCACTTTCTGATATAAACATGTTTTGAAAAACATCACACTTTACCTTGTGTTGAGACATCTAGTTTCGTATTTTAACCCATAACTTATCTTTTAAAATATGAATACGGTCTAATCAGAAATGAAGGAAAAAGGGATTTTTCCCTGCATTTCCTTGTATATAATAAAATGGTACCACACTCCGCTGTTTCCACAGTACAACCCATCAAGAGAATTGAAGACCGATGAGCATCCATTACAAGTTTATATCAGCTTCATTATGTAATTTTTCAAATGCCTTTAAAGAAGGATTGAATCGCAGAAATAAATGGAATAACTGTTTTACATCCATTTAGTGTTCATTCTCTCTAGACTGCCACATACGGGGGACACAGAGAGCTGCATTCTTACAGCAGCTCACCACATCACCATGTTGCTTTACAGCACTACACCTAACTCTCGGGTTATTGACTGTGGAGGGAGGCAGGAAAACATTCAACATTCAATAAGTCTCCAACATTTTTTTTTCTACAAGATAAATAATCAGTTATCCATCATCGGAGCTAGCAGTTGACTGACTCAAGAGAAACCATTCACGTGCAGTATCACCCAGAAGCTCTTATTGTAGTTCCATGAGGTCGACGATTGAATCTGGCATAACAACAAATGAGGGCCACCATTATAATAAATCAAAACACAAAAAAATAGAAAAAATGTTCAAGAAATGATGAAACATAGACTGAGAGTGATACAATGCTTATCATGCCTGTTTGTGACAGGGTCAAGGGCTGGAGTGACTTAGTAAATCCGCAGCACTGGCACTGTTTATGTGAACTTGCTGCGCTCTGTCCACTCAGGGCCATAACTCTTCCTTGTCAGTAAGGCTGGTGGAAAAATAATCGCATTTGAAGTTTGTTGCCAACTTTCCAGCTGGTGGATCCTAATCACCAGCAGTGTGGCATTTCGCCCTGTGTTCATCTGTAGCGAGATACCAACAGTTGATATCAAGCCATTCTTCCCCGACACTCACGGGGCACAATGTACTGTGAATTTATGAACAGAACACCCTAATTCCCCCACATGCAACAATCTACTCAAGTTTCTTCCAAATCCTTCCAAATTCCCAAAACTCCCAAGAAGCTGCAAGCTTTGTTCACTGGGATCCAATTATTTACCACCCATATCTATTATTGCGAACTGGGGATTAATGAAAATATTTCCAAATTTGCAGATGACACAAAAAAGGTCGGAGAAGCAATTTTCAGACGGATACAACATGGTCCAGCAGAGGACAGATTGATAAAGGTGTGTGTGTGATTCTGACAGTGTCCAGCAGAGGATAGACTGGTAAAGGTGTGTGTGTGATTCTGACAGTGTCCAGCAGAGGGTAGATTGGTAAAGGTTTGTGTGTGATTCTGACAGTGTCCAGCAGACGGTAGATTGGTAAAGGTGTGTGTGTGATTCTGACATTGTCCAGCAGAGGGTAGATTGGTAAAGGTGTGTGTGTGATTCTGACATTGTCGAGCAGAGGGTAGATTGGTAAAGGTGTGTGTGTGATTCTGACATTGTCCAGCAGAGGGTAGACTGGTAAAGGTGTGTGTGTGTGATTCTGACATTGTCCAGCAGAGGGGAGATTGGTAAAGGTGTGTGTGTGATTCTGACATTATCCAACAGAGGGTAGATTGGTAAAGGTGTGTGTGTGATTCTGACATTGTCGAGCAGAGGATAGATTGGTAAAGGTGTGTGTGTGATTCTGACATTGTCCAACAGAGGGTAGATTGGTAAAGGTCTGTGTGTGATTCTGACATTGTCGAGCAGAGGGTAGATTGGTAAAGGTGTGTGTGTGATTCTGACAGTGTCCAGCACAGGGTAGATTGGTAAAGGTGAGTGTGTGATTCTGACATTGTCCAGCAGAGGGTAGATTGGTAAATGTGTGTGTGTGATTCTGACAGTGTCCAGCAGAGGGTAGATTGGTAAAGGTGTGTGTGTGATTTTGACATTGTCCAGCAGAGGGTAGATTGGTAAATGTGTGTGTGTGATTCTGACAGTGTCCAGCAGAAGGTAGATTGGTAAAGTTATGTGTGTGATTTTGAGATTGTCCAGCAGAGGGTAGATTCCTCCCCCTAAATTTGGCCCCCCCGCAAATTCCCCCTGCAAATTTCCCCCCGCAGATTTCCCCCCTGCAAATTTCTCCCCCCTGCAATTTTCTCCCCCCCTGCAAATTTCTCCCTGCCGCAAATTCCCCCCCACAAATTTTCCCCCCACAAATATTTCCCCTTGCAAATTTTCCACCCCGCAAATTCTCCCCCCGCAAATTTTCACCCTGCATATTCCCCTCCTCGCAAAATTCCCGACCGCAAAAATCCCCCCGCAAAATTTTCCCTCTGCCAATTTCCCCCCCGCATATTATCCCCCTCGTAAATTTCCCCCCCTGCAAATTTCTGCCCTGCAAGTTTCTCCCCCGCATATTTCCCCCCACAGTTTTCTCCCCCGCAAATTCCTCCCCCGCAAATTCCCTCCTCACAAATTCCCCCCAATTCCCCCCACAAATCCCCCCCGTAAATTGTCCCCAAAGCAAATTTCCCCCCCGCAAATTTTCCCCACGCAAATTTCCCACCCAAAATCTTTCCCCCCACAAATTTCTCCCCTGCCGCAAATTTCCGCCTTGCAAATTCCCACCCCTGCAATTTCCCCCCACAAACTTTCCCCCCACAAATTTCCCCCCACTGCAAATTTCCCCCACAATTTCCCGCTCCCCCACAAATTTCCCCCCACCACAAATTTTTCCCCCTGCAAATCCCCCCCATGAATCCCCCCCATAATTTACCCCCACAAATTTTCCCCTCTGCGCATTGTTCCTCCCGCAAATTGTTCCCCCTGTTCATACCTGCCTTGCAAATATTTCTCCCCCCATGCAAGTTCGCCCCTCCCTGAAATTTTCCACCCCGCAAATTTCCCCCCTGCAAATTGTTCCCCCTGTAGATATCGGGCCCGCAAATATTTCTCCCCCCCCAGGAATTTTCCACCCAACACCCGCAATTTCACCCCCCCATCAAATTTTTCCCTGCACAGTTTATTTCCCCCCTGCAAATTAAGCCCCATCACAGGTTATTCTGCCTGCAAACTTCCTCCCCCCCCAAAAAATGTTCTCCCTCCCCTGCAAATTATTCAGCCCTGCAAATTAGCCCCCTCCAAATCACAGCCCCACACCCCCCATCAAAAAATTTCCACAGCAATTTTTCCCGCCCCAACAAATTTGGTCCCCCCCCAGAATTTCCTCTGCACTCCCTCCCCCACAAATTTTCCCCCAAAATTACCCACCTGAACCTTTTGCCTTTTCCCCTCCACACAATTTCCTCTCTCTCTGTCCATCTCCCTCCCACACTCTCGTTCCCTAACCCTGCCTCCTAACTCCCCTCCTCTCTCCCTAACTCCCCCAACTCTCCTCTTGTCGAACTGCCCCCTCTCTCTCCAGCGCTTCCCTCTCTGTCCTTCTCTCCCCCCCTCCCCTCAGTCTATCTCTGCCCTCTCTTTCCCATCTGCCTCCTCTCTCTGTCTATTTTGCCCCCACCCTCTCTCTCTGACTCCCACACCCTCTCTATAACCCCATCTAACTCCCCCTTTCTAATTACCTCCTCTCTGCCTAACTCCCACCTCTCTGCCTAACTCCACCTCCCTCTCCCTCTAATTCCCCCTCTCTGTCTAATTACTCACCTCTCTCTGCGAAACTCCCCTATCAGTCCAACCCCCCCCCTTCCTGTCTCCCCCTCTCTCCCTGTCTATCTCTTTCCCCACCCTCCAGTCCATCTCCCCTGTCGCTTCCATCCTGCTCTCTCTGTCTAATTGCCTTCTCTCTGTCTGACTCCCACCACCATCTCTTTAAACCCTTCCCTACATTTCCACCTCTAATTCCCCCTTCCGTGTCTAATTTCCCCCTGTCTAATTACTCCCTCGAATTTCCCCCCTCTCTCTTAATTACTCCCTCAAGTTTTCCCCTCTCTCTAGCTAATTCCCCCTCTTTCTCGCTAATTCCTCCCCCTCTCTCTCTAATTCAGACAGAGCGAGAGGTGGGCAGACAGAGAGAGCGAGAGAGGTGGGCAGACAGAGAGAGTGAGAGAGATGGGCAGACAGAGAGAGCGAGAGAGATGGGCAGACAGAGAGTGCGAGAGAGATGGGTAGACAGAGAGAGCGAGAGAGATGGGCAGACAGAGAGAGTGAGAGGTGGGTAGACAGAGAGAGCGAGAGAGATGGGCAGACAGAGAGAGCGAGAGAGATGGGCAGACAGAGAGAGTGAGAGAGATGGGCAGACAGAGAGAGCGAGAGAGATGGGCAGACAGAGAGAGTGAGAGATGGGCAGACAGAGAGAGCGAGAGAGTTGGGCAGACAGAGAGAGTGAGAGAGATGGGCAGACAGAGAGAGCGAGAGAGATGGGCAGACAGAGAGAGTGAGAGGTGGGCAGACAGAGAGAGTGAGAGAGATGGGCAGACAGAGAGAGCGAGAGAGATGGGCAGACAGAGAGAGTGAGAGAGATGGGCAGACAGAGAGAGTGAGAGGTGGGCAGACAGAGAGAGTGAGAGAGATGGGCAGACAGAGAGAGTGAGAGAGATTGGCAGACAGAGAGAGTGAGAGAGATGGGCAGACAGAGAGAGTGAGAGGTGGGCAGACAGAGAGGGCGAGAGAGATGGGCAGACAGAGAGTGCGAGAGAGATGGGCAGACAGAGAGAGCGAGAGAGATGGGCAGACAGAGAGAGCGAGAGAGATGGGCAGACAGAGAGGGCGAGAGAGATGGGCAGACAGAGAGAGCGAGAGAGATGGGCAGACAGAGAGGGCGAGAGAGATGGGCAGACAGAGAGTGAGAGAGATGGGCAGACAGAGAGAGTGAGAGATTGGCAGACAGAGAGAGTGAGAGAGATGGGCAGATAGAGAGAGTGAGAGGTGGGCAGACAGAGAGAGCGAGAGAGATGGGCAGACAGAGAGTGCGAGAGAGATGGGCAGACAGAGAGAGCGAGAGAGATGGGCAGACAGAGAGAGTGAGAGATGGGCAGACAGAGAGTGCGAGAGAGATGGGCAGACAGAGAGCTGCTGTGATGCAGATGAAAAGAAAGATCCATGCAGAGACAGAAAGAGGTTGAGAGGCTGAGAGACAGCGTGAGATGTAGAGAGAAATAGAGGACACGGTGGGGGTGGGAGATTGAAAAGAACAGAGTGACAAAGTTTTGGAGAGAGAGATACAGAGAGATTTGCAGGAAGAGATATAAAGGGAAACTTGTCACAATTCAGAGAGGCCGAGGTACAAAGGACACGGAGAGATGGGGGTGGAATGAAAGATGTGGGGTTAGAGTGAGGAACATGGAGGGAGGAGCAGAGATAGAGGGGCAGGAAGAGGTGGATGGATTGGACTCGATGGGATTATATTGGACTCTCTGCAGCACCGTGTCTCATCCTGGATTCCCCTGAGTAACACCCCCATTCCCCAACCCCGCGACACTGACCCCAATCGTCGGTGTGAACGTTCCACACATCCCTTCTCTGGGTAGAAGAATGAGGGACAAAAACACAGATACATTGGTATTTATTGTTCTCTCTGGTTATAGCTCCTGTCCGAGGACTCCTGACTGTGAAATGATTCCCTCTCTGCATCATCTGAAGCTGCAGCTTCCAAATCCATTCTCCCTGGGGGAGAGAGAGAGAGAGAGGAGTGGAAATTGAATAAAATAAAGCAAAGATTATTGAAACAAAAAAACACAGCAAGATCCCAGGACTCCTCTCACTCACATCCACAATCTCGGTTAGTGGGGTGAGGTGAGGGAAACATTTTATACCCACGTCCCCTGTTATTAAACCCAGACACTGGGGGCAAAAGATTCCAAATGAGATGAAGATGCACAAACACTGATCATTCCCCCCTCACTGTCCCTCTCCCATTCACTGCCCCCACCCCCTCTGCCTGCTCACTCCAGGGCTGCTGCTGTTTGCGCACTAAATATTCATATTGAACTTCTACATATTCACTTCTAACACTGTCACCTCTCTCCCCCTCTCCCTCTCTCTCTCTCGCTCTGTTTCTCTGCCCATCTCCCTGTACCTATCTAGCCTCCCCCCCATCTCTGCTCCATCTTTCCCTCTCTCCTGCTCAATAACCCGTCGCTATCTCTGTTTCCCTTCTCTTCCTCGGGATTGATCTTGATTGAAAGGCACTCTGGAAAGTTTCTGTCACACCTTTTTAAATAATGATGCACTGTGGCCACGTTTAATATTTATCGATGATTTACACAGAGAAATGATGGGGAGAGGAAATGGGAGCAATCCTCAATCAGCCCGTCAGTGAACTGGATTCGGGGAGGGCAGCCACGGTTGCAGTGCAGGACAGGCTGTAGGCCAATTACGCACAGCAAGATCCCACAAGCAAGGTGATGTTAGTCAGGTCCCCTTGATCCCCTCCAATTCACCATCTGGCCTTCAACACAGCAAATATAATAATAAGTAAATAATCTACAAATAAACAAGCCTTTACACAGCGTCAAATTTAAAAGTTCAATTCCAGGGCCTCAGCAATATTGGAAAGTCAACACATCAATGTTTACAAATGCAGTGCACAGCAGGATCCCACAAACAGCCCCACGAGGGGCAACGCCACACTGGAGAAACCCCAGATCCTGTCTGTCAGCCTCTCTCTTTTTCTATCTTATAACCGCCCCTCCTTCCATCTGTTACCTCCCCACTCAATATTTCCCTCCATCTCCCCTCCTTCCCACCTCTCCCTCTCGCTCTCTCTGTTTCTCACATGCCAGAATATGGAGAGGCAGAGAGAGAGAGATAGAGAAAACCACAGTCAGGGCCTCAATAAACTCAATTCAAAATGGTTCCCGTACATTTCATTCAAGTCTCAATTGATCACAGTGTCTAAAACAGCAGCATTATTCGGGGAAACAGCCTCACGTGAACAAGTTTCACTTCAGGCCCTCCCACCTGCTTCACCAGTCGAGGAATTAATTTACAAAGTGTGCTCCCTGCTGATCATTCAGGAAACCCTGTTTGGTATTTGTGCACAGAAAGATCCCCCCGCAAATTACTCCCCCCCCACCTCACAAATTTTCCATGCTCCCTGATGTCTCCCCTCCACCTCATGAAAATTTGGCACTACACAAATCCCCCCCCCCACCAAAATTAGCCCCCCTACCCTCAATTTCCACTGCCAAACATTTTGCGGCCTCCCCTCGCACCCCCCCCCCCAAAAAAAATTGTTCTTCCTGGCAAACTTGTCCTCTCCCCAAACATTTCCTCTGTAACTACCCCCTCCAGCAAATTGCCCCAAATATTACCCACCTGCAAATGTTCACCCCTAGCAAAATTCATCCCCCAACCCACAAATTTCTCTCTCTCTCTGTCTCCCTCCCATCTCTCGTTGTGTGACCCTACTGCCCCTCTTTGCCTACCTCCCCCCTCTCTCCCTGTCTAACTCCTCCAACTCTCTCCTTCTCTAACTGACCCTCCCTCCCCCGCCCTCTGTCTATCTGCCCCCCTCTCTCTCTCTGCCTGACTCCCACTCCCTCTCTATAATCCCCTCACCCTGATTCCCTCCCTCTCTCTAATTCCCTCTCTCTCTAATTCCTCCCCTCTTTCTAATTACCTCCTCTCTCTTGTCTAATTCCTCTCTCTCTTGTCTATTACCCCTCCTCTTTCTTGTCTAATTCCTCTCTCTCTTGTCTATTTCCCCTCCTCTCTCTTGTCTAATTCCTCTCTCTCTTGTCTATTTCCCCTCCTCTCTCTTGTCTAATTCCTCTCTCTCTTGTCTATTTCCCCTCCTCTCTCTTGTCTAATTCCTCTCTATCTTGTCTATTTCCCCTCCTCTCTCTTGTCTAATTCCTCTCTCTCTTGTCTGTTTCTCCCCCCTCTCTCTTGTCTAATTCCTCTCTCTCTTGTCTATTTCCCCTCCTCTCTCTTGTCTAATTCCTCTCTCTCTTGTCTGTTTCTCCCCCCTCTCTCTTGTCTAATTCATCTCTCTCTTGTCTATTTCCCCTCCTCTCTCTTGTCTAATGCTCCCCCTCTCTCTTGTGTAATGCACCCTCTCTCTATTGTCTAATTCCCCCCTCTCTCTCTCTCTGCCTGACTCCCACTCCCTCTTTATAATCCCCTCACCCTGATTCCCTCTCTCTCTCTCTAAATCCCCCCTCTCTCTAATACCCCCCTCTATCTCTCTCTGCCTGACTCCCACTCCCTCTTTATAGTCCCCTCACCCTGATTCCCTCTCTCTCTCTCTAATTCCAACCTTCTCTCTAATTCCCCCACTCTCTCTCTGCCTGACTCCAACTCCCTCTCTATAATACCCTCACCCTGATTACTTGTCTCTCTAATCCCCCTCTCTCTTGTCTAATTCCCACCTCTCTCTTGTCTCATTCCCTCCCCCTCTCTCTCTCTAATGATCCCCCTCTCTCTCTCTAATTCCCTCTCTCTCTAATCTCCCCTCGCTCTAATTCCTCCCCCTCTTTCTAAATCCCCCTCTCCTTTCTCTAATTCCCCCCCTCTTGTCTAATGCTCTCCCTCACTCTTCTCTCATCCCCCCCTCTCTCTTGTCTAATTCCCCCCTCTCTCTTGTCTAATTTCCCCCTCTCGCTCTGTCTAATTCCCCCCCTCTCTGCCTGTCTAATTCCACCAGCCCCCATCCCCACCCCCATTCCCCCACACCCCAACCTCTCTGTCTAATATCCCATCTGGCCTTCAACACAGCAAATATAATAATAAATAAATAATCTACAAATAAACAAACCTTTACACAGCGTCATATTTAACAGTTCAATTCCAGGGCCTCAGCAATATTGGAAAGTCAACACATCAATGCTTACAATAGCAGTGCACAGCAGGATCCCACAAACAGCCCCACGAGGGACAACGCCACACTGCAGAAACCCCAGATCCTGTCTGTCTGCCTCTCTCATAATGATCCCACACCCAATCTGTTCTCCCTCCACACACTATTTCCCTTCACCTCCCCTCTTTCCCATCTCCCTCTCTCTCTGTTTCTCACACGCCAGAATATGGAGAGGCAGAGAGAGGGAGAGAGAGAAAACATCACTTTCCCTGTCTCTCTCTCTCACTCCATCATTAATAATACAGACCCTGAAACTAACACATGGTCTGGAATTAATACAGACCCTGAAACTAACACATGGTCTGGAATTAATACAGACCCTGAAACTAACACATGGTCTGGAACTAATACAGACCCTAAAACTAATACATGGCCCGGAATTAATACAGATCCTGAAACTAATACATGGCCCGGAATTAATACAGACCCTAAAACTAATACATGGCCCGGAATTAATACAGACCCTGAAACTAATACATGGCCCGGAATTAATACAGACCCTAAAACTAATACATGGCCCGGAATTAATACAGACCCTGAAACTAATACATGGTCTGGAACTAATACAGACCCTAAAACTAATACATGGCCCGGAATTAATACAGACCCAGAAACTAATACATGGTCTGGAATTAATACAGACCCTGAAACTAATACATGGCCCGGAATTAATACAGACCCTGAAACTAATACATGGCCCGGAATTAATACAGATCCTGAAACTAATACATGGACCGGAATTAATACAGACCCTGAAACTAATACATGGTCTGGAACTAATACAGACCATGAAACTAATACATGGCCCGGAATTAATACAGATCCTGAAACTAATACATGGCCCGGAATTAATACAGAACCTGAAACTAATACATGGTCTGGAATTAATGCAGACCCTGAAACTAATACATGGCCCGGAATTAATACAGACCCTGTAACTAATACATGGCCCGGAATTAATACAGACCCTGAAACTAACACATGGTCTGGAATTAATACAGACCCTGAATCTAACACATGGTCTGGAATTAATACAGACCCTGAAACTAATACATGGCCCGGAAATAATACAGACCCTGAAACTAACACATGGCCCGGAATTAATACAGACCCTGAAACTAATACATGGTCTGGAACTAATACAGACCCTGAAACTAATACATGGCCCGGAATTTATACAGACCCTGAAACTAACACATGGTCTGGAATTAATACAGACCCAGAAACTAATACATGGTCTGGAATTAATACAGACCCTGAAACTAATACATGGTCTGGAACTAATACAGACCCTGAAACTAATACATGGCCCGGAATTAATACAGACCCTGAAACTAATACAATGGTCTGGAACTAATACAGACCCTGAAACTAATACATGGCCCGGAATTAATACAGACCCTGAAACTAATACATGGCCTGGAATTAATACAGACCCTGAAACTAACACATTGTCTGGAATTAATACAGACCCTGAAACTAATACATGGTCTGGAATTTATACAGACCCTGAAACTAACACATGGTCTGGAATTAATACAGACCCTGAAACTAATACATGGTCTGGAATTAATACAGACCCCGAAACTAATACATGGCCCGGAATTAATACAGAAACTGAAAATAATACATGTTCTGGAATTAATACAGGCCCTGAAACTAATACATGGCCCAGAATTAATACAGACCCCGAAACTAATACATGGCCCAGAATTAATACAGACCCTGAAACTAACACATGGACTGGAATTAATACAGACCCTGAAACTAATACATGGCCCGGAATTAATACAGACCCTGAAACTAACACATGGTCTGGAATTAATACAGACCCTGAAACTAATACATGGTCTGGAATTAATACAGATCCTGAAAGTAATACATGGCCCGGAATTAATACAGACCCTGAAACTAATACATGGCCCGGAATTAATACTGATCCTGAAAGTAATACATGGCCCGGAATTAATACAGACCCTGAAACTAATACATGGTCTGGAATTAATACAGAACCTGAAACTAACACATGGTCTGGAATTAATACAGACCCTGAAACTAATAAATGGCCCGGAATTAATACAGATCCTGAAAGTAATACATGGCCCGGAATTAATACAGACCCTGAAACTAACACATGGTCTGGAATTAATACAGAACCTGAAACTAACACATGGTCTGGAATTAATACAGAACCTGAAACTAACACATGGTCTGGAATTAATACAGACCCTGAAACTAATTCATGGCCTGGAATTAATACAGACCCTGAAACTAACACATGGTCTGGAATTAATACAGACCCTGAAACTAATACATGGCCTGGAATTAATACAGACCCTGAAACTAACACATGGTCTGGAATTAATACAGACCCTGAATCTAATACATGGCCTGGAATTAATACAGACCCTGAAACTAATACATGGCCTGGAATTAATACAGACCCTGAAACTAATACATGGTCTGGAATTAATACAGACCCTGAAACTAATACATGGTCTGGAATTAATACAGACCCTGAAACTAATACATGGTCTGGAATTAATACAGACCCTGAAACTAATACATGGCCTGCAATTAATACAGACCCTGAAAGTAATACATGGCCTGGAATTAATACAGACCCTGAAAGTAATACATGGCCTGGAATTAATACAGACCCTGAAACTAATACATGGTCTGGAAATAATACAGACCCTGAAACTAATACATGGTCTGGAATTAATACAGACCATGAAACTAATACATGGCCCGGAATTAATACAGACCCTGAAACTAATACATGGTCTGGAATTAATACAGACCCTGAAACTAACACATGGTCTGGAATTAATACAGACCCTGAAACCAATACATGGTCTGGAATTAATACAGACCATGAAACTAATACATGGTCTGGAATTAATACAGACCCTGAAACTAATACATGGTCTGGAATTAATACAGACCCTGAAACTAATACATGGCCCGGAATTAATACAGACCATGAAACTAATACATGGCCCGGAATTAATACAGACCCTGAAACTAATACATGGCCCGGAATTAATATAGACCATGAAACTAATACATGGCCTGGAATTAATACAGACCCTGAAACTAATACATGGTCTGGAATTAATACAGACCCTGAAACTAATACATGGCCCGGAATTAATACAGAACCTGAAACTAATACATGGTCTGGAATTAATACAGACCCTGAAACTAATACATGGTCTGGAATTAATACTGACCCTGAAACTAACACATGGTCTGGAATTAATATAGACCCTGAAACTAATACATGGTCTGGAATTAATACAGACCCTGAAACTAATGCATGGTATGGAATTAATACAGACCCTGAAACTAATACATGGCCCGGAATTAATACAGACCCTGAAACTAATACATGGTCTGGAATTAATACAGACCCTGAAACTAATACATGGTCTGGAATTAATACAGACCCTGAAACTAACACATGGTCTGGAATTAATACAGACCCTGAAACTAATACATGGCCCGGAATTAATACAGACCCTGAAACTAATACATGGCCCGGAATTAATACAGACCCTGAAACTAATACATGGCCCGGAATTAATACAGACCCTGAAACTAATACATGGTCTGGAATTAATACAGACCCTGAAACTAATACATGGTCTGGAATTAATACAGACCCTGAAACTAATACATGGTCTGGAATTAATACAGACCATGACACTAATACATGGCTCGGAATTAATACAGACCCTGAAACTAATACATGGTCTGGAATTAATACAGACCCTGAAACTTATACATGGTCCGGAATTAATACAGACCCTGAAACTAACACATGGTCTGGAATTAATACAGACCCTGAAACTAATACATGGTCAGGAATTAATACAGACCCTGAAAGTAATACATGGCCTGGAATTAATACAGACCCTGAAAGTAATACATGGTCTGGAATTAATACAGACCCTGAAACTAATACATGGTCTGGAATTAATACAGACCCTGAAACTAATACATGGCCCGGAATTAATACAGACCCTGAAACTAAAACATGGTCTGGAATTAATACAGACCCTGAATCTAACACATGGTCTGGAATTAATACAGACCCTGAAACTAATACATGGCCCGGAATTAATACAGACCCTGAAACTAATACATGGCCCGGAATTAATACAGACCCTGAAACTAATACATGGTCTGGAACTAATACAGACCCTGAAACTAATACATGGCCCGGAATTTATACAGACCCTGAAACTAACACATGGTCTGGAATTAATACAGACCCAGAAACTAATACATGGTCTGGAATTAATACAGACCCTGAAACTAATACATGGTCTGGAACTAATACAGACCCTGAAACTAATACATGGCCCGGAATTAATACAGACCCTGAAACTAATACAATGGTCTGGAACTAATACAGACCCTGAAACTAATACATGGCCCGGAATTAATACAGACCCTGAAACTAATACATGGCCTGGAATTAATACAGACCCTGAAACTAACACATTGTCTGGAATTAATACAGACCCTGAAACTAATACATGGTCTGGAATTTATACAGACCCTGAAACTAACACATGGTCTGGAATTAATACAGACCCTGAAACTAATACATGGCCCGGAATTAATACAGACCCTGAAACTAATACATGGTCTGGAATTAATACAGACCCCGAAACTAATACATGGCCCGGAATTAATACAGACCCTGAAACTAATACATGGTCTGGAATTAATACAGACCCTGAAACTAATACATGGCCCGGAATTAATACAGACCCTGAAACTAATACATGGCCCGGAATTAATACAGACCCCGAAACTAATACATGGCCCGGAATTAATACAGACCCTGAAACTAATACATGGTCCGGAATTAATACAGACCCCGAAACTAATACATGGCCCGGAATTAATACAGAAACTGAAAATAATACATGGTCTGGAATTAATACAGGCCCTGAAACTAATACATGGCCCGGAATTAATACAGACCCCGAAACTAATACATGGCCCAGAATTAATACAGACCCTGAAACTAACACATGGTCTGGAATTAATACAGACCCTGAAACTAATACATGGCCCGGAATTAATACAGACCCTGAAACTAACACATGGTCTGGAATTAATACAGACCCTGAAACTAATACATGGTCTGGAATTAATACAGATCCTGAAAGTAATACATGGCCCGGAATTAATACAGACCCTGAAACTAATACATGGCCCGGAATTAATACTGATCCTGAAAGTAATACATGGCCCGGAATTAATACAGACCCTGAAACTAATACATGGTCTGGAATTAATACAGAACCTGAAACTAACACATGGTCTGGAATTAATACAGACCCTGAAACTAATACATGGCCCGGAATTAATACAGATCCTGAAAGTAATACATGGCCCGGAATTAATACAGACCCTGAAACTAATACATGGTCTGGAATTAATACAGACCCTGAAACTAACACATGGTCTGGAATTAATACAGACCCTGAAACTAATACATGGTCTGGAATTAATACAGACCCTGAAACTAATACATGGTCTGGAATTAATACAGAACCTGAAACTAATACGTGGTCTGGAATTAATACAGACCCTGAAACTAATACATGGTCTGGAATTAATACAGACCCTGAAACTAATACATGGTCTGGAATTAATACAGAACCTGAAACTAACACATGGTCTGGAATTAATACAGACCCTGAAACTAACACATGGTCTGGAATTAATACAGACCCTGAAACTAATACATGGCCTGGAATTAATACAGACCCTGAAACTAACACATGGTCTGGAATTAATACAGACCCTGAATCTAATACATGGTCTGGAATTAATACAGACCCTGAAACTAATACATGGTCTGGAATTAATACAGACCCTGAAACTAATACATGGTCTGGAATTAATACAGACCCTGAAACTAATACATGGTCTGGAATTAATACAGACCCTGAAACTAATACATGGTCTGGAATTAATACAGACCCTGAAACTAATACATGGCCTGGAATTAATACAGACCCTGAAAGTAATACATGGCCCGGAATTAATACAGACCCTGAAAGTAATACATGGCCTGGAATTAATACAGACCCTGAAACTAACACATGGTCTGGAATTAATACAGACCCTGAAACTAATACATGGCCCGGAATTAATACAGACCCTGAAACTAATACATGGCCCGGAATTAATACAGACCCTGAAACTAATACATGGTCTGGAACTAATACAGACCCTGAAACTAATACATGGCCCGGAATTTATACAGACCCTGAAACTAACACATGGTCTGGAATTAATACAGACCCAGAAACTAATACATGGTCTGGAATTAATACAGACCCTGAAACTAATACATGGTCTGGAACTAATACAGACCCTGAAACTAATACATGGCCCGTAATTAATACAGACCCTGAAACTAATACAATGGTCTGGAACTAATACAGACCCTGAAACTAATACATGGCCCGGAATTAATACAGACCCTGAAACTAATACATGGCCTGGAATTAATACAGACCCTGAAACTAACACATTGTCTGGAATTAATACAGACCCTGAAACTAATACATGGTCTGGAATTTATACAGACCCTGAAACTAACACATGGTCTGGAATTAATACAGACCCTGAAACTAATACATGGCCCGGAATTAATACAGACCCTGAAACTAATACATGGTCTGGAATTATTACAGACCCCGAAACTAATACATGGCCCGGAATTAATGCAGACCCTGAAACTAATACATGGTCTGGAATTAATACAGACCCTGAATCTAACACATGGTCTGGAATTAATACAGACCCTGAAACTAATACATGGCCCGGAATTAATACAGACCCTGAAACTAATACATGGCCCGGAATTAATACAGACCCTGAAACTAATACATGGTCTGGAACTAATACAGACCCTGAAACTAATACATGGCCCGGAATTTATACAGACCCTGAAACTAACACATGGTCTGGAATTAATACAGACCCAGAAACTAATACATGGTCTGGAATTAATACAGACCCTGAAACTAATACATGGTCTGGAACTAATACAGCCCCTGAAACTAATACATGGCCCGGAATTAATACAGACCCTGAAACTAATACAATGGTCTGGAACTAATACAGACCCTGAAACTAATACATGGCCCGGAATTAATACAGACCCTGAAACTAACACATGGCCTGGAATTAATACAGACCCTGAAACTAACACATTGTCTGGAATTAATACAGACCCTGAAACTAATACATGGTCTGGAATTTATACAGACCCTGAAACTAACACATGGTCTGGAATTAATACAGACCCTGAAACTAATACATGGCCCGGAATTAATACAGACCCTGAAACTAATACATGGTCTGGAATTAATACAGACCCCGAAACTAATACATGGCCCGGAATTAATACAGACCCTGAAACTAATACATGGTCTGGAATTAATACAGACCCTGAAACTAATACATGGCCCGGAATTAATACAGACCCTGAAACTAATACATGGCCCGGAATTAATACAGACCCCGAAACTAATACATGGCCCGGAATTAATACAGACCCTGAAACTAATACATGGTCCGGAATTAATACAGACCCCGAAACTAATACATGGCCCGGAATTAATACAGAAACTGAAAATAATACATGGTCTGGAATTAATACAGGCCCTGAAACTAATACATGGCCCGGAATTAATACAGACCCCGAAACTAATACATGGCCCAGAATTAATACAGACCCTGAAACTAACACATGGTCTGGAATTAATACAGACCCTGAAACTAATACATGGCCCGGAATTAATACAGACCCTGAAACTAACACATGGTCTGGAATTAATACAGACCCTGAAACTAATACATGGTCTGGAATTAATACAGATCCTGAAAGTAATACATGGCCCGGAATTAATACAGACCCTGAAACTAATACATGGCCCGGAATTAATACTGATCCTGAAAGTAATACATGGCCCGGAATTAATACAGACCCTGAAACTAATACATGGTCTGGAATTAATACAGAACCTGAAACTAACACATGGTCTGGAATTAATACAGACCCTGAAACTAATACATGGCCCGGAATTAATACAGATCCTGAAAGTAATACATGGCCCGGAATTAATACAGACCCTGAAACTAACACATGGTCTGGAATTAATACAGAACCTGAAACTAACACATGGTCTGGAATTAATACAGACCCTGAAACTAACACATGGTCTGGAATTAATACAGACCCTGAAACTAACACATGGTCTGGAATTAATACAGACCCTGAAACTAATACATGGCCTGGAATTAATACAGACCCTGAAACTAATACATGGTCTGGAATTAATACAGACCCTGAAACTAACACATGGTCTGGAATTAATACAGACCCTGAATCTAATACATGGCCTGGAATTAATACAGACCCTGAAACTAATACACGGCCTGGAATTAATACAGACCCTGAAACTAATACATGGTCTGGAATTAATACAGACCCTGAAACTAATACATGGTCTGGAATTAATACAGACCCTGAAACTAATACATGGTCTGGAATTAATACAGACCCTGAAACTAATACATGGCCTGGAATTAATACAGACCCTGAAAGTAATACATGGCCTGGAATTAATACAGACCCTGAAAGTAATACATGGCCTGGAATTAATACAGACCCTGAAACTAACACATGGTCTGGAATTAATACAGACCCTGAAACTAATACATGGCCCGGAATTAATACAGACCCTGAAACTAATACATGGCCCGGAATTAATACAGACCCTGAAACTAATACATGGTCTGGAACTAATACAGACCCTGAAACTAATACATGGCCCGGAATTTATACAGACCCTGAAACTAACACATGGTCTGGAATTAATACAGACCCAGAAACTAATACATGGTCTGGAATTAATACAGACCCTGAAACTAATACATGGTCTGGAACTAATACAGACCCTGAAACTAATACATGGCCCGTAATTAATACAGACCCTGAAACTAATACAATGGTCTGGAACTAATACAGACCCTGAAACTAATACATGGCCCGGAATTAATACAGACCCTGAAACTAATACATGGCCTGGAATTAATACAGACCCTGAAACTAACACATTGTCTGGAATTAATACAGACCCTGAAACTAATACATGGTCTGGAATTTATACAGACCCTGAAACTAACACATGGTCTGGAATTAATACAGACCCTGAAACTAATACATGGCCCGGAATTAATACAGACCCTGAAACTAATACATGGTCTGGAATTAATACAGACCCCGAAACTAATACATGGCCCGGAATTAATACAGACCCTGAAACTAATACATGGTCTGGAATTAATACAGACCCTGAAACTAATACATGGCCCGGAATTAATACAGACCCTGAAACTAATACATGGCCCGGAATTAATACAGACCCCGAAACTAATACATGGCCCGGAATTAATACAGACCCTGAAACTAATACATGGTCCGGAATTAATACAGACCCCGAAACTAATACATGGCCCGGAATTAATACAGAAACTGAAAATAATACATGGTCTGGAATTAATACAGGCCCTGAAACTAATACATGGCCCGGAATTAATACAGACCCCGAAACGAATACATGGCCCAGAATTAATACAGACCCTGAAACTAACACATGGTCTGGAATTAATACAGACCCTGAAACTAATACATGGTCTGGAATTAATACAGACCCTGAAACTAATACATGGCCCGGAATTAATACAGACCCTGAAACTAATACATGGTCTGGAATTAATACAGACCCTGAAACTAATACATGGTCTGGAATTAATACAGACCCTGAAACTAATACATGGCCCGGAATTAATACAGACCCTGAAACTAACACATGGTCTGGAATTAATACAGACCCTGAAACTAATACATGGTCTGGAATTAATACAGAACCTGAAACTAACACATGGTCTGGAATTAATACAGACCCTGAAACTAATACATGGTCTGGAATTAATACAGACCCTGAAACTAATACATGGCCCGGAATTAATACAGATCCTGAAAGTAATACATGGCCCGGAATTAATACAGACCCTGAAACTAACACATGGTCTGGAATTAATACAGACCCTGAAACTAACACATGGTCTGCAATTAATACAGACCCTGAAACTAATACATGGTCTGGAATTAATACAGACCCTGAAACTAACACATGGTCTGGAATTAATACAGACCCTGAAACTAATACATGGTCTGGAATTAATACAGACCCTGAAACTAACACATGGTCTGGAATTAATACAGACCCTGAAACTAACACATGGTCTGGAATTAATACAGACCCTGAAACTAATACATGGCCTGCAATTAATACAGACCCTGAAACTAATACATGGTCTGGAATTAATACAGACCCTGAAACTAACACATGGTCTGGAATTAATACAGACCCTGAATCTAATACATGGCCTGGAATTAATACAGACCCTGAAACTAATACATGGCCTGGAATTAATACAGACCCTGAAACTAATACATGGTCTGGAATTAATACAGACCCTGAAACTAATACATGGTCTGGAATTAATACAGACCCTGAAACTAATACATGGTCTGGAATTAATACAGACCCTGAAACTAATACATGGCCTGGAATTAATACAGACCCTGAAAGTAATACATGGCCTGGAATTAATACAGACCCTGAAAGTAATACATGGCCTGGAATTAATACAGACCCTGAAACTAATACATGGTCTGGAAATAACACAGACCCTGAAACTAATACATGGTCTGGAATTAATACAGACCATGAAACTAATACATGGCCCGGAATTAATACAGACCCTGAAGCTAATACATGGTCTGGAATTAATACAGACCCTGAAACTAACACATGGTCTGGAATTAATACAGACCCTGAAACCAATACATGGTCTGGAATTAATACAGACCATGAAACTAATACATGGTCTGGAATTAATACAGACCCTGAAACTAATACATGGTCTGGAATTAATACAGACCCTGAAACTAATACATGGCCCGGAATTAATACAGACCATGAAACTAATACATGGCCCGGAATTAATACAGACCCTGAAACTAATACATGGCCCGGAATTAATATAGACCATGAAACTAATACATGGCCCGGAATTAATACAGACCCTGAAACTAATACATGGTCTGGAATTAATACAGACCCTGAAACTAATACATGGCCCGGAATTAATACAGAACCTGAAACTAATACATGGTCTGGAATTAATACAGACCCTGAAACTAATACATGGACTGGAATTAATACAGACCCTGAAACTAACACATGGTCTGGAATTAATATAGACCCTGAAACTAATACATGGTCTGGAATTAATACGGACCCTGAAACTAATACATGGTATGGAATTAATACAGACCCTGAAACTAATACATGGCCCGGAATTAATACAGACCCTGAAACTAATACATGGTCTGGAATTAATACAGACCCTGAAACTAATACATGGTCTGGAATTAATACAGACCCTGAAACTAACACATGGTCTGGAATTAATACATTCCCTGAAACTAATACATGGCCCGGAATTAATACAGACCCTGAAACTAATACATGGCCCGGAATTAATACAGACCCTGAAACTAATACATGGCCCGGAATTAATACAGACCCTGAAACTAATACATGGTCTGGAATTAATACAGACCCTGAAACTAATACATGGTCTGGAATTAATACAGACCATGAAACTAATACATGACCCGGAATTAATACAGACCCTGAAACTAATACATGGTCTGGAATTAATACAGACCCTGAAACTTATACATGGTCTGGAATTAATACAGACCCTGAAACTAACACATGGTCTGGAATTAATACAGACACTGAAACTAATACGTGGTCTGGAATTAATACAGACCCTGAAAGTAATACATGGCCTGGAATTAATACAGACCCTGAAAGTAATACATGGTCTGGAATTAATACAGACCCTGAAACTAATACATGGTCTGGAAATAATACAGACCCTGAAACTAATAAATGGTCTGTAAATAATACAGACCCTGAAACTAATACATGGCCTGGAATTAATACAGACCCTGAAACTAATACATGGTCTGGAATTAATACAGACCCTGAAAGTAATACATGGCCTGGAATTAATACAGACCCTGAAAGTAATACATGGTCTGGAATTAATACAGACCCTGAAACTAATACATGGTCTGGAAATAATACAGACCCTGAAACTAATACATGGTCTGGAAATAATACAGACCCTGAAACTAATACATGGCCTGGAATTAATACAGACCCTGAAACTAACACATGGTCTGGAATTAATACAGACCCTGAAACTAATACATGGCCTGGAATTAATACAGACCCTGAAACTAATACATGGTCTGGAATTAATACAGACCCTGAAACTAATACATGGCCTGGAATTAATACAGACCCTGAAAGTAATACATGGTCTGGAATTAATGCAGACCCTGAAACTAACACATGGTCTGGAATTAATACAGACCCTGAAACTAATACATGGTCTGGAATTAATACAGACCATGAAACTAATACATGGCCCGGAATTAATACAGACCCTGAAACTAATACATTGTCTGGAATTAATACAGACCCTGAAACTAATACATGGCCCGGAATTAATACAGACCCTGAAACTAATACATGGTCTGGAATTAATACAGACCATGAAACTAATACATGGTCTGGAATTAATACAGACCCTGAAACTAACACATGGCCTGGAATTAATACAGACCCTGTAACTAATACATGGTCTGGAATTAATACAGACCCTGAAACTAATACATGGTCTGGAATTAATACAGACCCTGAAACTAACACATGGTCTGGAATTAATACATACCCTGAAACTAATACATGGCCTGGAATTAATACAGACCCTGAAACTAACACATGGTCTGGAATTAATACAGACCCTGAAACTAATACATGGTCTTTAATTAATACAGACCCTGAATCTAACACACAGTCTGTAATTAATACAGACCCTGAAACTAACACATGGTCTGGAATTAATACAGACCCTGAATCTAATACATGGTCTGGAATTAATACAGACCCTGAAACTAATACATGGCCTGGAATTACTACAGATCCTGAAAGTAATACATGACCCGGAATTAATACAGACCCTGAAACTAACACATGGTCTGGAATTAATACAGACCCTGAAAGTAATACATGGCCCGGAATTAATACACACCCTGTAAGTAATACATGGCCCGGAATTAATACAGATCCTGAAAGTAATACATGGTCTGGAAAAAAAACAGACCCTGAAACTAATACATGGCCCGGAATTAATACAGACCCTGAAACTAATACATGGCCCGGAATTAATACAGACCCTGAAACTAATACATGGTCTGGAATTAATACAGACCCTGAAACTAATACATGGTCCGGAATTAATACAGATCCTGAAAGTAATACATGGTCCGGAATTAATACAGATCCTGAAAGTAATACATGGTCTGGAATTAATACAGACCCTGAAACTAATACATGGCCTGGAATTAATACAGACCCTGAAACTAATACATGGCCCGGAATTAATACAGACCCTGAAACTAATACATGGTCTGGAATTAATACAGACCCTGAAACTAATACATGGTCTGGAATTAATACAGACCCTGAAACTAATACATGGCCCGGAATTAATACAGACCCTGAAACTAATACATGGCCTGGAATTAATACAGACCCTGAAACTAATACATGGTCTGGAATTATTACAGATCCTGAAAGTAATACATGGCCTGGAATTAATACAGACCCTGAAACTAATACATGGTCTGGAATTAATACAGACCCTGAAACTAACACATGGTCTGTAATTAATACAGACCCTGAAACTAATACATGGTCTGGAATTAATACAGACCCTGAAACTAATACATGGCCCGGAATTAATACAGACCCTGAAACTAATACATGGCCCGGAATTAATACAGACCCTGAAACTAATACATGGCCCGGAATTAATACAGACCCTGAAACTAATACGTGGTCTGGAATTAATACAGACCCTGAAACTAATACATGGTCTGGAATTAATACAGACCCTGAAACTAATACATGGTCTGGAATTAATACAGACCCTGAAACTAACACATGGCCTGGAATTAATACAGACCCTGAAACTAATACATGGTCTGGAATTAATACAGACCCTGAAACTAATACATGGTCTGGAATTAATACAGACCCTGAAACTAATACATGGTCTGGAATTAATACAGACCCTGAAACTAACACATGGTCTGGAATTAATACAGACCCTGAAACTAATACATGGTCTGGAATTAATACAGACCCTGAAACTAATACATGGTCTGGAATTAATACAGACCCTGAAACTAATACATGGCCCGGAATTAATACAGACCCTGAAACTAATACATGGCCCGGAATTAATACAGACCCTGAAACTAATACATGGCCCGGAATTAATACAGACCCTGAAACTAATACATGGTCTGGAATTAATACAGACCCTGAAACTAATACATGGTCTGGAATTAATACAGACCCTGAAACTAATACATGGTCTGGAATTAATACAGAACCTGAAACTAATACATGGCCCGGAATTAATACAGACCCTGAAACTAACACATGGTCTGGAATTAATACAGACCCTGAAACTAATACATGGTCTGGAATTAATACAGACCCTGAACTAATACATGGTCTGGAATTAATACAGACCCTGAAACTAATACATGGTCTGGAATTAATACAGACCCTGAAACTAATACATGGTCTGGAATTAATACAGACCCTGAAACTAATACATGGTCTGGAATTAATACAGATCTTGAAAGTAATACATGGCCCGGAATTAATACAGACCCTGAAAGCAATACATGGCCCGGAATTAATACAGACCCTGAAAGTAATACATGGTCTGGAATTAATACAGACTAGGTTAGATCAGATTAGATTCCAGTCTGCAACTCAAACCCGGGTATCGATTATTCTATATATAAACTCCACAAACACCTCGATTAGACTCCAGACTGTAGCTCACTCCCGGGTATCTATTATTCTATATATAAGCCCCACAAACCGCTCGATTAGATTCCAGTCTGTCACTCAATCCCGGGTATCTATTATTCTATGGATAAACACCACAAACCCCTCGATTATATTCCAGTCTGTAACTCACTCCCGGGTATCTGTTATTCTATATATAAACTCCCTGAACACCTCGATTAGATTCCAGTCTGTCACTCAATCCCAGGTATCTATTATTCTATGGATAAACACCACAAACCCCTCAATAAGGTTCCAGTCTGTAACTCACTCCCAGGTATCTGTTATTCTATATATAAACCCCCTGAACCCCTCGATTAGATTCCAGTCTGTATCTCACTCCCGGGTATCTATTATTCTATATATAAACCACGCAGACCCCTAGATTAGATTCCAGTCTGTAACTCACTCCCGGGTATCTGTTATTCTATATATAAACCCCCTGAACCCCTCGATTAGATTCCAGTCTGTAACTCACTCCCGGGTATCTGTTATTCTATATATAAACCCCCTGAACCCCTTGATTAGATTCCAGTCTGTATCTCACTCCCTGGTATCTATTATTCTATATATAAACCACGCAGACCCCTAGATTAGATTCCAGTCTGTAACTCACTCCAAGATATCTATTATTCTCTATATATAAATACCTGAACCCCTGGATTAGATTCCAGTCTGTAACTCACTCCCGGGTATCTATTATTCGATATATAATCCCACCAAACCCCCCAATTAGATTCCAGTCTGTAACTCACTCCCGGGTATCTATTATTCTATATATGAACCACCTTGAACACCTCGATTAGATTGCAGTCTGTAACACACTCCCGGGTATCTGTTATTCTATATATAAACCCCCTGAGCACCGTGATTAGATTCCAGTCTGTAACTCACTCCCAGGTATCTATTACTGTAGGGTGAACAGGGTTGGATGGTGAAATGGCCTCTTTCTCTTTCCATGTGCTATGACCAATATCCTTTATTCACTCTCTGGCTCTCAGTCACCCACATGGTCTGAGAGTCTCTATTTCTTATTCACTCGATCTGTGTCTTCTCTCCCTGCCTCTCTTCCTCTGAGAATCTAGTCTACAAACACCAGGCAGCCTTTTTAGGTTTGTTCACAGTGGCCATTTTATGTCCCCACAGCACTGGGACATTTATGACAGAGTTGACCCCTCTCTCATGTAACATTAGTATTTTAAACTTGACAGAGACACAAGTATGGAGATAGAAATTCCCTGGGTATTCCCTGGAGCATTGATGGATCCGAGCTTTCAGTCCCACACTTTGCTGTTGTGAATTTGAATTCTGAATTGACGAAAACTGAATCTGGAAGTAAAATCCCCCGGGATGGAATGATTCACATTCTTTCTGCTGCTGCAAAGCCCGTGTCTGTGTCTGTATCTCGGGATTTATTAATTGTTTAAGGTTAAAATGACATAAGTTTGCCATAATTCATCTCAGTCATAACTGTCCCAAAGCTATGATTGATATCACTCTTTCATCATCTGCCCCTTCATCCCCTCTCACTCTGTGTCTCTCTTTAACATTCCCTCATTCTGCATCTTCTTTCTCTCTCTCTCTCTCTCAGATTCTGTAAGAAAAATCCCCAAACACCAGGCAGCCATTTTAGGTTTGTTCACAGAGGCCATTTTATGTCCCCACAGCACTGGGACATTCATGACAGAGGTGACTCCTCACGAATGGGACATTAGTATTTTCAACATGACTGAGGCACAGGTATCTCCCTCCATTTTAAAGATGGAGAAGGGATCTCCCTCCACTTTAAAGACGGGAATGGATCTCCCTCCATTTTAAAGACGGGAATGGATCTCCCTCCATTTTAAAGATGGAGAAAATGTAGCCTAGTGACATCAGCAAGGCTTTTGATAAGGTCCCACAAGGGAGACTGAAAGTGAAGGTAAGAGCCCATGGGATCCAAGGCAATTTTACACATTGGATCCAGAATTGGCTGAGTGGCAGGAAGCAGAGGGTGATGGTCAAGGGGTGTTTTTGTGACTGGATTCCTGTGTCCAGTGGGTTCCACAGGGATCGGGGTTGGCTCCCTTGCTGTGTGTGGTGTGTATAAACGATTTAGACTTCAATGTAGGAGGGTTGATCAGCAAGTTTGCGGATGACACGATAATTGGTGAGGTGGTAAATAGTGAGGAGGAGAGCCTTAGATTACAGGAGGATATAGACGGGCTGGTCAGTGGCAAATGGAATTTAATCCTGATAAGTGTGAGGTGATGCACTTGGGCTGGACAAACAAGGCACAGGAATACATGATGAATGGTAGGACCCTGGGATGTAATGAGCATTAGAGGGACCTTGGTCTGTATGTCCACCAGTCCCTTAAGGTAGCGGGACAGGTAAATAAGGTGGTTAAGAAAGCACATGAGATATTTCCTTTATTAGCCGAGGCATAGAATATAAGAGCAGGAAGTTCATGCTGAAACTGTATAAAACGCTGGTTAGGCCACAGCTAGAGTATTGTGTGCAGTTCTGGAATCCACATTATAGGAAGGATATGATTGCACTAGAGAGAGAGCAGAGGAGATTTACCAGGATGTTGCCTGGGCTGTAGAATTCTAGATATGAGAAGAGCTTGGGTAGACTTGGATTATTTTCCCGGGAACAGAGGAGATTGAGGAAGGACATGATTGAGGTGAATAAAATTATGAGCAGCATTGATAGGGTAGACAGGAAGGAACTTTTCCCCTTGGTGGAGGGAACAATAACCAGGGGGCATAGATTTATGCAGGGGGCAGGAGGTTTAGAGGGGAAGTGGGGAAGAATTTTTTCACCCAGAGGGTGGTGGGAATCTGGAACTCACTGCCTGAAATGGGGTTAGAGGCAGAAACCCTCATAACATTTCAGATTATTTGGACATGCACTTGCGATACCTTGGCATATAAGGCTGTGGGCCTATTGCTGGAAAATAGGATGAGAATTGTTAGGTCCTTGATCGATCGGCACAGACTTGATGGACTGAGTTGAGTTTTAATGAGCTGTCACTCTCTCTGACTCTGTGACAGACTTACCCTCCATTAAAAGATGCAGAGGGGATCTACCTCCATTTTATAGATTGAGAAAGGATTTGAAAGGATCTCCCTCCAGAATAAATACGGGGAAGGGATCTCCCTCCATTTAAAAGATGGGGAAGGGATCTCCCTACATTTCAATTTGGATATAAACACGCTCAAACACACCAACACACAATTGCACAGATACATTCTTTCTCATACACGCAGACACACACACATATCCTTCGCACACAGACACACTCATGCACATGAATTCTCTGTTTCACACACACTCACACACACACACACGCACACACATTCTCTCTCACACTGACACCACACTGATGTATTATTTCTCATACACACGCTCTCTCTCACACACAATCACACACACACACAAACATTCTCTCTCACACTGACACCACGCATTTATATTATTTCTCATACACACACTCTCTCTCTCACACACGCTCACAAAGACATATTCTATCTCATACACATGCTCACACAGACATAGTCACAATCACACAGATGCATTCTCAAACACACACACATCCTCTCTCTTACAGTGATTCTCTATCTCACCGATTTACACACACACTCACAGATATATACTTTCTCATAGATGCAAACACACACAACCTCACACATACATTCACACACACATCTATTCTTACTCACACACAAAGCACATACCACATACATTTTTTCTCACACAAACACCCACACAGATATATTCTATCTCATAGGCACACACAAACACACACAAACACATGCACCAACTCACACACATACATGCACTCTCACACACACAATCACATATATATATACATTCACTCTCTCATATACACACAAATACACACATACACCAACTGACACACACACACAGATATACATTCTCTCTTTCTCATATACACACAAACACACACACACGCTTGCACAGATATATACTTTCTCATACACACAGGCACACAAACACATAACAACACACACATACCCTCACACACACATTCACACTCACAGATATTTCTCTCCTTCAAACACACATACATTTTCTCTCCCCCAACACACACACACACATACACACACATTATCTCTCTCTCTCACTCTCACACACAGGCGCATACACTCTCACAAAAACATACTTTCTGACACACAATTCCACACACTCTCTCTCTCTCAAATTTACTACTGCAATGTTTCACACACAATCTCCCACACAATCTCACACACGTTCCTCTCACAACCATTCCCTCTCACACACAATCCCTCTCACACACAGTCCCTCTCCTGCACAATCCCTCTCACACACATTCTTTAACATACAGTCCCTCTCACACACAATTCCTCTCACACACAATCCTTCTCACACACAATCACTCTCACACACAATCCCTCTCGCACACAATCCCTCTCACTCGCAATCCCTCTCAAACACAATCCCTCTCACAAGCAATCCCTCTCACTCTCAATCCCTCACACACACAGTCCCTTCACACACAATCTCTCTCACACACAATCCCTTACACACAAACCCTCTCAAACACAATCCCTCTCACGCACAATCCCTCTCACATACAATCCCTCTAATGCACAATCCCTCTCACACACATTCTTTAACATACAGTTCCTCTCACACACAATCCCGCTGAGACACAATCCCTCTCACACACAATCCCTCTCACACACAGTCCCTCTCACACACAATCCCTCTCACTCACAATCCCTCTCAAACACAATCCCTCTCACACGCAATCCCTCTCACTCTCAATCCCTCACACACACAGTCCCTCTCACACACAATCCCTCTCAAACACAATCCCTCTCACACACAATCCCTTACACACAATCTCTCTCAAACACAATCCCTCACACATGCAATCCCTCTCACTCTCAATCCCTCACACACACAATCCCGCTCACACACAATCCCTCTCAAACACAATCCCTCTCACACACAATCCCTTACACACAATCTCTCTCAAACACAATCCCTCTCACACGCAATCCCTCTCACTCTCAATCCCTCACACACACAATCCCTTACACACAATCCCTTACACACACAATCCCTTATACACAATCCCTCTCACATACAATCCCTTACACACAATCACTCTCACACAAAATCTCTCACGCACAAACACCATCTCTCTCTCTTCCATCCCCCCAAACTCTATGTGCACGCACCCACTCCTCCTCGCCACACTGAAAAATCTTTCTCATGCTCTCTCTATTTTTGGATGAGAGAGATGCTGAGAGAGGATGGAGATACCTTCTCAACCCAGTTCTCAGTCGCTCTTTCTCTCTGGGAGTGTTTGATGGGGACGGTGTAGAGGACGATTGACTCTGATCATAACCCCGTGTTGTACCTGTCCTGCGAGTGTTTGATGGGGACAGTGTAGAGGGAGATTTACTCTGTATCTAACCCCGTGTTGTACCTGTCCTGCGAGTGTTTGATGGGGACAGTGTAGAGGGAGCTTTACTCTGTATCTAACCCCGTGCTGTACCTGTCCTGGGAGTGTTTGATGGGAAAAGTGTAGAGCGAGATTTACTTTGTAGCTAACCCCATGCTGTACCTGTTCTAGGCGTGTTTGATGTGGACAGTGTAGAGGGAGATTTACTCTGTATCTAAACCTGTGCTGTACCTGTCCTGAGAATGCTTGATGGGGACAGTATAGAGGGAGCTTTACTCTGTATCTAGCCCCTACTGCATCATTTCTGGGATTGTTTGAAGGCAACATTCTCATCAAAAACAAAATCAATCACAAGTCAGGCCTCGCAAATTGAGCACGAGTTTCCTTGTTTGATTTTCCCTGGTCTGTTCTAATTCTCTGATAGACTTCTGATATTTACCCTCCACATGAGCAGTCATCCTAATCCCGTCTAACTGTCCTGCTCGCAAACACAGCATCTGACTACAATAAGGAAAGTGATACAGGAGCATCTCAGTGAGTGAGACAGGTGAGTCTTGAGCCTGACCTGGGTGGGTTTGAGTGACCCGGGTTAATCCGACACTCCAGGGACAGTTTAGACAGTTTGAGTGCATCGCAGCTTTGCCAGAATGAGACCTGGATTCCAAGGGTTAAAAATCAAAGTGAGATTGCACAAACTCGGGTTGTGTTCCCTGAAATTTAATAGCATCAGGGGTGACTTGATCAAATTGTCAAATCCTGAGAGGAACTGAGGGGGGAGATTAGGGGAATGTATGAGCTCTTGTCCTGAGTAACAAGCTTCGTGAGGCATCTTATCGAATCAATTTTGAACAGACCAGTATCCTTCTGTCACTACAGGTTACCTGTATGTTGCAAAGTTATTCTGATAATTTTCTTCCCACAGAGTCAAAATTTCAGCTATTGTGTGACTGAGTCAGAACTCCAAATAGTTCAGTTTCACTGTTTAAAATAAGCAGTCACTTTTCTGTGGTGGTTTTTGAGATTGAGTTTGGAGCTCAGAATCTGTCAGTGGAAGGGAGGTTCTACAGAGATAGGAAATGGGATTGATGAATAAAGGTGCAGTATTTTGTTCACTGCATTAGATTGTGTCTGTTGCAGTTTCACAGGAGTTTACATTTTGATGGGAAAGGGATGGTTATCCAATGTCAACAATTCAATTTCTTCAGACAAGTGAAAACGCAAGAGAAAGAGAGAATATACAAACACTGAAACAAACAGGCAACTGTATGAGGAAGATGTCAATTCTCTGCATGTTTTAATGTGAATTCCTGAGCTAAAGATTGAAATAAACAGGAGTTTAAATCTCACACTGGGATGCCGTACAATTTCAGTCCTGATAGCCTAAAATTAAAAATAAAAATCTACAATTAAAAATCTCTTGTACAGAGCAATGGGAATTTGACTCTGTATCGAATCCCATACTGCTTTTGGGTTGGGAGTGTTTGATGAACAGTGTAGTCAAAGCTTTAGTTTGTAACAAACTTCAGCAAACGGCAACTGACGCAAAGTCTCTTGTTAAAGTTTCAGTCTGAGGCTGATGGAGTTTTGTTAGACAAAGGGGTAAAGAGATATGGAGTTAGATCACAGATCAGCCAGGATCTCATTGAATGTCAGAAACAGATGGTGGGGAGAAAAGGAATCTTCCTCTTCCCATGTGCTATGATAAATATCCTTCCTTCATTCTCTGTCTCTCTGTATTCCTCTCAATCTGAGTCTCTCTCTTCTCAAATGCTCGGTCTATCTCTCTCTCTCTTCCTCTCTCCCAGAATCTAGATCAATTACACTTTCACCAGTTGGCCTTTTAGGTTTGTTCACAGTGGCCAAATTATGTCTCCACAGCACTGAGACATTTCTGACAGAGTTGACTCCTCAGGAATGTGACGTTGGTACTTTCAACGTGACAGAGACACAGTTATGGAGACACTGAGACACTGATCAAACACTCATCCCCGAAACACCGCATTGTCCACGGGTTCCAGGTCATCACCACTTGCTGATTTAAAAAAGATTTTTGCCACATCCTCCCTTCATCCCTTTCCCAAACCCTTCACTCTGTCTCTCCCCCTGTCACCAATGAACCAATTTTTTGAATTTGACTCTGTATCGAACCCCATACAGTAATTGGGTTGGGAGTGATTCATGAACAGTGTAGTCAAAGCTTCACTCTGAAACACTGGATTGAGGTTGAGGGGTGATTTGTTCAAATGCTTCAAGACAATTTGGGAAATGAAGAGAGTGGGTAACAGTGGTAAAGATGGAGAAGGGATCTTTCTCCATTTGAAAGATGGGGAAAAGGATATGTCACAGGATAATGTTTTTTAAACCCAGGCATGTTGAAAAATATTTGGAGCTTTACCCTTTACTCCAGCTGATGAACTTTCAACTTGAACACTGTTTAATTTGAACTCAAATTCAAAGGTGAATGAGGCTTTTTAATCTAATAACTCAAGTGTTGAGGGAGGGTTATCCTGTATCGACCCCCGTGCTGTACCTATCCTGGGAATGTTTGATGGGGACAATTTAAGAACAACTTTAATTCCTATTTAACCCTGCGCTGTTAACGGATGCAGATTCAGAAAAATCGGAGGTTTCATTTCTGTGTCACTTTCTGTATCTTGAAGCTTCCATTTGGAGCTGGAAAACTGTCAGTTGATGAATGTGGTCTTGAAAATTTCATCCTGAATTGTGTGAGCATTAGCATTGTGGAAACGTGTGAAGAAAGTGTTTGCATTCACACATTCCTACATTGTGAAATGTAAGTTACCTTTGAAACAATAGGGTGCAGGGCCAGGCAGTCTGAATGGACAACAGGTTTTGGATGATTATAAGAGTGAATTTTAATGATGTCCTTTGAAGGAGTCATTTACGTTAAATGTCCCAAGACAATGAAATGCTTCAGAGGAAATGTCCCGAGACAATGAAATGGTTCCCCAATGTCTGAATCACTTTCCAAGCCTTCAGAGATATGAAGGGGACAGAGATATTGTAAGATACAGATCATGAGATGCCACAGAATCACAAAATTGAAGTTGTGTGGCCCTCTCCTGTTTCAGAATGTCAGTTTTAATGTTTTACTCTCTGAACCTTGGCTAATGTTTCAGAAAGCAGAAATTTCCAATCCAACCTGTAACCTGCACTTCAAATTCCAAACAGATATGAACACATTAAGTGAATGGCTGAAATAGTGAAAGACGGATTTCATTGAAGGCACATATGTGGCTGCTCTGTTTAATAAGGATGGAACACATTTCATTATAAATGGGGAAAAGCTGCAAACAGTGAGTGTCCAAAGATCCCTATCCATTTGTGTCAAGACTAAGAAAACATCAAATAGTTCCAAGGAGAAATTGAATTTGATATTTGGGATAAAGCTGGTTAAAAACTCACATTACACATTCCATGAATCAGCCTCTGTAACCTGCACTACAGCACATGACAAGAAAAATGATATTTTCAACGGTTCGTGATTGCAATCTGTAACTAACTCCCAGGTATCTATTATTCTATATACAAACCCCAAAAGCCCCTCAATTAGATTCCAGTCCGTAACTCACACCCAGGTATCTATTATTCTATATATAAAGCCAACAAAACCCTCGATTAGATTCCAGTCTGTAACTCACTCCCAGGTACCTATTATTCTATATATAAACCACCCCGAACGCCTCGATTAGATTCCAGTCTGTAACTCACTCCCAGGTATCTATTATTCTATATATAAACACCACAAACCTCTCGATTAGATTCCAGTCTATAACTCACACCCAGGTATCTATTATTCCATATATAAACCCCCTGAACCCTTCGATTAGATTCCAGTCTGTAACTCACTCCCAGGTATCTATTACACTATATATAAACCCCCTGAACCCCTCAATTAGATTCCAGTCTGTAACTCACTGCTGGGTACCTATTATTCTATATATAAACCCCCTGAGACCCTCGATTAGATTCCAGTCTGTAACTCACTCCCGGGTATCTATAATTCTATATATAAACCCCACAAACCCCTCGATTAGATTCCAATCTGTAACTCACTCCCAGGTATCTATTATTCTATATATGAACCCCATAAACCCCTCGATCAGACTCCAATCTGTAACTCATACCAAGGTATCTATTATTCAATATATAACCCCCTGAACACCTCGATTCGATTCCAGTCTGTAACTCACTCCCAGGTATCTGTTGTTCTATACATAAACCCCACAAGCCCCTCGATTAGTTTCCAGTCTGTAACTCACTCCCAAGTATCTATTATTCTATATATAATCGCCCTGAACCCCTCGATTAGATTCCTGTCTGCAACTCACTCCCGGGTATCTATTATTTTATATATGAACCACCCTGCACCCTTCGATTAGATTCCAGTCTGTACCTCACACCGGGGTATCTATTATTCTATGTATAAACCCACTAACCCCCCCAATTAGGTTCCAGTATGTAACTCACTCCAGGGTATCTATTATTCTACATATAAAACCTCTGAAACCCTCGATTAGATTCCAGTGTGTAACTCACTCCCGGGTATCTATTATTCTTTATATAAACCCCCTTTACCCCTCGATTAGATTTCAGTCTGTAATTCACTCCGGGGTATATGTTATCCTATATATAAACCCCACAAACCACTCGAATAGATTCCAGTCTGTAACTCACTCCCAGGTATCTATGATTCTCGATCTTTCTGGTTCTGCAAAGCCCGTGTCTGTGTCAGTATCTCGGGATTTATTAACTGTTTAAGGTTAAAATGACACAAGTTTGCCATAAATCATCTCAGTCATAACTGTCCCAAGGCTATGACCAATATCAATCTTTCATCGTCTGCCTCTTCATCCCCTCTCACTCTGTGTCTCTCTTTAACATTCCCTCATTCTGCATCTTCTCTTTCTCTCTCCCTCTCTCTCTCTCAGATTCTGTAAGAAAAATCCCCAAACACCAGGCAGCCATTTCAGGTTTGTTCACAAAGGCCATTTTATGTCCCCACAGCACTGGGACATTTATGACAGAGTTGACACCTCACAAAAGGGACATTAGTACTTTCAGCGTGACAGAGGCACAAGTTCCTCCCTCCAATTTAAAGATGGAGAAGGGATCTCCCTCCATTTAAAAGATGGTGATGGGATCTCCCTCCATTTTAAAGACAGAGAAGGGATCTCCTTCCATTTTAAAAAACAGAGAAGGGATCTCCCTCCATTTTAAAGATGGAGAAGGGATCTTCCTCCATTTTAAATACAGTGAAGGGATCTCCCTCCATTTAAAAAAAAAACAGAGAAGGGATCTCCCTCCATTTTAAAGATGGAGAAGGGATCTTCCTCCATTTTAAATACAGAGAAGTGCTCTCCCTCCAATTTAATGATGGTAAAGGGATCTCCTTCCGTTTTTAAGATTGAGAAGATATTTGCCTCCATTTTAAATATTGAGGATCGTTCTCGCTCCATTTCATCAGCTCTCTCTCTCCTTACCGCTTTTGCCTTTCCTTGACTCATCTCTCTGATTCTATCTCTCACCCCATCTCTATTTAGGAGACTCATTCCCCTCTCTCTCTGTCTCTCTCACAGCCCATACATTTTCCATTCACTCATTCTCCTCTCTCTATGTCTCTCTCACGCTCTCTCTTTCTCTCACACCCCATCTCACTGTGGCTATGTCCATGTCTCTCTCTCTTTCTCCCCACCGCTCTGCCTCTCACCCTCTCTCTGTCTCTGTCTCTCTCTCTATCTCTCTGTCACTCTCTGACCCTCTCTCTATCACCCCATCTTTTCTACCCATCGCCACGTCTCTCTGTCACTCTCTCTCTGCCTCGCTCTGCCACTGTCTCTCTGACAAACTCAGTCTCTCTCTTGCCAGTCTCTCTCTCTCTCTCGCCTCACTTGTCTCTGTCTCTCTCACTCCATTGCCCTGCCACTCTCTGCCCATCTCTCTCTCTCTCACCCTGTCTCTATTTGTCTTGGTGAGTTTGGTCTCTCTATCTCTATCTCACTCTGTGTCTCTCCCACCATCTCTCTCCTTTCCCTCTCCCTCTCTCTCTCTCTTACGCCATCAGTCTCCCCGTCTCCCCCTCTCCCCACCATCCCCAGTCTCCCTTTTGAGAAAGATTTGGGTGTGAAGCTGAAGGGAAAATATTTTCAGGGTTTCGGGGAAAGGGCGGACGAGTGAGACCAGTGAAACTTTCCTTGCAGAGTGTGGAAAGTAGATTGATGGGCTGAATGGCCTCCTTCTGTGTTGTAACCGTTCAGTGATACACACGCAGGTTAACTTTTCATTCTGGAATAAGCTTCACTCTTTCCTCCATTGTAGGTTCCAGCACTTCCACATCACAAGTTGGGCAATGGATCTCCCTCCATTTTAAATATGGGAATGGATCTCCTCCATTTTAAACATGGGAATGGATCTCCCTCCATTTTAAAGATGGGAATGGATCTCCCTCCATTTTAAAGATGGGAATGGATCTCCCTCCATTTTAAAGATGGAGAAGACGTAGCCTAGTGACATCAGCAATGCTTTTGATAAGGTCCCACAAGGGAGACTGAAAGTGAAGGTAAGAGCCCATGGGATCCAAGGCAATTTTACACATTGGATCCAGAATTGGCTGAGTGGCAGGAAGCAGAGGGTGATGGTCAAGGGGTGTTTTTGTAACTGGATTCCTGTGTCCAGTGGGTTCCACAGGGATCGGGGTTGGGTTCCTTGCTGTGTGTGGTATGTATAAACGATTTAGACTTCAATGTAGTAGGGTTGATCAGCAAGTTTGTGGATGACACGACACTTGTTGGGGTGGTAAATAGTGAGGAGGAGAGTCTTAGATTACAGGAGGATATAGACGGGCTGGTCAGTGGCAAATGGATTTTAATCCGGATAAGTGTGAGGTGATGCACTTGAGCTGGACAAACAAGGCACAGGAATACATGATGAATGGTAGGACCCTGGGATCTAATGAGCATTAGAGGGACCTTGGTCTGTATGTCCACCGGCCCCTTAAAGTCGCGGGACAGGTAAATAAGGTGGTTAAGAAGGCATATGAGATACTTTCCTTTATTAGCCGAGACATAGAATATAAGAGCAGGAAGGTCATGCTGGAACTGTATAAAACGCTAGTTAGGCCACAGCTAGAGTATTGTGTGCAGTTCTGGAATCCACATTATAGGAAGGATGTGATTGCTCTAGAGAGAGAGCAGAGGAGATTTACCAGGATGTTGCCTGGGCTGGAGAATTTTACATATGAGGAGAGATTGGATAGACTTGGATTATTTTCCCAGGAGCAGAGGAGATTGAGGAAGGACATGACTGAGGTGAATAAAATTATGAGGGGCATTGATAGGGTAGACAGGAAGGAACTTTTCCCCTTGGTGGAGGGAACAATAACCAGGGAGTATAGATTTATGCAGGGGGCAGGAGGTTTAGAGTGGAAGTGGGGAAGAATTTTTTCACCCAGATGGTGGTGGGAATCTGGAACTCACTGCCTGAAAGGGGGTTAGAGGAAGAAATCCTCAGAACGTTTCAGAATATTTGGATGTGCATTTGTGATACCTTGGCATATAAGGCTGTGGGCCTAGTGCTGGAAAATAGGTTTAGAATTCTTAGGTTCTTGTTCGATCGGCACAGAGTTGATGGGCCGAAAGGCCTTTTTCTGTGCTGTCGACCTCTGTGACTCTATGACAGAGATATCCCTCGAATTTAAAGACGGAGTAGGGATCTCCCTCCATTTTATAGATTGAGAAATGATCTTCCTCCATTTTAAAGATGTGGAAGGGATCTCACTACATTTCAATTTGGACACAAACACTCTCAAACACACAAACACCCAATTGCACAGATATATTTTTTCTCATACACGCAGACACACAATCATACCCTCTCACACACAGACACACTCACGCACATCAATTCTCTATTTCACACACACACACTGTCTCTCACGCTCACACCACACAGATATCTTATTTCTCATACACACACACTGTCTCTCTCACACACATTGACAAAGACATATTCTTTCTCATACCCATGCTCACACAGACATAGTCTCAATCACACAGATGCATTCTGAACTGCACACACATCCTCTCTCTTACAGACACTGATTCTCTATCTCACCAATTCACACACACACTCGCAGCTATATTTTTTCTCATACACACAACACACACAACCTCACACATACATTCACACACACATATATTCTTTCTCACACAAAGCACATACCACATACATTTTCTCTCACAGATACACCCACACAGTTATATTCTTTCTCATACACACACATTAACACACAGAGACACACACACTCACACACACCAACTCACACAAATACACGCTCTTTCACACACACATATATACATTCTCTCTCATATACACACAAAAAAAACACACACACGCTCACACACATTCACACACACACACCAACTCACATACAAACACGCTCTCTCACACACACAAACACATATATGCATTCTCTCTCTCTCAAATACACACAAACACACGCACACACTTGCACAGATATATACTTTCTCATACATGCAGGCACACACACACACACTCACACACACATTCACACTCACAGATATATCTCTCTTTCACACACACACACACATTCTCTCTCTCCCTCCTACACACACACACACACACATTCTCTCTCTCCCTCCTACACACACACACACACACACACACACACACACACACATTCTCTCTCTCCCCCGTACGCACACACATACACACACATTCTCCCTCCCTCTCTCTCTCAAACACAGGCACACACATTTCCACAAACACATAAGTTCTGATACACAAACCCACACACTCTCTCTCTCAATTTGACTCCTGCAATCTCTCACACACAGTCACAGACAATCTCAAACACAATTGCTCTCACACCCATTCCCTCTCACACACAATCTTTAACATACAGTCCCTCTCACATAAAATCCATCTCACACACAATCCCTCTCACACACAATCCCTCACACTCAAACTTTAACATACAGTCCCTCTCACACACAATCCATCTCACACACAATCCATCTCATATACAATCCCTCTCACACACAATCCCTCTCACACACAATCTTTAACATACAGTCCCTCTCATATAAAATCCAACTCACACACAATCCCTCTCACACACAATCCCTCACACTCAATCTTTAACATGCAGTCCCTCTCACACACAATCCATCTCAAACACAATCGATCTCACACACAATTCCTCTCACACACAAACCCTCTCATATACAATCCCTCTCACACACAATCCCTCTCATATACAATCCCTCTCACACACAATCCCTCTCACACACTATCCCTCTCATATAAAATCCCTCTCACACACAATCCCTCTCACACACAATTCCTCTCATATAAAATCCCTCTCACACACAATCCCTCTCATATACAATCCCTCTCACACACAATCTCTCACACACTTGCTCTCACACAATCGCTTTCACACTCTATCTCTCTCACACACACTCTCCCAAGCACACACACCATCTCTCTCTCTCACACATACAAACTCGGTCTCTCACACGCAGTCTCTCTTCCCTCATCATCTCGGCTTACACAATCTCTGCGAACCCCACTCATTCTATCCCAAACACCAAACTCTCTCTGCACCATCCCACCCATTATCCCCCCATGCTCTCTCTTTCCCATGCTCTCTCCAACTTTGGATGAGCGACAGATGGTGAGAGAGGATGGAGATCCCTTCCGAACCCGTTTCTCAGTCTCTGTTTCTCTCTGGGAGTGTTTGATGGGGAGAGTATGGAGGGCGCATTATTCTATATATAACCCTGAGCTGGCGCATTATTCTATATATAACACTGAGCTGTATATGTCCTGGGAGTGTTTGTTGGGGACAGTGTAGAGGGAGCTTTACTCTGTTTCTAACCCTGTGCTGTACACGCACTGGGAGTGTTTGATAGGGACAGAATAGAGGCAGCTTTACTCTTTATCTAACCCCATGCTGTACCTGTACTGGGAGTGTTTGATGGGGACAGTGTAGAGGGAGCTTTACTCTGTATCTAACCCCGTGCTGTACCTGTCCTGGGAGTGTTTGATGGGTCAGTATAGAGGGAGCTTTACTCTGTATCTAACCCCTACTGCATCATCTCTGAGATTGTTTGTTGGCAACATTCTCACCAAAAACAAAAACAATCCACAAATAAGGGCTCACAAATTGAACATGAGTGTCCTTGTTTGATTCTCCCTGGTCTGTTCTGATTCTCTGATAGATTCCTGGTGTTTACCCTCCACATGAGCAGTCATCCTAATCCCGTCCACCTGTCCTGCTCCCAACGCGGCATCCGACTACAATAAGGAACGTGATACAGAAGCGTCTCAGTGAGTGAGACAGGTGAATCTTGAGCCTGACCTGGGTGTATGTGAGTGACCCAGGTTAATCCGACACTCCAGGGACAGTTTAGACAGTTTGAGTGCATCGCAGCTTTGCCAGAATGAGACCTGGATTCCAAGGTTTAAATTGCAAAGTGTGATTGCACAAACTCGGGTTGTATTCCCTGAAATTTAGTAGCATCAGGGGTGACTTGATCATATTGTCAAATCCTGAGAGGAACTGAGGGGGGAGATTAGGGGAATGTATGAGCTCTTGTCCTGAATAACAATCTTCGTGAGGCATCTTATCAAATCCCTTTTGAACAGACCAGTATCCTTCTGTCACTACTGGTTACCTGTATGTTGCAAAGTTATTCTGATAATTTTCATCCCACAGAGTCAAAATTTCAGCTATTCTGTGACTGAGTCAGAAATTCAAGTAGTTCAGTTTCACTGTTTAAAATAAGCAGTCACTTTTCTGTGGCGGTTTTTGAGATTGAGTTTGGAGCTCAGATTCTGTCAGTGGAATGGAGATTCTACAGAGATAGGGAACGGGATTGATGAATAAAGATGCAGTATTTTGTTCACTGCATTAGATTGCGTCTGTTGCAGTTTCACAGGAGTTTGCATTTTCTTGGGAAAGGGGATGGTTAACCAATATCAACAATTCAATTTCTTCAGACAAGTGAAAACGCAAGAGAAAGAGAGAATATACAAACACTGAAACAAACAAGCAACTGTAGGAGGGAGGTTTCAATTCTCTGCATGTTTTAATGTGAATTCCTTAGCTAAAGATTGAAATAAACAGGAGTTTAAATCTCACACTGGGATTCCGTACAATTACAGTCATGTTATCCTAAATTTAAAGATGAAAATCTACAATTAAAAATTTCTTGTACAGAGCAACGGGCATTTGACTCTCTATCGAACCCCATACTGTATTTGGGTTGGGAGTGTTTGATGAACAGTGTAGTCAAAGCTTTAGTTTCAAACAATCTTCTGCAAACAGCAATTGATGCAAAGTCTCTTGTTAATGTTTCATTCTGAGGCTGATAGATTTTTGTTAGGCAAAGGTGTAAAGAGATATGGAGTTAGATCAGAGATCAGCCAGGATCTCATTGAATGTCGCAAACAGGGTGTGGAGAGAAATGGAATCTTCCTCTTCCCATGTGCTATGATAAATATCCTTCCTTCAATCTCTGTCTCTCGGTCTCCCTCTTGATCTGTGTCTCTCTCTTCTTCTCACACGCTCGGTCTGTCTCTCTCTCTCTCTCACTCTCTTTTTCTCTCTCAGAATCTAGATAAATTACACATTCACCAGTCAGCCTTTTAGGTTTGTTCACAGTGGCCACTTTATGTCTCCACAGCACTGGGACATTTCTGACAGAGTTGACTCCTCAGGAATGTGACGTTAGTACTTTCAACGTGACAGAGACACAGCTATGGAGACACTGAGACACTGATCAAACACTCATCCCCGAAACACCACATTGTCCATGGGTTCCAGGTCCTCACCGCTCGCTGATGTAAAAAGATTTTCACCACATCCCCCCTTCATCCCTTTCCCAAAACCTTCACTCTGTCTGTCCCCCTGTCACTCATGAACCAATCTTTTGAATTTGACCCTGTATCGAACCATATACTGCAACTGGGTTGGGAGTGTTCATGAACAGTATAATCAAAGCTTCACTCTGAAACACTGGACTGAGGTTAAGAGGTGATTTGTTCAAACGCTTCAAGATAATAATGGAAATGAAGAGAGTGGATAACAGTGGTAAAGTTGGAGAAAGGATTTCTCTCCATTTTAAAGATGGGGAAAAGGATATGTCATAGGATAATGGTTTTTATTTCCAGGCATGTTGAAAAATATTTGGAGCTTTACCCTTTCCTCCAGCTGATGAACTTTTAATTTGAACTTGAATTCAAAGGTGAATGATAATATCATAATATCATAATTTAATGTCATAACTCAAGTTTTGAGGGAGGGTTATTCTGTAACGAACCCGTGCTGTACCTGTCCTGGGAGTGTTTGATGGTGACAATTTACTAAGAACATTAATTCCTATCTAACCCTGCGCTGTTGAATAACGGATGCAGATGCAGATTCAGATAAATCGGAGCTTTCATTTCTGTGTTAGTTTCTGTACCTTGAAGCTTCCATTTGGAGCTGGAAATCTGTCAGTTGATGAATGTGGTCTTGAAAATTTTATCCTGAATTGTGTGAGCATTAGTATTGTGGAAACGTGTGAAGAAAGTGTTTGCATTCAGACATTCCCACATTGTGAAATGTAAGTTACCTTTGAAACTTTAGGGTGTAGGGCCAGGCAGTCTGATTGGACAACAGGTTTTGGATGTCTAAAGCGTGAATTTTAATGATGGCCTTTGAAGGAGTCGTTTACTTTAAATGTCCCAAGACAATGAAATGCTTTAGAGGAAATGTCCCGAGACAATGAAATGGTTCCCCAATGTCTGAATCACTTTCCAAGCCTTCAGAGATATGAAGCTGCCAGAGATATTGTAAGATACAGATAATGAGATGCCAGAGAATAACAGAATTGAAGTTGTGGGGCCCTCTCCTGTATCAGAATGTCAGTTTTGATGTTTACTCTGTGAAATTTGACTAATGATTCAGAAAGCAGAAAGTTCCAATCCAATCTGTAACCTGCACTTCAAATTCCAAAGAGATATGAACTTCTCATGTGAATGGGTGAAATATTGAAAGATAGATTTCATTGTAGGCAAATGTGTGGCTGCTCAGTTTAAATGGATGAAACAGCTTACATTATATATGGTGAAAAGCTGCAAACAGTGAGGGTCTAAAGAGTCCCTATCCATTTGTGTCAAGTCTAAAAAAACATCAAAAAGTTCCAATGAGAAATTCAATTTGATATTTGGGATAACGCTGTTTAAAAACTCACACTACACATTCCATGAATCAGCCTCTGTAACCTGCACTTCAGCTCACGACAAGAAAAATGATATTTTCAACAGTTCGTGATTCCAGTCTGTAACTCACTCCCCGGTATCTATTATTCTACATACAAACCCCCTGAACCCCTTAATTAGATTCCAGTCTGAAACTCACTCCCAGGTATCTATTATTCTACATATAAAGCCCACAAACCCCTCGATTAGATTCCAGTCTGTAACTCACTCCCCGGTATCTATTATTCTACACACAAACCCCCTGAACCCCTCGATTAGTTTCCAGTCTGTAACTCACTCCCAGATATCTATTATTCTATATATAAACCCCCTGAACCCCTCGATTAGATTCCATTCTGTAACTCACTCCCAGGTATCTATTATTCTATATTTCAACCCCACAAACCCCTCGATTAGATTCCAGTCTGTAACTCACTCCTGGGTATCTATTATTCTATATATAAACCCCCTGAACCCCTCGATTAGATTCCATTCTGTAACTCAATCCTAGGTATCTATTATTCTACATTTCAACCCCCTGAACCCGTCGATTAGATTCCGGTATATAACTCACTCCCGGGTATCTATTATTCTATATATAGACCACACAAACCCCTCGATTAGATTCCAGTCTGTAACTCACTCCAGGATATCTATTATTCTGTATATAAACCCCCTGAATCCCTCAATTAGATTCCAGTCTGTACCTCACTCCTGGGTATCTATTAATCTATATATAAACCCCCGGTACCCCTCGATTAGATTCCAGTCTGTAACTCCCTCCCTGGTATCTCTTATTCTATATATAAACACCACAAACCCCCGATTAGATTACAGACTGTAACTCACTCCCGCGTATCTATTATATTTTTTATAAACCCCACAAACCCCTCGATTAGATTGCAGTCTGTAACTCACTCCTACGTATCTATTATATTATTTATAAAACCTACAAAACCCTCGATTAGATTCCAGTCTGCAACTCACACCCGGGTATCTTTTATTCTATATATAAACCACCCAATCCCCTCGATTAGATTCCAGTCTGTATCTTACTCCCGTGTATCTATTATTCTATATATAAACCCCCAAACCCCTCGATTAGATTCCGGTCTGTAACTCACTCCTAGGTATCTGTTATATAAACCCCATGAACCCCTCGATTAGATTCCAGTCTGTAACTAACTCCCAGGTATCTGTTATTCTATATATAAACCCCATGAGCCATCGATTAGATTCCAATCTGTAACTAACTCCCGGGTATCTATCACTCTATTTGATGGGACAGAGCTGCGGGAATTTTATTCTCTATCAAACCCCATACTGTATTTGGTTTGGGTGTGTTTGTTGATAAGTGTGGATGAATCTTTAAACTGGAATTTAGGTGAGGGGGTGATTTGATGAAATATTTCTGGATAATAATGCAAGTAGAGGGTTGATAAAGAGAAACTATTTCCGCTGGTTTGGGGAGTCTGGGCCTTGGGGACATGGTTTTTCGATAATGTTTAGAATTTTAGAATTTCAAGAGAGAAGCTAAGAAACACTTTAAAACACCAAGTGTGGTAGTAGTTTGGATCTCTCTCACACGAACAGAAATTGATGCAGAGCTACTAGTCCATGTTCCAAACTGAGGCTGATAGATTTCTGTTACCTAACACGGTGCAGAGATATGAGACCAAGGGGTCCGATCACAGATCAGCCAGGATCTCATTGAATATCAGTACAGGGTGGGAGGGTGAAATGGCCTCTTCCTCTTTCCATGTGCTAATACCAATATCCTTTATTCACTCTCTGGCTCTCATTCACCCACTTGGTCTGAGAGTCTCTATTTCTCATTCACACGATCTGTGTCTTCTCTCCCTGCCTCTCTTCCTCTGAGAATCTAGTCTACAAACACCAGGCAGCCATTTTAGGTTTGTTCACAGTGGCCATTTTATGACCCCACAGCACTGGGACATTTATGACAGAGTTGACCCCTCTCTCATGTAACATTTGTATTTTAAACGTGACAGAGACACAGGTATGGAGATGTAAATTCCCTGTGTATTCCCTGGAATGTTGATAGATCCGAGCTTTCAGTCCCACACTTTGCTGTTGTGAATTTCAATTCTGGATTTTCTAAAACTGAACTTGGAATTAAAAACCTCCGGGATGGAATGATTCACATTCTTTCTGCTGCTGCAAAGCCCGTGTCTGTGTCAGTATCTTGGGATTTATTAACAGTTTAAGGTTAGAATGACACAAGTTTGCCGTAATTCATCTCAGTCATAACTGTCCCAAGGCTATGACCAATATCAATCTTTCATCATCTGCCTCTTCATCCCCTCTCACTCTGTGTCTCTCTTTAACATTCCCTCATTCTGCATCTTCTTTCTCTCTCTCTCTCTCTCAGATTCTGTAAGAAAAATCCCCAAACACCAGGCAGCCATTTTAGGTTTGTTCACAGAGGCCATTTTATGTCCCCACAGCACTGGGACATTTATGACAGAGTTGACTCTTCACGAAAGGGACATTAGTGCTTTCAACGTGACAGAGGCACAGGTATCTCCCTCCAATTTAAAAATGGAGAAGGGATCTCCCTCCAGTTCAAAGATGGGGAAGGTATCTCCCGCCATTTTAAAGATGGAGAAGGGATCTCCCTCCATTTTAAAGATGGAGAAGGGATCTCCCACCATTTTAAAGATGGAGAAGGGATCTCCCTCCATTGTAAAGATGGGGAAGGGATCTCCCTCCATGTTAATGATGGAGAAGGGATCTCCCTCCATTTTAAAGATGGAGAAGGGATCTCCCTCCATTTTAAAGATCGAGAAGGGATCTCCCTCCATTTTAAAGATGGAGAAGGGATCTCCCTCCATTTTAAAGATGGGGAAGGGATCTCCTTCCATTTTAAAGATGGAGAAGGGATCTCCCTCCATTTTAAAGATGGAGAAGGGATCTCCCTCCATTGTAAAATGGGGAAGGGATCTCCCTCCATTTTAAAGATGGGGAAAGTATCTCCATCCATTTCAAGATGGAGAAGGGATCTCCGTCCATTTAAAAATGGAGAAATGATCGCCCTCCATTTTAAAGATGGAGAAGTGATCTCCCTCCATTTTAAAGATGGGAATGGATCTCCCTCCATTTTAAAGACGGCAATGAATCTCCCTCCATTTTAAAGATGGTGAAGACGTAGCCTAGTGACAGCAGCAAGGCTTTTGATAAGGTCCCACAAGGGAGACTGAAAGTGAAGGTAAGAGCCCATGGGATCCAAGGCAATTTTACACATTGGATCCAGAATTGGCTGAGTGGCAGGAAGCAGAGTGTGATGGTCAAGGGGTGTTTTTCTGACTGGATTCCTGTGACCTGTGGGTTCCACAGGGATGTGTGTTGGCTCCCTTGCTGTGTGTGGTATGTATAAATCATTTAGACTTCAATGTAGGAGGGTGGATCAGCAAGTTTGCGGATGACACAACACTTGTTGGGGTGATAAATAGTGAGGAGGAGAGCCTTAGATTACAGGAGGATATAGACGGGCTGGTCAGTGGCAAATGACTTTAATCTGGATAAGTGTGAGGTGATGCACTTGGACTGGACAAACAAGGCACAGGAATACATGATGAATGGTAGGACCCTGGGATGTAATGAGCATTAGAGGGACATTGGTGTGTATGTCCACTGGTAGCATTAGGGTCAATAAGGTGGTTAAGAAGGCTTATGAGATACTTTCCTTTATTAGCTGAGACATAGAATATAAGAGCAGGATGGTCATTCTGGAACTGTATAAAATGCTGGTTAGGCCACAGCTAGAGTATTGTGTGCAGTTCTGGAATCCACATTATAGGAAGGATGTGATTGCACTAGAGAGAGAGCAGAGGAGATTTACCAGGATGTTGCCTGGGCTGGAGAATTTTAGATATGAGGAGAGATTGGATAGACTTAGATTCTTTTCCCCTCCATCACTCCAGGGTATCCATTATTGTATATATAAACCCCGCAAACCCCTCGATTAGATTCCAGTCTGTAACTCACTCCCGGGTATCTATTATTCTATATATAAACCCTGCAAACCCCTCGATTAGATTCCAGTCTGTAACTCACTCCCAGGTATCTATTACTGTAGGGTGAACAGGGTTGGATGTTGAAATGGCCTCTTTCTCTTTCCATGTGCTAATACCAATATCCTTTATTCACTCTCTGCCTCTCAGTCACCCACTTGGTCTGAGAGTCTCTATTTCTTATTCACTCGATCTGTGTCTTCTCTCCCTGCCTCTCTTCCTCTGAGAATCTAGTCTACAAACACCAGGCAGCCTTTTTAGGTTTGTTCACAGTGGCCATTTTATGTCCCCACAGCACTGGGACATTTATGACAGAATTGATCCCTCTCTCATGTAACATTTTTATTTTAAACGTGACAGAGACACAGGTATGGAGATAGAAATTCCCTGGGTATTCCCTGGAGCATTGATGGATCCGAGCTTTCAGTCCCACACTTTGCTGTTGTGAATTTGAATTCTGAATTGACGAAAACTGAATCTGGAAGTAAAATCCCCCGGGATGGAATGATTCACATTCTTTCTGCTGCTGCAAAGCCCGTGTCTGTGTCTGTTTCTCAGGATTTATTAGCACTTTTAGGTTAGAATGTCACATGTTTCCCAAAAATCATCTCAGTCATAACTGTCCCAAAGCTATGACCAATATCAATCTTTCATCGTCTGCCTCTTCATCCCCTCTCACTCTGTGTCTCTCTTTAACATTCCCTCATTCTGCATCTTCTCTTTCTCTCTCTCTCTCTCTCTCTCAGATTCTGTAAGAAAAATCCCCAACCACCAGGCAGCCATTTTAGGTTTGTTCACAGAGGCCATTTTATGTCCCCACAGCACTAGGACATTTATAACAGAGGTGACCCCTCATGAATGGGACATTAGTACTTTCAACGTGACAGAGGCAGAGGTATCTCCTTCCATTTTGAAGATGGACAAGGGATCTCCCTCCATTTTAAAGATGTGGAAAGGATCTCCCTCCATTTTAAGATGGAGAAGGGATCTCCATTTATTTTAAAATGGAGAAAATATCTCCGTCCATTTTAAAGATGGGGAAGGGATCTCCCTCCATTTTAATGACATAGCAGGTATCACACTCCATTTTAATGATGGTAAAGGGATCTCCATCCGTTGTTAAGATGGACAAGATATTGGCCTCCATTTTAAATATTGAGGATGGTTCTCGCTCCATTTCATCTGATCTCTCAGTCCCTACCGCTTTTGCCTTTCCTCGACTCGTCTCTCTGATTCTCTCTGTCACCCCATCTCTATTTCCGACACTCCCTCCCCTCTCTCACTGTCTGTCTCTCTCAAAACCCATACATTTCTCTTTCACTCATTCGCCTCTCTCTATCTCTCTCTCTCCTCTCTGTCTTTCTCTCACACCCCATCTCACTGTTGCTATGTCCATTTCTCTCTCTCTCCCCATCCCTCTGCCTCTCACCCTCTCTCTGTCTCTGTCTCTCTCTGTATCTCTCCGTCACTCTCTGACCCTCTCTACTATCACCCCGTCTCTCTACACATCGCCACATCTCTCTGTCACTCTCTCTCTGCCTCGCCCTGCCATTGTACCTCTGACAAACTCAGTCTCTCTCTTGCCTGTCCCCCTCTCTCTCTCGCCTCACTTGTCTCCGTCTCTCTCACTCCACTGCCCTGCCACTCTCTGCCCATCTCTCTCTCTCTCTCACCCTGTCTCTCTTTGTCTTGGTGAGATTTGTCTCTCTATCTCTCTCTCACCCTGTGTCTCACTCACCATCTCTAACTCTCTGCCTTTCCCCCTCTCTCTCTCCCTCTCTCTCTTTTACTCCATCAGTCTCCCCCTCTCTCCACCATCCCCAGTCTCCATTTTCAGGAAAATTTGGGTGTGAAGCTGAAGGGAAAATATTTTCAGGGTTTCGGGGAAAGGGCGGACGAGTGAGATCAGTGAAACTTTCCTTGCAGAGTGTGGAAAGTAGATTGATGGGCTGAATGGCCTCCTTCTGTGTTGTAACCGTTCAGTGATACACACGCAGGTTAACTTTTCATTCTGGAATAAGCTTCACTCTTTCCTCCATTGTAGGTTCCAGCACTTCCACATCACAAGTTGGGCAATGGATCTCCCTCCATTTTAAAGATTGGAATGGATCTCCCTCCATTTTAAAGACGTGAATGGATCACCCTCCATTTTAAAGATGGGAATGGATCTCCCTCCATTTTAAAGATGGGAATGGATCTCCATCCATTTTAAAGATGGGAATGGATCTCCCTCCATTTTAAAGACGGGAATGGATCTCCCTCCATTTTAAAGATTGGAATGGATCTCCCTCCATTTTAAAGATGGGAATGGATCTCCCTCCATTTTAAAGATGGGAATGGATCTCCCTCCATTTTAAAGACGGGAATGGATTTCCCTCCATTTTAAAGATGGGAATGGATCTCCCTCCATTTTAAAGATGGAGAAGACTTGCCGAGTGGGACATCAGCAAGGCTTTTGATAAGGTCCCACAAGGGAGACTGAAAGTGAAGGTAAGAGCCCATGGGATCCAAGGCAATTTTACACATTGGATCCAGAATTGGCTGAGTGGCAGGAAGCAGAGGGTGATGGTCAAGGGGTGTTTTTGTGACTGGATTCCTGTGTCCTGTGGGTTCCACAGGGATCGGTGTTGGGTCCCTTGCTGTGTGTGGTATGTATAAATGATTTAGACTTCAATGTTGGAGGGTTGATCATCAAGTTTGCGGATGACATGAGAATTGTTGGGGTGGTAAATAGTGAGGAGGAGAGCCTTAGATTACAGGAGGATATAGACGGGCTGGTCAGTGGCAAATGGAATTTAATCTGGATAAGTGTGAGGTGATGCACTTGGACTGGACAAACAAGGCACAGGAATACATGATGAATGGTAGGACCCTGGGATGTAATGAGTATTAGAGGGACCTTGGTCTGTATGTCCATGGTCCCTTAAGGTCGCGGGACAGGATAATAAGGTGGTTAAGAAGGCATTTGAGATACGGTCCTTTATTAGCCAAGACATAGAATATAAGAGCAGGAAGTTCATGCTGAAACTGTATAAAACGCTGGTTAGGCCACAGCTAGAGTATTGTGTGCAGTTCTGGAATCCACATTATAGGAAGGATGTGATTGCTCTAGAGAGAGAGCAGAGGAGATTTACCAGGATGTTGCCTGGGCTGGAGAATTTTACATATGAGGAGAGATTGGATAGACTTGGATTATTTTCCCGGGAGCAGAGGAGATTGAGGAAGGACATGACTGAAGTGAATAAAATTATGAGGGGCATTAATGGGGCAGACAGGAAGGAACTTTTCCCCTTGGTGGAGGGAACAATAACCAGGGAGCATAGATTTATGCAGGGGGCAGGAGGTTTAGAGGGGAAGTGGGGAAGGATTTTTTCACCCAGAGAGTGGTGGGAATCTGGAACTCACTGCCTGAAAGGGGGTTAGAGGCAGAAACCCTCATAACATTTCAGAATATTTGGATGTACACTTGTTATACCTTGGCATATAAGGCTGTGGGCCTAGTGCTGGAAAATAGGATTAGAATTCTTAGGTTCTTAATCAATCGGCACAGAGTTGATGGGCCGAAAGGCCTTTTCTGTGCTGTCGACCTCTGTGACTCTATGACAGAGATATCCCTCCAATTAAAAGATGGAGAAGGGCTCTCCCTCCTTTTTAAAGATTGAGAAATGATCTTCCTCCATTTTGAAGATGGAGAAGAGATCCACCTCCATTTTAAAGTTGGTAAACGGCTCTACCTCCATTTTTAAGATTGAGAAAGGATCTCCCTCCATTTTAAAGACGGAGAAAGGATCTTCCTCCATTTTAAAGATGAAGAAGGGATCTCTCTCCATTTTAAAGATGTGGAAGGGATCTCCCTACAATTCAATTTGGACACAAACACTCTCAAACACACAAACACCCAAATGCACAGATATATTTTTTCTGATACACGCAGACATACAATCATACCCTCTCACACACAGACACACTCACGCACATCAATTCTCTATTTCACACACATACATTCTCTCTTATGCTCACAACAGACAGATATATTATTTCTCATACACACACTCTCTCTCACACACACTGACAAAGACATATTCTTTCTCATCACACAGACATAGTCTCAATCACACAGATGCATTCTCAAACGCACACATCCTCTCTCTTACAGACACTGATTCTCTATCTCACCGACTCACACACACACTCACAGATATATTCCTTCTCATACACACAAACACACACAACCTCACACACACATTCACACACACATATATTCTTTCTCACACAAAGCACATACCACATACATTTTCTCTCACAGATACACCCACACAGTTATATTCTTTCTCATACACACACACAAACACACAAAAACAGACACACACTCACACACACCAACTCACACAAATACACGCTCGCTCACACACACACGTATATACATTCTCTCTCATATACATACAAACACACGCACACACTTGCACAGATATACACTTTCTCATACATGCAGGCACACACATACGCACTCACACACACATTCACACTCTGAGATATATCTCTCTTTCAGACACACATGCACACACAAACACATTCTCTCTCTCCCCCTTACACACACACACACATACACACACATTCTCCCTCCCTCTCTCTCTCAAACACAGACACACACACTCTCACAAACTCATAAGTTCTGATACACAAACCCACAAACTCCCTCTCTCAATTTTACTCCTGCAATCTCTCACACACAGTCTCCCAACACAATCTCACACACATTTCCTCTCACACACAATCTTTAACGTACTGTCCCTCTCACATACAATCCATCTCACACACAATCCCTCTCACACACAATCCCTCACACACACAATCCCTCTCACACACAAACCCTCTCACACACAAACCCTCTCACACACAATCCCTCTCACACACAATCCCTCTCACACACAATCCCTCTCACACACAAACCGTCTCACACACAAACCCTCTCACACACAAACCCTCTCACACCCAATTCCTCTCACTCGCAATCCCTCTCACACGCAATCCCTCTCACACGCAATCCCTCTCACATGCAATCCCTCTCACACTCTATCCCTCTCACACTCAATACCTCTCACACACAATCTCTCACTCGCTTGCTCTCACACAATCGCTTTCACACTCTATCTCTCTGACACACACTCTCCCAAGCACACACACCATCTCTCTCTCTCACACATACAATCTCTGTCTCTCACATGCACTCTCTCTCTCCTTATCATCTCAGCCTACACCCTCTCTGCCAACCCCAAGCATTCTATCCCAAACACCAAACTCTCTCTGCACCATCCCACCCACTATCCCCGCATGCTCTCTCTTTCCCATGCTCTCTCCTATTTTGGATGAGCGAGAGATGGTGAGAGAGGATGGAGATCCCTTCTTAACCTGTTTCTCAGTCTCTGTTTCTCTGTGGGAGTGTTTGATGGGGACAGTATGGAGGGAGCATTATTCTATAGGTAACCCTGTGCTGTACACGTCCTGGGAGTGTTTGATGGGGACGGTGTAAAGGGAGCTTTGCTCTGTATCTAACCCCGTGCTGTACCGTTCCTGGGAGTGTTTGATGTGCACAGTATAGAGGGAGCTTTACTCTGTATCTTGCCCCTGCTCCATCATCTCTGGGAGTTTTTGTTGGTAAATTTGTCGCCAACAACAAAAACACTCCACAAATAAGGGCTCACAAATTGAACATGAGTTTCCTTGTTTGATTCTCCCTGGTCTGTTGTGATTCTCTGATAGATTCCTGGTGTTTACCCTCCACATGAGCAGTCATCCTAATCCCATCTACGTGCCCTGCACCCAAACACAGCATCCGACTACAATAAGGAAAGTGATACAGGAGCGTCTCAGCGAGTGAGACAGGTGAGTCTTGACCTGGGTGTATGTGAGTGACCCGGGTTAATCCGACACTCCAGGGACAGATTAGACAGTTTGAGTGCATCGCAGCTTTGCCAGAATGACACCTGGATTCCAAGGGTTAAAATTCAAAGTGAGATTGCACAAACTCGGGTTGTATTCCCTGAAATTTAGTAGCATCAGGGGTGACTTGATCAAATTGTCAAATCCTGAGAGGAACTGAGGGGGGAGATTAGGGGAATGTATAAGCTCTTGTCCTGAATAACAAGCTTCGTGAGGCATCTTATCGAATCCCTTTTGAACAGACCAGTATCCTTCTGTCACTACAGGTTACCTGTATGTTGCTAAGTTATTCTGATAATTTTGATCCCACAGAGTCAAAATTTCAGCTATTGTGTGACTGAGTCAGAACTCCAAATCGTTTGGTTTCACTGTTTAAAATGAGCAGTAACTTTTCTGCGGTGGTTTTTGAGATTGAGCTTTGAGCTCAGAATCTGTCAGTGGAATGGAGATTCTACAGAGATAGGGAAAGGGATTGATGAATAAAGATGCAGTATTTTGTTCACTGCATTAGATTGCGTCTGTTGCAGTTTCACAGGAGTTTGCATTTTCTTGGGAAAGGGGATGGTTAACCAATATCAACAATTCAATTTCTTCAGACAAGTGAAAACGCAAGAGAAAGAGAGAATATACAAACACTGAAACAAACAGGCAACTGTATGAGGAAGGTTTCAATTCTCTGCATGTTTTAACGTGAATTCCTGAGCTAATGATTGAAATAAACAGGAGTTTAAATCTCACACTGGGATGCCATACAATTACAGTCCTGTTATCCTAAAATTAAAGATAAAAATCTACAATTAAAAATTTATTGTACAGAGCAACGGGAATTTGACTCTCTATCAAACCCCATACTGTATTTAGGTTGGGAATGTTTGATGAGCAGAAGGAGTGTGAGGTAATGGAATCTGGGAGAATAACAAAGCAAAGGGAACACTCAATAAACTGAGAGGATATTGAGAGGGGTCGAGGAAGTGAGAGATTTGGAGTGAATGTGCACTGGTCCCTGAAGGTGGCAGTACGGGTGGATAAGGTGGTAAAGAAAGCGGACAGAATGCTTTCCTTTATTGGATGAGGTATTGAGTACAAAACCAGGGATGTGATGATAGAAATGAATAAAAATAATTGTTTAGGCCACAGCTGGAATTTTGTGAACAGTTCTGGTCACTTTACAGGAAGGACATATTTGCCCTGGAGAGAGTACAGAGGAGATTTTAGGAATGTAGTCAGGGCTGGAAAACTGCACCTATGAGGAGATTGGATAGGCTGGTGTTATTTTCCTTGGAACGAGGGAGTCCGAGGGACGTCCTAGCTGAGGTGTGCAAGATCATGATGAAGCTTTCAGGTCTAGAGAAGGTTCAGGGCCCTGAACTGTTAACCCGAACTTCTCCACAGATGTTTCAGGATCAGCCTGTCCAGCATTTTCAGAGTTATTTCATTTTATTCTGTTTGTATTTCACCCCCGTCACTTTGGCTTTTATTTCCTGTGAAGCTATCAGCTTAGTGTTTATTGATATCTGTGTTGTTTTTATTCATTCATGTAAACCTGAGAAATCAGGCAGAAATGGTGCTTAATGTCTAGTAAAGTATAACATGGTTAATTTATAATAATCCAATGAGTGAAACAAATCGTTATTATTTCTCGATTCTACTCATTTCTCACTATAAAATGTGGAACAATACAACAGAATTAACAGACAGAAACTATTTGTTTACATTGCACTTTGTGGCTGTGTTTGTAACACTGACAGTGAATGCAAATCTGAGCCGCTCGGTTACAGTTCTCAGTTCCGGCCAGTAGATGTCCCCACACTCCGGAACAATGAAGTTTACAGATGAGAAAAGAACACAAAACAAAAACTGTTCACGTTGTATTGGACTGGGGGAATTTGGAATTAATGGGGAAGAAGACTAGCTCTAGGTTCATTAAATAGGAGACACAACACCCAATAATTGATCACGTTGTATTGGACAGCGGGAATTTGGGATTAATAGGGAAGAAGATTAGTTCTAGGTTCATTAAACAAGAGACACAACACCCAATAATTGTTCACATTGTATTGGACAGCGGGAATTTGGGAATAATAGGGAAGAAGATTAGCTCTAGGTCCATTAAACAGGAGACACAACACCCAATAATTGTTCAGAACTAACAAAGAGAAAGCGCGAGTGTAACACATGTTTCTTACTGATCACTATTGAGAAGGAGCTGGGCCGCAGTGCCAATTTCCTGTGGTCTCAGCTGTTTTAAGAGAGATGTGGTGATGTGGAGAAGAGCCTATAAGCTCTGAATTTAGTAAGTTACATATTTTTATTTGCATCTTTTTGGACATTGCTTTCTTTGGCTTTGCCGATTTCAGCATGGCCTTGACCCACCATGGGGCTTGGCGGGAGATGGTTGGACTGGCAACAATGCATCCAATACTCATGTCTGCAGCCGCAGAAAGGCCGGCGGTGTCCCTGAACTACAGAATCCCCAATTATTGCTTCTCCTCACCCCCAGACAGCTGAAAAATCCGTGGTACTATGGGTTTGGCTCTGTCTGCACTCCCCAGTTGCCCCATCATTCTCACCAATATTCAGGGCTGAATAAATGTTGTAGAGCGAGATGCACTTAGGGTATTAGTGTACTGCTGGCCTTGTCCTCCTTGACAGCCTGGCACTCACCCATTTCCTATGGGGAAAGACTGGATAGGCTCGGGTTGTTTTCTTTGGAACAGAGGAGACTAAGGGACCATTTATTTGAGTTGTTGACAATTATGAGGGTAGAGCTGGATGGATCGGAAGGACCTATTCTGTATAGTTGCAGACAGGGTCATCCAGGAGCATTAATTACGCTATTAATAGGCAGGCAAGTAGCACAATGAATGAGAGGCTGCTAACTCAGCTTATCACCATCAAAAAGTATTCACCAGATCAGTGATTATAAAATTATAGTTTAGATCAATGTCTGAGATTACTGCAGATTGGGGAGATTCATTTATTATGAACCATTCAGGAATCTAATTCATCCATTCCGTAGTCTGTCTATCTAATACTGTTGATTGGAGAAGAGGTTTGTCTTGGGATTTTGCCCATAACGGGGGATAGTAAATCGGCCGGGCTTTTTGGACTTGGCCCGATTCTCTTTTCAATTATTTGTTGCTTTACCCGATGGGGTGTTAATTCCTGGCGCTCTCTGTCTGTTCCAGTGCATACAACACATTCCAGCCGTTCTAATACAAGAAGATATGGGGAGCTCCCCGGTGTCTGCACGAACATTTATCCCCCAACTTGCTCCTCTGGTGAGAAACTGGCATTAGAAATCAGCGGCCTCACAGAAAACTTTCAATTTCCATTTCAAGGATCTGAAACACCAGTTTTACACCCGAGTGACAAGTTCCACCCACTTCCCAGCTGTGGTTGTTGCTGGTGAAATCACTATAATTGTCAACTCAAATTACCCTGAGATGTCGCTGTTGGGGAATCTCCTTGAATGATCGACGTGACTGTTTGATACAACTAAGCGGGAGACTCGGGCACTTCAGAGGCCGCGAACATGACAGTTAATCACAGGGGAGAGTCTGGAGTCAGAGACATAATAGGCCAGATAAGGATTTCCCCTTTTTCCTTTTTTTTTCCCTATAAATTTTATAGATTTTTCTTTTCCCACCTATTTCCATTATTTTTAAATATTTTAAAATCTTTTATGCTCCCCCCACCCCCACTAGAGCTGTACCTTGAGTGCCCTACCATCCATTCTTAATTAGCACATTCGTTTAGATAATATCACCAACTTTAACTTTAACACCTATGTGTTCTTTTGTACCATTGTCGCTGACATCTTTTGATGATCTGCTTCTATCACTGCTTGTTTGTCTACACAAGCACCTCTCTCTCTTTCTATCTCTCCGCCCCCCCACACACACACCTTAAACCAGCTTATGTTTCAACTCTTTCTTGGACTCGAAATCAAGTTCTGTCGAAGGGTCATGATGACTCGAAACGTCAACTCTTTTCTTCTCCGCCGATGCTGCCAGACCTGCTGAGTTTTTCCAGGTAATTCTGTTTTTGTTTTGGATTTCCAGCCTCCGTAGTTTTTTTGTTTTATCACTGTGTTTAATTGACTGCCACTGCTCTTCAAGAAATGCCTACCTCCTTGAAGAAGTTCTGTTCCTCTCTGCAACAAGATTTCCGTATCTCTCTGTTGCCTTGTTCACCTTCTTTGCTTTCCATTTCCCTCCTGGTGTTTGACAAGGTGTTTACTAAAACCCGCTTTCACAGCCATATCTCCTTTCTCAGTGACTGTCTCCGTCTCCGACACCCCTCGTGCATTTCAATTGAAATTCCACCCCTCATCTTTCAAACCCACCCAGGATTACAGGTATCTCCGGGACATAAAACGTTTCTCAGACTGCTGTTCCCGTCACATTCTGAAATCCACACTCAGTGCCATGCGCTGCCATATGAACACACTCGACCTCTCCCTCCAGCAGTACCGCCGTACCCTTTTTCAAAGCTGCGCGTGCCCTCAGTTTCATTTTATCCTTCGGCTCATCCGACGCCTCAACAAGAAACTTTTTCTCTTTCTCTCAACTGCTAAGGAACGCAAGCTCCAACAACTCATCGACACCAACACCCATCTAGGACCCTCCACCCCAGTCTGTCCCTCCTTCCCCACCCCATCTTCCAATCCCAGCCCCAGCCGTGTATTCACTGTACCCCCTGACCTTCCCCTCTCCGATGCTGAACGTTCAGTGCTCAGCAAAGGACTTAGTTTCGTACCCTTACGCCCTCACCTCAATGAATTTCGGGCTCGGCATCATACTGAACTCTTCTTTCGCCGTCTTCGTCTCTGGGCTCACATCTTTGGGCAGGAGTCCTCTCCCAGTTCAACGGATCCTTTTACCCATCTCCAATATTCTCCCTCCACCTGGACCCCTCCCTCTGGATTCTTACCTTCTCTTGATCTTTTCATTGAGAACTGTCGGCGCGACATTAGTCGTCTCAATTTCTCTGCTCCTCTCACCCATTCTAACCTGTTTCTCTCTGAACTTACTGCACTCCATTCTCTCAGGTCCAACCCTGACATTGTCATCAAACCCGCTGACAAGGGTGGTGCTGTTGTTGTCTGGCGCACTGACCTCTACCTCGCGGAGGCTGAGCGTCAACTCGCAGACACTTCCTCCTACCTCACCCTGGACCATGACCCCAACACTGAACATCAAGCCATTGTTTCCAGGACTGTCACTGACCTCAACTCCTCTGGGGATCTCCCTCCCACAGCTTCCAACCTGATAGTCGCCCAACCTCGGACGGCCCGCTTCTATCTCCTACCCAAAATCCACAAACAGAACTGCTCCGGTAGACCGATCGTCTCAGCTTGCTCCTGCCCCACAGAACTCATTTCTCGTTATCTTGACTCCCTTCTCTCTCCTCTTGTCCAGTCCCTTCCCACCTACATCCGTGATTCCTCTGACACCTTACGTCACATCAACAATTTCCAGTTCCCTGGCTCCAACCGCTTCCGCTTCACCATGGACGTCCAATCCCTCTACACCTCCATCCCCCACCAGGATGGTCTGAGGGCCCTTAGCTTCTTCCTCGAACAGAGGCCCGAACAATCCCCATCTACCACTACTCTCCTCCGTCTGGCTGAACTTGTTCTCACGTTGAACAATTTCTCCTTCAACTCCTCTCACTTCCTCCAAATAAAAGGTGTGGCTATGGGTACCCGCATGGGCCCCAGCTATGCCTGTCTCTTTATGGGGTATGTGGAACATTCCTTGTTGCAGTCCTACTCCGGCCCCCTTCCACAACTTTTTCTCCGGTACATCGATGATTACTTCAGTGCCGCTTCGTGCTCTCGTCGGGACTTGGAAAAATTTATTAATTTTGCTTCCAATCTCCACCCCTCCATCATTTTCACGTGGTCCATCTCTGACACATCCCTTCCCTTCCTTGACCTCTCTGTCTCAATCTCTGGCGATAGACTGTCCACCAATATCCATTACAAACCCACCGACTCCCACAGCTACCTCGACTACAGTTCCTCACACCCCGCTTCCTGTAAGGACTCCATCCCATTCTCCCAGTTCCTTCGCCTTCGTCGCATCTGTTCCGATGATGCTACCTTCAAAAACGGTTCCTCTGACATGTTCTCCTTCTTCCTTAACCGAGGTTTTCCACCGACGGTGGTTGACAGGGCCCTCAACCGTGTCCGGCCCATTTCCCGCGCATCTGCCCTCACGCCTTCTCCTCCCTCCCAGAAACATGATAGGGTCCCCCTTGTCCTCACTTATCACCCCACCAGCCTCCGCATTCAAAGGATCATCCTCCGCCATTTCCGCCAACTCCAGCATGATGCCACCACCAAACACATCTTCCCTTCACACCCCTTATCGGCATTCCGTAGGGATCGCTCCCTCCGGGACACCCTGGTCCACTTCTCCATCACCCCCTACTCCTCAACCCCCTCCTATGGACCACCCCATGCCCACGCAAAAGATGTAACACCTGCCCCTTCACTTCCTCTCTCCTCACCGTCCAAGGGCCCAAACACTCCTTTCAAGTGAAGCAGCATTTCACTTGCATTTCCCCCAACTTAGTCTACTGCATTCATTGCTCCCAATGTGGTCTCCTCTACATTGGAGAGACCAAACGTAAACTGGGCGACCGCTTTGCAGAACACCTGCGATCTGTCCGCAAGAATGACCCAAACCTCCCTGTCGCTTGCCATTTTAACACTCCACCCTGCTCTCTTGCCCACATGTCTGTCCTTGGCTTACTGCATTGTTCCAGTGAAGCCCAACGCAAACTGGAGGAACAACACCTCATCTTCTGACTAGACACTGTCTGAATATTGAATTGAACAACTTTAGGTCGTGAGCTCCCTCCCCCATCCCCACCCCCTTTCTGTTTCCCCCTTTTTCCTTTCTTTTCCCTATAAATTTTATAGATTTTTCTTTTCCCACCTATTTCCATTATTTTTAAATATTTTAAAATCTTTTATGCTCCCCCCACCCCCACTAGAGCTATACCTTGAGTGCCCTACCATCCATTCTTAATTAGCACATTCGTTTAGATAATATCACCAACTTTAACTTTAACACCTATGTGTTCTTTTGTACCATTGTCGCTGACATCTTTTGATGATCTGCTTCTATCACTGCTTGTTTGTCTACACAAGCACCTCTCTCTCTCTCTATCTCTCCGCCCCCCCCCCCCCCCCACACACACACACACACCTTAAACCAGCTTATATTTCAACTCTTTCTTGGACTCGAAATCAAGTTCTGTCGAAGGGTCATGAGGACTCGAAACGTCAACTCTTTTCTTCTCCGCCGATGCTGCCAGACCTGCTGAGTTTTTCCAGGTAATTCTGTTTTTGTTTTGGATTTCCAGCATCCGCAGTTTTTTTGTTTTATCAGATAAGGAGGGCACGTTTCCTTTACAAACACTCGGCCAGATTAATGATCAATGACAACAGTTTCTATTTAAAATCCAGCTTCTGCTAAACTGAATTAAAATTATCAAACTGTCATCTGCACTCATGTTCTTTGGGTTATCACCAAAACCCCTGGATTGTTCATCCAGCAACATAACCCAAATACACAATGCTCCCCAAATAGTTGAAATCGGCTCCATTAAATTGGGCCACTTACCTCATTGTAATTTGTGGGTTATGAGCGTTAATTGGGTGTCAGTGACAACATCATAAAAACATGGAAAAGCTTTTACACAGTGTGTTTTTTGTCCCTGTTACCTGTTCTTTCCACTATATCAGTATTAATCTCTCATTACTGTATGGTGATTATGTTGACATTTCTGAGTTGATTCCTATATTAAACCATAGAGTCTTATCTCTCTGTCCCTGGATCTGTCAGTTTGTGGCCCCAGGAGATATCTAATACCCGATCATCTTTCTTGTGTGAGCCTGTTGTTCAAATCTGGTCATTACTGATTTCAAATTATTTGTTCCCATTTCTTGATTTTTTGAAGCCTGATGAACACAGTGAAACTTCACCATTTATTGGACCACAGTGAGGGGAGAATAAACAAGCTGTATATGATGGGGAATGTAAAATAAATCAGGTAACAATGTAATGTACAACCGGTGCATCAGTATCTGGAAAATAACATCAATCCAACAAAGTTACATCTTAAGGTACCTGACACAGAACATCAAACTATCTTCTCTCTGTTTAAATGCTGGTGATCCTGCTCTGTGTTCAGACCACAATCCATGCATTAGGCCCGCAGAGGTTCAGGCTGTGGGTCCCTACATGGATCCTGTCCATTTACTGCAGTGTAGTTTCCATTGGGTCACTTAATTTCCACAACTTGTTACTCTTTGAGCGGGTGGGTGAATTTACCAGGTCAACATCTTTATTTGACAGACTGCAGTCCTCTGTGTCATTCCAGGTATTTAGAAACTCACCCTTCAGTGTGTAAATTACATCAATATCACTCTCAGTCCAGATCTGGTTCCCTGCAGCGTCTCCAGCTGATTTCCTCCATTGAAACTGAACCGATTGCCCCATAGCCTGAAAGACATGGAAGATAAAAGAGGAATAAACAGATTGAACAACAGTGTCAATAACAGGGAGATTGGAGTTAATGGGCCAAATCTCCTGCTCACTGGCTCATCAGAGACCAGACATGAGGCTGAAGATGGGCAGCGGGTCCCTGTCATGTCCTGACTCGCTGGCCTACGTGGGAATTGCCCCAGAGGTTTAAGTTTCTACTGGGTAATAGCCCTGCTGCCCGGGACCCTGTGTGAATGTCTCTGACTCTGGGTTAGAATCGGAGACTTGGGACAAATCCCCAGGACTTACTTGGGTAGTTACCCAGGAAAAGTTAGACTGTAAAACCTGGTCTAATACCTGGGTAACTCCACAACCCAGTCCCCCAATCACCCAACCCCACCCCTCACTGACCATCATGCTACACCCACACTCCCCCATTAACCCATTCAACCACCCCCACCAACCCGACTCCCTCCTGACCCTCCCAACTCTGTCCTTGACCAAATCTGACTAAACACTCGGCTTTACAGGCCGACCCAACATCGCCGCTGACCCAGCCCCATTAGCCGTCAACCTGACCGCATTAACACCCACCTCCCACCCCTCCCCCCCCCCCCCCCCCCCCCCACGACCCCGCCGACCCCACCACTCTCCCCTGACCCGACTAGACTCTGCTCGGATGGAGCTCCCCGGGGAGTCACTGCTGAAGGTCCCGGGAGGAAAATGAAGCAGTTTCAGTTTGGGAGAAGTTTGTCGAGCAGCGGCAATCCGCTTTTCATTGCTGCTGTTTGATAGATTCAGGACCATTTATTTTTTAAATCACATTTATATTTTAATTATTACACTAAACATTAACACAAACACTCACTCGATCCAATTCAGAGTCCTGCAGGTCAGAATGAGGCGGCGGAGTGTGGGGACAGATCGGTCTGTGAAGCGGTTGTATCCCAGGTCCAGATCGGCCTGTGAAGCGGTTGTATCCCAGGTTCAGATCCGTCAGTGACCGGTTTGTACTGAGAGCGGAGGCGAGATCCTCGGCACAAGAATCACTGAGACATTTATCATAGAGACTAAGGTACAGGGGGAGAAAAACAACAGGAATCTGTGTAAATCTACAGTGTTTTAACGAATACTATTAATAATAATTTACAGTAAGAGGCAATCCAAAAGCACAACATACATTTATAAAGGAAAATGAAACACTACTAATGCTGCAAATTAAATATAAATGTAATTTACTGGAAATACTCAACAGATCCGGCAAGTATTTGTGAACAGAGAAACAGCGTTAAACATAGAAACATAGAAACTAGAAGCAGGAACAGGCCATTTGGCCCTTCGAGACTGCTCCACCATTCATTATGGTCATGGCTGATCATCCAACTCAATAGCCTGCTCCCGCTTTCTCCCCATATCCTTTGATCCCTTTCGCCACAAGAGCTATATCTAACTCCTTCTTCAAAACATACAATGCTTTGGCCTCTACTATTTTCTGTGGCAGCGAATTCCACAGGCTCACCACTCTCTGGGTGAAGAAAATTCTCCTCGTCTCAGTCCAAAATGGTCTTCCCCGTATCCTCAGAGTGAGACTCCTAGTTCTGGGCTCCCCCACCATCGGGAAAACCCTTCCTGCATCTACCCTGTCTAGTCCGCTGAAAATTTTATAGCTCTCTATGAGATCCCCCCTCATTCTTCTGAACTCCAGCGAAAATAATCCTAACCGAATCAATCTCTGCTCATATGTCAGTCCCGCCAGCCCAGGAATCAGTCTGGTAAAACTTCGCTGCACTCCCTCTATAGCAAGAACATCCTTCCTCAGGTAAGGAGACCAGAATTGCACACAATATCCCAGGTGTGGTCTCCCTAAGGCCCTTTATCTTTGCAGCAAGACATCCCTGCTCCTGTAAACGAATTCTCTTGCTATGAAGGCCAACATATCATTTGGCTTATCTGCCGCCTGCTGTACATGGATGTTTACCTTCAGCAACTGGTGAACAATGTCACACAGGTCTCGGTGCACATTCCCCTCTCTCAATTTATAGCCATTCCGATAGTAATATGCCTTCCTGTTTTTGCTACCAAAGTGGATAACCTCACATTTCTCCACATTATCCTGCATCTGCCATGCATTTGCCCACTCACCCAGCTTGTCCAATTCACACTGAAACATCTCTGCATCCTCCTCACAGCTCACCCTCCCACCCAGCTTTGTGTCATCTGCAAATTTGGAGATATTACATTTAGTTCACTCATTTAAATGATTAATATATATTGCGAATAGCTGTGGTCCCAGCACCAATCCCTGCGATTCCCCACTAGTCACTGTCTGCCATTCGGAAAAAGACCCATTTATTCCTACTCTTTGTTTCCTGTCTGCCAACCAGTTTTCGATCCATCTCAAATCAGTACCACACTTTAATGTTACACGCTAATATCTTAGACAGGACTTCTGGAAGACCAAATAAACCACATCCATTGGCTCCCCTCTCATCAACTCTACCAGTTACATCCTCATAAAATTCCAGTACATTTGTGAAGCATGATTTTCCTTTCGTAAATCCATGTTGACTCTGCCCAATTGCGCCACTGTTTCCCAAGTGCTCAGCTATTAATTCTTTTATAATGGACTCTAGAATTTTCCCCGCTACTGACGTCAGGCTGACTGGTCCATAATTCCCTGTTTTCTCTCTGCCTCCCTTTTTAAATAGTGGTGTTACATTAGCTCCCCTCCAATCTGTAGGAACTGTTCTAGTGTCTATAGAATCTCGGAAGATGACCACCAATTCATCCACAGTTTCTCTGGCCACTTCCTTAAGTACTCTGGGATGGGGATTATCAGGCCCTGGGGATTTATCGGCCTTCAGTCCCATCAATTTACCCAACACTATTTCCCTACTAATGCTGATTTCTTTCCGTTCCTCCCATTAACTAAATCTATGTGCCCCAACATTTTTAGTATGTTATTTGTGTCCTCTTTTGTGAAGAAAAAGCCAAAGTATGTATTTAGTTGGTTGGCCACTTCTTTGTTTCCCATTATAAATTGCCCTGTTTTTGACTGTGAGGAACCTACATTTGTCTTCACCAATTTTTTTCTCTCCACATACCTATCGAATCCTTTACAGTCAGTTTTTATGTTCCCCACAAGCTTACTCTCGAAATCTATTTTCCTCTTCCTAATCAATCCTTTGGCCCTCCTTTGTTGAATTCTAAACTGCTCCCAATCCTCAGGTCTGTCCTTTTCTCTGGACAATTTGTATGCCTTTCCCTTGGATCTAATGCTACCTCTAATTTCCCTTGTAAGCCATGGTTTGGCCACCTTTCCTGTTTTACTTATGCGCACAACAGGAATAGACAATTGTTGTAGTTCACCCACGTGGTCTTTGAATGTTTGCCATTGCTTATCCACCGACAGCCCTTGAAGTAACGTTTTCCCAATACATCATAGCCAACTCGTGTCTCATACCATTATAGTTCCCTTTGTTAAGATTCAGGACCCTAGTCTCAGAGTCAACTACTTCACTCTCCATCTTGATGAATAATTTTTTCATATTAAAGTCAGAGCTGTTATTAGAACTGGAAAATACCAGTGAATTGACAGGGTTTAAGCTATGGCATTTGGGTGATTTGGGGCAAGGAGAGAACAGAATGGAATTTGCGGTGTGATTAAATGACAAAAGGGATGATGGTGCAAGACAACAGCGCAGTGTCTCCATGTCACTCGGTGGGGGGATATGGGATGGTCCGTGACTCAGGAATGAAATTTGTGGTCGGGATGTGGATAATGGCTGTGATCCTGCTTTAAGCTATGAAGACAACATCCCTGGTTGACTGATGTCTCCCTGGGGGTGCTTCTCCAGGCTGCTGTGGCTCGGAGGGAGGTCTTGTTCCCTCAGGACAGGAGGAGGATATCGGCCCAAATCCGAGCAAGCCTGGGTGGAGATTGCCGAGGAGGTGAGGAGGTGTGGGGCACGTGCTTGCAGTGACAGAAAATGATCAACACCCTGATGTGTTCTGGCAAGGTGACTGCAGCAAACAATGTTAAAGTTACAGTCTTATACGTGACTAAGGATGTCCATGGAGCAGCATTGACTGTCAGAGACATGTCAGCCTCTCTGTGTGGAAGGCCGCGGCCAGTGAGAGTTGACTCCTGTGCTGCCGAGACTGAGTGTCCACATGCAGGAGGCATCTCGGTGATGACATGATGGGCAGCCAGGCTGACATCACCATAGACTAATGTGTATCTTAGATGGGTGAGTAACCATAGAAATATATGTGCTTGTAGAAGAGAGTGCATGATGTCAGCGAAGGAGCCACTAAGAGTGCTGGCGTCCAGATCTTGCCATCCTTACACCAATAGAAGATGAAGTACTGCAGCTGAGAGGCCTGAAGGCAGGGCGGATGGTTGGTGGAGCTCAGAGATCGAGTGGCTTAATGTGGCGGGGGATGTGTTCCCAGGAGTAGAATCAGATAGGTCAGATTCAGATCAGAAAAACTGAGGTAGAACATTAGCTAGGGACGTTGTGATACGCATGGAGTTACAGGAGGAGCAAAGATTAAAAAGTGTTCAGCAAGGGAAACTGATAGGATTAAACTGTTTATACATCAATGCAAGGAGTACTACAAACAAGGTAGATGAATTAATGGCACAGGTAGACACATGGCAGCAGGATGTAATTGCTATAACGGAGACCTGGCTAAAGGATGGACAAAACTGGCGGCTAAATATTCCTTATATAGAATCTTTAGACATGCTATAGAGTAGGAGATTAAAAAAGGGAGCGGGGTAGCACTAATGGTTAAAGAATCAATACCAGTTGTGAGAAGGGATGATATACTAAATGGGTCAACAAACGAGGCTTTATGCTTTGAACTTAGAAATAAAAAAGGGGCAGTCACACTACTGGTGGTATAGTACAGAACACAAAATACTGAAAGGGAGTTAGAAGAATAAATATGTAGGCAAATTTATACTTTTAAGAACAAAAGGGCAATAATAGTAGGAGACTTCAACTATTCTAAAATCAACAGGGATCCAAACAATATAAGGGGCACTGAGGGAAAAAATTCATGCAGTGTGACCAGAAAATTTTTTCAACCAATTAGCGACAAACACAACGAGAGGAGATGCAATTCTAGACCTTGTCTTGGGGAACAAAGAATGAGTGACAGTTGGCGACCGTATCCGGGACAGTGATCACATTTCAGTTAGATTTAGCATTACAATGGAAAAAGACAGAGATAAGGCAGGAGTTACAGTCTTCAACTGGGGGAAGGCAAATTTTGCAGAATTGAGAAGGGACTTGTCTGAGGTGGACTGGACAGCACTGCTGGAAGAAATAACAATGGAAAATCAGTGGGAAGCACTAAAAAGCAAGATCCTAATTGTACATAGTAGACATGTCCCCTACAAACATGAGTGGTACTGCCAAATCTAGACCTCCCTGGTTGTCTAGAGGAATACAGGGAAAGATCAAACAGTAAAAAAGAATGTGTACGATTGGCAGAAAGAACTACGCACTGCAGATAACCTGGACGAATATAGGAATATAGGGACGAAGTAAAAAAGGAAACAAAGAAATCAAAGAGAGGACATGAAAAAAGATTAGGAAGAAAAGTTGAAGATAACCCAAAGATGTTTTACCAAATCCTTAATGCTAAAAGATTAGTTAAGGAAAAAGTGAGACCTATCAGAGATGAAGATGGAAACTTGTGTGTAAGTGCAAAGGCTGTGGGAGGGATTTTGAATGAATATTTTGTCTCCGTGTTTACAAAGGAAAGGGAGGATGTAGATATAGTAGTCCAGGAGGAACACTGAGAGATATTGGATGGAATAGTCACAAAGAGAGAGGAAGTGCTGGAAGGGTTAAAGTACGTACAAGTTGATAAGTCACCAGGGCCAGATGGATTGTTTCTGAAGCTGCTGAAGGAAGTCAGAGAGGAGATAGCAGATGCTCTGAGGATGATTTTCCAATCTTCACTAGATACAGGGGAGGTACCAGAGGACTGGAGAAAATCAAACGTAGTTCCATTGTTTAAAAATGGATCAAAGGAAATGCCAAACAATTATAGGCCAGTTAGTCTTACATCGGTGATGAGCACATTAGGAGAATCAATCTTGAGAAATAAGATTAACTGTCATGTGGACAGGAATGGTGTAGTCAGGGATGGTCAGCATGAATTTGTTAAAGGAAGGTCTTGCCTCACAAATTTGCTTGAATTATTTGAGGAAGTGACAAAAAGGGTTGATGAAGGTGGTGCAGTGCATGTTGTGTACCAGGTCCCACATGGCAAATTGGTCAGGAAAGTAAAAGCCCAAGGGATTCAGGCTAATGTGGCAAAATGGATAAAAAGATTGGCTTTTGTAACAGGAAACAATGGTTAATGGTCGATGGATGCCCTTATGAATGGAAAGTTGTCTAAAATGGTGTTCCACAGGGCTCGGTATTGGGATCCTTGCTGTTTGTGTTATATATTAACGATTTGGACGAGAATGTGGGAAGCACAATTGGGAAATTTACAGATGACATGAAGATTGGCCCAGTAGTGGATAGTGTAGAGGATAGCCATAATCTCCAAAGCGATATAGATGGGTTGGTGGAGTGTGTGGTAAATTGGCAGATGGATTTTAACATAGAGAAGTGTTAGGTCATACATTTAGGAAGGTCAAACAGTTACAGGGATCACATAATAAATGGGAATATACTAAGGTGGGTAGATGAAGTGAGAGATATTGGCGTACAAGTACACAGGTCCCCGAAGGAAGCAGTTCAAGTAGACAAGGTTGTAAAGAAGGCATATAGAATGTTCTCCTCCATTGGTTGAGGAATAGAATATAAAAGCAAAGATATAATATTGGAATTGTATAAAACACTGGTGAGGCCACAACTGGAGTATTGTGTGCGATTCTGGTCACCACATTACAGGAAGGACGTAACAGCTCTGGAGAGAGGGCAGAAGAGGTTTCCAGGAACATTGCCAGGATTAGAAAAGTGCAGGTTATGAGGAGTGTTTGGATAAATTGTGGTTATTTTCCTTAGAACACAGAAGGATGAGAGGGGACTTGATTGAGGTGCACAAAAATTTGAGAGGAATAGATAGAGTGAAAGGATAAAATTGTTTCCCTTCATGGAGAATTCTAAAACCAGGGGGCATAGATTCAAGAGAAGTGGCAGAAAGTGTAGGGTGGTGTGGGGTGCATGAGGAAGATAATTTTTACGCAGAGGGTAGTGGATGTCTGGCATTCACTGCCCAAGTTGTTGGTAGAGGCCGAAACATTAAACTCTTTGAAAAAATTACGTGGATCTGCACCTAAAGTGTTGTAAGCTGCACAGCTATGCGCCGGGTGCAGGAAGGTGGGCTTAGAAAAGACACTTGGGTGTCCTCAGGCTGGCATGGACAAGATAGGCCGAATGGCCTCCTTCTGTGCTGTAACTTTTCTATTGTTCTATGTTTCTAATGAAGGGGCACAGGAGAGCCTCCTGGGTCTGCAAAACATAATCCTTCTCTATCCATCACTGGTCACAGATTCTAGTCTGAAGAACGTGTTGGAATATGAACAGAATAACTAGGAGCAGAAGTAGGCCATTCAGCCCCTCAAGCCTTCGCCATCATTTGATAAGATGATGGCTGCTCTGATTCTGGCTGATCTGATTCTGGCTGATCTGATTCTGGCCTTAACATTGCTTTCCTGTTGGTCTGCAGTAACCCTTGTTTCTCTCGTCAATCAAAAATCTACCTTAACTCAGCATTGAATATACTCAATGACCCAGCCTCCATTTGCCTCTTGGGAAGAGAATTCCACAGACTTTCTAAATTTCTTCTCTTCTCAGTCTTAGATGGGGGAGCCCTAATTTATTTTTTGAAACAGTGTCGCTTAGTTCTACTCCCACAAGAGGAAAGATCCTCTCAGCATACATCCTTTCAAGTCCCCTCAGGATCTTGCACGTTCAATAAGATCACCTTTCAGCCTCCTGACCATCAAGGGGTATAGGCCCAATCTGCTTAACTTTTCATCGTAAAATAAAACCCTTCATCCCGGCAATCAGTCGAGTGAACCTTCACTGAACTAGTTCTAATGCAATTATACCCTTTAACTAAATAGAGCAAAAGTTTATAGTTTACTCCAGATGCCGTCTGACTAAGGCCCTGTATAGTGCAGCAAAACTTCTATACTTTTACACTGCATTCCCCTTGCAATAAAAATATATGAAACAAGAGCAGGAACCAGCTATTCAGCACTTCGAGCCCACTCCAGCATTCACTGAGATCACGGTTCATCTTCCACTTCAACAACATTTACTTGTGTTAACCATATGTTCCATGATGCTTTCAATGTGTAGAAATCTATAAATCTCACTCTTGAACATACTAAATTACTGAGCCTTCTCTGGGGAATTGAATTCAAAAGATTCACCACCCTCTGAGTGAAGGAATTCCTCCACATCTCAGTCCTAAATGGCTTGCCCCTTATTCTGAGACTGTGTCCCCTGGTTCTAGACACCCCCAGCCTGGGGCAACCTCCTACCTGCATCTACACTGTCAATCCCTGTAAGAATTTTGTATGCCTGAATGAGATCACCTTTCATTCTTCTAAACTCCAGAGAACAGAGGCCCAATCTATTTAATTTCTCCTCAGCATGCATTGCTGCAGGAATTATTTTAGTGGAACCTTCATTACACTCAGTCTAAGACAAGTACATCTTTCCTTTTGTAAGACGACAAAAACTGCATGGAATGCTACTGTTGCCGTCTCACCAAGGCAGTGAGACATCTTTACTCCTAAACTCAAATCCACTTGTAATAAAAACCAACATACCATTTACCTTTTTAACTGTTTGCTGTATCTGCATGTTAGCTTTAAGTGACTCCTGATCAAGGACATTGAAGTACCTTTGAAGATCAACGCTTCCCAGTCTCTCACCATTTAACAAATTGTCTGTATTTGTAATTTCCTGCCAATGTGGATTACGTCACATTTCTCCATATTATATTCCATCTGCCAAATTTTGGCCACTCTCTTATCCTCTCCAGATCCCCTTGAAGCAACTTTGCATCCTCCTCACAACTCACACTTCCACCTAATTTCCTGTCACCTGCAAACTTGTAAATGACATTTAATCCCCATTTTCAAATCATTGATATAGATTGTAAATAGCTGTGACTGTGATCCTTGCCCTGTCTCACTGTACCACATCCACGGGTCTCCCCTTATCTATTCTCGTGACGGCATCCTCAAGAAAACCCAACAGGTATGTTAGGCATGATTTCCCTTTCATAGATCCATGTTGAATCTGCCCAATCCTACCATTATTTTCTAAGTGTTCTATTACCACATCCTTTATTGCAAAATCTAGCATTTTGCTTTCTCCTTATGTCTGGCTAACAGATCTCTAGTTCCCAGTTTACTCTCGCTCTTTTATTAAACAACAGGGTTATATCTTCCACCTTCCAATGTGCAGGAACCATTCCAGAGGCTACAGAATTTTGAAATATGATCACCAACGCCTCTCTTATCGCTGCAGCCACTTCCTTTAACATTCTGGGATGTAGATCTTCAGGTTCAGGGAATTTACTACTTTAGGTCCCAATAATTTCTGTAATACTTTTTTAAACAAATATTCATATCTTGCAGTTCCTCATTTAAATTAGTCCCTGATTCTCCTTTATTTCTGAGCGAATTTTAGTATTTTGCTCTGTGAAGACAGACACAAAGTACATGTTTAATTTCTCTGCCATTTCCTTATTCCACTTCGTAATTTTTCCTGACTTTGCTTGAAATGGACCCACATTTATTTTTACTAATGTTTTCCTTGTTACATACCTACAGAAGCATTTGTGTTTCTTGCTAGTTTACTCTCATATTCTATCTTTTCTTTCTTCACCCATATCTATGCAATTTTCTAAAATGCTCCCAATTCCCAGGCTTTTCTTTTTCTGGCAATTTTATACATCTCTTCACTTCATCTAATTCAATTCTTGATTTCTTTTGTTGGGACACGTTCATTGCTGGGATTTTGTGCATCAAAGGAATGCATTTTTGTTGTAAACACGTCACATTTCAATGTCTTAAATGGAAGCTGGGGGTAAATACACCACTGAGATTCACACTCAGGATCTTCGGTTTACTGGACTTTCATTGGAACTGCTTTATCCACAGCATCCACATAAATGCCATCATACCAACTGTCTTCCTAATCACTTGCTCCACTGCATGCCTAGTGATCCATAGATTTGACCTCCCAGATCCCTCAGTACTGTACAGTCTGCAGTCTTTCTCCATTCACGTAAGATACTACTTTTCTATTCTTACAGTCAAAGAGGTCAAATTTACATTTTCTCACACTAAACTCCATCTGCCATTTTTTTGTCCATTCACTTCACCTATCTAAATCCCTTAATAGACTCTTTATGACAACTTGACAAATTACTTTCCTACCTTTGCACCAAGGGCAAATTTAGCTACCGTGCATTCAGTTCCTTCACCCAAGTAATTTACACAGGTATGTGAGGCTCCAGCACTGACGTCTGTGTCACTCCACTAGTACCAGTTTGCCAAACGAAAAATGGCCCTTTACCCCAACTCTCTGTTTGCTGAGTTAATCAATCGTCTTTGCATACTAATATGCTACCACCAGTATAACAAATTTTTATCTTGTTATCTTTGTTATCTTTGATGTGACACCTGATCAAATTGTTTTTGGAAATCCAAGTGCACCAAATCTACAAATTCTCCTTTACCAGTTTTCATGCTACTTCCTCAAAGAAATCCAAACCATTCGCCCCATGTGATTTTCAATCTGCTGGGCCTTCCTTGAATCTGGAGAATTTTGGAAGATCACAACCAATGCATCTACTATGTCTGCAGCCACTTCCTTTAAGACCCTATGATGAAAGTCATCAAGACAAAGGACTTGAGAACCTTTGGTTCTAATAGTTTCTCTAAAAGCTTTTCAGAATAAACCTGGATGTTTGACGTTCGTCCTTCCTTTTTATCTCTTGATTTTCAACTATTTTTTGGGATATTTCTTTTGTCTTCTACAGTGAAGAGAGACACAAAATACCTATTCAACGCTTCTTCCATTTCCTCATTCCCATTATTAATTTCCCAACCTCACCCGCTAAGGGACCAATGCACACTTCAGTATTCGTTTCCTATATAAATATTTGGAGAATATATTAAACCCATTAACGTCCCAATTGTCAGCGGGTTTTCGTGGCCCATCCAACCTCACGTTGCGGGACCAGCCAATCGGCCAGGAAACCTTTACATTCTTGATGAAACCTCATCCAAGGGAGGGACGGAATCTCCGTTAGGATTTATAATCAAAATAAATATCTCGCTCTGTGTGTTTAGTGTGAAACCTGTTTACAGGTGCTTGATTGTGCTGCATGGACAGTTTGGCAGCACCTTTGTCCTTTGTTTTATTATTTGGAGGTCTGCAGCTCTCTGAGGCATCTGTCTGCCTTCAGGGAGCTCACTGGAACCGCTCACCAGCACTTACAGTGAGGTCGGTGCCGCCCTCTTCCTTCCCCCAGCGGCAGTGCTAAGCCTTTCCGCGGGTCCGCTTCACACTGGCTGCCTCTCCATTGGCCAAGCAGCGTAAGTTCATGGTCGCGGGGCTCATCGGGCAGAAGCGCATTTCACATCCGCTCCCAGGCTCCCCGATCGTGCACCCGACAAGGGAAACATTCAAAAGAGGTTCATGTTTCAGTTTGATGGGTTTACATTAGAACTGGGAAAAGCAGCGTCTGCACTGGTTTTAAATGACAGTAAATTGGTGGGGGGTGGGGTAGGGAGGGGGATTGCAAAATGGAAGTGCACCGATTATTAAAGTGACACAACTGGTGAGGGTACAAAATAAATCACAGTTCTGGTATGATAGCCAAGTGGTTATGGTACTGGGCTTGTAACCCCAAGATCAAGAGTTCAAATCTCACAAAGGCAAACTATGAACCAATGTAATTTCATCTGAATAGGAACCGATGGAAACGTGTTTGTACTCGAAAAAGACACAAAACACATTATGGGACTCCGCACCTTAAACTCGTGTTTGGACATGGAGGGTGGATGGTAAAGGACTACAGTTTGTGGTGGGGAGAAAGGTAATGCCTGTGAGATCAGTACACAGTGTTAGCCTCTCAGCCTTATATGTGAACTTGGTCAAAAGCTTTTGCCGAACCAGCCACTGGCAATGCCCAGCCAGCAGCATTGGCTGTCCGAAGCTAATATGAGTAACAGAGCTCAAAATATTAGAGCATAAGACCGTAAGACATAGGAGCAGAAATTAGATCATTCAGCCCATCGATTCTGCTCCGCCATTCAATCATGGCTGATAAGTTTCCCAAATTAATTCTCCCGCCTTCTCCCCATAACCGTTGAACCCCTTACCAATCAACAACCTATTTATCTCGGTCTTAAATACACCCAATGACCTGGCCTCCACAGCCTTCTGTGGCAATGAATTCCATAGATTCACCAGTCTCTGGCTAAAGAAGTTTCTCCTCATCTATCTTCTAAAAGGTCTTCCCTTTTCTCTGAGGCTGTGCCTTCGGGTCCTAGTCTCTCCGACTAATTGAAAGCTATTCAGCACGTCCACTCTATCCATGTCTTTCAGTATTCTGTAAGTTTCAATCAGAATCCCCCTCTCATTCTAAACTCCATCAAGTATAGTGCTAGAGTCTTCAAACGTTCCTCATATGTTAAGCTTTTCATTCCTTGGATCGTTCCTCTGGACCATCCCCAGGGCCAGCACTTCCTTCCTGAGAAACGGGGCCCAATATTGCTCACAATATTCTAAATGTGCTCTAACCAGAGCCTTACAAAGCCTCAGCAGCACATCCCTGCTTTTATATTCTAGTCTTCTCGAAGTAAATGCCAACATTGCATTTGCCTTCCTAACTACGGACTCAACCTGCAAGTTAACCTTAAGAGAATCCTGGACGAGGACTCGCAAGTCCCTATCCACTCCAGATTTCTGAATTCTCTCCCTATTTAGAATATAATCTTTGCCTCTACTCTTCCTACCAAAGTGCATGACTTCACACTTCACCACGTTCTATTCCATCTGCCACTTGTTCTCCCATTCTCCTAACCTGTCCAAATCTTTCTGCAGCCTCACCGCCTCCTCAATTATACCTGTCCCTTCACCTATCTCTGTATCATCATCAAACTTAGACAGGATGCCCTCAGTTCCTTCATCAAGATCATTAATGTATAAAGTGAAAAGTTGTGATCCTAAAAGATACCCCTGCGGAACTCCACTAGTCACCAGCCGCCATCCTGAGAAGGACCCCCTTATCCCTACTCTCTGCCTCCTGCCAGACAGCCAATGTTCTATCCATGCTAGTACCTTGCCTCTAACACCATGGGCTCTTATCTTACTGAGCAGCCTCCTGTGCTGCACCTTGTCAAAGGCCTTCTGGAAGTCCAATTAGATAACATCCATTGGCTCTCCATTGTCTAACCTACTCGTTACCTCCTCAAAGAATTCGAACAGATTTGTCAGGAATGACCTCCCCTTGATGAAACCATGCTGACTTTGCCCAATATTACCATGTACTTCCAAGGATTCTGAAGTCTCATCCTTAATGATGGACTCTAAAATCTTACCAACGACCGAGATCAGGCTAATCAAGAGGTAATTTCCCGTCTTTTGCCTCATTCCCTTCTTAAACAAAGCGGGGGTGGTGGGTGTGGGATTACATTAGCGATTTTCCAGTCCTGTGGGACCCTCCCTGACTCCAGAGATTCCTAAAAGATCACCACTAATGCCTCTACTACCTCTTCAGCTATCTCCTTCAGAACTCTGGGGTGTAATCCATCTGGTCCAGGTGATTGATCCACCTTCAGGCCATTCAGTTTTCCTAGCACCTTCTCCTTGGTAATGGCCACCATACTATCCTCTGCCCCTGACTCTCTTGAACTTTGGGGATGTTACTCATGTCTTCCACCGTGCAGACTGACGCAAAGTACCCATTCAGTTCCTCTGCCATTTCTTTGTTCCCCACTACTACTTCTCCAGCACCAATTTCCCGCGGCCCAATGTCCACGTTTGCCTCTCTCTCATCTTTTATAAATGTACAAAAACTCTTGTAATTTTTTTTATTATTGGTACTTTACCCTCATATTAATCTTTTCCCTCCTTACTTCTTTTTTAGTTGTCCTCTGTTGGTCTTTGTAGGCTTCCCAATCCCCTGGTTTCCCACTGCTCTTTGCTGCATTGTATGCTTCCTCTTCAGCTTTTAAGCTGTCCCTGACTTCCCTTGTCACCCATGGTTGTCTCGTCCTCCCTTTAGTATGCTTCTTCTTCCTAGGGATGAATTTTTGCTGTTTCTCCCAAATTACTGCCAGAAACTCCTGCCATTGTTGTTCCACTGTCTTTCCTGTTAGGCGCATCTCCCAATCAAATCTGGCCAGCTCCTCCCTCATGCCTCTATAGTTGTCTTTATTTAACTGTAATATTGTTCCATCTGATTCCATCTGTTTCCTCTCAAATTGCAGGGTAAATTCTATCATATTATGGCCACTTCCTCGTAAGGGGTCATTCACCTTAAGCTCTCTTATCAAATCTGCCTCATTACACATCACTAAATCTAGAATTGCCTGTTCCCTAGTGAGCTCCACCACAAGCTGCTCGAAAAAGCCATCTCGTAGACATTCCACAAATTCCTTTCCTTGGAATCCACTACCAACCGGATTTTCCCAGTCTACATGCATGTTGAAATCCCCCCATTATCACTGGAGCCTTGCCTTTCTTACACACCTTTTCTATCTCCTGGTGTATTTTGTGCCCCACATCCTGGGTACTGCTCAGAGGCCTGTAGACAACTCCTATTATGATTTATTTTTAACGTTGTGGTTCCTCAACTTTACCCACACAGATTCTACATCATCTGCCCTACGTCATTTCATGCTATGCAATTAATTTCATTTCTTACTAACAAAGCAACCCCACCCCCTCTGCCAACCTGCCTATCTTTTCGATAGGATTTATTTACTTGGATATTTAGCTCCCAGTCCTGATCCCCTTGCAGCCATGTCTCTGTAATGCCCACCACATCATACCTGCCAATTTCAATCTGCGCCACAAGCTCATTTACCTTATTTCGTTAACTGCATCCATTCAGATGCAAGACCTTCAGTCCTGTATTTCCCGTCCCCTTTCTCATTGTCATCCCTTTATCTGATGTGCTTAAGTTAGATTCCTAGCCCTTTCCAAACACTCTTTCCTATTTTGTCTTCTGGAGAATTAAATAGCCTCTTCTGGGCTGTCCTTTCTTTTCAGTATTTTCATAATTTTGCTTGAATTTGAATCGACCCCACACCCCACCCACAACCTCCTCCCCCCCCCCGACCCCCGGCCCCCCCCCCCACACATGCTAACCTGCTGCTTTGTTTCCCATTAGTCATACTTCTTGGTAGTTTTCCCTGCCCTCCCGCCCACTTTTTAGTTTACAGTCCTGTTGAACACCCTATTTACCCTCTTCCCTAGAACATTGTTCCCAGATTGGTTCAGAAGGAGACCGTGCCAACGGTGCAGATCCCGCCTGTTCCAATACTGATGCCAATCCCCCACGAAATGGAACCCCTCTATCCGGCACCACTTATTTAGCCACGTGTTTACATCCCTTATTCTCACATCCCTATATATTGATGAATATGAAGTTATTCCAAACACAACCTCACACTGTCTGGTACTTTTTGCAGATTCTGTATTTTACAGTCTGATACAGAGCTACAGACAGTCTTTTCACTCCTGAATCTTCCAGATTGTTATGAATCAGGCTCAGATCTGTCAGTGAGTGATTAAAAACAGAGGCAAGCTCCTCAACACAATAATCTGTCAGATTGGTGCCCCGTAGACTGGGGGGGTGGGGGGAGGTTTCAAGAGAGAGAAAAATAACAGGAATCAGAATAAATTTCCAGTTTCTTTCAAAGAACATAACTAAATAAAACAATAATATACAGTGTGAAACATTCAAGAAACACAACTTCAAAACAAAAAAGCAATCTATAACTGATGCTGTCCATGTGCAATATAAAGGAATGTTCTGTAACTAGTCAGCCTGGGAGACAGAATCTGTGAAGGGACAAACAGAGCCAAGAGTCCCGCAGGCGGGCGCATGCCTGACCCAAGCAGGTGAGGAAACCTGTGAGATGATGTCGGATAAGCGTCCTGACGTCATCGCGCACTCGTGCGATATTTCGCTTGGCGGGCACGCACAAATGTTGAAGAGCTCCCGCGGACAATGAAGTGGGAAATTAAACCCATTATATTCCCAATTGTCAGTGGGTTTTCGTGGCCCATCCAACCTTACGTTGGCGGACCAGCCAAACGACCAGGCGACCTTTACATTCTTGATGAAACCTCATCCAAGGGAGGGATGGAATCTCCGTCAGGATTTATAATAAAAATAAATATCTGGCTCTGTGTGTTTTGTGTGAGACCTGCTTTCAGGAGCTTGATTGTGCTGCAGGGACAGTTTGGCAGCACATTTTGTGCTTTGTTTTATTATTTGGAGGTCTGCAGCTCTCTGAGGCATCTGTCTGCCTTCAGGGAGGTCACTGGAAGCGCTCACCAGCACTTACAGTGAGGTCGGTGCCGCCCTCTTCCCTCCCCCAACGGCAGTGCTGAGTCTTTCCGCGGGTCCGCTTCACACTGGCTGCCTCTCCATTGGCCAAGCAGCGTAAGATCATGGTCGTGGGGCTGATCAGGCAGAAGCGCATTTCACACCCGCTCCCAGACTCCCCGATCGTGCACCCGACAAGGGACAAATTCAGGCCAGGTTAATGTTTCAGTTTGATGAGCTTACATTAGAACTGGGGAAAGCAGCGTCCTCACTGGTTTTAAGGGAAAGGGAAATTGGGGAGGGGGGGAGGAGGATTGTAAAATGGAAGTGCACCAATTATGAACGTGACATAACCTGTGAGGATACAAAACAAATCACGGAATCCACACATTAAATCCATGTCACTCGTGTGTGGATATAGAGGGACGATGGTAAAGGAATAGATTTTGTGGGGGGGATGAATATAATGTCTGTGTTAGCCTTACAGCCTTATATGTGACTAAGGATAAAAGTGAACTTGGTTAAAAGGTCATGTCCACCCAGCCACTGGCAATGCCCAGGCAGCAACATTGGTTGTCAGAAGCATGTCAGCCTCTCTGTGGAGAGCCCCGGTCAGTCAAAGTTGACCCCTGTGCTGCCGTGACTCAGTGGGTGCAAACAGGTAGCATCCCTGTGTCTCCATGATGGACAGTCAGGCTCTCACCAGCGTAGGCTGGAGTATGACTTTGATGTAACAATGGACAGTTACGTGCTTGTAGAAGAGAGCACACAATGTTGGGGGATGATCCAAGACGGATGGCTCCATCAAGATCCTTTCATTCTTAAACCAATGGAAGATGAAATGCTGGAGCTGGGAGATTGGAAGCAGGGTGGGCAGTCACTGACGGCGAAATGGTTGTGGAGCTAAGAGAGTGAATGGTCTAATGGATGGATAGAGGAGAGCCTATGGAGACCACAAAACATAATGATCATGTATCAGTCCCTAGTCACATGGAGTAGTCTGAAGGAAATGTTGGAATGTGCATTGCCCTATAATCACTCTCCTCCCTCTCACAAATCAAGGACAGTGATTGTGGGCAGCGTCCACCTCTGAGGAGGAGGAGAGGACCTCTGGGTGCACCGTCACATTATTCCCCCCACACCCTCAGCACAAAAATCTGTTGGACTGACATCCCATAGACTGGGGTTAGAGAGAGTGAGAAATAACAGGAGGCAGAGGAAATGCAGTTTCATTTTCATTAATAACATTATCACTGACATTAATAATAATGGAAAGTGTTTATTTATTTTTTAAATAATACTGCAGAAAATGGATTGTTAGACATTCAGTTATTATCAAAGTAATCTCATACAGTTTGGTACTTACCCCAATCTCTGTATTTTACAGCCCAAGTTCCACAGAGCCACAGACAGTAGGTTCACTCCTGAGTCTCCCAGTCGATTAACACCGAGATCCAGATCTGTCAGTGACTGGTTTATATTGATCACAGAGGCAAGATCCTTGGGACAAGTGCCTGTGATATTGTTATTCCTCAGACTGGAGATAAGGGAGAGAAAACCAACAGGAATCAGGGTAAATCTCCGGTGTCCGAGGGAACACAATTAATGACAATAGTAATGCACAGTGTAAGATACTCCATTATATTGAAGGAAAATACTATTGATGATGAAAATCTGAAATATAACAGGAAAATGCTGGAAATACTCAGCAAGTCAGAGACTATATGTTAAGAAACAATTAGAGACGACAGTTTGAATTTAAACTCACCGGCCAGTGGGTTTTTAAGCAATGGGTGAGTGTAAAATTTATCGGCTGGCCTTCTCACCAGCCGAGACCTCTCAGCGATTGGCGTTGAGGTGGGCGGGGCCTCAGACGGACCACCTGCCCTCACCCCAGTTGAGGCTCTTAAGTGGCCAATTTTTGATCTCCTGAGGGCCCTTTCCCACACAGCCTCAATTTTTAGGTTGCTGGGAGGAGTTCGTGGGTCTGTGGAAGCCCAAAAATAAGCGGATTCAAGCATTTGGTGGAAGGGGCTGGGGGTGGGGAGGTGTCTCCATCAGAAACCCCCTTTCAACCTCGGGCATCCCCTCACCCCCAGCTAAACCACCAAGGCCCAGAGGCCGCAGGACCTTCCTCCAACACTCAGTCCGCCTCTTCGCTGACACCCCGATCGCCTAAAGTCTAGCCCCCAGGCCTCCCCTATCTTCCCCATTCTGAGACCCCCAAAACGTACCTTTTCTTGGACTCCCGGGGCTTAGGCTCTGGGGAGTGCATGCAGTCTCAGTCCTGTCCACAGCAGGTTCTGGCACTGCATGAACTAGAGACTTACCAGCCAATCTGATAGTCTGGCAGGTCTCAGTGACAGGACCACGTCCCATGTGAGGAGGGGAAGTCATGCCTGCAGCTGATTAACACTCATTGGAGCGTGAAATGTTCGTGGGACGCAGTGTTGGCGGAGATGTGTTCCTCACCGAATCTTTGGATGGTGGCATGGGAACGACCACCATCGTAAAAATCCTGGCCCAGGTTTCAGTTTGCTGAGCCTTCATCAGACCTGGGAAAAATCAGGACTTGACAGGTTTTAACCGAAAGGAAAATGGGGGAGAGGGAGGTAAGAAAAGAACAAAATGGAAGTGCAGGAGTGATTAAATGACAAAGGGATGATGGTGCATGAAGGACAGCAATGATTAACTCCTGGTGTGAGACTTTGCTTTTTCAGAACCGAGTTGCAGCATGAAATGTGGTCAAACATCTGTTTCAGGTAACTATGAACACCTGAGTAGGAAAATTGGTTTGGCGTCTGCTAATGTTATATTCAGACAATGGGGCAGATAGCCTATATGGGTCAACCATCAGCAGAAACAAGCTGGTCTTTAGGCATCTTGATTAAAGGTCAAAAACTATTTCAAGTCATAAAGAACATAAGCTAACAAGATTAGCCAAGTTGGCCACCAGAGAAAGAGCAATCCCGATTTTGTGCAAGAGGGCTGTATAAGTACGAATTGAGATTTGCAGTGTAATGCACAAACCTGCAGTCATAGACAGTCATGGAAAGCAGGATCTACATCCTCATCAGAACACAAGCCGAGGGTATAAGTGCTATACAAGCATGCTTTGTGAATAGCTAGCTCAGAGAGGGGTGGTCTAGGCACTTGATGTCTCATATATTCACATATGCGACTAAGTGTAAGCTTAATGTAAATGGAAGTAAAGTGGGAACAGTTCAGTACAGATTGAGAGTTGATTCTGAATCATACATTTGTGTTGTTCTGCTGGGCGTTGAACCACGTCATCCTCGCTGTAATTCTAGGGTCACCACCTCAAAGGTTTAATTTCCCTGCTTGCAAGACACAATCACAGCATACCCAACTCCTTACCCGGGGTCGCTAGAGGTCAGGAGCATCAGTGATCAGGGGATGGAGTTTCTGGTGGGGACGAGGATAATAGCCGTGAATGCAGCACACAACGTGATGCTTAAAGCTTCACTTATGATTATGGTGAAAGTGAAATCTGGCGAAAGGTCATCCCCAACCAGCCTCTGGTAATGCCCAGGCAGCAACATTGACAGTTCAAGACATGTCAGTCTCTCTGGAGGGCCCATTCAGATTTGATTAGTGATGACCAAATGGCTCCATGCAGGAGCCATCCCTGTGGTGTCATGATGGACAGTCAGGCTGCAACATCTTAGGCTCATACTCACTTTGATGGAAGGTGATGAGCTGGAGCTGGGAAGCCTAGATGCTGGGCGGCAATCACTGATGGTGAGATGGTTTGTGGAGCTGAGAGAGAGAGTGGTCTAATGGATGGACACAGGAGAGCCTCTGGTGACCACAAAGCAGAGTGTTCATGTGTCCATCACTGTTCTCACACAATAATCTGAAGGGTTTGTTCTAATTGCCCTCGGATCACTCTTCTCACTTTCCACATCCAGGACTTCTGTGACCGGGGCACAGCCCACTTCTGAAGAGGAGGAAGTGTCCTCAGAGGGTGCACCATCACTTTATTCTCCTGTATCCTCAGCACAAAAAATCTGTGGGACTAACATCCCATAAATGGGATTAGAGACAGAAATTACATGAATCAGAGTAAATTGAGATTTTTTTTAAAAATATTAACTTTATCACCATCACTAATAAAATTGAACAGCATTTATTTATTGTACCAATAACAGTGCTGACAATGTTTTGTTTTCTATCCTGCCATTAAAAAGACCATATCACACAGTCTGTACTAACCACAGTTTCTGTATTTTACAGTCCGGATCCCTCAGAGCCTGAGACAATAGTTTCTCCCCTGAATCTCCCAGTTTATTAAGAGCAAGGTTCAGATCCGTCAGTGACCGTTTTGTCCTGAGAGCAGAAGTGATATCCTTGGCAGCAGAACTTGTGAGATTGTTATAAGACAGTCTGAAGATCAGAGGGAGAAAGATGACAGGGACCAGGGTAAAGTCAGTGTTCTAAAGACCGTGAATGACACTAATAATAGAAAGTGTGAGAAATTGAAGAAACAACTTGCATTGATCTGGAAGGTAAAATAGTTTTATTGGTATAAATCTGGAATCCAAATAGAATATGCTGGAAATACTCAGCAGGTCAGGCAGTATCTGTTCAGAGAGAAAAAAAAAATAAATGTTTCTATCAATGCGCTTTCATTAGAATTGGGGAAAAAATCAGCGAATCTACAGGTTTTAAGCAACAGGGAAATGGGGAAAGGAGTTTGGTAAGGAAAGGACAATAAGAAAAAGGATGATGATACAAAACAAAAGCATAGGATTCCCATGTCCTTATCTGGGTTGCTAGGGTGGGAAATGGGATAGTCAATGTCTCTGGAATGGAGTTTGTAATGGGGCTGAAGACAATGACTGGAATTTTACCGGAGGCGGTACCGGCCTGATCAGATTGTAAGTGGGTGTTTGGACGTAGGGTCATGGTAGACAGAGTTACCAATGCGATATTACAGCTGACAGGTGGGAGGAGCAGTCCACTTTGGTGGTGTAGACAGGGGAGGTCCCGGTTCAGACAATGCTGGAACGATGTGTAAAGGGAGCCAGCAGTACTACCAAACACAGGAACTCTGGAGGGACTAGCGAGAGAGCCCTCGTTACTGAAGGAAGAGCTGAAATGGCAGAGGACAGAGCATGGTGATGAGAACTGCATGCAGGAGACATGCATATGGTGCCATGCGGGAAAGTCAGGCTGCCACCAGTATAGGCTAGTGTGCCTCTTCGATGGGCGAGGTACATGAAGATTTCTATGCTTGCAGATGAAAACAGCTGAAGAGAGGGCATCAGAAAAGTTGGGTCAGTGTAACCCAGATCACCCTATTCTTACACACATGGAAATTCAGACACATGAACGGAGAGATCTGGAGGCAGGTTGGTCAATTACTGATGTTGAGGTGGGTTGTGAAGCTGAGGGAATGAGTGCCCTAATGGAAGGACACAGGAGACCCTCTGGCGAGCACAAAACAAACATTTCCATAGAAACACAATTTTTTTTTTTACAGATCGAGGGCTGTGACCGGGTGACAGCCATCCATCTCTGAGGAAGGGAATGGGACCTCAATTGGTGCACAGTCACATTATTCCCCTCGTGCACTCAAACAGTGCAGGTACTGTCACGTGGGAGATAGTCACATTCCATTAATAAAGGAGTCAGAATCTGCTGAACTCCACAGACACGCCCGAGCAGCTGATGGAGACAGTAATAGCCAAGGTCACTCACTCTTGGAGGGCTATGAGATGGAAAGGCAATGTCATGTTTCAAGCTGAGGACATTTCACCAGCGTCTTCAACAAAGTAGGAGATGTTGGAACTGCAGAATGAGTTATGTTAACATAAAGAAGCTGCGTGTAACCAGACTCAAACGATGCAGGAGTTAATACAAGCTCTAAGTATTGCTGTGTCCGGGAAATGAGTGCCCTTGGCATCCTCTTGCGAGAGCTTGGTGACATTGATAGACGGTTAATCCAACAGACCAACGATTGGAGATAAATACTGACCTGCATGTCATCACCACCTCCATGAGCAATGGCTGGTTGAGAGGGGGTGAGGTGACTGGAGTAACCACCAAGTCCTTGGACTCCTCAGGTGAGCATGGAGGGTCCAGTGTACCCTGAATTTGCATAGGAATGAATGCCTGCAGCATCTGGAGTCTGTTCGCAGGATGCTCCTCGATTTGGCAGTGGGTCCCCCACTGCTCTGACTGTAAAAAAACCACCTCACAATCCCACGAAAACAGAGTCGATTCCAGTACCTGTGCAGGAGGGCCTCAGTATGCTGGGGGCCCCCAGACCTCAGGGAACCAGAGGAAAACTACCATGGGTCATTGAAATCCTCGGAGGAGAAAGGTCAGAACGCTGCCTCCACCTCTGCTGTTGTGCAGGGCGAGTGCAATGTAGGAGCCCCTATCATCATTTTCAAAGGTTCAGCTCATTACACTTGGGTTTCACAGCGTTATATTTTGTTGTAACATACCACCTTGCTGTGTATATGTCTTCAATGAATTTTAAGAAGTTGCGTCACAAATAAACTTTCACCATTATTTTAAGGATACTATTGGGCCTTGAACAGTTCACCGGCTCTTGCAAAGGGTGACAATGGAAGGACAACACAGAATGTGGTAACGGTTCCAGGGAAATGTTAAGGACATTCAAAGAAACAGTAACAGAAATGCACAAGGTGGAAGATTAATTATATTAAATGGGTGTCTAAGTAAAGACTCATATGGAACACTTCTGTATGTTGAATCTCAACCTTCAATTGCACATGTTGACCTGGTGACAATGCTGTGATGGGCATGTAGTTCCAAGTCAGGATGGTGTTTGACTTCGAGGGGCACTTGCAGTTTCTGATGTATCTGCTGACTTCGTCCTTCCAGGTGGTAGAGGCCACGGTTTTGGAAGTTTCTGTTGAAGGAGTCTGAGTGTGATGCCGCCGCCAATGTTGGTCCGTGGTGGAGGGAATGGATTTTAAGTTGCTGAATGGGATTCTGTTCAGGCATGCTCATTTGCTCTGGATGGTGTCGAGCTTCTTGATTGTTTTTAGAGCTGCATTTATCCAGGCAAGTGGAGAGGATTCGTTCACATTCATGACTTGTGGCCTTCTGGATAGTTGAGAAATTTTGCGATGTTAGGAGGTGAGTTACTCACTGCAGAATTCCCAGCCTCTTTATGGAAGGAGGGGGAGATGATGGTGGTGGTGGAGTGGTGGTCAGGTTAGATTCTCTCCTGTTGGAGCCTGTAATTGCCTGGCTCTTGTGTGTTGCATTTTTTACTTGCCACTTATCATGCCAAGCCTACAAATTCTCGAGGTCTCACTGCACAAGAACAGAAAAATAGGAGCCAAAGTAGCCTGCTCAGACAATATGAACATGGATGACCTAGGGCTTCAACTCCAGTTTCCCACGACTCCACATGTTGCACAATCCCACGAGGGACCAAAAACCTGTCTCTCTCAGTCTTACAATTATTTATTCAACGATTGGGATCCACAACCCTCTTGATAGTGAATTCCACGGATTCATAACCCCTTAAGTCAAGTATCAGTCATTAATGTTCAGTGGCCTATACTGAGACTTTTCTCCCTGCGGACAGAAGTTAGGAAGCTAGGTAAGAAATTAGCATGTGCACCTGAAAAGCAGTAATCTCTGGATAACTCTTTGTATCCTGCACAAGTGAACACATAAATAGGAGGGTAAGCAGATGAATTAGTGTCTGGAAAGATGGCGCAGAGGAAAGGGATTTAGAATTGCTGGGACTTTGTAACCAGGTCTGATCGAGTTGGGACCTCTACAGGGCAGATGGATTGCACCAAAACAGAGCTGGAACTGAGTTCCACGTGATTTGCTCATAGTATTGAGGATGGTTTAAACTAACTTGGTAGGAGTGTGGGAACCAGGATGTAATATCAGAGAGGGACACCAAGCATTAATGGGAGAAATATTTTGCACTGGAGTAGGAAATAGCTAGTTATTAAGTATGGACAGAGTAATGGAGAAGACACTAAAGTCTAAATCAAGGTTACAGAGCATGTTTGTGAATGCAGGGAGTGTAGTAAATAAGATTGGTGAGTGGCAGGTGCACTTACCATATGGAAATATGGTGCTGTGGCAGTAACAGGGCATCACTCAACAAATGGCAGGGCTGGAAATATGGGATAGAGAGAAAAGGAATGGGGTGGTTGGAATGATTAAACAGAGTATTTCAGTGCTGGAGAAAGGGCATGATCCAAGGAGGTCAAGGACAGAATTTATATGGCTAGATCTATGGAACAAAAAAGGTGCAAATACATTTCTAGTCTATAGGCTACCAACTAGGGGAAAGGTGGAGAAGAAAAGGTTTGCAAGGAAATTCCAGAGAAATGCAAGAATTACAGAGTAGTTATAATGGAAAATTTAATTATCTAAATATAGACTCGGAGAATATTAATGTAACCGGCGGCGAGGGGCCAGAATTCCTGGAGTGACCAGGAAACTGTTCTACAGCAACGTGTTTCCAGTGTGAGAAAGGATGCATAGCTTGACTTGATTGTTTGGAATGAGATGGACCAAGTAGATCAAGTATAATGGAGTGATCACTGTTAGGTAAGGTTTAGGCTGACTAGTGGATAGGACAATGAACAGTCTAGAGTAAGAATAATTAATATGGGGAAAGCCAACTTTATGGTCTAAGGATAGGTCTGACCAACTTAAATTGGACTGTTTGAGCCAATAATCAGCAGACGTGGCTGGCCTCCCCCATTGAGAACCGGAATGTTGGTGTAGCCTTTTCCTCCAGTGAGCTGTTTAATCGCCCATCATATTCACAACTTGATGTGATAGGTGTACAAAGCATTGATTTATCAGTTAGTGGTTTTTCACATTAGTTGGCCTGCAAGTTGTCCTGCGTTGTCATCTCACCAGCTGGCACCTCATTTTTTGGTGCACCCAAATCTTAGTCACTAACATATATCAAGAAATGTAATACTGCTCGTCCTGAAGCAACCGGTGGAGAGCTCCACTGTCTGCTTCCTCGAACTGAAAAACAACCATTAATAACTATTTTCTGTTTCCTGTCACTCAGGCACCTTTATATCCCGGCTGCCACAGTCCCTTTTATTACTTGGGCTTTAACTTCGCTACCAAGCTAATTATGTGCCTTTTAATAAGTTTTGTTTAAAATACAAAAATCCCAACACTAATAATAACAAACAGTGTTTATGATTCAGATTATTTAATATGGAAATTATTTTCATTGGCAGCTGCGCCTTGAGCTCTTCAGCCCCAAGCTGTGGATTTCCCTTCCTAATTCCTTTCACCTTTCTACCCGTCTCTTCTCCTTTAATACTCTTTTTAAAACCTACCTCCCTGACTAGGATTTTTGTTGCCTTTCCTAATATCTCATTTTCCATGCTGGCCAAGTCTTTCGATGACACTCCTGTGAAGTGTCTTGGGACAATTACCTATATTAAAGCTGCTATATGAATGAAAGTTTATGTTGTTCTTGATGGCACTATGACTGATACTAATGATACCGTACAGTGTCCGACATCCCGTTATCAGAAATAACATCTCACACAGTTTCTGAGTTTTACTGTTAGATTATTGATAGCCACAGACTGTGATAGTTTATTCATTTCAATAGTTTATTAAGTAACGTATCAATATATTTGTGGAAGTTTTACACTTTTATTACAAACTGAGACGCTTTCAAGTCTAAAGACCTATAATGTGAATGTCTAAATAACCTAAGCTAAAAATGTAAGAATACAATATGGCGTGGAATTTTAAGGCACGGGAGGGGCTGTAAAATAGGATGGGCCGTTCATAATCTATTCACTTCGGCGGGGTCTGGAAAATCCCGCTGGCGAGAGGGGCCAGAAAATTCCACCAAGGGAATTGTAGAAGTAAGAATCGTTTTGTCCATTTTTAATTCCGATTCATGTCTTTGAGAATGTCTTTAAATGATATTTAAAGGTATTATTCCTGAATCTTGCAGTTTGTCCTAACTCAGGTCCAGGCTCATCAGTGCCCCAATTTGTGCTGAGAAGGGAGCTATGAATCTGTAAGGCTGTTATTATCTGGCTGGAGATCAGAGAGAGAAACGTTTCATGAATAGAGCATATTGGTGGCGTTCATTAATATCACTAATACTTGTAGTAATGATAACGTGCAGTGTTGATTAATGACAATATTACAGATGCTCGTAATAATTTACAGCATCAGACATTCAGTTATTATAACCACAATCTCATAGTTTGGTAACTTGCTGGGAGTCAGAGCGGAGCTGCGGGAGAGTTGGGTCTGAGGAGTGCTTACAAATATAGCCTAGTGTTTGCAGAGCGGCTGAACTGGCTGTGAGTGTGCGCGGAGCTGCAGGAGGCTGGCAGGAGCTCAGGAATGCCTACAAGTAAAGTCCAGGGACTGCAGAGCGGCCGACCTTGCTGTGATTGTGAAATGAGCTGTGGGAGACAGCTGGGAGCTGAGGAGAGCCTACAAGTAAAGACAAGGGACTGCAGAGCGACCAAGCTTGCTGGGAGTGGGAACCGAGCTGCAGGGAGCAGTCGGGAGCTGATGAATACCTTCAAATAAAGAACAGGGTTTGCAGAGCGGCCGACCTTGCTGGGAGTGGGAGTGGAGCTGTGGGAGACATTCTGGAGGTGAGGAATGGCAGGCAGGGAGAAATTACAGAACACAATGGGAAGGGGGGCCTGTAACGCATTTGTTTCAAGACGAGAAGTATAACAGGCAAGGCAGATGCAATTAGAGCTTGGATTAGTACTTGGGACTATGATGTTATTGCTATTAGGGTGACTTGGATAAAGTATAGACAGGATCGGCAGATAAATGTTGCAGGATTTAGATGCTTCAGGTAGGATAGAGAGGGATGGAGAAGAGGTGGGAGAGTTGCACTGCTGGTTAAGGAGCATATCACAGCTGTAGGACAGGACACTTCGGTGGGCTCAATCAGAGATGCAATATGGGTACTGCTTCCGAATAGGAAGGATGCAGTCACAATGTTGGGGGTTTACGATAGACCTTCCAATTGCCAGTGGGAGATTGAGGAACAGTTATGTAGGCAGATTTTGGAAAGATGTAAAAGCAATAGGGTTGTTGTGGTGGGTGATTCTAACTTTCCCTATATTGTCTGAGAATTACTTAGTGCTAAGGGGTTGGATAGTGCAGAATTTGTAACATGCATCCAGGAGGGCTTCCTGAGGCAATATGTAGATAGTTCAGCTAGGGAAGGGGCAATATTGGACCTGGTATTAAGGAATGAACACGGCCAGGTGGTTGAAGTTTCAAAGAGAACATTTCGGGAAAAGTGACCATAATACAGAAAGTTTCAAGGAGCTGGTGGAAAGGGTAAGAGGAGTCCTCGGCTTAATGTACTTATTTGGGGGAAGGTTAATTGTAACAATATTTGGCAGGAAGTGAGGAATCTTGACTGGAGCTGGATGTTTGATGGCAAATCAACAACTGACTTGTGGGGGGGCTTTCAAGCATCAGTTCTAAGAATACAGGACCCGCATGTTCCTGATAGGATGAAGGATAAGCAGGACAAGTTTCAGGAACCTTGGCTAACAAAGGATATTGTGAGATCAGTCAAAAAGAAAAAGGAAGCATTCATAAGGGCTAGAAGGCTGGGAACAGATGAAGCCTGTGGAGAATATAAATAAATTAGGAAGAAACTTAAGCAAGGAATCAGGAGGGCTAAAAGGGGTCATGAAAAGTCACTGGCAACCAGGATTAAGGAAAATCCCAAGGCCTTTTATACATATGTAAAAAGCAAAAGGGTAACTAGGGAAAGGGTAGGCCCATTCAGGAACAGTGGTGGGAATCTGTTTATGAAGCCAGAAGAAATGGGAGAAATACTAAACGAAAACTGCTCATCAGTATTCACCAAAGAGAAGGAGTTAGCTGTCGATTTGTCTAGGGAACAGTGTGTAGATAGCCTGGATCATGTTGAGATTAAAAAAAGAGGAGGTTTTAGGCATCTTGAAGAATATTAAGGTGGATAAGTCCCCAGGGCCAAATGGGATCTACCCCTTAGTACGGAGGCTAAGGGAAATGATTACTGGGGCCTTGACAGAAATCTTTGTATCCTCAAAGGCTACAGGTGAAGTCCCAGTGGACTGGAGAATGGCCAATGTTGTTCCATTGTTTAAGAAAGTTATCAGGGATAATCCAGGAAATTACAGGCCTGTGAGCCTTACGTCAATGGTGGGGAAATTATTGGAGAAGACTTTTCGTGACAGGATTTCCAATCATTTGGAAGCAAAAGTGCCTATTAGTGAAAGGCAGCATGGTTTTGTGAAGAGGAGGTCGTGTTTCACTAACTTGATCGAGTTTTTCGAGAAAGTGACAAAGGTTATCGACGATGGAAGGGCAGTGCATGTTATATACATGGATTTCAGTAAGGCCTTGGACAAGGTCCCTCATGGCAGACTGGTACAGAAAGTAAAGTTGCACTGGGTTCAGAGGTGAACTGGCAAGATGGATAAAGAATTGTCTTTGTCAGAAAAGACAGAGGCTAATGGTGGAATGGTGCTTTTCTGAATGGAGAGCTGTGACTGGTGGAGTTCTGCAGGGATCAGTTCTGGGACCTTTCATGTTTGCAATATACATAAATGATTTGGAGGAAAATGGAACGGGGCTAATTAGAAAGTTCGCAGACCACACTAAGGTTTTAGAGGAAGATTGACAAATCCATGAATAGGATGGGAATAGAGGGATATGGAATCCGGAAGTGCAAAATGTTTTAGTTGACAGGCAAAATGATCAGCGCAGGGTTGGATGGCCGAAAGACCTGTTCCTGTGCTGTACTTTTTTTTTTTAATAAGGAGAGTGAATGGCATTTTGAATTGAATGCCCTCGCCATCTACTATTGGTGTATAAAACGCAAAACTACTCCGGATGTTCAAAATCTGAAATTTAAACAAAAGGTGCTCGAAATGATCATCTGGTCAGGCAGAATACCTACAAGCAGGAAATTTGTCTCTCAACATGCTGCCTTATTGACTGAACATTTCCTGCATTTTCTGTTTGGATTGTCGATTATGTGGAGCGAAATGAAACCGAGCGTTATCTGGGCTGATGTATCAGGGCGGACACATGTCTGGGGTCTGGGGGGTGTGGTGGTAAATCAAACATTCTGCAAATATTATGGGATGTGACGCTTCAAAAGCTCTGCTGCAGCTCAGATAGAAACCATTTGTTTTTTACAGAATGAATAGATCCCTACCTTGCACTGTGGTAATTTTGTAAATTATGTAATCAAAAATACTGCAACCAAGTGGAATTTTCTTCCTATTAATTACACACCCCACACCGTAATCAGATTAATTATATCCACACGTTTACTTCTGGAGCAAGCAGAGCGCAGGGTCGAGGTTCCACATATTCTCATTCCCACACAACAGTCTTGTGAGAACAGTTATAGGTCATGGAATCAAAGGGACAGTCGCTACGTGGATACAAATTTGGCTGAGGGATAGGAAACAGAGTGCATTGACTAATGGGTATTTTTCTTGCTGGAAGAAAGTTTTTAGTAGAGTTCCCCAAGGGTGTGGCATTGGGTCACTTGCTCTTCGTGATATCTATAAATAATCTAGACTTTGGTGTTTAGGGGGCAATGTCAAAGTTTGCAGACCACAGAAAACTTGGGGGAACTGTAAACTGAGTAGGATAGTGTAGAACTTCAAAAGGACATTGTAACGTTGGTGAAATGGGCAGATAGGTTGCAGATGGAGTTCAATGCGAAGAAGTGTGTGGTGATACTGTTTGGTGCAAAGAACATGGAGAGAAAATGTAAAATAAAGGATACTATTATAAAGAATGCACAGGAGCAGTGGGACATTGATGTATATGTAGATAATTCATTAAAAGTAGAAGGGTGGGTAGGGAGAGCTGTTTCTAAAGCATACAATATTAGGCTTCATTAGAAGGGGCATGAAGCACAAAAGCAGGGAGGTTATGACAAATTTCATAACACATTGCTTAGACCTCAGCTGGCGTGTTGTGTCCAGTTCTGGGCGCCAAACTATGGGAAGCGATGTGAAAGCATTAGGGAGTGTGCAGGGGAAGTTAACGAAAATTAGTCCACGGATGAGACACATCAGTTATGAGGAAAAATTGGAGAAGTTTGGACTGTTTTCCTTGGAGAGGAGAATGCTGAGAGGAGACTTGATAGAAATGTTCCATATAATGTGGGGCCTGGACAGAGTAGATAGGGAGAACCTGAACCTACACCTAAAGGGACCGACATCCAGAAGGCACAGTGAAATTGTTAGGTCCTGCCGCTTGTGTTGCATCAGGAAGTCTTATCAAAAGGGCTTGATTTCGGTCAGCGCACTGCCTCCAGTGGGCAGGCTTGAAAAGGTTTGTCATATCACATTACCCGTAACTCACCGGGCAAATGATCAGAAACTGTCCACCAAAGTGCCGTATTTGAGATAACTCCAGTGATTTTAAAAACAGTGTTTTGCAAAAGAAACAAGTGAGATGTGAGCAATACCCTTTCACACGGCAAGCAGTTAGGGATTGGAATGCACTGCCTGGATGTGTGGTGAAGTTCGGTCAAATTGAGGCATTCAGGAGGATATTGGATGAACGGAATCAATGTGCCGTGTTATGGGCGGATAGGCAGGCGATTGGCATTAATTTAAAATTATCAGAGAGCCGGTGTAGACGCGATGGGCCGTAACAATTATATTATTCTGATTTGCACCAGATGGCAGCGCAATCAATAGAACAAGCTTAACAGTTTAAGGCTTTACCGGCAAAAGAGTTACACCCAAGACCACACATTCATGTTTTCTGCGCTTTTTAAACCGCATCAATGGTCAGTTAATCCTGATATGACCCCACCAATAAAACCGATCAAACCTCTTGTTGAAATTGTCAGGGTGTGCTGCTTGTGTTGCGTCATGAAGTCTCGGCAAAATGTTTTCATTTCCGTCAGCGTGCTGGCTCCAGTGGGCCGGCTTAAATTTTTTGTCATTTCACATTACATGTAACTCACTGGGCAACTGATCAGAAACTGCCCACCGAACTACCGTAATTGAGATAAATCCAGTGATTTTAACAACAGATTTCGCGCTGGCGGAGGACTAGACAACTGTAGCAGACAACCAGCTCTCATGAAAATGCTTGTGCTAACTAAAACACAACTTGACAGCATGAAAAAAAAAATGCACTATGAGTTTCAACGCAACAAGGAATACTCTTTAATAGAATGAACAATAAAGAAATGGGAGCGGTCTATTACACAGCATGATTGTTGCCATGATTAGGTTCTGGAAGTGTTGGGACACAGGAGTGATTAAGGGCCAGGTCATGACCATTACCGTAAAGACAATCATCGTGCAACATTCCTCTAGGTAAAGGGTCAGAAACCTGCACCAGGAGGTTCCACTTTCCATTTGTAAATATTCGAACTGTTTGTTTTTAAGTTGTCCTGTAACTAATTCAGCTATTCCCTGGGCACCATGTACAAACAGAATCTTGGCTGTATTTCGCTAAATGACTGCAACTAATGCTAATTGTGATCTAACTTGTGTGATTCACTGGAGGATTGATCCGTAAAATAAATATAGATTTCCTAAAATTACCTTAGTCAAAGTATTTCAACTCCAACAGGATTGAAGCATCCTCACAGAAAATGGGAAAACCAGCCATTCTGCTGATAAGAGAAATATATTACCCGATTCCCGCTGCCATCAGGGTTCCCAGTATTGTGGTGACCCACAATAACTTGTTTAAAGTAAATCACTGTTTAGCGTCCCCCTTTTCATGTTCAATAAGGAAATGATTTTCGCTAATCTCAGCATCAGTAATTTGCTTTAACAGACACGTGAGCAAGCTTTTGCATTTTTTTCCCAGCATTTCCCTTAGTTGGATAAGCTTACTGAAATTAAAATATTGTTGGAAGCTCTAACACTAGTATATTTGTGGAACTCGGGGCTGCCTTGTCCTTGAATTGAGCGTTTCCTTGAATTGTGAGCAGATTTCCCAGCTAAGGCTTCCAATACTGATCCTATTCTCACACTGCTACATGTTGCTAATCAGACTGAATAGGGAGAATGCAGCCAACAGGTACTTCTCGATCAATATATATTTCAATGACTGGAACAGTATTTTCTTCTCTCTTTTTTGCAGCAAATTTAGTGACAGTTGTGATCCTTTAGCGAGGAAGAAGCGACCTTTCCAAATTTATCATTGTCTACATGGTGGCCATGGCTACATAAGGTCTAATGGTCATGTTCAACATTAAAATGATGTATTATATACTCAGTTATTACTTTCCTCTTTCAATCCTATCGCAAAATCCATTGCGCAGCATCGTTGCACACATGACTGCTGTCACCATCGGATCTGTCTGTTTGGTTCACCGTCTCCCTTCCATTTGACCGATTTGTCAAACTGCTGTCAGAAGCTTAAAACAAAGTATTGCACTTAAAAACTGCGACTATAGTTGTAACAATCACCTCGGTGCTGATCTTTTTTAAAGAACATCGCTCTTTTGTTTTCGTTTGACACTCAGCAAATAATCAACAACATTCAGTGGGGCTGTCAGTTAAGTCCAGCTTTTTTCCCCCTCCATTCCAGGCGTCGCGTACGCCTGGTTTCATTGCGCCTGGGTCGTATGGCTTCCTTTTACTTTAATTCTCTCGCTCAATTCTTTCACTGACCGGCTCATTTTAGTGACCAGCAGAGCCCCGCAGGGGATTCCAGACACAGAGATGTGAGGTTCAGAGTGATACTGAGATGAAGAACCGAAGGAAATCCATCAATTTATTGTTCACTATCTCGGCCAGTTTTAACTTGACGTGGCTGGTAACGATCTTGGTAACGACCAGGCTGACTAATACCACTGATTACCGAGGCAATCGCACAAACCGAGCATATATCGCCACAGATATAGGAGCCATGGTGAAGTCCTTGAGTTCCTGTCCAATCATATGTATTTATGCAGCGACCCAGTGGAAATTCAGGGCGGACCTGAAGAATGTTGTGAAATCACAATTGACACTAATTCGCAGATTGGGTGGAAAATAAGGGTTAAAATGAATTATGCACAAAGCAAGCTTTTTCATGGTTAAATCGCCTTTTTTGATCTATTTTCATCACAGGACTTCAGTTTTTTATGTAATGTGAAAAAGGAGAGCTCTGTTGTAAACATAACTTTCTCCTTCATTTTGTCATTATTCATGCTTATTTTGGTCATTACACCGAACCGACACCCCATGAGTGCTTAGCCCGAAATTTAGCTTTAGCCCAAACTTTGTGCTGGACCGGCTTTCTCGGCCGCTTTGAACTGCTATTGTCTTACAGCGTCAAGACCGGTGGGTGGGGGCAAGTAAAAGCAGAAATCGAGCCCGCCCTATAGATTTTATTCTGAATGATACATTATACAAATGGACGTCTGAGTTAAGCGGCCATCTAGACTGAAGGTCTTGCTGATAATTTACCACATTTCAGTTCAAATGTCCGCGACAATAATGATGTTGTCCAGCAATGGCGATCGCTGTTTTCATAAGAAAGGAATTTCTCTTGCAAAGCAAGTAACGAGATCAGCTCGCCACATTTAATCCAATGAAGGAGTATAATTTCATTCGCTGCCGAAGTAAAGCAGAGGTCCTGCATTCGCAAATATCGGCAGCTTTCACAGAATCACACATGCAAAAGAGGGTATTCGGCCCATCAAGTCTGCACCGACACTTGAGAAACCCCTGACCTACCTATATGATCCCATTTACCAGCACCTGGTCCATAACCTTGAATGTTATGATGTGCCTAGTGCTCATCAAGGTACCTTTTAAAGGATGTGAGGCAACCCGCCTCCAACACCCTCCCAGGCAGTGCATTCCAGGCCGTCACCAGCCTCTGGGTAAACAAGTTTTGTGAGATGTGAGAAAAAGATTTTTTACCCAGAGGATGGTGACGGTCGGGAGTGCACTGCCCAGGAGTTTTTTTGGAGGCGGATTGCCTCATATCATTTTTTGCACGGATTTGTATGTGGATATTTATTGACTTCCTGTTGAAAGACAAAATATCACTCTCACTATCTCTCTTTCCCATGCTCTCGCACTCCTCTCACTCACTCTGGTGCTCTCTCCCACTCTCTCTCTTCGATTGTTAAAATGTTTGAATGGACCTGGATGAGCACTTGGCACTTCAGAACAATCAAGGCTATGGGCCATTTGCTGGTAAATGGGATTGTCTAGGTGGGTCAGGTATTTCTCTAGTGTCGGTGCAGATTCGATGCGCCGAAGGGCCTCTTCTGCACTGTGGTTCTGTGATTCTGTGTCATTCTCACATCCTCCCTAAACCTCCTGCCCCTCACCTTGAATGTGTGTACCCTCGCAACTGCCCCTTCAACTAAGGGGAACAACTCCTTCCTATTCACCCTGTCCATGACCCTCATAATTGTGTACTCCTCAGTCAGGTCGCCCCTCAGTCTTCTCTGCTCCAACGAAAACAACCCAAGTCTATCCAATGTCTGTTCGTAACTGAAATGTTTCATCCAGGAACGTCTTGGTGAAGCTCCTCTGCACCCCCTCCAGTACAATCACATGTTTCATATAATGTGGCGACCATAATTGCACACATTACTCCAGCTGTGGCCTCATCAAGGTTCTATACAACAACACCATGACGTCCCTACGCTTGTAATCTAAGCCTCGATTGAAAAAAACAAGTGTTGCATATGCCTTTTTCACCACTCCACTAAAATGCACCTCCACCTTCACATGTCTATGGACACACACGCCAAGTTTCCTTTGTTCACAGAATTTCCTAGTGTCATGCCGTTCATTGAATAATTACTTGTCAAATTACTCCTTCTAAATTGTATCACATCACAATTTCCAGGGTTAAATATCATCTGCCACTTATCTGCCCATGTGACCATTCTGTCGATATCTTCCTGTAGCCCAATGCACTCAAACTCACTATTAACCACTAGGTAAATTTTTGGGTCATCAGCAAATTTACTTATCCTACCTCCCACATAGTCATCTATGTCGTTTATATAAATGACGAATAATAAAGGACTCAGCATAGACCCCTGTGGGACTCGACTAGACACGGACTACCAATCAGTAAAACAGCCTACTGTCATCACCTACTGTCTACTACAAGTAAGCCAATTTTGAATCCTCCTTATCAAATTACCCTGTATCCAATGTGCAGTTTCTTTCTTCATAAGTGTCCCATGTTGGACCATGTCAAAGTCATTTCTAAGTTCGATGTGAACTGCATCTACTGCACTACCCTCAAGTAAAGCCTGGTCACCTCCTTAAAAAATTCAATCAAATTTCTTAGGCATTGACCTCCTTCTAACAACGCCATGCTGACTTCCGCTGAGCAAACGTTCTTTCTCCAAATGGAAATAGGACTCTCCTTCAGAATTTTCTCCAATAATTTCCCTACCACTGACGTGAGACGTACTGGTCTGCAGTTCCCCGGCTTCACTCTACATCCCTCCTTAAATAGCCGAACCACAGTAGCCGTATTCTGGCACCTCCATCGTGGCCAGGGAGGAATAAAATTTTGGGTCAGAGCCTCTGCTATCTTCTCCCTTGCCTCCCTCAGCAGTCTGGAACAAATCATCCCAAGCTGGAGATTTGTCCACTTCTCATTCTTCCAACACCTCCAATACCTTGTCACTCCCTATTTCAATTTGCTCAAGAACCTCGCGGTCTCCCTCCCCGAGTGACAAAACTTCATCCACATTTTCTTTGGCAAAGAAAGATGTGAAGTATTCGTTAAACAGTCGAGCCCCAGCCTCCACACAAAGTTTGTCCTCCTGGCCCCTAATGGGCCCTATTCTTTCCCTGTTTATCCTCTTTGCATCGATATGCTTATAGATTATCTTCAGATTTTCCCTACTTTTACCAGACATATCTTGCACCTATCTGCTCTTTGCTCTCCTAATTGATTTCTTCAGGTCCACCCTGCACTTTCTGTTCTCCACTAATCCCTCCTCTGATTTGCTCCCCTTGTAGCTGCTAAAAGCCTCTGTTTTCTGCCACATCGTATCCTGAATATCTCTGGTCATCCATGGTTCTCTGGGCTTGTTTCTCCTTCCTATCATCCGAGAGGGAACATGTTGAGCGTGTACCCTCCCCATTTGACTTTTGAACACCCCTGACTGGTCAACTGTAGATTTCCCCAACTTTTCCCCTCTACAAGGCCAGGTCCCAACTTATATTCCTCCCATCCGCTCTCCCCCAATCCAAAACACTTTTTGCAGCTTGTCTATTTCTTTATCCATAACAAGCTTACATTGTAACATTTTGTGGTCACTATCACTAAAATGCTCCGCCACCACCAAATCAGACACGAGTCCGCCTTCATTACCCATAATTAAGTGCAGCACTGCGTCATCCCTGTTGGACCCTCTACATATTGACCTGAAAAGCTCTGCTGTACACTTTTCACGAAATAAATTCCACCCAAGACATTAACACTATATCTATCCCAATTAATGTTGTGAAAGTTGAAATCATTTAATATAACTACCCTACTGTTATTGTTTTTACACAATACCGCAAATTGTGCACATGTTTGATCCTCAATTTCCCACTGATTATCTGGGGATCTATAATATACCGTAACAATGTGGCTGCACCTTTTATATTCCTAAACTCTACAGACAAATCTTCATTCGATGTCCCTACCAAGATATCATCTCTCCTTACTGAAGAAACTGACTCATTAGCTAATGATGCAATGCCTCCCGCTCTTTTACCCCCTCCCCTGTCTCGCCTGAAGATTCTATACCCCGGAATGTGGAGCTGCCAATCTTGACCCTCCCTCAACCACGTCTCTGTGATGGCTTCTATACCACAATTTCACGTGTCAATCCTCACCCTTAATGCATCTCTTTTACCTGTAATACTCTTGGCACTAAAGTAGAGATCATCTTGCCATGCCGTACTCCCTTGCACCTTAATGCAGCTCTAATCCATCTAAATTGATTTGCTTACGGTATTATACTGTGTCCCAATTCTGCGAAGATTCACTCTCCCCTCCACCCGCCAAATTAGTTTAAGCTTGCCCCAGCAGCACTAGCAAACCCGCCTGTAAGAGTGTTAGTTCCGCTCTGGTTCAGATGTAGACCATCCTGCTTGCACAGTTCCCACCTTCCCCAGAAATTGTCCCAGTGATCCAGGAACCGGAAACTGTCCATTCTGCACCAAATGTTATGCCACGTGTTCATCAGCGCTGTTCTCCTATTTCTGTGCTTGCTGGCACGTGGCACCACGAGTAATCCAGAGATTAAAACCAAAGTGTTTCTGCTTTTCAATCTACTTCCTGACTTCCTGAATATTTGATGCAAGACCTGATCCCTATTTCCACCTATGTCACTTGGTCCCAACATGTACCATGATGTCTGCCTCATCACCCTCCCACTTCAGGATGCCCTGCAGCCGTTCAGTTACATTCCGGAACCTGGCGCCAGGAAGGCAAAACACCATCCTGGAGTCACATTAATGACCACAGTAGCGCACATCTGTTCCCTTGACTATACAATCCGCTATTACTATTGCCATCCCTCTCTTCCTCCCTTACTGTACAGAAAGGTTTCTTGGAGTGCTAGAATCTTGGCTCTGTCTGGACTCCCTGGAGAAGACAACACCCTCTTTAGGGTCTGAAATGGAATGCTGATTTGCGAGTGGGTCACCAGCTGTAGCTGGATACACTTCCTGCACACATGCTGGTTCCAGGCACTGGAAATGTTCGCGGATTCCCACATTGAGCACGAGGAGCACACTACGGCATTGAACTCTCCTGTCATCCTGAATCCTGAACTTCCTGTTTGTTTCTCTTGGACTGCCTGGTGGTCACCCATTCACTCCTTTCCTCGAGTTCCCTTTGGCTGCGGTGTGACCACCTGTCCAAACGTGTGATTCATGAAGCTGGCAGATTCATGATGCTGCACTGTGTCTCCAACCGCCGTTCCATCCCTGAAACCCGAGCTTCCAGGCGCTGTAGCTGGATACACTTCCTGCACACATGCTGGTTCCAGGCACTGGAAATGTTCGCGGATTCCCACATTGAGCACGAGGAGCACACTACGGCATTGAACTCTCCTGTCATTATGTATCCCTTTGAAAAATATTAGCCTAGGGCCCTTCATTCCTGATCATCGTTACTAAACAATATACAAACTATAAATGACAAAAACACAGTAAACTATAAGCAATACAATTAGTAAATACTTTCCAGCCCTTACCAACTACTTACAACTCATTTCTCATCTTCGTAGTCTCTACTGCTCCAGCAAGACAAGGCCACCCTCTGAAGATTTAAGAAGTTGGATAGCAAAGAACAAAATCCAAAGAGCACCTCTTTCCGTCTGCAACCAATGACCATTGTGCAACTAATTGCGATTACGCATACTCACACTAGCTGTGTCTTACTCAGGATGAGGTCTCTCCTGTACTCATGTGCAAGCAGACTGATTGTGTGCTTCTAATGGTCACCTTAGTTGGGCTAAGGTGAACTGAAATGACACACTTTAGTTAAGCTTCAATTAGTAATCAGCATATATTCAGGCCCTGATCATGCTTTAGGTGATTGACAGTTAACTGTCACACAATCAGGGGAGTCAGCAACCTTACTAACCTTTTAGCTAGGCTACTGAATTTACAAAAACTGCAGAGAAATTAAAGAGTAAGACTAACCAGTTCAATTCCTACGGTGCACCAAGTTGTCAATATCCACACGCACTCTGTCTGTGTCTCATTCAGTATAAGGTCTCTCCTCTACTCGTTTTAAGACATATTGATTCCTGAAAGTCTGGTGTGAATATTCCGTCCACAGATCTCACTGTCGTGCACATTGGTTCATTGATAAACGGAGGCATTTTTTGTGATAAGTTATTACTGGAGGAAGGAGTCAGAACTCGGTCCATCGAAGCCTGGCTTGACCTCGCTTGTCCCACAGTGTGGGCAAAAATGTCGAGTTTAAAATAACTCATACATTTTGCTGTGTAAAACAATCGAATCTGCTCCCTTTTGTTGTCGGTTCAAAATGTCATGATGAACATTATTGTTCTTCTGTCTCAATTATTCTACAATCAAAATGGTAAATAAATGTGTATAAAAGGTATTGAATTATATAAGGTTGCATAATAGTAAACATTTCTACCTTGACCCCCAGCAGTTCAAGGAAACCATCATTATCAGCAAAAAGGAACAAACCTGAGTTACATTTTAAATAGAAGATTAGTGGAGGTTGGAACACGTTTCTTTGAATTGAACGCACACATGTTTTCGATGCAACATCTCAACCAAATGGATCAAATTAATTTTGATGCTTCTGATTTAAAAGGATTACATTTCACGCACTGCAAAACCCGTGAACAAAACCCATGTTAACTACTTTGAGATTGGCTATGCTCAGCACTATGCTCAACATCATCGCTGATTAGATAGGCTTTAATGTGCCGAAAAGATCCCTCGGAACTGAATGAGAGCAGTAACATTACAATAATGCAAACTTGAAGCTCAGCGACAGATGCTGATATCAGGCCAGATGACAAAACTTCGGTCAAAGAGCCAGGTATTAAGAGGCATTTAAGGAAGAGGGGAAGTAAGAGAAGTAGATAAGTTGAGGGAGGGAATCCAGAATTTTAGACAGGTGTCAATGTTGTAAAGATTCGAAACGGTAATGCCCAAGATGACAGAAGAGAAGAAACCTGGAAAATGTGTTGGCCTGGGGAAAGTTACAGGGAAATGAAGGGGAGAACTCATGGAGCGATTTGAATATAGGGATAAGGATTTTAAAACTTAAGCATCATCGTGTCAGTAGCTAGTGTAATTCAGCAAACACAGGGTTGATGGGCGAACTGGACTGGGTTCAGGTAAAGATCCAGGCAGCACAATTTTGCATGAGCACAGATATATATTGAGTGGGAGATGGGAGGCCGGCCAGGGGAACACTGGAATAGTCATGTCTAGAGTGAACAAAGGCATGGGTGAGAGTTCAAGCAACTGATGTGTTGAGGCAGGTTTGGATTGGACATTGTTTCGGAGAAGAATGTGTTCACCTGATTGCATTCTGTCAGCCTGTCTAGTATCATGTATTTTTGTTAGAGCTGTTGGGGTGATATGGATAGTGTCATTGAACATTGATTCATATTCGGGTTGTTACGGGATCTGTATCGCATGAACGTTAAATCAGTGCGAGACTTTTCACATTTCAGTGTAATCAGAAGCTGAATAACATGTCGAAGACTGGGGCAAAGGACTGAGACCGTTCAAAACTGAGGTTTGCCTCTTTGAGAAGCTCAAATGGGATCATTCCCTGCAGGATGTTTGTTGTTCAGGAGCTCATTAGTATGCATAATTACGGACACTGGTTTCACTGAGAGGCATGAAGATTCAGATAAAAAGCGGAGTGTCACTGGTGTTCTGTCCCTGACTCTCCAGCTCCCGGTCTGTTAGTGAGCACTCAGCCTCCCAGATTCCACCCGATTCCCGTTTATTATCACGTGGTGAACTGGCAGCTGATGATCCAAACTCCAATATCGTGTTCCTGGCGAGATCATAGCTGGACTATTCCCCGAGTGGAAAGCACTCAATCATGATTAAACCTTGAATTCAGTCCATTAACCGTTCCACGCTCAAACAGATGGATTAATGTGGCACTTTGAAGTTACGGGGGCATTCAATCAATCGTGAAATAAAAGAATAATGCAGCACAGAAGGAGGCCACTCAGTCCGTCCTGCCTACGCTTACCCGCTGAAAGAGCTGTCCAATTCGTACCACTCTGCTTTCCTTGCTCCATAACCCTATAGCCTCCCAATACCAAGGATTTAGTGAAATCTATTCTTGAAAGTTATTATTGAATTTGCTTCTACCACCCTTTCAGGCATTGGATTCCAGATCAAAACAATTCGCTGCATTAAAGAAACACTTCTCATTTCCCCCTCTGATTGTTTTGTTAATTTTCTATCCTTTGGTAATCTCCACTTCTCTCAATGGAAAAAAAAGTTCATCTCATCTAATTGAGAATGACTTCAGCATTTTGAACAGCTCAATTGAACGTCCTCTGGACTCCCTCTGCTGGAAGGAGAACACTCCAGCTTCCCACTCTTTCCACATAACTGTAGTCCCGTATCCCTGGTCCCATTATAGTAAATCTCCTCTGTACGATCTCTAACTCAAGGCATCCTTCCTAAAGTGCGGTGCCCAGAATCAATGATAATGCTCTGATCAGTCATTCAGAAAGTATCAGCATATCTTCTCTGCTTTCGGAATCTTTCTATTTTATAACTTAACGAGTTCTCTAAGTTTTGGAGCCAACGGACTGAATATTGCTGTCCAACAAATTGATCAACGACTGCCCTTGTCTCTGCCTATCACTGAAACACAATATTTGCCTGCACTCACTAACTACTACCTATCAAGCGGGGTGTTTCCAATTTCGTTGCGCTGTCTTCAATTATATTAAGGGTTCTGCAAGCCTGGTATGTCGACTTAAAGGAGAAGATACAAGACCCTAAACTAACGAGATGTGTCCTCTTTCCAAACATGGAATCGAAATGTTAACTCCCTCTCTCTTCACAGAGGCTGCCATACCCGAATTTTTCCAGCATTTCCTGTTTTATTCCCTTTATAAAGTTACTGTACTTCATGCCTTACATCCCACAAGCATGCCTTATGCATTTTGAGAAGTTCCATTAAACTCCCTCTTAACTCAGTAAGGCCGTGGATTAAACACTGTTTTCCAACTGGCTGTTCCTGTCACTGATACACAATCTTCATCTACAATCAGTGTCACTGTCGTTGGCATATCAGCCCAATTCCAATTGCAAAGTCTAACTTTCAATTTCGTGTACCATTGTTAATGAAGATTAAGTTTCTGCTCACCAGGGAATTTAACCCTGGTCTCTGGTGTAGCTGACAGAAATATGCTGACCACAAATGCTTAAGAACGGGACTGTACTTATCATCAGAAAACTCAACTTCTGCAATTCAAATAATTTGCCAATTTGTTGGACAATGAGCATCGCTAATTCTAAATTGGAATTGAAAAAGCCAGTTCAATTAGAGAAGGTATCCTGTCACGTCTTGTCTCACTGGGAGGTAACTGAATGAAGCACGCATCCTCACCAGACACACAGTGGCCAATTGCTGGAAGAATTGGGCCAATCCGTCATTTTGATCTGTATTTGTTGATGCCTGAAATAAACCCCCGTTCTGTGTACTCTCTTCGGTAGTTAATGCATTCCTCAGTAAAATCGTAGTTAATTTCCTGTCTGTCACAATGGAGACGAGGGTTCAATTTCCAACAGACTCATGATTTTGTTGCAAAATGGAAAATTGAAAAACGGAACTCACAGTCGATGTTAGAAGAGGAAATAGTTTGATATGTGGGAGCCACTGAGTGCAGAAAAGCAATAGTATTTTTTTAAAGAAATCCCGACATGCGAGAGTCAGTGAGAGGAAGGGGCCTTCGCACCAAGAGCCAGGATACAGTTCCGTGCGTGCCTGAACGCAGAAACTGACTCTTTCGCCTAAACGGGGCTGAAATGGACTTGCCAGTGACACAAAAAAATACTAATTCTCATAATATTATTGTGATTTATTTTACAAGTAGGTTAACATTGGGGCTTGTTTAGTTTCTGAGGGTGTGTGTGTGTATCTGTTGGTGCATGTGGGATTATGTTAAATTGGAGGCAGCTCGTGTAGAGGATTTGGCTCATCAAAACTTGTTAGGTTTGACATGCTAAATATGTAGACATGGCTGAAGTCTTAGAATGTGAATCGAGGAGAATTTGCATTTTTACATAAATCAGGGTAGCTTGAACTTCAAAAAGAGTGTAGGATGTTACATCTTGCCAGAGAAAGTAGGCCAGGCATTGTTTTCATTTTTCCCAAGGGTTAATGACAATATTAGCACCATGGAAAGTTTTATATTATGTGAAATTTAGATTTCCAGTCATATGGGAAAAATGGGATTTGCATTAAAAGAGAGAACCATGTATAAGGAAGAATGAGGCTATGTGTCACGGAAGGCATTGTACGATCTACCAGAAGTGTGAAATACCTTCAGTATTTGTTCAGTAACCCTGCTGTCTAAAGAACCCGAAGCTAGGAAATATCAAAATATATATATATATATTTTTACCTTTGCAAATTTAACGAGGAGTTTTAGGCGTTATTATGGTAGTAATTTGCAGAATTATATATGTGCTTGAAAGATTTTCATTTAGTAATAAATGTTTCATGGTAGTTTCCTAAACAAAATCTGAGGCCTTGGTAGACTTATAACTTCTGAATCTAGGGCAGTCGTCTCGAAATAAAATACAAACTGGCCAATCTGTTGTCTCCACGTGATCACATTTCCCTCGTGTATTTGATCCGCCTGGCACACATAATCTACTCCATCCTAGCGGTGGAAAATCAGTGATCTTGCGGCTTGAATACAGAATAATTTTCTAAAATAAAATACTTTAAAGCTGAGAGAAACCGACCATTCTCAAAATAATAATGAGCAACGAGACATAATTCATTAATAATGTGACAGCGAAGGTAAATGGTTAAATTGTTACTCTACTATTATATTGATTAGTGTTTATTCTTCCCCCCATTTCATTTTCTTTGATTCCTGGCAGCTGCCATGAGATATTCTGCCATTCACTCACCATTTTTCTTTCTTCACTTATCCCATTGCCTCTCCCTCTGGCGTTGCACCTTTTGGTCAGCATTGTCACTTTTGCCATTTAATCTCTCCTCGCACTGCAGCCCATCACAGACTTTCACTTTTGTTCTTTTTCCACCCTCCACGTGTAAAGAAGGAATAATGCATGCAGCTGCCTCACACACAATCGGTGCATTATAATTCAGATAGACACTGAGACACAGGCAGGTCACCATTTCCACAGGCTTAGACAGCAGAAGTATTCAGTCCCACTCTGATCCTACGTTCCATGGCCTTATTGATAATTCACCTTCAAACAGAACAGGAGAGAAATAATTCAAAACAAAAACAGAATTACCTAGAAAATCTCAGAAGGTCTGGCAGCATCTTTGGAGAAGAAAGGAGTTGACGTTTCGAGTCCTCATGAACCTTCAACAGAAATGAGTGAATCTTAGGAAAGGGGTGAAATATGTGTTTGGTCGTGGTATCATGCTGGACTTGGTGGAAATGGCAGAGCATGATCCTTCGAATGCAGAAGCTGGTGGGGTGATACATAAGGACAAGCGGGACGCTATCATGTTTCTGGGAGGCAGGAGAAGGCATGAGGGCAGATTTGCGGGAGATGGGCCAGACACGGTTGAGGGTCCTGTCAACGACCGTGGGTGGAAAACCTCGGTTAAGGAAGAAGGAGGGCATGTCAGAGGAAATGTTTTTGAAGGTAGCATCTTCCGAACAGATGCGACGGAGGCGAGGAATGGAATGGAGTCCTTACAGGAAGCAGCGGTGAGGAGCTGTAGTCGTGGTAGTTGTGGGAGTCGCTAGGCTTGTAATGGATATTGGTGGAAGATCTATCACCAGAGATTGAGACAGAGATGTCTAGCAAGGGAATTTGAAGTGTCAGAGATGGACTACGTGAAAATTATGGAAGGGTGGAGATTGGAAACAAAATTAATAAATTTTTCCAAGTGCCGACAAGAGCATGAAGCAGCACCAACTAATCATCGATGTACTGGAGAAAGAGGTGTGGAAGGGGGCCGCAGTAGAACTGGAGCAAGGAATGTTCTACAGACCCCATAAAGAGACAGGCATAGCTGGGACCCGTGTGGGTACCCATAGCTACACCTTTTTTTTGGAGGAAGTGAGAGGAGTCGAAGGAGAAATTGTTCAGTGTGAGAACAAGTTCAGCCAGACGGAAGAGAGTAGTGGTGGATGGGGATTGTTCGGGCCTCTGTTCGAGGAAGAAGCTAAGGGCCCTCAGACCATCCTGGTGGGGGATGGAGGTGTAGAGGGATTGGACGTCCATGCTGAAGAGGAAGCGTTGGAGCCGGGGAAGTGGAAATTGTTCATGTGACGTATGGTGTCAGAGGAATCACAGATGTAGTTGGGAAGCGACTGGACAAGGCAAGAGAGAAGGGAGTCAAGATAACAAGAAATGAGTTCCGTGGGGCAGGAGCAGGCTGACATGATCGGTCTACCGGGACATTTTTGTTTGTGGAATTTGGGTAGGAGGTAGAAGCGGGCTGTCCGAGGTTGGCGACACTCAGATTGGAAGCTGTGGGAGGAAAATCTCCAGAGGAGATGAGGTCAATGACAGTCCTGGAAACAATGGCTTGATGTTCAGTGGTGGGGTCATGGTCCAGGGAGAGGTAGGAGGAATTGTGTGTCAGTTTACACTCAGCCTCCGCGAGGTAGAGGTCAGTGCACCAGACAACAACAGCACCACACTTGTCAGCTGGTTTGATGACAATATCAGAGTTGGACCGGAGACAACGGAGTGCAGTAAGTTCAGAGAGAGAGAGATTAGAATGGGTGAGAGGAGAAGAGAAATTGAGATGACTAATGTCATGCCAACAGTTCTCAATGAAAATATCAAAAGAAGGTAAGAATCCAGGTGGAGTGAGAATATTGGAGGTTGGTAAAAGGATCCATTGAACGGGTAGAGGACTCCTGCCCAAAGAAATGAGCCCGGAGATGAGACAGTGGAAGAAGAGTTCAGCATCGTGCCGAGCCCGAAATTCATTGAGATGAGGTCTTTAGGGTATGAAATTAAGTCCTTTGCTAAGCACTGAACGTTCAGCGTCGGATAGGGGAACGGCAGGGGGCATAGTGAATACATGGCTGGGGCTGGGATTGGTAAATGGGGTGGGAACAGAGGGATAGGCAGGGTGGACGGTGCCAGATGGGTGCTGGTGTCGATGAGTTGTTGGAGCTTGCATTCCTTAGCACTTGAGAGAAAGAGAAAAAGTTTCTTGTTGAGGCGTCAGATGAGACGAAGAATAAAATGAAGCTGAGGGCACGTACAGCTTTGAAAAATGCTACGGCGGTGCTGCTGGAGGGAGAGCTCGAGTGTGTTCATATGTTGGCACATGGCATTGAGTGTGCATCTAATAATGTGATGGGAACAGCAGTCCGAGAAACGTTTTTTGTCCCAGAGGTACTTGTAATCCTGGGTGGGTTCAAAACATGAGGGGTGGAATTTCAGTTGAAATCCACGTGGTGTAAGTCGGAGACAGAGACAGTTACTGAGGAAGGAGATATGGCTGTGACAGCGGGTTTTAGGAAAAAACCTTGTCAAACACCAGGAGAGAAATGGCAAACGATGAAGGTGTACAAGGCAAAAGAGAGATATGGAAATCTTGTCGTAGAGTTGAACTAAACTTCTTCAAGGTAGGCATTTTTTGAAGAGGAGTGCCAGTCAATTAAACACAGAGATAAAAAAAAACTGCGAATGCTGGAAATCCAAAACAAGAACAGAATTACATGGAAAAACTCAGCAAGTCTGGCAGCATCGGCGGAGAAGCAAAGAGTTGATGTTTTGAATCCTCTGGACCCTTTAACAAAACTAGGTGAATCCAAGGAGAGGGGTGAATATAAGCTGCTTCAAGGTTGGGGTGGGTGGTGTGGTGGGGGGTTGGGAGGGGAGAATAAGTAGAGAGGGGGGTGTGCTTGTAGTGACAAGCAAGCAGTGAAAGCAGCTGATAAGCAAAAGATGTCACAGACAAAAGAACAAAAGAACACAGAGTTGTCGAAGTTGGTGATATTATCTAAACGAATGTGCTAATTAAGAATGGATGGTAGGGCATTCAAGATACAGCTCTAGTGGGAGTGGGGGGCATAAAAGATTTAAAAATAATGGAAATACGTGGAAAAAGAAAAATCTATATAAATTATTGGAAAAAACAAAAGGAAGGGGGAAGAAACAGAAAGGGGGTGAGGATGGAGCAGGGAGCTCAAGACCTAAAGCTGTTGAATTCACTATTCAAACCGATAGTCTGTAAAGTGCCTCGTCGAAAGATGAGATGATGTTCATCCATTTTGCGTTGGGCTTCACTGGAACAATGCAGCAAGCCAAGGACAGACATGTAGGCAAGAGAGCAGGGTGGAGTGTTAAAATGGCAAGCGACAGGGAGTTTTGGGTCATTCTTGAGGACAGACCGCAGGTGTTCTGCAAAGCGGTCACCCAGTTTATATTTGGTCTCTCCAATGTAGAGGAGACCACATTGGGAGCAACAATTGCAGTAGACTAAGTTGGGGGAAATGCAAGTGAAATGCTGCTTCACTTGAAAGGAGTATTTGGGCCCTTGGATGGTGAGGAGAGAGGAAGTGAAGAAATAATTCATTTCCGTTTCAATCTAAATCAGTACCGCTGATAGATATATACACGAATCCAAGCCCCAAATTGGATGTATCATAAGGCTGAAAACGAATGTGTCAATGTCACAACAGCAACCCACACGTCACATTCCAATTCCAAGGAAAACTACATATAGCTCGTTAGACAGGGGAAAAAAAACAGCAGTTACGTAATTATTGTTGCACGGTCAATAGATGGCATGGCTCTGGAAAATGTTAGTGTTGACACTCATGGAAGCACGATGAAACCAGGTAAAAGTAATTCTAAATTATCATAAAAATGGAAAATGGACTAGTCCTAAAGTCATCCATGAAGATTAGAACCTAAGAAATAGAATCATTAATTGGAACTCTGGCCTCTCAAAATTGCTGTAAGATTCAACAAGTTCATGACTGATCTAAACTTAAATTTAGCTCCTGCTCCTGCCGAAGTAAGCATAACCCTGACACCTTCGTACATGAAAAATCTGCCCAACTCAATCTTGAATATATTAACTCATAGAGCCTCCACTCCCCTCTTCGCTGGAGGAATCAAAAAAATAATAAACAACTTGGCAGAAATTCATCTTTATTTCCCTCTTAAATGGGAGACAACTTATTCTGAAAGGGTGGTCCGAGTTCAGCATTGCCCCCAGATGCTGCTGTTAGCGTTTAAACATCGAAGCGTGTTCATAAACGTACAGATTACAATAATAAAATACAGAAAACTCTGGAGAAACTCTGCAGACTTGGCAGCAGCTGCGGAGAAAGAAACCGAGGTAATGTTCCGAATTTGCTTTGGAACTGGAGAGAAGTGCATATAAGATGAGTTTTATCTGTTGAAAAATGTGGTGAGGCAGGTGGAGGAAAATACAAAGTCACTGATAAGTTGGAGGGCAGGGGAGTTTAAAATACAGGACTCGTGGAACACAAGACAAAGGGAGCGACATTATTGTAGAGTAAAGCAAAATGTTAACAGCTGAATAAAGGTCAGCATCATTGGAAAGCAATGTAGGGCAATGTGTTCACGCCAGAAAGAGGGTCAGAATTATCTGAAGCAGAACATACGGACAAGATACGGACTGGCACTTAAGGCGGGCGATGTGATCAAAATAGAGGACAGAGTTCATGGTCTGAAGTTATTGAGCTTAATGACCAATTCAAAAATATTTCTGTACCGCTGAAAAGTGCCCATTCAGAAGGTGAGGTGCAGTTCCCCCAGCCTGTGGTGTTTCACTGGAATATTGCAGCAGGTTAAGAAGATGGAAATATGAGCATGAGAGCAAGATGGTGTATTGAAATTGCAAGCGAATGGAAGGTTGGGGTCTTGTTTGCAAACTGTTTGAAGGTGTGTCAGAAAGCAATCACCCAGTCTGCATTTAGTCTCCCCAGTGTAGAAGAGGCTACATTGTGAGAAACGAAGGCTTTCGACTAATTTAAAAGAAGTGCAAGTGAATCGCTGCTTCACCTTGCACAGTGAGAAAAGAGGACGAAAATGTGCAGGTGTTACACCTCCTCCTATTGCATTGGAAGATGTAATGGGAATGTGGTGAGGTGATGGGAGTGATGGAGAAGTGGACCATGGTGCCACAGTGGAAATGTTCCGTTCGGAATAGTGACAGGGCAGGTGAGGGAAAGATGTGTTTGGTGGTGACATACTGCAGCAGTTGGCAGAAATGGCACCGGGTGATACTTGAATGTGGAGGCTGTTGGTTTCTAAAATGAAGAATTGGAGAACACTATCACGATTCTGGGAGGGAGAAGAAGCGCCCACTTTCGTTGGATTCAGAAGAAAATTTAAGGAGCTGATTACACAGCTGTAACTTATTGTTAAATCTGCCTTTACACTTGCAGAAATAAATTTCATAATTTGCTTCTTTTATTAATTCTAATACTGCCCCGTCCTCTTTTGTATATTCTGTTTTAATTCGCAATGTTGCATCTTGATGTCCAAACACAGGAAGAATTAGCTGAACCCCTCCATCACACTTTTTTTTTCCAATTGCCCGGTAACATATCAGTACCATCTTTGCTGAGATGCAACCAGTAAATCTTTGACAGGCCCCTGTTGCCACATATTTGATCCAAAATACTATAAAGATATAATTAAATCTGATCATACTTATCGATGAAATCATTATTACAACAGCCCATATTAGGACATTTAACATTACCCATTATTTCTGCACTATTTGCACCTGCTTGAAATTTCCTTTCAACATTACTCTTCTATATTGATTCCATCAGTTGTTGGTCTATCTGATATAGACAGTAGTATCTTGATAACTCTATTGTTTCAAAAGTCTGAACAAATATCCTTTACTATACTTTATCCTTAATTAGGCTGAAAACGATGTTGGGTAATGAAGGATACATGATTGGATGGATGTTTGTGCAGTTTCTGTTCTGGTGGGCATATTATGAAATGTTTGGAATAATCTCAGTGCAGTAGATTGTGGGGGAAACGGACCTGAACAGCTGTAGGTATTTTGTGAATAGAAATAAAGGGGAATGTGCCATGCCTAATGCGAAAGATCTATAATGGGTAGTACATTTATCAAGTGTACTTTGTAAACTGCTGTTGAAATACTGAGCATGTTAATTTTCATGCCCGTTTAAATGAATTCATATGAATTCAGCCTCGAAAACTTTGAACAGATAGCGAAACCGAATTTGAAATTATTGTTACTGATAACAACCGCCTTTAGCATAAATTTAAGAAACTGCTTATGTTGGAGAAACACCATCAATTTTTGTGCAATTTTAATTGCACCATCACTGCTGAGGAAGCATTGCCACCTCTAGTATGAATACGAACTGCTTAATATAGAGGAAAATAGGCGCATCAAGTGTGAGTATAGGGTTCCCACTGGTACCAGAGAAAAATGTCACGACTAATGTTGGTTCATGGTGCCACAAAGTACCATAGGACAACTGTCATTTCAAGAGTAAGTGTGTAAAATCGGTGTATCGGAAGAACATAGTCCCAGAATCCCAGAAGATCATGCTCCAATCTAGTATATGATATCTTACATTAGTACCAGAGGATTCTGTGTACCTCTGCTGTAACTGTCGGGTATTATTAGTAACAGAGCAATACATTATTCAATTCTACAGGATAGAGCCCTTTGCAATGTTTGCAAGATTTATTATACTGCCTGATCTGGAGGAGCAGGGACAATAGGAGTGAGTTGTCAAAGGGACAGAGGACTTTAGTGGAATATAAGCTATCTTCACCCGCCCCGTAGCAATAGTGGGTAATTTCTACTTGTAAGCATTTTCAAGGAGGAGCATGCTGTATGAAGGAAAGTTGAATTCTATTGTACTTCTTGTAATTTTCCAATTTGATTTGTTTTTCTCCCAGGCTATATGCGGGACATGGAATGTGTATTGAAAATCTACAAAAGAATTACAACGTTAAGAGAACATAAGTGTGGAACACACTGTATGGAGATAAGTCGAGTTCTGCACATTCTGCAATTTCCATGTTGCAATGCATTTTTTCAAATTGTATGAATAAAGTATATTTTTGGGGAAGAAATTGGGCATTTTTAAATGCTCAATAGAAATGTTAATTTCCTCTCTTATTCTGACATAGCAAGCTAATTTAAAAAAAACTTGTTCATGTATATTTTTTATCATTGCCTAATATAAATGTTAACTTGCTCTCTTAATCTAATCCAAGCGAAAAACAAATTTGTCTATGTCTATTTGTTAAATGACTAACTAATGATAGTGACGATTTAACCTAATTGATTGTCTCGAGAATTGGATGGTGTATAAATATGGGATCCCTTGGAGTTCCTTAGCCTTGTGCTGTTCAGAGGGTTTCAGCATCTTCATCATCCATCCATTCCCAGAAGATGGGAAAACCGGTTATTTTGTTGACAAAAGAGATTTACTATCCAACTCTGGCAGCTATCGGTGTCCCCGGTGAGCCATTTTACCTTGTTTGCTTTGGTTTCAGCTGCCTCGCTTCTTCTTGCAGCCTGTTGGAACAATAACTCTACTCGTATGCCGATCAGACGCTGACTATTTATCACCTCTTTCTTTATTTCAGCAAACTTGTTGACCATTGTGATTATATACCGAGGAAAGTGCGGCCTTTCTAAATGTATCTCCTTGTATATGCTGGCCATGGCAACAGCGGATCTACTGGTCATGATTATCAATGTGATGGTGTATCATATTTTCAGCTATCACTTTAAACTTTCGTTTCTAAACCACACTTCCGTGTGTAAGTCCATTTTATACATGACAGCTGTAACAATCGATTTGTCTGTTTGGTTCACTGTTTTTTTCACGTTTGACCGTTTTGCAGTTATCTGCTGTCAGAAGTTTAAAGCAAAGCATTGCACCGAGAGAACTGTGGCTGCTGTTATAAAAATGATCTCTGTTCTGATCTTATTCAAGAATATCCCATTTTTCTTTACATACGAACATCAGCAAGTAATTAACAAGGTTCAGTGGGGTTGTCGGTCAAATGTGGCTTCTTCTTCCTCAACTCTCGGTGCCGTTTTCTTCTGGTTTCACGCTGCATGGGTTGTTTGGCTTCCTTTTACTTTAATTATCTTTTTTAATTCTTTGACAATCAGGCGTATTGCACTGGCAAGCAGAGCCCGAAGGGAACTCCGGTCTCACAGGGCTGAGAAAAAGTGTGATGCAGAGATAGAGAACCGAAGTAAATCCATCATCTTACTCTTCACTGTATCGTGTAGTTTCTTACTGTTGTGGTTGACAGCTGTCATTAGTGTTATAATTGCTGGACTGGTAAACCCGAATTCTTACCGAGGTGACCGTTCAAACCCTGGATACATCGCCATTGAAATCGGAAACATGTTAAAGTTTTTGAGCTCCTGCCCAAACACGTGTATTTATGCAGCGACCCAGAGGAGATTCCGAGAGGAACTGAAGAAGGTGTTGATATTTCCCTGCACGCTGTTACTGCGGTTTGTCAATAACGAAGGAGATACAACCTCGAGCCCCAGGTGAAACATTAGTATTCACCTTAACCAATAATACAGCTTAGAATGGAATACTAGCCTCTTACAGCTCCGTGAAGCTGGTTCTTATAAAGTATCAGAAAGACAATTCCATATTCACCCCCTTTGTGTCCCTCAATATCAGCATTGACTGTGGGATGCCGCAGGTCCAGCCAAATAAGAACATTCCGCCTTCAATTTTAAATGTGTCAGTGACGAAGTAATAACGGAATGGATTTTTTTTCAACTATTTCATATCCGAAAGACTGAATGTACTAATTTAATTCTAACCTGCAGCTGGATAGATGAGATTTATCCAAGAATACCGAAGGAAATGAGAGTCGAAATTTTGGGAACACTGGCTATAAATTTCCAGACACTTTGGACTCAGCAATGGTGCCAGAGAACGGGTGAATCGCAAATGTTGCAGGCTTTTTCACAAAAAAGGGTTTTAAGGATTATTCCAGTAACTACAGGCCAGTTAGCCAAACCTCGGCACTGGGGGAGATTTTAGAAATGACAATTCTGGATATAACTAATAGTCACTTGAGCAAATCAGTGTTAAGAAAAACCAGCACAGATTCGTTTAGGGTAAAACTGTTTAATTAATTTGCTTGAGATATATTGATGAATTAACAGAGAAAGTTGACCAGGGTAATGCTGTTGATGTGGTACACGAGAGCATCGAAAATGCATTTGATGAAGTGCTATACAAGAGACGTGTCAGCAAAGTAAGAGTTCATGAAGTAAAAGAGCCAGTAGCAATATGGGAATAAAATTGGTTGATTGACAGGAAACAGAAAGTTGTGCCTAACGTTTTTAATTAGTTTGGAGTAAGGTTTATGCTGGCTTCCCTGGGAATCAGGGTTATGAGCCCTGCTCTTCCTGATCCATAATAATGACCTACATCTTGGTGTCTGGGACATAATTTCAAAATCTTCCGATGGTCAGAAACTTGCTTTTTTTTGTAAAGTGTGACGAGAATAGTTCAAAATTTCAAAAGAACATAGACAAGTTGGTGGAATGCGTGGAAAAATGGCAAATGCAATTTAATGCAGAGGAGTGTGAAGTGATTAATTTTAAAAGGGAGAACATACAAAGGCAATATAAACAGAAGGGTACATTTCTAATTGTGCTGCAGGCCAGAAGGATCTGGGTGTATAAAATTTAGAAGGTAGCATAATACTTCTAGACTGCAATTAATAAAGCATATGGTATGCTGGCCTTTATAAATAGGTCCTGAGAGAACAAAAGCTCGGAAGTAAGTTCAACCTGTATAAAACACTGACTGGGCCTCAACTAGAGTATTGTCTCTAGTTCAGGAAATGATGCAAAGGATGTGAAAGCATTGGGGAGAGTACAGAACCGATTAACAAGAATAGTTTCAGAGATGAGGAACATTAATTCCGTCGATAGTTTGGAGAGGTTGGGACAAATTTCTTTAGAAAACAGATTTACGTGAGATTTGTTAGAGTTACTCAGATCACAGAGGGGGTCTGGGCAGAGTAGCTGGGAGAAATAGTTCCCTTTGGGAAAAGCATTGAGAACCAGGAAGCACAGCTTTAAGGCAAATGATAAAATAAGAAATGGTAACATGAGAGAGGGAAAACGGTTTCCTTCAGCAAGTGGTCAGGTTCTGGAATTGGCTGACTGAGTGTGGTGGAGGCAGGGTCATTCGAGTATTCAAATGATAACTGCATTATTGTTGAGAAATGTGTGGAAGTACGGGGAAATGGCACTGGAGTGGCACTAGATGAATTTCTGCTTCAGACACTATGGGCCGAACGGCCTCCTCCTGCGCTGTGACTAATATGTTTCTATGACAGGAACATCCATTACTTGATGTTATTGTTATTATATATATTACAATGAATCTAGTTGTAATTAACTGGAATTGAGATCTGATTAAACAGACAAAGTTGTGAAAGTAATTTCAGTAACCTAAATAACTGGGTCATTTATTTCAGCAGTCAGCAAAAAATAATAATTGCCAGGAATTGACATGTAATTAGGTGCTGCACTTGCAGACATAGATAACATGTACCACCCTCCACTTGTTACCAACTGATATTGAACAGGCATTCCCAGTGGAAAGCTGTGCAATTAGATTCAATCCGGTACATGGATACCGCTCCTAATCTTGTGCCAGCAATGCCTCATTTTGTTTGGGAATCCCACCATGTTCTTTTCCCTCCCTTTCTCTGAAGCCTCCTCCAGCCTTGACGAGTCTTCCAGGTTGTTGTGATTCTCCAATTTTGGCCTCATGTCTCTCCCTGATCTTAAGGATTCCACCAGCTGTGGCCATATATTCATTTGCTTCAGACCTAACCTGTGGAATCTCCGCCTGGAGATTCCTTCGACTTGGTGTCACATTCATGCTGAGATCGGCAATGGTGAATTCCATGCCACAGATCTTTGTGAGCAGCTTTCTTCGATGTCAGCAGCAAGTGTGCTCGCTGTCCTACTGATTGTGAAATCTGGAGCAAAATTAAAATATAATACAGCAAAGCATAATATTAAATAATAGTACAGTGGATTATATTAAACTGTATTTCAAACAATATAAGATTCTCTCTGCCTCTCCCAACAGACTCACTTCCATCACTTCTATCAATGGCCAATATAATTTATTGTCTTTTCACTTACAATGGCGCTTGTGATCTTTCATTACCCAGTGGATGAAAATAACAGAAATTGATTTAAATGAAGGAAAATAGGTCAAGGTCACGGACCGGCCTGCAATGCACCTGCTGTACATTCCACAGTTAATTTTATACATTTGAAGGTGTTAATTATTAAAATAGAAAATCAGCTTTTCCATGCTAAACATTTAACGGCGAGAACACATAAGATCACTTGCCTGGTTGAGTGCAGCTCCCAAAACACTCAAGCAGCTTGAAACCGTCCAGGATATAGCACTCCGCTGGATTGGCACCACATGAACAAACATTCATTCCCCCCTCCACTGAAGCACAGTAGCAGCAGTGTGCGTCATCTCCAAGCTACACTGCAGGATTTTACCAAGGCTCTTTCAACAGCATCTTCCAAATCCACAACCTGTACAGCTTAGAAGAGCAAGGGAAACAAATAAATGGGTTAACCGCCGCCTAGAATTTCCTCTCCAAGTCACGCAGCATCCCGACTTTGAAAAATATCGCCGTTCCTTCACTGCTGCTGGGTCGATATCCTGGAACTCTCTTCCGAACAGCAATGTGGGTGTGCTCACACCATGTGGACGGCAGCGGTTCAAGAAGGCAGATCACCACCACCTTCTTAGATGCAATTAGGGATGGGCAATAAATGCTGGCCCAGCCAATGAAGCCCACACCCCGTGAATGAAGAAAAAAATAAGGACTTCTGAAGCTGCAATCATGGTAGAAGACGCAATCCAACAAGCCAATCTGCCATACGTAAGGATATGCTTGAAGAAGTTCTAAATATTAAAATATAACTGCATTTGCATAAAGCTGGTCTTTTCTTGCAATACAACAATCCGTTGCAAGAGGAAAACATTCTGATATAATCATGTTTCATAAAATATTCACAACGTAGGTAACAATCTGCTAACAGTAGAGAATGTCTGGTTATGAGGTGTTGGATCTGGATCGCTCTCTGGCCAGGATTTGCCCGAGGCAATGTATTTAAACCTATTGAGACCATTCCAGGCGCAGATCGCTACACATACAAAGAGTGTGATTTTTGTCAGAACTCGGGTTTTAGGCGATTCCAAACAGGAAATGTACATGTAAGTGAAGAAACAGGAAAGCCAAGGAGAAAGGTCAATCCTGCTGCTGGAAAGTGCTCACTGACTCAATACTTCATAAATTAATGCCCGTGTTCCAGAGAAAGCAGGCAGTTTACAGGGTCAGCACTAAAGGTAGCTGCTAGCGGGGTAGCTGCTAGCGGGGAACGTAAATATACTGATCATGGGACAATTCAATATCTTCTATGCAACAAATCGGTCAATTTGTGTGTTAGTAAGCATCATGCATTCCAGCTTGGAATTGAAACACAATCAGATCAGGTGGCGAACGTACCCCATCATCTATCTGGTCTCATGCCAAGACAACTGAAGTTATCCAGTCCCACAGCCAGGGTTTAATTCATGAAAACGAAGGGTTAATCGAACCCTTTCAGATTATTTTGTAAATGCCTGAAGTAAACCCTCGAATCCTCTGCTTCTTTCGTTAGCTAAAGTTTTCCTCATTCAAGTAGTGTTGAATATCCAACCTGTCACGCGGGTTCAAGTTCCCAATGGGGAGATGATTTGTTATAATGAAAAGCAACCAATCTTTATCTGCACTAAGATTCTATCAGTTACAGAAATAGTTAGGAACAGCGGTTTTCATTAAGAGATATCAGGATATCAGAGATTCTTGAGAGAAAGTGTCCTTCATGCCAACGGTCAGGTTACATGTCTGTGCGTGTTTTAACACAGAAAATGGCTCGTTCGCCTTAAATGGGCTCAGTGGAAAATCCTGTGAAATGAATGAATTGGTAGCTTGAATCCATAACATTTTGCTGAAACAAGATACTTTAAAGTGAATGAATACAGCCATTCTCAATTTAATGATGAATAACAGGACATAATTCATTAATAATCTTATCAGAAATGTGCATCTTGTAATAAGTAGTAGAATAACATAAATTGTAAACTGTGCCTTCATTTTTATTATTTTTCTTTCTCACCACCCAACTTTCGCCCCACCCCCCCCCCCTCCCCCGCCTTCTCTACACCAGATACTACACCTGCCACCGTCTTATTTCACATTATTTGCTTTCAGGCAACAATTATTCAGAATCCTGTCTTTCGCAAATTAAGGAAAGTTAGATAATCAATCATACATAAAAATTAAACCAGAGGCCGAGGTGCAGTCAGCCCAACACTCAAGCACAGTACCAGAGACTGCCAGATACAATGAACCCAAAATTCGCAGGCACTACGAGGGACCTACAAAAAACTCTGCAATTCAAACCTACAGGTAATAGAGACGCTGTCAAATACATCTTGAAACCCACAGTCACCAACATATCAGAGGACGCAAACAGAAAGAATCCCGCTCCACCATGCATTAAAGAGTCAGACAAGAATATACTAATTTTAAGAAAAGAAAGAACAAACAATAAGAGAGGCTGTTAGATATTAAAATGCTTTCGTCCTCATGCAGTACAAGGCGCTGAAAGACGCTGAATGAATTTTACACTCTCTTACAGTGTCAGAGATTGAAAAATATAGGTTACATTATCATACATGGGGCAATATTTAAAAACATTCAACACCCATTGAAATATTACAGGCAAAATCAGCCTGCTTCTCTGTAATAAAACCGATGACATATTGAGCGAAAATATGATAAAGTACATGGAAGGGTTGAAATAATATTACAACTGATGTTTGATTGAACAAACTCACTTACAGCTCGTATCCATCCCCGTTATTCCAAAATGTACCTCCCAATAAAATGTGAACTATTGTTGTTTGTTGTGTCCTTCATTGTTCCTGGTTGTGGGGACATGTAATAATAATAATCGAGAAATATTGGATAATTTGCGTTACTCATTGGATTGTTGTAAATTTGTAGCTGATGAGTGGCAAGTAAAATTCGCTCCATACAAGTGCCAGGCAATGACCATGTCCAAACAACTGGGAATCCAACCATTACCTCTTGACATTCAGTGACATTACCATCGTTGAATCACTCACTCTTAACATCCCGGTGGCTGCTATTAGTTTATTTATTTTTCCGGTCAGCCATATAAGTACTGTGGCTACAAGAGCAGGACAGAGGCAAGGATGCCTGTGGTGATTAACTCCCCTCCGGACACCACAGAGCCTGCCTGCCATCTACAAGGCACAAATCAGGAGTGTGATGGAATACTGCCCATTTGCCTGGATGAGTGCAGCTCCAACAACATCCTCGAACATCGACACCATCCAAGTCAAAGCAACCCGCTTGATTGGCATCCCTTCAGCCCCTCTACCACTGCCGAACAGTGGCTCCAGTGTGTACCATCTACAAGGTGCACTGCAGAAATTCACAAAGGCTCCTTCTGCAGCACTCTTTCAATCCACGAATGCTGCCATCTAGAAGGACAAGGGTAGCAGATAGATGGGAACGCCACCACCTGGAAGCTTTTGTCTATGACCCTCACTATCCAAACTCGGAAAATATATCACCATTCCTTCACTGCCACTAAGTCAAATTCCTGGAATTCACACCCTGCCGGCACTGTGGGTGTACCTACACCACAGGAGCTACAGCGATTCAAGAAGGCAGTTCACCACCACCTTCTCAAAGGCAATTAAAAATGGACGTAGCCAGCGAAGCTCACATGCCATAAATGTATAAAAAGAAAATGTGTTGCCACACGTGAAGCAGCTTTCTCTGCACATGATTTCCATAATTTGAGAAAAATCAAATACAAAGACCAATACAAACTGTACCGAAAGCTTACCAGAAACTTTCAAAAGCGAAACGAATGCAATACAGAAAGAATAATAAGAACAAAAAAAAGCAGGACAGCCGGAGCAGACACTGTAGCTTCTTTGGAGAGGGGTTAGTCAATAACAGTCCAGTGCTCTGAACTTTTTTTAGGTCTGAAAAATTGCTCGGAGCTTCCTCTCCACAGATGGTTTTCAGTTTATTCACCTTATTTTTTAAAAGTATCTGTTCGCTTCAGACTTGTAGATTTTATATTGAAATGCTTTTTGTAAACTCCCTGGCCTGAATTTACCATTGAGTGCGCCTGAAGTCAGCGCAGCCGGAAGTGGATGTAAAACCAACTCTCGACCGAGATCATGCAGCGAACGCGTACACTGGCGGGTTAATTAAGCCCGGTCAGTGTGAAATGCCACCGCTAAATCTGTTTACCACGCACAAAGGCGGGAATGCATTGGGCGTCAGGCGTCGGGTCCTATGCGGGCCTGGCTGCGTGTTCAAGCCCGGAAGAGGCAGCTGCCTGAAGGCTGCCAGGGGTTGTGGGAGAGGCTGAAGGAGCTGTCTGGGAAGCTCTAGAAGTGTCATGGCGTGCAGTTATGGCCTCAGCACCGGGACATCATTGAAGCCGGGTGGGCGTGTTGTGTGGGCACTCTGCACCCCTTTAATCAGATGATTGTCTGGGAGTGCTGGTCGAGGTCAGTGCCAGGCATCATATATTCATGTCCACGGGCGGCAAGAGAAGGCCACACAACTTGACCAACATTCCCTGGGCAAAGATCTCCGCCCATGTCTGTGGGCACAACGTGGTGCGTCACACGTGGATTCAGTGCTGTAAAATATTCAATGACCTCAGCAAGGCTAAGTGCAGAAATGGCATGGAGCTGTGCAGAGGAAGATCAGGTGCACATTGCTTGGAGCAACTATGCGGCCTAAGAGGTTGAATGCCAACTAAAACTGAAACTTTCCCTTCCAAGGCTCGGGTGTCAGTATGACTGGCCTCAGTGTATTGTAGGGTGAAATATGCCTTAGTAACATGGCCCGTTAATGTCCAGGCGGGACGGCGGGTGGAAATCAGGAAAAGACCTTCAGAGAGACGGAGCAATAATTAGAATTGTTTTCCTGTCAGGAGAAGAGGAGCCTTAATGCCGCTGAGAGCCGCAGAAGAGGTGGATGAGTGCCAAATCTGTCCTTCCTCACTCAGCACGACAGCCAAGCATTGGAGCTTGAGCGCCACTGGCCAGCTTGTTCCTGCACACACAATGAGGCTGCAGTCTCAGATACATGTAAAAGTCCAGGCCGCAGATGCATGTGCGATCAGTGCTGGAAACATAGGTTCTGCTCATCAGAAACTGAGATGCCATAACCAGAGAGCCCATGGAAGCTCTTTTGCAGATGGTACCATGCAGCAGATGATTGAACGGCCTGAACTTTTGCCTTCCTCCCGCATTTACACCATCTGTAGGAGCCTCGGACGACCCTGAGCACCCCCCACTGAGCTCTGAGAAGACAACACACCTGCACCTACGTCACATTGCCGCTCTGAACCAGGCAAAGATGCTGACACGTCGGTGGGCACTGGTTAATCGTCTCCATGGGTATTGCACAGCGATGATGGAACATTACGATTGTGTGAGGAGCTGGCAGAGGCAGAGAGTTCCCATGCAGCCGACGATGGGACCATAGCTGGAGACCATGACCATGCTGCTTCCAAGGCAAATGACAAAACTCTGGGGTCGTCCATCAGGTGACAGATGCTTGATGTCCAGCTGGATGTGTGACGAGAACGGATGGAAATCAATGAGGGTCAGCGTGCAATGCCCTCTGTCATGTTTGATTACATGCAGAGCCCGAGTTCTGCACTGAACCATAACATCGAGTGGACAATTTCCTCCACTGAGAGAGTGGCGGCTCTGAATGAGACGTAGTTTGAGGAGCAGAGTTAGGGGTTCATGAGGTTGCACTCGGGCCTGTAAGTCCTCACAAAAGCAGTGACCTCAGTGAGAGATGAATGAGGCACCTTGTCTCCCTGCTAGATCCCCATCCATCAATGATGAGCAAGGAGGTGCAAACGCACTTCATGCTGGCAGACGAGATGCCTACCATTCCCATGGACTTCTCCCCGGGCTCTCTGAAGGATGGGACATTCTGCTCCGCCAGTAGCTGCTGCATCTGATGATACCAGGATGATTGAGGAGTGAGGATCTATGGGGTTGTGTGCACCCGCCCAGCACGGGCCGGCTCCGGCGGGTCGAGGACGATTGCTAAGGACATCAAGCCCACCGGGACAGCAGAATCAGCACCCTACCTTCAACGTCAGTGTCAGCGAAGGCAGGAAGTTGTGGAGGCTATGGGGTACCAAGACGAAGCACTCATTGACATATGTTGAAGGCGCATTGAAGAAAGCAGGCATGTGTCATGGGTGACATTGTTGCATTAATTATGCTGATTTTTGTGTTAGAGATGGACAAATTGCTCATGTTAAGTGCAATAATAATTTATTTAACTTAAATGGTTTGAGCTGGCTGGATGGTATGTTTAGGTGCTACATGCAGTACAGTCGTTTTAAAGTATGGTGTTGTATGGCACTGTTATAATGTGTTGTGTTCGCATTAATTGCTGTTAGCAAATGGGCAGTGCCAGTGGCTTAACGAGGCATCGAAGTATTGGATGCCCAGCAGATGGTACGCTGCATCATAGCATTCCTGGTGTTCTTGACTCCATGAAGGTTCCTGCGCTCTGCTTCAAGTTCCTCACCCTGAGCCTTTCCAGGCTCTTCATCTGAGCTAACTTTTGAGTTACCCTCCATGTTTTCTGCAGCTGTTTCGCTTTCAAATTCCAGTGTGCACCCCCTTGCCTGATTCAGGTTGCCCAGTGCACATTATGAAACGACTGTGAGTGACACACACTCTGAAGCATTCTGCAATGCTCCCTCTGACTGGCCAGGTATGTGGAGTACCTTTTCAGCTGTCAGCGGGCTTCTCCGATACTGTCCGTGCGGAGGCATGCCTTCTGATGTGTCTCATTTTCGCCTCGGTTCTTGGGTGACATAGTGGGTTCATCAGGCACCCTTTCAAGGGTTAAGTCTTGGAGCCATCCATCCACTGGTGCAGGAGCAATAAACAGCGTTGGTGCCTGTGAGAGCCACAAGATGTGAGCATCGTTTGAGCTCCCAGGGTAATGGAAACAAACTTTGAAAATATTGGTCCTGTGGAGAAAGAGGTTCTGGATGTTCATTGAGTGGAGCCCATTTATGTTGATGAGAATTCCAGGCTGATCTGCTGGCGCCAATCTGGCTACATGAATGCAATTTATCACACCATGGACTCAAGGGAACCCAGCTATCACCGCGAAGCCGTATGGTCTCTCCACCTGTCTTGTCTCGCCTGTCCCGAATTAGGTGCATAAGACCATAAGACCATAAGACATAGGAACAGAAATTAGGCCATTCGGCCCATCGAGTCTGCTCCGCCATTCAATCATGGCTGCTAATTTCTCAAACCCATTCTCCCACCTTCTCCCCTTAAACTTCAATCACCTTACCAATCAGGAACCTATCTATCTCAGTCTTAAAGACACTCAATGACCTGGCCTCCACTGCCTTCTGTGGCAATGAATTCCATAGATTCCATAGGTCAAAATATAGACATCTCCAAAGATAGCATCAGTCATGACGCGTGACAATGGTGTGCAGCTGATTAAGAAATACTGCATGGATCCCCCATGCAGCCCTGAAAGGAACGCTAGGAATAGAAGGTGAGGATCTCTGTGACCTGGGTTGCCCACACACGAAGTTTGAGGCGATTTCCGGACCTATCATGTGACATATTGCTGTCACTGCACCCCTGGAGAGGCAGAATTTCTTGCAGCGCTGGATCTTGGAAATCTGGAGACAGTTGCTTGAGCACTCGAGATATTGGTCGTGGAATCTTCGGCATGCCAACTTGCCTTGGCCTCCCTGTCGTCCCTGCACCAAATGAAACCGTGCCTCTCCCCTTACAGGTCTGTCCCTTGGACGTGGCCCTCGCTCACCTGGTCTCCTCTTCCTCCTGCTCACCGCTTCCTCTTCAGAGGAGGTTCAGCTGGTAGAATACACAATCCCCAATAGATGGGATGCAGAGGAGCAGTGTCTTGAAAATGAAAGAGCACTATGCTGCAATATTCAGAGGAACCTTCCAGGGAAATGAGAGCCTGAGATGCTGAAATGACGGCTTGATAATCAAAAATGCCAAGAAAATCTGAGATATCTCGCTGCTCACACATAAAGGAAATGGCGATGAAAGAGAAAGTGCTGCTGCTCTGGGGGCCTTTTATCCATTCCGTGAATGAGGAAATTCTGAAGGCGTGAATTCCGTCCACCCGATTTGCTATTCTGCCGAGCTAAAAATCTCATGGGCAACGTAACATCATGATCAATTGCTTTTTTAATGAGCTTATTTTGCCCGTTAATTTTCGAGGGACGAGCATGGGATTTGAGGCACTACCCGCCATCCACACTGCCGGATGATGTCGAGGCGCAAGCCATCTTCTCGCGTAATTATACATGCTTTTGGCACAGGCACGTGCCCGACTTCTGAACGCAAACGTCTGGTGCCTGTGTGCAGGGAGTGACCACTGCAGCTCATTTGAAAGACAGTTCTCTCCCACGTGACATACAATAGCGTCATGCCCTTTTGCCGAATGATGTCACCTCGTCATACCTTCGGCTTCTACCGGAGATAAAGCGCCTGTGCGGCCATTGAGACACCTTCCCTGAACATCTGGCCAGCCTTGAGTACGAGGCCGCCTTGTTTTCAGTGTTGAGGGAACCGATAGCTCGTCTCTGAGACTTTTCTTGCTCAGAGGGAACAGCAGCTGATGAGCGGAACCGATCAGCATTTATGAAACAGCACCACAAGCTGTGAATCTGCTCCTTGTTCATGACTGCAAAATTAAAAAAATCAGACATAAAGTAACCAATATCAGACAAAGTATAAACTGCCTGAAAGATGGGTTCTTCCGGATCAAAGCCACCAAAAGACCACCCCCAGCTCCAGGACCCGGCAATATGACCTGTGACTGTCCGCCAGGCCGGGAGGTAAAGCGAGCTCTGACCTCTGCCAGCAGTAACAGGAGGCGTCATTCAGCCCCTCCAGCCTTAGTCGTTCATTCAGTCAAATCATGACTGATCTGGGAGAATAACTCCTTTCACCGCCTTCACGATATGTCCATAGCCTTGGGAAGCAAAGACATCCCCATCTCGGATGATAATTTATGAACTGAGCTAGCATCGGCTACTTTATGTGGGAGAGAGTTCACCACTTCCACCAGTCTTTGTGAGAAGAACTGTTTCCTAACTTTCTCTCCTGAATATCCTGATGGTGATATTTAGATATAAGACCCCTTCTCTTTGGCTTCCCCAACCACTTAATAAAGTTCCTGTCCTCTGACCAATTCTTTCAAACATCCTCACTTAGATCAGGCAGTTGCTTGGCTGGGTAGGGTGGGGGTGGTTGTGCTGAGCTATGGCGGTTGGTGAGGAAATAGGATGGGGTTTACTGCGCCCTCATCATATTGGATAATTCTTGCCAGAGCATCGCAACTCACTTTTAAAACAAAAACTCGCGTCCCTTCTGATTCCTTTGCCAATTGCATACCATAGATCTTTCCTGCTCTGCTTCCAACTTTCCAGCCAGTAGAAACATGTCCTCGCTCCCTGTCAAAGCTTTCTTCATTTTGAACTCCTCTGCTCAATCTCTTTCGCCTTCTCTGCTCGGAGGAGAACAGTGCCTCTTTAGCATGCCTTCACATAGGTTTATATTAAAATTATTTCATAGGATGTGGGTGACTCTCAGGAGCCCAGCATGTGTTGGCCATCACTAATTGCCCTTGAAAAGGTAATGCTGTGCCGTCTTTTTGAAATGCTAAAATCCACCTTGAAATGTTCCTCTTCCCCGGTCTCATTCTGGTAGCCATCTGTATCCTTTCCAGGTTTTTCAAGTGGGGCGCCCGGAATTTGATGCAATTCTCAAAATGAGGCTTGAGACTCATCATGAACGTTTATAAATCAACGGTGATTTATATAGATTCAACTTCGCTTTTTTTAATGTAATCTACGCCTTTGCCTATAAAACTGAAGATCCCTGGTTTCTAAAGGATTGCCTCAGGTTGATGTGTTATCTTTAAAAATCCGTGAGATTATGGCCCAGGATCCTCTGTTCTTACACCACCGTTTAAATTGTACCTGGAAAATGTAATTGCATAATTACAAAGCATTTAGAGCATAAAGTGGCTGCCTGATTTTGGTAATTGAAGAAGGTGGTGATTGTTGATTCAGACAAGGCAGGCAGTGGTTTTCGAGACTGCCCGTGCTCTCTTCTGACATCTCCCCCTCTCTCTCACCCTCTCTCTTCCTTGGCCCAGCTGTTCCCACTTTTGTCCATGAGCTTATTGATGAAGTTTGCGAACTCGACTTCTGCTCTGACTATGACAGCTCCTCTATGCATATCAATGCCTAAAGTTCCTATCTTCCAGGCAGTGAACTGTAAGTGCCTGTTTTGTGTGTTACTGCATGGGCTCCCTGTCAGAAGCTGCTTGGATTTTAACTTAAGAACCAAAGAATTAGGAGCCGATGTAGACGAAAAGGCCCATTGAACCTCCTGTGCCATTTAATATTATCATGGCTGCTCTTGTGTTTCATCTCCACTTCCTACTCACCACTACCCTTGATTCTATGACAGATAAAAAAATATCCTCAGTCTTGACCATATTCAACGAAGGATCAGCAACCTTCTGCAGTGTAGAGAATTCCAAAGAATCACATTTCTCCGAGTGGGGTGATTGTTGGATTACGTAACACTGGATATGGAGTCAAGTTTGGCATATGGGGTTATGGTACGGATTAGCCAGAATGTACACACGTGGTGGCGCAATAGGCATAAGGACATGAATAGTCATCTCATGTCCTTGTATAGCAGGCTTGTGGGATTGCATAACATTGTAATGTTTCTTCTTCATAGGCTCATTCAATGGAGTGGCCACTGTATTTCTGTCTAACAGGTTTGAGGTGTTGATTAGCCTCCTATGTAACAAAATCAAAGTGCCCAATGGACTTGTCCTTTTCCTAGATCTAAGGAGAGTCCTTCTCCGGTTTTTTCAGGATAATACAGTAAAGAAGCATTGGTCACACATTGAAGGATATAATCATAACTCTCAAAAAATAAATATTGCATTGAGAAAGTCATCACTAAAAGAAGGATGCATCATCCATGGATAATTAAAAAGGAAATGATTTTATTTAATTGCAAGAAAATGCTTACAATGCTGCAAAATTCAATGGTGGGACATAAAATTTGGAACATTCCAGAAGCTCACAAAGGGTGACTAGAAATACAACACAGAGGGAGGAATTGGACAATGGGAAAGAACTAGCAAGAAGGAAAAACGGACAGAAAAAGCTTCGACAAATATCGAAAAAAGAAAAGTGGCTAAAATGAGCATTAATCACTAAGAGAATGACACTGGTAAATTATCATGGGAAACACCCACGTACAGGCATTACCCTCGCCCCCACCTTATCCGCCAACCACCCCTTCCTTCACACTTACCCAAGTACCCATTAAGTCACGCATTTCCTCCAATATAAACGTATGATACATTAGCAAGTGCCGTTAAAAGGGCACATGTCCTGCACTTCCCCAACTCTACTGCGATCCAGTGAGGCTTTCAGTGGGATGCTGACGGTGTATTTCTGCCAAAGCCAGAAACAGAATATCAGCAAATGCGCAGTAGCATCCGGAAAGGGGATGTTGTGGACCCAGTGGCAATACGACAAGCTTTGCAGCTGCTCTGAAGGTCCGAGCCATGGTCACTAGAGAAAGATTAATGGGATTGCTAATAGAAATAAGACGAAAAATCCTCTGGGCGAGATAGCCTGAATCCCAGGTATTAAAAAGAAGTTGCTGCAGAGGTAGTAGATGTGTAAGTTGTCATCTTCCATTAAACTCGTGAGTCATCAAAGGTCTCAGTGGATTGGAAGATCGCAAATGTAATATCATTATTTAAGAAAGGAGGGAGGCAGAAAGCAGGAAACTGTAGGCAAGACAGTCTAATATCTGTCATTGGGAAAATGCTAGAATCCATTATTAAAGAGGCAGTAGGTGTACAGGGGAAAATCCTTATACAATGAGGCAGATTCGACATGGTTTTCAGAAAGGGAGTACTTTGACACATTTTAGTTTTTTGAGGACGTTATTATCATAATTGATAAAGGGGAACCAGTAGATATCGTGCATTTGGATTTGCAAAAGGTATTCAACAAGATGCTACATAAAAGGCAGAATTTACGAGATTTAAGAGCCCATGTTGTGCGGGTGATATATTCCTTTGGATAGAGGATTGGTTAACGAACAGGGAACAGAGTTACGATATATAATTCAGTATTAGTTTTCAAACTGTAAGCAGCGGAGTGCCAGAGGTGATAGTGCTGGGGAATCAAATATTTGCGTGGAGACTAATGACTTTGATGAATAGACACATCTTATTGTAGCCAAACATGCTGACAGCACGAAGACGGTGGGAAATGGCTATTGATAGGTTAAGTGAGTGGACAAAAAGTTGGCAGAATGAGCATAATTTGGACAATGTGTGGCTGTTCGCTTTGGCAGGAAGAACAGAATATCAGAGCAATATTTGACCGGAGAAACATTGTAGAATGCTGCAGTACAAGGCATTCTGGATACTCTTGCAAATAAATCACAAAACGTTATCATGCAGGTAGAGCAAATAATTAGGAAGGAAAAAGGAATATTGACCTTTATTGCAAGAGAAATGGAATATATAAGTAGGGAAGTGCTGTTGCAACTGTCCAGGCATTAGTTAAACCAGTCCGAGGACACTGTGCATAGTTTAGGCTTCCTTATATAAGGAGGGACATTCTTGCATCAGAAGCAGCTCAGGGACGGTTCACTAGGCTGATTTCTGCGGTTATCCCTGAAGAAAGCGTGAGCACCTTGGACCTACGCCCATTGGAGTTTAGAATGAGAGGTGATCTTATTGCAACATATTAGACTCTACGTGAGTTTGAGAATTTTGTTGCTGAGGGGATGTTTCCCTTCATGGAGACTCTAAAAGCAGGAAGCATAGAGTACAAATAAGGGGTCACCCATTTAAGACTGATGTTAGGAGGAGTGTATTCTTTCCGAGAGTCATTAGACTTTGAATTATCTTTTCCAGAGAGCAGTGGAGACTGGCTCATTGGATATATTCAATTCTGAATTAAACAAGATATTTCACTGGCACTGGATAGGCGGGTTTCTTTCTAACTGTTGAATTTTTCCCCCCAAGTAGAATATTTCTTTTGGGTACAAACATACGAGACAATTTTGGTTTTATATGAAAAACCATTATGCAAATGATTAACGAGTTGCGGGAAATTGCTTGGTGCCTAGTCACTCTCGCCCTGAAATCTCTCACTGGTGCACGGGTGCAGAGGCAGCTGGTGCGGTGCTGAGAAAGCTTTGGTCAGTCTGCCAGCTGCTTTATCAGGAAGGACACAAAGACTTCTGCTCCCCATCAAGGCTGATGGATAGGGCCGAGGCCAAATACCATCAGGAGTTGGGACACGAGGATCTCAGCAAACAGAACCATCAGTTTAGTGTGATTTACACACGGCCAAAATGTCTGCTCCAACTCTGGCGAGGAGCCAATCAACAGACACAAAAGAGCAAAAAGGCCTGGGGTACAGTCAGGAAAGTGGAGTTCATGTTAATGTTGAATTTGTGTTCCAATTAACAATCTATTGCATGCTGTAATTTGGTAAGTAAGAACAGTTCTCTCCAGATGCAAAAGAATTAAGTAATCATTGTATAAGAATAGGGACCAGTTCACCCTGCCCGTGGGGAGTTGTGGGGGTAGGGGTTTGTGGGGAGGGGGGTGGAGGAGGTGGGGGGCGGAATAGAAGAATGTATGTGTTGCTTTTCTGTCATTGGAAATAAAGCTGTTCTATGTGTAACGTAGCTTCTTCCTCAGCAGATATCATTTGGATGTAACAGTAGAGACCATATTTTTAAATGTTTAAATCTGCAATGTTCATATTAAATTGCATAGCAAGTTCGACGTGAGGAATGACCTACTTCTATTCCCATTTCTTATCATTACTTAGTGTTACGTTCCTTGTGCAAATGCTAAAAATAATGAACGTTCCTTGCTGCAAGAAGGAAGAATTGGGCATGTTCAGGGTTGAGATCTTCAGTGACAAGAACCTTTTATGCTACTCAAGACCAAAGCATTGATCATCTTCTAGAAGAGAGACTAACTGCCACCCCTTGAAGTGAACAGCAATGTTAGTGCTGAAACATTGACCATCAATTTCCCGGGTTTATTATTACTTAGATTGATGACCAGCCGACTGGTTAGCTCCGCCAGGGTCACTGAGCCCCTGATCTTATTATAGCCTTAGGTCAAACATGGACAAAGGAGTTGAACTCAAGAGGTGAGGTATGTGTGTCTACCCTTGACATCGAGGCAGTGTTTAACTGCGTGTGGCAGCATAGAACGCTAGCAAAACTAAAGGCGATGGGAAACTCTCCACCGGTTGGGGTCATACCAAGTATAAATGAGGACGGTCGTGGTTGTTGGAGGTAAATCACCTCAGTTCCAGGACTTGACTGCAGGAGCTCCTCAGGGCAAAGTTCTCGTCCCAACCATCGTAAGCTGCTTCATCAATGAGCTTCAGTTCTTCATAAGATGTTGAAGCGAAGTATTGCGGAACTGTCGACAATGTCACTAAAATCCTGAACCAACAAGCTGGAAAGAAAGTCAAAGAAATTACTATCTCTAATTTTGCATTGGCAATTGCTGACAATTCTAATGTCCAAGGCAGTTGTAGGTTTCTATTTCAAGAATAACAGAAAAATGTTAAACTTACTGAAGAATTCTCAATTCAGTCCTAAAACAAGGAACGATTTAATAACGTTTGTCAATCAGTCGATGTTAAATAAAAAACTGAATGGGAAACATTGGCATTGTAATCATCGAGAAAAACGTAAGCCTGAAACAACCAATCATAATGGATTACTGAAAAGGAAATCATGACCAATTCAGAGAAATAAATCAAGAACAGAGAATTATTTTATACCTCACAATATTCATCAAGACGACCTGTGTAAGTGTGTTCTAAGATCAAGCCGTACGGTGGAAATATTTACGGACCTATTCATTACCCCAAGGATCCATCCCTTCCCTCTTCCTGATTCCTAAGTTCATATTGCCTCTCGTTAACATTATCGAAAAACAGGGCAATTGTTTTCACATGTACCCTGATGACGCCCAGCGCTATCTCACAATCTGGTCTGCCGATTCCTCCACTATGGTTAAATGACCAGACTGCTTATCTGGCATCCAGTACTGGATGATATGAACTTTCTTCCCATTAAATATCGGGAAGGTGGAAGGCTGGTCCCTGTTCCAAACACCATTCCCATACCGCTTCTGAGTAACTGTCAGGGACGAAACTAAGCTGCTCACTTCATGTTCCGTGAATATCTGTGGCCTAGGCCTTGATGCTTGCTGTACACCACTGGTCAAAGCCTGTCAACCTTAGAATGATCCAATTATCCCCACGCTCTGTTTTATGTCCATTAAGCAATCCCCAGTCCATGCCAGTATATTTACCCTATCCCATGAGCTTTAATTTTGATGACTAACCTACTTTGTGACAACTTATTGAAAATGTTCTGAAAATCCAAATCCATCGCATCCACTGGTTCTCCCTTATCTCTTCTGTCAGTTAACTCTCTCCAAAAGGCTACCAGGTTTATCAAACATGATTTCCCTTTCATAAACCCATGTTGACTCTGCCCAATCGCAGCAGTTATTACAGATTTTATTATAGGTTCTAATATTTTCCCTCCACTTGATGTCAAGTTAACAGACCTGTAGTTCCATGTTTTTAGATTTTCCTATCCCTTATTTCTTAATTAGTGGGGGCGTATGTGCTTCCTCCCAATCTGCAGAAACCAGTTCAAAACCTAGCGAATTTTGAAAGATGATCAACAATAGAAACCATAGAAACCATAGAAAAGTTACTGCACAGAAGGAAGCCATTGCATCCATCTTGTGCATGCCAGCCCGAGGACACCCAGGTGCTCTTTCTGATCCTACCTTCCTGCACCCGACCCATAGCCCTGCAGTTTACAGCACTTTAAGTGCAGATCCAGGTACTTTTGAAAAGAGTTTAAAGTTGCTGCCTCTACCACCAACTTGGGCAGCGAATTGCAGACACCCACTACCCTCTTTGTAAAAGGTTTCTTCCTCATGGCCCCCCTACGCCTTCTGCCACTTATTTTGAATCTATGTCCCTTGATTGCAATATTCTCCATCAAGGAAAACAATTTTATGCTGTCTACTCTATCTATGTCACTCATAATTTTGTACACCTCAATCAAGTCACTTCTCACTTTTTTGTTCTAAGGAAAATAACCCCAAAGTATCCAATCTCTCCTCGTAACTAAACTTTTCTAACCCTGGCGACATTCCTTTAACCCTAAAGCATCCATTTTCTTTGCAGCCATCTCTTCTAACACTCTTGAATTTAAATCATCAAGTGGAGTCCTACTAAATGGTCCACACTACCTCTTCACAGTTGTTATTTTTTTTAAGGTACTCGACCTTACGAGTTCCTTATCTCCCCAGTGTGTCAGGGGGCTTCCTTGTATCTTACTCCATGAAGACAGACACAAAGCACTTGTTTAGTTTAACTGCTATTTCCTTAGTCTCAATTATTAATTCTCAATTTTCTGTAATGTGATGGACACACACTAACCTTCACTGGCCTTTACTAACCTTTACTATTTTTTTTCTTTTTACATACCTATCGAAGCCTTTGCAGTCTGCTTTTATATTCCTCGCTAGTTTAATTTCATATTATAACTTCTCTTTCAGTATCAGCTTGTTTCCACTCTTTTGCTTATTGTTAAAATGCTCGCAATCTTAAGCCTTGCGAGTTCATTTGTCAAATTCACATGCGCCTTCCTTTGTCCTGATAGATTCCTTAACTGCTCTGGTTAGCCATGGTTGCATCTGTTTTCCTTCTTGCTTTTTCTACTTTAAAGGAATGTAGGTTAATTGCAAATCGTGTGTTATTTATTTTAATACTGCCCATTGCCTGTCAACCATCATAATTTGAATGTACTTCTCCAATTTACGTCAGCAAACTTGTCCCACATATCTTCATAGTTTCCTATGTTTAGATCAACGGCTTAGATTTCGATTGAATACTTTCAAACCTCATTTAAAATTATAACATATCTTGGTGGCTCCTCCCTAAACGGTACTTTACAACAAGATTATTAATTAGCCCGTTCTCACTATAATAATTCATCTAAAACAAAATACTCTCTAGTTAGTCCCTCGACATCCTGATGTAGAAAGCCATCACGTATACATTCTAGGATTTCGTACATCCAGCACAAGTGCTGTTAGGATAACCCAGTCTATTTGTAGATTGAAGGCTACTATGATTACTCTGTTAAAATTATTACACACACGTCTAATTCCATGCTTTATGCGATGCCCTATACTACCGCTACAATTTGTTGGCCAATAAACTACTCACCTTTTCTACCACTTGCTCTTTTTTTTAGCTCCAACCAAACTGATTCTACATTTTTATTTCCTGATCTAAGATCTTCTTTCATTAATGTACTGACCCTGTGTTTTATAAATAGTGCATCCGCACTTCCTTTTCTTTTTTGCTATCCGACCTTAAATGCTGAATAATCTTGAGCGCTCAGACTTGGTAACCCAGTATCCACGTTTGCATAGTCGCAATTTAATCTGATGTTTATTACTATTTGTGCCATTTTGCTTGCTAATTTATCAGCCAGCTGCCCATATTCTCTAAGCAGAGACTCCTTCTTGGTCCACCCCATTCCGTTGGTGCCAATGTGAAACAAGAACATTGGACCCTCCTACGCCCTACACCCTCCACTACAGCCGAGTATACGTCCTTAACGCTGGAACCAGGCAGCAAACACAGCCATCTGGACTGACGCTCTCGACAGCATTCTACCTCTATATATCCCCAGTACTTTCCTTTCCCTCTTCTGTACGGCATTCTTTTCACTCTCCCCATTTGAATGGTATCCTTCACATAATGCCATGGACACTTTGTTCATCCATCATGGATCCCTTATATAATTGGGAAAAGTTAGTAGCCGAGGCTCCTACATTAGTACATGCCGGTTCATCTTACCTGACTGACTCGCAATCACACCCAACTCTACCTGAACGTGGCCACTTTCTGGGACAAAATGTTCAGATAACTCTCCCTAATCCTGATGTCTGCATCTCAGACTCCAACTCAGCAACCCGGAGCTAAATTTGCCTGGGTTGGAGATACTTTCTGCAGATATGGTTGTCCGGGAGTGCATTACATTCCACAGATTCCCACACGCTTCAGTAATGGCACACCATCAGCATCGCCTTTTCTGCCCAACCTTATTTATTGAATTAGTCAATAATTTGCACAAATAAAGGAAGATAATGCTGCACTCATTAAGTTTTGGGACAAGGAAGCCACTTCACCAACTGTAGGAGACACATGAGTAAAATTCCCAAAACTCACTCCATTCGCGTATTACCCAAGCATGACCTTGTGTCCAAGCGCTCCTCTCTCCTTTTAATAGTGCAATTAAGTATTTTATATCCACCACTTAAGGCAGTTGGGGCCTCAGAATAATGTCCAAACTGAAAGTTGGTGAAACAGACCGCGCAGAATTCCCTCATTACCGGGCTGGAAGGTCAGCTTTGAATATTTTGTACTCAAACCCTATGGAGGGACTTGAACCCAGGACCTTTTGAATTTGAAGTAAGAATGCTCTTAGCTAATCTATGACGGAAGACCTTAAAGTAAAACATAAATAAAATATCACAGGATAAGATATATAAATAAATCATTGTTGGATCTGAACATAAATAATAAACTGCAAGATTCAAGAGTGAAGCTATTGCCCGTGGCTCTGAGGAATTCTGTTAAATTAAGAAATCTGAGTATTTGCTATGCTGCATGAATTCGTGATTATAACAACCAGATGTCTGTAATTCTTCATTATCAACAGTGTCAGTATTAATTTTATTAATGCACACGGTGCACTTACACTGATTCCTGTTTTTTTCTTCCAACGAATCCCTGGCTGGAAAGCAATGCTCTCTGTGCCAAACATCTCACCACCGATCTCAACAGAAAGTTTTCACGAATGGATCTGAACTTGGGATGAAACTCCTTCACAGAGAGATCTGTCCCCACTTTGCACCACCTCACACTAAACTACGGCTGCCTGGAGCAGATCAGGTGAGCGTTTGTGTTAATGTAAATCTAGAAAATAAAATCAAAACAGTAGCTTGTTATATTTGTTGTTAATATTTTTCTGTAATTATTATTGAAATATTAACACCAGTCTCCTGTTACTTACATTATTGTTCAATCTGTTTATTTCACCTTTAATCTTTAATCTGTTGAGGGTGACAGGACACCTTATCAAAGTGGACTGACTTAGTTTCTATTCCAGTCCGGAATTTATAATGTTTATGAACCCAAATATTAACAGATTTGTTGAACTGTAGAAATTCAGTTGTCCTATTATCAGTGCATTAACAAATTCAAAGTGTCCCTCGTTAGTGTAGTGGCTGGTATCGCCACATGTCGCACGAGAGGCCAGCATTCAATTCCCCACCGGGGCGGAGCTTCATTATAATTAAAGATAGAACACGTAATTGGAAGTAAGCATTAGAATTTGATATCGGTTGGTATGTAGGAGACAGTGAGTGGAGTTACAGATTGTGTATCTGTGACAGGCAGAGTCAGAAACAGTCAAAAAGCACGTTGTCAGTCCGTTTGCTTCAAATTTCAGAGCTTTCGGGCAGTTACAAACTGGAAACTGGACTGCAATCCAAAATCACGGAAGATATGCTGAAACTTTCTGAATGACTGATTAGTGTTCAGCTAGAGTATTATTATCCATTCCGGGGACCACACTTTAAGGAAGATGGCCAGAGCCGAGAGATAATACAAAGGAGATTTAGTAGAATGGCACCAGAACTGCAGTTATGTGGAAAGAGTAGGAAGCTGGAATGTTCTCCATCCAGCAGAAGGAGATAAGAAGAGGTTTAATGGAGTTGAACAAACTGCTCAAGTAAATCAGAAGAAACAGTTTCCATTGAGAGAAGAGGTGGTCACCAAGTGATAGAAAATTGACAAAATAATCGTGGTCGGGGGAGGGGGGGTTGGGGAAATTAGAAGAGTTTATTTGATGCAGCAGATCACTTTCATGATGTTGGGAGGTTACGGTGTTATGGAGGATTGAAATAGCAGTGGAACTAATTGGATATGTCCTTCAGAGAGCCCGCACAGGCCTGTCTTTGTGTTGCATCATTCTATTACTGTATGATTTACTGAAGGGCAGAAAACTCCTGCTAGCCGCATTAATCTCCCTGTTTGAGCTAATAAACAGTTACTGAACTGAATTCAATGTTTAATCATTATTGAATACTTCCCACTGGACTCAAAGTCAAGTGGTGATCTCACCAAGAACTAGATGTTGGAGCTTGGATCATCAGCTTTCAGTTCATCCAGTGTTAAAAGGCGAGAATCGGGCAGAATTTGGGGCAGCACATTTCCTACGAAACCGAGTCCACTCTAACTCCTAGAATTGAAGAGTCAGGAGCAAAACAACTGTTACACTCGGCTCCGTTCACTGACTCTTCATCCCTCTCAGTCAAGCCTGTGACAGCGATGTTTGATATTAATGATCTTATGTACACCAATTTTCCTTCAGGAAATGTTCCCAAATTGAACATACTCAGTGGAAACCCTAAAGGGTCTCAGTCTATTGTTCATATTCAGCTTCAGATTACGTTGAAATGTGAAAGGCCTTTCATGGATCTAGCGTTACAGAAGTTCAGTTGTGGCAAAAATCGTAATGTTAAGCCGTGAGGACTGTGACTGTACAATTCACCACTGACCCCCACCCTCCACCACCATCCCTCTCCAGATATAACTGCACAATATAAGACAAACTGTTCATACAGACTGGAGGATTGATATCAGAAGAAAATGCTGTACTTCCAACATTCCTTAGGTCATACAACTCCGTCCCTGCCTCACCTCCACTGCTTCTGACTCTCTCATGGTTTGTATTTGCTAATTTGAGACTTGACTATCCCAAAATTTTGTTCTCTGTTTCTCAAGCTCCCGCTCTTCTTTAAGATGTCACTTAAAATCTGCCACTCGGACCAAGTTATTTATCACGTGACTTAATATCTCCTTTTGCGTGCAAGGGTCAGTATTTTTTTTCTTCATAGCTCTCTTCATAATCACACTGGGAGGTTTCCTTAAAGGCATTAGATAAAAAGCAAGGCTTTAGAATCAGCGAGCGGTTAATGTACAGGAGGAGCATGTTGTGTCAGTATCAACTCTCCAGAAGAGCAATTCACCGCTGTCTCTCCACCGTCTTTCCCCCATTGTCCTGAAAATGTTTCCTATTCAGGTAACGATCCAATTCTCCATTGAAAGATTGAATCTGCCTCCACCACACTCACAGGCAGTGCATTCCAGAGTCAAACCTGCACAAAAAAGGTTTTCCTCATGTCGCCTTTGCTTCTATTGCTAATCACATAAAATCTGTGCATCTTTTTCTCAACTCTTCCAACAGCCTCTCCCTATCTAAAGTATCCTGAAAATTCATGATTTGGTATACATCTGTCAAATCTCCTGTTAGCCTGCTCTTCACCAAGGAGAACATTCCCAGCCTCTCCAACCTATCTATGAACGAGAAGGTCTTCTTCTATGGAACCATTCTCTTGAACCTTTTCTGCACCTTCTGTAATGGCTGCACATCCTTCCTAAAGTGTGACACTGGAAACTGGGCACAATACTCTTATACATAATACTTTGAGGTCAAAGCAGTATTTCAGACTGATTCCTCATAATTTCCCCGTTTTTGCAGTCTATTTCCTGAGGATGTGTTCCATTTGAAAAAGCGTCACACGATGCAACTATTCAGTGAATTTGTGGGGGGTGGGGGGGGGGGGGGTGCGGTGGCGGTGGGTAGTCGGGAGGGGGCGGTTTGAGGTGGCTGACAGAATAAGAGTTACATAAGAGAACATAAGTCATTAACTGAGAGTGCAGATGTAAAAGTGCTGTGTCACAATCTTGTGAAGAACAATTGCACTTAATTGCATTTAACTCCACTGAATGACTGATGTGAGAATCAGAGAAGCTATATCTCATTAGCTATTGCAGGTATTAGCTATAGCTTCAGTCCAAGGCAAAGTGGGTCATTTTTTGTGCATCAATAATTTTTGACGGTGTTTGAAAATTGCTTGTGACCAAAAAGTTATAGTTCAGTAATAAATTCTGGAGAAAACATCGTCAAAGCTCCTCTCCACTCAACGGTGGTGGTATCGTGGTCAGCATGGTTACTTCCAAAGCAGTTAACCCGCTTTCCATTCCTGCTCATCGTTGTCTGTAACCTCGATTTTAGTGAAGTCCTTATCTTTAAGTGTGCAAGTGAACTTCAAGCGGTTTGACAGCATTTTACTTGGAAAAGCCGTGCGAGTATATTTCGAATAAAATTCCATTAACATTTTCACTCAGGTTTTTTCCGCATTGATAATAATTATGATTTTCCGTGAACAGTACTGTGGATCCTAAATGAAACTACTCGGATTAAGTGAAACTCACTGATTCTCCGAGTATTTTCACTCTGTTGCTTCCTGTTTCTTAGTTAAGTGTCGATTCCAGCTCAGGGGTTGCTTTAGTCTGCAGAAAGCGAGATGCAGTGCTGCATGCGCTGGGAATCTGAGACAATAACAGGAGGTGCTGGAAAGACTCAGCAGGCCCGGTAACAACTGTGGAGAGGGAAATGGAGGAGTAACATTTCATAAAAAAACAAAAAAACTGCGGATGCTGGAAATCCAAAGCAAAAACAAAAATACCTGGAAAAACTCAGCAGGTCCGACAGCATTTGCGGAGAGGAACACAGTTAACGTTTCGAGTCCGAATGACTCTTCAACAGAACGAAGGAAAAATAGAAAAGAAGTGAAACATCAGATCGTTTTTTTTTGAGTGGGGGACAAGAAGATCCGGATAGAGGGCCAGGGATAGGTGAAGATAACGAAAAGATGTCACAGACAAAAGGACAAAGAGGTGTTGAAGGTCGTGATATTATCTAAGGAATGTTCTAATTAAGTGTAGTAAGCAGGACGAGAGAGATACAGGTAGCCCTAATGGGAGGTGGGGGAGGGGGGTGGGGTGGTAGGGGGCCGTGTAGGAATTGTAAAAGGCTAAAAGGTAGAGATAAAGCAATAGATGGAAATACATTTAAAAAAATGGAAAATGGTGGTAAAATAAAAATCTATATAAATCTATATTAATCTATATAAAAATCTATATAAAACCGATATAAAACAAAAAGTATGTGAGGGGTGGGGTGGGCGGGGTGGATTCGGAAAGGGGGTGGGGATGGAGGGGAGATTTCATGATCTGAAATTGTTGAACTGAATATTCAGTCCGGAAGGCTGTAAAGTGCCTAGTCGAAGGATGAGGTGCTCTTTCTCCAGTTTGTGTTGAGTTTCACTGGAACAATGCAGCAGGCCAAGGACGGACATTTGGGCATGAGAGCAGGGTGGAGTGTTCAAATGCCAAGGTACAGGGAGGTCTGCTTCATGCTTGCGGACAGACCAAAGTCTGCGTTTGGTCTCTCCAGTGTATAGGAAACCGCATTGGGATCAAAGAATGCAGTAGACTAAGTTGAGGGAAGTGCAAATGAAATGCTGCTTCACTTGAAAGGAGTGTTTGGCCCTTTCACGGTAAGGACAGGGGAAGTAAACATTTAGATTAACATTTCAGGTCTATACAAAGATCCCAGAGCTGATCCCCGAACTTCTCCACCGCACTGAAACTGCCGGCCCGGCCTGCTGACTCTTTCCATTTTCCGCCTTTCTTTCAGCTTTATGCTTCCGGAATTGCAATCCGCTCCCGTTCGAACGTTTCAGTGTAGCTTCCAGCATTGCTCTCAGTTCGTTTAATTGTGTTTTTACTTTGTTTAAAGAATGTGGATGGTATCCTGGGCAATCGCAGAGAACAGTTGTTCAATCCGGAGTAAAAATGTAATGGGGCAAGTTCCAAATATATAATCGATAAAGGAATACGTTTTATAAAGAATGGGTTGTTTTTATTTTTACATCTTAAACGTAAGACAATCCGAGTGTACAGAATTTATTTCCTGGCAGTCTGAATTTCTGCGTTCATGCTGCAGTTCACGCTTCCGGCCAGTAGTCGTCACTAACCTGCGACACCGTGAAGTTCACAAGTCAGAGAGATGGAAAGAACAATGGTTCAATTTCTGTGCAAATTAGACATGGTTCCGATCTTTCAGGCAACAGTAATTCGGAGGCAGACGCTGCTGACCGCATTTGAAATCGCGCCGTTACCCGTTTCCAATGACTAGACACGAAGCTGCCTCTCCCGGCTGCAGCACTGAGCAACTGTTGAAACAAATCGTGAGGCCAAGTGACGAGGCGAAGTTACGACCGCATCAGAGTATGTTATTGCTGTCTAAGCGCTGCTTGATGACATTGTCTACAACACTTTCCATCACTTTGCTGATAATCGACAGGATTCCGATAGGCGATCAATTTAATTCAAAAAGCACACGAACTGTGCTCTAACTAGGCCGGGAAGCTTTCGTTTGTTTTTACAATATTTTTAGCTCATGTCAAAATAAATATTCAATGAGATTTCACCACATTAATGAGTTCTTCCCTGAACTTCGCTTGTGCTGCGAAATGCACGAGGTGCCGAATTAGAAATTGAATGAAACTATGAACAGGGGGAAGGTATTGTGTACTTGTTTTAAAGTAGTGGACGGCAGTTACAGTAATAGCTTAATTGAAAATACAAGTGTCGGCAATGCCAGGGATACTTGGTGACTGTCAACTAGGAATAGTGTATCCAAAGGAACACAAAAACACGACTGATACGAACAGGGTTAGGGAATTACTTTCAAATGTAAATGAATTTGATACAGTACTGTAAAGGGTTAACTTTCCATTACTTATTTTTGTTGTGTTAATTTTGGATGCTGTAGTTAATTAGATATTGATGTTTGATTCTAGATATTTGCTAATGTATCCCTGCCTGACATAATTAAAGAAATCAACTGCTGCCCGACTCCTGCGTCAAATGGTATTTCACAGCTGAATACAAAAACTGTGGTTATTGCTCAGAAACAAAAGCAGCTCATCGTCAGTTTCCCAAAGCTGACCGCCAGTCGGATTGGCAGATGCTGGCCGCCACGGGACCCGGCAATAATCTGGACTTTGGCTTTCGCAAAGCCTCACGGCTATGTGGAACATTAAAGTCTGAGAAATAAAGGGTTATGTAACCACAGTGAATAAATGCAGCTCTTTCACAATGGAAGTTCAAAGTCCCTTGTACATGTAAGGTCTACAATAACATTCTTGAACATTGAGGTGATGTGCCATAGGTTTATTAAGGATGCAATAATACGCAGGCGGGAAGTTGACATTACGATCACACCGAACTTCTGTTGGCGATCTAAACATAGCAGTGTTCTGAGCCCAGTATCTGAGCGCGAATAGACAGTGAAGAGTTGAGCCAGTATACATTTGCTTCCGTGTGCTGAACAATGCGCCCAATTTGCAATGCATTAAAGCTAAGATAAAACCTCTACAAAAAATGTTTTAGTTTATTTTATTGGTAATTTCAATCTTGGTAAATATATATGAATGAGGAATTTAACAGCAAATCTGTTCTTCTTTTTGTATCTATCATATTAAATAAAATGATGTATGTTCAGATGTTTCTTTAGCAGAACCACGACAGCACTGGTTACAACACGGATATCAAGTGAGTTAAGCTCCCCTAAAATGGAGAAATAATAAGCACTGGATCGATCCAATTAAACTCTTTATTATTTCCTTGTAGAAATGACCATTTTTGCTGTGTAGGCTGAGGCCATTCTGCAGGCACTTTCTATAGATTGTTACTTCCCTGTTTAATGGGCGAGGATCAAGGTTAACATCACTGCAAAAGAAAAGAAAAAACTCCTTCGCTTGAATGCACTATAACAACGTTTTGTTTTCAGTGTCTGTTATTGAGATTAAAGTATCTGAAGTTAACACTAAACCAGGTCTCCTCAAAATCCTATTTCGGCCACGTTCACGTCTCTGTCCTCCATCCTCTCGTTTAATGCATTACAACCCTTCAGACCCGGGTTAGGAATTACGTTTAGTATTTTTTGTCATCCTCTGGAATCGTTCTTTTCAATAACTTAATCAATCTTGGCTCTTCATGATCATATTTTCTTTTCTTTTTTTGCAGGTACACAGGTGTCACAAAATTATGTACTATATTATATTCAATATAGAAAAACAATCTCCTTTCTGGTTGGCTGGGAAAATATACGGTTGGGGGTGGATGTGTGTGTGTGTGTGTGTGTGGGGGGGGGGGGGGGGGGGGGGGGCGGGGGGGCGTGGGGGTGGTGGTTGCGGTCTGGATTTATTTTATTGAAATATCTGCCCCTCCATTGCCCCGATGTTTAGGGCACTGCTTAAGTTATCTAAGATAATCTTGACCTGAATCAGTAATACCAAGGAAACAAAAATCTACAACCAGAACCATAATTTAACTGTCTGAACTCCATTTCCCTGACGCCCAGTAGTTTGATTCCTGATGTAAGGATGTTTTAATTTGTCGAGTCGTGCCCACCCGATTTTTATTCAGCAGGACCGGATAAACAGATGTGGATAGATTCCGATAGCTCCAAGGTCAAGAACTAAATGCCAGATATAATATATTCAATGTCAGAAGGATTTAGAATTGATGGTGAATAAAACCTTTAAGTGGAGAACTGGAAGTTGGTGGAATTCGCAGAGACAGAAATTATTCCAAAATAAAAAGGAAATGAAAAGTGTTGCTGACGAAAAATGTGCAGGTGATTTTCATACAAGCCGGGTAAAAATATTGGTGCTATTTACTGGGCTGGAGGTTAAAGACTCACAAGATTTGGCTGGTTGGAATGAGCTGTTATGTAAAATACCCACTTTTTGATTACCAATTGAGAGTGTAAGTAAATACATGCAAAGAGGATATAGATTCTATCAATTAATGTAACAGAGAGTATCATTCCTGTCGCCTGAAGTGTAATGCAGTAAACGCTGACTCCCACATGTTCGACCCCATATCTGAATCTCACGCATGAGTGTTCCCTTTGAAAAAGGAATGTAAAGTGGAGGGCTTCATCAGAGAATTGAAATGTACCATCTCGGAGAGCAGGGGACATGAAACACACGGCACTAAATTCAGGAGATATTTTCTGATGCTTGTTCATTTTCAATGACAGCAAACCCATTTGATTCAAATGGAAATATGGCCCTTCTATACAGAATCACGGGCCATAATTCTGCTTTGACTAGCGCAGGACGTTTGGCTATGAATTTTCATATTTTTAACAGATGACAAAATAAATATCCAAGGAGATTTCACCAAAGTAATGAACTTTTCCCTGAACTTCCATTGCGTCTCTGCAAAAATGCACTTGTGTATACAAGACTTCAGCTGGGTGAACATATACCCAGTCTCAGTGACAATCTATGCAGAATCTATATATTCTGGTTGGATACGTACGACCTGCGCATCAGGCCACTGACTCACCACTGATATCAGGCTCAACAATATAAAATTGGCGAACAGCAAAATAATGGATTTCCTTCTATTCTCCATTTCTGGATCGTGCTGATTCCCAGTCCTGTGGGTCCGGAGCTTCCTGAGCGCAATATTGGTTATGATAATGCGTCTGACCATTAAACAAATAAATAGCAATATCAATGGGAAGGGAACCAATGAAAATATAAAACTGTGTATCTTGAAGTAGACTCCAGGCGATCTGAAAAACGACAGCATGGGAATGAAACTACGCTGAATATTGGTAATTATTAGTTTATATTCAAATGCAAACCAAAAAGGGAAGCTCTGTAAAAACATTATCACAGAAACAATTATTATGGCGATGGACGCAGTTCTCGCTTTGCAATACCTAGTTTTCAGTTTCGCACGACATAGAGCTACAAACCGGTCAAATGTGGTCACCAGAAATATTGGGAAGCCAAAAGCGACTGTGTATGGCCCCTTCAAAACTGCATTCCCTAACTTTGACTCATTTCCCCTACTGAGAAGTTTTCTGGGGCTAAACAAGGTTTTTTTGCAAACTAGGTCTCAGATTTGACCCAGAGATGATCTTCTGACCGCACACCCAAACCATCTCTTGAAAATCTTTACCCATCCCAGCAACATTGCCCAACTTGGCCTCGTATCAGCTGGTCTGCTTTTGAAATCTGTACGGACCACACGGACACACCAACGTTGGTACAAGTCATATACAACATAAGCTTGCAAATGACAGTGTAGGAGAGGAATAAATGCAGAAAGCGTGCCAGGAAAATTTGATGAGCAATAGATAATCGAGCATGGCAGGTAGTCCCAATGCTGCCATGGTCACCATATATAGAGAGATACTTTTGGAAAGGTGGCAATTTCCTCTGGAGAGGATCACTATTGTCAAAACGTTCACTGTAACAAACAGGGAAAAGAGTTAAGTAACGGAGGCACTCAGAATCATCTGGTCTCAAAGAGTGGGGCAATGTGCAGATGTGTTCCCACTTAGAATTTGGAGCAGAGCTTCATTTTAGAATATTGGGCCAGCATGGATAACATTTCTTTCGAATCAAATAAATCATTGAACACTGAATGCCCTTCACACACATTTCATTCAGAAGGTAACAGGTTCGTTCGGATTCGGGAAAGGGATGTTGAAAGAGAACGACTCACATCATCGAGACCTAGACGCTGATAACTCATGACAGAGGCAGGGGAGCTGTGGTCGCGGGTTGCAGCGGGGGGAGGGGACTCTTTGACTGTGGGGTGGCGGTGCAGGGTTACTGACTTGGCGCTATATTGTAAAACATGAGTCATCAGCCAATCACCAGTCATTTTTCTCCAATGATTTGATTTCCACGATTAACACCATTAAAATGCAAAAATAAAGTCGATATATCTTCCATACGCGTGTGATTCAAGAAAGATGGGGACTCAGCAGCAACAATACATCTTATATTTATATAGCGCCTGCAAAGAAGTGTCATGAAAGCAAAATAGACAAGGAACACGTGGGGAACATTTAGGACAGTGGCCGAAAGCTTGGTCAAAGAGTGAAGCTTTAAGGAGTGTCTTGAAAAGTGGAAGAGACCTAGAGAGGCGGGGACGTTAGTGCTGGGAAGTTCAAAGAGCAGGACCTAAGCACCAAAGATACGGGTACGAATGATGGAGCAATTACAACTGGGGATGTCCAAAATTACGAGATTTAGAAGATCGCAAATGTCACCGCAGTCCTTGGGGCTGCAGGAGATTTCAGATTTACAATGGGCGAGGCCATGGAGTAATGTGGTGTTGGGAGTGGGGGGCAGAGAAGGGGGAGGGGGGACGTAGGTGTTTGCAAACAAGGATGAGGATATTGTTTTACTGGGAGATGATGCATATCGCCGAGCACAGGCATGATGTGTGATAACAACTTGCTGTGGTTAAGAATTCGGGAAGCAGAGATTTAGGTGACCATAAGATTCTGGGAGGCAGAGTGCATGAGGCCGGGCAGGCGTGCAATGGAATAACAAGGCCTGCAGGTAACAAAGGCTGGAATGCGGATTTCAAAAGTAGACCAGCTGAGAAGAGGCCAAGTCGGACAATGTTGCAGGGACGGTTAAAGACTGTTGACGAAATGGTTCGGATGTGCGGTCAGAAGATCATCTCTGGGTCAAATCTGAGACCCAGTTTGCAAAAAACCTTGTTTATCCCCAGAAAATATCTCATCAGGGGAAATGAGTCAAAGTTAAGGAATGGAGTTTTGAAGGAACCAGACACAATCGCTTCTGGCTTCTTGATATTTCATGTGGGGAAACTTATGACGATTCCATACTGGATGTGGGATAAGCAGCCTGATGATTCAGTTAAGGTCAAGCAATCGAGAGACTTTATTGAGAGACAGAGCTGGGTGTCATCAGCCCACATTCTTTATTCTTTCATAGGATGTGGGCCTCGCTGACTGAACCAACATTTGTTGCCCGTCCCTTGTTGTCATTGAGAAGGCGATGGTGAGCTGCCTTCTTGTACCACTGCAGTGCATGTGGTGGAGGTACACACAAAGTGCCGTTAGGGAAGAAGAGTTTTGACCATGGGGCAGTGAAGGAATGGCGAACAACCTCCAAGTCAGAATGACCTGTTTCTTGGAGGGGAACTTCTAGGTGGTGTTGTTCCCACAGGCCTGTTGCCTTCTCCTTTAGATGGTCATGCATTTGGGAGATGCTGCCAAAGGAGCCTTGGTGAACTCCTGATTGAATCTCCGCTCATGTGAATTCAATTGATGCATTTTAGGATGATGTTGATGAAGGGGAGCATGTTGATGGGAAATAGCAAGCGAGCAGGGATAGATCCTTGGGGTAGTTACAGTATCAGAGTTAACGCCAATGAGAGGAAAGACAAGACCTTGCAATCGATACTCTGGCTATGATTAAATAAAAGAGAATCACGTGGAATCACAAAATTGTATAATTTCGGGAGGTGCTAATAGAACAATTGGAAAATCATAATGTTATTCAATAAACTCAATACAGATTTGTAAAGGGGAAATTGAGTATGGCAATTTTAGCATTTATGAGGATGCAATTCTGTGGGGGTTTAAGCGAACGCAATTGAAAGTACTAACTTTGGATTTTAAGAAAGCTTCTGATAAAATATCTTTAAAGGTCCTTACGCAAATATAGGAATTATGGTTTTTGACGTAATATATTAGCATGGAAAATGAATTGGTTAATGGATTGACAACATAGAGTAGGAAGAAAGGTGCCATGGACACCTTAGCAGGCTGTAATTAGTGAGGTGCCAGATGACTGAATAATTGGGTCTCAGTTTTGTGCATTCGATATTAATGGATGCGATGATGGAGCTGAGTTTGAACTGTAGAATAACGTCGTTTCCCATAGCAAGGGTTAATGTCGTACTGGCCGCAGTGTGATTTAAAGAGACACATGACAGTCGACCAGGGACAGGCAGGTTCGGATATCGGACAGACATGAACTAGAGGCATGTGCAGAAAACAACATAGAGATGGCACTTAGTCTGGGCTGTACTGTTGTTTTTGTACAGAGCTATGTGTTACCAACTAGAATTGACTGTTCAGTAGTCTGAACCTTCTTCGTCAGACCAATGGACGAAGCCCTTATAACTTCATGGCAACTCATGACCCAACCCAGAGCGCAAGGCAAGCTGGGAAAAGACTCCGAAATCTGAAAAAAGGAAAGCAAGCACGCCCTGACCTGAGGAAGTCACCAAAACTGAAGGGAACAGATGGGGATCGCCTAAGAAGAAACCCCGTTGCAGAACTGGGGGCTTAAGTGCAGAAGATAAATCCATTGTGCAGCTGAAGGACTGCAGCTGGACCCCTCGCGGGCATTGGGAAACCCCATCCATTGCAGACCCAAATAATCCAGTCAGATCGCAAGGGTGAGCAAACTAAGTAAAATAAAAAAATCGGTAATGAGGTTGAACTGATATTTAAAAACATTGGGGGCATTAATCAGACAGAACAGTCCATTTCTTTAATCGCCGCGCCCAGTCCGAATCCAGAGAAGGCGGCCGCGAACCGTTGGAAAAATAACATTTAACACCTGAGTGAAAGCCGGAAATGAAATTTGATCATTTCAATACTCTCGGAAATTGTCTGGAAGACACAAAGGGTCATTACAAAGAGTTGCTGCAAAGAAAATAGATCACATTGAGATCGGGTCCGCGATCGCTGTTGGAGCCCGCCAAAACCAGAAAAGCGCAGGAAAAGGTCAATTAAACGGTTGCTGAAGAGCCATCTTTAAAAGTGCAACAGGAATTTACTCTGTTCTTCCGTCTGCTGGAAAAAAAACAGTCGTGGATAATAAATCAGAGCTACCAGATCGGTATTAATGACCAATGGGCAGATCTGGGGCAGAATTGGTGGCTTTGGCGGACATTGTTTAAAAGATATCCGATAGCTTTAGGGTTAGACAAGGAGATAGAGACTGAAGAACTGAAAGCACTATTGTAATCAGAAGGTCCGATAATCGAAGACGTCGTGGTGAGCCAAGAAATAAATGAATCTTCAGGTAATGTTGAAGATGTTCTGAAATCCTTCGATACATATTTTAATTTAGGAAGTAATATTTGTTTTAGCGCGAGGAAAGTTCAACAACAATTCCAACATCTGGAGGGCCCTTGGCCTCCTGGACCAGGTGGTGTCCGTAAATGGCCCGAATTTCACCAGTGAAGACATCACTCAATTCGTCATCCATTACGGATTTCGACAACTTAACTTATCCACAATGTTTCCACAATCTAATGGTGAGGCAGAAAGATGCGGACCACCTTTAAAACCCTTTTTGAGATAGAGAAAAAACTCCCCATAGACGATTTAAACATAGAGGTCCAAGCTGCCACATTACCCCAGGCATGAGCTGAGCAATGTCTTGTATAGAAACAAAGAAGCACATAAACTAGATGCAGAAGTAGGCCATTCGTCGTTTAAAGCCTGCTACGCCATTCATTATGATCATGGCTAATCATCCAATACAATAGCCTGCTGCCTGCTCTCTCCCCATATCCTTTGATCACTTTCGCCTCGAAAGCTATATCTATCTCCTTCTTGAAAACATGCAATGTTTTGGCCTCAACTACTTTCTGAGGTAGTGAATTCCACAGGCTCAGCGCTCTCTAGGTGAAAAAAATGTCTCTTCATCTGAGTCCTAAATGGTCTACCCCATATCCTCAGCCTTTGATCCATGCTTCTGGATTGCCGCACCATCAGGAACGTCCTTCCAGCATGTACGCTGTCTAGTCCTCTTAGAATTTTACAGTTTTCTATAATATCCCCATCATTCTTCTGAACTCAAGCAAATATATTCCTAACCGACTCAATTTCACCTCATACGTCCGTCCCGCCATCCCAGGAGTCAGTCTGGTAAATCTTCGCTGCAAACCCTCTGTAGCAAGAACATCCTTCCTCAGATAAGGAGACCAAAACTGCATACAGTATTCCCGGTATGGTCTCACCAAGGCCCTTTATAATTGCAGCAAGGAATTGGTCCTCCTGTCCTCGAATCCTCTTGTTATGAAGGTCAATATACAATTTGCCTTCTTTACCGTCGACTGCATCTGCATGCTTACCATCAGCGACTGGTGTACCAGGACACTCATTGTACCTTCCCCTTACTCAATTTTTAGCCTTTCAGAAAATAATATGCCTTCCTGTTTTTGCTACCACAGTGGATAACCTCATATTGATCCATATTGCACTACAGCTGCCATGCATTTTCCCACGTGCTCAGCTTGTCCAAATCACACTGAAGCATTGCTGCACCCCGCTCACAGCTCACCCTCCCGCCCAGCTTCCTGTCATCTGCACATTTCGAGATATTACATTCAGTTCCCTCATCTAAATCATTAATATATTTTGTGAAAAACAGGGGTCCCAGCGGCGATTCCTGCCGTGCCCCACGAGTCACTGCTTGTCATTCGGAAAATGTCCAGTTAATAAGTGTAATCTTATTAATGTTTATTTATCTTAGTTTCTCTTACAAAGCTGAAATGTTCTACATTTCGGCACGTTATCTTCCATCTACCATGTTCTTTGCCATACATACAGTCAATCCACCTCCCTCTGCAACTTCTTGCGTTTTCCCCACCACACAATTTCCCACCATGTTTTTATCGTCAATAAGCTTGGATACTTTGTGTTGTAAGAGTTCTGTTCAACAGATCTCACAAAAAGGGTCAGAGGTTAGTAAAGTTGAACAGTAACTGTTAACAACACATAATTGTATGAGCGTGTGTGTGTGCATGGTGTATGTGTGCGGTTGTGTATAAACTATAGGCTAGAATCAGAGCTATCTTCATGCTGACATCTACTCAAGTCTCCTGATCCTGTCTGTCCAATGCCCTAACCTGCCTTTTCTAGATATACTGTTATTTTACTCTTTCCAGCACATTGTGGGCTGTACTGTTCTCCAATCTCACATTAACTCTTGGTATGCTGAACACACTTGTATTACTTATCCCTCCACTCTGAAGGCAACAAAAGTGCAGTAAAATATTTATTATCAGCTACACTTTCTCCTTCTTCAAGGCTCTGAGTGTATAAATTCAGAGAGCCAAGAGGCCTGTCAATTCCTCCAGACCTCGTCCTGGTCATATCTGGGGGGTAGTACCCCCAGTAGTTTTGGGCCAGCTTTGTTGGTTTAGAGTTGAAAAATCATAATATTCTTTGTTTCTGGCACATTCTTTGATTCATTCATGGGTTTTGGCTGTCGGCTGGCTTGGCCGGTATTTAATATTCATCACCAATTATCCTTGATTTGGTGGCGGTGAGGTACAGACTTGAACCGCTGCAGTGGATGTGATGTAGGTATACCTATTGATTGTTTCCATCAGATTATCTTAAATATAAACACACTCGACCTCTCCCTCCAGTAGCGTCGATGCATTCTAATACTAAGCTGTGCTTGCCCCCATCTTCATTTTATTTCTCAACTCATCTGACGCCTCAACAAAAACTGTCCCTTTCTTTCAGATGCAAAGGAATGCAAACTCCAACAACTCATCGACACCAACGCCCATCCAGGAAACTCCACCCCTGCCTGCCCCTCTGTCACCATCTCATCTTCCAATCATAGCCCCGGCCTTGTATTCACCATACCTTCTGACCTTCCCCTCTCTGATGCAGAGAATTCAGTGCTCCGCAAAGGAGTCAGTTTCATGCCGTTGGGCCCTTGCCTCAATGAATTTAGGGCTCGGCAGGATGCTGAACTGTTCTTCCATTGCTTTCATCTCCGTACTCACTTCTTTGAGCAGGAGACCTCTCCCTGAGCAACTGACCCTTTTACAAGCCTCCAATATTCTCCCATCTGGGCCCCTCCCTCTGGACTTTTAGCTGCTTTCGATATTTTCATTGATAACTGTTGGCATGACATCAGTCATCTCAATTTCTCTGCTCCTCTCACCCACTCTAACTTGTCTCTCTCTAGACTTGCTGCATTCCGTTCTCTAAGTTCCAACCCTGACTTTGTATTCAAACCCGTTGTCAAGTGTGATGCTGTTGTTGTCTGGCATACTGAACGCTACCTCGCAGAGGCTGAGAATCAACTTGCAGACACTTCCTGGTAACTCCCCCTGGACCATGACCCCACCACTGAACATCAAGCCATTGTTTTCAGGACTGTCACTGACCTCATCTCCTCTGGAGATTTTGCCTCCACAGCTTCCAAATTCATAATTTCCCAAACTCAGACGGCCCACATCCACCTCCTATTCAACATGCACAGCAGGACTGTCCCGGCAGATCGACCGTGTCAGCCTATTGCCGTTCCACAGAAATCGTTTCTTGCTATCTTGACTCCATTCACTGTCCCCTGGCGCAGTCTCTTCCCACTTACAAACGTGATTCCTCTCATGCCCTACACCATCTTAACTGTTTCCAGTTCCCTGGCCCCAACAGCATCTTCTTCACCATAGACGTCCAATCCCTCTACGCATCCATCCATCACTGGGATGGTCTGACGGCGCTCCGCTTCTTCCTCGAACAGTGGCCCGAACTATTCCCATCTATGACTACTCTCCACTGTCTGGCTGAACTTGTTCTTTCACTGCACAATTAATGCCTCCAAATAGAACGTGTGGCTGTGGGTATATGCATGGGCCCCAGTTAGACCTGTCTGTTTATGGGGTATGTGGATCATGCCTTGTTCCAGTCCTACTCAGGCCCTCACCCACAACTCTTTCTCTGGTACATCAATTACTTCTTTTGTGCCGCTTCATGCTCTCATCTGGTACTGGAAAAAAATATTAATTTTGCTGCCAATTTCCATCCCTCCATCATTTCCACGTGGTCCATCACTGCCACTTCACGTCCCTTCCTTGACTTCTCATTCTCAAATTCTGTTGATAGACTATCCACCAATATTCATTACAGGCCTACCAACTACCAGAGCTACCTCGACAATCGCTCCTCACATGCAGCTTCCTGTAAGGACTCCAACACATTTTCTCAGTTCCTTCGCCTCCGTTGCAAACATTCTGATGATACCACTTTCCAAAACAGTTCCTCTGAGATGTCTTACCTCTACCGTAACTGAAGCTTTCCACCCACAGTGGTTGAGAGGGCCCTCAACCGTTTCCAGCCCATCTCCTGCGCATCCACCCTCACACCATCCTCTCCCTCCAAGAATCATGGTAAGGTTCCCCTTGTCCGCACTTATCACCCATCTCTGCATTCAAAGGATCATCCTCCGCCATTTCCGCCAAAGCCAGCATGATGCCAGCCCCAAACACATCTTCCCTTTACCCCCAACCCCAGCGGCTTTCCACAGGGATTGTTCCCTCTGGGAGATGGTGGTCCACTCCTCCACCACCCCCTTCAACACACGCCCATCCCACGGCATCTCCCCATGCAACCACGTAAGGTGCAGCACCTGCCCATTCACTTTCCCCCTCCTCACTGTCCAAGGACCCAATTAATCCTTTCAAGTGAAGCAGCATTTCACTTGCACTTCCCTCAACTTAGGCAAATGCATTCGCTGCTCTCAATGTGGTTTCCTCTACATTGGAGAGATCAAATGCAGACTAGGTGATGGCTTTGCGGAACACCTTTGGTCTGTCCACAAGCATGAAACAGACCTCCCTGTCACTTGTCATTTCAACACACCACCCTGCTCTCATGCCCACATGTCTGTCCTTGTCCTGCTGCAATATTTCAGTAAAGCTCAACTCAAATTGGAGGAATAGCAGCTCATCTTCCAACTAGGCACTTTACAGCCTTATGGACTTAATACTGAATTCAACAGTTCAGATCATCAACTCTCTCCTCCATCCCCACCCTCTTTCCGATTCCCTTTTTCCAATAATTTATATCTTTTTCAAATATATTTTACATTTCCCTCTTATTTTTAAATTTATTTCGATCTATTTTTTTTCATCTCCACCTTTTAGTACATTTCGATCCCTTGCCCCCACCATCACCAGGGCTATCTGTACCTTGCTCGTCCTGCTTTCAACCCTTAATATCCCCATTAGCACATCCTTTAGATAATATCACCACCGTCCACACCCCTTTGTCCTTTTGTCCATGAAATCGATGGCAGACTCTTGGACTCCACCTATCACTACTCCCCTATCGAGCTCTCCCTGTCCCACCCATCCCACACTACCAGCTGATATTTCATCTCATTTCTGTCTGTCTTAGTTCTGATGAAGAGTCATGTGGACTCGAAACTGAATCATCAACTGTAAGTCTCTCTGTCGGACCTGCTGAGTTTTTCCAGTTATTTTCATTTTTGCTCTAGATTTTCGACATTTGCGGTATTTTGCTTTTGTCTCTGGCATTATGGGTTTTGGCATAATATGTTACAATATAAAGTGAATTGGTTAATGGACCAACAACACAGAGTAGGAAGAAAAGTAATATTTTCCCCTTGGTAGGCTGTAATTAGTGGGGGCCCAGATGGATGAATACTTCGGTCTCAGGTTTGTACATTCTATATTAATGGCTACGATGATGGACCTGAATTCGAAGTGTAGGATAAAGTTGTTTCCCACAGCAAGTGTTAATGTGCGACTGGAAAACAGCACCACCACAGTGTGATGTAAAGAGTCACATAACAGTAGGCCAGGGACAGACAGCTTTGGACAGCGGATAGATATGAACTAGAAGCTTGTGATTAGAAAACTACATGGACATAGCTCTTAATCTGGGCTTCACTTGTGCTTATGCAGATAGTTACGTGTTACCAATATACAGTTACTGTTCAGCAGTCTGAACCTTCTTCGTGAGACCAATGGACAGAGCACTTACAACTCGGTGGCAACTCATGACCGAACGCAGAAATCAAGATGAGCTAGGGAAAGATGCCATATCCGGAAAACTAATCGAACCACAACCTGACCTGACAATACACCAAAACTGAACAGAACAGGTGGAGATGACTTCAGAGGAAACCCCATTGCAGACCCGGAGGCTCAAGGGCAGAAGGGAAATCCATTGTGCAGTTCAAGGACTCCAGCAGAGTAAGTTGCGGGCATTGGGAAACCCCATCCAATACAGAGTCAAATAGGCGAGCCAGATCGCAAGGGCGAGCAAGCTAAATAATATTAAAAATCGGTACAAAGGCTGAACTGGTCTTTAAAAGTACTGAGGGCATTAATCAGGGCATCACCGCACCCAGTACGACTCCAGAGTCGGCGGCTTAGAACTGTTGAAAAAAAAATGTTTAACGCCTGAGTGAAGGCTGATATAACATTTGATCAGTTGAACTCCCTCGGAAATCGTCAGGGAGGCCCAAACGTTCGATTCAAAGACTTTCTGCAAAGAAAATAGATCATTTTGAGGTCGGGTCGGGATCGGCGCGGGAGCCCGCCAAAACCAGAAAAGCGTGGGAAGAAGTGGGGGAATAGACGGTTATATCAGAGCCACCTTTAAAACTACAACAACAATTAAATCTGTACTCCACTCTGCTGGAAAGAAAAACAGCCATGGATACTAAACCAGTGCTAGCAGATCGATCTGCACTGATCCAAGGTGCAGATGAGGCCGAGAATTGTTGGTTTGGCGGACATTCTTTTAAGGAAGTACGATAATTGTAGGGTTAAATAAGGGGACAGAGGCTGAAGGAGTGAACACGCTAGTTTAATCAAAAGGTCCCATAACCGATTATGTCATTGTGAGCCAAGAAATAAATGAATCTTCAGGCAAATTTGAAGATGTTATGAAATCCTTATATACCTATTTAAATTTAAGATGTATTAAAATATTAGGGTCAGGAAAGTTAAACATCTGCAACAAACTGGATAGTGCTGTGACTTCCTGGGCCAGGTGGTGTCCGATAATGAACCACAATTCATTAGTGAAGGCTTAACGTAATTCGTCATCCATTACGGATTTCAACAACTTACCTGCTCCGCAAAGCTTCCACAATCTAATGGTGAGGCGGAAAGAAGCGCCACGCCAGTAAAATCCCTTTTGAAATATGGAAAATATATCCCATAGGCGCTTTTAACATTGATGTCCCGCAGTGAACCAGGCATGAGCTCACCAGTGTCCCATATAATAATTTCAAAAGTTTCTATTACCAAATTGACATTTTCTATATTACTACACATTGCATTCCATCTGCCATGTTCTTTCCTGCATAATCAACCCATCCATCTTGCTCTTCAACATCTCTGCTTTATCTCCACTACAAGCAATCCCACTTGTTTATCGTCAGTAAACTTGGATACTTTCTGTTGTAAGAGTTATGTTCATTAGGTCTCACAAAGATTTGCAGACGCTTGTAATATTGAACAATAATGGTTTGATGGAAACACAAAACTGTATGTGTGTGTGTGCACGTGTTTTTGTGTAAAAACTCTGGCCCACACAAAGAGATGTTGACATCTACTTAAGTCCCCTGATCATCCCTGTCCCATACCCTAACCTGTCTCTTCTGTTACACTGTCATGTTATCCTTTCCAGCACACTGTGGGCAGTACTGCTCTCCAGTCTCACGTTAACTCTTGCAATGCCGAGCACATTTGTACTACCTTTTCCTCTGCTCTTAACAAAACATAATTGCAGTACAATATTTATTTACAGCTACCCTTCTTTAAGCCTCTGAGTTTATAGTTTCAGACAGTCGGGAGGCCTGAGATTTCTTACAGACCTCGTCCTGGCAACATCAGGAGGCTTGTAGTCTCAGTTGTTTCTGGCCAGCTTTGTTGGTTTGGAGCTGAAAAATCAGAATATTCTTTGTTTCCGACACATTATTTTATTCATTCCTAGTGTTTGGCAGTCAGCCGCCTAGGCCGCTGTTTATTGTATATCACCAATTGCGTTTGATAAGGTAAGCTTTCTTTATCATCCTGAGAGGCTGTGATTTGGGTACACCTACTTGATTGTCTCTATCTGATTAGCTTAAAGGCATGGAAGGAGGTTCGCCTCAACGGGTGAGGAGGATAATCCTGTTCTGTCTGATTTCACCTCCTGTGTCATTATGGAACAGGTATGATCTTGCTTGATTGTCACGTTCCACAGGCAATGATCTCTTCTCTTTCAAGGTCCCTGGTCTAACCCTTATCACCTTTGTATAACTAGTGCAGGTTCTTGGTGCAGTACCTCCTACTGTAGGCAGAAGAGTTTCTTTCAGTTGGACTGTTCTCAGGCCTAAATTTCTTTGAGGTCCCTGAATGTCAACATAACATAGAGATCCAACCTGCCAGATCTTCAGCTTCCTTACCTACGGAAGAACATACTTCCGTCAAAGGAAGGACAAGATATCTTCTTTGGACTGGTTCCTGAGAGGAGATGATTGTATGTGAAGAGAGACTGATTAATTCATGCCTATATTCAGCTGAAAGACCTGCTTTCGAAAGTTTATTTTCAATAAAAATTCAATCACAGAACACTCCAACTTCGAGCACCAAGGAAGACCCAAGAGTCAGGAGCTGCAACAAGAGACTCGTCATCTCAGTGCCAACCAATAGCACAATCGAATATCCAGCTGCCAACATTACAAATGCAGCAGATTTCACTAATTCCAGCGTCCACTACCTCGACTGCTGGTTACGGACTTACCACCAAATCGCTCATGATTGAAAATTTACTGGCAGATCAAGAGTCATAATAAGCTGTTGTAGACAGGGAAGTAGCAAAGCCACCTGAGTGATGGATAGATATGATACTGTCCTGTGATAATGCTACAAATATTATTGTTTCAGCACGGCGCAGGGACCGCAATAACCTCACAACCAACCATTATTACAGCTTTGGTGAGGAGTGTGGGTGCTCGACTTTCCTTCATAATGCTTCAATTCATCTTCGGCCGCCATCTTGGCCTTGCTCCACCAGCTATATGTTTATTCACCAACAAGAGTGCATTTCTCTGACGTGATCCCAGAAATGCAATGTGCTCATTATATGATGGAGGACAGTTTGATGTTGAATGGAATACGTCACAAACATCAATCTATAATCCCTGAGTTATCCGTTTCCCCTCCTCAGAACACTGCTGCTTCCAGTGTCACAGGGTAAATGGGTAAAATGAATGAAAATCACAATTGTAGCAGTTTCTCAGTCTCTTTCATCCGCTCTCACTCCCTCAATAACTGTCCATATCTTTCTTTCCCTCTGTTTTACTTTTTGGCTCTCTATATATAACTCTCTCGCCATCCCCACCACCCCCCCACCCCACCCCACATCCCCGCACGCCTTCTACCCGTCTCTCTCTCTCTATGACACACACACACACACACACACACACACACACACAGATACACACGTACTCGGATGTCAACACACTTTCTTCCCATTCTGGTACAATTGATTTGAAACGAAATATTCTCAAGAAAAACCGCATTGGAACAAATGGCTTCCTTTAAAGAGATGGTTTGTGTAAAGTCGTGGTACATTCCCACGATATGGAAAAACCAAAACGTTTCGCTGAAGAAATATTTATAGAGGAAGATGAAGGAAGGTTAATGCCGTCAGATTTTCTTTCATTCGTTCAAGGGATGTGCCTTCGCTGGCTGGGCTAGCATATATTGCTCATCCTAATTGTTCTCGAGAAGTTGACGGTGTGCTGCATTCTTGAACCGATGCTCTTCCTGTGGTGTAGGTGCAGAGACGGAATTCCAGGACATTGTCCACGCCACAGTCAAGGAATGGCGATATATTTCCAAGTTAAGATGGTGAGTGACTTAGAAGGGAACGTCCAGTTGTTGGTTTTCCTATCTGTCTGCTGCCCTTATCCATCTAGACTGTAGTGGTCGTGGGTAAGAAAGGTGTTTGCAGAAGAAGGCTTGATGAGTTTATGTAGTACATCTTCTAGATTTTAAACATTATGCTGCTGCCGCACGTCAGACATAGAGGGAGTGAATACGTGTGCATTCTTTGCCAGTCCAGGGTCCTGCTTTGACCTATACAGTGTCAAAAGTCTTGAGGTTTGTGCAAGATGCTCCAATGCAGGCAAATGAGGAGTATGCCATCACACTCTTGATTGTGCCTTGTAGATTGTGGACAGGCTTTCAGGAATCAGGAAATGAGTTACCCGTCGCGGGGTCCCACAGCCTCTGACCTGCTCTTGCAGCCACAACATTAACATAGATAGTCCAGTTCAGTTTCTGGTCAATGTTTACACCCAGAATGTTGATTAATATGATTCGGTGCTGGTAATGCCGTCAGACCTCAAGGGACGATTCCTAGATTTTCTTTTGTTGGAGATGGGCATTGCCTGTCCCTTGTGTGCTGCAAATTTTACTTGCCACTTTCAGCCCAAGCCTGGGTATTCTCCAGGTTTTGCTGGATTTGGACATGTTTCGGTATCCGAGGTATTACGAATGGTGCAGAACATTGTGCAACTATGAGCGAACCTCCTCATGTCTGACCTTACGATGGACGGAAGATCACTGATGAATCAATCGATGATGGTTCAGCCGAGGCACGACACGGAGGACATAACGCTGCAAGTGAGAACCTTGGAAAAAAGTGACAGTTCATAGGGGAAGTGAAAAATAAATACAGGCAAAGAAAGAGCGACTGGGAGAATAGATTAACAGCAACATTTTGCTCTATAGGCATAAATAAAAATGATTGCCAAAGGAGGAACGGACCGATTAGGGACTGAAACGTTGATTCACGCCTGGAACCAGAGGACTTACATTGTGTTTACCAAGAAAGAAAAATATTGCCCAAGGCAGAGCGAAACACGAGGCATTTGCGACATTGAATGTAGAAAGCAGAAGCACTAGAAACCTGATTGTACTGAAATTTTGATAAATTGCCTGCATTGGCTCAGGGACAAGGTATTGAGGAGAGTAAGTGTGGAAATTGCGGACAGCATTGGCCGCAAATTTCCAATCCTGCTTACCTATCATGGACGGTGCTAGAGGATTGTAGAATTATAAATGTTATACCATTGTTCACAGAATGCATTCAATGATAATTTAGTAAACCACATACAAACCAGCTTAACCTCGAGTGGGAGAAGAGCGTTTGAAACGATAACCAGAGACAAAATGAATTACCACATGAATAAGTACGGATTCATTCAGGAAATAAATGTTTGGAATTGTTAAAAGCGGGTTGCATTCAGTTAACTTTATTGTTTTAGGAAGAAGACTGTTAGTGGAGCATGGTCACAAAGTCAACTGAATGATAGGAAACAGAGAGTCGTTGTGAGTAGTTATATAGTGGGATTCGCCAGGCATCAGTAGTATCATCCATGCTGTTTTTCATCTACATAGGATCTCGGCGGCAGTGTGGACGGCACAATATCAACATTTGTGGATGACACAAAACTCAGAAGCATTGTAAAATTCGGAGGAAAATAATGCCTAACCAACAGAGGACATTGTCAGTCTGGTGGAACAGATCGCATGAGGTGAAATTTAATGCGGACAAGAATTAAGTGGTTCATTTTTTCAGGAAGAGCGAGGAATGGCGATATACTGTACACTAGTTAATGCTAAATGAGACACAGTAGCCGAGGGGCCTGGACCAATCTCACCACTAACCATTGAAATTGACAGGGCATGTCGGGACATTAGTTAAATTAGTGATCGGCGATTCAGCGCAAAATCAAGTGAGTTTGTTTTGAATTCACTCCTAGCATTCGGCGGAGTTGCAAGGAGAGGGAATTGGAAGATCTTTCTACCTGGCTTTCAGTCAGAGATTTGTTGTGTTTATAGCAAAGATGTTAACAACTAAACTGCAGGAAAAATAATCCAAATGCAGTTTTCATTTATGCGTTGATCTCAGGGACAGTCGGCTCACAGAACCGCTTGACAGAAGCGAATACAACACTTTAGAGAGTTCTCACTGCTTTTCGCTAGTATTTGCACTGTGCTGAGTGTTCTTCATAAGAAGTGAAACCGAGTTACATTTAAATCAAAAAGGTTATACGGCGAAAGCGTTCCTTTCTCAGTTTGTGAATTTTAATGAATTGTGTGCCGCATTTCTGAGCTGTGGCGTATATTTTGCAATATCGATGTTTTGTTTCACCCGGACGTGGCTTAAAGTAATTCGCAATAAATTATTCCCCTGTTGTACGAAACTTATAAACATATAGAAATAAAAGATTTTAGTGCCGACAGTTGAACAGTTGATGCAGAGCCAGTCATAAAGGATGTGGGAAGTACAAAGAGCAGATATTTCAGGCACCAAATGAGCAATGGGCGTATTTCCTAGGTGGCGAAAAGCAGGGGAACAAATAGACGCAAAAGGATTTGGGTCTTCAGGTACATCGTTCACATATCGCCAGTGCACATGTACAAACAATCATTTTAAGATCTCAGCTTCAAGGCTGTCATATCAATGGTACCACTCATTCGAATAGATCTTTACACAACTGCCTTAAATTTGCTGCTACACGGATCTATGTATCAAACATAAAACCTACAAAGGAGTTTTGTAATGCAATGTCGCGAATTACATACCACCATTTTGCTGCAATCATGATTGTACACCATTTCTGGCGTCGCAAACTTTTAAGGAATTCTTTATATAAGTGATGGCGCTGTATGACGGTGCGAATTGAGAATTCTGAGGATGGTATAATTGAGGCAGCAGATCAGCCAGAAAGTTTGTGAAGCCATGGAACACATAATACATCTGTTCCTATTTCTCATAATGATACAGGCGCTGCTCAGACGAAACAGCAGGATTACATTGGCACTGGATTGGAAGCAGCGCTGATTCCTGAGTTTAGTTGGTCACCTTAGGAGTTCAGTTCTGATAGTCTTATTTGGTATAATTACAGGAAGAGTAAAGCAGAGAATTTGCCCATCCTGTCTTTGCTGGTTCGCTGAAGGAGATATTCACCTCGTGTCAATCCCCCACCATTTTCCGCAATTTTCTCCCGCATTTTCAGGGACTCTACCTGTTTCTGATCTCTTTAGAAAAGAAGAATGAAGGGTGATCAGATCGAGGTTTCTACCCTGTTAAAATCTAGTGTTCGATTAAATAGGGATAAACTGCATCCGCCGTTGGGTCGAATGGAGTTGGACCAGCACATATTGCTGGCACTGATTCACAGCCACAGTGTCTCGGCCAACTCAGGGAAAATTCCCGAAGAACTTATCACACTTAGAGCAGCTTGGAATCTAGAAATAATTCCAAAAAATGATCAAGCACGCAGAAAGTTTTGAATAAAAATTCTTTATTGTTTGCAAAACTATTAAACAGATTCATCTCTTCTGCTCTCTTGAATTAGTTAGCATTCTTTACTTTTGTTAAACTGTCATTTCACTGGGACTAAGCCATTTGACCCAAAAGGCTGCACTTGGACTAGATCAGGAACAATGGGCCCTCAGAATAAATGTCTGCTGCTCTACTGACACGGCTCTCTGGGCTGTATTGAACGTTTTTCCCATCGCTGCCTTCACCGTCGAACAAGAGTCTTCACAGTGTTTACATTTTTTCCATTTTCTTCTTTGGTATTTAACTGACTGCAGCGCATTTCCCCCACAGACAGACCGGCAGCCTCCCTTTGGCTTCATTTCAAAAATCTTGAAATGTCATCATCTATTCACTCTGAACCAGTGGCGTGTGATGTAACAATTGTCGTTATCCTGGTCTGTGCACTGGACCTTCAAATCTTTGAACGGTGTATTTATTGCAGGGAGCTATTAAGTTGAGGAAATTGAAAACGGAAGCTCCGAAGGCACAGAGTTGGATTTCTGGAGAAGGTAAACCATTTATTATGACGTTTGTTTGGGGAAAGTGTCACACTATTCCCTTGAAAGCAATACAGCTCATTCAGTGTGACGTTTAGATTATGTGAATCACTAAGTGTAAGGATGTAAATGGATCTGTCAGCCCGAGACCATCATTAAAACGATCCAGCATTTAACCCTACCCACTCTTTCTTGCATTACGTTCAGTAACATAAACCAGTGAATCTCAGCCCTTGCCTGCAAAACCGGGAATTAATCAAAGTGCTTCCTTAAGTAAACACCTCTAAATGTAATGTTGGTCTATTCAGGCTTCTTACTATCGGCTTGTAAATCCAAATGTTTTTTTGGACATGGTTCCGTTGATGAAACCTTCCAAACATCTGCCTCCATGTTATTTCTTACTGAGTTTAACAGGTTTAGTTTCATCACGTTTCTATCTTTGCCCCTTCATGCTACATTTGAACGGTTGCTATGCAACAATTCTCAACCCTATCTGGACATATCTTTTTATTCTTTACCATAACCATTACAACTCTCGATAGCTTTTACATCAGGAAGCATGTTCTCCCCTTCCCTCTACCAGCAGACATTCACCATTGTACATCCTGGCCTTCTCCTACTCTCCACATTTTTAAAACACGGTATATTTCTATCTTTCTTCATTTCTGATGATAAGTCATCGACCTGCACAATTCACTCCGATGCCTCCACAGGTGCCCCCTGACCTGCTGAGTATTTCCAGGATGTTATTTTTTAAATTCCCAGCAATGACGTTGCAGTGCTTTATTACCTGTAGGTTTAGTGGAATGAGATTCAATCTGAAATTAAAGACAACTAATTTACAGGGTGATGTGGGAAACTGGATTGTGAAACAAAATTTACAGCTCTTTCCAAAAATGGGCACAGAGTAGATGGGCCGACAGGCCTCCTTCTGAACTTCAGGATTTGATGAATCACGGCTTTACTTTCTGCATTGACTGCGAGATTAGAAAATAGCTGAAGACATGAAGGTGATGACCGAATGGTTCCAGGTAATTGTCTGATGTTTTGTGCCGAACATGTAATAAATGTAAAATAATTTCAAGCACAACATAGGTCTACAAATTACTACTATATTAACTCCTAAAACGCCTAATTAATTTGGTTTCCACTTACAGCCCTGGTAAGACAACAGTAAAAACAATTACATTTAAACAAACCCCAGCAAGTCGACACAATACCCTGCGCAGAAGTATTTAAAGTGGCTATTCCAATCTTCGGTCTGTGTAGACAGCAGGCTGAATGCATAATTACTGAAGGTTGTTTGCACTCCCAGTCGACCTTAAAATGCCTTCGCAGCCATCGTTCTCCTTTATACATGTTTGTCATTTTTAATGTAAGCCCCATTGTTCCCATATGTCCTTGGAACTTTACCTTTCTCATATGAATCATATTGCGAATCATAGTGCTAATATTATCAGGAACCATTGGAAAATAAACATGCTGATTGGTTGCCTTCTCTGGCTTGGTGGAACATCCAACCATCTCTTTGAAATTCAAACTGCTGTGATTTATCTTAAAAGGCAAATCCTGCTCACCTCACATTCTAAGACTTCAGCCATGCTTTCCCATTTAGCATTTCAAACCTAGCCTCATTTGCTGAGACAAAGCCTCCAGACCAGCTGTCTCCAATTCAATTAAATCCCACACAAACTCTGAGAAACTAATCAAATCCCACTACCATTAAAATAAATCACAATATTGTTATGAGAATTATTGTACGTTCGTGACATCTGGAATTTGGTCCTTAAGCTCTGTCCCGCTTTACCTCTTCTTCTTTCAAACACTCGTTCAAATCTACCCTTTGACCAGACAGTTCGTCATTTTCCAAAATACTTCCATGTTAAAATTCGTGCTAAATGTTAATATATAAAGCTCCTTTCAAGCACATTGGCAAGTGGAGTGGTGGGGAGTGTTATTTTATGGAACGCAACTGAAACATAGAAGATTCTGCTGTGTTGTTCAGTTGAGCGGGCTTCAAAATTACATTGTGTGGATCCATTAAAAGTTAATATATCCCTCCGGTCAGAGCTTGGCTTCTGCAATATTGATGAGGGTCACCTCTGAATCTGGGAGGTCGAGTTTTATTTAACGTTGGCTCCCATTTTTAGCAGCAGATACCATAGGCTATCCACGTTCATCATGCCAGAACACCACCATCGATTTGTAATTTAGTAATTTCCATGAGGTGACTAGGACTGCACACACTGCTCAAATTGTTGTCTAACTAATGATTGATAACAGTCCAATATAAGCTCCCTGCTGGTATATGTTATGTCTCGTTTATTAAACAAAATGTTTCTACTTCACTTCTTAAAAAACTCATTGGCCTTTCAAGGAACATTCGGGAATCTGTGGAGATTCAGTCGAATGTCGGTCACTTCCTCTAAATCTTCCAATACTCTCTTCAATAATTGTGTATTCCCTTCGACCTCTTTGAGCTGCCCAGCTGCATAACATCGCTCTCCCCGATTCCATTTGGTACTTTTCTGACCATCTAAACAGTCAACTGATATCTTCCTTTTATCAAACCTCCATACTATCAAGCACAACCACTTTTCTCGTTGCTTGAAAACTACATGAAGATTCCCCCTATATATATGTTGCCAAATAGCTAATATGTGTCATGAATAGTACGACTAAATATGCACGTTGCTTTTTTTCAGGAGAGAAATCTGGTTGGTACAAATCCATCTCCCCAATACCCATAACGCTGATGTTTTCAAGATTCACGTTAGTCCTCGAGCGCTCTTTTAAATGTAATTTCTCCATTGGCTCTGCCATGCAGCCCGATAAACAATTCCCAGTGATGTTTGCAGCAAAACAGTGCAACGGATTTGAAAACTTTGCATTATAACTGTGCACTTTTGATTGGTGACATATAACCTCCTGGGCTCAGAAATCAATGCCGCCCCCGTCTAATGCCAACCAATCTCGAATACTTCGTTATGAAGACAGCCAGAAGAGAGTAAACGCGAGGCAAAACAATTGTGAGCTCCCCCGCAATGTTGCCCTGCGGCCTGTGAAACGGCACTGTTGTATGACTGTTGATCAGATAAATACATCAAGCAAGAGGCAGTTGGCCTGTACTTATTGCTTCCTCAATTTTCTCTGATCGCCTCAAGTCTTCGATTTGGGGCCAGGCGTAAATGTATTTCAATTTCCTGGCATTGTAAATCTCCCGAATGGTAGCACCAAATGTAAATTTCAACAGGCATTCGGTAATTTCTCGTTTGAGCACCTTCCTTCTAATTCGCCATGAAATCCATATTCTTCAGTTCCTACATCTTTGAGATACAGCAACATTTCAACACTATTTTTTACTTCTGTGTTTGAATTGCTGATATATTTTATTTAAATTTGAATCCTTCCGAAGGAAATTGTGAATGAGCAACTTGCACTGGCCATGTGCGACATGCCCACACACAAAGAAATAAAAAGCAAAGAGATTGCATGAGATATCAGCCTATTGATGACGGGAGCTTTTGTAGCTTAGGGTTTGCTTTGGACAGATTATTTTCATCATTGCGAAGAAGGATAACAGCTTTGTTAAGATCGGATCATTCAGCAGCTCTGAGAAAAACCTACCCTTACAGTTTGCTCTTGACATGAAACATTAAATAGGAGACTTCCAGCCCATGCGCAATTGATCAGCAAGGAAGAATGCAGAATCCTCCACTCACTGTTAGACTGAATTTGAAAAAGATTTCATCAAACTAGAAAACGTGCAGCTTGGCGACCAGTTAGCTCCAAGGTAAAGGCAAAAAATTGTGGATGCTGGAAATCTGAAACAAAAACAAAACATGCTGGAAAGCAGAATCTTCAGAGTCATGCGAACTCGAAATGTTAACTGTGCCTTTGCCTCTACAGATGTTGTCGACCTGCTGAGTTTTTGCAGCACTTTCTGTTTTTGATCTGTTAGCTCCAATGGGTAGAGGATGATGTTAATAGAATTGAAGCTCACTGGCTCGATCCCCATTGAACAATGAGACATGGGAGATGTATGGTAAGTCTGCCCCTATTCCTGTTCAGTTGCAGTCCTTATACTGTTACGTTGTTAGAGGTTCAGTGGCAATTCCTATACTGTCACATCGGAATAGGATTTCGAATAGGACCATGTTCTCCTGCGGCATCGCAAGTTGAGCCTTTTTTTTCATCCACACTTCTTGCCTTTGGAAAATTTCTGCCTCTTGTCCTGAGAAATCCGTCCTTCTTTTCACCCTATTCTGCAGCAAATCTGTCAGCATCATGGCAACAAATATTTTCTCCTGTACAGCAAAACACTTGCAGACGAGCAGTGACATCGCTGTTACCTGTGCCCGTGCCTGCCGTTTGCCGCAATGCTGCATTCCAGCTATCAAAAGCGCTCCACATGGCAACAATAACTCGCTTCACAACAATTTCATGCAAATACTGCATCCGTCAGTCAAGTGTATCCATTATCAAATTTCTCAACAGTCAGTCAGCCGCTGGCGAGGCCACAAAAATATTTGCTGCTTTGAGATGTCTTTTAAGAAAGCAGCACAATATACTCCTAATTTGCTGTTAATTATTCTCAAATATGACTGGAACGAAGTAAAGTACCGATCTGCGCAATGTCTACTTCATTGCTGAGCTTCTTGTAAGAGACGGATAAGCTAGTTTGCTGAGAAGCCAAGGTTTTCCCGTCTAACTTGTCGTAATTCCAATCTCTGTCTGACAATGTAGCCACGAGGACACCCAATAGAGGGTAAACCCAACGCTAAATAACTGTGAGCTCTCCCCACTGTGAAGTAGCTTTGCTGTATTACTGTTACTGGGATAGACTTGTGAATCACCAAGGGCTGTCAGCCTCTTATTTGTTCTGTCATTTACTGGTTCCGCAGCTTGCTCTAATTGCCTAAAGCCACTGATTGAGAGCCAGGTGGAAATACATTACAGTTTCCTGCACTTGAACTTCCCCGACCTTTACAACCAAATTTAAAATTCAACAGCCACTCGGTCATTTCTCTCCAAAGAACCTGTCATAATGTGTAAACACTGTGATCATCTTACTTCTCATTAGCAATTCAGTTCCAATTCCAAGCTTTGCTTGCATCAACCTGAGGAAAGGGCAACATCTCAAAACTAATTTTACTACAATATTTGCAGTGCTTTTATTTTGTAAATTTAGCAATCCTTTTCAAGGCAATTTCGGATGAGGCATAACCATATCTCATGAAATAAATAGAAAAAGGGAGACTGAATAAGATGTCAGCCTGTTGATGGCGAGAGGTTTTTCAGCTTGAGGTTTTCTTTTGGCGGAATATTTTCAACTTTTAGAAGGGGAGCGTTATTGTTGCTGAACAGCTTTGTGAAGATTCGAGTAATGAGGCAGCTCTGGAGAAAACCCATTCCCTTCCAGCTCGCTGGTAACCTGAAGCTTTCAATTTACAAATACGGTAGTTCCAATGTTCCAGCTGGTGCGTGGTTAGTCAGCAAGGACTGAGTGTCGATGTTCCTTGGGTCATTGTTCAGTAACATTCCAGACACAGAATCCGAGTGACCCTCTCTCCATCCCGTTCCCAACCCCCCACACCCCCACCCCCCTGCTGCCTTGATATTGTCTCAAAGAAGTGTCCTGGGAGGATATTGAGCGTGTATTGTTTTCATGCTTTGAAAAAGTGCCCACGTGTATGTTAGGAAAGAACCAACGTTCATAATTCTCAGACACAACATGTGTTAACATTCCCTCTACACACTGTGATATTTATCTGGCTGTCGCTATTACTGATCTCGTTTCCCTCTTTCTTTGAGTAAACATATTGACAATCAAGATTCTCGCCAGAAGAAACTGCAGCCTTTCCAAATGTATCTCTGTCAGTATGGTGTCTGGCAAAAACAGATCTACTGATCTTGTTTTTCAAATATTAGAATATCAAACATTCAGCACAATCTTTACACATTCATTCCTCTGCAACACTGTCATTGTTATGGCAGTACCAAACTTTAAATTGAATAGGCACTCCGTCATTTCGGGCTGATGCTCACTTCAACAGTTGGCACTGACGTGGCCGCCTTACTTCTCATTCACCATTTAGCTCCATTTCCAATCTTCAATTGTCACTGTCAGTGTCAGCGATACATGGCCAGGATTTTAAAGCAGAGAATGCCACTGTGAAAACTGCTACACTGACCAAAACAGCGGTCTCTGTGCTGATCTATTGGGAGAATATGCCATTTTGAATTGCTTCGGAACACAAATGTTCATTTATCAGCTACTGAACAAACTGCAAAAACGGGTGATCAACAAACTGATCATTAACAATGTTCACTGGGGCTCCTGCCCAGGGGCGGATTCCTTTCCATCATCTTTCGGGGCAGCAGACTTTTCGGGTTTATTTCATCTCCATTTCTGAATTTACTTTTTATATGATTATTTAATTGTTTGACAATCAGGAGCATTTTAACACCTACAAGATACCACAGGGGACTACTCCGAGCAGACAACAGCATGAATCAGAATGACACAGCGGTGGGAAACCGAATAAAACCCGTTATTTGCCTTTTCACTATATCAGGCAGTTATATGATGCTGTGGTTGACAGCTGCTGTCTGTGCTGCAATTATCAGCTTGGCCGTTTGTTACCGAGCCGATTTTACATCCCTGGCATACATCGCCTCTCAAACTGGTTATATTTTGAATAATTTGAATTCCTGTCCATAAACTTGCGTTTATGCAGATACACAAGCTGTTACCATCCTTTCACACAGATAACCCCCGCCAAATGTATGAAAGCAAACCGCGATAATGCTCATGAGCTGAAAATACGGTTTTTCCTCCCAAACAATTCAGGTTCTTTGTTAAAATACATTTCAGCCAGTTTCCTGAACACCTGTTGTTGCAGTTCTTTCCGTTTCTAGCAAATCTACATTAATTGATCCGCGTAAATTATTTGTGTTTCCAAATTTCGGGTCAATGGGTTTAATTTAATGCATTTTGAAGTCAGGGAACTCATGCGAGAAGGTAATCATTTCAATCATGGAGGCTGCGAGCAGTGTTTGAACGTTCACTCCGAACATTGACAACGGTCATGCACAACACCTTAACCACTCGGACACCACAGCTGGACAAATGCAGCCTTGTTACATGTCGGTACAAAATGTCAGGCATAATGTAATGTACAAAACATCAGACAATTGCCTGTAATCATTCGTTCATCACCTTCACCTCATGAGCCCTTTTCTAATCTCCAAGCCCATGTCGAAATGAAACTCGTGATCGCAGAATCCTATTACTCAGAAGGAAGCCTGTTGGCCCATCGGACCGAGTCTGTCCATGCTCTTTCACAGATCTGTTAATAATGTTCCGCAATCCAGCTTTTCCCCATTACGCTGTAAATTAGTTCTATTGAAATCCAGATTGAACCTGATTTCTCCATTCTTTCAGGTGGAAAAACAAAATAGCGTGAAAGTTGGAAATATGAAAAAAAAACAGAACTGCCAAAGAAAGAAATACAACAAAAGTTTGCGATGCCTCTTTGTGGACAGTGAAGGCGGCTGTGGGAAGCAGGTGAAACGAAGCCCGGGTACCTCCGTCGGTCGAGCATCAGGCTTTTATCCTGAGGGTGCAGGTTTCCTTCGCTGTTTGGGCGTTGCCTTTTTGACGCAAGGTGTTGACTCCAGGCAAAACGTCAACAAAACGAGTCATGGACGTTGAATTCTTCATGGAGAACCTAAGAAACGGAAAACCGTTTTGATTTGCAGAAAAATACCCACAACTCCTAATTGTGGTAGCTTCGCTCGATTTTAGAATTGTTTTCAGGTTTCCAGCTACTCTAAGCGTGAAACGTGCTCCCTGATTTTCCCCTTTTTGGCACGATCGCTATGGATCAGAGGCAAAAACTCGTCAGGATTCAACCCCATTTTTACTGGCGGGAGGAACGGTTTTCTTTTTGGTGTTTAACTTAACAAATCACTTTTGCAGGTTTGAAAAAGTCATTCTTCTGTACTCAAGGAAATAGAAAAGTTTGGAAGTCCTGATAAGGATGAGTGTGGGGGGCGGTGTTATGACGGGATCAGTAAAAAGGTGAAGGATTGACAATGGGTGAATTCTTCTTCTGAAAGCCAGCACAGACATGATTGGCCAAATGACTTTCTGTGCTGTGCCCATTCTATGATTATATTTTAAATGCCAGTTTGTAGGCAATGGGTTTGAGGTCACTATGAGATTCTTTCAACTGAGACTTGGATGCGGACCCAGGTTATTGTTGCCGTGAGGTTTGCAATACTATTTTTCGTTATTGGGTGAGAGAATTGCTGGTAAAGCCAACATTTATTTGTGGAGCCCTCCACTCCACTGTACATGCAAGTTCTGCACAGCTTAACTCTGATCCTTTGATTGTGGGACCACATCGAAAGATATTGTCTGTGAGGGCAGGAGACAATAGGCACAATAATCAAGTGTTTTAAGGCGAATGAGGAGCACAGAATTTGTAGAAGACACTAGTTGAGTCTCAGTTGTTGTATCCTGTCTGGCTCTGGGTGCCGCTCTTTAGGAAGGATGTGATGATGTGAAGGATGTTGGAAAGAGGGCGGGAAAAATTCAAAAGAATACTCCTGAATGAGGAACTTCAGTTATGATGGTAGATTAGACTGTTTTCCTGTGCGAAAAGAAGGCTGAGAGGAGGTTTGATAGAAGGATTGAAAATCATGAAGTGCCTGTTCAGAAGAGACAAGGTGAAAGTGTTCCCGTTCGTGAAAGGTTCAAGTCTGTAAGGGTAGAGAGTTAAAGTAGTTTGTAAAAAAAAAGCAAAAGTGATACGTGGAAAAACTTTAATTTTCATGCAAAAAGTGGTTAGGGCCTGGAATGCACTGCCTGAGAGTGTGCTGGATGCAGGTTCAAAGGAAGGATTAACAAGAGAGTTATCTTGTTATCTGGCTTTAAATCCTTGCCTGTGGCCCTGGGTCCCAGGGCCCAAGTCATAGGAAGTAACTTTCAAAAAGAATTATCAAATTCCTCCTGCAATCATGAGTATGGGTTTCGGTAAAGGGGCTGTCAGTCGGTAATATGTAGGGACTGAGCTGGGCTTTAGTGTCTCGATTTGAAGAGGGTGAGGAGGGAGTTCAAGAATCAAACAAAGTTCCAGAGAGGGAAAACTGTAAGTTTGGCGGGGAGGAAAAGCGAGGAATGTGAATGGCGTTCACAATCTTTCAAATTTTATTTAATGAACGACCCAAAGGGAAAATCATCCCTGTGGCAAGGAGCTGCTGATTAGTGGAGTGACGGAAATAGAACTGAAATTAGCAGAATTCTGGTGTTTACTGAGGGAGAGGAAACGGGGTAAGCAAGGAAACAAAAGATGGTGGATTTTGAAGAGCTGCCGTCAAAAAGCAAAGGAAATGAAGGAAAAAAGTAAATTTTAAAAATGAACCAAATGGTGTCAGAGATTAAAATGTAACTTAATGTCATGTTACAGTCACGGTTTGCCTGATGCACGTTATTGTCAATTTATTAATGAATTCTGCCTGGATACTCATTACCAAATCGAGCATAGCCCAGTTCCTCTCGGGTTTAAAGTATCTTTTTTTCCGCAAACTGTCCTCGATTCAATCTACCAGACCACAAATTTCACAGAAATTCCTATTCAGCCGAATTGAGGTGAGAGAGCGAGTTTCTGCGTTAACACACACACGGAAATGTCGCCTGACTGTGTAGAAATTCTGGTGTTTACTGAGGGAGAGGAAACGGGGTAAGCAAGGAAACAAAAGATGGTGGATTTTGAAGAGTTTCCTTCAAAAAGCAAAGGAAATGAAGGAAATAAAGTAAATTTAAAAACGATCCAAATGGTGGCAGAGATTAAAATGTAAGTTACTCTGTCATGTTACAGTCACGGTTTACAAGATGCACGTTTATTTTCAGATTATTAATGAACTCTACGTGTATACTCATTACCAAGTCGAGCATAGGCCGGTTCCTCTCCGTTTTAAAGTGTCTTTTTTTCACAAACTGTCCTCGATTCAATCTACCAAACCACTAATTTCACAGAAATTCCGATTCAGCCCAATTGAGGCGAAAGCTAGTTTCTGTGTTAACGCACGCAGGGAAATGTCTCCTGACTGTGTACATTAAGGGCCCTTCTTTTCAAAGGGCTCTCATATCCCGGGAATCTCTGAAAACAACCGCAGATCTTTGACTCTGTTGATATACAATCTTTATCTGCAGCTGTCTCCCACATAGCAACCAACTTCAAGCTCTGTTTCTAATTTAGCGTGCTTTCTCTCGATAAATACCAGAGCATTTGCCTGGTCGGGAATTGAACCTTGGTCTCCGGCGTGACAAATGGGGATATTAAGCCCTATACTAACGAGTAAACTGAACTGCATGATGGGTACAGGCTGAGATCTTCCATGCCTCTAACATTCACACACAAACTCCTTTACAGCACAGCAAAGCAATGATCATTGCGCTGCTGCAGAGGAGATGCTTTCTGACTGACCATAACGACCATAATAATCGTCCGGTGTAAAACAATCTATTATATATAAAGCCACAAAATGCAATGGTGAACATGTGCGTGTGTGTGTGTATGTGATGCGGAGGTAATGATAGAGAGTTGGTAGAGAGACAGAGAGTGAAAGAGCCAGTCATGCCAGAGGACTGGAGGATTGATAATGTTATATCCGTGTTAAAGAAAGTGGCGATTGGAACTCTTCTGATTTGAATTTCTCCCGCGTCTGTATTTGGAACAAAAGCTCACTGAAACGGACCAAAGTAATCTCTGGGCTTGGCGTTTATTATGTGAGAGGTTTAAAATTAACAATAATAAAAACAGAAAATACTCGAAAAGCTCAGCAGGTCTGGCAGCGTCTGTGGAGAGAGTAACCAAGTTAACGTTTCGAGTCGGCATGACTCCCTCAAACTGCGATAGGTGGGAATGGGACACGAATCAAGTGCGCGGAAGAGAGATTATATTCCCCACTACACCACTAAACCTGATTACATGCCCTTCAATGGCATGAAAAATGCCAAGACACTTACCAAGAGCATTAACATTAAAAATAAAACGGCCAGTTGCTATGCAGCCATTCACAATCTCATCTGGACACATACTTTGTTTTTTTTTTATCAGAAATATTACAATTCTGTTCAGCTTTTGTACCATGACACAGTTTCCCTCCTCCACCACAACAACGCACCGCCCACCAAAAACCCTCACTCACCTCTTCTGTTAACCAGCGCCCTCCCGCTCTCCACTGGTTTAAACATTGTATCCTTCTACATTTTTTTTGTTCTGATGAAAAGCCATCGACCTGATCAGGTCGCTGTGTTTGTCTACACTGATGCTCTATGATCTGTGACCTCCTAAACATTTTGAGTCTTTTTTTCTGTTTCTTTTTTCACTTTTCCAGTGACTACACTGTTTCTCTTTTTCCATTTGAAAGGTTTGCGAAAAAGTTGCAAACAATATTCATATTCCTCGTTCTTGCTCCATGCTACTCATCCAGTTTTCTTCCTCCATTGATCTGTTTGTCTCGTGAGCTCCCTCCTAACGCTCTTAAATTCCCGACACTAAACCACAGCTCAGTCCCGATGCTGAACCCACTGACTGCCCGGGTAATGAAGTCCCCCTTCCTGATTTCTGCAGTAATTTGACACAAGATTTACAGATGCTAAGGGAAACAGATCAGTCAGTCGAAGAGCTTATTTCTAATGGCTAGGAATCGTGGACTAAAATCATTAAAACCAAAGATTCCAGCATGGAAATTAGGAAACAGTTCTAAACACAAAGCGAGCTAGAATTCAGGGTCACATTCTATGAACGGAATCTAATGTTTGATTGATTGTTATGGTTTCAATCTGAGATTGATCGAGTTTTCTTAATGGAGGATATTAAGGAAAATGAGGCAATGGTTAGCAGATGGAGGTAGTCACCAAATAGACACAACATCATTGAACATGTTCTAGGGGCTAACTAGCCTCAGCAACAGCAAACTTCAAGGGAAACAAATAACCTACAGCCTTCTGGACTCAACATTGAGTTCAAGAAATGTATTTCATAACATCTGCCTCCATGTTATTTCTTGCGCTAATTTTTATTTTCCTGATTTGGTTTTGTCACGGTTCTTTCTTTCTGCATTATGTTACATTTAGGCGGTTGCTGTGCTGCCACTCAAAACTTCATCTGGACACATTTTTTATTCTTTATTGTACCCACCGTAATACAGAAATGTTACAGCGCAGCAGAAGTTCATTTGGTGCATCCTGTCTGCAGAAGATCTCCGAATGAGACATTCCCTGTCTTATCCACCTAGCCCTGCATATTCTGCCTTTGGATATATCAGGCTAATTCACGTTTTCATGTTTCAATTCAACCTGCCTCACCCAATCTTAGGGAGTGCATCACTGACCAGAACCACATACACGGATAAAAAAACCTCATGTAATTTTAGCTTCTTTTATCAAATAGATTCAACCTGTGCCCTCTCGATCTCGATCCTTTCACGGGTGGGAACACGTTCTCCCTATGTACACTGCCCAATCCCCTCATGATTTTAATTACCTCAATCGATTCAGCTCCCAACCTTCTCTTCTCCAAGGTAAACAGTGCTAACTTCTCCAATATTTCTGCATAACTGAAGTTCCTCATCCCAGAAACAATTCTTGTGGACCTTCTCCCCACTATTTCCAACATTCTTCACATCTTCATATTCTTCCTCAAGTGCCGCGCCCAGAACCAGATGGAATACACTAGCTGGTGCTGAAACTGTGCCTCAAAAAAATCTCATTTGCATTACACCCATTACAACACTCTTTGTGCCATGAAAAATGTTGTCTCCTGCCTCACAGGCAATCACTTTCGAAACAACTGCACAACCGTTGAATGAGATCTAAGCTCTGCAGTCCTGCCACATTGATGCATGTATGGTGGTGGACAATTTAACTTCTAATTGGAAGGGGAAGCTACGTGAATAAATGTTGGCCTGTTCACACATCATTCTAAATGCGTCCTCCCAACTTGTGCATGCCTTGCTTTGTTTGAGTGCATCAACAGTCGGTGCTGCACGTGGAACCTTTAAGCTTTGTTGACCACCGAAGATCATTTCACACTTATGTTGATCCTTGAGTATCTCTTTGATGCTATTAAATTTGGGCTTGTCTTGCAGGTCTTGCTGGAATGTGTCTATGCATTTGAGAAGTGTATAATTCTGCCGACTATTTCTGCACTTGAAAAATCATACGATGGACCCCTTTCACCACCTGCTGATGAAGTTGTCCATGGCTTCTCTGTTCTGGAAATGACATGACTTGTCGATGATGAACTCTGAAGTTGTACGTGATTCTGAAACGGTCTTCCAATATAACTCATATCTTTGTGCAACCTTTGGTTCTTCTGCTGTTAATCCTGACAAGTTCAGCCTGCGTAGACCTTCGTTCACAAATGTAGGTGAATTTTAATGGCTTGCTTGTCTGGCTCAGGCACAAGGGAAGCAAGGAAGAATAGATCTCTTTAAACTTTTTGAATTCGGGTGGCAGTTCAGCTACCTCCGAATTCAATCTGAGGAATTTTGTGGACGTTTTGACAAAGTCCCTTTGAGCTTCCTTTTACTGTGGTACCTGGAATGTCTGTCACTGTGGCTGCTTTTGCTATCTTTTCCAAAGTTGTGCCAATATAATCGCAGCCTTCTCTGCCCTGGTTTTTATGCAGTTTTCTTTCTTTATTTTTCTTTCTTTGACTCACCATCGCTCTAGGTCAATCCGATCAAGGCCTTTCTTGACTGACATAATCTGTTGATGGTTCTCTCCCACTCACTGAATGGACAGCCCATGCATTGCAATCTAACTATTTGGGATCCGTCTGCTTCCCTGCGCTTTATTTCAATATTATCTGATCTGTCTTACAAGCTTTTCTGGACAGTCAGCACATTGCTTTCTCAAAGCTCTCCGAGCTTCGACTCTCTTTAGGTCTGATCAAAATTTGAAGAGTCACCTCATGCCATGTAGCAATACCTGACACTGTTCACCAATCGTATCTGTAGTTAATCTTAATGCCAGGCAGTCTGACCACCGCATAACACCATTTTCTGTTGTTATAATGATGGAGGCACCAACCACCACTCAAAAAGGGGGTAAATGCTTTGAGATACTTTGCCCCACTCCAGTACATACCGTTAACTACAGTGGCCTGGTGGTGAGCATAGCTGCTTTTCAAGCAGTTGATCTGGGTCCTATTCCCAACAATCGCAGTTTGTTCATTTTAGATTTCTGAGTTCAGGAGCTCCAAGCAGTAGCTGATTCTGATGAGATGAGATTTTGTTCCGAAAACACACGTGGATCTAATTCAAGCTAAGTGATTTCCGAGGTTCACTTTTATAAGGGAGGAACATAGTCATGGAGGGCTTTGAAATTGAGAATGAGGATTTTATAATTCAGGCATTGGCAGGTCAGGAGCTAGTTTGCTATGTCAGCAAACGCAGCGGTGATTGGTACGGTTTCATATATTTAGATGAGGGAAACATAAATATTTGTCCATAGGTAGAACGTTTGAAGGGATCACAGCTGTACCTTGCTCTGCTCACAGGCAACAGTGAAACTAAGACTGGATTGCACGGCCCATTTCACTTCTAGTAACTTATTCTGCTATCCCTCAAAGACATATTACAAAACCCATGCATATGTTACCTTAGAATAAGCAGCATTTCAGTCTGATTTATCAGGATATGACCTACATCACTACAGATAAACCATAAGTACGCAAGGAACTGAGCACAGCCTTGAAATTTCACAGGAAACATTGAGTTGGGAAAGAGGGGAAATATTGAAAGAAGTCATCACAAAAAAGGGGAAAATGCAGGGAAAAATTGGCTACTCTGATAGTTTCGGTTTGCGGGTCAATTATTGAAAGCTTCAATAGACATGAACTATTTACTAACCTTCCTTTGTGGGAGCTGATTGCAGCACCTTCTGTTCTTATATCAGATTCCCAGAGTGAGCAATCTGTCCCTTTCTGGACAATAAAACAACCTGTGAGGGAATCGACATTCAAACAAAGAATTCAGAAGCAGCAGAGGGAAAACGTTCAGAGAATTATTCAATTTTACTGAATCCGAGTAATCCTATCACGGCTCCACATTAAAGTTTAGGGAAAACATTCATTATCTGCAATGAGGAACAAGCCTGAGTTATGTTTTAAATGGAATGGTGAGTGGAGGTTGTAAACCTTTTTTATCTAAATTACACCTGCGTGTGATTTCCGTGCAAGATCTCACAGAAACGGATCAAATAAAGCTCCAAGTGTGGGGTTTCTGATTTGAGAGTTTTGAAAAAACAAGAAACTTTGATGTTAGGGAATTGAACCGGAATCAACTGCTTCAAAAGCCAAACCAATCACCACTATACCAACAGTGATGAACCCGGTACTTTCACAGTTGCAAAGTCTCCCAAGGCACTTAAGAAGAGCGTTATCGTTAAAAGTAAAGCTGTTGCTCAGGTACGGAAGGAGGAATTTGGTCTGGTGACAAAAGTTTTCTCCACGAGGTAGGCTTCAAGGAGCTTCCTGAAGACGAGAGGGAGCTGGAGAAGTGGATGGGTTTAAGGAGGGAGTCCAGAATTTTAGACCAGGTCAGCTGCATGCACGGTTGTCAATGTTGTAGAGATTAAAATCTGGAATGAACAAGATAGCAGAAGAGCAGGAATCTGGAAGGATTGTTGGGCTGGAACAGGTTACGGAGAAATGAAGTCATAGATAAATTTTAAAGTAAGGTGAGGGTTTTAAAATTGAGGCATATGCGGGGTAGGAGCCAGTTTTGGTCAGCGAACACGGGGGTGATTGGTGAACTGGACTTGTTTCAGGAGAAGTTCCAGGCATCAAACCTTTGGATGGGCAGAGGTATATATAAGGTGGAAGATGGGATGCCGGCCAGGTAAACACTGGAATAGTCAAGCCAACAGTGAACAAAGGCATGGATGAGGTTTTCAGCTGCAGATGAGCTGAGGCAGGTTCGCACTTGGTCGATGATTAGGATGTTCAAGTACTATGTTTTCATCTGATAACAGCCTGCCAGTCTGCCTAATATCTTTCAGTTTTCCAGTGACATTAGGATTAAAATTGAGACAGTGTCAGCCATTATTGTTCAATATTACAATTGTTACTATATCTGTATCTCTGATACATTTTGTCACTGCGAGACTTTTGACATTTCACTGTAATCAGAAGCTGAACAAAATGTCCCAGACTGTGGCCAAGGACTGAGAGCCTTTAAAGCTGAAATTTGCCCATTTAAGTCGCCCAGTTGGGATCATTCCCAGCAGGATCTTTTCTGTTCATGAACCATTAATATCAATAATTCCTGGCACTGGGTTCAGTGAGAGGGATGAAGGGTCAGTGAACAGAGCGAAGTGTCACAGTTGTTCTGTTCCTGACTCTCCAGCTCATGGTCTTTCAGTGAAGACTCGGTCACCCAGGGAATGTGTTGTCCCCAATTCCACCCGATTCCCGTCTTTTAACGCTGAGTGAACTGACAACTGTCAGTAACTCCAGTATCGGGATCCTGGTGAATTAATTGTGGTTCAGTGTTTAGACAACACAATAACAAACAAGGTTTATAGAAAATATCAGAGCTCAGATTCAGGAGGGGGTGTGAATCGTGGGCAATGCGCGCTGTCTACTTTCTGATTCAGGTCCTTGAACGTTAAGCCAAAATAAATTATACTTATTGCATTGTTGATGTTATGGTCAAATGGCCCAATAGCTGAGGCGTTTTACTTCCCGTGTCATGCAAGCTTACCAGAAGCTTGTCGGTTGGAGTGCTGCAATTTGACCTATGATCACTTCAGTCAGATAAATTGCTGTGTACAGAAGTTCTCGCACACTTTCTGTGTATAATTTATTTTTCTAATTCTCTCGGTAAAAACTCAGGCCTTAACTCTTTGACGGTGGCACTGGTTTCTAGATTCCCAGTCAGCGGAAATAGTTTTGAGCTTATTTTCCTTGCTCAAAGTTACAAAAAATTGTATCGAATCCTTCCTGCAATCACGAGGAAGGACCTCGGTAAAGGGACAGTCAGTGTGTTAAATGTAGGGACTGAGCTGTGGCTTGGTGTCGGGAATTGAAGATGGTTACGGGAGAGTTCAAGAGACAAAGAGATTTACAGAGGAAGAAAAATGAATGATTGGCGAGGAGGAAGAGAGAGGAATGTGAATGGCCTTCACCAGCTTTCAAATTTTATTCAATGAAAGATCAAAATAGAAAATAACCTCTGTGCCAAGGAGCTGCTGATAGTGCAGAAAGCAGAAAATAGAGCTGGGATTAGGAGAATCATCGTGTTAACTGAGGAAGAGGCAATGGGATAAAAAAAGAAATGTTGCGAGGGGGCGGGGACGAAAGGCAGGATCGTGAAATTCTGCCGTCAAGGAGTAATGGAAATAAAAGGAAAATACGTTTAATATATTAATAAAATTGTGGCAGAGTTTATAATGTAAGTTACTCTGTCATGTTACAGTCACTGTTTACAAGATGCGCGTTTACTGACAGATTACTAATGAATTCTGCCCCGTTAGTCATTACTAAATCGAGTGTGGCTGGTTCCTCTAAGTTTCAAAGTTCGTTCTTTCAGCAAGTTGTACTAGTTTCAACCTACCAATTCACTAATTTCACTGAAATTACAATTCAGCCCAGTTGAAATGAAAGAGCCAGCTTCGTGTGTTCACACATATAGGGAACGGTCGGATGACTGTTGGTGTGAAGGGCCTTTGCTCTCTAAGAATAAAATATTCCTGGATCTCAAAAACCAAGCGCTGACCCTGTATCTCCCTGCCACTGAGACGAAATGTTTTTCTGTAATCTGTCCTGCATATCAACCGATGTCAAGGACATTTCCAATTTTGAGTGTTTCTTCTTGTAAAGATAATAGAACTATGTCTACTCAACATCGGGGAATTGAGCCACGGTCGCCTGTGTGACAGGCGGGGATACTAACCACTATACTAATGAGGAATTGCTTAATTGTGCTACAGAGTAGAGAAATCTGGGGTTAACTTCACTCAGTAACAAATGAAAATGCTGAAGTGGCACAATGTGGGAGTGGAGGGGTTGCGGGCTTCCTTCAGTTTTCTCAGAGACTGGAAAGATGACCGGGTACTTTATCTGATTGAACCCACTGTTCTTCAATTGCAATCAGGAAATTATGATGCATAATAACCCATAAATTGATAGATTTGTTGAATGAAAGAAATTGAATTGTCCTCCAATGAGCACCTTCATATCGTGAAGCATTCCTCTTTTGTGTAGTGTCTCGGTTTATCAGTGGGAAAATCTGACAGCCAGTGAGATCTGCGGATGTCATATTCACACTAAACTTCCAGGGAAGTTGCCAATATGGGGAATTGTCAGTGAATACGCGGCACACACCTGTTCACAATCATGCACACGACTGACGAAAAAATGTAAATCCTGCACCTGCAGTGAAAGTCCAGCAGAATTTGGAGACAATGAAAATGTCTTCAATTCAGGTTATCTGTTTTGTTGCAAATCCTGGCAAAATAACACTTCTTCTGACCGCAATTTGGGACTTTTAATTTTGATAGGGATTTATTTATCCTCTTGAATCATCTCCCGACCAGGAACCCAAGGAGGGAACAAAATACTCAAATTTTAAAATGAAACGTGAATATATTGATGTTCACCCTGCAGTGACGGGGAGATCCCCACTCTTATTGTGTCCAGCCTGCCTCTGGGCCGCCGTCTTGCATTTGTGCAGCAGCTGTTTATTATTCAGTTCAGCTGTCTCTTCCATCACTGGCTCTCCATTCTGTCGATGGTGCTGTCTCATGAACTCAGCGAAGGTAACGCATTCACTTATTAAATTCAGAAGACAAAGACAGTTTGAGTGAAACATTTGGTCCCAGACCAAGCATTTACTTCACCAGCCAGCCACCCCTGAGAACTACATGCAACACATTTTCTTGCTGTATAAATGCTTTGCTACTGGTTGATATATGCACTCACCTTTGTCAGCCTCAATAGCCTTCAAGGGTAAAGGCCGCATCCCGTCTGCTGTAGAAGCTTAACCCCTGCAGTTTGAATTCGGTAGTGCATCGCTACTGAAGAGTCGATGTACCAGACGGCTTACAACCAGATTTCTCTGTTCCAAATTTTTCAGGGTCTTCAATTGTTCAGTTGCTACCAAAAACAATTGACGATGTTGCAGTTCCACTTTCTCTTGGCCACGGTTCTGAAAGTTACGTCATGAATTTGAGCCCCTGATAGTCTGATGACTGCATGTGTGTGTTGCTACAAATGGGATGTGGAAACTGGACATTGTGCTTTCATTTCTGAGTGAATAGTAGTTGCGTCATATCTCCACTCCCATCTCCATTCTTGTATCCTGCCTCTAGGAGGTATCCTTTGTGTGAAAATGGTTTCTTGTGGGCCGTGGATCTGTGCAATTTCGGCTTGCATGAATGGTTGATCGGCAGTTGCCCCTTGAGATCTGCCATAATGCTGGGAATGACTGCTGGACTTCTGCAGAATTCAAAAAGAAATGTTTCAATGATTGGTATTAAACCATCATAAACTGCGAATCAAAGCTTAATTGTTGAGATTTGTCATTTAAATGTCCAGTCTGCAGACAAGAATCACTCATTGGCATCTCTAAACATCCAAGTTTCTAGGCTGAGGTCCGCAGGCCACTATATGCCTTACAGAGTGGTGGAATAAAGAATTTTTACATTATTTCAAATGTGACGTCTCTGACAAGTTCGGTATTCCGATCCCTTGAGAATGGTTAAGAGTCAATCACATTTCTACAGGCCAGACTGGGTAAGGACAACAGATTTCCCTTATTAAGATTTCCCTTAAGTTTGTGTCCCTATTTTTTTTTTAACAACAGTCGATTATATCCTATTGTGGGTCCGTGTTATTCAGATAAGATATACATCCCAGAATTTCTCAACCAATTTTAAATTCGATCAGCTGCCAGATTTGGATTTGAACCTTAAGCATTCACCTCTCTGGGTTACTAATCCAGTGCCATGACCAGAGCATATGTTAATGACTCGGATTGAGGAATTTAAAGTCCTATAGACAAATTTGCAGATTACATCAAAATAGGTGGGAAAGGAAGTTGCAATGAATAAATAAGAAATTTACAAATAATTATGGACAGGTTAGGTGAACCGGCCAAAATTTGGCAGATTGAGTATCACGATGATAAGTGTGAGGCTGTCCGTTTTTGCCGGAAGAATGACAAGACGACCTATTATTTAAATGGAATGAAACTTCAGAACGCGTCATTTCAGAGAGGCCTGGGCGTCCAAATGCATGAAAAGCTGAAAGGTACTGTGCAGAAAAAGCAAATAATAAGGCAGGCAAAGGGAATTTTGGCATTTATTAATAACGGAGTGGAGAATAAAAATATGGAAGTTTGGTTGCAACTCTACAAGGCGTTGGTGTGACCGCACCTGGAGCACTGTGCACAGTTTAGATCCGCTTATTTGAGCAATGATGTAATTCCATTGGAGGCGGTTCACAGGAGATTAACTAGATTGATTTCAGAGTTGCGGGGCTTTTCTAATAAGGATAGTTTGAGAAGTGTAGGCCCTCACCCGCTAAGGGTTAGAAGGATGATAGAACATCTAATTGAGTATAAAAGGTGCTAAAGGGGATATACAAAGTAGATGTGGAGCGGATGTTTTCCCTTGTGTGGCATGCCAAATCGAGAGGCCATAGTTTCAGGCTAAGGGGTGATAGATTTAAATCAGATATGAGGAGGAATTACTTTTCTCAAAGGATAGTGAAAGTCACCCCCACAGAGTGCAGTGGATGCATGATGCTTCATACATTAAATGACGTTTTAGATAGACTTTTATTCCATAACGGGTTCAAAGGGTATGGAATGGGTGGGAAACTGGTGTTGAGGCCGAAATTAGATCTACACGGTCGTTTCGAATGGCGGGACAGGCTCGAGGGGTTGAATGTCCTACTACTGCTCCTAGTTCATACGTCCATATGTGCTTATATTCTTATGTTTTCCTCTTTCCACTGTTCTGCTGGTGCAATTTCTCCAGCACAAACAGATGCATTTGGCGGATGATCCAGGTCTCACAGCAATCTCGAAGCGCGATTACAACAACAGCGTTGTTGGTCTTGCTCAAACTGTAGACCTTCCTGCAAATATCTGGGAAGCTGAGGTCCTAGCTAATACATAATGATAATGACGGAGTAGGGGATATGCCGGGCCATGAACTTACAGATTGTGGTTGAAAACACATCTGCTGTTGTTGATGGCCCACAGTGCCGTATAAATGCCCTTGATTTGAATTGTTAGATGTGTTAGAAATCTATCCCATTTATCAAGATGTTAGTGTCACACAGCACAATAGATGGTATCCTCAGGTTGAAGTGAAGAAAGTTGGTTTGTGAAGGATGACTCTGATGTCAATATTTGTTCAATCATTAAGTTGGTTTGTGAAGGGTAACATTTAACTCAACATTTGCTCAACTTATTGCCCGCATTAATTATTATGATCATCTGATTGTCACCACTATCCTTCTTGTCATCTTCAGTTCCTTGAAACGTGGATGCCATCGGACAGGATTCATGATTTGTGTGTGCACTGGTGTCTAACCAGCCCAACCCCGGGGCCAAAGTTCTTCATGAGGAGAGGGTAGCAATTTCTCTGAGGAAGGGGATACATCAAGTTATTGTTCTGTTCTATCGTCTTCCATGTTTGTCGTTTCTCCACAGCAGAGCTCATGTGGTCAATCTGTGACTGCACTGAACATTATTGGATGAGGCACTGCCATATGGCATCATTATCAGCAGCCTCCTCCCATACAAATCGATGTCTGTTTTGCCCTCTTTTGAATGTTGCCTTAGTAATGCCCTTAAAATATTTTTCTGCCCTTGTTGAGTCTTGCAGACTTCGTCAAACTTTCAACGAGCTTCTGCTTCAGAAGTTGTTAAATTGACATGTGAATACATTTTCCAGACCGGTAGAGCTGATATCACATGGCCAGAGTTGTGATACTGGATGAATTGTTCTCCTGGGGGATGCTACATATCTTCACATTTCTCATCACTTTACATTAAACATCCTGTAGAGACAGCACTGGTGGAATTTCTGCAGCATCAGAAGTTACCTTTGGCAGGTGACTCAAGTCTCACAGCCATCTTGAAGGGTGCTGACAACAACAGCGTTGTTGATCTTGCTCAAAATCTCAGACCTTCTTACAAAAATTTGGGAAGCAGAGATCCTACCGGAAAACTTCAGCAATGTCATCATTATTCCACTGCTTAAGATGGGTGATAAATCAATCACTGTGAACGAGCGGGACATGTCTCTTCAGTACACTCTGAGGAGGATTCTCACGTGAATCCTCCTGAATCCACTTCTGCTTGTCAGTGAATTCATCCTTCCGGGGATCCACTTTGGATTCTGGCCATCCGTGTGTTAACACAACATGATATTTGTCTCTTGGCAAATCCAAGACAAGTGCTCAGAAAAACACACGGCATTTTATAATCAGTCAAAAATCTTTGGACCAATAAAGTGGGGAGCCCTTTGGAAGTTCTCCCGGAGACTTTGGAGTCTAGTAAAAATGTCTTGAAATGTAGTCAGCGTTGTAATGTTGGAGGAGAGACAGCTCTTTTACACACAACAAGATCCCACGAACAGATTATCAGTTTTTTTGTCATGTTGATTGCGGGAAGTGTTAGGGGGAGGGGGACAAATAAGGATCAGAATTCTGGAGAGAGCTCCCATGCTCGTCTTTTACACAGGGCCATGATATATTTTGCAACAACCCGAGCAGGCGGCTAAGACCTCATTTACCCTCAAAGCAAAATACTTGCCCGTCAGTGGACATCAGTTGAGGTCTGTGACCGGAGGGAACATCATTCTCCACTAAACACATTGCTAAAACTAATCGCGTCACCAACCCCTTGTATTTGCTGATCTGCTTTACCTTCATCAGAGAACAATTAACGGTTAGTCTCTGACTCAAAAACTGCTGAACGTCTATAGTACACTTGAGATTTGGGCTTAATACATTCTGAAATCGCAGAATCGGAAAAAATGTCCAGAATGAATGGACCTCCTATTTTCCATGGTTCCTGTGGTTTCTTTGAAAGAGCGACTATATGTCGTCCCTTTTGTCTGCACTTTACCCGTAGTTCTCATAAACCCCACCTCCACACCTGCCAGTAATCTTCCAATTTCCATTTGAAACGTGCTATTGAATCAGCTTCCACCATGTCTTCAGGCAGTGTATTCCAGATTCTAACAATTTTATATAAAAATATGATTTTTTTTCTGTCCCCTGGAATTATCTTACCAATTGTTGTAAACATTGTTACTGGTTGTTGTTCCAGTGTAAACAGATTCTCCTTACTCTCTCTAAGCTGCACATTAATTTGATACCTCTATTCAATTCCACTGTTCTAAGTAGAAAAAGTCCAGCTTCTCCACTCTCCCCATGGAACTAAATTATTTTTATCTCTGTAACCATTCCAGTGAATCTCCTCTGAAATTCTCCTATTCCCTGAAATCCTTTCTAATATGTAGTGAGAAGATTTAGGCACAAATCCTGAGCTTATGAATATCCAGTGATGTATGAAATTTCAACATAGCTTCTTGCTTTTGTGCTCTCTGCCTTTATGTATAAACAAATACACCCTCAGTACATTCTTAACAATCTTATCAACTTGTTCTCGCAGAGATAAAGAAATGCACACACGTGTCCTTTCTGTTCCTGCACAATGTTTAAAATTGTACATTTTAGTTTAAAACGTCTCTCCTCATTCCTCCTCCCAAATGTTTCCTTCACACGTTCCTGAATTAAATTTTCATTCCCCATGTCTCTGCATTTCGCAAATCTCAGTATATTTCCTGAAGTTTATGACTATGCTCCTCACTGTTTACATTTCTGGATTCTTGTAATCTGCAATTATGGACATACAAAATACTAGGCCATTAGGCTCCTCGAGACTGCTCACCATTCAATAAGATCATGGCTCGTCTGTTTGCTTTTCGAATTCTACATTCTGATCCAAATGTGATAAAATCTGAATCAATTGCCTAACAAAATCTGCATGAAAGTGACTCAGCATCCCTGTCTCCATTGCTGTCGGCGTCCTGAGGCAAAGATCCGAAGTCAGTGAAAACTGAGAGAAACCAAATCCTCCTTATCAATGTCAGAAAAGGGAGCAATCTCATTTTAGAACAGTGCCCCCTGGTTCTTGAAATGATGTCTTTCACAAAGAATCCGACGATATTTAGGTCTACCATAAAGAGCAGTGGTCAAGTTACCGAGACCTAACACACCACTGTACATTCCTCTCCAGTCTGAATAACTTTTCCCGCTGATAATTCTCTCTACGCCAATTGTGTATCCAATCTGTCACTGTCCCTTTAACCCATGAAATTCAGTTTTCATTGCAAATCCCTTAAATGGCACTTGGTCACATTTTATTCACATAGATATCATTATGTTAATTTTCCTGATCAACCCTCTCGTTACTGAGGGAAAAAAAATCATTATCTTTATCAGATAAGACTTATCATTATCATGCTCGTGCTTCTGGTCATTTATGAACCTGTTTATCTGAAAAAGAAACAAGTATTTCTGCCAGGATTATGGTCTGCTGAAATTACCCCATTGACGCCATTATTATGACAACTCTGTTGTAGCAGAGTTAGTCCCTATTTCCTTCAATATACAACAGGGGACATTTACAACAATCAGGGCCTCTGGCACCAATCCCAGGATTGAACGTTTTTGGTTGGTCCGTCCGCTATTTCCATCATTCCTTCCCTCAGCCGCCCTCATACATCGCACACCGACCAGCTAAATATTCTACTTCATTGTTGTATAAAAACGTGCTGGATTGAAACGAGTTAACTCAACCTGTTTGTTCAGTGATTGTGAGTAATATTAGTCTACATGGGGCTTAATTGTGTCACTGGGGTGCTTCCCCTTTCTATTAATAAGGGACATATTTCAACGCATTATCACATAGCGTCCGCAGGAGAATCATCTCCGACACCAACAGTGATCAGCGTCACCCGTGAGAGGGAGAGGGGAGATCAGAATCTGAGAAGAACAGGTATGAATGTTCCAACAATGGATCAGAATCTGACAGCAACAGATTGGAATGTTACAAGAATGTACAGAAGTTTATCCTGGGCGCTTTACTCGCTTTCTACATATCATGATCGTTTCTCAGGAGCTGATCGCATCTATTACTTTATTTGCGTTGTTCAAGGAGGTTATTATCCCATTCTGGCTCTTGTTGGTTTACCTAGTAAGTTTCTCAGCCCAGTTATTTATTCTATAAACCACATTTAACTTGATTGATGTACTTGAATTGTGAATTTTGGAAAGATTGTCTTCAATTTCAGTCAGAAATGTCGCTCCCTATACACTGAATCTGAGAGCGAACCAGCTTGTCCAGAACATGTGTGATCCCTTTGGGCCTGAGGTGATTAGTGGCCCCTTATTCTCTCCATTCCCAATCCTTTGCAATACCTTCTCCATAATATCATCCATCACCATCTCTGCCTCAGCCCAGCAACTGAATAAACCCTCACCTTTGTCTGAACCCAGAATCGACTATCCCAGCGTTATCATGGTCGTCCTCCCACTTACAACCCTTCATAAGACCCAACAAATCCCAAACTACCTTTTGCATATCCTAACTCACACCAAATCCATTTCACCCAGCACCTCTTTTCTCACTGAACTACTTTGCTTCCTGGTCTCGTATCACCTCAGTTATAATAATCTCATTTTGACGATATGATCCCTTCATGCCTAACTCCTGTGACTAAATCAAATCGCTCTGTTAGTTTTGCATATTCTTGCAAATTGCTCTGCTGAAGTTTTAGTCAATATAATTACAATATGAATATAATTCACACTATATCTCCCCATGGCCATGATTCTGGTCTTTGTAGATGGTCACAGTCATTGTTGCCAGACTTCTGAAGCTCAAACAATTAAATGCTGCGGGAGGCCCTGTCATTGACTTCCCAGCGTCTCCCAAATGGTAATGCATGTAGGACAGACGGTTTCAGCAGCTTTGATACATGTAACACGGATTGTTCCTGGCCGTTGAATGTCTGCATTACTCACTCTCAGCTGAACATTTTTTCCGCAACACAGCGAACCACCACTAGTGCTATCTTAAAGGACTAGGCACAAAACCTACAGTTGTGGGGAGTTTGACTGAATTCTTTAATTGAAATGTTCATGGAAGTGGTATTGATGGTATTCTCTAGCTCACTATTTAGTGAGCTGCTGCTTACTTCCAGGAAGGACAGCGTGTTTGGTAACTGAACTTTGGAAGAGCTATGGGGATAGGAGTTAAAGTGCACCTGAGTCTGTAACATGACCAACAAATGGAGAGGGGAAGCTCTTTAAACATGAAGGAGGGGGCAGTTGTGCCCAACCATCTGCAGTTTTTCAAGAACACTTTTCCAACCTTCATCTAATCCAGGAGCAGAGCGTGAGGCAAACCTAAATCAACAAGGAAGTGCTGAAGGAACTTTTCCATCCACTTAAATGTAACTGTGAACATCATAACAGGGTGAGGAAGGTACTGTCAAATGCCATTTACATCACTGCTTCATTGAACTTCAATGGATTGGGAACTTTCCTGAAAGGATGATCTCAATCGATTTGTCCAGCAGGTGACGGAGACCAAGCATGCCGGGTGAGATGAATACATTGATTTTTTACCCTCAGCCAGGAGGAGCAGGATTATAATATCCATGGTTTTCCCAGCATAGTGGGATCCTGATGCTGAATATTGCTCTTAAGAGTCCCCTTGCCAACGTGGAGACATGCAGGAACAGCAAAATCTCTTACCCCATTAAACTACATTTCCTGTGTGCCCATGCACAGTACATGTTAGTGAATGTTCGCTATCCGAACAATAGCCACGAAACCCCCATTCTGAAGCATTCGGCCATTCCCTCCGTCTTTTGATCTGTTTCATAACTGAAGCGTGGTTTCTCGGGGATGAATTCTGCAGCCTCGGTATGTGATTCAAAACACCCACACCCTCGTCAATCCCCATCGCCAAGCAACAATCTGAAAATAACACGTCTAGAGATTACAATTATCAGTGTGACGAATCAATGCTTCTGATTCCTGAACTGCCGAGTGTCACCACCATACCACCCCCCACCCACTGCCCACCCCGTGCACGCTGCGGCAGGTGGTGAAGTTCATGGAGTTCTGCTGCACTCTTCATGTCATCTCCATTATGAGGATTCAGGTGTTGTCACCAGAAATACAGAGGGTACTTCATGGGGAGGAGACCGTGGCAGATGAGATATTTTATGGACGCTTTCGACCCGGACAGACTGTTGGAGTGCGCTTGCTAAGACTTTGATTCCCATTGGACAACTTCCCTTTTTCATCATTGTTCCCCCATTCTCCACTGTTAAATCCATCTGATACGCCAGTCACCGCTTCCCCTTGGCCACTATCCTGTTAAAAAAACCAGCAACAAAAGCAAGATGATTCGCATCTTTATCCAAGAGTGCAATCGAGCAAGACAAGGAGAGTAGATAGTTGCGAGCACTACCAACTGGATATTCTCCTCCAAGTCACTCACTACCCTGACTTCAAAATATAACACTGTTCCTCAATGTTGCTGGGTCAATATCCTGGAACTCCCTTCCTAACTGCACTCTAGGTGCACCTACACCACATGGAATCCAGCAGTTCAAGAAGGCAGCTTTTCAATGGGAACTAGGTATGGGCAACAAATACTAGCCCAGCCAACAAAGCCCTCATCCCGTGAATGAATAACAGAAAATACTTTCACTAGGCAGCATTACCAGAAGGACAGACGTGTTCTCTGTAACAACCTCTTGATGGGTCAATAGTGAAACTACAGAAGGGATCACTCCAGAGATTCAGTCAAGAATGCAGAATGTTTAGTTTGTAAGATAAATGGAATAACATCTATTGAATATATTCGAAATTTACCCCCATACTTAATGTCTTTATTCTGTCGAGAATGATGAACTTATTCAGCTTCGAACTTAGAAACTAAATCATGTCTAATTTTAACTTTGCACTCAACAAAGGTGTACATGGCTAATTTTCGGTAAGTCCTCCTTATTTCTTTTCGCTTTTTCAAAATGTGCTTCAATTCAATTTCACCACTAAAACATAAACAAATAACCTATTAAACCCGCCATTGGTTCAAAATCTGGTTCCGATACTTCAACCTCCCAGGAAGGTCTCTACAGCCCATAACTTCCAGAGTATGGCATATGATTCTACATTGCTGCATGCTCCATAACTTGGGATTTTGAAGGAGTCTGCCACTGGAGATTGAGGAGGGCGAGGAAAGGATCCTTACCTCGAATGATTATGAGGAGGTAACTTGGAAGGAACATGAGGAAGGTAATGAAGAGGTTGGTAGTAAGGAAGTAAGGCCACTGGAACGACCCTGGTGATAAGATGCATGGCGTGACCAGTGATGCATACAGGAGCCCATGAAGGTCTTCATCATGACCAGTGAATGTTTAGTCCAGCATCGCTTCACTTGATTGCTGCTGTGGAAGAGGATAAACCAAGGCAAGGAAGAAAGTGGAGGATTTCCAAAACATCAAAGACACGACATTGTATCATCATGTTACAGATGAGGGTATTTTTATGGATACAACACACAAGCTGTCGGAGAGAAAATGGTAAAACATCTTGATGGTAACGCACCTTGACTTCGACATCTTATTCAAATATTTTGAATTATTCATGTAAAGTATATTTTTTTATTATTCATGGGATATGAGTGTGTCACTTGCAAGGCCTATATTCGTTGATAATCTGTAATCATCCTTTAATTGTTTCCCTTGCTGAGCCATTTAAGAAGGCAGTGAAGAGTCTACCACATTGCTGCAGTCCTAGATTCATCCGGGAAAGGATGGCAAATTTCCTTCCTTAGATGACATTGTAGAAACAGATTGTTTTTTAATAAAAAGATCGATGATGGTTTCACTGCCACCATTACTGAAACCATACTTATATTGCACATTTACTAATAGCATTTAAATTCCACCAGCTGCCATGGAGGAATTTGAACCCATGGCCAAGAGCATCAATTTGAATGCCTTGATTACTTGTTCAGTGACAATATCTCCAAGGCTTCACCAGATAGATGTTACATGTATTTCTGAAAATACATAATTTAATTAAACACCACTGTGACCAAATTAGTGCTCTAACTACCGCTGTTTCCAGCACTCATGGATATTCCTAATGTTGTATTCAACGTGTTCCCTTGGAGGAGGTGCAGACAGGCAGCTCACCTCTGTGGCTATATGACTGTAAGAATCATGATGGTCTGCCTCGTCGTTCAGCAAACCTCGTCGTTGGTACTCTCCCTGTGATTGCACTACCTGCATCTCTGCAGGGGCAGCTCACTCACTTGGATCCGGGTGTCAGATATTGCTTCTGTCTGAGGGATAAATGAATCAGAGGGGAGTGAGATTCCCTCAAATTTCATCTGTCCCTCACCCACTTTTTCCAATCGCACAGCCTTAGGGATAGTGCCCCGTTGGTTGGATTGGCAGGGCAGCTGGGGCACTGCTGGGATCGCCTCGAGGTACTGATCTTCCACCAATGAGGTAGTCATGTTCAGGGCCCTTAGCTCAACCCCCACTATTGCAAAGGAGCTGGTGCCAGAGCACAAGATATCTTACACTTGCTACATGGACTCACCACGAGGTTGGCCAATATCTCATGGTTCCTCATCATGGGCTCACCATACCAGCAGCAAGATCTAAGTCATGATCATCATGAGCTCCACAATTCAAAGCGGATGAGGCCTCAACGCTTCAGGGAACTGAGTCTGGTGGCATGCATATCTACTGCTCTGTTTACAAATACTGAATCCCAAACTGAGACTCCAGAGGCTCTCTCTCACTCTCCCGAGGGCCAGCCATTTCTGTTTCAGCACTCCCTGCTCCGGTGGGAACAATGAATAGAAATCTCTGCAGATGAAACCTCCTCCTAGCGCTGATGCTGTGCTCATCAAACTGTCGTCCCCAAATTAGGTTGGCACTTGCACCCACTGCCGCATGAATCTCTGGGCTGTTGCGTGTTAAATGCAATGGCAGTGATGGTCTTTATTAAAGCATGCCTACCTCCTCCTCATGATCGAGTCCTGACTTCTCTCGGGGGCTGAGAGGAGGTTGGGAGAAGGGTGTGGTGGGACTGGAGCTCTGGGTTTTGTGAGAGACACACAAGGCAGCAATGAGTTGAGTTGAAGCAGATCATCCTCTTTCTAAGTGGCTTTCTTCCTCATCTCTCTTGGCATTTGGTTTATGCCTATCACTGTCTTCCTGGCTAAAGTAAATCATAACTTGTTACACATTACCAATCCCGCCCGAGTTTCCATTCCAAAACCAGTTTCCTTCACTGCCCCCACCGACCCCACCCCCCCACCCCCCCCACCGCCGCTCACTCCCAAACCCACCCCCTGACCCCTCAACTGCCCGCTGCACGACCTGCGCAACTGCATCAGCTACAGGCCCAGATTAAGCTTGGAGGGTGGACTTGCTGTCACGCACACAATCCGAATGTTATTCTGGCAACGTGCATTGCCCTCTCCTCCACAGGATGAATAACACCACCCCTATGTTCTCTGTAGCTCTTGTGCATTGTAAGCCCTTTTCTCCTGCAAGGAAAATTGTAAACGGAGCTCCAGCATCTCAGCGAGTCACATTGATTGGAGATTCCTCCCTGATGTCTACAGTTCATTCTCCTCAATGGCATCCTCCATCATTGACTTTGTTTGCTTTACTTGGCCTTGAGCACAGCTCCTGTCGTCCTTTTGAACGTCATGTATCTTGTGTCCACACCTGGTCTGCAATAGTGAATGCAGATTTTCTAGGTTGCAAGCCCAATAGGGGCATCTCACTCATCTTGGATGATGAAAGAGGCTCACTGAAGCTCTTTCGACACCGTATCCAGGTTGGCCGAACTCCACTACCTTCTCCCAAGCAGCATTTTTGGTGGCTGGAGAGAATTTTGGCCCTTCAGGGAACAGTATGTGCCTGTGTCAGTCTACACCTCTCAGAAGGAGGGCCAGGCTCTACTCCATGAATCAGAGTGTAGCTGCCTCCTGGACCTCTGAAGGGAGCCTTGAACATTCAGGGAACAGAATCTCCTGCTATGTTTCTACCTCTGTCAGCTGGATATCCAGGCCATGCTCCATGCAGCAGGGTGCTGCTTCTCCCCGGAACTCCTGACATCTTCATTGGTCTGCCATCTAGGGATAAGGGTATACACTTATTATGGTCAAGATGCGTGTTATTCATGCAGTTCCAATCATGAATCTCGTGAGATGTATTGTCAGTGAGTAGGGAGGTGCTTCTTCGTGTGCTGTATGAGAAAATGTTTGGTGTGACACAGGCCGGGGTCCTCAGTATTGCCTCATAAGTGAAAGGTTAGCAATTCATTTCCCACATCACCAATCAGATAACTCATGAAATTATTTTCTTCATAATTTTCTGTTTTTTATCGAAAATTAGGTTTACTGAGTGGGTTTATTTTCTGTCTGTGTCTGTGAATTAATTACATTTTGTAGTCAAGCAGACATGCAATTTGAAGTTATAAACAAATGTATGGTGTAGACGTGTCTTTAACATGCTAAGGAATAAATGTGCTTGGGGGCATAGCACATAAGGGGTAAAGTAAATTTGCAGTTATACGTAGTTGCTATTAACATTTTGTTTTCGAAGGGATCTCAGTCTGTATACAAATAGCCAGTCAAGATAGCCAAGTTGCGTGTTTATTTGTCTCAAGGTTTATTGACCGCACATAGTAAACTTGGAAATATATTCATTAGGGGCATTAGGATAAAGTAAAGTTACAAAGACACATGGACACAGTGGAGTTTACAAATTTGAATGGGAGGTCGATGTCGAATGGAGAATGAAGCTCTGCATCAGGAAAAATACATTGTAGGACTGGACAGAAGTGTGAGAAGCCTCCAGCATTTGCACATAAACCTGCAGTCTACAGAAACGGAAGCTGGAAAGAGACATTTTGAATTTCACTCTCTGGAAAATTAGGTTAACTTTTTGGACAGAATTAAGACCAAAATATATTATTTTTACCGTTTCCTTAAATGAAATGTAACTGGGAGTAAGGTTAATTAGGGATTTTAAGTTTTGTAGTTCTGCTTGTGAGTTTAAAGTCCACTCTTTTGCCAATAGATATTCAAACAACAGGCATTGTCTTTTATGGGTGAGCAGGAAAACATTGTTCCATCAGGGTACAGAGTTTAGAGTAGATTGACTGCATTGGAGCTGCTTAGGGGCGCAGCCATGGCTAATGAGTAAACCAAGGCAAATATTATTTAAGGGGGCAGCTGACAAAGAACAACAATGTTTCAGTAATCAGCGAGATGAACAGTAATTACCGGCATTGCAAAGATCAATATCCTCAACCCAGAGAGGCAGAACCCAGAAGCCCAGACTCATGCCCAGGGGACATGAGCTCAAATCCCACCACAGCTGGCGGAATTTAAATTAAATTAATAGAAACTGAATTTGGAAACCAGTCTCAGAATGTTATTTTTATACTTTCATGGGATGTGAGCATCGATGTGTAGGCAGGCATTTACTGCCCACCCCTAATTTTCCTCGTTCTGAGGGCATTAAAGATTCAACCAGAGATAAGGCAGGCGTAAGTGTCTTGAACTCATGGAAGGCAAATTTTGCAGAAATGAGAAGGGACTTGGCTGAGGTGGACTGGAGAGCGCGGCCGGAGGATTAAACAATGGGAAACCAATGGGAAGCACTAAAAAGCACGATCCTAATTGTACAACATACATGTCTCCTACAAAAATAAGTATGGTGCTGTCAAATCTGGAGCCCCCTGATTGTCCAGAGGAATATAGGAGAAGATCCAACAGAAAAAGAAAGCGTAGGATTGGCACAAAGAATTAAGCACTGCAGATAACCTAGACGAATACAGGGAGTGCAGGGATGAAGTAAAAAAGGAAATAAGAAAATCAAAGGGAAGACCTGAAGAAAAGATAAGCAAGTAATGTTAAAGAAAACCCAAAGATAATACACCAATAAGTTAATGCTAAAAGGTTATTTAAAATATTGGGACCTTTCAGAGATTACACCTGTGTGTAGATGCAGAGGCTGTGTGAAGGGTTTTGAATGAATATTTTGTCTCTGCGTTTACAAAGGAAAGGGAGGATTTAGATAACGTACTCCAGGAGGAACACTGCGAGATATTGGACAGGATAGTCGTAAAGATGAGGAAGTACTCGAAGGTTGAAATCCTTGAAAGGTGATAAACCACCAGGGCCAGATGGATAGCTTCCGAGGCTGCTGAAGGAAGTCAGGGAGGAGATAACAAATGCTCTGAGGATGATTTTCCAATCTGCAAATTATACAGGGGAGGTACCGGAGGAATGGAGAATTGCAAATGTAGTTCCGTTGTTTGAAAAGATATCAAAGGAAATTCCAAACAATTATAGGGTGTTAGTCTTACCTCAGTGGTGAGCAAATCAGTGGAATCAATGCTGAGGATTATTTGTCATTTGGAAGGGCATGGACTAATCAGGGATGGTCAGCATATATTTGTTAAAGGGAGGTCTTGCCTCACAAATTTGAGTGAATTATTTGAGAAAGTGACAAGAAGGGTTGATGAAGGTCGTGCAGTGCATATTGTGTACTTGGATTTTAGCAAGGCATTTAACAAGATCCCACATGGCAGATTGAGCAGGAAAATAAAAGCCCATGGGATTCAGGGTAATGTGTCAAACTGGATAAAACGTTGGCTTTTGTAACAGGAAACACAGGTTAATGGTCGAAGGATGCCCCAGTGAATGGAAAGTTGTCTCAAGTGGTGTTCTAACAGGGCTTGGTGTTTGGACCCTTTCTCTTTGTGTGATATATTAACGATTTGGATGGGAATGTGGGAAATTTGCACCTTACACAACAATTGTCCGAGTAATGGATGGTATCAAGGATAGCCATAATCCCAAAAATGGTATACGTTGGGGATGGAGTGGGCAGTAACGTGGCAGAGGTATTTTATCATAGAGAATTATGAGGTCATACATTTAGAGAGGGCAAACATTTACGCAGTATACACAATAAAAGGGGATATACACAGAGGGGTAGATGAAGTGAGCAATATTGGCATATGTTTGCAGAGGTCACCGTAAGCAGCAGTATAAGCAGACAGGGTTGTAAAGAAGGCATATGGAATGCTTTCCTTCAGTGGCAGAGATATAGAATATAAAAGGAACGATATAATGTTGGAATTGGATAAAACACTGGTGAGGCCACAACTTGTTTATTGTGAGCAGTTCTGGTCACCACATTACAGAAAGGACTTAATAGCTCTGGAGAGATTGCGAAAGAGGTTTACAAGAATGTTGCCAGGGTTAGAAAGGTGTAGCTATGAGGAGAGTTTGGCTTGGTTGGGCTTATTGTCCTTAGAACAAAGAAGACTGAGAGATGATTTTATTGCGGTGTGCACAATTATGAAGGGAATAGATAAAGTGGAAAGGATAAAAAATGTTTCCCTTGTTGGAGAATACTAGAAGCGGGGGACATAGATTCAAGATATGTGGCAGAAGGTGCAGGGGGGACATGAGGAAGAACGGTTTAATGCAGAGGGTAGTGTGTGTCTGGAATTCGTTCCCAAGTTGTTGGTCGTGGCAGAAGCTCTAAACTTTTTTTTTAAAGGATATGGATTTGTGCCTTAAGTAGTGTAAGTGCCAGGGTCATGGGACGGGTGCAGGAAGTTGGGATTAGAAAGGGCACCTGCGTGCCCACGGGCTGGCATGGTCAAGATGGGCCCAATGGGCTCTTTCTGTTCTGTAACTTTTCTATGGTTGTATGGTTCTATTGCTGTGGCCCTGGAGTTACATGTAGACCAGACTTTGTAAGGAAAGCAGATTGCATTCGCTTAACGATATTAGTGAACCAAATGGGTTTTTATAACTACCAACAATTTATTCATAGTCATCTTTAGGCTTCTGATTCCAGACTCCTACTGAATTAAAATTCCACCATGTGCCATGGCGCCTTCGCCACCAGTCTCAAAAGCTTTATCCTGGGTCTCTGCATTTACCTAAACACCCTACTGGTTTACAAACTTCCTTGAGGGAAGTTAACCTGCAGTCCTTACATGGTCAGGCCTACACATGACTGCAGAACAAAGCAATATTTTTGACTCCAAACTGCACACTGAAATGGCCGAGCAAACGTCGCAGTTGGGGAAAAGGGGGAAAACTTACAAACAATGGATTTTCGAGCGATACCCACATGCCGTTAAACAAATTAAACAACAATGGCATCGGAGATCTCCGGGCTCCAACCCTGAGCTCACACACAAACGGGAGTCAGAAATCACACCCATATCCCTCGAAGTCTCTCCAAAATGGAAACGTGTCAGGAATTGGATGAGGAGGAGGACAGAGGTTTATGATGTTGGGAATTGGCCAGGGTCGTATTTTTCAAGCCCCAAAAAGAGTTGCCCACCGCACACCCAGGTCTCTCTGTCCCTGCAATTGAGTTAAAAAGGGCCTCTTTAGGTCATACTGTTTTTCATCCTCTTTCCTGCCAACTCTATCACTTCACACTTACTGTGTTAAACTGCATCTTTCAGGTTTCTGTCCATGCACTCCTCCGGTCTTTTACTGCCTTTCACCTTGTGTTTTAATATTCCTGATTTTTCTGCATTTGAAACCTTTTCAATTCCCTCTGTGTACACAAAGCCACGGCATTAACATACGTCACCAGAGTAGTGGGACCAACATTGGCCCTGGAGATTTCCTGGACACTTTATTCTAATATGAAAGGCATCCATTCTCCACTGCTCTCTGCTTTATGTCACGAAGGCGACTTCCAAGTTAGGCTGTCATTCTGCTTTAATGCCATGTGTTTCAATTTTGGACGAACTCTGTGTTATGGCAATTTCTCAAAAACCTTTTGAAGGGGTAGAAAATTGGGGAGGGCAGGGCAGGAGAGAACATAGAATCATCAACTAGATCAAAATCTACTGATTGCGTTTGGCCTGTCGAAAATTTCCGCCCACTGATGTTACGCTAACCGGTCTTCAATTCGCTTTATAACCTCTCCCTAATTTTTGAAATAGCAGGGTTAAATTTGCCACGCTCCAAGCAGCCGGAGCTGTTCCAGAATCAACAGAATTTTGGAAGAGGTCAACCAGCCCATTCACTATTTCTATGGTTTACTCATTTAGTGCAATTGGATGTTGATTATCCGGCCCTCAGAATTTATCAGCTTTCAGTCCCGTTGATTTCTCCGGCAGAATTGTTTCAGTAATACTATTTTCAGTCATTTCTTCCTCCTCACTGGATTATTTGCTCCCCAGTATCCTGGGAACTTATCTGTGCCCTCTTCCGTGAAGACAGAACTAAAGTAATCATCTAATTGTTCTGTCATTTTGTTGTTCTCTGTTAAACATTCTATCACTTTAGATTGGAAGTCGCATTCATTTGCCCTCAAAAATATATTTTTTTACTTTTTACGTACTTTTCAAGGTTTTACGATCTTTTTTATAGTCCTTGCAAATTTAATTTCATGACCTATTCCCATCACCCCCACCCGCCTCCCCCCCCCCCCCCCCACCCCCCCTCCCCCCACACACACACACCTAATCAGTCCCTTGGTTTTCCTTTGCTGCATTCTAAACTATTCCAAATCCTTAGGCTTGCTACTTTTCTATCAACGTTACATGCGTCCACTTTGGATCTAATGTCCTAGTTATTTCTTTTTCTGACAAGGTAAGTGCACTGTTCCTGTACCGTTTTCACGCAAGAAAGGAATGCATTATTTTTGCAATGCATACAGTCAATCCTTAAATACAAACTATTGTCTATCCACCGCCATGCCTTTTAATGAAGCTTCCCAATCTACCTCTAGCCAACTCACTACTCACTGGACTGGAAGGCTCAGACATGTAAGGCTCCGGCCTGCTTTCGGTTCCTGCTCTGTGGAAGTGCCATGCTCCACGGCCTGTGTATCTACAGCTGCATTGGTTACATGAAGAGGAGGTTCAGCTGGGCCATACAATCCCTGGGTCACCTGGGTGGATGACCCCATGATGTGATCTGCCTGATCCTCCGTGCCAGGACTGCGTGAGGGGCCTTGGCTGACTCATGGATGAAAAGTGGAAGCTGGACTCAAATAGAGCTGCAGTGCAGCCCTCTCACTTTCAAACTGCTTGACGCCAACTTGGGAGTCAGCGATGGATTTCAGCCTGTGCAGCAGTGCAGCAGATTCTGAGAGTGTGTGAGTTTCTGTGTGTGCATGTGTGTGAGCGTGTTTGTGAGTATTTGAATGTGCGTATGTTTGTGCACATATGTGCCTTCCCATGTGTGTTTTTGCCTTTGAGTGTTTGCGTTTGACTGGGTGGATGTCTGTGTGTTTGTGGGTATTTTTCAATTTCTACGATTTCTGGATTTCTCTGGCATTTCAGTTTTTATTCCCATCCCTAATTGACCTTATGAATAATGCCTATCTTGTGTGTGCGTGCATGTGTATTTTTGTTGTGAGAGTATTTGTATCTGTGCATATTTGTGCACATGTGTCCGTTCATGTGTGCTTGCTTGCTTTGAGGGTGTGTGTTTGACTCTGTCTGTGTTTGTCTGAGCATTTGCATGTGATAGTACGTGTGTTTGTGTGTCTGTGTGCGAGATGGTGTGTGTGTTCACGTCTGTCCGTCTGTGTGTGTGTGTGTGTGTGTGTGTGTGTGTGTGTGTGTGTATGTGTCATTGTGTGTGTGCGTCAGAGTGTGGGTGTGAGATTGTGTGTCTGTGTGCATTTGTGACCACTTTTGAAATTCATTTCTCTGGTTTGATGTCTTCACCGGCTAGGTCAGCTTTTAATTAACATCCCTAATTGGTTTTGTGAATGATATCTGACGTGTCTGTGCGTGTGTGTGTGTGTGTGTGTGTGCGAGAGAGAGAGAGAGTCTGAATGTGCGTATACTCTAAAGGCTGTTTTTGTGAGTTTATATCTGTCTGTGTGTGTTTGTGACTGTTTGTGCATATGTGTGCATTTCTGTGTGTGTAGTTTCATGTGAGAGTGTGTGTTTGTCTGTGTGTGTTCCTGTGTGTGTGTGTGTGTGTGTGTGTGTGTGTGTGTGTGTGTGTGTGTGTGTGCATTTTTGTAATACATGTTTACGATTTGTGGGTTACCCTGGAAGGCAAGCTTTTTAATTTCCATCCCTAATTCGTTTTTTGAAGTATGTCTATATTCCATGTGTGTGTTTGCATTTGTGTGCGTCTGTGAATTTGTGTGTGAGGACATTTTTTGTGTGTAAGTCTGAATCTAAAGTCTGCTATTCTGAGTTTATATCTGTGTGTGTTTGTGTGTGTGTGTCTGTGAGTATTTGAATATGTGTAAATTTGTGCCCATCTTTGAATTCTTGTGTATGTGCTTGCAAGCGAGACTGTGTTTGAATGTGTTTGTGTGTGTGTGTGTGTATGCGTGTGAGAATGTGTCAAACATAGAAACTTGGAATATAGGAGCAGGAGTAGGAGATTCGGCTCATCAAGTCCGCTCCACCTTTAATTCTGAACATCGCAGATCATTGAACTCAATAGCCTGTTCCTGCTTTCTCCCTATACCCTTTGAAGCCTTTCGCCCCAAGAGCTATATCTAACTCCTTCTCTAAAACATTCAAAATTTTGACCTCAACTACCTTCTCTATGTTGCGAATTCCACAGGCTCACCACTCTCTGGGTGAAACAACTTCTCCTCATCACAGTCCCCGTATCTTCAGGCGTTGACTACTGGTCCTGGAATCTCTCACCTTCGGGAACTTCCTTCCCGCAGCTACACTGTCCCATCGTTTTAGAATTTTATAGTTTTAATTGCGATCCACACTCATTCTTCTGAGCTGCAGCGCATTTAATCATATCCGACTCAATTTCTCGTCATATGTCAGCCTTGCCATCGCAGGAGTCAGTCTGGTAAATCTTCACTGCACTTGCTCTATAGCAAGAACATCGCTCCTCAGATAAAGAGGCCAAAACTGCATACAATATACCAGGTGAGCTCACCAAAGCCCTGTATAATTGCAGTAAGACTTCCCTGCTCCTGTGCTCGTATTCTCTCGCTATGAATGTCAACATAACTTCTTTACCAACTGCTGCAGCTGGATGCTTACCTTCCGTGACTGGTGTACGAGGACACACAGGTCTGATTGTACATTCCCATCTCTCAAGTTATAGCCATTCAGATAATAATTTGCCTTCCTGATTTTGAAATCAAAGTGGAATACTTGACATTTTTCCACATTACACTGCATCTGCCATTCATTTGCCCACACACTCAGCTTGTCAAAATCACACTGAAGCATCTCTGCATCCTCCTCAGATCTCACCTCCTGCCCCGGCCCCCCAACAAACTCCCCCCCCCTCCCCCAATGAGCGTTGTGTAATCTGCAAACTTGGAGATAATACATTTTGTTCCCTCATCCAAATAATTAACATATATTGCGATTAGCTCGGGTCCCTGCACCGAAACCTACGGTCCCGGACTAGCCACTGCCTCCCATTCAGAATAAGAACCGTTTATTCCTGTTCTTTTTTCCTGTCAATCCGTTTCCGATCCATCTCAATTCACTACCTACAATCCCATGCAGTTTAATTTTACCCGCTAATCTCTTCTGTGGGAATTTGTTGAAAGCTTTCTGAAAGTCCAAGTAAACCACATCCACTGGCTCCCCCTCAACTCCAATAGCTACACCTGGAAAAATTCCAGTAGATTTGTGAAGCGTGATTTCCCTTTCATAATGCATGCCGACTCTGTCCGATTCTGCCATTTTTTTCCCACGTGCTCAGCTATTAAATCCTTAAGAATGGACTCTAGAATTTTACGCACTACCGACATCAGGAAGATTGGCCTTTAATACCCTGTTTTCTCTCTATCTAAATTTTTCACTCGTGGAGTTACAGTAACTGCAGTGTAATCTGTAGGAACTGTTCCAGAATCTACAGAATCTCGGAAGACAACTACCAAATTATCCACTATGTCTAGGACAATTTGTTTAAGATCGTTGGGCTGAAGATTATCATGCCCTTGGGGTTTATTTTCTTTCAATCACATCATTTTACACAAACCTTTTCCCTACTAATATTCTCTTATATCAGTTCCTTCCACTCACTAATGCCTGTGTTCTCAAATATTTCTGGTATGTTGTTTGTGTCCTCCTTTGTGCAGGCAGAAACAAAGTTTGTGTTTAGTTGGTCAGCCATTTTTTCGGTCCACATTATATATTCCCCTGTTTCTGATGAAAGGGACCTACATTTGTCTTCGCTAAGCTTTTCCTCCTCACATAATTATAGAAAGTGTTACAGTCAATTGTTACATTCACCACAAGCTTACTATCGTTATCTATTTTGCCCTTTATTGAATAAATTGGTTTTCCTTCGCCACCGTTTCCTGTTTTACTACTGCACCAGACAGGAATAAATAATTGTTGCAGTTCACTCATACGCTCTTTGAATGTTTGTCATTGCCAATCCACCGCCATCCCTTTAAGTAACATTTCCCAATCGATCATAGCCAAGATGCGCCTCATACCTCATAAATTCTATTATTAAGATTCAGGGTCCAAGCCTCAGAATCAACTAGGTAACTCTCCATCTTGATGAAGAATTCTACAGTTTTATGGTTGATCATCAGCAAGGGGCTTTGCACAGCTAGATTATCAAATATCCCTTTCTCATACACAATACTGAGTCTAGTATGGGCTGTTCTCTAATTGGTTCCTCAACACATTGGTCCTGAAAACCATACCGTCTAGAGTCCAGGAATTCCTTCTCTCTGGAATTGTTACTAATTTCATTTGCCCAATTTATATGCAGATTAAAGTAACCCATAACTTCAGATGTTCCTTTATTGCATGTGTCTCTAATTTCCTGCTTTATGTCATTTCCAAAATCACCACTGCAGTTTGGCGATCTATGTACAACCCCAACCAACCTTTTTTTGCTCCTTAGTGTTTCTCAGCTCTACCCATACAGACTCCACATCATCGAAGCTAATATCTTTCCTCACTATTGCGTCAATTTCCTCTAAGCTGCAATGCAATTGCACCACGTTTTCCTTTTTGTCTGTCCATCCTAAACACTGAATATCTCTGATGTTCAATCCCAATCCCTGATCACACTGCAGCCATGTCTCCGGAATTGTGACTACATCTTACCTGTTTACGTTTATTTTCGCAGGTAGTTTGTCAGCCTTATCAGCAATGCTCCTCGCATTAAGGCACATACTTCAGGGTTGTCTTTTTATCATTACTTGTCCCGTTCCCACTATTTTTCACTTAAGTCCTGATGTTTACTTGCCCCGATGACTCTGCCTATCACTTATCTTATTCCCTTTCTGTCTTTTTTCCTTTTCCTTGCTTCCCCCTCCTCTGCCTCCTTTCCATCCCCATGTCATTATAATTTAAAACTTCCCCAACGACTCTTTTACCTGTCCAGTTACAAGCCATCCAATTTGAACTGGTCCCACCTCCACAAGAACCAGTCCCATGGTCCCAGGAATCTGAAGCCATCCCCCTCACAGCATCTCTTCAGCTGCTTATTGATCCGATATATCCTGCTAGTTCTACTCTGAAGAGCACATGGCACTTGTAGTAATCACAAGGTCAATGCCTTTGATGTCCTGCTTTTCAACTTGCTTCCTAACTCCCTATATTCTACTTTTAGGACCTCATCCTTTTTTTACTATGCCGTTTCTACCAAGGTGTACCAGGACAACTGGCTGCTCACCCTGACCCTTCAGGGAGTCCTGTACCGCTCTAAGACATCCTTGACCCTAGCACCAGGGAAGTAATATACGATCTTGCTGTCTCGTTTGCGGCCACAAAAACGCCAATGATTTCCCTTTACAATTAAATCTGCTAAAACGTCTGCATTCCCACACTTTGTACCCGTCCCCTGTGCAGCAGAGCTAACCATGGTGCAACGAATTTGTCTGTTGCATTTTTCTCCTGAGAGGCCATTCCCCTCAACTGTATCCAAAGCGGCACAACTGTTTTGCAGGGGAATAGCAACCGTAGATCCCTGCACTGCCTGCCTGGTCCTATTGGTCTGCCTGATTGTCACCCATCCCCTTCATGCCTGTGGACTCTTAGCCTGCCGTGTGACCAACTCTCCATAATCTCCGATGTTGGATACCCCACAGTGTCTCCAGCTGCCGATCCAGTTCCCGGGTTTCCAGGAGCTGCAGCTGGAAACTCTTCCTGTGTACGTTTTGGCCCCGGGGACTGGAAATGCTCCCGGTTTGCCACATAGAGCAGTAGAAGCACACCACCGCTTTTAGCTCTCCTAACATGATTTAGCCCTTAAGATTTAAATGAACCTTTTGGAAGATGCTTACTATCAAGTAATATCAATTAGTCTCGGGTCCTTCTTCCCTCATCCACGTTGTTACAGATTTTAGCCCTTACAGACAATGGGCCTCAAAATAAGACCATAAAACCAAAAGCGGTAAAAGTAGTAAATACTTACCCGACCGTACTCACAGTGCTCAAGAGTTACCTCCTTCGCTCCTCAGGGAACTCCCTCAATCACCATACTCCAAATTGAGCATTCTACTGCTGCCCAAAGCAGCTCTCCATTGCAGACAATATATGCACTGTAAGGTGGCCTATTTACATACTCTCTGAATCTAGTCTCTGAAAACCTGTTTAAATCAGTTATCTAGTTAATCAGTTGTAGCTTCAAACAGAGGCCGTATAAGCCGGGTTTTAAAGCTGGCATAAAACTCACCTTCTTCCAACCCGAACAACAGTTTGTAGTAAACTACTAAATTAAAGAAAGGTTAGGCTTTAGACAGAAATTAACACTTAAATTCCCTCGTTCAACAAAGTCCAACTGAAGTGCCTTACTGCAGACCAACGCCTTATTTCAGTGCGGACTAATATTGCGAGGGGTTGCGTGTGTGAGTGCACGTGTACAATGTATGACATTTTGCTTGTGAGTGTTTCTATGTTTTCCTGTTTATGAGTCTGTGAGTGTTTGCATGTTAGTGTGTCTATGTGTGGAAATCTGAGTGCATGAGATTTGTTCAGTGCGAATGGGTCTTTTTGTGTCTGTGTGTCTGTGTGTGTGTGCGTGTGTTTGTGTATGTTTCTGTATGTGTGTGTGCACATATGCGTGTTTGAGTGTGTGTCTCTGTGTGTGTGCATGTACGTATGTATGTGTATGTGTGCGTGTTTGTGTGTATGTATATGTTTGCATTTGTGTATTTGGGTGAATTGATGCGTGTGTCTGTTTCTGTGTATTTTTATTCACAGTATAGGCACTTCGCTGGCTGGGCCAACATTATTTGTTCATTCACAGTTGCCTTTGAGATGGTATTGGCGAGCCACATTCTTGAAGCTTTGCATTCCGTTTGCTGTAGGTACACCGCACTGCACTATTAGAAAGGTAGCTCCATTATTTTGACGCAGCGACGGTGAAAGAACGGTGATATAGTTTTAAGCAGAATGGTGAGTGCATTGGAGGGAAACTTCCATGTGGTGATGTTCCAAGTGATATGCACCATTTCTGTGCGTGTGTATGTCTGAGAGTGAGTGTGATTTTGTTAGATTGCGTGTGTGTGCGTTTGTGTGTCTCTGTATGACTGTAACACTGCGTGAGATTGTGTGAGACTGAAAAGGATTGTGTCTGTTTATATATGTGAGAGAGTGGATATGTTCAATTGTGTCCATGTGAGAGAGTGTATTTGTGTGTATATGTATATCTGTGCACCTGTGTCTGATGCATGTGTGTGTGTGTGTGTGTTTGTGTGTGTGCATGTATATGTGCGTGTGTATGTTGTCCCCGTGTCTGTTTTTCTATCCATGTTTTTGTGTGTGTATGTTTGCATGTGTGTATGCTAGGGTTTGTGCACGTATGTGTATATGACTATATTTCTCCCTGTTTCTTTGTAAGTTTTTTTTGTGTGTGTCTGTGTATTGCTGTGTATATGTCTGTATGTTTGTCAGTATGTGTGTCTGCGATTTTAACTCAGTTTGTATGTCCCTGTGTGTGTTATTTTGTGTTTGTGCTCGAGGTTTCCTATGTTCGTGCTTTGTGTGTGTGTGTTTATTTATGTGTTGGTGTATTTATGTGTTTCTTTTTGTATGAGTGTGTGCGTGTCTTTGTAAGCTTGTGTGAATTTATACCTGCCTTTCTGTGCGTATGTGTGAATGTGTGTCCCTGTGTGTGCCTGTGGATATGTGTGACCGTATGTCCCTTTGCTTGTGTGTGTGTGACTGTTCCTAAAAATTACAGTATTGTATTGGCTAAACACACCTTGTCATAAATACTCCTTGTTACAGTCCCCAGAGAAGTGGGAAAAACGGGGAATTATCCAGATACCTCTCCTGTCATCAATACACCCGTCACCTCTGTCTCCTCCCAGTTAACCTTGGCGCCCCCTTACTTATGACTTCTCCCATCACCCTGGGTCCTTTGGTTATCCCCTCGCTCCCAATTCACCTTTGGCTCTCCAACTTATGTCTGGCTTCCCCATTGCTGATGCCTCCTCTCCCTCTTTACTTCGGTATTTATATTGTTATTTTATCTCCACTTGGTTCCAGTGTATCAATTAACATATCACGGGTTCCTTCAATTCCATTTGACTCAATGCAACACACAGGATAGGTTCAAACGTTTGAAAGCATAAATAACTCTTCAATCAAACTGTCAGCTCCTTCCCCAGCCTGATTTATAATTTCATTGCTTTTTTTCCCCATTGCTTACAGTGAACTTAATCGCAATTGTGATCCTGAAGTGTAAAAACTGCGGCCTGGCCAAATGTGTCACGTGTTACCTGGTGGCCATGGCAGTGGCGGATCTGCTGGTCATTATCTTAGACGTGATATGGAGACAGATTCCGATAGTTTTTAAGGAAAATTTTGATTTCCTGCACTTCATCCGTGTGTGCAATATACATGCCGTCCTGCTTTATGCAGCCACTGACTGCTCTGTCTGGTTCACCGTCACATTCACCTTTGATCGATTTGTGGCCATTTGTTGCCCGAAGCTGAAAAGTAAATATTGCCACAAGAAAACGTCGGCTCTGGTTCTGGGAACAGTGACTGTGCTGAGCTGTTTAAAGAATGTTTTCTGGTATTTTATGTTAAGAGGTCAGTATTGGCTGAGGAACCTCCCCTGGTTTTGTTGGGTCACAGCCGATGTTCGTGTCTCTGCAATCTGGACAATAATCGAGTTCCTCCACCACATTCTAACCCCGGGTGTCCCTTTTGTCCTGATTATGCTGCTCAATGTTCTCACCATCAGGCACATTTTAATGTGCAGCAGAGCCCGCCGGAGAATCCGGACTCACAGTACTGTGGTGAGTCCCAGAGACCCAGAGATGGAGAGTCGAAGGAAATCCATCATTTTACTGTTTGTAATGTCGGCCAATTTCATCCTGTTATGGTCAACAATAATGGTTTATTCTATATGGAGGCGAATGAGGGATTTAAGATTTAAGTCCGTCTGGTTAGATAGTTTTGTTCAGGAATTGGGCATGATGCTGCAGCTCCTGAGCTGCTGCACTAACACTGTGATTTACGCCATGACACAGACTCCATTCAGAGAGCATTTGAAGAATGTGCTGAAATATCCCTTTACTCTAATTCTTCAATTCTTTCAATGATGCAAATAACTCATTCACCGAATGCTTTCGCTCCCCGGGCTGCCTGTCTACCATGGACCTGTGTGATTGATCGGCATCTCTGCTTTCCCATTGGCTAGGATGCCTGTCCATCATGGATAACTCTCGGTTACTGATGAGAAAAATACCTCCTAACATCTCTGCATAACCTCTCTCCCACTCCTGACCACCCGCTCCCAACAATCCACCCAGCCCCCTCCCTGCCATTGGCTGGGCTCCTACATCAGCATGGGTACCTCTCACGTATTGGGCAGAACAACCCACCTCCATGCTGAATACATGCCCTCCTATTGGCATAGCTGTCAATCAATCATTGAACGGCGCCCTGACCGGACAAAAAAAGAACATCCCATTGGCAGGGATGCCTGTTCATCATGGCTTTCCTTACTGATTGGACAAGGAAAAGGAAAAACGCTTTCTATCATCACGGCTCTCACGCCCACATGTCCGTCGTTGTCCTGCTAAAGTGCTAATTTGAAGCCCAGTGCAAATGGAGGAAAAACACCTCATCTTCCAAATGGGCACTTCACAGTCTTTCGGCCTCAAAATTGAGTTCAATAGCTTAAGTGCATGAACTGCCTCCTGTACATTCACCCCCCGTTTTTAATCCCATTTTTTAGCATACGTTTTTATTTTTTCTCCATTTATTTTCATTTTTATTTTGAACCATGCATTCATTTTTTCACCCCTTTAATTCCCTTTACCTGTCCCTTTTGCTATCCTTTCGCCACAACCACCGTCCACTCTCCCCACCCCAGCAACATTACTGCCACCTGTCAGTTTTCAATGTTGTTCTTTCACAGAGAGCTTACCCATGTTATGTTAATCACACATTCTGCTTTATGCCATTATGGGCATCTTATTTAGCCCTTACCATTACCTTTACCACCGCATTTGTCTTTTGTCCATGACATCTTTGTCAATGTTTCCTTTGTCTCGGCATATTATTAACCTTCAATCCAGCTTCACCTGCTCCACCCCCTTAAACAGTATAAATTCCATGACATTTACCGTGCTCTTTGGCTCCGAAGGAGAGTCATACGGACTTGTAAAGGTAAGTACGTGACTTTCTCCATATACGCTGTCAGGCCTGCTGATCTTTTACAGATTTACCTGTTTTAATCTCTAACACTTCATTTGTCTGGGCTGCCTGTCCATCATGGCTACTCGTCTCTGGTTGAATAGAAGAACATACCTTTATAAACAAAAACAGAATTACCTGGAAAAACGCAACAGGTCTGGCAGCATCGTGGGAGAAGAAAAGAGTTGACGTTTCGAGTCCTCATGACGCTTCGACAGAACTCTGGTCATGAGGACTCAAAACGTCAACTATGTTCTTCTCCACTGATGCTGCCAGACCTGTTGAGTTTTTCCAGGTAGTTCTGTTTTTGTTTTGGATTTCCAGGCATCCACAGTTTTTTTTTTGTTTTCATACCTTTAAAAATGCCGACACTCTTTGTGGCCTACCTGTCAACAAACGCTATTGTTCACAACTGGGACAGGAATTATTCTGTTGGAAACCGGGAAGACAATCCCCGCAGGGAAAGGAGGGTGTGTGTGTGTGTGTGTGTGTGGGGGGGGGGGGGGGGGGGTGTTTGGCTGTGGTGGGGGTAGGGGGGTTAGGTGGCGGGGACATTCAGACAATGTGATGTCATGAACAGAGTTGATGTAAGAAAAACGTTGTTAATAAATGGGATCACCATTGGGTTTAAAGAAGAATTGGAAAGATAGAAGAAAGAGAGAGATAGTGAAAATGAGGCAGAGAGAGAGAGGGAGAAAGAGAGCCACAGATAGAGACAGAGAAAGAAAAAGAGAAAGAGAGAAAGAGAGTGAGACAGACAGAGAGAGAGGCAGAGTGAGTTTGAGGGAGAAGGGGAGAGAAACAGAAAGGGCGGGGGGCATAGAGAGTACGGTAGAGAGTGAGAGAGAGTAACAGAATGAGAGATGTGGAGCGAGTGTTAGACAGTGCTAATACACATCAGCTGTTAAACGCTGAGTTGTTTAAATTCCAAAATTCCAGTTGGAAACCTGAACAATGATCATCACCTATATTTTCAATTCATATGTTGCAAATGCAGCTCTGAGTTCATAAATAACACCAACCAGCCTCCAGACTTTTTAGGTATCAAACTAAATTAAAGAAGTACTAATTAAACAACACTTGCACATGCCTACACATTTCTACATAGCACCTTTTAAACAAAACCCAAATATATCATTTCCAGGTAATTCTTCACCAAGGCAACAATATTCAGTAGGCATTAAACAAACACCAGGCAAAGCAGACTTGACATTGCAACTTCGAAATGAGATTCCATTCAATCTATTTCCTTTGCAAGCACAGGCCTTGGCTTACAGCGCGGTTAGATCTTAAATGCCTATGACGCACACCACACACCCAATTCATCTCGGTCTTTCTTTAGATTTCCCTTTGGATGTGAGTTTTTGATTGCATTGGAAGGTTTTCAATGTTACTTCACCTAACAATAATCCTTCCTTTAAACCAATGTAATTCGTGCTTAAGCACATTTTCTGGTGTCTCCTAGCTACTTACAGGATTTTTGGCATTATTATGTCTGGTTCATTAAAAAAATGCAGCTGTAATATTTGCCTTAGATCTTTATGTTTTTCTAATTAACATCACAAACTACTATACATGAAAGCATCCAGACTGGTTGAATTTAATACAATTTAGTCAAAACGGACGCACACAGGCACACACTTTAACGCTGATCAAGGTACAATTCCAATTTTAAAATAATTTCCAATAACTTTATACACAGAATATCCATTCATAACATCCTCCTCCCTATCGAAAAATGAAATGTCATAATTATAAAAGGCAGCCTCATTTTTTTAAATAACCTATCTCACTCCATCATCTATACTTATGATATTTCACTACATGCATGTATTAACATAAAAGTATATGCAATTCCTTGGTATCAACATAAATCATTCCAGTATAGTGTGCATGTTTTAACATTTCCTATTGTCCTTTCTAAGATTCAAACTCATGATAACGAAACTTTGAGCAGATTTCCTCTACAGGCAAAATGTGTAATCCTAATGTAATAGGGCATAATAATAGGCTTCACCTGAAAAGACTTGCAATTTTGTTCCGAAGTTTGGCCAAAATATTCAATAGTTTGTGGCCTATGAAAATAATTGTTTCTGATGAACTGTTTGCAACATAAATTTCAAAACGCTGCAACGTGAACACCATACCCAATTTCTCTTTCTCCTCGTTGAATATCTTCTGATGGTATATTCAGCTTCTGTTAAAAAAACCTATCAGTTTTTCAATTCCAGTCTCATATTCTTGTAACAGTAACACACCAATCCCTAAATCATTTGGGTCGACGGCTGCGTTAAATTACTTAGCATAATTGGACACTGCCAAAACTTTTGTAGTGCTTAATGCAGTATACAAACTGCCAAATGCATTCTTTCACTCGAATGACCATAATAACTTCATGTTCTGAAGGGTTACGAAAGTTAGGAAGAGAGGTTTGATGGAAATGTGTTGTTTTTGTTGGAGCAGGGAAGACTGGGGGCCGACCTGATCGAGGTGTACAAGATTATGAGGGACATGGACAGGGTGGAGAGGGAGCAACTGTTCCCCTTATTTGCACGGCCAGTCGAGAGGGGACATAAGTTCAAGTTGAGGGCCGGGAGATTTAGGGGAGATGAGAGGAAAAACTTTTTTACCCAGAGGGTGGTGATGGTCTGGAAGGGTGATGGATGCGGCTTGCCTCACATCCTTTAAAAAGTACCTGGATGAGCACTTGGCACGTCATAACTTTCAAGGATATGGGCCAAGTGCTGGTAAATGGAATTCGGTAGATAGGTCAGGTGCTTCTCACGGTTCAGTGCACTTTCGATGGGCCGAAGGGCCTCTTCTGCACTGTGAGATTCTGTGATTCTGTAATTCTGTGAAAAACTGATTACTGGGACTTAGGGTTGTTACATTTTTGTAATTAGTTGAAAGCATTTTAATTGGAAATAGCAAGTGATTATTGAATGATTCGTTATTTAGGCTCAAGATAAAAATAATTATACAATTTCATTATTCAACTGAACAACAGTTATATTTTAACTCTGTTTACTTTATTAAGCACTACGTTCATATTCGTTGTGTCTATTGGCAAATCCGTCATATTATGTGTAAATTTCATTGGATTGAAGTGATTTAATATTACCTCGGCTGAACGAACTAGGCACTAATTACCAGTTACTGATATTATTGTTCTCTGATAATATGCTTATCATTAGCTACTTACTTCCTGAGACAATTGCCCTAAGTTCGTTAGGGAAGAAGTTGAATATTGCTTCCAAAAGAACATTGTCCAAGCTGTTCGTCTTGCACTCATCTGGACACTTGCACAAATGCAAGTTAAAACAACAATTTCGATTGTATGCGAAGAGAATGCTGATTGGTTTGCAAATAGATTTGCCATGGCGAATGCATCACTTATTGTAACTAACAGTTAACTGCCAGGCATTGTCTGAAATTTAGATGAGGCAGCTTGACATTGATTAGCGAAGGTATTCCCTGACGACAGAGTAAGCGAATGGCTGTGACTAATTTTATTTTGCTGAAACAGGCAGCACATTTTCATGGCTCTTCCCGTCTGCAAAGGACAGGGGGATTCTTTATTTTCATTTACATAGCTTCCAATGCACGCACCTGCACCACATCGCGAGCCTAACTGGCAAAATCAATTTGTTTTTTCAGGGTAATCGTTGGCACATTTAAGGCTATTAGCAAAATGTTGTTGAATCACTGAACCGTATCTGATGTTTGACACTTTGTCTTGAGATTCACAAGACGGGCTGATCAGGTATGATTTGTATCCTCCCCATTGCAAACAGCAGCGTGGACATGTTGCTTGATGCGATCCGCCAGTCTTTGGGACCTATAGCCTACATATCTCGCATCGCACAGTCACTGAAATTGATGTACCACCTTAGTCATTTGTGTGATTGGCGGAATGTATTTTTTCGCTTGTTTGCAGCTTCCTGTTATTTGCAGACAGGAATAACATGGACGTGCACTGTGTCTGTTTGAGATAAAGAAAGCAAACGACACTCTTTGACTCATTCTTCAAGGTAAGGCTTTGACCAATCAGGGTTATGCTGCCTTGTTTAAACTTCAAACAAATTTTGGCCATTAACCGTCAGTCACCATCAGTGGTGCATTCGCCCTGCAGCGATACTTGACCACGAAAAAGCAGTCTCTTCTCATACAGTATCAACTGTAGTTTCCCCCATTTTATTGGTAATCTTGCGTGTGTCGAGATGGAGGCCAGATGAAAATCTTGTCTCTTTTCCAAGCTATAATTGCATCCATCATTGAGAAAAATCTTGCAGACTATTCTAAAGGACATAATGGCAGAGCTTCTATAAATGCATAATATATTTAAGCTGATTCTGCATGAATTCATGAAGCGAAAATCACACCTGCCAAATTTATTCCAGTTCCTTGAGAGGGTAAAAAGCAGGGTAGACAATGGGGAACCTGTAGATGCAATGTATTTGGATGTGCACAAGGCATTTGTTAGGGTGCTACACCTAAGGCTACTTAATAGTATAAGACTTTTGAAAGACCTGGCATGGAGGAAATGGCGGTGCTTATACCCACGTGGTGTTGGGGGTATTATATTAGGGTAGATAAAGGATTGGCTAAATAATTGAAGACAGAAATTTGGTGGAAGGGGGCAATTTCAGGATGGCAACCTGTAACTTGTTGAGCGCCAGATGAATCAGTGCAGGGGCCACTGTAATTTACATTATGCATTAATGACTTAGATGAGAAAAGTGAATGCACTATCCCCAAGTTTGTGAATGACACACAAATAGTTTGGAAGGCAAGTGGTGAGGGTGACACAATGTATTATAGACAAGTTAGTTTGCGAGCAAAAAAATGGCAGATGGAATATAATGTGTGAACATGTGTGGTTAAGCACCTTGGCAGGAAGAAAAAAAGGTCTGAATATTAATAAAATGGAGAATGACTGCAGAGCTGCAGAACAGAAGGATTCGGGGGTCCTCATTCATGAATCACAAAAAAGTTAGCATACAAGTTAAGCAGGTAATAAGGGAGGCAATGTGATGTTGACCTTTATTTCAATTGGAATGTGGTATAAAATATGGAATTCTTGCTGAAACTATAAAAGGCACCAGTTAGACGACGCCTAAAATTCTGTGAAAAGTTTTGCTTCTTTACCTAAGAAAGATTTACTGACAGTGCGGACAGTCCAAGGGTATTTCACCAGTTTGACTCAGCTTAGGCAGGAATTTTCTCATGAGGTTCTGTAGGTTGGATCTGTACTCTTTGGACTTTCAAAAAATCAGAGGTGGCCTTCTTGAATCATGTAAGATTATTTTGGTGCTTGGCAGCGTAAATGCTTAGAGATTTATTCACGTTTTGGCAGAGTCTAGGACCAAAGGGCATAATCTTAGATTGCAGGCTAACCCTTTTAGGAGATGAATTAGGAGGATTTTTTATTTACCACAGAGGGCTGTAGACGTTGGGTGGTTAATTGTATTCAAGGCTGTGATAGATTTTTAACCAGTAAGGAATACAACGGTTATGGGGAAAAAGACAGGGAAGTGGCGTTGAGGATTATCAGGTCAGCCATGATCTCATTGTCTCACGAGCAGACTTAATGGGCCGAATGTCTGACTTCTGCTCCTACGCCTTTTGGCATTCCTATTATTATTGCAATGGCAAATCGCTAGATGCTTATTGGACAAATAAATAACTATATTTTCGCTGTTAATACTCTACTTTTAATAATCAAATATGTAAAATTACTGTCACAGCATACAGTAATGACGTACTCACTTCTAGAAATGCCCTAAAGAATACATAGCCATGTACAGCAATCATTGATAGTTTTAAAAATGCATATGTACTAATACAATTGGCAGCTCGATATGTGCAAAATGTGTGTGCTAAGCAATATTTTGTTTACTCGTTTGTGCACCTGAACAACGTGAGATAATTACAGTAATTATTGGGCTGACCAGTAAGTTAATTTTGAATGTTTCATGTTGATTTGATTATCACTCTCAACATGGGTCAAATCCCTATTAATCTTTAATGTGAAGAAGGAACTGAACGATGATTAGTCAATTACTATGATTATTCAATCAATAATTATTAATTAATGCAACTAACAGTGATTCGATATTTACTGTAAATATTTGAATTGAGATTAATTGGAAATAATTATTGGACTGAACAATGATTTTATAGTTAACCTCAACACAGGGATAACGATGCAAAATGCTCTTTGATTAATCACATGATGATATCCTGAAATGTATCTTGAAAATAGCATTGAAACAATAATTTGATGTTTGCAATGCATATCGGAATGAAATTAATTTGAGGATTCCAGTGTTTCTCCTCCCATTCACGAGACCTAGAACGTGTGTGTCTTAAAATGAGCTGGCTGTTTTAACACTCACCTGAACAATGCCGTGTAAATTTCCCAGGTTTAATGCCAGCACCGCAACAATAATCATATATATTGGATATATGTAAGATGACAGGTACAATCTCCTAACGTATGTGATCATATCAAACTTTGTTTCCCTTACTATCAATAATCCATTCGCCGGGCCGGGTTCCAGTTTGGGTCACGGCTGCACAGTTTATCTGCCCGATCATGCTGCCATCTGTCCCTTCCTGAATACCGTTGAGTTCAGTGTTCCAATGCATTTCGATATACAGGTTTCGGGGCCCAATTTTCAACCTGCAATGATATAGTTTGTTTCTGGAGTTCCCACTTCCCCTTTTGTGAAGCGAACAATTCACTTATTAAACAAAAACAAAAATGTCTGGAAAAACTCGGCATGTCTGCACCATCTGCGGAGAGGAACACATGTAACGTTTCGAGTCCATATCAATCTTCAACAGAACTAAGTAAAAATAGAAAAGAGTTGAAATATAGTCTGGTTTAAGGAGGGGGGACAGGTAGAGCTTGGATAGGGGGCCAGCGATAGGTGCACATAGCCAAACGATGTCATAGAGAAATGCTCAAAGAAGGTGATGATATTATCTAAGGAATGTGCTAATGAAAGGTAGAAAGCAGGACAAGGATGGTACAGATAGCTCTAGTTGGTTTGGGGTGGGGTAAGGGAAGTTTTCCAAATAGGCTAAAAGTTAGAGATAAAACAATGGATGGAAATGCATTTAAAAATAAAGGTAAATAAGCGGGAAAATAAAAATCTATATAAATTATTGGGGGAAAATGGGGGATACCAGAATGAGGGTACGGATGGAGGTGAGAGTTCATGATCTAAAATTGTTCAACTAAACATTCAGTCCGGAAGGCTGTAAGGTGCCTAGCCAGAAGATGAGGTGCTGTTCCTCCAGTGTGCATTGAGCTTCACTGGAACAATGCAACAGCCCAAGGATGAATATGTGGGCATGAGAGCAGAGTAGAGTTTTGAAATGGCAAGCGACAGGGAGGTCTGGGTCACAATTGCGGACAGACTGAAGGTGTTCTGCTATTAAACTGTGTCTATGCAGACAGAGGTATCAATAGTCATTACTGGTCCCTTCGGCCCTTCCCGCTGTGGCTGACATCTTGTTATGTCTGGGGCGAAATTGATCATCACCCTATCTGTCACACTGGGTATTTGTCTGGGCTCAAACACCGCAGCTGTTGGAGTCTGCTCAACTATGTTTTGCTGTTTCTTCAATTCTTGTCTAAGCGATTTTAACAGTTGACATAGTTACTTCAGTATCTCCTGACCCTGCCTATGGCAGATCCTGCATCGTCTCAACCCGTCAGTCTTCCCTCTGGGAGTGCATTGCTCTCCCCACGATGAGCATGCTTTGGGTAACGTCAGGGTCCTGTTGGGCATTGCTCTGTTTTGCATTAATATGGCGGGTTGCACGTCCGTCCATCTATTTCTTTCAACTTTCAGCAATTTTACTTACAGCTGTTTTATATGTCCTCTCCATTCTTTGCACCATTCCTGAAATTTGGGAATGGTGGGGGACATGAAACTTCTCTTTGAATGCCGACAGTCGACACCTTCCTTAATGCTTTGTCAGGAATATGTGTTCCCTGATTACTTTTTACTTGAAGGGGTGCTCCTCCTTGCGGCCCAGCACCAGCCAACCCTAGTCTCGCTGTATTAACTCGTTGGCCACATTGCTCCTTCAGTGCTGTTCCAGTGTACACCTCTCAGAGCCCTTGGCACATACAAACTGGCACTTCTGCCCTTCCTTCTCTCCTCTATATCCCATTATTATTTCTTCAGTCAGGATCATTTTAAAGGTATTGACAGTACGGCCAGTTGCCCTGAATGCCTCCACCTACCGACTAAGTTACTTCATTACCAAATGCCCCTTTGTCTTTCCCCGAATGTTCGCTGAGAAACCCCTGAAATATATCTGCATATTTTGCCATTTCTCTTTCGACCACTCGTGATGCCCCAGCCTTAACCTGATGGGCATCCCGGGGTTTATGCTGTGCACAGAGTCGGCATTTGTGGCAATAATTTGCCGAAATGCTGGCCCAGCTCCCGCCACCACCAGTCTTTCTGTATTGACTCAGTTGTTACATTCCTTCTCTCGTGCTTTTTCATGGTAAAGTTCTACGAGACCTTAGCACATACATTCGTGCACCACTGCTCTTCCATCTGTTCTACATATCAATTCTGGTCCCTTCATTCCTCCATTATCTCCCTGTATTTTCTTTTTCCTGTATAGTGATTGAGAAATCAAGGGCAAGAACCAAACATCGCCTCTGTGAAAAATAGTTGGAACGGGACAAGTAATTTAAAAAGACAAGCCTTAAGGCTTTGTGCCTCAACGCGAGGAGCATTCACAATAAAGTGGGTGAATGAACTGCGGAAATAGATGTTATCAGCTATGGTATAGTCGGGAATACGGAGACATGGCTGTAAGTTGACAAGGGAATAGAACTGAACATGCAGGGATATTCAGTATTTAGGAAGGTCAGACAAAAAGGAATAGGCGGTGGAGTTGCATTGCTTTTTGAAGAGGAAATTAACGCAACAGTGAGGAATGATATAAGGTCCAGCGATGTGGAATCTACAGGGCTAGAACGGAGAAACACTAAGGGGAAAAAAGCGTTAGTGGGGGTTGCATTTCGACCATAACACTATAGTGATTATATTAGGAATGGCATTAAACAGGACATTAGAGATGCATTTAATAAAAGGACATTTGTAATTATAGGTGACTTGAATACATATTTAGATTTGGCAAATCAAATTAGTAACAAAACCATAGAGGAGGAGTTCCTGTAGTGTATATGGGAAGTTTTTTTTTAATGAACCAATACATTGAAAAGCCAACGAGAGAATAGGCCATCATCCAATGGGTATTGTTTAATGAGAAAGGAATAATTGGAAATCTAGCTGTGCGAGGACCCTTGGAGATGAGCGACCATAAAATTATAGAATTCTTCATTAAGACGAGAGTGACATAGTTAATTCTGAGAGTTGGGTCCTGAATCTTACGAATGTAAACTATGATTGTGTGAGGCGCCATTTGGCTACGTTGGACTGGGAAACGTTACTTAAAGGGATAACGGTCAATAGGCAATGGCCAACATTCAAAGACCCCATGGGTGAACTGCAAGAATTGTTTATTCCTCTCATGCACAAAAGTAAAACAGGAAAGTTGAACAAACCATGGATTACAACGGGAATTAGAGATAATACTGGATGCAAGGAAGAGGCATACATATTCGCCAGAAAAAAACAAAAGGCCTGAGGTTTGGGAGCACTTTAGATTTCAGCAAAGGAGGACCAATGGTTTGTTTAAGTAGAGGAAAATAGTGTACAAGAGTTATGTAGGTAACATAAAAATTGATTGTAAAAGTTTCTATAGGTACCTGAGAGAAAATTTAGTGAAGACAAATGTAGGTCTCTTACAGTCAGAAACAGGGGAATTTATAATGGCGAACACATAAATGGCTGAACAACTAAATGCATACTTTGGTTTTGTCTTCATCAAAGGAGGACAGAAATAACATACCAGAAACTTTGGGGAACAAAGGCTTTAGTGAGAGGCAGGAACTGAAAGACATCAGTATGAGTAGGGAAATTATGTTGGGGAAATTGATTGCATTGAAGTCCAATAAATAGCCGGGGCCTAATAATCTACATACCAGAGTACTAAAGGAAGTGGTCCTAGAAATAATGGATGCATTGGTGGTCATCTTTCGAGATTCTATAGACTCTAGAACAGTTCCTACAGTTTGGAGGGTAGCCAATGTAACGCCACATTTTTAAAAGGGAGGCAGAGAGAAAACAGTGAGCTATATTCCAATCACCTGACGTCGGGAGTGGGGTAAATGCTAGAGGTATTATATAAAAAATTATAGCTGAGCACGCAGAAAACATTGGCAGAATCGGATAGGGTCAGCATGGATCTTTGAGAGGGAAGTCATGCTTGAAAAATCTACTGGAATTATTCGAGAATGTAAATGGTTGAGTTGATGAGGGTGAGCCAGTGGATGTGGTTTATTGGGACTTTCAGAAGGCTATCGATAAAGTCCCACAAAGGACCTATGCATGTAACATTAACAACATGGGTTGGGGATAGTGTATTGAGATGGGTCGAAAACTGGTTGGCAGACAGAAAACAAAGAGTAAGAATATACTAGCATTCTACCGAACGGCAGACGGTTATTCACAATATATATTAATGATTTAGATGAGGGCATTTAGTGTAATATCTCACAATTTACAAATGACACAAAGCTGGGAGGAAGGGTGAGCTGTGAGGAAGAGTCAGAGGTGCTTCAGTGTGATTTACAAAGCTGAGAGAGTGGTCAAATTCATGTCAGATGCATAATAACGTGGATAAATGTGAGGTTATCCATTTTGGTAGCAAAACAGGAAGGCAGATTATTAACTGCATGAAGCAGCACCGAAGTAATCATCGATGTACCGGAGGAAGAGTTGTGGAAGGGGGCCGAGGTAGGACTGGAACAAAGAATGTTGCTTCATGCTGTCATCGGGACTTGGAAAAATTTATTAATTTTGCTTCCAATCTCCACCCCTCTATCATTTTCACGTGGTCCATCAATGACACTTCCCCTCCCTTCCTTGACCTCGCTGTCTCAATCTCTGGTGATAGACTGTCCACCAATATCCATTACAAGCCTACCGACTCCCACAGCTACCTTGACTACAGCTCCTCACACCCCGCTTCCTGTAAGGAGTCCATCCCATTCTCTCAGTTCCTTCTCCTCTGTCGCACCTGTTCTGATGATACTACCTTCAAAAACAGTTCCTCTGACATGTCCTCCTTCTTCTTGAACCGAGATTCTTCACCCACGGTCATTGACATGGCTCTCAATCGTGTCTGGCCCATCTCCCACGCATCTGCCCTCACACGTTCTCCTCCCTCCCAGAAATATAATAGGGTCCCCCTTGTCCTCACTTATCACCCCACAAGCCTCCGCATTCAAAGGATCATCCTCCACCATTTCCGCCAACTCCAGCATGATGCCACTACCAAACACATCTTCCCTTCATCCCCCTATCAGCATTCCGTAGGGATCGTACCCTCCGGGACACACTGGTCCACTCCTCCATCACCCCTACTCCCAAACTCCCACATATGACACCACCCCATGCCCACGCAAAAGATGTAAAACCTGCCCCTTCACTTTCTCTCTCCTCACCGTCAAAGGGCCCAAACACTCCTTTTAAGTGAAGCAACATTTCATTTGCATTTCCCCCAACTTAGTCTACTGCATTAGTTGCTCCAAATGCGGTCTCCTCAACAGTGGAGAGACCAAACGTAAACTGGGTGACCGCTTTGCAGAACACCTGCGGTCTGCCCGCAAGAATGACCCAAACCTCCCTGTCGTTTGCCATTTCAACAGTCCACCTTGCTCTCTTGCCCACATGTCTATCCTTAGCTTGCTGCATTGTTCCAGTGAAGCCCAACGCAAACTGGAGGAACAACACCTCATCTTCCGATTAGGCACTTTACTGTCTTCTGGACTGAATATTGAACTCAACAACTTTAGGTCTTGACATCCCTCCTCCATTCCCACCCCCTTTCTGTTTCTTCCCCCTTCCATTTTTTCCAATAAATTATATAGATTTTTCTTTTTTCCACCTATTTCCATTATTTTAAAATATTTTAGAGCGTTTATGCTCCCCCCACCCCCACTAGAGCTATACCTTGAGTGCCCTACCATCCATTCTTAATTAGCACATTAGTTTAGATATATATCACCAACTTCAACACCTATGTGATTTTTTTTCTGTTGTCTGTGACAACTTTTGATGATCTGCTTCTATCTCTGCTTGCTTGTCCCTACAACAACACCGCCCCCTCCACTTCTCTCTCTCTCCCCCACCCAACACACCCCTCCCCCGCTCACACACACACACACAAAGCTTAAACCAGCTAATATTTCACACATTTCCTATTTCTACTTAGTTCTGTGAAAGGGTCATGAGGACTCGAAATGTCAACTCTTTTCTTCTCCACCGATGCTGCCAGACCTGCTGAGTTTTTCCAGGTAATTCTGTTTTTGTTTTTGTTTTGGTTTTGCATATCCAGCATCTGCAGTTTTTTGTTTTTATCGATTAGGATTATATTCGCTGGAGGTCAGAAGAATGAGGGGGAATCTCATAGAAAACTATAAAATTCTAACAGGACTAGACAGGGTAGATGAAGGAAGGGTGTTCACGATGGTAGGGCAGTGCAGCACCAGGGCTCACAGTCTGTGGATATGGGGTGGACCATTTATGACTGAGAAGAGGAGAAATCTCTTCATCCAGAGACTGGTGAGCCTCTGGAATACATTACCGCAGAAAGTAGTTGAGACCAAAACATTGTAAGTCTTCAAGAAGGACTTAAACACAGCTCTTGCGGCGAAAGGGATCATAGGGTATAGGCAGACACCGGGAGCAGGCTATTGATTTGGATGATCAGCCTTGACCATAATGAATGGTGGAGTAGGCTCGACGGGCCGAACGGCCTACTCCTGCTCCTAGCTTCTACGTTTCTATGTTTCTATTTATCAGTTCCCTCTGAATATCTGCCAGGTTGGAACTACCCTCCCCCCAGCATCACCTGCCCACCCCACCCCATCTTTCCAGGTGGCGTTGATAGTCACTTTTGTGTCTGCGCCATTTTGCATCTCCTAATCTGTCTCCGCCTCCCCCTACCCTGCTGGGGCGGGTATTTTCTGGTGAGCCTTGACATTTACTATTCCTGCCACCGTAGGAAGCCCAGCTGCCTTTCTAAAGTTCCTAATCAGCTCTTCATGCTGCACATGGCATCATTACGTATTCTAAAAATCTATCCCAGTGTGCTCCAGGCTATCATATAATCGTGTACCAACGCGAATGCATATCAGTTGTCTGTAGATATGTACAGGATTTGGTACAGGTTATTATAATTTAAAATGACTGGAGTATCATCCACATTTACATGTTTTTTTAAATTATTATTCGCCTTTGAATCGAGCTTTTGAGGTGCAGTGAATGTCACTCTAACCCAGTAATTTGAATATTCAATCTCGTTGATCCCCCTAAGCCCTTCCCAATGTTTTAGACCGATTATTAACTGTCTACAAACTGCCCTGTTTCTCTTTTTGGATTTGATTGGCCGCTGTTTCAGGCCAATTTATTTTTTTCCTGTTCCAAGTTCCAATTGACAAGTTATTTCATTTAAAACACGTTCCCTTTGTGCTTCTGAGAAATGTGCCACAACCAACATCCTGATATCCTTAAACTTCTCACGAATATTATAATCCAAGTTCAATACTAAACAACTAAGATTTAACTATAATTAACGTAGAGAAATAAAGTACACTTACCCTTTAATTCCAAGCATTCAATTTCTCACTTTTCATCATAACTTCACTCAGCTTCTTGGTTAACTCACACACATTTATCAAATCATGACTCAGGCACACTTTACACACATCGACATTTACCATTCAGCAACGTCCGAACGCAGAGAGAGAACTCCAAGCTCGACTTGCAATCGTCAGAGAATGTCAGTATTCAAAGAGAGTGGCACGAAAGCATGTCGATATTAAGAGAGGGTGTCTTAAATGCCCTTCAGTATGTAAAGAAGGTAGCCAAAGAATGTGCCTGTACTTCGAAAGGATGGCTTGGCCTGTGTCTCTTTTATTGGAGGCTAATGCGATTGTGCATCAGTTTTTTGGGAGGGTGTCCGGAGAACCTGTCAGTCATTTTCGTGTGTGGCCTGATAGTTTGCCTTTATTTACATGGAGTGGGCCGACAGTTTGTAAATATATAAACAGGGCCGCTTGTGACTATGTCAGTGCATGCAGAAGGTCTCCCGCTAAGCTTTAACAGAGAGAGTCCCAAGAGTGTGTGAGTAATTACAGAGTGTGAGCCAAGACTATGCCAATATTTACAGAGAGTGGTCTGATCTTGTGCGAGTATTTACAGAGGGTGGCACGAGCATATGTCAGTAATGCAGAGGTTGGCCTGTCTGTATTTTCAAAGGCTGGCCAAAGGTGTGTAAGAATTTACAGAGGACAATGTGAGAGTGTGTTAATATTTACAGATGATGGCTCATGAGTGTACGGAGGCTGGCCAAAACTGGGTCAGTATGTACAGATGGTAGCCTGAGAGAGTCTCATTTTTGACAGAAGGTTTAGCATAGAGTAGGTTTGTTGGGGTAAGTATAGTTAGGTTTGTCTGTGTGTTGTGATTACGTTTGGAGTCAAGTAGACTTCAGGATTATACTGATGAAAATAAGTTCGGCGCTTGATATGCTAATGGTAAACATTGATGTTGGCTGAGAATGAAAGATGTGAAAGGAATTTGTATTTTAGATAGGTGAAGAGAGATTTAGATTTCAATTGATATCAGTCTGCCGACAGATAGTCATAAAAACAAGGCTAGCGAGTGTGATTATTTTTCCCCAAGGGTAACTCACAATAAACAGTTACAACAATAACGTTTTTTTATATTGTGAGGAGCATGCAGTTTCAAAGACATATAAAATAATAGAGAAATATATATATTAAGTAAAATAAGGCTACATATTAGAAGGTCAATGGGAGAAGTGTGTGAAATACAGAGAATGAAGGTTCCAGTATTATTGCAGAAGTCTTATTTCTACTGAACTGAAGCTGGGGAAAAATCATTTGGTGTTCCACTTTCCTGGGTATTGAGATGCTTTACTGGATCTGTTTAAAACTTCAAATCAATGACTGGACCATTGCGTTCAAGGATGTGTAACTGTAGGTCGGTTATATTAGGGAATTTAGGAGTTAGTATGGTCATAATTTGCATGTATATGAGAATTTACGAAGGCGGGCCTTCTTTTCTTTTGTCAGTAAATATTAGAATTGCATTTTCTGTTTAGTCTCCAAAAGCCTTTGTGCAATTATTGTTTCTAATTTCATTGCACGCATTTTGAAATACGTGCAAATTGCAAAATAGCTGTGATGGCACTATCAAGTTTCCAAGCGTGGATGACATTCGCCTGGCACACATGATATGCTGCGTCATAACACCATAGTGTGTATTAACATTTTCAGTGAATGCCGCAGTCATGTGTCAGTCTTACAAAGGGTGGCCCGAATGTGTGTGAACATATACAGAAGGGGTCTGAGTGTGTCAGTATTTACGCAGGGCTGCCTGAGTCTGCGTCAGTATTTTCACAGAGTGGCCTCAGCGCATCGTGGAACCTTTAGAGAGTGTGGCCCAAGTGTGTTTCAGTATTTATCGAGCCTGCACGAGATTGTTTCACTATTTACAAACTGTTGCCAGAGTCGGTGTTTGTATTTACAGGATGTGTCCAGAAATTGCTGCTGTATTAAGACAGGCTGGCCGGAGTGTTTGAATATTTTCATAGGGGCTTTGAATGTTTGTCAGCATTCACAGTGGGTGATGAGAGAGTCTTTGGGTATTTACAGAGCGTGGCCCACGAGTGTGGACTTCTAGAAGGTCTTTGACAAGGTGCCGTACAGGAGGCTGCTCAGTAGGATAAGAGCCCATGGTGTTAGAGGCAAGGTACCAGCATGGATAGAAGATTGGCTGTCTGGCAGGAAGCAGAGATTGGGGATAACAGGGTCCTTCTCAGGATGGTGGCCGGTGACTAGTGGAGCTCTGCAGTGGTCAGTGTTGGGTTCATACTTTTCACTTTATAACTTAATGATCTAGATGAAGGAACTGAGGGCATCCTGGAATATTCTGTGGAATGACAATAGATTTATTGGGATTGATGCATGATCGTAAGTATTGCAGCACACCCTTTAAAATTGACACCATTTTTCTCTGACATTTTCCTGCTAAGATTATGTAGTTTAATCCTACACCCTATAGTCAACTTTGTGGTGGTTGTGATCCTGAAATTAGGGAATCGAGGCGTCTCCAAATGTATCACTCAATACCTTATGGCAATGTTAACAGCAGGTCTATTACTCAACACCATTGATGTTGTACTGAATCGAATTTATTACATCACTTTCTCAGTTAATTTCTTATACATCACTCCAGCACGTGAACTGAAAATAGTTTTGGCTCTTGCAGCCCTGACCTTTTCCGTATGGTTCACAGTCTGTTTTACCTTTGATCGATTTGTAGCCATTTCTTGTCAGAAACTAAAACCAAATTATTGCACCAAGATAAACGTAAAAAATGTGGATGCTGGAAATCGAAAACAAAAGCACATTTAGATGGAAAAACCCAGCAGGTTTGACAGCATATGTGGAGAGGAATACAGGATTACCTTCGAGTCCTTATGATTCTTCATCAGAACGAAAGAAAAATAGAAATGAGGTGAAATATGAGTTGTTTGAGGGGGTTGGGACAGGTGAAGCTAAATAGAGGGCCAATGATAGGTGGAGGCAAAGAAGAGAATGCCAAAGATGTCACAGACAAAAGGACGAAGGGGTGTTAATGGAAGTGATATTAGCAAAGGTTGTGGTAATTGTGACATTAAGGGTAGAAAGCAGGACGAGCAAATGACAGATGGCCCTAGTGGGAATAGGGTAGGGAAAAGATTTCGAAATGGAGTAAAAGGAGGCGATGAAACAATGGATGGAAATCAGTCTCAAAATAATAATAGAAAAAGTTCGGAAAAGAAAAAATATTTTAACAATATATAAATTATGAGAGAAAAGGGTGGATCGGAATTGGGGTGGGAACGGATGAAAGAATCCATGGATTCATGATCTGAAATTGTCGAACTCAATGCTAAGTCAAGAATGCTGCAAAGTTCCCAATATTAAGTTCAAGTGCTTGTTCCTCCAGTTTGCATTGATATTCACCGGAACATTGCAGCAGGCCAAGGACGGTGATGTGGGCATGAGAGCAGGGTGTTGTGTTGAAATCGTAAGTGACAGGAAGGCCTGAGCCATGCTTGCTGACAGGCTAAAGGTATTCCACAAAGCGGTCATCCAGTCTTCGTTTGGTCTCTCCAATGTAGAGGAAACTGCATTGGGAGCAGCGATTGCAGTTGACTAAATTGAGGTAAGTGCAAGTGAAATGCTGCTTCACTTGAAATGAGTGTGTGCACACCTGGACGTTGAGGAACGGGCAATTAAAGGTGCAGGTGATGAACCATATTCGTGGGAAGGTGCCTTGGGTGGGCGTTGAGGAATAGGGGGTGATGGACGAATGTAGCATGGTGTCCCGGAGGGTACTGTCCCAGTGAATGCCGAAAGCTGGGGCGAAGGGAATATGTGTTTGGTGGTGGCATCATGATGGACTTGGTGGAAATATCGGAGAATGATGCTTTGAATGCGGAGGCTCTTGGGGTGATAAGTGAGGGCAGAGAGGATCCTGATCATGGTTCTGGGAAGGAGAGGAAGGTGTTAGAGTGGATGAGTGGGAGATGGGCCAGACAAGGATGAGGGCCCTGTCAAGCACCATGGGTGGAAAACCTCCAGTAAGGAAGAAGGTAGATCAGTCAGAAGCGCTATTTTGGAATGTTGTCAAATCAGAACAGGTGCGAGAGAGGTGAAGGAACTAAGAAAATGGGATTGAGTTCTTAAAGGCAGCAATGTGTCCGGAGCTTTAGTTGAGGTAGCTGCGGGAGTTGGTAGACTTGAAATGTATATTGCTGTACAGTCTATCACCAGAAATTGAGGCAGAGAGGTTAAGGAAACCAAGGGCATTGTCATTGAAGGACCAAGTGAAAATGCTGGATGGTTGGAAATTGGTAGCAAAATTAATACATTTTTCCAGGTCCAGGCGAGAGCATGAAGCAGCACTGAAGCAGTAATCGATGTACCGGACATAGATTTGTTGGAGGGAGCCTGAGTCGGACTGGAACAAGGAATGTTCCAGACACCCGAACAGAGACAGGAATTACAGGAGCCCATGCGGGTATATATGGCCAGACCTTGTATTTGGAGGAAATGAGACAAGCTTTAAGGAGAAATTGTTCAATGGGAGAACAAGTTCAGCTAGACAGTGGAGAATGGTCGTGGATGGGAATTGTTCAGGCCACTGTTCAAGGAAAACGTAGAATTACGTCAGGTAATCCCACTGGGGGATGGGGGTGTAGAGGGATTGGACGTCCATGTTGAAGAGGAGGCGACTGGGGCCAGGGGACAGGAAATTGTTGACTTGATGTTGGGCTTCAGAGCACTCGCAGATCCAGGTGGGAAGAGAATGGACAAGGTGAGACAGAATGGAGTCAAGATAGCCATAATTGAGTTCCGTGGGGCAGGAACAGGCTGACACGATCGAGCTGCCAGGACAGTACCTTTTGTGGATTTTGGGTAGGAGGTAGAATCGGGCTGTACGAGGTTGGGTGTCTATGAGTTTGGAAGATTTGGAAGGAAGACCTCCAGAGGAGATGAGGTCAGTAATAGTCCTGGAAGCAATGTCCTAATGTTCAGTGGTGGGGCAATGGTCCAGGGGGAGGCCGCAGGAAGTTTTTGTGAGCTGGCGCTCAGCCTCAGCGACGCAGAGGTCAGTCTGCCAGACAACAACAGCACCACCCTTGTCAGCAAGCTTGATGAAAAAGTCAGGGTTGGACCTGAGAGAACAGAGTGTGGCAAGTTCAGAAAGAGACAGGTTAGAGCGCCAGAGAGGAGCAGAGATATTGCAGCAAGAAAACAGCAACGGTGTTTATAGGAACTTCGAGCGTTGTCAGCTGGGTGAAGTCAATTTTCTGGTATGTCGCCTTTGTTGTTTTAATAATTATCAATAATGTACCATAATTTTGCATTGAAACACAAGAAAAATACCTTATCATTCTGAGTAGCGTATGAGATGATTGAGAGCACACGAACCCGTTGCTTCCATTTATCCTGATTTTGCTTTTCAAATCTCTGACTGACAGGAACATTATAACTGTCAATCGGTTCCAGAGCAGCCTTTGAGGCCAACGCAAAAGCGGGAATCTTAGTAACCCAGAAATGGAGAACAGAAGGAAACCCCTCAGTTTACTATTGCTTTGTCTATCAATTTTATGCTGTTGTGCTTTACATATTTTGCACACTCGTTACGGTGGCAAGCCTACAAACTACAATTTTCCGTACAAAAGAATTAGCAATCCACTTTATTGTATGCAAAAATGTGCATTCATGCTATGGCTTCAGAACTCGTGTACCAACACTAATATTTATGCACTAATCCAGAGTAAATTTAGAAAGGAGTTAAGGAACGGGCTTAAATACGCCTTTATTCTAAATAATAAATCATTTGAACGGCAATGTAAAAATGAACTTCAACAAGAAAAGAATTTCTGGCATTACAACTCAGACCTCTTTCAAATGTCATTCCATGCTGTCATTTTGCAATCTTTCCAATCCGGCATATTCTTTAAAATGTGACCATTGTGAGGAACCTGTTGTTTGCAAAATTGGAAAAACATTCAATTTTGGGCTGTGATCCTCGTCAGCTGTTTTTTTTTGAACTACGCTGCAAGTTTAATTCCGACCTGTGAGAATGTCTTTTATTTTTTGATGAAACCACAGATGAAAAAACAGCTGGACATCCAGAAGGGACACGTGGTGAAGGAAGCGCCCCTGTGTTTAGCAGAGTTAAAGAAGAACGACGATTGCCAGGATAGAGATTCTTGCTGATTCATGGGAAACACGGGGCCTGGAAGAATTATAAACAATTTATTATTTTTGATCTCAGAGTCATTCTGTGTGTTGTGCCTTGAGAGCAGGCTGCAAAGGGAGTCTGTCTCCCTCCATCACCACCTTCTGTCTCTCTACGCAAAATTAAATGCAGTGCAGAGTGAGTTACCCTTCAACTTGAAAATTCTCATCAGAATAACTCATCTATCTATCTTTTGAATGTCTACAATGTTGTGACAAGCGATACTAATCAAAGACTGTGTTTCACCAAAGATCCGTCTGAAAGGACTTCCACATTTATTGGGACCAGAATTCTGTTAGAACAACAGTGTCGAGAACTTTTTGAACTTTATGCTTTAAAAGAAAACTCTCGCTTACGCGAGCCCCTACAGCGATCGTATTTGTTTTGTGTTTGTGTGTGAGTGCACGGGTGTTGGGATATCTGTATTTTTTAAAGGGGACGGTGGGAAACCATTAAAGATCCAAAGTACAAATTGTTTGTAAACCGGTTCATTAAATTATTCTCAAAAAAAGTTTCTTTTCCAATTAAGTGATTATTTTGTGTTTGTTGAAAGAAGCCTGATTAAAGATTTTTTATGCTTGGGCATAGCAGTGTCAAAGGCAAAATGGTGACTATTTGGTGAGTTAATGAACATTCAAAGTATTCTAGCGGCCTGTGGAGAAGCGGTGCGAGAATTCACTCCACCTTCTTACCATCACGGTCCGTAACACCATGATAAATTTCCCAATCTCATCCTGTACAACGCTCTCGGTTTGCAACACATTAAGATAACATATATCTGAAATGTCTTTCCTCCATTCACCAGCTCAGTAAGACTACACTCGCAGGCCTCAGCCTTACAAATGAATTTATTGACAACGCATGTACACGAATACCTGTGATGGATGTTATAGTACTTCGGAGGGATAGAGCAGGTAGAGCAAGGTGAAAGCTCAAGGATAGGTAACAGCTAAGCAGAGGGTGATAATAAAAACGTATAGGGGAAGGCATTGTATTCTCAGCGACCCAGGTTATGTGCCACCTATGAACAAATCAACAATTAAGTACCTGTTGTGCAGCATTTTAAAAAGACCTCTCGATGCAGCAAATGTTTTTTTTGTCCCAGCCAGCAGCTCACCGCATTTAAAGAAATGTGCTTACGAATAGGCTTTGCTGAAAGAGGCAGCATTTGTGTGAAGTTGTTGGGAAGCAGGTTAATATTTCGTGTAGAGGGCTGTTGATAGTCTGAATGCAATCATTTTAAGAAAGGCTAGTGTGAATTCTTGCACTGCCGATTGCATGTTGTCTCGATTAAATTTCCCTGCAAGCTTGCAGCGAATGAGAGGCATGGGCACAGTTCACAGCGATGTCACTGCTCGTCTGCAAGTGTTCTGCTGTAAAGTTGCAAACGTTTAATCGCATGTTACCGACATATTTGTGGCACAGAGGGGTTAAAATGGTATACTTGTCACATCAGAAGGCTGATATTTTCATGACGGAAGAAAAGCTGCGCTGCTACAGGAGCAAGTGCCGCTAGCTGGACTTGTTTTGCTGTATGGCGGCAAACATACATCCGTTGTGATGCAACACCAAAAGCTTGCTTCAATGCAGCATTCTCCAATACTAGTAAGGAACCAGTGATTTTGTTGTTATTAATAAGAAACTCGAAGCACCTGAGCTAAATAGCGACGGCTTCCAATCTTCCCGAGTTTCATCAATTGCTGTTCAAATTCAGGCCAGCAGCAGAGAGGGGAACACAGAATTTTGCCTTGGTGACTGGCCGTGCACTAACTGGCACGTTGGAAATATAGCGTTTGATAGTTAATATAGTGACGTGATAGTAATTGCCCTTGACATCAAAGCAGCGTTTGACCGAAATTGGCATCAAGGAATACTGGCAACAATTGAAATCAATGCAAACAAGGGGAAAACTATCCACTGTTTTGGATTCATACCTAGCATGAAGGAAAATGGTTGTTGTTGTTGGAGGCCAGTCATCCCTGCAGGAGTTCCTCAGGGTAGTGTCCTCGAACCAGCCATCTTCAACTGCTTTATCAATGATCTTCTTTCCATCATATGTTCAGAAATGTGGATGTTTACTGATGATTGTACAATGCTCAGCACCATTCGCAACTACTCAGGTACTGAAGCAGTCCATGTCCAAATGCAGTAAGACCTGGAAGTATTCTGAGTTGGGCTGACAAGTGACAAGTAACTTTCATGCTACACAAGTGCCAAGTAGTGACCATCACCAGTGAGATAGAATCCAACCATCATTGTGTATATGTGCAATGGCACTTCAATCACAGAATAGGTCATTATCAACACCCTAACGGTTGGCTTGACCAGAAACTGAACTGGACTAGCCATATAAATATTGTGGCTACGGGAGCAGGTCAGAGTCTATGAATCCTGCGGGTTTTCCTAACGGGAAACTCTCTTCCTGACTCCCCAGTGCTTGTCCACCACTTACAAGGTACAAGTTAGGAAGGTGATGGAATACACCCCACTTGCCTGGATGAGAGCAGTTTTCAAAATGCTCAAGAATCTTGACACCGTCCAGGACAATGCAGCCCGCTTGAGTGATTCCGCATCCAAAAGCATTCACTCTTCCAACCACAAACTAATAGTAGCAGCAGCATGTAACATTTATAAGGTGCACAGAAAGGATTCACCAAGGTTCACTTAGTCGCACCTTCCAAGCCCACGATTACTACTACATAGAAGTGCGAGGGCAGCAGGAGGATGGGAACACAGCCACCTGGAAGCTCCCCTCCAAGCCACTCACCATCCTGATTGTAAATAGACCATCATCCTTTCACTGACACTGGAACTCCCCATTGCATCACCATGGGCACACAGAAACCACATGATATCCAGCGGTTAAATAAGGCAGATCACCACCAACACTTCAAGTGAAACAAGGGATGGGCAATAAATGCTGGCCAAACCAGGGAAGCCAACAACCCGTGAATGAATTATATATATCGCAAATTCAAAGCTTCAGGTTAGCAGCGAGCTGGAAAGAAACATTTCCCCTCAGAGCTGTCTGATTGCTCCGATCTTCACGAAGCTGCTCAGCAGCATCAGCGTCCTCCATTTTCTCAATGTTGCAAATATTCTGCCGCAAGGTTAAACATTTTTCGCCATAAATAGGCTGATATCCCAAGCAAACTTCAAACTGAAAAAAATTCTCGCCATGAAATATGATGTCATCTCTCTTTTTTTTATTTCTTTCATGGGAAGTGGGCATGTCTCGCAATGAGCAGCGTAAGTTGCTCATACAGAATGGCCTTGACAAGGATCGCTAAATATAAAGAGTGAAAGCAATTCAAACATTGAAGGCAAGTTAACCTTGAAATGTTGCCGTATCGCACGTTTGTTGCAATTCAACCTTTCGAACTTAATTGCGTATGAGAATTAAGGTGATTACTGTATACAAACTCATGACTGGGGCTTCAGCGCGACATGACCAATTGCCCGTTAAATTTAAATTTGGTATTTTAATTCGTGGGAGTTGCAAGGACAGTGAACTTAAAAATATTTCCATCTGGCTATCAATCAACGACTTTGGGCGGTTAGAGCAAGTTGGGAAACAAGTAAATGACAAAAATTCACAGGACAACTGTCCTTGTGATTGATGTAGTTATCTCGGTATCAGTTATTCAGCAGTGACAATTCACGGTCGGGGAAGTTCACTAATTTTTTGCCTTCTGCTGGGTTTCTTCCTCAAGGGATGATGTGAGATAGATTGGAATTGGCAAATTTTATGGAAAGCATTGGATTCTCATCCACATGGATATTGAGCCCCATAAATATAACTCAGCACTGAAGTAGACGTTGCACGGTTAGGTATATTGCTCCGTTCTGGGATTGTTTAAAATCAATTAGCAACACATTAGGAGTCCGTTATGCACGTTTATGTATGAGGTATATAAAAGCAACAAATGTGTTTTGGCCAATCCAGCAGCTGAATGTTAAGAAATCCGCTTTGCTGAAAGAGGGTGGATTTGCATAAATTGTTTGGAAGCGAGTTCTTAATCCGTGTAGATGGCTTAAAATCATTTTTAGATAGGCTAGCCTGGTATGTTGCACTAGCGATTGCATGTTGGTTCGCGTGAACGACAGGCATGGGCACACTTGACACCGATGTCACTGCTCATTGCAGTGCAAGTGTTCGGCTGCAGAGTAGAAAATGTTTGATCTCATGATACTGACAGATCGATGGCACAGAATTGTTTAAAAAAGCCGGGATTTGTCAGAACAAAATTTTCCAAGAAGCTCGAAACAAATGAAAACTGCAATCCGACTGGAGTAATTGCCCCAAGTTGAAACAGTCTTGCAGCGTGTCAGTAACGATTTCTAAACTGTAAATTGACATCGCGGTGAACATGAGGTTTACGATGGAGAAGTATCACTGATCAGTATGGGTATCAAACCTGCGAGTTGTGCGTCATATGCACCATGTTCTAAACACATGAGCTAACGATTCAGAGCCTTCCAATTTCCCCAGGGTAATCAAGTAACATTCAAATTCAGTGTATCACTGTGTGGACAATCCATTGTTCTTCATTACTCTCTGATGGCACACCAGCTGGAACATCAGAACTCTCATTTTTGCAAACTCAAATATTCAGGTTACCAGTGAGCTGGAAGGACAAATTTATTCCAGGAGCTGTCTGAAAGTTCCGAAGTTCACAAAGCTGCGCAGTGAAAGCATCTTTCCTGTTTTTTTTCCTGTGTTAAAACCATTTTGCCGAATCCAAACCTCAATGAGCAAAATTTCGCCTCAGTGATAATCTGATGTATTGTGCAATCTGTTGCGCTCAGGCTATCAACAACACCCTACACGAAATCATAACTCGCTTCCCAAAAAACAAATTTTGCCTCGTTCTGCAAAGCCTATTCGTAAGCGAAGTTTTGAATATGCAGTAAGCTACTGGCTAAGCAAATAAATCACTTGTTGCTTCAATAGGTCTTCTAGAAATGCTGCATAACGGACTGTCATAGACCCATACACGTTTACAGCGCAGGGGGACGCCACTCGGTCCATCGTGTCACCAAACATCTGACTACAGTAACCCCATTTTCCAGCGTTTAGCCCATAGCCCTGGAAGCTATGGCAACGCAATTGAATATCTATATGCTTCTTAAATGTTGCGAGAAAATCTGACACAATCACCCTATCCGGCAGTGAGTTCCAGACTTCCAACGTTCTCTCGGTGAAAGAACCTCTCCTCTACTCACCTCTTAGCCTTCTACTTCTTACCTCACATCAATGTTCCCGAGCTAATGACCCTGTACTAATCAGAATAGTGCCTTCCTATCCATTGTACTACGGCCCTCATAATCTTATACGCTTCTATCAGTCCCCTTTCAAACTTCGTTCCTGCAAAGTAGACAACACCAGCCGATCCAATCTTTCCACTTAAATCAGTCTATCCATCCTAAGTTGCATCCTGGCAAATCTCATCTGTACCCTCTCCAGTGCAATAACATCCTTCCCAAAATCTGGTTTCCAGAACTGCACAAAGTACTCCAGTTGTGGTCGAACAATTGTTTGAAACAGTTGCAGCATAACCTCCCTGTTCTGCTAATCAAGGAAAGCATTCCATATGCTTGCTTAACCACCTTAGCTACCTGCCCTGCTATCCACATGCATTTGTGTATAAGTATACCAAGGTTCCTCTGATTTTCACAGCTTTCCATGGACGACCATTCATAGTGTTAACCCTTGCCATGTTACACATCCGCTAGTGCATTACCTCGCATTTTTCCATGGCTGAATTCTATTTGCTACTGCTCTGCCCACCTGACCAGTTCATTGATATCGTCCTGCAGTTTTCGGCTGCTCTCCTCACTATTTACCACGCTACCACCCTAACATCTTCATGTTTTGCAAATTAGCTTGAAATACGGGTTGTGGGGAGTGAGTGTGTGTGTGTGTGTGGGGGGGGGGGGGGGGGGGGGTGGGGGGGTGGGGTGGTGGGCGGTGGTAGTCGGGAAACAAAATGCCAAACCGCAACTCGAGTACTTTGTTGCTCAATTACTTGGAAATGAGATGTACACTGCATGGCTGCGATGCCAATGATCTCTCCTAAAACTTATTCTCCATCCAATCCCTCTCAGGCAAATGCTTTATGAAGATTTCCAGCAGAGGTTAAGCTCAAATTAAAATTCAACAAACGCTCTGTAATTTTGCATATCTTTAGTATTCAGCAGATGCTGTCTGAACTGTCCAGTATTCCAAGCATTTCTTCTTAAGTTTTATTTTAGTTTACGTTGTCCCTTACCACTTACATTTCCATGGATGTTTTTCTGTGGAATAGCACATTTTCACTCAGGGGTATAAGTGCCTCCTTATAAAATAGCTTTGTCAACACCTGCCATTGATTCTAAGAGGATTTGACATTCTTAACAGCGTATAATGTACAATATTTTGTATTTGTATCTTACAATTTTTATTGATTCTCAAATAATTATGCAAGTATATTGCTATTAACAACCTTACAAGTTTCTTTTCATACTACCTGTTGTAGCTCTTGAAACGTGTTATCTCATCTTTTGTTTTTCCTTGTTTCTTTCCTATTCACCGGAACATCTGGTCCTTTCTACTTTTAGTTTTATTTCACCTCAGTTTATGTCTCTCTTAAGTCTATAGCATCCTCCTTATCAAATAGCTTTTGCAACATCTTCTATTGATTCCAGAAGGATCTGGCATTATTTATGGGTCCCTAGTGATGTAGAACGCCTCACCTTTCAAAACCCAACCAAAACAGGAATGTCCCACTTGTCGCTGGAAAAAATATGAAGCAGGGAGAGCTGGCAGAAATCCTTGGCCCATTTAAACAGACACAAGCCTATCATTGCTGCATCCATCCTCTGCTGCACTTGCCTTTATGTCAAAATCATTTTACGAAAATGAAACAACGTTTAGTAAATCTCCTGATCTATTTAAAATTGATTTTCATAATTTGATGGTGAAAGTGGACATTGTTGAGGACTGAAAATAAGCAGACTGCTATCTTATTCCGGTAACACACTCTTGCCAATATTCTGTCCCATTGTTTGTAATATGACTTGATATTAGACACAAGGTTTGACTAGCAGCAATTGTGAAGCTGTATGTTTTCGAACCTCTTCAAATTACACTCATGATCCATTTTGTTAAGCTACATAAAGACTCTCATTGACCATGTCACTCATGATTTCAGCTCAAAGCACTAACTGACCTTCAGTGACATTGCTCATTGTACTCGTGATCTGGAGTGAACTAGGGTTGTACAATACAATGAGTCTGATGGTGGAGCAAATGATGGGCAATACATGAATGGTGCGCAATGGGGATCGGCAGTGAAACTAATTGAGTGAGCTTGGATGGGGGAGGGGGCGTGTGCGAGGAGTCGAGAGCAGGCTGGAAGACTGTTGAAGTCAATAAGCAGGATCAGGAGAAATGAATGAAGGGGAGGAGAGATCAGTCAGTGGCAAAAATATGAAATGACCAACTGGAAAACTATTATATTAATCATCGATCGCAAAGATATCATCAGTTAAAATTACATTGACATAATGTTTCAGAATTGATCTATCTTATTACAGAATGCATCACTTCTTTAACAACGTTGAGAAACAGATTTATGCTCCCATATAGATACTTCCTTTACGAGACGTACTACAGTGAAATTGACAAAAATAAACATTATTTTACTAACTGTTGATCGCTCTCAGTTGCTTATTTACCTCGACTTTTATTTAGGGAATATTATGTGCCTCCTGTACCTTCTTAATTAAACCAGAATATAACGAATCAGTTACAATAATTTATTGTGGTACAAGCAGAGTCATCAGCAGCTACATAACGTTTCTCCCGGCAATACAAAGTTTTCCAGTTCTGTCATGATGTTCGAAATTTAGACGGATAATAGAGAATTTAGCCTGCGCGATACCCAGTTTATTCGAATATAAGTCATGATTGATATTTAATAAATTGGAAGCTTCTGAATATATTTAAATACACCACTGAAGCTACAAAATGTGTTAAAAGAGCTTCAGAAGAAAACAGATGTGCCCACAAGTGTAAATGTAGCTACTGCCCAACTGACAGCTCTTCAGCGTTCACAGTGCAGCATCAGTGGAGATCAACAAAGCGAGTGGTTCAGGTCGATGACTTTTCATTAACAACTGGAAAAAAATATAAATATAGCAGTTTTTAAACGAGTTGATTGCTAGAGGCGGTAGAATTTTCAAAAGCGAATATCTGTCAGGGTGGATTGCAAGAGAGTAAGAGTTTCATGATGGAAATGCTGTAGAGAGGCCTTAGGGTAATGGCAGATTAACAAACAAAGTATCAAAATAAGGTTGTGGATGGCTGCATAGCAACTGACTGAAAGTAACCTGAAGGAATAAAGAAAGAAAAGTGAACAAAATTTCCAAAAACTACTAAAACCAGCAGGAAACAACATGGAAGCAGATGTAATAATATTTAAATCGACCTAATGAAGTCCGAATAAATCATTTGGATTTACATGCCAAAAAAAACCCGGCTGAATCAATATTACCTCTGCAGGTTAATGTATAAGGAAATACTTTGACTTATTACACACAATAGCTGGGAGGGGATTAATTATGTAAGTTATGCAGGGGCGAGGGGTAAACGCTGGAGATTTTTAATAAAGACTTTCCCGAATGACTTATTTACACAATTGTTAACGTTACAAGAAATTAAGTTTCTTGCTTTCAAACGGATGATATCACACTTCTCCACAACAAATAAAATTGTTCACACACTCGCCGAATCTACAGCTACCCCTTTGTGTATTCTCATTGGAATTTCTGCAGCATAATATCTCGCCAAAATAAATGCAATCTCCAAACCTTTAAACGCACATTGCAGAATACTTCTTAATTCACCCTGTACAAAGCCCCGTAATACGGAACAGTGATATTTGCAGCAAAATACTGGTCTACGAATCAAAACTTTGCATTACACAGCTTTGCCGTATGATGGTGCCATGCCTCATAGATGGGAAATCCTTTCTCCGCACTTCCTGTAAGGACGACATCCCATTCTCTCAGTTCCTTCACCTCCGTCGCATTTGTTTTGATTGTGCCACATTCAAAAACAGTTCTTCTGACATGTCTTCCTTCTTCCTTAACCAAGGTTTAGCACTCAGGGTGGTTGAGAGGGCCCTCAACCGTGTCCGGACCATCTCCCGCCCATCCACCCTCACAACTTCCTCTCCCTCCCAGAAGCATGATAGGATCCCTCTTACCCTCACTTATCACCCCACCAGCCATCGTATTCAAAGGATCACTCTCCGCTATCTCTGCCAATTCCAGCATGATGTCATCACCAAACACATCTTCCCTTCATCCACCCTGGTGGCGTTCCGAAGGGATTGATCCCTCCGGGACACCCTGGTCCATTCCTCCATCACCTACGACACCTCAACCCCTTCCACATCACCTTCCAATGCAACCCCAGAAGGTGCAACACCTGCCCCTTTACTTCTGCTCTCCTCACCACCCAAGGGCCCAAACACTCCTTGCAAGTGAAGGAGTATCTCACTTGCACTTCACTGAATTTAGTCTACTGCATTCACTGCTCCCAATGCGGTTTCCTCTACATTGGAGAGAACAAACGCAGACTGGGTGACGACTTTGCAGAACAGCTTCCGTCTGTCCGCAATCATTACCCAGACGTCCCTGTCGCTTGCCATTTCAACTCTCCACCCTGCACTCATGCCCACATGTCCATCCTTGGCTTGCTGCATTGTTCCAGTGAAGCTCAACGCAAACTGCAGGAACAGCACCTCATCTTCCGACTAGGCACTTTAGTTAGGACTGAATATTGAGTTCAATAATTTTGGATCATGAATTCTCTCCTCCATCCTCACTCCCTTTCCGATACCCACCCCTTTTTTTCCAAATACTTTACATAGATTTTTCTTTTCCCACTTTTTTCCATTAGTTTTAAATTTATTTCCTTCCATTGTTTTATCTCTACCTTTTAGCGTATTTCGATCCCTTCCCTTCACCCCACCCCACCCCCACTAGGGCTCTCAGTAACTTGCTTGTACTGCTTTCTACCCTTAATTAGCACATTCCTTTAGATAATATCAGCACCTTCAACACCTTTTTGTCCTTTCGTCTATGACATCTTTTGGCTCTTTCCACCTATCAGTGGCCCTTTATCCAGCTCTACCTCTCCCACCTCCCTCCGCCCCCACTTAAAGCAGCTTATATTTCAGCACTTTTCTATTTTTACTTACTTTTATTGAAGACTCATACAGACTCGAAACGTTAACTGTGTTCCTCTCCTCGGATGCTGCCAGACCTGCTGAATTTTTCCAGATATATTAATATTTTGGGGGACTTCCTGAGTTCAATTCTCAGTAGTGCCACTATTCGTTTGATTTAATGCATATTTAACTGAACCAACAAAGGTAAAATCTAGCATTGAAAATTATGTGTTAATATAACGAAGACTGATAGTACCTTATTTACACTTCGATGTTTCAAAGGCCTGGGAGAGATACCTGGGTAACAACAGTTATCACATCTGGTGACACTGATAAGGAAAGAGCAGCTTGTATCAATTAGATTTGTGAAATGAAGCCAAAGATATGCTGACCTTTTACCTGCCCCTGAGGGAAATGCACTGTGGAAGGTGAGTAAAGAAGAGGATTTGCACAAAGAAGGGTGTGATGCCTCTTGTCAGACTCTGGAGGGAGCTATGGATCTTGAATGAGCCCGCTTAGCTCATTTGGTAAACATCAATTTGTTAATCTAAGGGTCTAGCGTTCCAATCCACGTTTGATCAACGCTTGTAGAACAAGCTGTTCACTGTCCATGAAATGGCAAAAAAAGCTAACATGTTGGCTGACTTCATCAAGGACAGAGAAAGAGGCCAAGCCAATTCTTCTCTTTACATAAAAAATCATCGTCTGGAAATTGTGATGGGCTCGGAATTTTTTATAAACATACTTCTAGATTTCCAGCTACCCTCATTGTGAAAATGTGTGAGAAGTGCTTTTTGACTTTTCGCTTGGTTTGGGATCAGTGTCAATTCAAATTCAACGCTATTCTTACTGCCCGGAAACAATTGTCCGTATTTAACTTATCAATTCCTTTTAACTGGATAAAAACCGCGATCAGCTCACGCTTCATTCTTTTACATTCAAGGGAGGAGAAAAAGGAAGGACCCCTGAAAAGAATAATGTGCAGGGTGCCTAGGGGAAGGCTGGGCAGTGACAGTGGTGAACTCTTCTTTCAATTGCCAGCACAGATCCTCCGGGCCAAATGATACCCTGCTGTGCTGTAACCATTTTAATATTGTGTGAGTTTGGAACTTGTACTCTGAAAATACCATGAAAGCATTGGAATCCGACTAGTGAATCTGAACTCCTTCCACACCAAGGTCCGGATAATCTTATTTGATCCTCTGGGTCGTGTCTGTAAGAACATAAGAAATAGCAGCAGTAGCATCATGTACTGGTCTAGACGGCTTCTCAAACTTCCTGGCTGATCTTCCTCAATTGCACTTTCCTGGACTATTGCATTATGCCAATGATTAGCAGAAAACCCCTGGAGATATCGATGTATGTCTTGAAATTCCTCAGGCCCCCTGTGTTTGGAATTCAGAAGATGCCAAACTGGTTGAATGAAGAGATATTGCCTCACCTCGTGGATAATGGCTGACGCCTTCTTCTGAGTCCCGGTCAATAGTGCTAGACACCGGAGCCTTAGGAAAAATGTTTCCAACATTTGCACTGTCAAGACCCATGAAACAATATATCCTTCAATCAAATCACCTCTGATTCTTCAAAATCTGGTACGAATCCATAGCCCCATGCAGCCAGTACTGATTGTTTCAAGAATCAAGGCTCTCACAAAGTAAAGTTCTCCATTCCCAACTTGATGCAGCCCAAAAACAAATCTGCAATGGCACGTGCAGCAAATTAGTGGGATACAATTCAAAACTCCTCAACAGAAGCCTCGGAGGCAAGCTGGCTCCTTGCATTACTTATTTAAAACCCTGTTCAGTAAAATGCAATTGCTGAAATCAAATCCTCTAATGATTCTATTCATACATAACTTTAAATCAGATCAAGAAAATCCAGAAGGAGCCTTGATTTTTACCTGGGGATATGCCTAAGGAGCATTTTGATTTCTTTCCAGCAATAGCTGAGGGCAATGCAAGGTATTGACTGATTTTTGTTACTGCAGGTTATGCAGGAAAGAGTTGGGAGGGATAAGTGCTGGAGCTTGCTAATGAAGGCCCTTGGGCTGACACATCTACTTACGACTCCACACTTCATAATTCATCATATTTACTTATTCCGAATGATCTTTCTAGCTTTCAATGGAATGTTATCACACAGTCCCAGAGCAAAGAGCATATGAACACGTTTACCCACTCACGAAATCAATGTATTCCTTTGCCGCTTCCCTTTCCAACTTCCACAACTTCAATTCTCGCCTGAATGAATGCAACATTCCGAATGTTTGACGTCACTTTCCCATGCCTGCTCTGGATACGTTGGCGGCCAGGCCCTCGCAAGCCCAGTTTGCAGAAAATAAAACATTCACCTTGAGGGGAAGGGCTGCAGGATTTATTTATTCACTGCATTTTGGTTCATGATGCCCGCTCCCAATGAAAATAAAAATAAAGTGAGCAATACCCATTGCATTCTCCAAGGAGAGCAGAAGATACGGAGACATTTCATTGATATGCAAAGAAAAATAAAACAGTTATCTCAAACTCGTGTAAGATTCGACCATTTTAAGAATTTTTTCTAGATATATATCCAGCCTAAGTGTGAAGATTGCTTCCTGACTTTTCTCTTGCTTCGACTGGACTATATCGAGAAGGATCAGTGACATTAGAATGTTAAAATTCAACCCAATTCTATCGTTGGGGAGACAGTTTCTCTCTATTGAACCTAATAATTACCTTTAGCTGGGTACAAACCTCGATCAGATCACCACTCATTTTTTTGCATTCAAGAATACAAAAGAAAGAAGGTCTGAAATGAAAAAAAAAATGTGTAGAGTCCAGCGAGAACCCTAGGGATTGACACCAGGAGGATTTCTTGTTCAGTGAGCCAGCAGAGACTGGAAAGCCAAATAGCCCCTTTCAATGTTTTAGCCATTCGATGATAATGCCACTCTCCCATTATCAAACCTGAAATCCTACGCTAACCTTCCAAAGTCTGGAACCCCACTGGTGCATCAGCACTGCTTCCACTCCAAGGTCAATATAATCCTTGTGTTTCCTCTGAGTAGTGTCTGTGAGAACAGAAGAAATATGAGCAGGTATTGGACGAATTCCATTGCTCCTCAAAGATTCAAGAGCTTCCAGGCATAAGCTGCTCGCATAACCTGCTCTTCCTGAAAATTCTCAGTTTGAACATTGATTGTGTGTGAGGACGGGAGTCAGAACTTTTTCATGGCACAAAAACCATAGAGTGGTGTACCTGGAATAAAACATATTGATTTGTAGAAAGCTCTAGTGCATACCAGCACGTTCTGGGTGGTGCACTTCAGAGAGAATGTGAAGATGTGAAGGATGTTGGAAAAAGTGAAGAAAATATTCACGAGAATTATTTATGGGATCCACAGTTCAAAATTACTTTGTTTTCCTCTTTCCAACTCAATATAAAATTGCCCTGGCTGTTTTCTTATATTCCTAAATTTCTGCCCGTATGTCTCAGGCACGAACTCATACGCACTCAAAATAGCCTTTTTTACTACATCAAAATTCACCAACATTTCTTCTGACAGTAAAGCATGACCTCAGTGCTCTACCCACCAACTTGCATGGCAACAACGATGTCCAGTTTTCCTGTGGCCATTTCATCTGTTTAGCAATCTTCTCAAATGAAATAAAGAATGTGTCAGCATATTTTTTCTCAAACTTTAGAAGAGCTTGCATAAATTTAAACTTCTTCCCATTGGGTTTTAATTTAAAAGCTTTTTCATCATCAACACTTTCCACAGAATCTGAGGTCTCCTTTTTTAACTACCAGCCTCTCAGGCCGATATTCCCGGGGTCCAACCTTTACTGTGTTTCCCATTGTCAATGTTTCCTTGTGGAGATCAAGTTTTCGGATTTCCATTTCTGTTTGAACTGATCTCTCTCTTCCCCTTTCCTTTACTGCTCCCTCTAGTAACAGTTTAATCATTTCCAATGCTTCTCCTTTTCGTTTGCCTCCAGTTCACGTTTTCTCAGTCCCTTTAATTGTTTCAAGTTCAAGCCTCTTCATTTTTAACTGAAGTTTCAGTACTTCCAGCGTTACATCTAGTATCAGGTATCACTTCGAATTTTTAAAGCTCTACTCTACCCCCAATAATGTTTGCTTCCTTAGCACCTGCAGAGAACTCCAATTGTATTTTTCTGCCAATTCCAATGACTTAAATTATTTACCTTTTGTAAACCAGCTAACTTCATAAATTGAACGCCCAAACAAGTCTCAACAACTGCCAAGTCTGTATTTCAGTCTCACCACTGCAAAATTCTTGACCCCAACTCCTGAATTCAAAATGATTCTCGTACTCGTAATATTAAGATTAACCCATTGCAAAAATATCAAGGAACTTCAAATATATCCCACAAAGAGCTTACAACGATCGTATCGCAAGGCCAATGATGAAGGCAGAGTTGTTTAATGCCAAATGAGAACATTGAAACAATGGCCACAATGTGTTCTGCAATTTCTACAAATTTTGAGATGCGTGACGTGAATTCAGTAGTAATAAGACTGTAGGTATCTATGAAGCTCGATTAAACATTTATTAATGGGGACCGCTTTGCAGATCACCTGTGGTCTCTCCGCAAGAATGACCCAAACCTCCCTGTCATTTGCCATTTTAACACTATACCCTGCTCTCTTGTCCACATGTCTGTCCTTAGCTTGCTGCATTATGCCAGTGAAGCCCAAAGCAAACTGGAGGAACAACGCATCATCTTCCGACTAGGCACTTTACAGCCTTCCAGAGTGAATATTGAATTCAAGAACTTTAGGTCTTGGGCTCCTTCCTCCATCCCCATCTCCTTTCTGTTTCCCCCTTCCTTTTGTTTTTTTTTCCAATAAATTAATTAGATTTTTCTTTTCCCACCTATTTCCATTATTTTTAAATATTTTGAAATCTTTTATGCTCCCCCCTGCCCCACTAGAGCAATACCTTGAATGCCCTACCATCCATTCTTAATTAGCACATTTTAGATAATATCACCAACTTTAACACCTATGTGTTCTTTTGTTCTGTTGTTTGTGACATCTTTTGATGATCTACTTCTATCACTGCTTGTTTGTCCCTACAACCACACCAACCCCCATCCACTTCTCTCTCTCTCTCCCACCCAACACCACACCCCCTCCCCGCCACCCCCCCCCTCCCCCTCGCCCCACACACACACACACACACACACACACACCTTAAACCAGGTTATATTTTACCCCTTTCTTGGACTCAGTCAAGTTCTGTCGAAGGGTCATGAGGACTCGAAACATCTACTCTTTTCTTCTCCACTGATGCTGTCAGACCTCCTGAGTTTTTCCAGGTAATTCTGTTTTTGTTTTGTTATTAATGGAAGAAATTAGTTTAAATGCATGCATAGATCTACAAATTATACTATGATAACCTCAAAACTCTCTACTCAATCTAGCTCCCATTTACACTTTCATTAAGACAACAGTAAGACAGGTAGATTTTAAAATACCAAGGCAAAGGAACATGGTACTTTGAACACGTCGACATCGAAGTGAGTTTTCTTTGTTTCAGTCTTTAGAAGGCATCAGCTTGAAGCATAGATACTGAAGGCTTTTTCTCACACTTGTAAAATCTTGAAAATAACTTCCCTTACACCCAAGCCTTAATCCTTATTTATACATATATTGGTCTTGAAATGCAAATACCCAATACTTGACTTTGTTTTGGGCTCTATCTCCCTGATATTTAAACATTTTTCATAGCATTAAGTTTTACAAGTAATCATTGGGAAAATATAATCACTGTTTCTAAACTTCACCTCGATATGTGATACATTTCATCACCACTACCCCTACCCCACGTTGAAAACAATCTGACATGTTTATTTCAAAATGGAAATGTCCCCTTTACACCTGTGTTTCTAAACTTCCCCAAATTTATCTAATTTACATTTAAAACCTTACCTCTCTTCTTAGATCAAAACACCCAAGCTAGCTGTCTCTAATCAATTAAATCACACACATACACACATACACACACACCACACACACACACACACACACACACACACACACACACACACACACACACACACACAGACACACATACACATACAGGCATATGTACACACAGAGACACATCCCACTGTTTCTGTATTTTACAATAAATTCAAGTGACATTAGGAAAATTAATATATCTTCTTGAAACTGGGCACAATAACACAGCTGAGGTCCAAACAGTGTTTTACACAGATGCAACATAATTTCCTTGCTTTTGAACGTTTTGCCCCTGAAACGTACGCCAAGTGAAAAGTTGCTATACCATGGAACATGAATCAGTGAGGTCCATACAGAACGGCCTTCTTCTGCTCTCCAATATGCCTTTGATTCTTGGGCTGTCAGCATAAAAGTTACAGAATGGGAGATGTGTTAATCATCAGTGAGCGGGGAAGTAAAATAATTAGTCCTGAATCTTGTGAAGTACAATTCCAGTTATGATTTAACTCGACATAATGTCTGATGTGAAATTCAGAAAAGTCTATCTAAAACTCTTCGGATACTATAGGTGCTGTGTGAATTACAATTTTTTTGCCAATGGTTGAAAAAAAAACGGAAAGCTTTTGGGAAAGGTTCAGCACCACAATCCAGATTAATACCCTGTGAGCACCCCCCTAATCAGCTATGGTTGTGTACTGGTGAACATGGCTACTTCCCAAGCAGTTGATCCGGTTTCGACCCCCGGCCATCGCAATCTTTCACCTTCAAACCAGAAAATCGGAAACTGTTGGGCGTTTTAGAATTATACAGCGCAGAAACAGGCCATTCTTGCTTTTGCCGGACAGTAAGCACCTGTTTATTCTAACCCCATTTTCTACCACTTAGCCCGTAGAACTACCCATCTATGCTGTGGCGTTTCATGTGCTCTGCTCAATATAACTTTACTTTCAAATGTAGGCGGGTGTAATTCATTTCAAAATACGTTCCATTTTAACATTTTACTCACGTTTGATTCTTTTTGTTATTAACTATGATTTTTCGTGAACTGCAGTGTGAAATCGGAAAGGAACTTTGTTAACGTTTCGAGCCGAATGTGAGTCTACTTCGGCACCAGGCAGAGTTAGAAATTTGACAGTTTTTATGCTGTTGGCTGCTGTGGGGAGGAGCAGGTGGAGTAGGATAGAGCTGGCTTCCATTGAATTCAGAATGCTGCGAATGAAAGCGACTTTACACCGTCTAGCTAAGTATTTCTCGTGATTATCTCGTGTTAAGTACAAAATATAATCCCATTTTCTTCAGGTGAAAAAGTTGGTTCCTGCAGCTTTGTAAATTGTCGAGTTAAAGGTCACCCAATGGCGCCCTGTAGTTTCCCGTGCTGCATTTCATGGCCGGAGTTTGGTGAGGACTCGAAACGTCAACTCTTTTCTTCTCCGCCGATGCTGCCAGACCTGCTGAGCTTTTCCAGGTAATTCTGTTTTGTTTTGGTTTAAACCTGCCTGGTTCGCCAATTCCGGCTCGAATTGGTCTCTGACAGACTTTAAAAAGGCGGTTTAGCTGTAGACTCGGTATTAACAGTTCTTGTGTTACAGATTGCGCTGACAACTCTTTAGAAAATGTATCGTGATAACACAAATATCATTGCACTGCCTGGAATGACCATGTTGATCTGATTGTAAAATTCATTGATTGTATTGAAGTACCTTGTGATCTTTGTGTAAAAGTTGAATCTGATTGCCCTTTTTCTGATGGCGATTTAGAAATGTTTTGTAATGTTCTTTCAGCTATTTAAAAATAAAGTATATTTTTCAAAAAATATAATTCTCACCGAGGGACTGAGAAAGGTATGGAACCCTCCGGCTAGCAGCTCACAATCAATGCATGTATTGAATACTGATTGTATTCTAATTGTGTTGAAGCACCTCCGAGTGCAACATGGTGTAGGTTGATTATTCCAATACCATTGCGTGGCCACATTATCTGTAATGACCATATTGAAATGATTGGAATAATCATTGATTGTATTGAAACACATCGTGCTTCATGTGTAAAAGTTGAATATGGCTGTACATTTTTTGATGCTGATTTAGAGATTCTTTCAAAACTTCTTTCAGATATTTTATGAATCAAGTATATTTTTCAATTAAAGAAGAAACTCTTCAGAAAATGACCACGACAAATCCTCTGGAGGGAAACTGCGCGCAAACAGCTGGCTCCTAAAGTTCACCGGCCGAGAGACCGCTCCAGCCACGCGCCGACTGAAGAAGCGGCATCGCTAGAGAGCCGGAATTGTGGCTCTGAGCGGGATCCGCCGCTACCAGAAATCCACTGAGCTGCTCATCCGCAAATTGCCCTTCCAGATGCTGGTGCGGAAGATCGCTTAGATCTTCAATGCAGACCTGCGCTTCCAGAGCTCGGCCATCATTGGACCTGCAGGAGGCCAGCAAGACTGACCTGGGGTTGCGTTAATTGAGGACATCGGCCTGTGCACCATGCAAGCGAGTCACCATCATGCCCAAAGACTCCCAGCTGGCCTGCCGCATCCTCGGGGAGCTAGCCTCAACCCCAGCTTCAACACCAAAAGTAACGATGGCTCTTTTCAGAGCCAACAAATTGACAATGGGCAGAGCTGTGAGCTTCCACCGCTGAGACCAGCATTCTCCCGTAACTAGACTTTACAACTGAGTGATTTTAATAACACCCAGTGCTTTCCGAGGCAATTTCACGGTGCAGTTCAGAGCCCTGTGTCTGGAATCACAAGTTGACCAATGCATGGTGAGGATGATAGATCTGTTACCTGTGATCTGTGTTTGACTCCGGCAATGCGGCAGCTCCTTAATTAATGGAGCGTGAGTGTGATATCTGACCTTGAATTCAGAAACACCATCTCCTGCATCTGCCAGGCCCCAGATCACAGGTTTTCTTAGATTAATGTATAATGTTGCTGATTTATATAGAATTGTTGTTTTCAAACACTATTTTTTTGAAGGGGATATATGTGAGGAGAAGGTGTAAGGAAACATATGCTTGTAAATGGAATTAAGCGACTGGGGTTTGTATGAACTGATATTCGCCCAGTCCGTGAATGAGTCTGAAGCGGGTTTACTGGATAAACTAAGGCACAGACGTGGCCTAACCCGCGGGTGTTCCAAGCTTTTTCTGAACTAATACTCGTTAAACTGACCGCTTTGATTCAATTACTCTGGAGAATGGAACAATATTTCTGATCTCCTGTGGGTCGCACCGCGCCATTCACGCATGGTATTCAGTGTTTCCATTTCAGGGTTTTGTGTCACTTTAACTAATTGAACGAGAACAGGATGTGGAGCAAACAGTTGAATCTGACACAAAGAAACAGGTCAATTTCTCAGTTATAATGAGAAACCAAGACACTAAGGACTGTCAGCGAATTCAATAGATCTGGTCACGGTGTTAAATATCGGACTGTATTTGCCAACCCATTCCACTGTGCTCAATTTTGGAATTATTAAATCAGTGAAACTTTTCAGACAGTAACCAACCCTTTCACACAGACTGTGGGTACCTCTGAAAGGAGCTTTTGGGCTTTTTCAGGTGAAGGTTTCTCTAGTTCACTTGCTCTTGGAGCTCACAGCGCTGCTTTTCCTGGGCAGCAGCCCGGCCTGGATGTTAGGCAGCGGCCCCGGCCTGAGAGATGGCGACACCTCCCAGCAGCTTATTGAGTTCCTGATAGTTGCGGAAGGGCAGCTGCAGTTCTCCGAGGATGATGCGGCTATTCTTGTTGTCCGGGGGACACGTTACCAGGCAGCCCGAGGGTTTCAGCGGTCGGATACTCGAGCTCATCAGCCAGATTGACCGGGGCTCCGGCACTCACACGCTCAGCACATTTCCCATTTCACAGGATCCTGTTAACATGGCTCATAGGGAACTAAAGTCCGGCCCGGAATGAGTGGACTTGGCCTTGGCTCGAGCTTTCCTGCTATTAGTTCCTGTTCCTAAAATATCCAGTGCCAGATTTTTACAAGGAATGCCCAGTTTATTCAGCATTTACTTTTCTTATCAACCGAGAACTGCTCTGATTGGTCGCTCTTTAAAACACCTGATTTGCCTATATTTCCCACGATCTGATAACTGAGAACCAGAAGAGGTTTAGGAAAGGAGAGGTTTACAACAGGAGAGCTTTAAAATCATCAATGTTCTGAAGAAAAGTTATTGGGAATCGAATCGTTAAATCTGCCTTTCGCTCCACAGTTGCTGTCAGACCTGTTGAGTTTTCCCAGTAGTTTTTTCTGGTTCAAACAAAGGTCAGAGATTCAAAACCGTTCTCTATCACTTATTTTATTCAGTTCTTTATGTCTCAAAACACAAGCGCTGTTTTAATTTCCTGTGTACATTGAGGTTCATTTTGCTGTAGCTTTCAAATTTTACCCGGCGGGAATAACTCCACATTCACACCATTCCCTCAACTGAAACCTCTTGTTTCACTCTTTCTACAAGTAAAGAATGAGACATGAACAGACGCCCCTATTCACAGACCCTCCTGCTGGAGTTCAGGCAGAGCTGAGCCCTGGGCCGAGCTGTCAAACTGTTTCTATTCGGCTCTGTAATAATCCCGTTCCGGACTGGATCACTGCTGGCAGTTGTTGAAAATTAGGGGATCAGTCAATGAACATTTCTCGTACAAAATTCAGAGAAAGAGGGAGCTGAGTTTTTCCAGTATGTTTTGCAATTGTATCACATGTACAAAATTCACAATATTTTGCCTTCAACAACATAAAAAGAAAATACTTCAGATACTGGAAATCTGAAGCAAAAAAAAATATTAAAAAATAGCTGGCAAAAACTCAGCAGGTCTGCAGCAACTGCGGAGAGGAATACAGTTAACGTTTTGAGTCTGTATGATTCTGCATCAGAAATAAGGAAACATAGAAATGAGGTGAAATGAAAGCATTTTGAGGGGGCGGGACAGGTGGAGCTGGAGAGAGGGTTAGTGATAGGTGGAGGCAAAGAGGAGATCGCCAAAAATATCATGGACAAAAGGAAAAAGGGGTGTGGAAGTTGGTGATATAAGCTAAGGAACATGCTAAAAATGACATTAAGGGTAGAAAGCAGGATGAACAAGTGACAGATGTACCTGGCCGGGGGTTGGGAGGGTGTGGGGGGGGGGGGGGGCGTTGGTGGAGGCTGGGGGGAGGGGTTGGTGCGGTGGGGGGAAGGGATTGCCTTCAGCCTGGATTTTACAGTACATAAAAACCCACCAGTTGACAGGAGTGTTGAATAATACAAATTGAATTGCCCCGTGCTCAGTATAGTAATGTCGTGAAAACTTGTGGGTATCGTGGGTCCTTTTCTGAAAGAGAAAATGTGGCCGCCAGTGAGATCTGCTCATGTAATACTTTCACCAATTTTCCAGGGAAGTTTCCAAATTCGGCGATCAATACACTCCCGTTTTAACTATTTATTTCAATGGATTTATTTAAAGATTTTAGTTTGTCAAAGGTTCACAACACTGACATTAAACTGAGCGGCCAGCTGACATTAAACTGAGCGGCCAGCAATATGCTGGTTGATCTTTCTCCCCTTTTTTTGAAGATGGATGTAAAATTTCCAATCCTCCAGTCTTCTGGCACCAATGGAGGACTCTCTCCCTCAGCAGCTCTCTATCGTTACCTCCCCTTCCCTCACATGTTTTCACAACTTCAGCTAATGGTTTCATATGTGTTTTAATTGTTTTTAACAGAACGATAATAATTTTCGTTTGGGTGCGTCAGATTTCTGAGCACACGACTTACAATATAAATAGGATTAATAATTATTTATTATTATGTGGATGAATATTGCTTAGAACATTTCAAATGTGATTAATTCTGAGTTCGATATTTGTGCCACGAGCATACAGAACACATTTGTATGGCGGGCTGTTGCTGAGCCCCTATCCAATGTTTGTGGTAAAAGTTGTTTGTAGGCTTGTCAGTCTGGCTCGAATTAATTTGACGACACGTTTACTAATGACTGATTATGTTATTAACCCAGTGGCATTAAAAGAGAGAGTGAGGCCATCCAACTGGCATAAACCCTGCTTTCTCTGATCCACTGCTTATGAGGGGAAAGTCTTGTGATCTCACAGTGAGATCTGTGTTCACACAATGGAGAGAGAGTTCCACAAGTACTTACGCACTTTTTATCTGCAGGCCTGCAGGCAATGCCGCCATTGCCCTTCAAGAGAGCAACAATGTCCCGCATTAACAACAGCTTTCAAAGGAACACAGCGTCAATGGAGAGAGGAAAGTCAAAGGTTGCTTCATCTGACTAGCCAGAAGAATCGAAGGGCTATAAATTCAGCAGGCAAGGGGTGGGTTTGGGTGGGGAGAGGCGGGAATGATCCAGAAACATTGAATGACATCCAATTGCAGGATCTCAACCATGGTTAGGGGTGGTCAAATCCAAGTTCACTTGAAAACATTTTCTGGTCCCTAAAACAAGACATCATAATGTGCAAGGAAACAGCAATCACATAGTGTATTGTCGTGTCCTTCGCCAAATGTTCAATTGGACCTGCAGTCTCTCGTTCTCTGCACAGAGGGTACCATGGCTATTCCTCAGAGCTTCCATTTCTCCCAGAGTCTCTCTTTGGTCCAAGTGTGATGTCCACCTGTCCCACCTCGTTAGCTGTCTCCTGGTACGTATAGAGTTGAGTAAAGTGGTGTTGGAGTTGTGATGCTTACCTGTCTTTACCCATTTGCCACCCAGATAGGTTCAGCTGTTACCAATTGAATCTCAGTCAAATGAGCCTGCGAATGCAGCTGGGGAGGTGACCAGTGGCTGATTGCCCGATGTGACTGTGTTCATTCTGACTGGGGATAAAGGTTAAGCCTCAGCCTCATGTTACCTTGCCCCCATCTCTCTGGATGGCTCACTTGGCTCATTTCCGCTGTCACTTTGTGGAGTGTCCGTTTTCAGGAATGCTGACCACTGTACGATGTCGCTGGTGAAGGTTAAGTCGGCGCTAGTGGGAGGTCACTCCACCTTCTCACACTCCAGCTTGCCCACCACCCATACACACAGAGCAGTCGGCTTGTCTCCAACCTAGGCCCGGGTGAATCACACTGTTCTTTTAACTGTACTGAGCCACACCAATTTCCATAGAATCCAGTGGCAGGATCTGCACACAGCCCTTTGTCTTCACCATTTTCACCTTCTGTGCTCTCGCTCCTGCAGTACGGTCAGCAGCAGCTTCCAACTACAGACCAAAAACGGGCTGGGCGATCTTCAGCTTCTTCCTTTACTCTGCAAAAGTAATATTGGAATGTCCCAGGAATTACTCAAATCATGATGAATTGCAATGACTGGAAGTATTCTTTGTATATCGCTTATCACAGCTTTAATATCTGCCTCTGTAACAGTGTGATGATAGTTGTTTGTGCTGCAGAGAGCAGACAAGAACATAAATCCTATACCTGAGTTCAGAATTGCAGGTGGTCAAGTTGATCCTGTGAACGGAGATGGTTTGTACCTAACAGGCCGCCAGTAAACCGACTGGCAGCAAAGCACCCAGGAACCAGCTGGCGACCCGGAAGAGCGCCCCCACAAGTGGTGGAGTGAAGAAAGCTCATAGCTACAGGCCAGTCCAGGAGCACCCCACGAAATCCGTCCATAATAGAAGTCCACAAGAGTTGCTTATCTTTAAACTGCCCTACCAGCGACTCGTGAATGAAATTTCCCAGGACTTCAAAACTGGCCTGAGGTTTCAGAGTGCAGCAATTGGAGCTGTGCAGGAAACCAGTGAGGCCATTTCAGTTGGCCTGTTTGGGGGGCACCAATCAGTGTGCCAACCAAGCCAAAAGTCTGACCTTTATGACCAAAGGCGTCCAGCTGGTACGAGAGATATGGGGGGCCATGCTTTTACGTTGCTTAATTACATTTTCTCCAGGTTATTTTGAAGTGGAATTTAAACAATTTCTTAAACATTATTAGACAGTAAAATTGGCTTCTTGTGGAGGCTGGGCCTTCATTTTGTATTTTTGTTAGTATTGAGTGTTGATAGTGACTTAGTGTGGAAGTAGCGGAACATTTTGTAAACATTCGTTCAATCTCTTTAGCTCAGGTTGCAAAATAAAACAATTGTATCTTTAAAAAATAGAAATAAGTTGGTCAACTTTGACCCATACAAGCACGTCTAAACTAAGGTATTGAAGCAAATATTGTGCAGAGTGATTTTAAAGCACTTTTTTGGCCAGTTATACACTCTACATTGCTTGCCAAGCATCCAGGCCTGTTCATGAACCAGCGTTTCTCTGTCATATGTGCTCAATGCTACTGCGGCCTTCCTTATGTTACAGTAGGAGAAAGTGAAGAACGAAACTTACCGCTTATTCTCGCAATTTTCCTGAAGACCTTCCCTCGCCCCTTCTATTCATCAGGGCACATCCCTCCTTCATTTTGATCCTTTTAGTCGCTCACGACAGACAGCGGTTTAATCCTGGTCAGCAGCTGCACGATCCAGAAACACAGACACAACTTTCGATTCGTTGCAGCTCGCTCTGCCAGGAGCAGCGAGTGCTCAGCACCAATAAGGTCACTGATGTCCAGATGGCCGAAAGGGATGGCAATAATAGTGGACAAAGCATGATAAGAACCCGGTGAGGGAGTGAGAATGGTCAATGGTCAGAATGGCAGCAATGGTCAGAAAAGGCTGAAAATTAGTAGCGGGTAACAAGATCTGGGAACACCTATGACAAGGGTTGTTGTGACTGTACGATTTTGTGTGATCCCTTTTGGAATGCAGATATTTCTAGACCATTTTCAACTGCGTGTAATTATTAGGCTTCAAGAGGTTGGAAACACACTGTCCAGTCTAAACTAAGTTGAATAAAACATCTCTCCATATCCGGGGAAGTTACTGAGTAAGGCTGAAAGCTGAAATAATGCTTGAATAAAGCACTTGCAGCGGATGAAGAGGCTTCCACAGTTTTGTTAAAACATGTAGCAAAGAGCATCTCCCGAATGTGCTGGAGGATTTACCGGTCCCCTTCAGGTGAGGTCATTGTTTCTCTGCTCTCCAACCAGGAAGCAGGGTGTCCGATTTCTAGCCTAGGATGCACCATGCAGGCTGACTCAGCACAGGGCCGACTGTTGCATTACAAACCGTCTCATCAAGTCAAGGTTTCCAACTGCAGCAGAAATGTGGCCTGCTCGCTAAAGTTCACATTAGGAGGAAGAAGTACATGATTGTCTCCATGCTACTGTCCTTATTCGCTGAAATAATAGGTTAAGGGGCCGTTTATTTCAGAGAATACCCGAGAAAATCATGATCGTTGTTACCAGCAAGTTCTTCCCCCCTCTCAGCGTTCAGCCGCATCCCCACCCCCTCCCACCCCCAACTAAAAAAACAACTCCATGCTGGCCTTGTTTCTCAGCTCCCACCCTCCCCAATATCACAATAATTGTTTGCAATCTCCGTTCCTCCCTCTCTCGGGATCCACATGGTTCCGGTCTCGCACTTCACTCGCGCCCGATTGCAAAAGTTTAGGCCTCCTGCGCCTCAGGACAGAGGCTCCAATCTCTCGCAATCTCGGTCCCTCTCACTCCTGATCCACATGGAGCTGCTTCACATACCTATCACAAGCAGAAATAGGGCACCACCCACCACCAGGAAGTGGAAATGCCCCTGGGAGCAGCAGGGAATTGTGGATTGTTAGATTTCTTTGAGGAGGTAAGGAGTAGGTTAGACAAAGGAGAGACAATGGATATTATCTACTTCGAATTCCAGAATGCCTTTGACAAGCTGCCGCACAGGAGGCTGCTCAGTGAGATAAGACCTCATGGTTTTAGAGGCAAGGCACTAGCATGAAAAGACGATTGTCTATATGGCAGGAGGCAGAGAGTGGGGATAAAGGGGTCCTTCTCAGGATGATGGCCGGTGACTAGTGGAGTTCCTCAGGGGTCAGTGTTGGAAACATAACTTTTCACTTTGTACATTAATGATCTAGATGAAGGAATTGAGGGCATTCTGGCTAAGTTTTCAGATGATACAAAGATAGGTGGAGGGACAGGTAGCATTGAGGAGGATGCAGAAGGATTTGGACAGCTTAGCAGAATGGGCAAAGAAATGGCAGACAGAATACTATGTGGGGAAGTGTGATATCATGGACGTTGGTAGGATGAATAGAGGAATAGACTATTTTCTAAACGAGGAGAGAATTCAGAAATCTGGAGTGCAAAGGGATTTGGTGTCCTTGTCCAAGATTCTCTTAAGGTTAACTTGCAAGTTGACTCGTTAGTTAGGAAGGCAAATGCAATGATGGCATTTATTTCGAGAACACCACAATATAAACGCAGGGAGGTGCTGCTTAGGCTTTATAAGCTCTAATCAGACCACATTTAGAATATTGTAAGCATTTTTGGTCCCCATTCCTCTAGAAGGAAGTTCTAGCCCTCGAGAGGGTCCAGAGGAGGTTCACAAGAACGATCCCAGGAATGAAAGCCTTAACATATGAGGAACGTTTGAGGACGCTGGGTCTATACTCAATAGAGTTTAGAAGGACGAGGGAGTATTTGAATGTAACTTACAGAATACTGAAATGCCTGAATAGTGTGGACGTGGGGAAGATGTTTCCATTAGTAGGAGAGACTACGACCCGAGGGCACAGCCTCAGAGTAAAGGGAAGCCAACTTAGAACAGAGATGAAGAGAAACCTCTTTAGCCGGAGAGTGGTGAATCTATGGAATTCATTGCTACAGAAGGCCGTGGAGGCCAGGTCATTGAGTGTATTTAAGATCGAGAAAGATAGGTTCTTGATTGATAAGGGGAACAAAGGTTATGGGGAGAAGGCGGGAGAATGGGGTTGAGAAACTTATTAGCCATGATTGAATGGAGGAGCAGGTTCGATGAGCCGAATGGCCTAATTTCTACTCCTATGTCTTATATTCTTATGGAGTGACCTTTGGATAACACAAGGAAGTTTTAACGTGACCACATTTGTGTTGGCTTGGAGGAGCAGAAGTCAATTCCGCAACAACCATTGTCTCACGTATAGGCTGCTATCCCACTTATCATCCAGGAGCAAGGGGGGATTTGATGATGATTGGAAAGCAAACATTGTGTAGAGTTACGGGCAGAAGGCAGGGGAATTGCAGCAGGTGTTTTAAAATCCTGTATGAATTGTGGTACGTTCTGCTATCGCTTTCTAAATTTACTGGCGGGAATAACTCCGCTTTCACAAAGTTCTAAACGGGGCAAATGAGACTTAAACATCCGTCAAGGTAGGTAGGAAAGTAAGTACGACACAAAAATAGGTAGGAACGTAATCTGTGAAAATGCAGTGTTGATAGAGATAGTTCACGTGATTGGAAAAAGCCCTGTCAATTGGGGTATAATGGATTAATTCGTGAGAATTTCCATTTTGACAGGACGATCAAAAAAAGGGCACATAATCTAAACGGTGAGAGGTTGGAAAGCTTGGAGATGCAGAGGAACCTGGGTATCCTAGTTTATGAATCGTTTTGTTTCTTTCTGCTGTTAAACTCTCCAAAACCATTGAAAATCAAATATTATAGAGTCCCTGACTAGATCCTTACTATTGCTGAGACCAGACTGGTTGCTTTTGGGAAGGTCTCAATCCCACAAGTCAGGAGTGTGATGGAATACTCCCTACTTGCCTGGATCAGTGGAGCACCTCCAACGCTGACAAAGCTTGAAACCATCAGGACAAAGCAGTCCGCTTGATCGGCACCACATACACAAACATTCACTCTCTCCACCACGGAGGCTCAGTCCCGACTGTGTTCATTCTACAGTATGTAATGTAAGAGTTCACCAAGGCTCCTTAGACAGCCCCTACCATACAGAAGGAGAAGGGCTGTAAAATAATTTGAATATCAGCCCCTGGAAGCCCCCCAAAAAACTTACCGTCCCCATTTGGAAATATAACGCACTTCCTGCACTTTCACTGCGTCAATTGCTAGAATACCCTTCCTTACAGCACTCTGGGTGTACCTATACCACATGGACCGCAGCGGTTCCGAAAGGCAGTTCGTCACCACCTTCTCAGGGGCAACTAGGGATGAGCAATAAATGCTAGCCCAGCCAGCGAAGCCCACATCACGTGAATCAGTCATAAATGAATGGAAGTGCGAACAATCTCTACGAGAATGCTCCTATCATTGAAACATACTGGAGACCCGAATAGTTGGTCCAGTGCAGGGGAATGATGACGACATGCAGTGATGTTATGACATGGCAGATGATGTGTACCATAGGATCAAATGCACGAGGGAACTTTATCACGTAGTCGCAACTTTTTTGCAAACGTATTTTATTTCGATATGGGGGCCCTGAATTCAGAAGGAAAAAAGCTCCAGAGGTTATTTAGAAAATTTAAGTAAACATTTTGTTAACGAAAGAAAGATTTCAAGCTCTTGCATTTGGCTACAAGTTAATACTATAATAACTCCTAAAACCCCTACATCATCTGGTTCCCGCTTGCAACTCCGTTTAGATGGGTTTTATCAATGGCCAGAAAAGGTTGAAAATATAAAGTTGTAAACGGTAGAGCTTGAGCTCGGCAAGACTTCAGAGGAAAACAAACGCAATTAATCGTCCACTAGACTAAATTTGAAAGACACAAATTTGAAAGATCACTATTGAAGGAAAGTATCGATGTGACAGCTGAATGTCTCAGATGGTGACAGCGTGATACTGAAGACGACAAGATTCGGGGGTTATATCCCGATGCTGCCAGCGTGTCTTCTCGGCCTGTAAATTTCGCGCTTGCATAGCTTTCCGGAGTGTGGATTTTGAAATGGGTGAAGCTCATGAAGGCGGCCCTTCGCGCCATTACTGCACCTCTGAGGAAACAATTCACATACATCCTCTTCCTCCCACTGCCCTCAAGTGACTTTATCAGTTCGTTGCAAATTACTGCCTCGTTTGTCCCACAAGCGTTTTTCCTCCTTTCTCTTTTTTTCACAAATTTATCGGCAACGTCTCAATAAGATTTCCAAAACTAGGGAATGGAACACTTTCAGCAAGGCAGCAGGCTCGCGCTCAGCTACAGCTCCTTTACTGCAACGTTATATACAACTCTAAAAATTTCAATATTGTCTTCATCAACATACAGTGAAATAGATCAGACTAGACTACGTTAAACTGAATGCATTTAAGATTCAATATTGAAATGCTCAAATTATGAACACTCTTTTCGAATGTATGCTACAGCTTGACAAAGGCATTTTTTAAATTCAAATTATCCCTACTTCAGCTAAGCCTACGATAAAGTTCAGCTGCTAACGACACTGATATAATTTGCTTTTTTTATCCTTTAAAAATGTCGTCAGAGGATAATAACCTATTGCCAATCATTTAAAAAGACATACTAGTAAAACCAAACAATAAAACGTGGACAGTACCTCATTGCTGAGCACTTGTAGGTGACACACAATTTGCCTGGCTGGAAAGCAAAACATTTCGCCGCATAAATTTCTTGAATGCAATCTATCTCGCTCACACTTGTTACAGAAAACACTGTGCATGAGTAAGTACTGGGGAAAAAATCTCTCAGCATTGTCGCCTCTGTCCTGTCGAGCGGTACTGAGGCAAAAACCTCACTGAGATAAACGCATTCTTCACGACTTGCATGGAATCTTCTCACCAGATCCCATAGTATTAATATGGCGAGGCCTACAATTAATCAGGACCCTAACTGGACCAGTCATGTAAATACTGCTATGTCCAGAGCAGACTAGATTTTCTTTGGATAATAATGGACCTGACGTCCCAAAGCCATCACCGACATGGATAAGGTCAAATAGAAAACTATCCACTTGCCTGGATGATTGCGGATCCGACAGCATTCAAGGAGTTCGACACAATCCAGTTCAGACAGCCGGCCTGAGCGTCTCCCCATCGACAACAAGAACTGCATCACTGGAACAAATACATAAATGATGTAATGAATCGCGAAGGCTCTTTGAATAACATGATCCAAACCCACGAACTAAAGCAAATAGTAGGAATCTCAGCAAAAACATTGGAACACCACCAACATCCAGGTTAAATCCAAGCCAAACATAATCCTGACTTGGATAAAAATCTCTATTCCATCATTGTAGCCGAGGGAAAAATATGGAGCGAATTTCCCAACTACATTCCCTCCGAACACCAGGTGCACTACCGCAAAATAACCTCAGGAAGCCACCTTCTCAAACTAAATAAGGAAGGGGAAGATACCTTGTCTTGCCAATGACATGACATCCACGTTCCACGGTTGAATAATGATCAAAAATAAATTCCCAGTCACGGGTTGACAATTGTAATGAAGGTTGCACAAACAAATACCCAATGCCTTGCCTCTGCCTCAGCTAGCCTGATCCGTCACAGACGAGTGTGACACTGAACAACACACAATCGCTCTCCATTCCATGACGACTGCAGAGAAATTGAGATTCCGCACCATCGAGCGTATTACTGAGGCCACAAGCCGCATGCATTCTGCAGACTTCTGCTCAACTAGTCAATTCCTTCACCTAATGAGTCGAGAACTGAGGTACGCTGACTAGCACTAAATCCTGAAGCTAAATAAGCATGTGAGTTAGATGAGTGCGATGGCAGATTTAGAAGAGGAAACATGGAAGGAGATTCACGTGCAGCATGGACTTGTTAGGCCTGGAGAGCAATTTCTGTGCTTTTTATCTGAATAAATACTATCCAATGTAATCGCTCCTCAGCTTAGTGGCGGTTATGTCTGTTCATATCGCACCGATGGTGGCATTAGATTCACCAGCAGACACCCATTTCCTCCGCATTCAAGATCTGCAGGCCAGTGGTGCTTTTGTCGGATCTGCTGCCACTGCCGGTAAAGCTGAGGACCACAGAGACACGCCGACTAACGAAACACGTGGCCAACTTTACACATCCCTCACATGCCGAGTCTGCTACTGAGACGCACAAGATAACACAGTTTTCAGTCTTAAACAATGGCACAGTGAATCTTTGGAAAGGAAGAGATGTCACAATGATGTGATACTGTCAGAATAATAGGAAGGCGGTTCCAGAGGAACATAAACAATAACACGGACTGTTTGGGACGAATTAAGTGTTTCTGTGCCACATGTGAGCTGCATTCCTATCTTGAAATCAATTCCAAATTCGTGCTTAGCTAATCTGAACCCGGTCCTGCGTGTGGAGTTCCAAGGGCCACAAACACACACTAAATCTACCAACTAATTTATATGGTCCGATGCTTGACTCCAGAGAGTGACCCTGAGGCCTATATCCTCACTCTAAATTCTGCACCTGCGTTCAGCATTTCCGATTGTGACAATGGGGACCACACATTCAGGCTCATCCCTCGGAGTAGTGCACATTCCCCACATTCAATTTGCTGCGTCCGATATCCCGAATGTGCTGCCCACACTAACAACGTTCCATTCAGTGCCCAGCTTAGTGCTGGCAAACATGATCCCTCACCCTCTGTTGTGGCAGTAAGTCTCAGAAGCTTACACATTCAGTAAACTGAAGCTGGGGAGTTTAATCCCTCATCACTGATTGTGTTCCGTATACCTGCACGCTGATGCTCTGTGCTGAACCCTGGCAGTCGTATGGGTGAGAATGGAAATCATAGTCATGATGGTATATTGTGATGCACAAAGGGATGAGAGGCTAGGGTCGACCATGCTTGGAGCAAATCTCCTATCTCTGCACCATGTGTACTGAGTCATCATAGGCTATGAAATAAACTGCATCACATTTCTGAAATAACGTTATCTTCCACCCCCTGCCAATGTAAACTAAATTCTGAGCATCGTGAGGAACTGATCTAATGCCTCAATAATGAGCGTGTTACTTACTGGAGGTTTTGTGAGAATATAACCGACAGGGCGGCTGCAGGGCAACCCGGGGATGCATCGAATTTAAATTTCGAAATGGCCGTCCATAATTTCCCACAGAACAGTTTGCAGCAAAGAAATACAAGCTCCTGGCCTGGTTGTGTGGGTCGAGGTTTGGGGGAGGGGGCGTTGTGGGCGGAGATAATGGGTGGAGGGGTGGGGTGGGGACAGGGGTTGTGGCGCGGTAATGTGGTAATGTATATGCAATGTGGATCTTAGAGAACAATTGTTAACTAATATGGAACAGAAAATTGAGATGAATGTGTCTTTTACATGTCGGCAAATTGTAACTAGTGGAATCCCACATCGTCTCAATTATTTATCATTGTTAGTAATGACTTGCAGAATAAATTAAGGTATTGTAGCCGAACTGGATTGTGATACAGAAAGGATGCAGAGTTTTTAAAAGAAGATGGATGTATCAAATTGATTTGGAGAAATTGAAGATGTAGTATCATATAAGCTGTCCAATTTAATTTGAAAAATTGAAAACAGAATATAATTTAAATGCGGGAGACTGAGGAATGCAACGATGCAAATGGCTCTCGATACAGTTGTAGATTAGTCACAGCAGAGTTAGCATGGAGGTGCAGCATTAGCATAAGGAGGAAAACATCATGTTGTTTATATCACGACAGTGATGGACTATAAATGTAGGGAAGTCCAGCCACAACGATACAGGGCATTTGTGACACTACTTCAAGATTATTATGGACTGCTTTGGTCTCCTTACTTACGCAGGGGTACACTTGCTTTGGAGGCAGTTCATAGAAGGTTTATTGCGCTGAATCCTGGGATGAATTGTTTGTCTGATGATAAAAGATTAAGCAGCTTTGGGCTATACACATTGGAGTTTTCAAGAAAGAGAGGCGATCTCATTGAAACATATAAGATGCTGCAACGACAGGCAGTGCAGGTGCTGAGGAAATTTCCTCTTCATGGGGATAATCTGGAACTAACGAACGCAGGTTAAAACTGAGGGAACCTCCATTTGTTACGGAGATAGGGAGGATTTTCTTCTCTCAGAGGGTCATTAAACATTGAGATTCTCTTCCTCAGAGAGCAGTGGAGGCTGGGATATTGAAAATATATAAGGCTGTGATGGGCAGATTATTTAGAACACAAGAGTCAAATGTTATGTGGGACAGTCAGGAAAGTGCAGTCAAGGCCTTAGTCGGAAACGCCATGATTTCCTTGAATTCCAAAACTGTTTTGAAAGGCCGAATGGACTTATGGTCGAATAGTGGCAAATTATTGACCATTAGGAATGATACTAAATCCTATGATATTAGCATTTCATGTAATGATGTCCACATATGCTCTCTCAATCGTCAACACTGAAATGATTTCGTTTGGTCTCTCACTGAGCACTGAAGCCCTAAAAACATCCCATCTCCAGCCTGAAGATGTATCATTAAGGTCCCTTCCCACCAAGTGTGGGACTGAGACAGATACACTCACGTTCAATTTCCCACTAAATGTTGATCATTTTTTTTAACTCAGCCCCGGTTGTGCTGCTGATGTGCACACATTCACACTGAATCACCAGCATAGTCGTGACTAAGTGTGCAAACTCGATGATAGAACATCACCCACCACCCCCCTACCCCCACCACAAATGCGGCTGAGTGTGCTCTCTCGATTCGTCCTTGTGACGGAATATGTGCTATCAAAGCTTGTTTTTTTTTTTGGAGGCAGATCCAAATTGAAAATGGAAACAGATGAAGGAAATTGACCCTCCTAGTTTCTAAGGAAGCAAAAACTGAAACTGTGATTTGTAAGCTAAACCTTCTGTGCAGACCGAAACTTGTTGCACCAATGTTAAGGAATTCAGAGCCACCCAGGTTCGAGAGTAGAAGTGGATGAGTCACGTGGTGCAACCAGGGCAAGCTGAAGGAGACAGCGACCAAACCCATAAGCTGATAATATGATGCTACAGCTGTTTATTTCCACATACAGAGTGCAGAAGCGAAATAGAGCACACGTAGAGACACCATCTCAAATGCTGCACTCTAAACATATGAGAAGCAATTTTGGGAAAGTGCTGATTGGTTCGAGGGTAGCATCGCTGTGGTCGAACCTGCCATTGAATAAAAGTGTTCCACTCATTTTCTACAAGAAAGTTCCGAATAACAAAACTCTGAATGCCGTAGGAGCCATTTGAGGTAAAAGTCCAACATGCTGAGAGGTGGCGCATCAATGATTACTGGCTACAAAACGGCAAGAACGTTGAGATATCCTTCAGTGCGGTGGTGTCGGGTTGGGGAGAGGGCGGAGGTGGGGGTGGGTGGGGTTGTTTAAGGCATCAAATGCAACAGATTCAGCAGCAAAACAAAATTAACTCAAATGCAATCAACACCGGGGGAAGTCATCACTGACTGCAATAAATAGCTGGACAGATGGTGGAACACCTCCTTGAGGGGAATGTTAGGGATAACATTGTTACCCAGGAAGATCTAAGCTCCATAGAAAGCCTGCCTGCCTTAGCAGAGCTGCATGTCGAACTCCAAGTGAAGGAGCTTAGCGAAAGTACTCATAGCAAATGGGCTACACTCTCATTTTCATATGGATCATTTACTGCCTGAAGTGAAATCTGGATCTATCGACTCCATTTGGTATTTGCATTCCTCGTTAATATAGTGTTTAGTTTACTTGTTTCTTACGCATGTCACCGGAGTTCATTTCCTTATGGGCAATGAATTCATCCAACTGAAAAAATAGAATAAATGGAATTGGAAGTGTAGTTTAGAATTCGAATTTTTTTATTATGTAGGAGACATTGAGTGCAGATAAAGATTATATGTCAAAAACAGTAGTTTTGTTTCCAAGATCCTGGGAGATAAGAATACCCTGGTGCCCTTCGCACCAGCAGCCAGGCGACATTTCCGTGTGCTGGCACAATTTTACACTGGAGGGATTCTATGTTCCCACTAAGTCAATGGACTTTTGGATGGCTCACCGCATTTTACAGCTTAACCCAGAAACTGACTCTTTCACCTAAATTGGGATGAATCGGAATTTCTGTAAAAATCAGTGAATTAGTTGCTTGATCCAACACAGTTGGCTGAAACAAGACACTTTAAAACCAAAAGGAACCGGCCATACTCGATTTAGTAATGAGAAACAAGGCAGAATCCGTTAATAATCTGAGGGTAAACATGCATCATGTAAACAGTGACCGTAACATGACACAGTAACTTGCATTGTAATCTCTTCCACCATTTAGTTTTTCATTTTTTTCTCTCTTATTTCCTTTTCTTTCTTTTTGAATGGCAGCTATTCCGGATCCTGCCATTCAGCCCCCTGCCCCCATCTTATGTTTCTTTACTTATCCCATTATCTCTCCCTCTGTCCTTTCACCACTTTCTCAATTTAATCAATTCTGTCATTTAATCTTTCCTGCCCTCCCCCCAACATAGACTTTCCTTTTTCATATTCTTTCCATCCTCAGCTGAGATACAACGAACAATGCAGGCAGCTCCTTCTCACGCACAGTAGGCACATTATCACTCAGAGAGACAATGTGACACAGGCACGTCATCAGTTCTAAACGCTCAGACAGCAGAAGTATTCATTCCCACTCTGATGCACTTCCAGAGACATTTTTCATTTAACTTAACATTCAAACAGAGCAAGAGAGAAATAAGTTTCCATTTCACTCCAGGGTTAAGGGTTAAGGCTCAAGGGTTCAAGTTTATATACAAGATGGAAAACTGTTTGTATATTACAATATTAAAGATAATGTGGCAAACAGCATCATGTAAAGGGAGGTATAAATTAAATAAAAGTACGGAACTGATCAAACATACAAATAATACCAGAGACCCATGTACAGAATCAATACCACAATTATACATAGTACCAGTGATTGACAGATGCAGAATGAATCCAACACCCATACACAGTGCCAGAGACTGACAGATGCAGAATTAATCCCACATTCATACACAACACGAGAGACTGATAGATAGAGAATGAATCCCACACTCATACACAGTACCAGAGACTAACAGACAGAGAATCACTGCCACAATCATACACATTACCAGAGACTGACAGATGCAGAATTAATCCCACATTCGTTCACAGTACCAGCGACTGACAAATAAATACTGCAATCTATGCTTACAAGCAATGGGGAGTCTGTCAGGTGCAGAATGAATCCAGAAGTCACCAAAACGCCAGCTTCGGAAAGAAACAGAGTGAATTTCCACAGCAGGAAGGATGCCACTCACCCCGCCCTCTCCAAACTCCGAATGATTTGGACTATAGCTGGTTAGCGTTCGGGACAATTTATTATTTTTAAGGTGAGAAGCAGCAAAATGTAGTGAAGAGGGTGATGGTCATAACCAAGCAGACTGACTCACCACAAAAGCTGCTCCAGAGGAGATTACATGGGATCCACCCAAAACACAATCACTGGCACCGGTACGAGAGATTCCAGTTAAACTTCATTTGAAAAAAAAATGTCTGGGCCCTGACCCAGATGTGACTATTGTCAAGTAGGCTGAACACCATATCAATGACTTGCCCTCATCTCTTGCAACAAGTAAGGACCCAATCGTTACACATGATGACGTTTTCCATGACAAGGATGGCTCTAATTTGACCCTGATATCTTGGAAGATAATTAATTTTTGTTCTTGAGTTCTGGCAGGTTTCCCTTTTTCAAGTCCTCGAAATATTACATAATTATTGTTGACTTCTGAAGATGCATCATATTTAGGAATGAGAGTTATCAAAGTGAATGTTGGTCCTATAGAAAGTGAGTCTCTGGAATTATCTATAGGAAATAAGGAGATGGCAGATAAATTGAACATATATTTTACATCAGTCTTCACGAAAGATGATACAAATAACATCCCAGAAATAGCTTTAAATCAGAAAATGGAACATAATAATTTAAAAACTAGGAGCGGGAGTAGGAAATTCAGCCCCTCAAGACTACCCTGCCATTAAATACGCTCTTAATTTATCTAATTTTGGCCTCAACTCCAGTTTCCCGCACTCTCCCCATAAACTTTTAATCCATTACAAATTAAAAGATCTGCCTATCTCCTCCTTAAATTTATTCAGCGTCCCAGTATCCATTGCACTCTGAGTTAGCGAACTGCCCAATCTGTCAGTAATTTAATGTTAGGGTGGACGAGGTTGCAGATGGGCTGCCCACCCCTGCCCCAAATGAGGGAAAAAGGAAACAGGAGTAGGACTCGGTCATTCGGCCCTTCGAGCCTGCTCCACCATTCGGTATGATCATGGCTGGTCCTCTATCTTAAGGCTGACCTCCCGCTCTCTCCTGATACTCTTGATGCCTGCAGAGCCCATAAAACTATCAATTTCCTTCTTAAATATATTCACTTAACTGCCCTTTCCTGCCCAGCCTCAATTTTTAAGCTGGTGGGAGGCCTTCCCAAGTATGGATGATGCCGGAATATGATCCAGTTTAGGTCTTGGGGGAGGGGTGGGGGTGGAGTGAAGGCATCTCCAACAGGGGTGGGTATGGTGCTGTAGTGGTATTGTTGCTGTACCAGAAATCCCTATTCCTAGGCTAACGTTCTGGGGATATGGGTTCAAATCCCAACACAGCAGCTGGTGGAGGTTGAATTTACTTAAACAATTTCTGGAATCGAATCTAGTTTCAGTAATGGTGACGATGAAGCCATTGTCAATTGTTGTAAATACCCATCTGGTGACATTTTACTTTGTTAAAGGCGCCCTATAAACGGAAGATATTGTTGTTGATGTAGTAATGTATCTTTTATGTTTTAGTTATGGTCGTTATTGATGAACTGACGAGAGTGTCTGAACAGCCTCGTGGATAAGAATCAGGAAATAGCTGTTACTGGTCATGGTCACTGATTCCTTCCGAATCTGGTTTATAATCTTAGAGACTATGGGAAAGAGAGCAACAGTTCAGACCTTGGGAGGGTGACAATAAAACAGGATTAACAGGAAGAGTCCCAATCAGACAGCTCACAGGCAAGAAAGAAGCAGAAAGTTCCTAGTTACTGCCCAGTGTCATCCCCAAGACACCGGGGAAGAACAACTCAGGATGTGGAAACAGGAGAAAGCCTGTCCAGCTTTCTTGACCCATTTAATAAGGAAAGTCCCTGAGTCAGGACTTCCACAGGATCCTAACACACATCTTCTCGCAAACACCCCATTTCTGACCATCCGGAGACATGAACATTTGGGCCCATGGAATTTACAAAAGAATATTTCAATACAAAATAAGCAACTCTGAAATCAAAATAAAACATTAATAAAATAAAGGAGGGGAAAGTTCAAATCTCTCTGTGGAGAAGCTGGATTATCTTTTCGGGTCAAGAGATGTTTCAGGGCCCTGAACTGTTAACCCAAACTTCTCCACAGATGTTTCAGGATCAGCCTGTCCAGCATTTTCAGATCTATTTCATTTTATTCTGTTTGTATTTCACCCCCATCTCTTGTGCTTTTATTTCCTGTGAAGCTATCAGCTTAGTTTTTGTTGATATTTGTGTTCATTTTTTTTTCAGTCATGTAAACCTGATAAATCAGACCGAAATGGTGGATAATGTCTAGTAAAGGATAACATGGTAAATTCACAATAATCCAATGAGTGAAGCAATATCGTTTATTATTTCTCTGTGCTACTCATTTACTATTTGCTTAAATTGCACATTGTGGCTGTTTATTTAACACTGACTTAAAATATGAATCTGAGGCGCTCTGTTACAGTTCTCATTTCCGGCCAGTAGATGTCCCCACACTCCGGAACAATGAAGTTTACAGATAAGAGAAGAACACAAAACAATAATTGTTCATATTGTATTGGACAGGGGAAATTTGGGAATAATAGGTAAGAAGACTAGCTCTAGGTCCATTAAACAGGAGACACAACACCCAATAATTGTTCACATTGTATTGGGCAGGGGAAATTTGGGGATCATCGGGAAGTAGACGAGCTCTAGCTCCATTAAACAGGAGACGCAACGCAGAATAATTGTTCACATTGTACTGGACAGGGGAAATTTGGAAATAATAGGAAAGAAGACTAGCTCTAGGTCCATTAAACAGGAGGCACAACACACGATTGTTCACATTGTTTTGGACAGGGGAAATTTGGGAATAATAGGGAAGAAGATTAGCTTTAGGTCCATTTAACAGGAGACAAAACACACAATCATTGTTCAGATCTGACAAAGAGAAAGCACGGGTGTAGCACATGTTTCTTACTGATCTCTACTGAGAAGGAGCTGAGCCGCAGTGCAACTTTGTTGTGGCCTCAGCTCTTTTAAGAGAGATGTGGTGATGCTGAGAAGAGCCTTCAAGCTCTGAATTTAGTAAGTTACATATTTTTATTTGTATCTTTTTGAGCATTGCTTTCTTTGGCTTTGCGGATTTCGGCATGGCCTTGACCCACCAGGGGGGTTGGGGGGAACTAGTTGACCCGGCATTCTCACCAGTATTCAGGGTTGTATAAATGTTGTAGACCGAGATGCACTGCGGGGATTAGTGCACTACTGGCTTTGTCCTCCTTTACCGCCTGGCAGTCATCCATTCCCTATGGGGAAAGCTGGATAGGCAGGGTATGCTTTCTTTGGAACAGAGGAGACTAAAGGACCATTTATTTGAGGTGTTTACAATTATGAGGGGATAGCTGGAGTGGATCGGAAGGAGCTATTCTGTATAGTTGCAGAAAGGTTCATCCTGGAACATTAATTACAAAATGAATAGGCAGGTAAGTAGCACAATGAATGAAAGGCTGTTAACTCAGTTTATCACCATCAAAATGTATTCACTAGATCACTGATTATAAAATTAGAGTTTAAATCAGTGTCTGAGATTGCTGCAGATTGGGAGGTTCATTTATTATGAACCATTCAGGAATCTAATTCATCCATTCCGTAGTCTGTCTACCTAATACTGTTGATTGGAGAAGAGGTTTGTCTTGGGATTTTGCCCATAACGGGGATAGTAAATCGCCCGGGCTTTTTGCACTCGGGCTGATTCCCTTTTCCATTGACTGTTGCTTTCCCCGATGTGATGTTAATCCCTGGCTCTCTCTGTCTGTCCAAGTGGATACAACACATCCCAGCCGCTCTAATACAAGATATGGGGAGCTCCCCGGTGTCTGCATGAACATATATCCCCCAACCTGCTTCTCTGATGAGAAACTGGCATTAGAAATCAGCGGCCTCACAGAAAACTTTCAATTTCAATTTCAAGGGTCTGAAACATCAGTTTTACACCCGAATGACAAGTTCCACCCACTTCCCAGCTGTGGCTGTTACTGGTGAATTCACTATAATTGTCGATTTAAATTACTCTGAGTTGGAGCTGTTGGGGCATCTTGAATTATCGATGTGACTGATACAACTCAGCGGAATACTCAAGCACTTCAGAGGCCGCGAACATGACAGTCAATGGCCTTGGAGAGTCTGGAGTCAGAGACAGAACAGACCAGATAAGGAAGACACGTTTCCTTTACAAGCTCTCAGGCAGATCAATGGCAACAGTTTCTATTTAAAATCCAGCCTCTGTTAAACTGAATTAAAATTCTCAAATTGTCATCCGAAGTCATATTTTCTAGGTTATCAGCATAACGCCTACATTGTTCGTTCAGCAACATAACCAAATAAACAATCCTCCCCTGATAGTTGAAATCGATTCTTTTAAATGACCCCTTTTTCTCATCGCAATTTGTGGGCTATGAGCATTAATTGGGTCAGTGACAACATCAGAAAAGCATCTAAAAGCTTTTACAAAGTGTGTTTTTTGTCCCTGTTACCTGTTCTTTCCACTATATCAGTGTTAATCTCTCGTTACTGTATGGTGATTATGCTGACATTTCTGAATTGATTCGGACATGAAACCATAGAGTCTTATCTCTCCGTCCCTTGATCTGTCAGTCTGTGGCCCCAGGAGATATCTAATACCAGATCATATTTCTTGTGTGAGGCTGTTGTTTTCATCTGGTCATTAATGACTTCCAATTACTGGTTCCCATTCCTTGATTTTTTCAAGCCTAATGAACACAGTGAAACTTCACCATTTATTGGACCAGAGTGAGGGGAGAATGAGCAAACTCTATATGATGCGGAATGTAAAATAAATCAGGAAATAATGTCATGTACAACAGGTCCATCAGTATCTGGAAAATAATATCAAAATATCGAAGTTATATCTTAAGGAACCTGACACAGAACATCAAACTATTTTCTCTCTCTTTAAATGCTGGTGATCCTGCTCTGTGTTTAGACCACAATCCATGCAATAGGCCCGCAGAGGTTCAGGCTGTGGTCCCTACATGGATGCTGTCCATTTACTGCAGTGTAGTTTCCACTGGGGCACGGAACTTCCATAACTTGTAACTCTTTGAGTTACAAGTGGGTGAATTTACAGGTCGATTTATTTATTTGACACACTCCAGTCCTGTTTGTCATTCCAGGTGTTTAGAAACTCACCCTTCACTTTGTAAATTAGAGCAATATTAATAGGGCAGAGACTAAATTCAACACATTGTTTCAAAGACTGATGATTTCTTTCTTAGGGACGACAGAAAAGCATTGATACTTTCAGTTCAATCCCGATCTTACAGAATCCGCTGAAACATCCCCAATAGGGTGCTTTCTCTGTGACATCACGTGCAGTGGGTGTTTGCCTCTATTGGACAGTGGGATCTGTCCCAGCTGAACAGACCCTGTACCCACCCTGAACCACACAGGTTCACTTCCCATCACGGTCAATGGGCAATGATACTGAGGGGAAGCCCTAGGGGCTTTACTCGCAAACCCAGGAATACTGAGTGTAATTCTGAATGTCCGACTGCAGCCCAGACTGATCCCCACCCTGGACCCTTCCTGTCTGTACATTTCCCCAATGCCGCATTGGGGAACATTCAGACCCGGGTATCCTGCAGAAGCAGCGCCTGTGGGGCCGGGCGGCTAAGTATCGTGCTAGGCCTCTGACATCACAATGGGAGATGACGCTCACTCAGCTCGAGCTGGAAACTGGGAAACGGCCAATAGGATTTAGACCCAGAGTGCGGCCGGTTAAAGGGGCGGGACAGAAACTCGGTTAAAAATGTTCATATAATGAGAACAGGAATGTTAATCAATCCAAAGGTTCACATTTCCACATTCAGTCCAGATCTGTATCCCTGCAGCGACTTCAGCTGATTATTTTTTTCCATTTAGATTGAGCTGATTGAAATTCACCCTGAAATAGATTAAAGATTAAACAGGATTAAACAGATTGAACAAAAGTGTAAATAACAGGGAGACTGGAGTTAATGGGCCAAATCTCCTGCTCACTGGGTCATCAGAGACCAGACAGATGTCTGAAGATTGGCAGCGGGACTCCATGATGTCCTGACTCGCGGGCCTAAGTGGGAAATGCCCCAGAGGTTTAAATTTCCATTGGGCAATAGCCCTGCTGCTCAGGACCCTGTGTGAATATCTCTGACTCTGGGTTAGTATCAGAGACTTTGGACAAATCCATAGGACTTACCTGGGTAGTTCCCCAGGAAATGTTAGACTGTAAAACCTGGTCTAATACCTTGGTAACTCCACAACCGAGTCCCCCAATAACCCAACCCCACCCCCCACTCACCACCATACTACACCAACACTACTCGATTAACCCCTCCAACCACTCCCGCCAACCCGACTCCCTCGTGACCCTCCCAACTCTGACCTTGACCAAATATGATTAAACTTCAGGCTTTACAGCCCGACCCAACAACGCCGCTGACCCAATGCCATTAGCCTTCAACCTGACCGCATTAACCTCTCGACCCCACTACTCTCCCCTGACCCGACTAGACTCTGCTCGGATGGAGCTCCCCGGGGCGAGGGGGTCACTGCTGTAGGTCCCGGGAGGAAAATGAAGCAGTTTCAGTTTGGGAGAATCTTGTCGAGCAGCAGAGATCCGCTTTACATTGCTGCTGTTTGATAGATTCAGCACCATTTATATTTTAAAATCCCAATTATATTTTAATTATTACACTAAAAATTAACACCAACATTCACTTGATCAGATTCTGAGTCCTGCAGGTCAGGATGAGGCGGTGGAGAGCGGGGACAGATTGGTCTGAGAAGGAGTTAAATGCCAGGTCCAGATCTCTCAGTGACCAGTTTATACTGAGAGCGGAGGCGAGATCCTCGACACAAGAAATAGTGAGATCGTTATCACCGAGACTAAGGAACAGCGGGAGAAAAAGAACAGGAATCAGGGTAAATCCACAGTGTTTATACGAATAAATTAATAATAAATCGAGTAAGAGGCATTGCAAAAGCACAACATCCATTTACAAAGGAAAAAGAAAACACTGAATTCTGCAAAGTAAAAGCAAATCTAATCTACTGGAAATACTCAGCAGATCAGGCAAGTATTTGTGAAAAGAGAAAGAGAGTTAAACATAGAAACATAGGAAATAGGAGCAGGACTAGGCCATTCGGCCCTTCAAGCCTGCTCCGCCATTCATTATGATCATGGCTGATCATCCAGCTCAATGGCCTGCTCCCGCTTTCTCCCAATATGCTTGGATCCCTTTCGCCCCAAGAGCTACATCTAACTCCTTCTTCAAAACATACAATGCTTTGGACTCTCCTACTTTCTGTGGTAGCGAATTCCACAGGCTCACCACTCTCTGGCTGAATAAATATATCCTCAACTCAGTCCAAAATGGTGTACCCCATATCCTGAGAGTGCGACCCCTGGTTCCGGGCTCCCCCGCCATTGAGAAAATCCTTCCTGCATCTACCCTGTCTACTCGTGCTATAATTTTATATCTCTCTATGAGATCCCCCATCATTTTTTCAGATATCCAGCGAAGATAATCCTAACCGACTCAATCTCTCCTCAGCTGTCAGTCCCGGCATCCCAGGAATCAGTCTGGTAAACCTTCGCTGCAATCCCTCTTCAGCAAGAACATCCTTCCTCAGGTAAGGAAGCCAAAACTGCATACAATATTCCAGGTGTGGTCTCACCAAGACCCTGTAATATTGCAGCAAGACAGCCCTGCTCTTGTACTCGAATCGTCTCGCTATGAAGGCCAACATACCATTTGGCTTATTTGCTGCCTGCTGCACCTGGAAGTTTACCTTCAGCAACTGGTGAACGTGGACACCCAGGTCTCATTGCACATTCCCCTCTCTCAATTTATAAATATTCCGATAATAATCTACCGTCTTGTTTTTGCTACCAAAGTGGATAACCTCACAGTTATCCACATTGTACTGCATCAGCCCTGCATTTGCCCACTCACTCAGCTTGTCCAAATCACACTGAAGCATCTCTACAACCTCCTCTCAGCTCACCTTCCTAACCAGCTTTATGTCATTTGCAAATTTGGAGATATTACATTTAGCTCCCTCATTTAAATAATTAATATATATTGTGAATAGCTGGGTTCCCAGCACCGATCCCTCCAGGACTCCACTGGTCACCGCCTTCCATTCAGAAAAAGGTTCGTATACTCCTGTCTGTCAACCAGTTTTCGATCCATCCCAAATCACTACCCTGCTTTAATTTTACACTCCAATCTCTTAAGATGGACTTCGTTGAAAGACTTCTGAACGTCCAAATGAACCATATCCACTGGCTCCCCCTCATCCACTCTACTAGTTACATCCTCACAAAATTCCAGTACATTTGTCAGTCATAATTTCCCTTTCATAACTCGATGCTGACTTTGTCCGATTCTGCCACTTTTTCCAACTGCTCAGCTATTAAATCTTTTATAATTGACTCTAGAATTTTCCCCGCTACTGACGTCAGGCTGACTGGTCTATAATTCGCTGTTTTCTCTCTACCTCCCTTTTTAAATAGTGGGGTTACATTAGCTCCGCTCCAATCTGTAGGAACTGTTCCAGCATCTGTATAATCTCGGAAGATGACCCCCCATTTTTCCACTGTTTCTCGGGCCACTTCCTTAAATACTCTGGGATAGAGATTTTCAGGCCCTGGGGATTTATCGGCCTTCAATCCCATCAATTTCCCCAACACCATTTCCCTACTAATGCTGATTTATTTCAGTTCCTCCCATTCACTAAATCATATGTTCCCCAACATTTCTAGTATCTTATTTGTGTCCTCCTTTGTAATGACAGAACCAAAGTATGTATTTAGTTGGACGGTCACTTCTTTGTCCCCCATTATAAATTGCCCTGTTTGTGACTAAGAGGGACCTACATTTGTCTTCACCAATTTTTTTCTCTTCACAACCTATCGAAACATTTACAGTCAGTTTTTATGTTCCCCGCAAGCTTACTCTCATCCTCTATTTCGTCCTTCTTTATCAATCCTTTGGCCCTCCATTGCAGAATTCTAAACTGCACTCAATCCTCAGGTCTGTTGTTTTCTCTGGCCAATTTGTCTGAGTGAGCACATGCAGGAGGCATCTCTGTGGTGACATGATGCACAGCCAGGCTGCCAGCAGCATAGACTAATGTGTATCTTTGATGGATGAGTAGCGATAGAAATTTATGTGCTGGAAGACAGCACGTGATGTCAGGGAAGGAACAGGTGTCCACATCTTGCCATCCTTACGCCAATGGAAGATGAAGTGCTGCAGCTGGGAGGCCTGAAGGCAAGGCGGATGGTTGGTGGAGCTGAGAGGTCGAGCAGCTTAATGAACAGGCACCGGAGAGCCTCTGGTGGCCACAAAACATAATGCTTCTCTATCCATCACTGGTCACAGATTCTAGTCTGAAGAGCGTGTTGGAATAAGAACAGAATACCTAGGAGCAGGAGTAGGCCTTTCAGCCCCTCAAACCTGCACCGTCATTTGATAAGATGATTGCTGATCTGATTTTGGCCTCAACTTCGCTTTCCTGTCGTTCTGCTATAACGCTCAATTATCTTGTCAATCAAAAATCCACCTTAACTCAGCCTTGAATATATTCAATGACCTAGCCTCCACTTCCCTCTTGGGAAGAGAATTCCACAGAATAACTACATTTCTTCGCATCTCAGTCATAAATTGGAGACATCTATTTAAAAAAAAAAACAGTGTCCCTTATTTCTACTCCTACAAGAGGAAAGACCTTCTCAGCGTACGCCCTTTCAAGTCCCCTCAGGATCTTGTATGTTCAATAAGTTCACCTCTGAGCGTCCTGAACTCCAACGTGTATAGGCCTAACCTGCTCCACTTTTTCTCATAACATAAATCCCTTCATCCCAGCAATCAGTCGAGTGAACCTTCGCTGAACTGATTCTAATGGAATTATACCCTTTCTTAAATAAATAAGCCAAAACTGTAAACTTTACTCCAGATGCTGCCTGAGTAAGGCCCTGTATAGCTGCAGCAAAACTTCCCTACTTTTACAATGCATTCCCCTTGCAACAAAAACATATGAAATAGGAGCAGGAGCCAGCTACTCAGCCCTTCGAGCCCGCTTCGCCATTCACTGAGATCATGGTTCATCTTCCACTTCATTAACATTTCCTTGTATTAACACTATGTTCCATGATGTTTTCAATGTGTAAAAATCTATAAATCACAGTCATGAACATACTAGATGACTGAGCCTCCTCTGGGGCAGTGAATTCCAAGGATTCACCACACTCTGAGTGAAGAACTTCCACCAAATCTCATTCCTAAATGGCCTGCCCCTTATTCTGAGACTTTGTGCCCTGGTTCTAGATATCCCCAGCCTAGGGCGACCTCCTACCTGCATCTACACTGTCAACCCCTGTAAGAATTTCGTATGCCTGAATGAGATCACGACTCGATCTTCTAAAATCCAGAGAATAGAAGCCCAGTCTATTTAATTTTTCGTCAGCACGCATTACTCCAGGAAATATATTAGTGCAATCCTCATTGCACTTAGTCCAGAAAAGTATATCTTTCTTTAGATAAGACAAAAACTGCATAGAATGCTACTGTTGTGGCCTCACCAAGGCAGTGAGACATCTTTACTCTTATACTCTATTCCACTTGTAATAAAAGCCAACAGACCATTTACCTTTTTAACTGTTTGCTGTACCTGCATGTTAGCTTTAAATGAGTCATGAACAAGGACATTTAAATTCCATTGAAGACCATAGCTTCCTAGTCTCTACTATTTAGAAAATGGTCTGTATTTGTTATTTCCTGCCAATTTGGATAACGTCACATTTCTCCATATTGTATTCCTTCTGCCAAATTTTGGCCACTCTCTTATGCTCTCCAGATCCACTTGAAGTATCTTTGCATCCTCCTCACAACTGACACATCCACCTAATTTCCTGTCACCTGCAAACTTCTAAATATTACATTTAATCCCCACATCCAAATCATTGATGTAGATTGGAATAGCTACGGCGGTGATCCTTGCACTACCTCACTTTAACACATCCCTGGGTCTCCTCTTGTTTAATCTGCTGACTGCATAGTCAAAATATCCCAACAGGTATGTTAAACTTGATTTCCCTTTCATAAATCCATGTTACATCTGCTCAATCCTACCATTATTTTCTAAGTGTTCTATTATCACATCCTTTTTTGCAGAATCCAGCATTTTCCCTACTACTTATGTCAGGCTAACAGGTTTTTGGTTCCCAGTTTATACTCTCCCTCCTTTCTTAAACAACGTGGTTATATTTTCCACCTTCCAATCTGCAGGAACCATTCCAGAGGCCACAGAATTTTGAAATATGATCACCGACTACTATCTCTGCAGCCACTTCGTTCAACACTCTGGGATGTAGATCATCAGGTTCAGGGAATTTATCTACTTTAGGTCCCAGTAATTTCTCTAATACTTTTTTTCAAACAAATATTAATAACTTGCAGTTCCTCGTTTACACTAGTCCCTTGATGCCCCTTTATTTCTGAGCAATTTTTAGTGTTTTCCTCTGTGAAGACAGAAAAAAAGTATGTGTTTATTTTATCTGCCATTTGCTTATTCCACATTGTAAATTTTCCTGACTTTGCTTGAAATGGACCAACATTTATATTTCCTAATATTTTCCTCTTTACATACCCTACAGAAGCATTTACAATCAGTCTTTGTGTCTCTTGCTAGTATACTCTCAGATTCTATCTTTTCTTTCTTCATCCATTTCTATGTCCTCCTCTGCAGTTTTCTACAATGCTACCAATTCTCAGGCTTTCATTTTTCAGGCAACTTTATAAATCTCTTCCCTTGATCTAATACAATTTTTGATTTCTTCTGTTGTGACACTTTGGTTATTGGCTTTTTGTGCATCAAAGGAATATAATTGTGTTGTAAACATATCACATTTCAAAACCTCGAATGGAAATTGGGTAAAGACACCACTGAGATTCACAGTCACGATCTTCAGTTTACTAGGCAGTCGTTGGAATTGCTTTATCCAAAGCATTTACATAAACACCAGCACACCAATTGTCTTCCTAATCGTTGCTCCACTGCATCCCGAATTTTAGGGATTCATGGACTGGGGTCCTAGATCCCTCCGTAGCATACAGTCTGCAATCTTTCTCCATTCAGGTAAGGTCATGCTTTTCTATTCTTACAGCCAAAGAGGAAAAATTCACATTAAACTCCATCCGCCAATTATTTGTGGACTTAACCGATCTAAATCCCTTTGTAGACTCGCTATGTCCAAGTAATTAGACAACTTACTTTCGTACCTTTGCACCATCGGAAAATTTAGCTACCATCCATTCAATTCCTCACTCAAGTAATTTACACAGGTAACTGGAAAAAACTCAGCAGGTCTGACAGCATCTGCAGAGATGGACACAATTGACTTTTCTAGCCTGGATGACAATTCATCAGAACTAAGACAGAAATAAATTAGACAAAATATCGCTTTTCTATATGTCTTAGTTCTGATGAAGGGTCATCCAAACTCGAAACGTCAAATGAGTACCTCCCCGCAGATGCTGTGAGAACTGCTGAGTTTTTCGAGGGTTTGTTCTTGTTCTAGATTACCAGCATTCTCAGTATTTTGTTTTTAATTTACACAGGTATTTGAGGCCCCAGCACTGACCACTGTGTCATTCCACTAGTACCAGTTTGCCAAACCGAAAATGACCCTTTACCCCAACTCTCTGTTTGCTGTTAGCTGATCAATGGTCCATGCATACTGGTATCCTAACACCTGCATAACAAATTATTATCTTGTTATCTTTTTGATCTTTGATGCGACACCTTATCAAATTGCTTTTGGAAATCCAAGTGCACCAAATCTACAGATTCTCCTTGATCAATTTTCATGTTACTTCCTCAAATAAATCTAATACATTCACCTGATGTGATTTCCAATCCGCTGGACCTTCCATGAATCTAGGGAATTTTGGAAGATCACAACCAATGCATCTACAATGTCTGCAGCCATTTCCTTTAAGACCCTATGATGAAAGCCATCAAGTCAATGGACTTGTCAACCTTTGGTTCTAATATTTTCCCTTGTACCTTTTCCCTCATAATCCTGATTGTTTTAAGTTCCTTCTTTCTTTTTACCCCTTGAATTTCTATTATTCTTGGGATGTTTCTTGTGTCTTCTACTGTGAAGAGAGACACAAAATGCCTGTTGAACTCTTCTGCCATTTCCTCATTTCCCATTGTTAGTTTCCCGGCCTCATTTTCTAAGGGACCTATGCACACTTTTAAACTCATTTCCTATATAAATATTTGGCGAACCTGTATTAGCTTCTGTACTTCTAACTGGCTTTCTCTCATACTCTGCTGATAAAAGGCACCGTTACTAAGATGTCATTAATTACTCCAGTCTCCTTGAACATTCGCAGGTCTAAAATAGCCGTTCTGTGGTTGGCACTGGAACATACTCACTAAGAAACTGTCTTGAATACACTCCACGAACACATCTTCCAGGCAACCATTGCAATTCTGCTTCATCCAAAGTGTATGAAGATTAAAATAACCCGCGATGATTGCAGCACCATTCTTACAAGCGCAGATTTTTTTTCTGTATAATCTGTCCAAAAGTGTGAAGGTATTAGGAGCCTATAAGCTATCCCCATATGGACTGCTGTGGTTCAAGAAGGCAGCTCACCACAACTTTCCCAAGGATAAATAGGGATGGGCAAGTAATGTCGGCCTAGCCAGTGATGCCTGGATCCCATGAATGAATAAAAAAGTGTCACTTTATCGTTGCTAATACTAATTTCTACTCAAACCAATTCTACATTTGATCTTCTGAACTGTTCATCTCTGACTACTGTACTAATGTCATCAGTTATTAACAGAGCGACCCCACCACTTTTCCTCACTTCTGCCATCTAACCATTTTCCTCTTTTTCGCAAATTAAAGGCCATGTGACTGGGGACATCCACCCAACACTGAGGAGGAGAGTAGTCTTCACATTATTCCCCTAAACCCTCGACAGAAATATCTTTGGGAATGTCATCCCATAGCCTCAGGGTCAGAGAGAGAAATAACATGAATCAAACTAAATGTTTATTTTTATTCATGGTTAACAATAATAATAAAGGACAGTGTTTTAATACTAGTAACAGTGCCCAAAATATATTGTTAAAAATTAAGTTACTCTCAACACAATCACACACTGTCTAGTACTTACTCCAGGTTCTGTATTTTACATTCCTGCCTCCTCAAAGCGACAGACAGTTGTGTCACTCCTGGATCTCGCAGTTTGTTGTTACCCAGGTTCAGATCCGTCAGTGAGCGACTAAAAAAACAGAGGCAAGATCCTTTGCACAAGAATCTGTCAGATTGGTGCCCCATAGACTGGGGGGTGGAGGAGGGTTCGAAATAGAAAAATAACAGAAATCAGAATATATTTCCAGTTTCTATCAAGGAAAGTAACTAATATAAATAATAATATACAGTTTGAAACATTGAAGAAACAATTTCAAAAGATAAAAGTAATGTATAATTGATACTGTCATTGTGAAATAGAAAGGAATATTCTGTAAATAGTCAGCCTGTGAGACAGTATCTGGGAAGGGAGAAACAGAGCCCAGAGTCCCACAGGTGGGCGCGTGCCTGACGCAATCAGGTGTGGAATCGTATGAGATGATCTCGGACGAGCGTAGTGACGTCATCACGCACTCTTGCGATATTTCGCTTGGCGAGTACTCGCAAAATGTTGAAGAGCTCACGCGCACAATTAAACGGGAAATTAAATCCATTAACGTCCCAATTGTCAGTGGGTTTTCGTGGCCCATGAAACCTTACGTTGGCGGACCAGCCAATCGACCAGAAAACCTTTACATTCTTGGTGAAACCTCATCCAAGGAGGGATGAAATCTCCGTTAGGATTTAAAATAAAAATAAATATCCGAGGACTATTTTTTGTGTGAGGCCTGCTTTAACGAGCTTGATTGTGTTGCATTGACATTTTTGCAGCACTTTTATGCTTTTCTTTTTTTTTATCCGGGGGTCTGCAGCTCTCTGAGGCATCTGTCTGCCTTCAGGGAGCTCAATGGAAGCGCTCACCAGCACTTACAGTGAGGTCGGTGCCGCCCTCTTCCCTCCCCCAGCGGCAGTGCTGAGACTTTCCCCGGGTACGCTTCACAGTGGCTGGCTCTCAATTGGTCAAGCAGCGTAAGATCATGGTCGCGGGGCTGATCGGGCAGAAGCGCATTTCACATCCGCTCCCAGGCTCCTCATTCATGCGACCGGAAAGGGAAAAATTCACTCCAGGTTAATGATTCAGTTTGATGAGTTTACAATAGAACTGGGAAAAGCAGGGTCTTGACCGGTTTTAAGTGGCAGCAAATTGCAGGGATTTTTTAGTAGAAAATGGAAACGCACCGAGTATTAACGTGATTAAACTGGCTAGGGTACAAAACAAATCAGGGAACTCCACACCTTAAACCCGTGTCACTCGTGTGAGGACATGGAAGGAGGATGGTAAAGGAATAAAGTTTGTGATGGGGAGAAAGATAATGGCTGTGAGTCCAGTACACAGTGTTAGCCTCACAGCCTTATATGTGACGAAGGATAAAAGTAAACTTGGTCAAAAGGTTTTGCCCACCCACCCACTGGCAATACCCAGGCAGAAGCATTGGCTGCCAGAAGGATATCAGCCTCTCAGTGGTGATCCCCGGTCAGTCAGAATTGACTCATGTGCTCCCGTGACACAGTGGGTTCAAGCAGGAAGCATCCCTGTGTCTCAATGATGGAAAGTCCGGCTGTCACCACCGCAGGCTCTTGTATGTCTTTGATGGGTGAGTAACAATGGAAATTTACGTGCTTGTACAAGAGAGCACACAATGTCTTGGAACCATCAAAGATAGTTGGCTACATCCAGATCTTGTCACCATTAAGCCAATGGAAGATGAAATGCTGGCCATGGGAGATTGGAATCAGGGCAGGAAATCACTGACAGTGAGATTGTTGTGGAGCTGAGAGAGTGAATGGCCTGAAGGATGGACACAGGACAGCCTATGGAGACCACAAATAAAGTGACCATGTATCAGTCCCTAGTCACATGGAGTAGTATGAAGGAAATGTTGGGATATGCATTTCCCCATAATCACTCTCCTCCATCTCATAAATCAAGGGCTGCTGTTATTGGGTGCAGCCATCCACCTCTGAGAAGGGGGAGAGTGCCCCTGGGTGCACCGTCACATTTTTCCCCCACACCCTTGGCACACAAATCTCTTGGACTGACAACGCATAAGCTGGGGATTTGACAGAAGTAACAGGAGGCGGAGGACATGCAGTTTCATTTCCAATAATACCATAATAACTGACGTTGGTAATAATCGACAGTGGTAATTAATTTTTCTAATACGTTTGCTGAAAATGTTCTGTTAGACATTCAGTTATTATCAACATACTCTCACACCGTTTGTTACTTACTTCATTCTTTGTAATTTGCAGTCCAAGTTCTGCAGAGCCATAGACAGTAGTTTCACTCCTGAGTCACCCAGTTGATTAAGCCCCATGTCCAGATCTGTCACTGACTGGTTTGTACTGATAGCAGAGGCACGATCCTTGGCACAAGAACCTGTGAGATTGTTATTCTTTAGAATGCAGATATGGGAGAGAAAACCAACAAAAATCAGGGTAAATCTCCGGTGTCTGAGGGTACAGCATTAATGACAATAGTAAGGTACAATGTGAGACACTCCATTATATCTAGGGAAAATACTATTGATGATGAAAATCTGAAATATAAATAGAAAATGCTGAAAATACTCAACAAGTCAGACACTATATGTGAAGGTAGAATTAGAGATAGCAGTTTGAATTTTAAGCTCACCCGCCAGTAGGTTTTAAGCAATGGGTGAGAGTAAAGTTTTTCGGCTGGGCTTCCCACCAGACGATATATTTCAGCAACTGACGCTGGGGTGATCGACGCCTCAGACGACCATCCGCCCCTGCCAGGGAAATGGTGGAGATGGAGGTAAGAAAGAAACAAAATGGAAGTGCAGGTGTGATTAAATGACACAGGATGATGGTGCATGAAGGACAGCACTCAGTATCTCCTGGTGTGAGAATTTGCTTTTTGAGAGCCACGTTGCAGCAGGAAATGTGGTCAAACAACTGTTTCAAGTGACTATTAACACTTGAGTAGGTAAACTGGTTTGGCGTCTGCTAACATAATCAGACAATAGGGTATATAAACGTGTTTGGGTCAACCATCAGCAGAAACAAGCTGACCTTTGTCCCTCTTGATTAACGATCAAATTCTGTTTAAAGTGAGTGAGAACATAAGCTAACAAGAAAGCCAAGTTGGCCTCCAGAGAAAGAGCAATCACAATTTTGTGCAGAGAGCTGTAGAAGTGTGCACTGTGATCTGCAGTATAATAACACACCTGGAGCCAAAGATAGTCACTGGCAGCAGGATCTACATCCTCTTCAGAAGACCAGCCGAGGGGTGATTGTAAGTGTTATTCTAGCAGCTTTGGGAATAGGTAGTTCAGAGAGGGATAGCCTAGGGACTTGATGTCTCATATATATCACATGTGCGACTAAGTGTTAGCTTACTGTAAATGGAAGTAACGTGGGAACAGTTCAGTACAGCCTAAGAGTTGATTCTGAACCTCACATTTGTGATGTTCTGTTGGGTGTTGAACCACGTCACACCCGCTGTAATTCTGTGATTATGACCTCAAAGGGATAATTTCCCTGCTTGCAAGACCAAATCACAGCATCCCCAAGTTCTTGTCCTGGGTCGCTAGAGGACATGGAGCATCAGTGATCAGGGGATGGAGTTTGTGGTGGGGATGAGGATAATGGCCGTGAATGCAACACAAAAGGTAATGCTTACACCTTCACTTATGACTTATGATAAAAGTGAAATTGGTAGAAAGGTCATCCCCACCCAGCCACTGGCAATGCCCTGGCAGCAGCATTGCCTGTTAGGGATGTCAGCCTCTCTGAAGGGCCGAGTCAGAGTTGATTTGTGACGACCAAATGGCTCCATACAGGAGTCATCCCAGTGGCGTCATGATGGACAGTCGAGCTGCACCAGTTTAGGCTTCTTCCGGACTATGAGGGAAGGTGAAGCGCTGGAGCTGGGAAGCCTGGACTCTGGGCAGCAATTACTGATGGTGAGATGGGTTACAGAGCTGAGAGAGAGAGTGGCCTAATGGATGGACACAGGAGAGCCTCTGGTCACCACAAAACATCGTGTTCATGTGTGCATCACTGTTCACAAACAATAATCTGAGGATGGTGTTGTAAAGCGCATTGCCCTCGAATCCCTCTTCTTGCTATCGCAAATCCAGTACTCCTGTGACCGGGGAACAGACCATCTCTGAGGAGGAGGAGGGGTCCTTTATTCCCCTGCACCCTCAGCACAAATTCTGTGGGACGGACATGCCATAGATGGGATTAGAGACAGAAATTACATGAATCAGAGTAAATGGAGAATTTTTAAATTTATAACTTTATCACAGGCACCAATAAAGTTGGACAGCTTTTATTTATTATACAAGTAATTGTGCTGACATTGTTTGTTTTCTATCCTGCTCTTATAAACATAATATCACACAGTCTGTACTTACTGCAGTTTCTGTATTTTACAGTCCAGATTCCTCAGAGCCTCAGATAATATTTTCACCCCTGAATCTCACAATTTATTAAGATCAATGTTCAGATACGTCAGTGACCAGCTGGTACTGAGACCAGAGGCGAGATCCCCGGCAGCAGAACTTGTGAGATCGTTATATCACAGGCTGAAGATCAGAGCGAAAAAGATAACAGGGATCAGGATTAAATCAGTTTTTTTTAAAGACCAATAATTACGACAATAATACATGGTGTGCAAAATTCAAAAAACAACTTCCATTTATCGAGTAGATAAAATACTATCGTTGGTGTAAATCTGAAATCTATATAGAATATACTGGAAATACTCAGCAGGTCAGCCAATATCTGTTCAGAGAGAAAAAAAAGAGTTAAATGTTTCTATCAATGCGCTTTCAATAGAATTGAAGAAAAAAATCAGCTAGTCAACATCTTTTCAGCAACAGGGAAATGGGGATGGGAGGGTGGCAAGGAAAGGACAAAATGGCAAAAAGGATGATGATATAATACAAAAGCGCAGGATTCCATGTCCTTATCCAGGTTCCTAGGGAGGGGTATGGGATGGTCAATGGCTCGGGAATGGAGTTTGTGATGGGACTGAAGGTAATGACTGGAATTTTACCGGAGGGTGCGAAGGGCTGATCAGATTGTAAGTGGGTATTTGGACGTAGAGTCAGGGTAGTCAGTGTTACAAATGCAATATTATCACCGCTGACAGGTGGGAGGAGGCGTCCAGTTCGACGGTGCAGACGGGAGACATCCTGGTTCAGATAATGCTGAAGCCATCTGTAAAGGCAGCCAGCAGTACTTTCAAACACAGCAGCTCTGGAGGAGATAGCAAGGGAGCCCTGGTTACTGAATGAAGAGCTGAAATGTCAGAAGACAGATGAAGGGTTGCACGCTGATTAGTGCAGCATGCAGGACACGTTCCTGTGGTGCCATGCGGGAGAGTCAGGCTGCCACCAGTATAGGCTAGTGTGTCTCTTTGATGGGCGAGTTACATGAAAATATCTCTGCTTGCAGTTGAAACAGCTGACGAGAGGGCATGAGCCAAGCTGGGTGTCTCTGCCCAGATCACCTCATCCTTAGACCCATGGAAATTCAGACACATGTCCTGGTAGATCTGGAGGCAGGGCGGGCAATCACAGATGTTGAGGTGGGTTTTGGAGCTGAGAGAAAGAATGCCCTAATGGATGGACACAGGAGAACCTCTAGCGAGCACAAAACAAATGTTTCCCTTCTAACACTACTTTTCCTTTCACAGATCGAGGACTGTGACCGGGTGACAGCCATCCACCTCTGAGGACGGGAAGTGGACCTCAGAGGGTGCATCGTCACATTATTCCCCTCGCACCCTCCTCCAGTGCAGGTAACATCACGTCGGCAAATAGTCACATTCCATAAGTAAAGGAGTCAAAATCTGGTGAACAGCACAGACACGCCCAAGCAGCTGACAAAGACAAAAATACCCAAGGTCACTCACACTTGGAGGGCTATGGGAGGGAAAGGCAATGTCAAGCTTCATGATGATGACATATCACCAACGTCTTCAAAAAGGCAGCATGTGTTGGAATTGAGCATGAGGTATGTGAACAACTGTCAGAGCTTCAAAAAGCTATTTACAACAAGGCACAAAGGATGTAGAAGTTAATTCAGTTTTTGAGTATTGGTCTGTCCCGAGAATGAGTGCCCTAGGAATCCTCTACTGAGAGATTGTTGACCTTGATGTACAGTCAGTCCAGCGGAGCAACGATTGGAGTTTCACACTGACCTGCATGTCATCAGCATCTCCATGAGCAATGGCTAGGTGAGAGGGTGTGATGTGACTGGAGTCACCACCAAGTCCTCGGACTCCTCACTTGAGCAGGGAGGGTCCGGTGTGCCCTGAAAATGTATAGGAGTGCAGGAGACTGAGAGATACTCAGAAGACAGATGTACACAGACACACAGACACGCACACACACATACACACAGACACACAGATGCACACAGACAGACTAGACACGCACACACTTACTCTCAGAGATGCACACACTACTCACAGAGACGCACACACAAAGACACACACAGAGACACTCACACTTACAGAGACATACACACAGACAGACACACTCACAGAGACACACACAGAGTCACACACACACAAACACATACCTAGAGACACACACACTCAGGGAGACACACACAGAGGGATACACTCACACATGGTACAATCGACAGTGAGATCAGTAAAACATCCAAAGACACAACCTCAGTAAAAAAAAAAACAATCTCTTTCCGCTCCCTGTGTTTCGTGGGGGACGAGGGCTACTGCCAGTGTTTTAGGGGTTTGTGTGATATCAGGGTTTGGAACTGGAGTAACACAATCAACAGGGTAAGAAATATAGATTTAAACTTAATCCACAAATTAAGACAGGCCCTTGTTGAAACCATGCCTGTCCTCGATTAACACATCAATTGACAGTATCAGCAAGGTGTCCTGTCCTGGGATCAACATTCATTGGACAGGATCAATAAGGTGTTCTGTTTGGGATTAACATTCAGTGGACAGGATGAGCAAGGTGCCCTGTCCTGGGATTAACATTGAATGGACAGGATCAGCAAGGAGTCCTATACAGTGGGAAAAAATTATGGAATCTCAGCACAATTAGAAAACTGAGTGAGCACTCGCATCGTTCTAAAAAAAAACATGATCCAGCCAACGATCCTAGAAATAACGAATATTTACTACCCAATTCTGGCAGTCTTTGCTATTCCCCTAATTCAGTGTTGTCCAATAGCTTTTGACTATTTCACTGCTAGTTATTATGTGGCTGATTGCGGGAATGTCTCACTACCAGCACATTTCTCTACGGGGATCAATTGCTGAATAGCAGCGGGAGCCCTAGCCCTTTGCGGTGTAAGCTGCGATGCTGCTCAGTACATTTTGAGCACCTCACACTCCTGTTCACAGTGAAGAAGATGGAGGTTTATTTCTCGGTCTTCCAGAAGTTTATTGGCCGCTAAACAATGTGCTGCTTAGAATCCAAGGTAACCATCTGAGAGGTAATGTGGCCCATTGTCTAATTTACAGTGATAATTCCAAGAGCTGCAGCGTCCTGCGCCCAGAAGGGGACGGGAAGTTATTTTGATCAACAGGAAGCTGTTCGTCATTCCTCCATCGGAAAGAATTGTTGGCGATGTCTCGGTTCAGTTCAGTTCCTGAGCGAATCTTTCAGATCGATTACGGATAGGATATGGGCACCGTTTTGAATTACTTTGGATAGTCTTTTTTTTCACAATAAATTTTTATTTGAATTTATTGCTTCCTGTAATGGCCTGGGAATTATACTGAACACCACTGGTATCTGATATCCTCCCGAAGAATCCCCATCTCCAAATTAGCAGACGGAGCAGACTGTAAAATTCTGTTTAGTGTAACATGGATCCTCAGTGGCAATTTTTCAAATTTGCTCAGTGTCTCAACGGCAACGGGCTGATGGCAGGAAGTTTGAATATAAGGAAAACCGTTTATTATTTGGCTGTTGAAATTCAACAAGTTAAAAAAGTATCCAATTTTCCCTTTATGAAAATTCTATATGAGAACCTGGTTGCCCCTGCGAGGCACTCATGGGTAGCCTTAGACTAAACTGTTCCATCAAGCCTCATTCCAGTGCCAGGAACGAAGTTCGTTAATAGGTAAGAGAGGATTATATATGACGGAGGGCTGATCCGAATTAGCCAGTTTCACACTCTTTCCTAAGTCACCATTAGCCACACTTGAGGCATCGAAGCCCAAATGTGGTTGTCATAGGAGGAGTTTGGGGGATACTCTCCAAGACTGAAGTTTCCAGACTGAATTCGAGAGACATTTATTACCGCATCATGAAAACTTCAGACTGAAATTCACTGGAAGGCGGCAGAGGCCTAAACATTAGACAATGTTTTACTGTCTCCACTTGAGGATCAATTACCTGAAAGAACCGAACTTCCCCAAGGAGCCCGATGGAAGAAACCAATGGACAAGATGTTACTTTTTAAAACATTTATTGTAAATGAAAAATCCAAAGTCAACACATATATAATTAAATGCTAATTGTATTCAGTAGAATGTATTAATTATAGTTGAAGTAGCTGACACAACAATGGAAAGTCTCACGCATTTCTCGCTTAGTTCCAAGCATATATTTCCCACTGTGTTCAGTCCAAATGTCTCTCACAACTCCATCATGCTCCAGCGTGCTCAACTATTCTTCACGCAGTGTCCGATTCTTAAATGGTCTCCAACAGCTAGATGATTCCATCCCAGCTCCACGGATATGATTATCATCAACAAGGCCTAATTCTGTGAAGCATCTTTCACTCGGGTCACTGCAGGCCTGATGGCTGAGGATTAACGCAGACACTCTCACCTAACATCTCATAACTCTCTAGTACACACTCTGATTAGCTCTTGGTAATCTCACAGATTTTCACGGGTTTTAGACAAACAGCTTTAGCAAGAGCCCCTGGACATGGCCCTGTTCTGCTGAAAATGAATTGAATACATATATCCCGTCTCCAAGTCTGTTTGTATTTCCCAATCAGTTTCAGTTTCCTTAACAATTACATGCACATTTCCCAGAAGTCTGATGTCCACTTAGGAGATCCTCTTGTCTCTGTTTCACCTAAGGGCATTCGCAAAAATACTGTCTGGGAAACTATTTTATCACAATAGAGTGCATGTTCGTATATTTAAACAGGAAGTTCAAAAAACACAGGCCAATATTATAAATCAAATATATGGATATAACGCCGAGTAAAAATGCACAGAAACATTTCGTATAATGTTCTGTGGAATGTATCTGAGTGTCCATGCTACCTACTTTCTCTCCCTTTTTCCCACAGCGAACCTGATGACAATCGAGATTCTCTCCAGAGGAAACTGCGGCCTTTCAAAAAGCATTTCTTTCTATATGGTGTCCATGGTAACAGCCATCTACTGCTCATGCTCAACAATGTTCTCGTGCATAAAATCCTGGTTGTGCATTTTCCACAAATAATTATGCACTATACACCCATTTGCAAATTCATAATGTACACAGTTAATACCTAAGTGTATTTATCGGTCTGGTTTACAGTCACGTTCATTTTTGACCAGTTTGTCACCATATGTATTTACAAGTTTAAGACAAGATATTGCACAGTGAGAACTAAGGCTACAGTTCCAACATCAATCTGTACCCTCTCGTTTTTAGAAAACATACCATATTGGTTTGCATTTGAACCTAAGCGAACAGTTAACAATGTTCAAAGGAGTCTCCAACACAGCCTGGAATTATACACATCTCCTTTTGGTGTGTATTTACTTGACTGCAAAGCATTTTATTGATTTGCATTCCTTTCCCTTTGATATTGCTTCTTAGTTCTTTGACAGTCAGATGGATTTTAGTAGCCAGACGAGCACGTAAGGAGTTCCGAGGTCAAAGCAGCGAGAATCAGAGTGATCCGGAAATACAGAACCGAAGGAAATCTATTATTTTACTGTTCACTGTATCAGTTAGTTTTATAGTGTTGTGGTTGACAGCGGTCATTTGTTCCTTAGTCGGTGGTTTGTTCCTTCATGTACGCCCGGATTATACAGCTCCTGTGTACATCGCCTATCAGAGCGGACACATGCTCATGTATTTGAGTTCATGCACAAATTAAATTCAGGGAAGTGCTGAAGAAGATAGCGACGTTTCCTTGGACACTAATTTTGATACTGATTTAAAAAATGCAAAATGATACCAACTCTCCACGTTCTAATAATAGTTAAATTGTATCCAGCGTTTCAGTTCTGAATGGTGGCCTTTGTGCAGCAATGACAATGTATTTTTATTTAAATGGAATCAGAAACCACTTTTCCAATTTGTTTTATTTATTTATTGTCTGCTGATTTTCCACGGGGATTATACTAGTTGTTTTTCTATACATCTTGTCACACAGGTTACGTCATTAATATGCTTCAGAAGTGGAGTAAACCCTCACTGTGTTGCCCCTATCTCCCTTGCAAGGCAGGTACTTAAATGTGAAGCGCCAGTTTAATGAAAAGCGACGGTCCTAACACTTCCAATGCCCGCAACAGTGAATTCAAGTTCCAGTTGCGCATCCCAAACACTGCGGGCGTCCTTCCATGTGCACAGGTGCTGAAATGGCTTCGGAAATTGAAATTCCTGATTGGTTGATTTGTGCTGCCCTGGGCCCGCTGTCAATGTCTGCCACTATCAGCTCAGTATAAGAGGATTGGGGGTCAGACATATGGGACTTGCTTGCATATTTATGTTGCAAGTGTTAGGCTGGTTAAAACTTTGGTTTAACTCAGAGATTAACCAGCATAACTGAACTGTGCAACACATCCAACACCCCAACTCAGCATCACCTGCCAAACTTGGATACATCCCCAGCCCTGAAGCCTACCCGATCCGAATGCCCACCCGAAGCAATGGCCGACCCAGCATAACTACTCTCTCTCCGATCCAATTACGCCCTCCAAGTCGACTCTCCTTACACAATTAGCACACCCTGCCCTCGCAACCTGATTGCCCTTCCCGAATTGGCTACTTGCCACACAAAGACACTCTCTTGCCCAATTACGTCTCAACCTGACTACACACCCTACTCAACGGCCCACCTGAAGCAAAACAACTACGTAGGATCGGAGTGTCCACCCAACCCAATTACCCACCTGTGTCACCCGACTGCTCACCTACTTATGAGACCTGATTGCCCATTCAACCCGATTACCCATCTCCATGACCTGACTGCTCACACAACCTGATTGTTTATCCTAGCCAACTAGCTAGCCAAATCTGACCCGACAACCCATGCCCTGCTTAACCACCCACCCCAAACTGACAACCGACTGACCCAACAGCCCAACTGACCTGAGTTCCCCCACGATCCAGCTACCGACCTCCGAACCAACGACTGATCAAAAATGACATCTGAGTTACTGCTTCCCAAATGCTGATTTGACAGCAGCCGGGAGGGCAGGATAATCGGAACCAAGGTTGTCATTACCTTTCTGCACTTCTCTGTGATTTGGGTTAAATGACCTGTGAGCTGCGAAGGGTTTGCTGCTCTTTCAGAGGTGCAGGTGCAGTTTAAATTAGTGGATTTCTAAGAACTAGTGGAATGTGTTAAAGACGGATGAGACTGAAGCTTGTGTCAGTTTGATGATTTTCTCTATTGGGGCTCAGCAAGCAGTTGAAGCTATTGGGTTATCCTCTTGGCACCTGGTCGCGACCATCCACCAAGCTTCACTGCACCATCGGCCCGAATGCTTACCCGACCGGGCTGCTCACCCGACCGGACTATACCCCAACATACTGCTCACCCTGCCCAAACTGTCCAGATGACCTGAGCATACAATCGACCCGAATAAACCCTTGACCCAAATATACTTGACTGGAATTAATAAGATTGCCATTAAGTTTGTCCATGTTGTGTTATATTTCTAACTCCGTATTTTGTAGTAACAGCTATCATTAGCCATTGAAGTATCACTAGGCTATTAGGCGAGAACTGACCCTGCAGCAAAGATCAGTTTCGGAGGGCAGCTGTTCATGATCCTGCCAATCAACTTCCATCTGTTATTTATTTACTTATCCCATCATCTACCACTCAGTAAACACCATGAATCTGCGGACTCAAGTTCTATCTTCAAGTCACGCCATGAATCAGCAGCTCCTTGGCTCAGGGATGAATTTATTTTTCTTCTTTCATTGAGTAAAAGTTGAAAGATGGTGAATGCCGTTCACGTTGCTCCCTCTTCCTGCTCGCCAATATTACAATTGTATTCCTCTATCTCTCTGCTTGGCTTTTGAACTCCCTCCTAACCCTCTTCAATTTCCCTCTGTAAACCATAGCTGAGACCCTATTATAAAAGAATGACTGTCCCTTTGCCGTCCTCCTTCCTCATGATTGCAGGAAGGATTCGATATTTTTATTTTTGTAACTTTGAACGGTTAAGACCAGACCATATACCATTGCCGCTGGCTGGGAATCCTGGACATAGGGCCACAGTCACAGTAGGAAAATTCGAGATTTCTCTGCTGGACTTATAAAACAATTTTGCGCACAAAGGGAGCAAGGACTTCTAAGCACGCCAATTTCTATTTAACCCATGGCTTTATTTTAAAAAGCAGGTTCAAAGTGTTATCTTAAACGATGTTCTTAACGAATATGAGGGGTAAACGAAAATATGAAGGTACACGCCAACCAACCAGGATCTCAGAATAATGAACATACACCAGCGAATAAAGGATCTTAACAAGAGCAAGTCTCGACGAACAGCGCCGGGTATTTCAATGGGGTAAGACAGCGGCGTCTGGTTTCAACGTTGAGTTCGACAATTTTAGATCCAATCTTCTGCCTCAATATTGTTTTTTCATGTTTGTTTCTTTATTCCTTCGTGTTAAATTCTCACATTTGCTAAGGGGCCATTCACAGGCTCATATGGACACAGCTATTATCTTTCCTTCCTACAGGCATTACAATATGTTTGTAACTATGAAATGTGCCCCCCCCCTCGCCCTCCAACTCCCATTGACAATCTGTTTCGTACATCCCACCCCCTCCCGCACTCCACTGGTATAAATATGTTGTTTTCACATATTTCTTAAATTTTGATAAGACATTATCGACCTGGCCTTTTGCTCCTTAGATGCTCTATGGCCTACTGAATATTTCTGGAGCTTTCTGTTGCTTCATCTTGCATTTTTCCAGTGTCTGTACTACTGTCCTTTTCTAACTGGAAACATTTTGGAAAGAATCCTGAACAAAATTCATATTCCTCACTCTCACTCCTCGCCAGTCTTTCAGTTTTCTTGCTCTGCAACTCTGTTTGCCTCTTGAACTCCCGCCTAACGCTCCTCAGTTCCAGAAACTAAAACACAGCACAGTACCTATTTTGAAGACACTGACTGTCGCTGTACCGAATCTTCACTCGTGATTTTTGCAATTATTTGATCCAAGGTTTCGGGTTGCAAAAAGAAACATAAGATCAATCCAAGAATCTATTTCCACTTCCTTGAAGACTCGCATGAAGGGCCATAGTTTAAAAAGTAAAGCCAGGGATCCCAGCACTGAAATTATGAAACAATTTTACACACAAAGAATGCTGGAACTTCAGAGCTCCCGTTTGGATACGGAAAGTAATGCTCGAGTAAGTGTTTTACTTTAAATCTGAGATTCATAGAATTTTGTCAAAGGGTATTAAGGACGATGAGGCATTGGCGACTATATTGATATAGTCACAAATCAGGCACAACATCATTCAGCATGTTCTAGGTGCTTAATGGCGTTAACAGCAGCAAACATCGAGGAACATCACCTCGTGTTCCAACTGGGTAATCTGCAGCTTCCTAAACTCAACATTGAGTTCAACAAATTTAGATCCAAACATCTGTCCCCATTTTCTTTCTAGCGTCAATTTGCTGGTTTGGTTTGTCCCGTTTCTTATATTAACCTCCATGTTAAATTCGCGAGGTTGCTGTGCTGCCGTTCACAACCTCATCTGGGCATATATCATACCCACAGAATGACAGAAGCTCAGAATTGCCACAGCGCAGGTGAATGTCATTCGAACCATCATGTCTGCACCATTTCTCCGAATGAGCAATTCACTTCGTGTCAATACCCGCCACTTTCCTTTATGAACGTTCTTCATTTCCAAATAACAGTCTTATCTTCTTTTCAATGCTTCCCTTTAACCTCCCTCCCCCTCTTAGGGGTGCATTCCAGGCCTAAGCATTTTCTTCAAAAAAAAAACTTTTTTTTCTATTTCTTCCTCCGTTTCACTTTTGATTTTTGTGAACAAATACTTTAAATCTGCAACAATTTGATCTTGATCATTTCATGAACGGGAACACTCCCAGGCCTCTCGTAATTTTGAATCCCTCTATCAAAGCTCCGCTCAGCCTCTTTTTCTCCCAGGGAATCAGTCCTAACTTCTCTAATATATCTTCGTGACATGATGTTCCTCATCCCATGAAGCATTCTCGTGATTTTTTTTCTGCCCTCTTCCCAACATCCTTCACATCTTCACATCCTTCCTAAAGAGCAGCGACCAGAACCAGAGGGGATGCACCAGCGGAGACTGAAGTAAAACCTTCTGCAAAAACTGCTTATCTTATTCCCATTACAATACTCTTTGTTTATTTATATCATTAAGTATGTTGTCTCCTGTCCTCACAGACAATCGCATTCAAGGTGATCCCACAACTAACGGATCAGATTTACGCTCTGTAAGCACGCCACATGCAGTCATGGATGGTGGTGGACAACACCTACTGGAGAAGGAGGCTCCACAAATAAATGATCATCTTACGAGCGATTCTCACATCCCCAAAAGAATAAAAGAAAAAAGTTGTTAATATATTCCAAGCCTTGCATCAATTTTTTCCTGGGGCCCTGTCCCAGTCTCAGTTGGGCAATGGCCCCAAATCTCATCACCAGCACGATGACAGATACCACAGCGTCACCCTTTTCTTCCGTGAGAACCATGTGGAGAAGAGTTTCTGGGTGGAATGAAAGCGGGGAACAAAATGCAGTGAAATAAATTGTGGTTGATTGAGATATCTTTAAAGTTTTTTTGGAAGAATTACTTCTGAAATCTCTTAAGGCTTTTGTAAATGTACCCGTAATATCGTTTTTTTTTGAAGTGTGTGCGACGGATAAAGGTCTAACAGGAAAAGAAAATGGCATCCAAAGCATAACTTTTGCAATAACCCCGAACAGGTTATCATTCGGGTAAAAGTGTAAACCCACAGGTTCATCAGCATGGAAAGAAGAGGGAGCAATTCTTAAGAACAAGGGTGCATGTTCGCTTCGAAGAGAATTTCGACCATATTGTGGTTCTTTATATTCGCACGTCTTTCTATATGCTTCCTCCCGACTTGAAAATGTTCAGCTCTTTACTTAACTAATTTGAAATAAATAACCGCGTTATTGAGAATCGAACTTTGAACCGTCTGCAATATTAAATGTAAGAAACGATCCGCGGCGCTAAATTACAAGCAACATCACCCAGCACTGTTTTGAACTGTGTTTGATTAATTTGCAGCAAACTCGTTTGGAATTATTCATTTGCTATGGGGCTGTAGAGCAGCACGAATTGAGAATTTTCAGAAAGGAGCAATTGAAACGGATATCCAAACAGAAAGTTCTGGAATGATTAAAAAGACGTGAGACACATGATACACCGTTTGTATGCTCCGTTTTCGCATTTTCTTACAGACACCGCTCAGAGGGAACACCAGGATTATACTGAGCTTGGAATGGAAGCGGTGCTGATTCACCAGTGCGATTCCCGAGTTCATTAGGGTTTTTTTGAAGTTAAAGATTCATCATCCTAGATTGGAATAAACATAGAATGTATACAGAACAGAGCGAGGCCATTTGCCCTATCCTGCCTCTACTGGCTCTTTGAGGGAGAAAATCGCCCACTGTCAATCCCCCCGATTTCCCTCCATCACTGCACATTTTTTTTTTCTACTTTCAGGGATTCATATGTTTTCTGTTCCCTCGATTACAGGAGAATGAAGCGTGATCTGGTTGAAGTTTTTAACCTGTTAAAATGAATTGTTAGGTTAAACGCAGAGAAGTCGTTTCCTCTGGTGGCAAGAACGGGATTGAATTTTAACATTTTGTTTTGCCACAGGTCCACAATGATTGTGCCAAATAACGGATATGTCAGGAAGCACTTATCACACTTGGAGCATCAGGAATCCCAGTAACAATTCATAAATTGATCGAGGCTACCCCAGTTTCGAGAGGGTGGATCTTTCCTTGGAAATAAACGAAACGTTACTTCAGTTCTCCTTGAAGATGTCAGCGTCCATTGTTCTGTCTCTTGTCGTTTCACTTGCAATCAACAGCTTGATCCAAAAGGCAACCCACAGACTGGGACTTCAAGCCTGGACCCTCAGTTTATATGTCTGATGCTCTACAGAGCTCTCTAGAGCTACTCGGCCTCTACTAACCATCACTGTTGAACAAGATATATCAAAACCTTTTGTTCAATTTTCCTGTTAGGTATTTCATCCTCTGCAGCGCATTCCCTTCACAGGCAGACCGGCAGCCTCCCTTTGGCTTCATTTCACAATTAATATAATTTGAACCAACTACTCGTTCCTTACCAGCAATGTATGATTTGACAACTGCTGTTGCCCAGGCATCTGCGCTGGGTCTTTAAACCTTGGCAGTTTTCTTTGGTTTTGGTAAGGTATAATTGGAGTGGGAAGCTACAAAAGGCACAGAGGTAGATTTCTCAAGTGGATTAAAAAAAACATATGGTGCTTGTTGTGGGAACCGGTGACACCGTCACACTGAAAACCACAAAGCTCATTCGGAGTAACGCTATACATTGTGCAAATCACAAAGTGTCGGGTTGAAGAAAGTGTCAAGCCAAGGGTCTCATCAAAAAGGACTGCAACACTTATCCCTCCTCATTCATTCCTGGCGAACATGCAGTAATGCAAAAAATTCAACTCTCGCTCATCATTTTCGCCGGCAATATTTCAAATTGCTCCTTCCGCTTGAACCTCCCAAAGAAACGGTTATCCTGTTTGGCTTCATTACATCGGCTCATAATTCTCTACTCTGTTTCCGGACGTCATTGGTTAAATTTAAAACCATGCATTGACTGAAAGGATAAAGGTGCCACTGACATTTTAACAGAGTATCTCATGTGTATTAAAGAAGCGTTTTAAATAACCAAGTCACAAGCCCAACACTGATCAGAGTTTACAAAGCAAAGTTCTGACTTGCATCCCATTTCTTTGCTGCAAATATTATTGTTCATTTGTGCGAATTGAAAACTTTCAGCTGCACTGGGCTTTCAAAACTTTGAAGATTCTAATTCCTCAGGTGAGATATTAAGTTGCAAGCATGAACGTTCTTCCTTTCCAGATAACAGTCCCTTCTTAATTCTTCCCTCGCAGTTCATTTCACCTCAATCACAGGCGCTGCATTCCAGACCTTAACCTCTTCCTGCGAGAATAAATAAAGTTTTATTTTTCTTCGTCTCAGTATTTTTTTTTTAGCAAATACTTTAAATCTGCAACAGCTCGAACTTGATCCTTTCACGAACGAGAACACTTTCCTCCCATCAGATCTGCTCAGGCCCCTCGGGATTTTCCACCCTTCTATCAAATCTCCATTCAGCCTTCTTTTCTCCCAGAAAACCGTCCTAACCTCTGCAATCTATCTTCCTTACTGAAGTTCCTCATCTCAGCAGCCATCTCGTGAATTTGTTCTGCACTCCTTCCAGCGTCCTTAATATCCTTCCTAAATTGTAGCGCACAGAACCAGACGGGATGCACCAGCTGAGGCTGAACTCTTAGGGACACTTAGAAATCCTACTTATGTTATTCCCATTACACCATTCTTCTTTTTTTTTTCTGCCATGTCTGTTGTCCTCATAGACAATCGCTTTCGATGTGATTCCATTACCAACACATCGGATCTAAGCTGTGCAGTTCTGTCACTTCCAGTCGTGAAAGGCGTTGGACAATTAAACACTGATTGGGAACGAGGCCCCGAATATAAATGATGACCTCAGCAGCGAATCTTAATTCAGGAAGCAATAAAATAAAAGGCTGTCAATGTGTTCCGAGGGTCGCTGCAGTCCTACCCTAGTGTCCTGTGCCATCCTCAGTTCAAAGCTTCCCATAGTGGACCAAACCTTATCGGTCACCGTCTATTCCATGAGGTTCATCCCAACAACAGTTTCCAGATGGAATGAAAGCGGAGAAAAACGTTTGTTTTTACAAAATTAGTGGTTGATTGAGTTGTCTTTAAAATCTTGTTTTTTTTTCTGGAAAAACGTCTCAAATCCCTTGAGACGTTCGTAGATTGATCCATGGTGCCCCTCTTTGTGTAAGTGCATGCAGTGGATAAAGACAGAGAGGAAAAGAAAATGTTATATCGTGCACGACTTCTGCACTGACCACAAAGCAGTTATCAATCACGTAATATGGCAAACCCACTGTTGCATTGGGATGAACTGAAAAGGGTGCGATACATAAGCATACCGGTGCACGTTATTTTCAAAGGGAATTTCGATCCTATTGTGCTTCTTTATGTTCACATTCATTCTATATGCTTCCTCACGACCTGAAAATGTTCAGCTCTTTGCCTGATTAATTTTAAATAAATAACAGCACCATTGCAATCTGAACTCAGGATCGTCTGCATGACTATATGTAAGACATGACCCACTCTACCACACTGCTAAATCACAAACAGCTATGTTTTGAACCGTATTTCACTCTTTTGCTGTAAGTTCATTGAGAATTCTTCATCTGTTACGGGGCTGTAGGGCAGCACGAAATAAGAATTTTGAGGAAGGAGCAATTGAGGTGGACATTCAACAAAGTTCTGCACAGTTTGTGAAGCCGTGAGACACATGACATACCTGTCCCTATTTCTCATGTTGTTGCAGACACTGCTCAGAAGATACATCAGGATTATACTAATCTAGGAAAGGAAGCAGCGCTGATTGACCATTGGGCTCTGGAGTTCAGCAGGTTAAATCTGGAGTTAAATTTCATCATCCACGATTCGTATTAGCATACAATGGGGTCAGCCGATAAATAGGCCATTTGGCCCATCCTGTCTGTGCTGGCTCGTTGAAGGAGAAATTCGCCTCAATCAATCAACCGGCCATCACGATCCTTACAAAATTTTTAGTTTTATTTTCAGGGATTAACTGTGTTTTCTATTCTCATTATTATACAAGAATGATCTGATCGAGGCTTCTAACCTGTTAAAGTGGATTGTTAGTTTAAACACAGAAAAGCCATTTCAACCGGCAGGAAGAATGGGGTTGAATGTTGACTTTTTGTTTTGGTCACAGTTCCACAGCGCAGGTGCCAGCCAAGCAAGAGGAATGTCAGGAAGCGCTGTTCACACAAGGAGTACCTGGAAACCCAGAAAAGAATTTAAATTGATCGAGGCTACCACAATTGCTGAGAGTGGATCCTTTGTTGCAAATCAAAGTAACGCTGCCAGTTCCTCAGCTGCCCTTGAACAATTCAGCATCCAAGGCTGTTTCATTTGGTCGTTTCACCGGGCGTGAACATCTTAAGCCGAAAGTGAACAGCCAGACATGGACTTATCACTTGAACGCTCAGATTAAAATTCTGGTGCCCTAACGAAAGAGCTGCCCAGTGAGAGCAGCCATCACTACTTAAAAAGAGGCGTCACAAGCTTTTTATGCATTCCCTTGTGAGGTTACTCATCTTCTGCAGCTCCTTTTTCCTCTCAAGCAGACCAGCAACCTCCCTTTGGCTTCATTTCACAATTATTATAATTTGAACCAACTACTCGTTCCTTACCAGCAATGTATGATTTGACAACTGCTGTTGCCCAGGCATCTGCGCTGGGTCTTTAAACCTTGGCAGTTTTCTTTGGTTTTGGTAAGATATAATTGGAGTGGGAAGCTACAAAAGGCACAGAGGTAGATTTACCAAGTGGATTAAAAAAAATCATATGGTGATTGTTGTGGGAACCGGTGACACCGTCACACTGAAAACCACAAATCTCATTCGGAGCAACGCTACATTGTGCAAATCACAAAGTGTCGGGTTGAAGAAAGTGTCAACCCAAAGATCTCATCAAAAAGGACTGCAACACTTAACCCTCCTCATGCATTCCTGGCGAACATGCAGTAACGCAAAAAATTCAACTCTCGCTCATCATTTTCGCCGGCAATATTTCAAATTGTTCCTTCCGCTTGAACCTCCCAAAGAAACGATTATCCTGTTTGGCTTCATTACATCGGCTCCTAATTCCCTACTTTGTTTCCGGGCGTCATTGGTTAAATTTAAAACCATGCATTGACTGAAAGGATTAAGGTGCCACTGACATTTTAACAGAGTATCTCATGTGTATTAAAGAAGCGTTTTAAATAACCAAGTCACAAGCCCAACACTGAGCAGTGTTTACAAACAAAGTTCTGAATTGCATCCCATTTCTTTGCTGCAAATATTATTGTTCATTTGTGCGAATTGAAAACTTTCAGCTGCACTGGGCTTTCAAAACTTTGAAGATTCTAATTCCTCAGGTGAGATATTAAGTTGCAAGCATGAACGTTCTTCCTTTCCACATAACAGTCCCTTCTTAATTCTTCCCTCGCAGTTCATTTCACCTCAATCACAGGCGCTGCATTCCAGACCTTAACCTCTTCCTGCGAGAAAAAATAAAGTTTTATTTTTCTTCGTCTCAGTATTTTTTTTAGCAAATACTTTAAATCTGCAACAGCTCGAACTTTATCCTTTCACGAACGGCAACACTTTCCTCCCATCAGATCTGCTCAGGCCCCTCGTGATTTTCCATCCTTCTATCAAATCTCCATTCAGCCTTCTTTTCTCCCAGAAAACCGTCCTAACCTCTGCAATCTATCTTCCTAACTCAAGTTCCTCATCTCAGCAGCCATCTCGTGAATTTGTTCTGCACTCCTTCCAGCATCCTTAATATCCTTCCTAAATTGTAGCGCCCAGAACCAGACGGGATGCACCAGCTGAGGCTGAACTCTTAGGGACACTTAGACATCCTACTTATGTTATTCCCATTACACCATTCTTCTTTTTTTTTCTGCCATGTCTGTTGTCCTCATAGACAATCGCTTTCGATGTGATTCCATTACCAACACATCGGATCTATGCTGTGCAGTTCTGTCACTTCCAGTCGTGAAAGGCGTTGGACAATTAAACACTGATAGGGAACGAGGCCCTGAATATTAATGATGACCGCAGCGAATCTTAAATTCAGGAAGCAATAAAATAAAAGGCTGTCAATGTGTTCCGTGGGTCGCTGCAGTCCTACCCTAGTGTCCTGTGCCATCCTCAGTTCAAAGCTTCCCATAGTGGACCAAACTTTATCGGTCACCGTCTATTCAGTGAGGTTCATCCCAGCAACAGTTTCCAGGTGGAATGAAAGCGGAGAAAAACATTTGTTTTTACAAAATTAGTGGTTGATTGAGATGTCTTTAAAATCTTGTTTTTTTTTTCTGGAAAAACGTCTCAAATCCCTTGAGACGTTCGTAGATTGATCCATGGTGCGCCTCTTTGTGTAAGTACATGCAGTGGATAAAGACAGAGAGGAAAAGAAAATGTTATATCGTGCACGACTTCTGCACTGACCACAAAGCAGTTATCAATCACGTAATATGGCAAACCCACTGTTGCATTGGGATGAACTGAAAAGTGTGCGATACATAAGCATACCGGTGCACGTTATTTTCAAAGGAATTTCGATCCTATTGTGGTTCTTTATGTTCACATTCATTCTATATGCTTCCTCACGACCTGAAAATGTTCAGCTCTTTGCCTGATTAATTTTAAATAAATAACAGCACCATTGCAATCTGAACTCAGGATCGTCTGCATGACTATATGTAAGACATGACCCACTCTACCACACTGCTAAATCACAAACAGCTATGTTTTGAACCGTATTTCACTCTTTTGCTGTAAGTTCATTGAGAATTTTTCATCTGTTACGAGGCTGTAGGGCAGCACGAAATAAGAATTTTGTGGAAGGAGCAATTGAGGTGGACATTCTACCAAGAAGTTCTGCACAGTTTGTGAAGCCGTGAGACACATGACACACCTGTCCCTATTTCTCATGTTGTTGCAGACACTGCTCAGAAGATACATCAGGATTATGCTAATCTAGGAAAGGAAGCAGCGCTGATTGACCAGTGGACTCTGGAGTTCAGCAGGTTACATCTGGAGTTAAATTTCATCATCCACGATTCGTATTAGCATACAATGGGGTCAGCCGATAAATAGGCCATTTGGCCCATCCTGTCTGTGCTGGCTAGTTGAAGGAGAAATTCGCCTCAATCAATCAACCGGCCATCACGATCCTTACAAAATCTTTAGTTTTATTTTCAGGGATTAACTGTGTTTTCTATTCTCATTATTATACAAGAATGATCTGATCGAGGCTTCTAACCTGTTAAAGTGGATTGTTAGTTTAAACACAGAAAAGCCATTTCAACCGGCAGGAAGAATGGGGTTGAATGTTGACTTTTTGTTTTGGTCACAGTTCCACAGCGCAGGTGCCAGCCAAGCAAGAGGAATGTCAGGAAGCGCTGTTCACACAAGGAGTACCTGGAAACCCAGAAAAGAATTTAAATTGATCGAGGCTACCACAATTGCTGAGAGTGGATCCTTTGTTGCAAATCAAAGTAACGCTGCCAGTTCCTCAGCTGCCCTTGAACAATTCAGCATCCAAGGCTGTTTCATTTGGTCGTTTCACCGGGCGTGAACATCTTAAGCCGAAAGTGAACAGCCAGACATGGACTTATCACTTGAACGCTCAGATTAAAATTCTGGTGCCCTAACGAAAGAGCTGCCCAGTGAGAGCAGCCATCACTACTTAAAAAGAGGCGTTACAAGCTTTTTATGCATTCCCTTGTGAGGTGACTCATCTTCTGCAGCTCCTTTTTCCTCTCAAGCAGACCAGCAGCCTCCCTTTGGCTTCATTTTACAATTATTCTAATTTGCACCAACTGCTCACTCCTGACACATGGCATGTGACCTCGCAACTGTTGTTAGCAGTTATCTGCACTGGGCATTTACAGCTTTGAAGATTGCATTGGTTTCGGGAAGATATAATTGGAGTCGGAAGCTACAAAATGAATAAACAATTTCTAACGGTGTTTGTGGTGGGAACGTGTGATGACATCACATTGAAATCAACAAAGCTTCTAAATAGTCCAAATCACAAATTGTAGGGATGGAAATAGATCTGCCAGCCCAAGGACTTCATCAAAAAAGCACCAACATTTATCTCTCCCCGTTCGTACCTTCCTAAAGCGCAATAACATAAATCATTCAAACTTTGCCCACAGTTATCACTGGCAATATTTTAAAATGTTCCTCCCGCATGACTTCCCAAGGAAACAATGATCCTATCTGGCTTCATTATATAGTCGCCTAATTATCAATGCTGCCTCTGGACGTCAATGTTTTTATTTAAAGCCATGCATCGACTAAATCGATAAAGACACATCTGACAATTAAAAGCAGAATCGCTTTTACATTAAACAAGCGCTTTAACCATCTAAGTCACAACGCCAACACTGACTAGAGCTTTGCAATGTAAACTTCCAAATTGTATCCCATTACTTTGCTGCAAACATTATTGTTCATCTCTTGTTGGGCTGTATGAAAGTCCGAATTGAGAACGTTCATCTGCAAAGGTCTTTCAAAGCTTTGAAGATTCGATTTCTTTCGGTGAGATATTAAGTCACATAAATTCCAGTGAGAGGTACAAAGGGAGCGGGATTGATTTTGCGAATTGGGAAACTGCTTCACATAGTGCCTGTTGTGAAAATGTGAAGTCCTGGCAGATCCCGGAGATGCTGTTGCTGTATTGTAGGTCGGATAGCAGACTCACCCTCCATTAATTGAAGATCAACCTCATTTCTGGAGTCAAACACAAGTCACTGGTTCTAGGTCTTTCCTTCCGACCATGGATTGATCAACATGTGACTCCAGACACAGAGCTCTGAACTGTCCCCCTGAATTGGTCCAGCAAAGCACTGGGTCTTATTAAAATCGCAGTTGCAAAGAGCAATTAGGGTGTGGGGAAATGCTGGTCTCAGCAGTCACAGATCACAGCCTTTCCCTTTGTCCATTTTGTGGCTCTGAAGAGAGCCGTTGTTAGATATAGTGCTGAAACCAGTTTTAGGGTCGCTCCCTGCGGATGCGACGGTACAGCTGGATATCTTTCGGCAAGATGGTGACCCGCTTTAAGCGGATGGAGCACAGGTTTTACACAGGAGTACTTTTTTTCCTGTGCAAACCGTTTTATAAAAATTCCCATCTTTCCAGTAAAGATTTGGAATTTATATACAATACTGCTAAGCTCTGATGCTGCTCCCGCGACCCCCTCCCCTCCCGCCACATAAAATCAGGAAACTAAATGACAGCATCCATCTATTTGTTCCATGTGGCTGCGGGTGTAATTTATTAAAATGACATCTCATAGCACGAGCCAAGTGGTGGGATGGTTTTAGCTCTGAGTACTGTGATGAAACATTTATCAATCCGTTGCTTATTGACTTCTGAGAATGTTCAATTTATAGAACAATCCAGGTTTTCCCTTAAGTGGACTTTTATAGATATAATTATCATTTCTCTGCGAGCTAACTGGGAATGACTTAATCTGCACAGTGATAGGGCAAATAAATGTTGAGCCTCATGCCAGGATCAATAGCCATGGAAATTAAGCCGGGAGCATGATGGGTGGCTGTTTTGGTGGTTCCAGAAAGTAGCATATGTAATAACCACGTGGCAGAGCCAGAATGCTACTCCATTGTACTCAGTGTCTCATCATCGGACTGTCCCCTCATCCTGGGGACCAATCAGTGAAGATTCGCTGTGCCGTCTCCAAATCACTGGTATCTTTCCTTAAAGATGCAGATCAAGACTGCAAATAATATTAAAGGTATGATGTCACCAAAGTCCTTTGTTCTTTAGCAAGACTTATTAATTCTTGAACACAAATCCCCTTACAATACAGTCTAAAATGCGCTGTCTTCAAATAAAAAAATATGTGTCTAAGTGAGGTTATGAAAAGCTGCATAGAAGTCGTCCAAAGGCAACATGTAGGAACAATTAAATAAAGGAAACCGAACGAAGCCCGCAAAGGAAATAAACAAGAAAGAAGATAAAGAAGGATATTAAGAACTTAAATTGATGAACTCATTTTTGAGTTCAGGGGCTGAAGCGTCCTGAGTCAAAAGATGATCCACTTTTCCATAAGCTTTGATTTTGGTGAGACCATTTATTCCCTAGGTTCTGTTCTATTATTTAAAGATATCGTGGCAAATTGGGAGCCAAATCGCTTTTTCCATGTACTTCAATAAATTTTCTAATAAAACATTATCGATCGCAGCTTTAAAATAAAGCCACCAATTAATATGTACAGAACGGAGCTCTGAACTTCCAGCACCCTTTCTGTCTCTATTGTTTCCTAATTCCAATGTTGAAATCTGTCTATTTGTTGTCTCTGTGTTCCTTATTCCCAAATTCCAAGCAAGCGGAAATAGTTTCCTCAACTGACCATATACGCACCAGAGGTCCTAGTGCATAAATCATTAGAGTAGCTTGCATACAAGGTCCAGCAAGTGATTAGGAAGGCAAATTAAATGGTGGCTTTTATTGAGGGAGAATGGAAGTTTTAGTGCAACTGTACAGATGATTAGTCAGCAAACATCTGGAAAACTGTGTACAGTGTTGGCCACCATATTTTTTTAAAAATCGTCATGAAACGATAATATTTTTCGTAATATTATTGTCGGCTTATATGTGTGAATGTGGATGTTCCTGCCTAAGTGAATGAAGTAATTGAATTAGAGTCAGAGAGACTGCAGGTTTGAAATTATCGAAATAAATTAAGAGCAGGAAGACATCTGAAATGCTAATAAGTAAATATGGATGAGGTGCAGGGTGTGAAGGAAATTTGCATTTTCAGATAAGTGGAAAGTGGTTGGGTATCCAACGGATAGTAGCATTTTTACAACTAACAAGATAAACAGGGCAAGGTTATTATGTTTATTTTTCCTAAAAGGAAACGGGCTTTATTGACTTTCTGTTTGATTTTTACAAAACGAGAAAAATAAACTTTCATAGAAATTCCATTTCTATGAAAATTGGATACTTGCATACAGCATTAATGAGCCGAGTTTTCAGTTGCAGATTTTATTAACTATTTGAATTCTTCAATTGAATTTGAATTAAAATTCCAACAGCTGCCATTGTTCATTGAGCCGATGCACACGGGACTTTAGTCTCGGCCTCTGGATTACTATTCCAGTGATATCTACTGTCCTCCCTTGTCATGCAGCATCCAACCTGAAAGACGAATGGGGAGGCTGAAAAGATAAAGCAGCGGATTGTCTTGGCGTGTAGGTAACACGATAGCCTCCCAGGAGCTTAGCTCAGATCTCAAAGGAATGTTTGTGGCATTCGCAGGCCAGTTGTACATTGAGTGTGAAAGTGGTTCCTGCTGATGAAGGCTGCCGCTTGTTCTGCGGGAGGTCTAATGGCCTCGTGCGTGCAGCCAATGTTACTAAGCATCTGGGCAATCCAAAGATGCCCTAAATCCCTCCAGCCTGACTCTCGGGATCGCTGCGATGGTCCTTGTATTTCAAGATCTTCTTTAAGAAAGTGCTGATCACCATCTTGAAGCAGTGAAGAGCCAGATATTGGGAGAACACACAGGCACCTCGAGATGCTCCCTGGAAATATCCCGAGGGGCAGAACTTCAGTTTCACAGTGACTTTCCGTGTCTCAGGCATTGGGTGCTAGCCACTTCTCATAGGGCTGATCAGACCCTGCATCATATCTCACAATGAAGTAACAGTATCCTTGGAGATGTGGACTTCAGTAGCACTGTTGCTCTGACACTTACAAGCAGCTGAACTTCTGATGGTAAGTGACACCTGCTGGATGGCTTCATCAGTGCTGAAGGGACCGTGTGCCTTTCTGTGCCCTCCTCGTCTGTGCTTCTTTCAGCCTCATGGCCCTTGTGCCATTCTGTGTGATTCTGCACCAGCTTCAAATTGCAGCTGATCTCTCCTTTCAGAGGCTCCTCCTCACTGAAGGTCTCAAACGATGAGGGATTAAGGCCAATAGCAAATAGCCGCACTCAATTTTCCAGGCAGTTTCAGTAGACCTTACTCTGCATATACAAATTCTAATTCATTGAGCGCTCTCAACCAGACTGTCCACAATATTTCAGTCAAGTTTGTGCTTTCAGCAAGCTGTTGCTACCGCTGTGCAGCCAGTATCAGCCACGCTTCCTCTCGCAACAGTTGCTGTTTGCAGCCAAGACTGAATTTCGTTTAGATTCTGCTCCATTACAGCCGGCGAAGCTCTGAAGCTCCGTTGCTCCGGTGCACCCTTTTTACAATACAAAAAACGTCTCATGAAACACACTAAATTGCCTATTTATGAGGCATAATGGCCTTTCCACCGTCTTCAAGTACAACCCATTGCCTCCAGCCCGGCTTTCTGGTAATTTCCGCTTGCAACATGAACATTTTGGGTTTTGCTTCTGACTTTTGCTACCATTTCACCAATGTTCCCACCTCCCCGTCCGAAAATGTTGGCACTGTTTCTTTCCCCAAAGCTGACTGTTTTCCTGCTGATTATGATCAGCATCTTGTGAGGAAATCTGACACTCTGCCTGCTTCTCTGGGTTTTGCTATGGGAGGAATTTGAGGGCACAATTAATTTCAGGACAGCATTTGCGACTCACCACAAGGAGATGGCTGGGCAAGAAGCTGAAGACTTGAACTCACAGCATTCCCAGAGCTCAGGAAAAATCTCAGCGTGTGACAAGGGAGCATGGCAGTTGGGTGGTGGGGATGTGGGGGAGTTGGGTACACAGGCCACGCATGCGCAAACAATTGGCTTAAATTTTATTTTAGCGAAAACCAGACCGGTCCATGGTTTGAGGGTGAAAACATTGACCAGATTACAGGGTTTTTTTGTGGCATGAGAAAAAACGGTCCCATCTGTGTTCAGTTGATTTTACAGCTGAACATCGCCAGCTTCTTGCAGCTGGGGCTCAGGGAAGCCCATGGGGGAAATTGGAGCTCAGAGAAGCTCTGAACCAGTGATAGCTCCATGGTACTGGAGAGCTAGCCGTCAGAGAAGACCCCGAACAGTTGAAGGTGTCAAATCTGTGATACTGTCGTTTTGGGTTAGGGGAAACATGTGGTGAGCAGTGGTTGCCTGCACAGTGCAGCTGGAGAGCTGGGATCGTGTACGTTGTTAGATGCTGAGGTGCAGCTTCGCTAATACAATGGAAAACATTGTTGAATGAAGTGACATTGGGCTGAGACATGTGCTGTCATTGGGCAATCTGAGCTTGAACCCAGTTTGCTCACAACTCATTGCAGGCATAATAATCAGGATGGCTTCCAGGCTGAGTTGGAGCTGCTTTGAGGGGGAAGAAAAGTTACCTCCTCGTAGAGAGGAACTGAAATACCTTTTCAGGGAAACAGAGTTTTAAAGAATTTGCATGACTCACAGTGATCACTGATACCTGGGTGGGCTGCTAAGGAATTTGTGGGGCCAGTCCAGGTGGAGTCGGCCATGTAACATAGAGCTCGTGGTGTATTCAAACACAGGCTATCTGTTTGCTTCATGTCAAATCGGATTGGTAAAGCACAAGGCAGATAGGATAGCAAAAATTCCTCCAACTAGATTGTACAATCTATTTTTCAAATTATTTTTTTCCTTAATTAATATCATAAAAGCTCCCAAAGTGAATCATCAGAGTGAACATTGCACAAAGTATGAGGGACATCGAGGTAAGGAAACAATTCACTAGGTCAAAGAGAGGGTTGTGAAGGAACGTCTCACAGAGAAAGTGAAGTCGAGAGGCGGAAGTGTTTAGCGAGAAAATTTGTACGTTTTAAAATTAAACCATGCGAAGTGGGCTTCGCTGTTTGGGGCAATATTCATTGCCCATGCCTAGCTGCCTGTAAGGAGATAGTGGTGTACTGTTTAACATTTGAAGCAATTCTTGTCTTTATGTGTGATTGTGTTTTTAATTCCTCTAATCTTTTGATACATATTTACTTTATAAATTTATTGCAATTAGTCGAGGGCAACGTTCTCTGAGATGTGAATCTCTCCTCATCCTGTACGAATTGCAAAAACCGTGTTTGCAGATGTTTGAAGTTTCCCTCTGGGAGTTGTGGAGCTCAGCATTTACCATCCAACGTGCCATAACAAGATTTGGGGGAACTTTGCGGGATTTTCAAAATAATAATAATAATCCCTTCATTGGTTTGGAATTGGTGAAAGGAAAGTCAACGAGCACGAGCAATGCATTGAACTAGGAGTGGCATTGTGATATTTTATATTAGAAGGCTGCAAAGTGGCTTTGCTAGTTGCTACAAATTGTATGGGAGTAGAATTTTTAACTCTGGATGTTTACAAATGTAATCTAAAGCTAAGTTAATACAATTGTCCGATGTTTTGCAAATAGGATTAACTGTAGTTGGAAAAAAAGCAGACAACATTGAAATAATAGCACAACATTTTAAATTGGTATTTTTAATGGAGGGAGCGGGTTCTGTAGTGGATGAGTCAGTTGATCTTGCAAATATCCAGTTGCATTTAAAACAGCTTGACACTGAAAATTATCTTAAGAAATTTGAATTGGAAGCGAAAGGAAAAGAAAAGAGTGAGAAACCTCACTCCAATGGGGACAAGCAGAAAGGCAGGGTAGAGGAATAAAACATGAAATGTAATAAGAACTGATGAAATTAGCAGTGGAGAAAAGGGAGAAGGGAAGACAACGGGAATATAACCTTAAAAGATGCAAGTTAAACAAAGGGATCTCAGTGGCTGCTTTAGGTTCTGAAGATGACTTGCAAACTACAGCCCATTTGGGGTATGCTAAAATTTGTAGAAACTCTTCTAAGGTTGAGGAAAGCGACATCGAATTTTTCATTACCCATTTGCAAAGATACCTAAAAATATGAATGGCCAAATGAAATTTCGACATTTCTACGGATTTGGGCTTCGCTGGCTGGGCCAGCATTAATGGTACATGCCTGGTTGCCATTGACAATGTGGTTGCGAGCTGCTTCCTTAAACCATTGCACTCAGTGTAATGTGGCTACACCCACAGTGCTGTTCGGAAGGAAGTTCTAGGATTTTGATCCAGCGACAGTGAAGGAACGGAGATATATTTCCAAGTCAGGATGATGAGTGGCTTGGAGTGGAAATTTCAGGTGGTGTAGTTAACATCTACGTGTCGCCCTTGTCCTTCTAGATGTTCGTGGTCTGGAGTTTGGAAGGTGTTGTTGAAGGAGCCATGGTGAATTCGTGCAGTGCATCTTGTAACTGGCACAGGTTGCTGCTGCTGTGCATCGGTGGCGGTGTGAGCGAATGTTTGTGGGTGTAGTGCTAATCAAGCGGGCTGCTTTGTCCTGGATGATGTAAAACTTCTTGATTTTTGTAGGAGCTGCACTCCTCCAGGCATTGAGGATTATTCCATCACTCTATGGAATTTTGCCTTGCAGATTTTGGATAGGTATTGGTGATTCAGGGGGTGGGTTAATCGTCATGCTATTCCTTGCCTCTGACCTCCTATAGTAGGCAAAACATTTATATGGCCATTCCAGTTCAGTTTCAGTTCGGCATCAATGTTGAAAAAAAACAGGGGAATAAGATGCTGTAAAGGAGGATATTTTGTGTGAGTATAATTTAGTCCCTGAGGCATACAGGCAGAAATTTGGCATGTAAGAGAATTGCCTCAACAGGCCAATATTTAGTTTGAGCGTGTAAAGGAAATGAATTTTGACGGTTGCAAATGGGCATAAAGGGTGGAGACAACAAATACCGCTCCAAGAAAAGTAACTCTTAGGGAAGAATTTAAAAATCCAGTTTCTTCATGAGTAAGGAAGCATGTGGAGGAATAAAAGTTGAAATCCGCGAGGCAGGCAGCAGAGGTAACAGATGATTATGAACTAGTTCATGTAACAAAGTTCACATGGCCAGATTTGGGATACTGGATTATTTGTTTTCAGTGAGGATGCTGGAGTTGTTCACCTGTCTTCCAATATGGGATGAGTACCCTGCAGTCACGCCGCTAGTGGAAATGCTCCAGCACTTGGATGTGTCGTTGGTCGGTGACCCAAGTCTCACTGACATATTCGGACGCAATGGGTTTTGTAATCAATGAATACATTCAGGGTTGAATCCGTTTGGTCCATCGTGTCAGTGCTATGAAGTAGTGATTGTTTGTTGACTCTCTTAACTGCTCTTTGACAATAGTTCTGTAAATAATGCCTACTCCGCCCCCATTTGCAGTGTTTACCTACTTCCATTTCATGTTCACGATTGAATCAGCTTCCATTCTGTCATCAGGCATTGTATTCCAGATTACAACAACTTGGTAAAAATATGTTATTTCTGCTTCCTCATGGGCTCTTTTACCAATTATTTTAAATCGTATTACTGTTTTTTGTTCCAGTGCAAACAGTTTCTCCTCATATTATTAAAACTCTGATTATTTGGAGATCTCGATTCAATTCCTCTTTACCATAACTCATCTAAGGATAACAATTCCAGCTTTTCCAGTCGTCCCGTGAAATTTAAATCCTTGACACAATTTCAGTAAATCTCTTCAATAGTCTTTCCAAGAAAGACAAGGGCAGCAGGCACATTGAAACTCCACCAACTTATGTCCAAGTGACCATTCTGTCTTGGAAATATATTGCCGTTCCTTCACTGTCGCTGGGTCAAAATCCTGGAACGTCTTTCCTAACAGCACTGTGGGTGTACTTACAGCTCAAGGAGTGCAGCTGTTAAAGATAGCAATTCATCACCACATCCACAAGGACAATTAGAGATGTGCAATCAATGCTGGTGTAGCCACCGAAGTCCACATTTGATTAATATTTTAATAAAAAATCATTTCAAATATTTTCTTCTAGATTTTAGATTGTATAAATTTCCCCATTGTGTCACTTACATAATTCTGAGAGCTATTTTGTTCCAGGAAGTATCGCTCTATAAGCTTAGAAAATGTTTGGAACATTAAGAAACACCCAGTCCTCTGAAACCAATCCCATATCGAAGGCGGATTAAAAAATTATGGTCAGAGTTTCATCTATTTCTACCACTCCTTTCCTCAGTAACCCCCATACATTCCGTCCAGACTGGGTAAACGTTCTACTTTAAAGCGATATAAAATTAATGTCGGAATGAAAGTGTTTAACTGAGCCTGCTTATTTAGTGGCTATAACTAATTTCAGACTCCATGGATCCTAATTGTGTCTGGAGGGTTTTGCACTTCTGTTAATAAGGGAATCCTTCCAATGCATTATCTCACAGTGTCAGCGGAAGCATCGCATTCGGCATTAAGAGGGATCAGCAGTTTAATGGAGAGGGAGAGGGGAAATTAGAATCTGAGAACAATAGATTGGATTGTTCCAACAATGGGCAGGAGTTTATCCTGGGTTATCTTTTTGCTTTCACACGGGTCGCTACCTTTAGCCTGGGGTATCCAATGCATAATCGAAGTTATTCAAGCAGGTTACCATCCCATCCTGGCTGTTGTCGATGTCCTTGGAAAGTATCTTCATCCAGTTATTTATTCCATAAGGCACGTTTAACTATATAATTTTCTTTTCATTTCAAATTTTGAAAGATTGGAACCTTTCTCTTCAGTTCCAGTCACTAAATCCATTGCCTGGCCAACAACTCCACTCCCCACTCCACCTGAGATCTGAGGCTTTTCACAAGCTCCACGTTGCATTTGACTCTGAGCTGATTTCGGAAACCTCTCCATCTTCAATTATGCTCATTGCATCTCAATCAGATCACCCAACAGCACTTCTCCCCCAGTCCAGCTGCTGAAGAACCTCTCGCGTGTGCTTGTTTAAGAAACCACACACGGCTATTCCAATGTTATCCTGGCCACAAAATTCATATTACAAACCTCCATAAGCTTCAGCTCATCTGGACCAGCACTGCCTCTATCCTAACTCACAAAAAATAACGTCCACCCATCATCACTGTGTTCACTAACCTAAGTTAGTTCGTGCTCTTGAAGCAGATATATTTTAACATTCTGATTCATGAACAAGAATTTCGACATGGATTCCTGCTCAAAATGTTAACGTTATCTTGTCTGTTTCCATTATACTGCTGTAATTTCTTTCTCCTTATTTACCCAATTCTGAGATTGAAAGCTAGTTCAGGTGCTGTGAATGTTTTGTTTTTCTGGAGGTTGTTTTGTGTGCTGCTACATACATTCAGGTAGGAAAGAAGATCTGATGGCACAACTCTGGGTTGGTTATGGGACCTATGGTTAAAGCATGTGAGTGTGTAGCATGATGCTACAGAGTGCAGAATCTCTACAAAGAGGGAGGAGAAAAGGTTTCTGTTCCACCCACCCGGGTTTCAGAAAGAACGTTTTAACAACCTGCACCTAAACCAGGAGTAGAGCATGAGCCGACTCTGATTCAAACAGAGGTGGGTCACAGGGCTGTGTAATCTCCTTCAGCATGAGCTGTAGCCTCAGAGCAGGGAGCGGAAGGTGCTGCCAGTGGCTATTAAGGTCACAGTTTAATTGAACATAGGTGGATCGGGAAGTTTCTTTGCATATCTGTCTTCTTCCAGTGTGCTGTCCATTAATTTATCCACTAGATGATGGAAACCATCGATTCGAGGTTAGGTCAATGCATCTTACCCCTCAGGAGGCAGAAACATAATGTGAGCTGCCATAACATTCGCAGGATAGCCGGGTTCCCGATGGTGCACTTAGTATTGCAAAGCACAAATGTCAATGTGGAGTGGTAAAGGATATGAAAGCACTCTTGCTCCATTAAACTGCAATTGTTCTGTGAATATGAGCAGTGTATCATATTGGTGAATGCCCACTACACGGGCAGCAGCCAGGATAACTTCATTCTGAAACATTCAGCCATGCCCTCCACTGTCAAACTTTCACAAAGATTCAGATGGATTATTCTCAGATATGAATCCAGATACGTGCCTCAAAACACCAGCCCTATTCCAGTGGTCCATCTCCCGACACCCTCTCCACCCGCCCGTCTCTCACAACCACCCCACCCCACCCCTCCACCCCCACGATACCTACCTCTAGGCAACCATGTTAAAATAACATATATATGCGGGATTAATGCCGCCCCCAAGAGGGTCGTGGGACAAACCGCGTGCTTGATAAAGCAATGCCTGTTTCCTGGGCCGTTCGAGTACAACTCTACAGTTCACATTGGAGAAAGTGCTCAGGTTCTTGGCGTTCACTGCACTCTTTATATCGTCACCATCACGAAGAAACGGGCATATTCTTCAGGAACCCGGAGGACACCTCAGTAAGGGTAGGAGAAGGCAGGAAGGATACTGTCTTGACGCTTTCGACCTGGACAGGGTTTAGGAGATATCCTGCTATATTTCGTTTCCAACAGGGCAACTTCCCTTTCCCAAATTGGATCCCCATTCTCCACTGTTGCATCTGCATGAGACGCCTCATCACAGCTTCCCCTTGGCTACGATCATGTAATTAAATCTAGCAACAAAAGCTTTTGTTTTTAAACAAATGTATCATAAAACACGTCCAATTACAGAAAAAAAACTATTCGCCTTTTTTTGTTACCTCAGTGCCTGTCTTGTGTCTTCCCACGAATTGCTTAATGCCCCGACACAGTGCATCCCCGGTTACTGCAGCATGGCTGGCGGAAGGATGTTGAATTTTATTGGAACAGACAGCAGATGGCCTGGCAGGGAATCCTCGAGAAGTTCTGCGGTTGAGGGCAAAGATTCGGACCTCACCACCTTCTACATCAGTAGCAGCTGTGTGGGCTGGCTGATGGGTAACAGTAAGGATACTGGCGGAGCGGCAGTGAAGTGAGAACAATTGCTGCTTCCTTGAGAGTTGACCGCAGGTTCGGGAACCATGGAGAGCCTGTCATTCCCACGGGGCAGAACCTCAGCAATCCTAGTAACCTGCTGGAGCACAGATTGCTGCACTGTTAACAGAATTAGCAAGTCACTTTGAAGACTGAGACCCACAGTCATGATCACAGCAGTCTGGGCGTGCATTGTAGCAAACATGGATCTCATGATCGCAGCTTGAGTTTCCACTGCAGCAATGAGAAGTTGGGTGGCTTCAGCCTGTGCTGCAGTGATCGCTGAAACAATGCCCACCAGACAGCGTATCAATGATGGGGCGCTAATGACGTCATGGAGTTAGTGACCACCTCCACGGGCCACTGCAAATTTATTATCCGCATCCTATCTATCGGAACCCGGCTGTAATCACACCCTCCAGCGAGCTGGCACACGAGCTATCATTTCTTTTTCGCTTGACTGAAGCCCACTGATGTTTGGAGATTTACCATGTACTGGTTCCGACTGTGGACCAGTCGCTAATTTAAAGTGCAGGCATTTGTGCTCGTGGCTTTTAGTGTCTGACAAAGTTACCTGTTTTCATCATAAGTTTGGTGTTGTTTATCTCCCTCTCTGCATTTTTCCTCCCGCTCTCACTTCCTTGCTACATTGTCAGCTCCAAACATTCTTATTCCTTCACCTTTTTCTGCAGCTCTCCCACTCTTCCAGCCTTTCCCTCTCTCTATTCCTCCGCTCTAACTGCAGTGACTTCGATCATGGCAATTTCTTGGTTGGTACAAAATCAGGAGTGGAAGTTGGGGTGAGGGTTTGAGGGTGTTGTGAAGAACATTTTGTCAATGGTGCCATGCTCTGTAGCTGGCACATCATTCCAAAGAGCAAGATGGGGGTCAGCTGGTAGTTCTGAAGAGGCGTTAGGCAATAATATAACATCACCCCGAATACTCTGGGTGACATTGAATGCTACATGCTCTGTCACAGCAACTCCCATGATAAAGAGGAGCTTCTAATTCCGCAGTGTCAAGGGATAAAACTTTACCTGGTCCCTGCCTATTCCCTGCCTCTTCCTGAGATTATGGGGCTACCTTGTCCTGCAAGAGATAAGAGGGAAAATTGTCTCTAATGCAATTCGTGTCCTCCTGGAGACAGGGATAAGGACAGGAATTGACAGTACTTGAGGTGGAAATGTACTGGCCATCATTTGCGACAGTGGTGTCTATTCACATCAGATGCATCACCCTCAAGGTCATGCTAACTTTAAGTATCTCCCTCGGCCTCTCAAACCTACAAACCACCTCTACGTCAGCTTGCTGGGTCTGTCATCCGGGCCTTGTTAATATCCGGACTTGCCATCAGTCCGGCTTCCCTTAGCTCCTGATCTTTGGGTGCTAGGTGCCGATGGTATTTCCCTCTGAGAAAGGTGGGGAGGGGGGGTGGGGGGAGGAGGGGTGTAGGCGTGGGTGGGTGGAAGGGGAAAGAGAAAACAGTGGGAAATAAGAATTCTGGTCTAAACTAGTCTTGTGTCCCTTAAAATCGAACACCAGGAAGCAATGGGAAATAAGATTGTTTCATTTTTCCTTCTGATCTAGCTGGGGGAAGGGAATGGTTTACTGCTAATTTCACAGCACGAGTAATGCAGAGGTCCAGGCATATGACCTAGGCATTTGGCTTCAAATCTCGTTAAACCACTGCTAATTGTTCAAAAAAACCCATTTAGTTCTCGTAAATCTGACGTCCTTACCTGGTCTGTTCTACATGTGACTCCAGGCACCAGTGGCCCTGAAATCGCCATGCAACCCACTCAGTTCCTTCAAACTGTTTTAAACTCCAAAAATAATGAGGCATGATTGGGCCACTGGATATTGACCCAGGCAATGGAAACGACAATCTCAATCCCAGCTCTGACAACTCTGCAATGTCATTATTCGCAACATCTGGAGGGCTTGTAAAACAATTGGAAGAACTGCCTCACTTGTGTGCTGATTGGGGGTATTGTGCCTCTCTTTGGGGAATTACGGATCACGTGATGTATGGCTAATGCTCCGACCAGTGACCTCTTAGCGTGGGATATCCCGAATTCGAGACTTTTCTGACAAGACCCTAGATTGTGTGCACAAACAATTGTAAATCTCTCTTTGTAATAAAGTAACTGTTTCTTCACAAAAAGTGCATGTTCTGTTGCGTCAATACAACAGACTAGTCAAGCAACACCATGGCATGTTAACACTCACGGATTCATTCCTCACAAATAATGTCACAGGCAACATGATCACCATCTTTGGGTATGCCCTGTTCCTTCAGCATAGCAGGTCCAGCTGAGTCGGCGAGACAGTGGTATACAGTCAGGGTTGGATTTTCGTGGGAGCCCTAAATATTAATTCCAGACCCCATGAAGTCTCATGTCATCATGTCTAGCACGGGCAAGGCTAACGCCTGTTGATTAGCATCAATAGTCAAACTTTCCCAACCCCCACACCGTTAGCTGATGAGTCAATGATACTCCAAACTGGAAACCCCTTTGAGGAAGCACTGAGTGTGGCAAAAGTGCAAAAATGTACTCCGGGAGGTGAAATTCAATGTCCGTGACAAAGGGTTACTCGGTAGCACCACTACAGGTAACCGGGTCCAACGGAACATAGCTGTTAGATGGGGTCTGTGGCTGGTGATGAGGACACCAACCAGAGGGAAAAAACCGTACTTGACCTCATAGCAACCAACTTGCCTGTCACAGATGCATCTTCCCATTGCAATATCGGCAATGTGTGGCCACAGATGCACTTTAAGCAGGCGAAGTCCCGCCTTAACATTGAGGATAGCCTCTATTGTTCTGTGTGGCAGTAACAACATGCTAAATGATATAGAATTCTAAGCAGGTCTAGCAGGTCAAATATTGGCTCTGGGCCATCATCAGCAAGAGTGTCATGTTCTTACAAAATCTGTAACGGCATGCCTGGCAGATCCCACACTCGACCATTACCAACTAGGCAGGGTCTGAAGCGCTACAAATAATTCTGCAGTAGGACAGGCCAGGAGCAGCTCCAGACATACATACAAATGAGCTGTCCACCTGTTGAAGCTGTAACACAGGGCCACTGCGTGCTAATCATCATAATCAGTAAGTAACAGATGTATATGACCTCAGAACCAATGGGTCAGATGTTAGCTCTGCAGTCCTGCCAAATCCAGTCGTGAATGTTAATGGAGAATTATACAACTCACCGGAGGAGGAATCTCCACAAAATATCCACATCCTGATTGGTGGGAAGCCCAGCACATTTGTGCAAAAGATAAGGCTGATACACTTGCAACACACATCAGCTGGAAGTGCTAAGTGTGACCTTGGCCTCCTCCGGATGTCCCTAGCTTCACACATGTCCATCTTCAGACAATTCATGTCACTCTACATGATATCAAGGAATGCTTGAAGGCATTGGCGCTGCAAGGCCATTGGCCCGCGCAAGAGTCTGCAAAATAACTGAAGTTTGCTACTGCAGAACTCACTGCACTCAGACAAGTTAGGTGGAGTTGTTGTCGTGTTGCTTTTGCTGGACTAGTCATGCAGAGGCCCAAACTAATGCGTTTGAGAGGTGGAGTCAAATACCACTACTTCATGTTTTTCGAAATTTAAAACAAATAATTAATCCAGAATCAAAAACTCACCTCAGTGATGGTGACCAAGAAAATAACATTAATTAATTTTAAAGGCCATCCGAATCACGAAAGGGCTTGGATGAAGGGCATCTGCCGTCTTGGTTTGTCCTTCAGATGATTCCAGGCGCAGAGCAATGCGGTTGCTTAAATGCCCTCTGAATTGCCTGAACAGGCAAATTAGGGAAGGGCATCTAATCCCTTGCCTGATACACCCACCCCCCCCCACCCCCCCCCCCCCTTGCATTAACACTAATAAGAAAAGACTCTTCAGCACCGCTACAAAACTGGGATCCATTCGGCTACATCGAAATTTGCCCAGGTATGTCTTTCAAACTAAAAGATGGACAAATCCAACCAAGCTGCTTCTGTCCCATCAGTCTACTGTCGATGATCAGCAAAGTGAAGAAAGAGGTCACCGACCGGGATATAGGGCACTTGCTTCGAACTAAACTGTTCACTGATGCCAGGTTTTTTTTTTCCCGCCAGGGTTACTCATCACCTGACCTCATTTCATTCTTCGTTCAAAAAATGACAGAAGAGCTGAAGTCCGGAGGTGAAGTGACAGTAACTGTCATTGACATTATGGCATCTTTGAGTCGAGTGCGGCATAAAGGAGCACTAGCATAACTGGTGTCAGTATGAAAATGGGGGGAGGGATTATAAGCTGGTTTGAATCATAACTAGTTTAAAGGAAGATGGTTGAGGCTGTTGGATATCAATCAACTGAGTTCCACGATTTCATTGCAGAAGTTCGTCAGTGTATTGTCCAAGGAACAACTATCTTTAGCTACTTCATCAATGATCTTCCGTCGATAATGCGCTCAGAAGTGAGGAATGTGAATGATTGCACAATGGTTACTACAATTCCCTGCTCCTCAAATACTGAAGAAATTCATGTCCAAAAGAAGTGAGACGTGGGCAATACTCTGGATTGGCTGAGAAGTGGCTAGTAATATTTGCTCCAGACAAGTACCAGCCAATTGCTATCTTAAATGAGTGAGAATCTATTATCATCACTTGACATTAAATGGCATCACCATTGCTGAATCTCCCGCTGTCAGTATTCAGGAGTTTGCAATTTGACTAGAAACTGAACTGGCTTGCGATATAAACACTGTTGCGAGAAGAGCAGGCCAGAAAATGGAAATTTCGCGAAGAGGAACACATCTCCTGATTCCCTATTCAACATATAGAAGGCACAATTCAGAAGTGTGATGGAATACTCTCCAACTCCCTGGATGAGAGCACATGGAGCAACAAACAAAAGCTTGACACCAGCTAGTACTACGAGCCCGTTTTGATGGCCTCACACCCACAAATTCACCAGGCTCAGGGGCAGCAGCAGCACCGTGAAGAAGGTCATGCACCAGGATCCATACATCGGAGGACACTCAACGTCCAGTGTCTGCACGAATGAGGAGTTTGAGATTCAGGCAGTGCCCAGTGGAAGGGATGCACAGATATAGGCTCAGTTGCCTGGACATTGGTGAGAGAACATGTATGAAAATGTTTCGATTCTCCAGACAGGTCGTATCTACATTGTGTGCCCTTCCCTACAGAGACGTACAGGACAGCCCATTCCAGAGACACGCATTGTCATTGACATTGAAGTTCACTGTGGCTTCGAGAATTTTCCGAAATAGTACTCCCAAGGCTCCATGTCTGACTTGTGTGGAAGCTCCCAGTTAGCTGTACACTGGGGTATCCACGCTATGACCGATGACCTTTTCTGCAGAGTGGCCGATTTCATCTCTTATAATAATGACACAGCTGCTCAGGCAAAGATGGTGAGAGGGTTTGCCTCCGTAGCTGGATTTCCAAAGGCACATGATGTGGTCGACTTCAATTGCGTTCTCATAAGGCCTTGTACACAGATTTTAGACTACGAAAGAAACATAAAGCACTAACTACCTCTCCTTTCCGTTGCAGGCACATCTGGGAAGCAGCCATTGGAGTCCACGACCAGGGTAACTAATTCATCCTCTTCCTCAACCCCCAACCTACAGCAACCGCAGTGCAGCCTTTCCCTCACGTCCAATTTTCATCAGATGCAGTGCAGCCCTTCCACTACACAGCACATACTTCAACCACAGTGCAGCCCTTCCCCAAACTGTCAACTTAATAAAACCAGTTTGCAGCTCTGCCTCCACGCCCAACGTATTTTTTTTTCTGTCTGTGTTTGTCACTGTGTGTATGTGTGTCTGGCATTCCGTTTCTGTGTGTGTGTGTGTGTGTGTGTGTGTGTGTGTGTGTGCGTGTGTGTGTGTGTGTGTGTGTGTGTGTGTGTGTGTGTGTGTGTGTGTGTGTGTGTGTGTGTGTGTGTGTGTGTGTTTGTGTATGTTTATGTTTCTGCGTGGCTGTGTTCGTATAAGCATGCATGTGTGTGTCTGCGTAACTGCATGTGTGAGCGTGGGAGAGAGAGCGGGATCGGCTGCTCCGTTTAGTTGGGGGAGTCATAAGGTCATGAAAGGACAAAATGGTGGGAAGGCCAAAAATCGGTTTTACTCTATCGGGAAACAAGTTCGCTGGCGTCCATTCTGTCATGCAATGGTCGGCCAAGTTTCCTGCAGCCAGGTGGTATGAACTTCATTTTAATAGTTCTGCAGATCATTGTAAGGCCAGTTCGCTGGAATGACTCCACATGCTCGTTCATACAAGCATGAATCAAGCAGAGGTGCTTCACAACAACATATAAACGGTGTGCACCTTGCGAGCTGCACTTTGGTCAGTAAATTGAACGTTAGCGTGCACAAACGTTGGGCAGCACTCAAGAGGGTAACCTGTTCGACAAAAAAGTTGAGGCACCACAGATTCTGGTGGAGGCACAGGGTGGTCACTACCTCCAAGTGGCTGGAAATGCGATGCTGGGGGAAGGGCTGCACTGCAGTTGAAGTAAATTGGGCTTAGGAGAAGTGCTACAATGCGGCTGAGGCACGTTGGGCATGGAGGAAGGGCTGCAATCTGGTTGTATTAAGTTGAACATTGGGGGAAGGGCTGCACTGTGGTTGAAGTATGTGCTGCGTAGGGAAAGGGCTGCACTGCAACTGATGTAAATTGGACGTGGGGGAAAGGCTGCAATGCGGTTGCTGTAGGTTGGTGTTGAGGAAGAGGATGAATTGGTTGCCCTGGTCGTGGACTCCAATGGCTGCTTCCCAGATGTGCCTGCAACGGAAAGGAGAGATATTTAGTGCTTAGCAGCGGCTTGTGCAACAGGACACATCACACACAGCATGGTTGCTTTATGGGTGTTTGGTCCTTAGTTGGCAGAGCACCGCCAAACTCACTGAAAGGACAGGAACAATCCAGATTTTGCCAGCCAGCTGAGTAAGACCGTTTTCTAAGCCCGTGAGGAGTTCATTTCAGGTATTTCTCCAGCAGTGTGGCAACTCTCCCTCTTGTATGCCACCTGTACGGCATGAACAAAGAGTTAAGAAGGGCGCCTGCTAGGCCAGATGAGAAATATCCCTGACATGTGTGGGTGTGTGCGATCTCTGTGGACGTAGGATGTGTTTGTGTGTCTGTGACTTGTGTTTGATGAGAAGAGTGACTTATCCTGGTGGGACAGAGGAGATTGTTCCTCCTTTTGTGACACGGGTGGCTGCTCTATTTACAGGGCATTTCAATTGATCATTGCTGCAGACGCATCCCCAGGCAGATTGGTAATGTTTTAGCCCCTTCGGCGGCCAGAGCAGAGGTCGAAGACATAATGGCGAGAGGCAAAGTTTGTGCATGTGAGTGTGTTTGTGTTTTGTGTGTGTGTACTTGTGTGTGTATGTTTCTGAGTAAAGTATTGATTTGCACACACCCGTGAGTGCGTGTGTGTGATTACGTGCGTGTTTTTCACTGTGTCATTGTGTGTAAGTTCTGTGTGTACCTATGTGTATTCACATATCTGTGTTTCTGCGTGTGTTTCTGCATGTGTGTTTGCGTGAGAACGTGGCTCTGCACGTCAATGTATGTAAGTGATTACTTAAGTGTTTGTGGCTCTGTGCATCTATGTAGGTTCTCTGTGTATCTGTGTGTGAATCTGTGTGTGCAGTTGGTTGAGAGATTGAGTATAAGTGTGTGCAAGCATCTGTATGCCCATTAGTGTGTGTTCACTGTGTGCACATGTGTTTCCGTATATCTTCCGGTGTTTTTCTGCGCTGCATGTGCATGTATTTGTGAGAGTGCGCATGTTTTTAAGATTGTGTTTGTCTGTGTGAATGTGTGTGTTTGTGTGTGTGAATGTGTGTGGGTGTGTGTGTGTTCCTATGTGCTTGTATGTGTGTGAGCCGGTGTGTTATTTCTGAGTATGTGATTATGTGTGCACGTGATTGCGAGTGTGTGTAACGGTTTGTGTGTGATTACTTTTTGATTCATTGTGACTGCTTGCATGTCTGTAAAGTCAATGTGCATCTATGAGTGTGTGTGCTTGTGTGTGTTTTATATGTGTGAATCTGTGTGTGCGTGCGTGAGAGTGAGAGAGAAAGAAAGATAGAGAGAGAGATAGTGCTTGTGTGATTGAGTGTGCATTTGCGTGTAAGTGCCTCAGGGTGAATATGTATGAATGTGTGTGTTTGTTTGTGTACGTGTCTGTATGCATGTGCGTATGCATGTGTGTTCTGTTTGTAACTCTTTGTGGTTTTGTGTGCTTATATGGGTCTTTCTGTGTGTGTTGTTCAGTGATGGTGTATCTGTGCACGTCCATGTATAAGTGTTGTATATAAGTGTGAGTGACTATTGTATGTGTGTAGGTTCTGTGTGTATCTATCTGTGGGTGCATTTTAGTCGTGTGTGCGCGTGCGAGTTTATGTCTGTGCATGTGTCTGTGTGAAAGTGTGAATATAATTGTGAGTGAGCGTGTGAATGTCTATATCTGCATGTCATGTGTGTCCACGTCCATGCTTTAGATTTGTTCGTGTGCTCTTCTGCATCTGTGTGTATCTGCATGTGCATAACATCTGTGAATATGTGTATGAGAGAGAGAGACATGGAGAGAGAGAGAGAAAGATGGAGAGAGATTGTTTTGTTTTTGCCTCTGTGTATTCATGTGCTCTATGTGTGTTCCTCTGCTTTTCTTTGCTTGCATGTATCTGCGTATGTGTGCACGTGTGTACATTTCTGATGCTGTGTGAATGTGTGAGTGTGTATTTACGTATTTTGTCTGTATGTATGATCTGTGTGCATTTCTATATGTGTGTGAAAAATAGAGAGAAAGAGAGTAAAGCTGTGTGTGCTCTGTTTGTGAGTGCATGTATTCGTGTGTTTTTCTATATATTTCTCTGCATTTCATTGCTTATCTGTGTCTGCATATGTGTGTGTTGGTGTATCTCTGACTGTGTGCGCATTTGTGTGTGCGTGTGCATGCAGGAGAAAGAGTTGTGTGTAACAGTGTGGGCATGCTCTGTGTGTGTGTATTTGTCTGTTTCTGTGTGTGTGTTCGCCTGCTTTTCTATGTCAGTGTATGTGTTCATCAGTGTGTGTGTGTGTGTGTGTGTGTGTGTGTGTGTGTGTGTGTGTGTGTGTGTGTGTGTGTGCGCGTGTGTGTGTCTCTGTGCGTGCATTTGTGCGTGAGTGTGTGCTGAAGCGTGTGTGTGTCTGCATGTGGTATGTTTTATTCATTAATGTGATGCGGGATTCACTGCCTGGGACACCATTTATTGCACATGCCTAGTTGTCATTTAAAAGGTGGTGGTGAGCTGCCTTCCTGAATGGCTGCTATCAATGTGGTGTAAGTACACCCATAGAGCTGTCGGGGATGGAGTTCCAGGATTTGGCCCCATTAATAGTGAAGGAACAGTGGCATATTCCCAAGACAAGATGCTAAGCAATTTGGAGGGGAGCTTCCAAGTGATGGTTTTCCCTTTTATCTGCAGCTGTTGTCGTTTTGGGTGGTAGTGGTCAGAGGTTTGGAACCTGTTGTCAAAATGCCTTGTATGGTGCACAGTGGGTGTGCTTCTGCCTGTGTGTGTGTGTGTCTATGTGATTCTCTGTGTGTGTGAAACTTTATTTTTCCGTCAGTGTGCTTGCAGAATTCTGTGTGTATGTGTGGGTTTGGGTCTCTTTGTGAATGTGTTTCTGTCTGTGTTTGTGTCAGTGCCAGTCTGTGCATATGTGTGAGCGAGTGCATTGTGTTTGTTTGTGTGTGCCTGCGTGGATTTGTTTCTGTGTGTGTTTTTATTTGTGTGTTTGTGGGAGAGAATGAGAAGGGGAGAGAGAATGAAAGAGAAAGCGAGAGAGAGAGTTTGTTATTGCTTTTATGTGCGTTTGCATCTTAGTGCACCTGACTATGAGTGTGAGTGTGTTTGAGCATTTCAGTGTGTGGATTGTGTGTACTTGCATGCATGTGTCTGTACATGCATATGTACTTGTGTGTGTGAATGTTTGTGAGTGTATTTATGTGTGTGTATGAGTGTGTGAGTGCATGTGTTTCTGCATATGTGAGTATCTGCAATTGTGTGTGTACGAATGTGCATAAATTTACGTGTGTCTTTGTGTTTGTGTGCGTGCAGTTGTGTGTGTGTCTGCATCTGTACACAATTGTGTGTGTATACTTGAACTTGTGTTTGTGTGTGTGTGTGCTTGTGTTTATGTATGTGTGCCTTCGTGTGTTTGAGAGACTATGTTTGTGCTTGATGGTGCATGCGTCTGAGTGTGCATGTCTGTGACTGTGAGTAATTCAGTTTGACTCTTTGTGTATGTGTGAGCGTTTGTGCGTGTGTGTGAGCATGTGTGTGTGCATGCATTTGCCCATATGTGTGCATGTGTGTGTGAACATGAATTTTTGAATGCGTATTTCTCTGCATATGTGCACGTGTGTTTCTCTGTTTGTTTCTGCGTGTGGGGATTTTTACTGTGCCAGAGAGTGACTGTTTGATTTTCTCTCCGTGCATGTGCATATCTCTGTCTGAGATTACGCGAGACAGCACGCCTGTGTGTAGAGGGGACAGAGAGATTGTTTTGCGCTTGTCTGTGAGCACGTTTTCACATGTGTGTTTCTGTCTCAATGTCTGTACCTATATGCATGAGTGTGGGTCTGTTTCAGTATGTTTATGTTGTTTGTGTGCTTCGTTGTGTGTCTATCGCATTTTGTGTGTTTGGATTATGTGCACGAGTATGTGTGGGCCTGTGCTTGTATGCGATTCTCTGTATTTGTCTCTGTTTGTATGTCTGCCTGAATGTGTGTTTGTGTTTGTGTGAGCGAGTTTTCGTGTATATAAATTTCTGTCTGCACGTCTATGTAATCATTAAAGTGTATGTGTGTGTGCATGTTTGTGCGCTTGTGCATGTTTCAGTATGTTTACTTTGTGTGCATGACTTTCTGTGCATCCATCTTTTTGTTTATATTGATACGAATGTGTAAATGTGTTCATTTGTGTGTATGTGCTACTGTTTATATACCTCTATGTGTCCATCTGTTTGTGTTTGTTTGTGTGTTTCTGTGCATGCACTGCATGTACATGCATGTCTGTTGTGTGTGTTTGTGCTGGCATGTGTGTGTGCATGCATGCCTGGGTGACTGTGTGTGCGGATGTGTGTGTGCGTATATGTGTGTGTGAACGTGCGTATGAATGTGTGAAAGCATGTGTTTCCGCATGCGTCTGTCTGTGTGTTTCACTGTGTGTTTCAGTTTGCCTGAGAGTGATTATGTGTGCTTCTCTGCGTGTATGAGAGTATCTATGTGTGAGTTGTCTGAGTGTCAGCGTGTCTGTGTGTGTGAGAGATAAACTGAATGTGCGGCTGTGTGAGTGAGTTTTCATGTATGTGTGCCAGATTTGTATGTCTAACTCTTGGTGCATGAGTGCGTGATTGTATTTAATCTTGTTTATGCGGTGTGTGCCCCTTTTTGAATCTATCTGTTTTTGTGTGAGTTTGTGTTTGTGTGTATATGTATGTTTATGCCTATGTGTCTGTGAGTCTGTGTCTGTATGCGCGTCTGTGTACTTATAGCTCTGTTTGTGACTGCCTGCTTGTGTGTGTGCTTGTGTGTGTGTGTATCTATCTCCGTGACTTTGTTTCAGTTGGTGTGTCTATTTATGTGATTATCTCTATGTGCGTGTGCACCATTGTGTGTTTCTACATGTTTGTGTTTGTCTGTGTCTGTGTATTTGTGCTTCTGTTTATGTGTGTGCGTGTGTGTGCGTGTGCAGGTGCGTGTGTCGGCGCGCTTGCGTGTATGTACGTGTGTGTTTTCTTTTCTGTGCATGTGCGTTTCCGTGTGTGTTTCATTGCGTATTTTCTCTGTGTGTGTGCGGCATTTGTGTGTGTCTACAGAGAAGCTCTTGTCTTCTGATTTGTTTTCTAATAATCCGAGCACATGTTAATTTGTTAGAAGAAGAAACATCTTATGTGTGCATCTGTGTTGTTACCGGGAGAAGTGCTTGTTATGTTTTGCCTCTCTAGTTTTGTGCTGAATAACTTTTTCACACTTCATTTAATTTTTAACTTTACACCAAAGCCTGTTTTGTGACTGCTCCTAAAACATCACAGCACTGGAGAGGTCAACTATTCCTTACTAGGAAAGCATCTTTTTGCAATCAGTATAGAAGAAATGAATTGCAAAAAAAAACACAAATCTCTCCCCTGTCTGGAATGCAACCGCCATTTCTGGCTCCCCCCAGTCATCTTCATCTCCCTGTTACTCATTACTCCTCCTATCACCCTTGGTTCCTCCAGTTATCCCATCGCTCCAAATTCAGCTTTGGTTCCCCACATTACGTCTGGCTCGTCGTCATTGCTGCTTCCCCTTCCTCCTTACCTGGAATCTTCTGTTACTTATATTGTACTTCATTCCACTGTATCACTGTCTTTCTCTGATATTCTACGAGGCTAATTTAATTCAATAAATCAAGAGGTGCAGTAATTCAGTTGGAGCTGACAACAAGACCCGAATCAAACTGATAAATTCTTTCCCAGCCTAATGTGTAATACATTTCGGCTTTCTGACAGTGAACCTAATCACAATTGTGATCCTGAAATGTAAAAACTGTGGTCTATCCAAATGTGTCACTTGTTACCTGGTGGCCATGGCAGTGGTGGATCTACTGGTACTCATCCTGGACCTGATATTGAGACACATTCCGATTGTCTTTTGGGAACACCTTTACTTCCTGCTTTCCATCCCCGTGTGTAATACCCAATCCGTCCTGCTTTATGCAGCCGCTGACTGTTCTGTCTGGTTCACTGTCACGTTTACCTTTGATCGATTTGTGGTCTTTGTTGTGCAAAGCTGAAAAGAAAATATTGCAGTGAGAGAACAGCGACTGTGGTGGTGGGAGTAGTGACTATGCTGAGCTGTTTAAAGAACCTTCTCTGGTATTTTATGTTAACAGGCCGGTATTTGTTGATGACCACCCCCTGATTTTGTGAGGTCACAGTGGATGCTCAAATCTCTCCACTCTGGATTAAACTCGAATTCCTCCATCAGATTCTAACTCCGTGTGTGCCATTTGTCCTGATTCTGCTGCTCAATGTTCTCACTGTCAGAAACATTTAAGTGAGCAGCAGAGCCCGCAGGAGACTCCGGGCTCACAGCTGTGGTCTGACTCCCAGAGACCCAGAGCTGGAGATTCGAAGGAAATCCATCATTTTACTATTCGTGATTTCAGCCAATTTCATCTTGTTATGGTCAATGTTAATGGTTTATTCTCTATGGAAACGGATGTGGAACTTGGCGTTTGCTTCTGTACAGTTGCATGAGTTTCTTAAGGAGTTGGGCTTCATGCTGCAGCTCCTGAGCTGCTGCACTAACACTGCGATTTATGCTGTGACACAGACTCCGTTCAGACAGCAGATGAAGAATGTGTTGAAATAACCCTTAAACTTTATTCCTTCAATTCGACCAATGATGAGAAGAACTCAATCGCTGAGTGTTTCCATTGTCTGGGCTGCATGCCCATCATAGCTATCCCTCACAGACTGAACAGAAAAAAAAACACAACGCCGAACATACCTCAATTCCATTGGCCAAGCTGACTGAACATCATTACTATCCATTATTGACAGGACAGAAAATAAAACATCTCCAGACATCTCCGTACCCCGGCATTGGTCGGATGACCGTCCATCATTGTGATCCCTCAGGCTGATTGGACAGAAATCCCACTGTTGAAAACCAGGAGGGCAATTCCCACAGAGCACTGAGGGGAGGGGTCTGGCAAATTGAGGAAATCGACAGGAAGTGAGAGAGAGCGAGGGAGCAGGAGTGTAAGGCATAGGGACAGAGATAGAGCAGTGATTGAGGAAATAGAAAGTGAGGCAGAGATTGAAGATGCTGTGAGAGATACAGGGCGAGAATGACAAAGACAAATTGATAGAGGGAGCGAGACAAAGAGAGAGAGAGTTGAAAACATTGAGGAAACATTGAAAGGGAGACAGAGAGACAAGCAAACAAAATAGGTGAGTGGAGCAATTCATGGAAACATTGAGAGAGGGGGACAGAGCGTGTAACAAATGGAAAGAGAAGGTCTAAATAGCGCACAGTACCTGGTGGTGTCTCCAATGTGCAATGTGGTGCTGCTTTTGGGATCTTGTTGTGGGCATTTCGTCTGTAGCTTTTTCTCACTAAAACTTTTAAAATAAACTGATGCATCCACAGTGCAACATCTCCAATGGTCTGGAATTAAATTTGAAATGTTATGGGGCTCTGTAAAAGTTTATTGCCATCCCTCTATGCTTCCTGGGATTTAGAGCAAATGACACATTGGACAATTGAATTGTGTTAGACGGGTGGGGGTGTGGTTTTTGGAAGCTGTCAGCAGTTGTATCCTCCACCCCATTTTTAAAGAGTAACGTAGGCACTTCTGAGGATTGGTTGGTAATGGGGGTAGGACACCTGGCTAATGACACATCGCAGCTTGTTGGACCATGCTGAGGACAGTTTACCTGCAGCCTCTCCTGAGTTGTAACCAGGGTGTCACAGGGCCAATGAGTTTTACTGATTGTGGCTAGCATCCATTTTACACACCTCGCCAAAACCTCCACCCCCCCAAATATCTCTACATAAGTCATTTGTAAATATAATACATGGCCACCGTGTTGTCTGTCTTTTTTTTTTAAACTGAGAGGCAGGAAGCCGTTCAGTGCGCATTTCAATCAAGACCAATCCTGAGCTAAGTAGAAAAACGGAAAGTGAAAGTGACTGGACAGAGTGTTCACGTGGTGGGCTGCAGTTATTCAGAAAACTACAATCCTGGACTGAATGGCTGCAGGACACCTCATAGACTCATAGGCTTGTTCAAAAAAGGAGAAGGCCTTTGGCCCAATGTGACCGCGTCTATCAAGAAAGACCGGGCTACACTAATCCTATTTGACAGGCCTTGGTCCATAGCCCTGCAGGCTATGGTAAGTGAAGTGAATATCTTGAAACTTCTTAAGTGTTATGTGACATGCTGACTGAGCCACCAAATCAAGCAGTGCATTCCAGACACCCACTACCCACCTTTGAAATATAATCTCCTCAGCTCCCCTCTTCGCCTTCTTCATCTTATGTTGAATCTTTGGCCCCTGGTTAGTAACTACATTACTAAGGGAAAGTGTCTCTTTCCGTCCACCCTATCTATGACCTCTTAATCTTATAGACATCTATCATGTCGGCTCTCAATCTTTGCTGCTCCCTGGGAAAGAACTACAGCCTCATAAATATTTCCTCATAGCTCAGGCCCTGGAGTCCAGGTAGCATCCTTGTATATTCCCTCTACACCCTCTCCAGCTCAATCACATTCTGCCTTTAATGTGGTCTCAGGATCGCAGGACTTGTGGCCTAAGCAGAGTTTTGTGGACTTCCAGCATAAATTCTCAGCCCTTGTATTCTAAGCTCGACTAATAAAGGCAAGTATCCCGTATGCCTTCTTAACCAACTGGTGGACCTGCTCTGCTACCCTAAGGGATCTGTGTATATGCACAGCAAGATCCCACTGATCTTCAGTACTTTCCAGGGCCCTACTCATCATAGTGCAATCTCTTGCCTGTTTTGCCATCAGCAAGTGCCTCACCTCACCCTTTTCCAGGTTGAATTCCATTTGTCACTACTCTGCCCAACTGCCAAGTCCATTGATCCTCTCCTCTAGTTTACGGTTATTCATCTCACTATTTACCCCTACCATTTTAGTGTCATCCGAGAACTTCTTGATTATACCCCCCTACATTAAAGTCCAAATCATATATATACACCCTAAGCAGTAAGGTCACCAGAACCAAGCCCTGTGTAACCCCACTGGAAACAGGCTAACCGTCACATAAACATCCCTTTACCATCACATGCTGCTTCCTCCCTCTCAGCCAATTTAGGATCCAGCGTGACACTTTGCCTTGGATCCCATGTGTATTTACTTTATTGACGGGTCGGCCATGAAGGATGTATCAAAAGCCTTACTAAAGCCCTTGTAGAACGCATAAAATGCATTACAATGATCAACACTCTTGGTAACCTCTTCAGAAAATTCGATCATGTATGGCAAACACGACCTTCCCTTAACAAAGCCATGCTGACCATCCCGGTGATTAGCCCTCGTCCCTCCAAGTGCCGATTTATTATGTCCCTAAAAATCTTTTCTGGTAATGACCCACCACCTAGGTTAGTATGACTGCTGATCGGTGCTGTCCGCATGTTTCTTTTAAATAATGGGACACCGTTGACATCCCTCCAGTTCTCTGACACCTCACCTGTGACGAATGAGGATTTGCAAATTATTCCCAGAGCCCCTGATTTAACTTCCTTTGTCTCCCTCAACAGCGGGAGATAAATTTCACCCTTATTGTTCATTGCTTCATTTTTAAATCCCCTGTACCACCTACTCCCTCCTCTCTCTATTTGTTAATTCCATATACAATTTCAAAGCCCTTCTCATTGATGTCGATAACTGTGTCCTCCTCTACCTCTAGTGAGAGTATGTTTCAATGTTTGAATCTGACACCTCCTCAGAGGAAACAATATCTACCGGTGTGATGGTGATGTTAAGTATCTCTGAAGAGCGTCAATAACACTTAGGACACCTTGAGAGAGACAACAGGTTATACAAAAAACAGCACGAAGGCATGGTCTGTCATACACAAACTTGGATGCGATCCCAAGAAAGCTGCCCAACATCCAAATTTGTCTGCTAACCAGGTTGCACACCAGTTGCTCCTATATGGAATCAATCGACAACAAAACAACCAAGAGCACAACTAGATAGGAAGATGTACAACGATGAAATTGGCTTCACTGGACCATTCACCATGGAAGAGATGGGAACTGGTATAACTTGTCTAAAACACAGGAAAGCAATTTCTCTTGACAACATAGCAACAGAGCAGATAAAGCATTTTGGACAGCAAGCAAATAAATCGCTCCAACAATTGTTCAACTACTCTCTGGAAACTCACAAGCTACCTATTATTTGGCAGAAGGCACATCTAATAGCAGTATTAAAGCCCGGAAATGATCCCTCAGATCGTAACAGTTTTCGGTTAATTTCACTGCTTTGCCAAATCAATAAGCTATTTGAATGTCTGATACTCAATAGGATAGCACCAACTGTAGATAAGAAGATCATTCCAGAGCAAACAGGTTTCTGCCCCGGCAAATCAACAATAAGCCAACTGCTCAACCTCACACAATATATCGAAGATGGTTTTCAGCAAAGGATGGTAACAGGTGCTGTTTTTGTTAGACCTGTCAGCAGCATACAATACAGTGAAACATAGACATCTCTTCTGCAAGATCCTAGTGATGACAAAAGATATTCATTTAACAGAGCTTTTAGAAAGCATGCATCAGAATGGCCCGTTCTATATTGAACTGAGTGGGAAGCCCAGCAGGTGATGTATTCAGAAGAGTTGTCTTCCTCAGGGAAGCGGCATTGCACCACTTTTATACAACATCTTCTCGAAAAACCAATCTATAGACGGTGCTACACGTCGTTTTATATATTTTAATGACTTATGAGTCACTGCCCAAAGCATTGGTTTTTACACCATGGAGAAAACGCTTTCAGAGGCCTTGAAATGACTAACACCCTACTATGAATGAAACTACCTCCGTGCAAACCCATCAAAGATGCAAGTTTGTGCATTCCACTTCAGAAACCATGAAGCCAATCGCCAGCCTAAAGTAGCCTGGTGTGGACCAACACTGACGCATTGCGAGCACCCTATCTACTTAGCAGTAACCCTTGACAGATGCCTCTCCTTCAAGAACCATATCAAAAAGGCAAAGGCAAAAGTGAGCGCACGAAACAACATACAGAATAAGCTCACTAACACAAAATGGGGAGCAAGCTCGGAAAAATTGGGAACCAGTACACTTGCTCTTTGCTATTCCACTGCCGAATACGCCTGGCCTGCATGGGAAAGATCTAGACATCTTAAGAAGATGGATGCTGTTCTGAATGCAATCTGCCGACTTATCACATGTTTAAAACCAACAAACACCAACAGCCTATATATCCTGGTGGGTATCCCTTTCCCTGTTATGAGAAGAATGGTGGCCAGCAAGAAAGAGCGACTGCGTCAAACATCAGATAAGAGGCAACCTCTACATCGTCATACACCAACACCCAGCCACCTGAAGTCAAGGAAGAGATCCATAAATATAACAATCAAACCCTATCTGAAGCCCGCATCACCTTGTGGAAAGAGCGGCTCGGCAGTCTGAAACAACACCCAGCGATGGAAATTCTACCAGATGAAAGCTTCCCGCCACCACCCACTTAACCCGCCCACCCACCCACCCACCCACCCACCCACCCCACCACTTCCTCTCCCCCCCCCACCCCACCACCCCCAGTAACTAATTGCAGCTGGGCAATCTGGAAGTGCCTTAACGGAAAATCGAAACCAGATCTATTCTGCTCCACCTGCCCCTCTCCACATTAGTCACCAGCATAAAGCCCATCAAATTTCTACCTCCCCCTGGTTCCGAAGAAGAGTCATACTGGGCTCGAAATGTTAACTGTGTTTGGTTTTTTTTCTCCACAGAAGCTGCCAAAGTTGCTTAGTTTTTCCAGCATTTTATTGCTTTTTTTTAATCCCAGTAATTCCATTCCGATTTCACGGAAAATCTTCATTATAAACGAATGAGGATGAAACGTGAATAAAATTTTAAATAAAGCTGGAGCGTATTTATATTTGAATTACACCCGCGTACCTTTGAACGTAAAGTGAAATTAAGATGAGCACTTTAAATGCCATAGCACAGTGGTGTAATTTACCGTGCCATGTGCTGGAAACTGGGATTAGAACTGATCGGTTCTTAATGGCCTGCAAAGGCACAAAGGACCTGTTTCTGCGTTGTATAACTCTTACATGCCCTGCAACCGCTGACGGGTTCGAAAGTCAGTGATTGCGATGGGCGGCAATGGAATGCAGGTTAACTGCTCGGGAAAGAGTCAAGCACACTACTCCACCACCATTGCTGACTGCGACCTAAGTACACATTATCACTCCGGATTTTGATAGTGAACCGTTCCCTGTTGGTACCTGTTTTTTATTCAGCCATTAGAAACAAATGTGCAATGCACACATCATCAAGGATCTCGGAAACAAAACTGCTGTTCCTGCCTTATAATCTTGATCTGTACTCACGGTCTCCAACATGTAAAACAATTTCCAATTCTAAACTCCACATCCAATTCTATGTAGTCTATTTTTTAATTTGAATGAAGCCGTTGCTCATCAGGGAAATGAACCCCGGTGTCAAGCGTAATAAACAAAGAAAATAACCATTAAATCAATGAGGAATGTTGTAAATACCAAACGGAGTAGATAAATCCAGATTTCACTTCAGGCAGGAACTGAAAATGAAAATGAAAGTGTAGCACAATCCTACCAGGAATTAACTACTAGACGGATACAATCTCTAAGGAGACTGAAAGTGTTTTCTGGAAGTTATGATGCATATTAAAGCACGTATTGACAGATTTGTTGAATTATAGAAATTGGATTATACCACAATCAGACGGGTCACCGCGTCAAGGTCGTCCTCGATGGTAGAGTGGTTAGTATTCCCCGCCTTTTACACCGAGGACGGAAGTTCAATTCGGGAAAGGGGGAAAATTTGCTATAATTAAAAGAGCCACAAATTGAAAGTAGTATTTAAAAACAACACTGCTGATTCTGATGAAAACCAGAAAATGCTGCAAACTCTTCTGACAGTATCTGTGGAAAGAAAAAACAGAGTTCATGCTTTGAGTAGAATATGACTCTGTAACAGAACTAAATTGGATAGAGTCCTTTTCCAAAGATACATTAGACAATAATGGTTGACACTGTATTCATTTCACCCCCAACATCCTTGACTAAACAACATGATATTGGATAAGATCACAGAATGTTATCAGCTGAATACACTATTATTCCACATCTGAAACATTGCCCAACTCTGACCCTCCTTCAGCTCATCTGCTGGTGAAACCCTCATCTATCTCTTTGTTCATTCTAGGCTTGACTATTCCAGGGTTCCCCTTGCCAGCCTTCCATCTTCCACCCGATATATGCATGTGCACATCAAAAATTCTCCTGCCCGAAACTTTACCTGAAGCAAGTTCATTTCCCCAATCACACGGCCTTTGCTGACCAACACAGGCTCCTGACATGTCAGTACCTCAAATTTAAAATTCTCATCCTTACATTCAAATCACTCGATGACCTCGCCCCTCCCTTTCTCTGGGACGTCCTCCAGCCCAACAAATATTCAAGTTTTCGGTTACCACAGCTGGAAAAATGCAGCTTTGTTATGTCCATAAACTGGTTGGTACAGAACATCAGGTAATTGTCCGGGATCATTCCAGATTCAGCTTTGCCCCCTTAGAAATCAGGAGGGTTAATTTCCTTCGCTTGTTTCCATTTTCAGTTTGGATTTGCCTCAAAAAATAAAGTAAGCTTTGAAAACACATATTTCTTCACAAGGATGAATCGAGAGAATACTCTCTTCCGCATTTGTAGGGGAGCCGTGATACTATCACCGAGAGTAGCAAATTCCTTACAGCAAAGTATATTTCCTTGCCCATCCGCTTCGACAGAACAGTTCCAGTTCAATTGAGCATGTAATGATATCCTTCCACTGGCTCACTCTCCGCAAGTTTCCCTCCTGTTGAGGTCTGTCGATGAGTGCAACGCATTTGACATAGTCTACTTGCACTACAGCAAGGCTATCAGTTTCCTTCCATTTGCTCAATTTAGGCCATTTTCTCTCCCTCACACCTTCTCTCTCTCTCTGCCTCACTCTCTCTCTCTGCCTGAATTTAGTTTCTGAAATGTTCACTGGCTAATCCTCTTATTATCAAAAATTTCTGACAGTGTTCCTGTTCGGAGTGGGATTATTATAGAGCGGAACAGGGTCGGTTTGAGAGCTCGGTCCAGGGCTCAGCTCCCCTCTGACAGTGCAGCCCTCACAGTCCTTACCCACAGACTATGCGCATCTCTCTCATTCCCGATACTCGGACAGTGAAGCGCTCCCTCAGTCCTGACCTTCTGACTGTGTGGTGCTTCCTCATTCCCGAAACTCTCACAGTGAAGGGCTGTCTTATTCCTGACCCACTGAATGTGTGGCTCTTCCGTTTTCCTGACACTTTGAAAGCGCAGCGCTCCCTCTCTTCTGACCCAATGAGAGTGCTGTTCTCCCTCTGTTTTGAGCATCTGAAATCATTTTGCTCCCTTATTCCTGACCTCTGACAGTGCAGTGTTCCCTCATGCCTAACACTCTGACAGTGCAGCACTCGATCAGTCCTGACCCTCTAACAGTGCAGTGCCTATCAGTCCTGACCCTCTTACAGTGCAGCGCTCCCTGCGTGCTCACGCACAGACTGAGCACCGCTCCTTCATTCTTTTGACACTGATAGTGCAACAGCCTCAGCCCTCATCTTCCAACAGTACAGCTCTCCCTCAGTCCTGACCCTATGACAGTGCAATACTCTCTCAATCCTGACCATCTATCTGTGCAACATTCTCTCAGCCCAAACCGAATGACAGTGCAATGCATTCTAAGCACTGAAGCTTTGAGATTGGTGTTCCCACAGTCCTGATACTCGGCAGTGCAGTGTTCCTTCATCCTACCACTCTGACACTGCAGAGCTACCACCATATGATGGCTAAGCGCTCCCACAATCTGCACCCTCTAACAATGAAGTGCTCCCTCAGTCCTGACCCACCGACAATACAGCCCTCCCTCAGCCGTAGCCCCTGTCAATGCAGCGCTCCTTCAGCCCTGACCCTTTGACAGTACAGTGTTCCCTCAGTCCTGACTCTCCAACAATGCAGCGCTCCCTCAGCCCTGACTCTTTGACATTGCAGTATCCCTTCAGTCCTGACCCTTTGACAGTGCAGCACTCTCAGATTCATGATCCTCTGACAAAGCAGCGCTCCCTCATATCTGAACATCTGACAGTGCAGCATTCGATCAGTGGCACCCTTGGACAATGCAACTTTCCCCCATTCCACTGAGAGTGCACCACTCCATCAGCCCTTAAAACATGACGCTGGAGTTTCTCAGGTTAGTGTCCTCGGCCTAAGCAGCTTCAATTGCTTCATCTAATGACTTTCCGTCCATCAGAATGTCAGAAGTGCAATCTTCAGTGATGATGGTACAATGTTAAGCACATTCGCGAATCCTCACATAGTGAAGTATTCCATGTCCAAATGCATCAAAACCTGTACAATATCCAGGCTTGGGTTGACAAATGGCATGTTACATTCCTGCCACACAAGCGCCAGGCAATGACCATCTCCAACAAGAGAGAATCTAGACCTTGCTCATTGAGTCCAATGGCATTGGCATTACTGAATTCCTCAGTATCAAATTCCTGGGATACCATTGATCAGAAACTGAACTGGGCTAGACATATAAATGCAGTGACTGCAAGAGCAGGTCAGAGCTGAGGAACCCTGAGGTGATTAATTCACCTGATGAATCCCCAAAGACAGGACACCATCTACATGGCACAAGTCAATATTGTGATGCAAAACTATCCTGGCCTTGATGAGTGCCACAACGACCGTCCAGAGGCTTCAGATCATCAAGGGCAAGTTAACCCATTTGGTTGGCGCCCCATCCACCCAACATCCTGCCAACATTAGCGTACAGTACCAGCCATGCCCATCATCCAGAAGATGCACTGTAGGAACTCACCAAGGCTCCTTGGACAGCCAGTTCCAAGCCCTCGGAAGCTACCATCTCGAAGTACAAAAGCAGCAGATGCACGGGATCACCGCTACTTGGAAGCATCCCTCCAACCATCACACCATTTTGAATTGGAAATATTTTGCCGTTCTTTCACTGCCCCTGGATCAACACCCTAAAAAATCCCTCCAACCCCACCACTAACAGCACTGTGCAAAGTGAAAGTGTTATCGTGGTGAGTGTCGCAATTGACTCAAGTTCAATTCCCAGCCATCACAATTACTTGGTTTCAAAACCTATCAAATTGCAATCCCAAGCTCAGTGCTGGGTTTGATTAGCTGCAGTGAGATTTTTCTCTGAAAATACAGCCAGGTTAAATGCAAAGAAAATGATTTCCAACCTCTAGTTATCTTCTATTTAACACGTAAATCAGCTTTGTTCAATGTTGCTGATAATGCAGGTTTTCCCTCAGCTTTAGCATGGAGCCGGGACAGAATTATTTGGACTAAGTAAAATTCACCGATTCTCTTTTCACTCTGCCGCTTCCCATTTCTTATCTGAACATCGATTCCAGCACAGAGATTGTTTTATTGTTCAAAAAGTGAGATAATGCCCACTCTGGGAATCTGAAATAATAACAGAAGATGCTGGACACACTCAGCAGGTCCGGCAACATCTGTGGAGACGGGACATGTGGTTGACAGAAGGTTTCATAAATAGACTCGCTATCGAAGCTTCAAAACTACCAGAGCTACTCAGTTCTTCCAGAATTTTCCATTAGAAACAAAGAATGGCTACATGACAGAAAGGGGCTATTTGGCTGTCCAATCTGTGCTGGCCCTGTGAAGGAACAAATCACACACTGCCACTCCCCGTAAACCTGCAATGTTTCACAATTCATGTAATTGCGGATTGATTCTATCATTAACAGTCTCGGGTACTATCTGCCATTTTGGAATCGATACTGTAAATATCAGTCTCTGGTACTGTCTCTGATTGTGGGATTGATTCTGTATTCATCAGTCTCTGACTCACAAGCAATCAGTGTTCGATTTGGGACTAAGTAGCTCATGTTTGAATTACCACATTAAATCAGTAACTAAAATCAACATATTTTATAGTGCACTTTGACCAATACCTAAAGAAAAGAACTAGAGATATGGAAAAGTTCAGAGAACAATGAAAAGTGGGGGACTGTCCCTTTAAGAAGCTCAACTTGGGATTATTCCCTGCAGGGATTTGTTGTTCACCAGCTCATCTTCACAGAGCATACATGTAGAAACATGGGAGGAGTGAGGGAGTTGATAAGTTTGCTGGGATCGAACAATAGTTAATATCTGACAGTGGGACTCCCAGATTCATTTATTTGGAGGGAAACACTCGGTTACTGCGAGCAATTCCCAGCGACCCTGACCTGCAAGACGGCAGAGATTTCGGCAGGGAAGCGAGGGTTAAATATATGGCTTTCGTTCACTCGTTGGTACTGCCACTGCCACTGAGTGTGAGATTAATACTGTTTTTGTCTCTGGTACAATATCCGTGACAGAATAGACTGCATCTTATACCTCTCCAGTTGAAGTTTTCTATGTTAAACTAGGCTGTACAATGTTTCCTGGAACAATTACTTTATTTGACAGTCTGTGTTTCACTACCTGAACTTACCGTGTTTCTGTCTATCACTCTGCCCTCTTTCTTTTATCTCTTGTACTGCAAAACAAAGTGGGATAAGCTGAAGGGAGGGCCAGAACGTACAATTTGTTTTCTTTCATGTTAATCAATACATCTCTGCCTGTGAACAATTTAATAACATAAAATTAGGTCTGTGTTAATCCAACCAGAAGTGTGATTAGATTCCGCCATGAATCTGGAAAACAGGCACTGTGAGCAGAGCTGAGAAACTACATCGAGCCCCTGAGAATCCACAGAACAGGCCATGCAGAGGGGGATCCTAACATAGGATCTGTCAATCTGGGAACAATTTGTCCTGTGAATGTGCAGACCTCAACATTGTGTCAGAAAGAGTGGGTGAAAGGGGCTGGCGGGTTAGAATATTTCCCTCTGTTTCTGAGTCCGCTCTCAATGCATGATTTCTGATTCCCTCTTGCATAAAACAAAATGATTTCCCTGTCACAGATCATCCTGCTGCCTTACTCAGCTTTGAAGTGAGAATTAAAAGGAAAGATTGAGCTGATTTTAAACTTTCAGCAGAAAGGTAGAGAACATGTCAGCGAATGGGCGAGACAGCGCGACCGGTGCATCAATTAAAAAAAAAAGGTTTAATTCCAAACTGAGGCTTTTCTTTTAGCGAATGATGCCTTTTCAAAATCATTCATTCTGGCGTCAGAGACAGGAAGGACCTGTCCTGGGACTCTGGACCATTCGAATTTCAATGGCATTGGAGAGTTTTGCAGCAGAAATAAACAAAATAATTCATGCACTAGGACAACCAGATCCATCTCAATCTCATGGTTCAGCCATCTCTCACTGTTTGGATTATGTGCCTCTTTTTTGTTCATCCTGCCAAAATGGGCAACCTCACGTTTTATTACTTTATACCTCATTTGCCAGGTCTTTGTCTAATCACGTAACCTATCTATATCATTATGTCCCCTTTACAACTTACTTTCTGACCTACATTTGTGTCATACTCACTTTCCTCCCCACGTTTCCCCATGTTCAAGAAAGTTGTCACTTTTAGAGTGCTGTGAACGGGGAGTTATTCCCGCCTGGTAAAGTTTGAAAGCGATAGCAGAATGAACTACAATTTATACAGAATTTTAAAACATGAACATTTCACCTGGTGTCATTCTGCTGCCTTCTCCCCATAACCCTGCTCATTGTGTGATTTCCAATCATCGTCTAATCCCCTCCTGCTCCGGAACAGGAAGTGGGAATGCAGCCTGTGCGTGGGACGGTCAGTATTATATGATTGGCCTCTGCTCCTCCCAGCCACACATAGGTGGGAGCATTAAAAACTCTTTGTGTGGTGCAGAGGCCACTCCCCTAGAACCTGCAGCTCCCAGGGGCATTTCGACATCCTGTGCTGGTCGGTGCCCCTTTTCTGCTTGTTATCCGTAATTGAAGCAGCTCCATGTGGATCAGCAGTGAGCGGGACCGAGAATGCGAGAGATTGCAGCCACATTCCCGAGCCGGGGGAGGCCACAACGTTTCAAATCGGGTGTGGGTGAAGGGCGAGGCCGGAACGATGTGGATCCAGAGAGAGAGAGAAGTGACGAATGCAAACAATTATTGTGATACTGGGGAAGGGTAGGGGGGAGTCAGGCCAGCACCGAGATGGGGGAGGGGGAGCCAGGAGAGCATGGTGATAGGGGGCGGCAGGAGGGAAGCAAAACCGGCATGGAGTTGTTTTTAGTGGTGGAGGCGGATGAGAGGAGGGAGGAACTGGCTTGAGTAATCTACACTGATTTTTCGCTAAAAAAATGATCCTCATGTTTTTATATCAACTGTGGCAGTCTCTTCATCTGCTGTTCATGTTGTATTCAATCATTATTTGTTTGTAGCCTTTCTCGGTCCCATACCCGGATATAGAGAGATGTTTTCTTCAACTTAGTTTAAAGAGGACAGCGTGTTTCCACCCGCTTGAAGTTTAATAATTACAAACAGTTGAAAATGGTCTAGAAACAGCAGCATGAAAATAGTATAGTCACTCCAATTCTTGTCATAAAGTATTCCCATAACTTTTAGCTTCCCGCCACTAATTTTCAGTCTTTTTTGACGATTGTCATTCTGACCATTGGCCATTCTCACTCCCTCAGCAAGTTCTAATCTGGCTTTGTCCACTATTATTAATTTCCCTATCAGCCAACTGAACATCAGTGACCTTATTGCTGCCGAGCACTCGGCACCCACGGCAGATCCAGCCGTAGCGACCCAAAAGTTGTGTCTGGTGTTTTGCAGCACGGAGCTGCTGACCAGGATTGAGCTGCTGTCTGCCATGAGGAAGCAGAAGGATCGAGAAGAAGGGGGGACGGGCGAGGTCAAATAGAAGGGGTGGAGGAAGTGCTTGGGGAAAATTTGGAGACGAAGTTGGAAGATTTGTTCTCTACTTATTCCAACTGTAACACAGGGAAGGCCGCACTGAAGTTGAGTGTACGTGACAGGGAAAAGCTAAATTATTAAATAAGCCTTGGGTCATGCCAAGCATTGTAGAGTGCATAACTGGCCAGAAAACCGTTTAAATAAATGACTTCACAATTGTTTCTTCGACGTGTCCGTTTTAAACATCATTAAGTCCAGGCCAAAGACAAATTACTGGATGCTGGAAATCTGAAACAAAAACAAGAAATGCTGGATAAAGTCAGCACTTATGACAGCATCTCTGGAGACATTGGCAGAGTTAATGTTTCAAGTCTGTATGACGCTATTGACTCGAAAAGTTAACTCTGCCTTTCTCACTGCAGATACTGTCAGAGCTGCTGAATTTTTCCAGGATGTTTTGTTTTTGTTTCATAAAACCTAGATTGGAATTGAGACACTGACTTCACTTAGATAAGTTATCCTGCCTTCCTTCTCTCCGGGATCACTGAAGGAAGCAGGCACACCCTGAAGCCCCACATTAGACCACCTCTTGACTTTCATTTATTAATGTGTGCAGCTAACCCCAGGTTCCTTTACTTCGAACAACTTCTGTTTATTCCTCGATACTATACTGGTCAGTACCCCCGATTGTTACGCGGGAGGCAGCGCTTCAACTCCCCGATGGGGAGGCATTTTATTACAAATTAACACAAAGGAAGCACAGAAAATTAGTATCCGCTTTAGAATTTGAAATTGGTTGATATAAACTACACATGTCGTGCAAATAAAGGAACAGCGGTTGTTTTCGGAGGTGTGTGAGAGCGTGAGAAAACGTGTGCCAATAGTTGGAACACATTCCTGTGTGTGTGTTTTAGCAGAAAAACTGCTAGTTTTTTTTTCACCTAAACTGGCTTGAATCGGTGTATCCGGAAAATCGGTCAATCGATAGCTTCAATTTAGAGCAGTTTGCTGAAACACGATATTTTGAAACTGATAGGAACCGGCCATGCTGAAATTAGTAAGGGGCAACGATCCAGAATTCATTAATAATCTGATGGCAAAAGTGCATCCTGAAAAGGGTGACAGTAACATGACAGACTGAATTACATCGTAATCTCTGTCACAATTTTTTTTCCGAATTAAAAATTTACTTTCCCCGTAATACTTTTGTTTCCGGACGGCAGCTGTTTAGTATCCTGCAAATCATTCTCCATCTTTTATTTTTTTTGTTTGTCCCATTACATCTCCCTAAGTAAAAATCATGATTCTGCAAATTTCAATCCTATTTTATGGTCACTGCACGGATCAGCAGCTCCTTGGCTCAGAGATTAATTTCTCTTTTGGTCTTTCATTGAGCAATATTTGAAAGATGTTGAACGTCATTCATATCCCTCGCTCTTGCTCTACGCCAGTCTTTCAGTTTTCTTTTTCTGTAACTCTGCCTTTTGAACTCCCTCCTAACTCTCTTCAATTCCCGACACTAAACAACAGCTCATTACTTACAGTTAACCCATAGACTGTCCCTTTACTGAAGTCCTTCCTCATGATTGCAGGGCGGAATTGACACTTTTGTTTGTAGCCTTGAACGGATAAGATCGGCCCATAAACTACTGCGGCTGACTGTGAATCTAGGAATCCGGTCGAAGTCAAATAATTAAAGCCAGAGATTTTAACAGAGAAATTAGAAAATAATTCCACACACAAATGACGCTCGAGCTTCTGATTACGGTAATTAATGTTTTACCTATTGCTTTATTTTAAGTCTGAGATTCAACGAAGTTTCTTAAAAGAGGTTTTAAAGGAATATGAGAGAAAAACGAACATATGGATGTAGTGACCAACTAATCAGGAACTCAGAATAATAGAATATGCTCCAGCAAATAAACGATTTCAACAAGAGCAAAACTCGAGGAACAGCCCCAGTTCATTCAACTGGGTGGGATAGAGCATTCTGGACTGAACACTCAGTTCAACAATTTTAGATGAGAACATCTGCTTCAACATTGTTTGGTCACGTTTCTTTCTTTATTCCTTCATGTTACATTCGGACCGTTGCTAAAGTGACCATTCACCACTGTTATATGGACATATCTTTTTTGCTTTCTTTCCTACGGCCATTATATATTTTTTATAAGCATAAAACCTTTCTCCCTGCCCTCCATCCTCATTGACATTCTCTTATGTACATCACACCTATTCCGTCACTCCACTGTTTTAAACATGGTTATAATCACATCTTTTTTTTTTCCATTTTGATAAAAAGCCATTTAGCTGAATAGTTCAACTTTTGTCTCCATACAGACACAATGAGCTGCTGAATATTTCCAGAATTTTATGTTTATTCTTCTTTCAGTTTTCCAGTGTCTGTACTGCTTTTCTTTTCTATCTGAAAGCATTTTGGAAAAAAATCCTGAACGGTATTTATATTCCTCAATCTCACTCGTCGCCAATCTTTCAACATTTTTGCTCTGCAAAACCATTTGCCTCTTGGACTCCCTCCTCATGCTCCTCAATTCCGGACAGTAAAACACAGCTTAGCCCATGGAAGACACTGACTGTCCCTGGAACGAATTGTCCCTCATGATTCATGCATTGATTTGATCCAAGAATTCCGGATGTCAACGGAAACATAACATCAATGCAAGAACCTATTTCCATTTCTTGAGAATCTCGGACTAAGGGCCACAGTCAAAAATCTAAAGCCAGACTGGCAATTAAGAAACAATTCTACACAGAAAGACTGATAGAACTTCAGAGCTCCCTCTGGACATGGAAAGTTATTCTTGATCGATTGTTGCATTTTCAATCTGAGATTCATAGAGTTTTATTAGAGGGTATGAGGGAATATGAGGCAAATGCGAACATATGCAGCTCTTCTCCAATCAGGCACAAAGTCACTGAACGTGTTCTCGGGACTAAAAAGTGTCAACAACAGCAAACCTCCAAGGAGAACACCTCATCTTCCAACTGCAGCCTTCTGGACTCAGCATTGAGTTCAACTAATTTAGACACTAGCATCTGCCTCCATGTTATTTCCAGCATGTATTTTTCTTTTCTTCTGGCCGGTTTGGTTTGTCACGTTTCTATCTTTCCTCTCCATGTTACATTCGGGCGGTTGCTGTGCCTTCACAAACTCAACTGGACACATCTTTTCTTTCCTTATTATACTCACAGAATCACAGAAACTCAGAAATGTTACAGCGCAGGAGGGGGTCATTCTACCCATTTTGTCTGCACCATCCATCGAAATGAGTAATTCACTTTGTGCCATTCCCCGCCTTCTTCCCACATGAACGTTCTTCCTTTCCAGATAACAGTCTGACTCCCGTTCGAATGTTTCCTTTCAAACTGCCTCCGCCACACTCTCAGGTGCTGAATTCTAGACCTTCAACATTTTCTGCGAGAAAGAATCTTTTTTTTTTCCTCTGGTCACTTTCAAATGCTTTAAACAACTACTTTAAATCTGCACCAATCAGAACTTGATCCTTTCACGAACGGAAACATTTTCTTCACACCGAATCTGTCCAGATCCCTTGGGATTTTCAATCCCTCCATCAAGTCTACTCTCAGCCCTTTTTATCTCAGGAAAATAGCCCTAATTATCCAATCTACCTTCATAACTGAAGTTCCTCATCTCAGGAAACATTCTCCGGAATCATTTCTGTTCTCTTTCCAACAACCAGTGAAGCCCAAGCAAACTGGAGGAGCAGCACCTCATCTTTCGACTAGGCACTTTACAGCCTTCAGGACTGAATATTAAATTCAAGAACTTTAGATCTTGAGCTCCCTCTTCCATCCCCACCCTCTTTCTCTTTCTTGCCCCTTCCTTCCGTTTTTTTTTTCAATAATTTATATAGATTTTTCTTCTCCCACCTATTTCCATTATTTTTAAACCTTTTTATCACCCCCCCCCCCCCCCCCACCAGCACTAGAGCTATACCTTGGGTGCCCTACCATCCATTCTTAATTAGCACATAATATCACCAACCTCAGCACCTCCGTGTTCTTTTGTTCTTTTGTCTGTGACACCTTTTGGTTATCTGCTGCTATCACTGCTTGCTTGTCCCTACAACGACACCACCCCACTCCACTTCTCTCCCCCGACACATCCCCCTCCCCCCTCCTTAAACCAGCTTATCTTTCACCCCTCTCCTTGGATTCACCCAGTTCTGCTGAAGGGTCATGAGGACTCGAAATGTCAACTCTTCTTCTCCACTGATGCTGCCAGACCTGCTGAGTTTTTCCAGGTAATTCTGCTTTTGTTTCACATCTTCCCATCCTTTCTCAACAGCAGAGCCCAGAACCAGACGGGATTCACCAGCTGAGGCTGAACAAGGGCCTTCTACAAATCTTGTTTATCTTATTCCAATGACAGCACTCCTTGGTTTTTGTGCCACTAAACTTCTGTCTCCTGTCCTCACAGAGAAACGCTTTCGAATTAACCCCATAACCAATGGGTCAGCTCTGTAATCCTGTCACATCCAGCCATGAATGGCAGTGGTCAATTTAACACTGACTGGAGAAAGAGGCTGTACAAATAAATGATGATCTTACCAGCGATTCTCACATCCACAAAGCAATAAAAGAAAAAGCTGTCAATGTGTCCCAAGCATTGCAGCAATCCTACCCTGGGGTCCTGTGTCAGTTCCATTTGAACGTCGTGTAATGGCTCAAACAGCAACATCTACACGTTGGCAGATACCATACGGTCAGCCTTTATTTCAGTGAGATTCATGTCAAGAACAGTTTCCATGTGGAATGAAAACGGAAAACAACATTCATTGAAATGCATTGTGGTTGATTGAGATGACTTTAAAGCCTTGTTTTTTTTTTGCCAAAATTACTTCTCAAGCACATCGATGTTTTCGAGCATTGATCTGTAATGATTCTCTTTGTGAAAGTGTGTGCGGCGAATCCAGATCAAATATGAAAAGGAAATGGGATTTCCTGCAAAACTTCGGCACTAATTCGTGTAACCCGCCAAACCCACTGGTTTATTCGGTTGAAAAGAAGAGGGATCGATACTTAAGGACAATGGTGCACGTTCGCTTCAAAGGAAATTTCGATCCTGTTGTGCTCCTTTATATTCACACGTCATTCTAAACATTTTCCACCGACTCGAAAATGCTCAACACTTTGCTTGAGGAAGATGAAATAAGTAAAAGAGCATTTGAGATTCGAACTCAGTATTGCCTCCATTACTAAATCTAAGATATCACCCACTAAACCACTGCGAAAAGTTCCAAACAACACCAGGCAGCGATGTTGTGAAGCGTATTCCAATATTTTGCTGCAAGCTCATTGGGATTCCTTCACCTGCTATGGGGGTGTAAGGCAGTGTGAACTGAGAATTTTCAGGAATGGGGAATTGAGGCGGATAATCAATCAAGAAATACCTAAATGTTTGAGAATCCTGGAAATCCAGGACACACCTGCCACTGTTGTCTTTTTCTTACAGACACCACACACAGGAAACAGAAGGAATATATTGACCTTGGAATGGAACCGGCGTTGCTTCACCAGTGGGATTCCAGAGTTCAGTAATTTACATTTGAAGGTCAAGTTTCATAAACCTAGATTCGAAGAACCATAGAATGGGTACAGCAGATGAGGAGGCCATTTGGCCTATCCTTTCTGTGCTGGCCCACGATCAATTCCCTTCTTTCTCCCCGCTCCTTGCTCGTTGTTTTTATTTTCAGGGATTCACTGTTTTCTAATCTCTTGATTATTAAAGAATGAAGTGTGATCTGATCCAGCATTTTCTGTTTTTGTGCCAGATTTCCCGCATCTGCGGCATTTTGGTTTTATCATCGTGATCTGATCGAGGTTTCTAACCTGTAAAGATGCATTGTTAGGTTAAACATGGAGAAGCCGTTTCCCCCGGCGGCAGACATCGGGCTGTATTTTAACAATTACTCCTGCCACAGGTCGATAGCGATAGTGCCAAACAAGAGGAAAGTCAAGGAGCACTTTCCACACTTGCAGTATCTCGAAATCTGGAAACAATTCTTAAAATTGACCGAGGCTGCCAAAATTTCAAGGGGATGGATCTGTTCTTGGACGTCGAAGAAACCTTTCCTTTTCTCCTTCTTTCTCAATCGTTCTAACATTTAACACTTTATATCTGGCGTTTAGTTCTTGATCCCTCAACCAGCTGGAGCTACCTGCATCTATTTTTCAAGTTCTCTTGAATATAATCCAGATGCACCCGAAAAAAATCAGCCTGATATCTATAACCAAACTAATCAGTGTGAGGGAAATTGAGTTAAGGCAGTTCATTCATAGTTCTGTCTTCTCGATGGTTGTTATGTTGGTTCTACTGATTAATGTGAATATTAGCTTTGATAACTTGAACATTACGCTAATCATCTGGGTAATGGAGGGTCAGATTCCAAACAAAGAACTCCAGGCCACCCCAAAACACCACCCCCACACCGCCCCCCAACCTGCGCCCACCAATATATTCTCCCAGACAGTCAGAAAGGAGAGCATTTTTCTGCATATAATGATGTCCATAATTCTGAGGCATCTGCGTCAGTTGCAAAGCGAAACTATGTTAAGGAAGCATCAAGAATGACTGAAATGTTCAAAAGAGCGGTTGCAATGTAAGACCATAACTAATAAATAAAATGCTGAACCTCGTTCTAAAGTGTGAAATTCATTAAACGAGCGGACGGAGGATGAAAACATAATATAGTTCGTGGTAAGTAAATGATCCTGAGGAGATCTGGCTTAGTGCTCACTTTAAATACTTTAATCTCCATAACAGGCACTGTAAAAAAAAAAAGGTTGATCAGACTTTCCTCTATTGCGTTCAAGCTATAGTGATTTTCCTTTCTTTTAAAGTAATATTAACCTTAATCTTTGCGTATGAAACGGGGAAGTAACAATCCATGGACTGTACCTTTCGAAAGGCCTCAGCATACCCAGCAACAATATTCAGTTCTAGGGTGAAATAATAAAGTGTTTTAATTGATCCATCAATTGCATCTGTTGTCATCATTTTAAGATTAAGGAATGACACGCGACGCTTTCACTTACTTAGTCTTCAGAAACCTGGGACAATGTACTGGGGAATGGGGTTCGAATCTCGCTAAGTCAAATGGTGAAAAATAAATTCTGCAGAATAATCTTAAATCAAAAGTCTGATGATGAACATGAAACCGTTGCCGATTGTGACAAGAAGCCGGTTGCTTCACTAATGTCCTTCAGAGAAGGTGTGACTCCAGACCCACAACAATGTGGCAGACCCTGAGCAATAAATGGGCAATAAATGTTGACCCACACACTGCATGAACGAATAAAAAAGTCACATTTGAGAAACGTGTTGTTCTTCTGAGGAAACATCTGAACAGGCGCCGTTTAATTTAACATGATAGATGGGAAAATAAGAACAGACTTGCTGTTAAAATGTTTCATTGTTGGATATTTATTAACAGTGAAATTATCAATAATGTAAATATTTCAGCTTTAATGCAATCAAGCAATGCATGCTTGGGGCATTGTTTAGTACACAAAACAGAAGTATATTGAATCAACGTTTTGATGTCTCTTCAGCTTCACACACTGAACTCAGCACTCTGCTTATGTTTGGGTCGCTCACCAACGATAGCTCGGTGTGATTTTAACTTCAACTTCCCGCTTTTGTATTATTGCATACTTCGTTAACCTATGGCTCATCACTTCAGTGTTCAAGAATGTTAGTGTAAACCTTGCAAGCACAATGGATTTTTAAATTCAATTGTGAAAGAGCTTCATTTGTTGATTTCAGTGACGTAACCCATTACCCGTCGCACTTTAATCATCCACATAATCGTGGGGATCTCCAAAAGCCAAAGCCTAGACTGTTGCAGGAACCCGTGGTGGCCAAGCTCTGCCAATCCCACTGGCAGTCAGTTGATGATCTGAAATGTTGATGATCTTCTTTTGTTTCTGTGCAATAATAACATTTTCCTTTAAGGTAAAAGCAGAACATTGTGGTGAGGGCTTAAGGGTATGAAACTCAAACCATTGCTGTCTACTGAACGTTCATCATCAGAAAAGGGAAGGCCAGGAGGTATTGTGAATACACTGCCGGGGCTGGGATTAGAAGACGGGATGGAGCCAGAGGATCAGAAAAGGGTGGAGGATCCTGGCTGGGCATTGATATCAATGAGTGGTTGGAGCTTGCGTCACTTATCACCTGAAATAAAGAGACAAAGTTTATTGTTAAGGCATCGGATAAGGGGCATAATAAAATGAAACTCTGGACAAGGACATCTTTGCGATAGGGCGAGTCGGTGCTGCTGAAGGGAGTGGTCGAGTGTGTTCATATAACAGCACATCGCACTGAGCATTGCTGCCAGGATGCAGCGGTAAGAGCAGACCGAGGAGCTTTGCATGTCCCGGAGATATCTGTAATCCTGGGCGGTCATGGTAACAGTCATTGAGGAAGGAAATATTGCTGTGAAAGCGAGTTTTAGTAAACACCTTGTCAAACACCAGGAGAGAAATGAAAATCAACGAAGGTGAACAGGGCAAAAGAGAGATATGGAAATCCTGTCGGAGAGAAGAGAGGCACTTCTTCAAGGAAGGCATTCCTGGAAGGGAAATGCTGGCCAATTAAGCACTAAGATAAATGCTGCGGATGCTGGAACTTTGAAACAAGAACAACAATTGCTGGAAAAACTCAACAGGTTTGGCAGCATCTGTGGAGAGAAAAAAGAGTTAATGTTTCGAGTTGTCTGACTCATTTTCAGAACTAGAGAAGTATAATTGTGATGAAATATATACTGTTTAAGGTGGGTGTGTGTTCCTGATCTCTTGGGGATCCCATCACTCCTTTCACTTATTGTATTCAATGTTTACATTTCAGGCTTTTGTGTCACTTTAAGCAATTCAGTTGGAAAAGGATACGGAGATAACAGCTTATTCGCACAAATGGAACCATATTAATCTCTGAGTTCTAATGAGGAAGCAGGACGGTGAGGACTGTCAGTAAATAAAATAGATCTGGTCACAGTCTCAAATATCGGATTGTTTTCCCCCGTGTATTCCAATCTTCTCAGAACTGGAGTCCTGAAATGACTAAATCTTTTCAGACAGTAACCAGCACTTTATCGGGTAAAGGATTGTCCACTTAACTCGCTCTTGTAGCTCACAGCGCTACTTTACCTGGGCATCACCATCGCCTCTCTTTCCACTTCCAGACATTTGCAGTGCTAGACTGTTACAGAGAATAATCACATTATTTACCATTTACTGTTCTGATAGAAGAAGAACTCCTCTGATTGGTCTCTCTTTTGCCTATACACCTCATTTGCCTATCTTCTTTCCCAAGCTGATAACTGGGAAACAAAGAGGGCGGGATTTACCCGCCACAATGATCAGACCGGAGAATTATACCATTTCAAAAAGCCGCCAATTTCCGTGTAGGAAAGAAGCAGATTAAACTAAATCCGCCCTCAGTCAGAGATCTGAAATCCTTTCAATTTAAATTGTTTTGTTCAGCTCTGTCTGACATAATCGCAGGCACTGTTTTAAAATCATGTACAAATTGTGATTTACTCTGATGTCGCTTTCAAACATTACCGGGCGGGGTTAACTCCCCATTCATAACATTCCCGAAGGAAATGTTTTAGTTCAATCTTCCTAAAAGTGACAAATGAGACTTGAAAAGCCATCCATATTCAAGGGCAATCTTATCAGATTTCAGGCAGAGCCGAACCCTGGACTGTGCTCTCAAACTGTCCCTATTGCACTCCATTATAATCCCGAACCGGACTGGAACACTGCCGGCAATTCTGGATTATATGAGGATTCGTCAGTGACATTTTTTAGGGTCTAAATTCAGGGAGAGAGAGAAAGAGAGAGCGGGTGGCGGGGAGGATGGCGTTGGGGGGGAGGTGGTGTCTGGTGGCGGGGGTGGGTAGTGCTTCCTGAAATTTGACCTTCACTTCTAAATCAGATGTTTGACTTATTCAGGGTCAGACGGTTTTACGGACATTGCTTAGAAAAGAGAGAAGCCAAACCGACGTTTCCTCTCCTAACTACAGGTCAATGAATGTTCCTGTTCCAATTTAGATTGACTGTCTTTCTACGACGAAGGAAATAACATTTTTACATGAAAGTTGAAGCATTCCCTCAGCTTCCTGCCGTGCGGTGCCTGCTTTTTTCCCATGGTGAACATCGTAATTCTCCATTAAAACAAAACAACAACAAACAAAATTCACATAAAACGGTTAGAATTCAGCGTCAGCACTGCTTCCGCCTCCGGGGTAATTGTTAGCGTTTCACTTTCTGAACTCCTTTCTGGGCTGATCTTTGATTCTCTAGAAACTTTTCTCTTTGTCACTTTCCAATAATGATTAGATGGGATTGTAATGCGTATCTGCGTTGCATTGTGTATCAGACAACTTCTGTATTGCCTGTCTGTTTGGCACTGTTCCTCTCTCGTTGCCCTCTCTGTGGAAAAAAGGATCCTTCCAATCGGGCTTGTGAGTTAACCCAGGCCTGTTCACATATCCCGTGATCTCCTGAGTATTTAATAATCTATGGATCCCAGCTTTCAATATATTGAGCGCTTCCAACCCTCCCGGATAGAGAATTTCAAAGATTCACAAACACCTGAACGAAGAAATGTCCGCTCATTGCTCATAAATCAAAAATCCTTCGATTATTGACTCATTTCACTCAATCTCTGCTTTGAACCCAGGAATGTATCAAGGGACAAGACCAAAAGATGTGGGCACAGTGTAGGCCATTCGGCCAATGGAGTCCGCTCCGCTATTCAACGATGTCATGGCTGATCTGATAATCGGCAAATGCACATTCCTGACTTGTCCCCATTACCCTTGATTCCCTGACTATCTATATCAGCGTTGCATATACTTAACGACCCAGCCTCTATAGTTCTCTGGGGTAAAGAACTCCACTGATTCAGTACCCTCTGAGAGAAAAAAAAACCTCCTCAACTGTTTAAATGGGCGTCGCCTTACTCTGAGATTATGTATTGTGGTCCAAGATTAGCTCAGAAGGGGAAGCAGCTTCTTCGCAGCTACCCGGTCAAGCCCCCTAAGAATCATATATGGTTCAATAAGGTCGGTTCCATTCTTCTAAACTCCAAACTCAGGCTCAACCTACTCCATTTCTCCTCATAAGAAAGCCCCTTTATGCCCCGGATCAATCTAGTGCACGTTCACTGGGCTGCTCTAAATTCTAGCATATCTTTCTGTAGATGAGTTGCTCAAAATTGCTCACAACATTATTGCTTTGTTCTAACCATTGCCTTTTATAGTTTTAGCAATACTTCCTCAGTTTTATACGCCTTTCCCTTTGAAATAAAGGCCAATATTCCATTTGCCTCCCCTATAATCTGTTTATCTTGTATGTTAGCAATTTGGGATTCAAGCACAAGGACTCCCAAATCCCTCTGTGCTGCCGCCTTCTGCAATCAGTCTCCATCATGCTAGAATTTTAAGACGTTAAAAAAGTCGATAAACTTCAACACGATGAAGAAAGAATTGAAACTGTGAACTTTGGGAGGACTAATATGGAAAGCCAGCAGACGGTAAATGCAGTAATTTTGTAAATTGTAGATGGTCAGAGGGACTATGACCCCCATTTAGGCAAACTTCATACCGTGGTTTGGAAATCATATTGGTTATTTGAGGTTATAACTCGAGAACCAGTATACGAAAGCACCGGGATCATGCTATCATTTTAACATCTAAAGTTTGATCTTAGTAAGGAGACATGTGGTTAATAATGCTCACCACTCTTCAGCAAAGACGTTAAAAGGAACAGAGGACGCTTACGGGGAAGATGTCAATGATGATCAACTTCAGTTATCAGGAATTGATGGGGAAGTTCGGGTTGTTTTGCTTCAAAATTAGAAGAACATAAAATAACCTAATAATGTTTTTTCAGATGGTGTGAGGTTTGGAGACAGTAAACTGGGAAAAAAATTCTTTCTGTGTTTGGGTAAACCACTAGAGGTCGTGGATTCAAAATCATTGACAAATGACATAGAGAGGAGGGGAGCAGAGACATCAATTTCACTCAGAGTTGGTGGGATCTGGAACGCTCTATCCAAAAAGGTGGTAGATCATATCGTCATGAATAATTTAAAAAATAAATTGAAAATATATTTGAAGATGATTCTCCTACATGAATTCAACAAACAAACAACGCAGCAGCAACGAACAAAAACAATGCGGCAGCAGCAACAAACAAAAACAATGCAGGGGCAACAAACAATAACAACACAGGAGAAACAACCAAAAACACCGCAGGAGCAACAAACAAAAACAAAGCAGCAGCAATAAACAAAAACAACGCAGGAGAAACAAACAAAAACAACGCAGGAGCAACAAACAAAAACAATGCAGGAGCAACAAACAAAAACAACGCAGGAGGAACAAACAAAAACAACGCAGGAGCAACAAACAATAACAATGCAGGGGCAACAGACAAAAAACAATGCAGCAGCAACAAACAATAAGAACGCAGGAGCAAGAAACAAAAACAGCACAGGAGCAACAAACAAAAACAACGCAGGAGCAAGAAACAAAAACAATGCAGGAGCAACAAACGTTAACAACACAGGAGCAACAAACAAAAACAACGCAGGAGCAGCAACACAAAGAACGCAGGAGCAACAACACAAACAATGGAGGAGCAACAAAGAGAAACAACATACACAGGCACAAAGGCAAATACGCACAGTCGTGCCAGAGCAAACTGATAGATGCATATCTAACTAAATGAAAGCAAAATATTGTGGATGCTGGAAATATGAAGTAAAAGTAGAAAATACTGGAAACACTCAGCTGTCCTAACAGTATTAGTGGTGTGAAAAATTAAACAGAGTGAACGTTTCCAGCTTTTATGCCTCTTCTTCAGAGCTGAAGATTCTTTTGAGTCCTTATTGCTCTTCATCAAAGCTAAAGAGTCTTTCCAGTCCTTATGACTCTTCTTCAGAGGCAAAGAGTCTTTCGAGACATTATGATAAGGGGATCAACATTTCTCACAATATTCTTGGTGTGTTCTAAGTAGTGCCTTTCCAAGACTAAAAAGCCTTTCGAGTCGTTATGACTTTTTAACTCTGAAGAAGAGTCATAGGGACTCGAAGCGTAAAATCTGTTATTTTTTTTCTCCTCTCCAGGGATGCTGTTAGACCACATAAGTTTTTTGAATATTTTCTGTTTTGTAACAGATATCATTAAACATGGAGCAACTGAGGTAAAAAGAGAGAGGGCCAGAAGAAAACCTGTCATTAATTTGGCTAATTAAAGGCAGAAATTGCGTAACTACACACAGACAAAAGTGAATGAGGGGAAATGACTCCTCTTGTTCGCCAGTGCAGTGCACAGTTCAACTTAATAAAAATTTCAAACTGAAGAGATCAATGTAGGTGCATAGTTCAGCAGGATTCAAACCAGCAGGGTGTAAACCCAATGAATTTTCGAACGATCACCTTAACCTCTCGGTCATTACTACAGTATGGAGTACCCTAATTTCGGCTCAAAACAATTTTTAGGGCGAGACTTGCAATGTGATTTTGACTTATTTTGTTAGATCGAAGTGTTTCAACACTCAGCTGGTTACATGGGACTGTAATTTTCTTCATTTCGTTTGAATTTGATTTGATCTGGGAAGATTTTTATAGTTCATTATTGCCAAAAGTTTTGTGTGTACCATCGGGTTATCATTCAATATAGGTGAAATGTAAGGGAGAATGAAATAGGCGAAAAAAATCCCTTTCCAATTGAAGACAGATGCAGACGATACATGAAGAAGGTTAGATGAACATGTGAACAGATCTGTAAACAGCATGACGCAGATTCACAAAATGATGTTTAATCCATTGCACAAAATCAAAAGCACATCCAAACGATCTTTGGTCATTTTACCTACATTCGGGTGTCCGACCTTGGTGACCTAATTGTTACGAATCTGTTCTTCCACTTTTGCAGTTTTGGTTCAATTCCCAGTCAGAAAAGTGCATATTACAATACAGCTAACATTTCAGATCACATTTGTTGATAAACGACAATTGCGTTCACCCTATGAATAGCCGCCATAAGCGGAAGCAGATTTCTATGAAGTAATAAGGGACATTTCACGTGTCAGGCGTAACTGATTACATCAACACGATGTAAACCCGTATGTTCTTATTCTCAGCTCGGAGAAAATGTTAAGAGAGGCAGAAATGCTGAATCCACTGCACTCACTCCAATAAGTGTTTCAACTTTCAAAGACATAAAAGTCACATGGGGGAATAATAATCATTACAATTTTTTTTTAACTCCTGAATCATCTTTCCAATTTCTTTCCCGGAATTTTTGGAAGGAGGTCACTTGCTTTCGGATACATTTGGGTGGAAAGCGAAAGCCATCCACCTCCGGGGAGCACCGTTCCAATTCTGCGAATGGGGTAAACATTGTTAGGACAGCATGTTTCGAGTTCCCATATCCACATGAATCTTAAAATCACCACTCCAGAAGGTGACATTCATGGACAAATTTATCAGGTTACACCTCTGACAGGTTTACCCAGGAACTCGTACCTCTGGGCAGGCTATACAGGTACAGCACAAATGCACACAGGAATTTAGGGCTACCTAGGTCTGCCTACGGCTACCACAGCTGCAGGGGTATACACAGGAAGAGCAAAACTGGACATGGATGCACAAAATCTAGCACAGTTGGCTGGAATAATTTGGGGTTGGCACAAATTGGAGACAGCTGCATAAGGATTTTGGATTTTTAATTTTCTATCAGCAAAAAATAATTAAAAGATGCGGATAAAATATATTAGAATTTTGTTCATTTTACGGGATGCCGTCATTATTGCCAAGTGGTCATGCAATGCCAATCCCTAATTGCCCATGAGGAGGCGGTGGTGAACTGCTTTCTTCAACTCTTGCATTCGCTGTCCTGTCTGCGCAGCCACAGCACTGTTGAGATGGAGTTCCAGGATTTTGACCAAGCGACAGTGAAGGAACGGCGATATGTTTCAAAGTCGGGGTGGTGAGTGGCATGGCGGAGACGACTTGTCCCTTGTAGAAGGGGACAGGATTTCGGGAGTGAGGAGGTGAGTTACACGCCGCAGGGTTCTGAGCTGCTGACCTGCTCTTATAACCACAGTGTTTACCTGGTTCATCCAGCTCAGGTTCTGCTAGGTGTGACTCCTACCAGCAGAGAGTTTTCCCCCTGATTCCCATTGACTTCAGCTTTGCTAGGGCTTCTTAATTCTATACTCGGTGAAATGTAGCCTTGATGTCAAGGGCAGTAACTCTCACCTGCCTTTGTTGAACATATTCAGAAATGTTTTGCCTTCATTTATAACCTCTGTACATTATCCAGAGCAAATAAAGCTTCACACAGTGCAATTACATGTTTTAATTCTATACATGTAGACATGAGCAATTTCCATTAATTATTTTGGACCACAGAACTCTTACGGCATCAATGCAGCGGCATGTCCGCTCTTTTTCTCGGTTTAATTGAAATTAGCTTCTCTAACAGATTGGTGCGATGTATCTAATGTGTGGGTGAAGAGAGAAAACATTGTTTATGTTTTTGCGCGCTGAGTTTTTTTTTCTCATTTTTACCTCTCATTGCTGCCTGATAACAATGAAAAATGTGTAAACCTTTGTCTGTCGGTGCAGGGCCTCTCCATGAGGAAATTCGCAGCTGTGCATCTGTCCAGTGAACATGGAAACTGGTCTCTCACAGCCCCAGGCTGAAGTTTCTGAGAAACATAGAGCAGGTTTGCCCCAGACATGCCGTGTGGAGGCCCACTGCCATGTGGACTCAGAAAACGAACTCGCAGCTATGGGGAAATAGATCCCATGTGACGTGGATACCACAAGAGAGCTGAAGACCATGGGAATAAGCCCTGTTAAAATATCTGGTCTGGACCCCAAGGGCAGATTGATGTCTGAATATATCAAATTCCTGGCAAACACTTCAACCAAGCTGGTGCCAAAGGCAGGGTTTTTGATTGCTGTAGGCTCAACCAGGGAAGTCAAGTGTATCACCTGCCGTTTGGGCAGCCCAACATCTACGTAGATTTTGCCAAAATTGGGGCCTTGGAGAGAGGGAACTCAATTTTCAGTGCATAATGTTAACACAACACGGTAAATAGCAACTATGAGTGATAAGCCTAAATTGATTGCAATAGATAATGAGGGCTACATGTAGTTTCCGGCACTGGGATGGACTACCGGATCTCTCTGGTCAGTCGGCACCTACCCGACATTGGACAGCACATGACTACTCAGGTGCTCACCCACCAAAGTCCATCTATTTCATTTGGTTCTTTTTTGGATTAGAGTCTCTCCTCAACAAATTGATAGAATTCCTTACACCAGGCAAATAAAAGAAAGAAAGAAAGAAATAAGACATGTCAAATCTTCGATTGGCAAGCAGGAAATTCAGGGCTATTTGCGTAGACCTGACAGACAACTTGGAATTAATCGATAACCTAAGCAAAAGAGCTGTGATAGACATGGAACTTGATCGGCTGAACAGCAACATAGCATCCCTACAGAAAAGAGAGGCTCGGGGAGAGTGGATCAGTGAAATAAAAACCTTACACTGTGACCTGGTAGCGGAAATATTCTGTGCAAACTTGTGATTGAGAAGCTAGACTTTACCGTTAAGAACTTGCTACCCTTGATTACAGAACACCCCACAAATGCGGCAGAACGTGTTCTCTGGATTCATTCTTCTGATGGAATCTGCCCTTATTTTATTTTATTGAGCCAGGCACAACCTGAAAAAGGAAACAGAGAAAGGGAACTGACCCTTCCAATTTATAAAGAAACAAAAATTCTAACCAAAAATTGGAAACCAATGGTTCTATGCAAACTGAAACGTGTTGAAGAGATTTAAATAGAAGCAGAGACATCCGGGTTCGGCAATGGAGGTTGATGAGTCAAGTGGTGCAATGCACGAAATTCTTCCCACATTCATCCCTCTCCTACACTGCCGTTAGCAAGTTAAAAATGTACATGAGTAATAATGACCTATAAACGTCTATCTGGTTTACAGTCTCCTTCCTTTTTGACTGTTGTGTATATATGTGCTGTCAGAAGGTTAAAACAAAGTGTTGCATTGTGACAACTGCTGCAGTAATCCTGAAAACAGCATTTGGGCTCAATAATGTGGAGAATGTCCCTTTTGGTTTGCCTATGAATATAAAATGATCATGGACAATGTTCACTGGGGTTTCCACCCCAGTGTAGATTTTTTTCATCGCCTGCTGGGGTATCGGACTCTGTAGCATTGTCTCCCTATTACTTCTTTTTTTCTTTTTATATTATTATTCACTTTTTTGACAATGAGACGCATTTTAACAGCGACCAGAGCCCACAGGGAAGTCCGGGCTCACAGCAGTCAGGATCAGAATGACTGAGAGATCCTGTTCATTATATCAGGCAGTTTTATAGTGTAGTGGTTAACAGCAGCTGTCTGTTCTGTTTTGTAACACATTAGCCATGCATTACCGACCCGATTATATATGTTTGGCATACATCGCTCCTCAATCAGGTTAGATTTTGATGTTTTTCTGTTCCTGTACAAACTCATGTCTTCATGCAGCTACACAAACTAAATTCAGGGGAGGGCTGAAGGAGGTGTTTAAATCGGTTTGGACGGTTAGTCGGGTATTGGTTAGAAAAGCAGAAAACCAAACCGAAGTTTCCACTCCTAACTCGAGTTCAATTAACGCCCCTATTCTAATTTATATTGACTCTCTATTATGACGTAAATAAATTGTTCTTGTGAATTGAAAACATTCCATCAACTATCTGCCGTGTGGTGTCTAATGCTTTCCCGCAGTGAACATAGTAGTTCCCTGTTAAAACAACACATTAAGAAACAGGATTCATAGAAAATAGTTAGGATTCAGCTTCAGATGTGGATGAGGACTCGGGGGCAATGTGCGCTAATTACATTGTGAGTCAGGCTCTTGAATCTAGCGTTAAAATTTATTGACACTTGTTTGCTGGAGGTACAGCTTGTCTCATGGTCGAATGTTTACGGTGCTTAAGTCCCATTTATCATGCAACGTTATTAGAAGATTGCAGATTCGAGAATTTAATGGTCGCTTTACGCAGATAAAACAGGTCCCAACTGAATTAAATCAAATTCCGTTAATGCTCATGAGCTGCAGACCCTGCTTTTCCTCCCAAACATATCCTGGCTTTTTATTAAAATACCTGTCAACCTATTTCTGAGTTTGTTGTTCACCGGTTTTTGAAGTTTCCTCAGTATTTGACAAATCAACATTATCCAACTGCTTTGGATAAATTATTTGTATTCCCAAGCTTTGTGTCAGTGGATTAAATGAAATGCATTCTCGAGTTAGAATGCTGATAGAAGAAGATAATCATTTCAATCATGGAGGCTGCGAGCAGTATTTGAACGTTCAAACCGAATCACATGTACGAAACTCATGTACAGAACCTTAACCATTCAGTCGCCAAAGCTTGACAAATGCAGCATTGTTACATGTTGGTGCGAAACATCAGGCAAACAAGTCGGGACATAACATGGGGGAACAGTCCAGCATCATCCATTCATCACCGTCGCGCCTTGAGCCGTTTTCTAATCCCCCAGCCCATATAGAAGTGATATGCCTGAGTCATAGAATCCAGGTGTTCAGAAGGAGACCTGTCGGTCCATCGAGACTGTGCCAACTCTGAGAAAGAGCTGTCAATTCTGTTCCACAATCCAGCTTTTCCCCACCACCTTGTAAATTGTTTGTGTTTAAAACCCATTGAATCTGATTTCACGATCCTTTCAGTTGGAAAATTGAATTAGCGTTGACACTGGAAATATGAAAATAAATCAGACAATTCTTAAAATATTTAACGAGTCAGGACACATCATTGGACACAAACAGAGCGAAGGGTACCAGTTTTTGACTTTCCATCAGTCCTAAAGAAATATATAAATATAGCACTTGAACCAGTGGAGAACAGGAAAGGGCAGGATGTACATTAGTGAATGTCTTGAGGAGGGAAATAGAGAAAATATTTCATGTTACAAAACACAAAAGAGAGTTATAGCGTGTATAATAACGAAACAACATTTGTCCAGATGGGGTCGTGAATTGTTGCATAGTAGCTGTCCGAGTGCATCAGTAAGGAATAATGAAAGAATTGTAACAAAACCAAGCCAGTGAAACCCAGCGAGAAACAACATGGGGGCAGTTGGCAAGAAGTTCACATCAACTTACAGATTTCGAGTAAATCACTTGGATTTCGATGGCATTATAAATAATACTTTTTGGAGGTTAATGTTAAGGAAGCATTTTAATTATTACTGGCGATAACTGAGAACAATACAAAGGATTGACTGATTTCTGTTACTTAACGTTTTGCAGCAAAGAGTGTGCAGGGATAAATTATGAAGATTTTTCATGTAGAATTGGGGCTGACAAATCTATTTACACCCTGCACTTTGTGACTCATACAATGTAAACGTTACTTCCAGTGAGCTTTCTTGTCTTCGAGGAATATTATCACACTTCAGCACAACAAACACAACGTGAAATTGTTTCCCAATTCGCAAAATGAATGTCTGCCCCTTTGTACCTTTTCACAACACTTGCTACAATAAATACAATCTACAAAGTTTTGAAAGCCCTGTACAGTTGAAACTTTTCAATTTCCACTGTCATTTAGCCCCGTAACATATGGACAATCATGTTTGCAGCAAAGTATTGGGATACAATTTAAAACTTTACATTGCAAATCTGTGCTTCGAGTTGCTACTTTGGCTCCATTGGTTAATGTGAGCGCGTAGTAAACAAGGGATCCTGATTTAAATATCCACGGTGTGATTAGTCAATCCACGATTTTAAATCAAACCAATGACTTGCAGCAGTAGCCTGGGGAATTATGCGCCCGTATGTAGAAGTCGCATTGGATCAATGCTCGATTGGAGGCTAATGCTTAAGAAGCATTTTAAGTGATAAATGTGAGCAAGGGTTGAATGATTTAGGTCCCTGCGTATTATGCAGGAAGGAATGGGGAAGAATACGTGTTGGAGGTTTTTTTTATGAAGACCTTGAACTGATAGATCTATTTCCACCTCCTACACTTTGTGATTCACACAATTTAGAACGTTAATCCAACTGATTTTCTTGCTTGAACTCTGTGCCATAACACACATCATGTGAATCGTTCACCGACTCGTGAAATCCATCTCTGTTCTTTTGCAGCTTCACAATCCGATTTTTGCAACTTAATATCTCCCCGAACTGAATGCAATCTTCAAATCTTTGAAGGTCCAGTGCCGAAACGCGGGTTAGAACAGTGGTCACAGCATATGTCACTGATAAGTGGAGAGTAGTTGGTGCAAGTTTGACGATTTGAGAAATGAAGCCTAAGGGAACTGCCGAACTCCCTGTGAGGGAAATGACCTGTAGAAAATGAATTATCAAAGAAGGAAATGCAAAAATAAACGTTGGGATGCCTCTTGTTAGCCAATGAATGCACCCATGGGAAAGCTGGCGGGACAGATCGCGTAAAGCTGTCGATCGCACATTAGGCTTTTATCCTGAGCGGTCTAACATTCCAGTCCGGGTCGTCCACTGTTTTTGAATCAGGGTGCTCACTCCACAAACAAACACAAAAAAAAGCGATTTCTCCTGAACTCTTCAAGGAGAGCAGAATGACGCATGCATTTGTTCGATTTGAGGAAAAGTCCATCTTACTGAAATGCTGTAGCCCCGATAATGTTTAAGAATTATTTCTGGATTTCTAGCTGCCCAAGTTTCCTGATGTTTCGCTTGGTGGGCACTATTGCTTTCGATCGTTACCTTCAAGGCTATTCTTGCCGCCCGGGGAAAAAAAAAGTAGTAACCTAACAATTCATGGAAACATCAAACAAATCGCCTTCATTCTTCAATACTCATGGGAATATAAAAGGCAGAAGTTTTGAAAAGGAGAAATGTGCACGGGGCCCTGGAGACTGATGGGGAGTGGCAGCAGTGAATTGTTCCTTCAGAGTACAGCACAGCAAGATGGGTCGAATGACAGCCTGCTGTGCTCTAAGCATTTCAAGATTCTGTGTATGAAACTTGCACTCCGAATGTAACGCGGCTAAACCTCGGGATCCTCCTGGTGAACCTGTATTGCTTCCAATGCAAGGTCAGTATAATCTTGGTTATTCCTCACAAAGCCTGTAAGAACATAAGGAAACATAATGAGTACGTATGTCATGTGCTAGTCTTCATCGCTTCGCAAACATTGAGCAACTTGCTAACTGATCTCCCTCAATTGCAACTTCCTGAACTACACTCATATCCCAATGGTTCTCACAGAACCCCGGGAGATTTTGATATCTGCCTTGAACTTCCTCATCTCACGGATAAATGGCTGACGCCTTCTTCTCAGTCTCTAACCACTGACGCTAGAACCCAGCGCCTTAGGCAATATGTTTCCATCATTTATCTTGTCAAGGTCCATAAAATGGTGTATACTTCAATGAGGTGACTCTGATCCTTCTGAATTTGGTATGAATCCATCTGTCCTATTTGGTTAGCGCTGTTATCAGAAGTCATGTCACTGCTCCGAAGCTCTTCCAAATCAAAGTTCTCAATTTGCACTCTCATAGAGAGAGGTAAACAGTGACGTTTACAGCAAAATAATAGGGCACAATTTAAAACTTTGCATTAAAAAACTCTCTCGCAATTCGACCTTGTGCGACAGTTCTTTTAAGCCTCTGTCTCATAAAAAGGCGGTCCTGAGCTCAAATCTGAGCGGTGCCTTTATCCGCGTCATTATTGTGGGGCTTTATGACAAACGAACTCCAGAGGTAGAATTATCCACTCAGATAAGGAACAGGATGGGGTTGGAGCGTCATGCGTGAGCAACATTTTGAATTACGGCTGGCGAGGACTGAGCAATGGTTTTCTGATTTATGTTACTGCACGTTATGTAGGAAAGAGTGGGATGGGGTAAATGGAGGATCTTTTTTTAATGAAGAGCTTGGGCTGACTGACCTATTTACACCCCTACCCTTTGTTTCACACAATTTAACACGTTAAGCTGAAACAGCTTTCTAGCGTTCACAGTTACTGCAACAAACATCATTTGAAATTTTATAGTAACTCGCAAAATCCATTTGTGTCTTTGCAGCTCCCTGCTCCGATATCTGTGACTTTATATCTCCCCAAATGAATGCGGTCTTCAAAGCTTTGAATGCGCAGTGCTGATACCTGGATAATGACAGTTGTCACATCACACGTACATGTTAGACAGTTTGTGAAATATAGCCAAAGGGAGGCGGCTGGTCTTCCAGTGAGGGAAATGCTTTGTAGAGGTTGAACTACCAAACAAGAAGTGTGAAGGAAATCTTGTGACACGGCTTGTCAGAGAGTGAAGACAGTTATAGGAAAGGACTTAAAGACAACTCTGCTGGTTAAAGTGAAAGGGCGACAGATATTTAATCTAATGTTTCAGGGCTCCAGTCACTACCTGGGCGCTGCATTTTCCTCAAAGTGTATTTCCCTGTGAAATGGCAAAAACGAGCAATATTTGTTGAATGCTTCATGGAGAACGGAGTAAACGGAGACTTCACTTTCATTTGTAAAAAACTGCATCTTCTCAAAGTTGTGGTGGCCTGCATTATTTTAAAGAATTGCTTCCAGATTTCCTGACACCCTTCATGAAAAGTACTTCCTGATGGTTCGCTTGGCTAGTCTCGACACAATCGCTGTGGAGCAGCAGGAAAAACATGTTCAGGTTCAACCCTATTCTAAACACGGAGGAAAACACTTTCTCCGCTTTTAGCATAACAGTACATTTCAACCCTCAATCAGGGCAACATCCATTCCTCTATACTCAACGGAATAGGAGAGGGAGAAACCAAATTAGAAACAAAATAAGTGTGGGGGCCGTGGAGGCGGCTTGGCAGAGGAAGGCGATGAATAACTCCTCGAGAGTGCTAGCTCAGACGAAACGGACCAAATAACCTCCTCTGCGCTGTATCCAATGTAGCGTTAAACGATTCGAGGGTTTTCATACCTAGCCAGCAAAACTAAATGATGAGTCACCTGTTCCAACTGATGAATCAGCACTGCATCCACTCCAAGGTCAATATGTTCCTGGTGTTTCTGAGTCGTATCTGCAAGAACATGAGGAATAGGAACAGCTGTTTCTTGTATTTCACGGCTTCTCAAACATTCAAGAATCTCCTGGATGATAATTTGCCTCGATTGAACAATCCTCTAAATTCTCGCTTCCCACTGCCATGCAGCCCCATAACAGGCAAAGGAAGCCCCATGTATTTCCAGTGGAATAATGTAATACAAATGAAACTGTTGGAATAATTAACAGCTGTGCAGCTTGGTTCCGTGGCTTAGTTGGTGAAAGCACCTATCTAGTAAACAAGAGATCCTGAGATTGAATCTCAACGGTTCCTCTGCATGATTCTTCAGTCGTTGGATTTAACTGAACCTGGCACATCATGACCATTTTTAAATCATGAGGAGGAATATAATTGTACTTGCGAATGTCAAGAAGCAAAATCGGATTGAAATTACCTTTCAAGCGAGCGTGCACCGTTGTGATTAATTGTCACTCCCTATTGAGTCTATCCCAATGAAGCAGCGGGTTACAGGGATGATAGTTTTTGGGAGGCGATGATAAGAGAGGTGTCATTTCATCTTCCCCTTCGACCTGGATCTGCCGCACACCCTTTCACAAATCAGGATATCAAGGGTCACTCCATGAAATTCTCAAGGATTTCGGGGAGCGATTGAATTCAAATAATCAAGTCTTTAAGGGCTCCCCAATCAACCACAGCTTATTTCAATGAATTTTGTTCTCCGCTGAAATTACACTGGAAATTGTTCTCGAGATTCATTTCACTGAAGCAGTGAACGACTTTGTTGTATCCGTCAGTGCATCGGTGAGGTGGCTGGGGTCACTATGTGTCATTTCAACTGAGACTCAGATATGAGCCGAGGAGAGGGTTGCTGCGAAATTTGTAATGAATTGTCAGCCTTTTTGAAAATTTGTCCATGGATGTGAGCTTCGCTGGTAAGACCAACATTTATTAACAATTCCTTATTGTCCTTGAGAAGGCCGCAGTAAACCACCTGCTTGAAACGCTGCTGTCCCTGTGGTATAGAGGCATCCCTTGTGAACTTAAGAGGGACTTATGCTTTTTAATCCAGCGGCAGTGAAGGAAATGTGATACAGCTCCAAGCCTGTATAGTGTGTGGCTTGGAGGGGAGCTCCAGGTGGTGTTGTTGCTAGGAGTTTGCTGATCGTGTCCTTCAAAGTTATTGAGGTCGTGGAAGACGCTGTCAAAGTAGCGTTCGCTCGCCGTTGCAGTGGAGCTGACAAATGGTACAAGCTGCTGCTACTGTGTAGGGAGAACGAAACTGCACGCAACTCTCCAGGTGTGTTCTCACCAATGCCCTGTATACCTTCAGTAAAACATCACAACTTCTGAACACAAATCCTATTGCAATGAAGTTCAACATATCATTTACCTTCGTAATTGCTTGCTATACCTGCCGATTTAATATCATTGACTGGTGTACAAGAACACTCAGATCCCTTTGTGCATCTACAGTTACCAATATATCACAATTTGAACAATAGTCTGCCTTTCTGTTTTTTCACACGGAAGCGTATAACCTCACATTGTTCCACGTTATACTGCATCTGCCTTACATTTTCTCACGCACACAGCTTGCCTAAATCGCCCTGAAGCCCCCTTGCATCGTCCTGACAACACACAACCCCACCTAGTTTTGTGTCATCAGCAAACCTGGAAATATTGAATTTGCTTCCCTCATCAAAGTCATTTATATATGTCGTGAAAATTATTCCCACTCCCTGTCTGACAACCAATTCTCAATCTATGCCAGTATATTATCCCCAAACCCGTGTAGTTTAAATTTGCCAACTCGCCTCTTATGTCGGACCTTATCAAAAGCCTTTTGAAGCTGAAATACACCAATCCAATGGTTCTCCCTTATGTATTCTACTAGTTACATCTTCGAAAAACTCCAGCAGGCTAGCTAGTCATGATTCCCCTACATAAACCCAGGCTGACTTTGTATAACGCTTTCCAAATGTTCTGTTACCACGAATTTTGTAATGGAATCATGCATTTGCCCCACTACTGATGTTGGGCTAACTGGCCTATAATTCCCTGTGTTTTTTCTTCCTCCTTTTTGTAAACAGTCGCTTTACATTTGACACCCTCCAATCCGTAGGAACTGCTCCAGCGAGTATAGAATTTTGGAAGGTGACCATCAGTGCATCCAATATTTCCAGGGCCACTTCCATTAGTATTCTAGGATTAAGATTATCAGGCCGTGGGGATCTTTCAGCGTTTAATCCCATTACATTCTCTAGCCCCGTTTTTTTTTTTACTCATACTGATTTTCTTCCATTCTTCCCTCTCACTAGACCAATGGTTCACTAACATTTCTGGAAAATAGTTTGTGCCCTGTATTGTGAAGTCATAACCAAAATATCTGTTCAACTCTTCTGCCATTTCTTTGCTCACCATTATAATCCCCCCGTTTCGGAAGTGAGGTACCTAAGTTTCCATAGCAATAACAGAATTACCTGGAAAACCCAGCAGGTCTGGCAGCATCGGCGTTGAAGAAAGAGATGACGTTTCGAGTCCTCATGATTCTTCAACAGTTTTCACATGCATCTCCACACTATCGTGCCCTCCACCACATTGTCTCTCAAAGGAACATGCTCAAAAACACAACCTAAAATAATACCTCAGAAGCGCATTTTTCTCTCTTTCTCGCCTACAATCATAACATCCTTCATCCTCTCCGGACCCCACACACCATGTATCTCTTTCTCTCTCACATACACACACACACACACACATACACACATTCACAAACACACACACACACACGCGCGCACACACACAACTTCTCAGAACTGGATTTTCAAACCACGTTTCGAATACAATTCTGGCTAAAATCAGAGAATGAACATTCAGGACATAGGTTAGCAAGTTGGCTCAAAAAAATAGAGAGTCTTCACTGACTGGTGGAATGCCGTTTTTCACAGAGAACGATGCTGGGGCGACTGTTTATCAAACAATAGAGTGATAACGTCACTACAGACCCTTGGGAACACCAATACATCAACCTTATAGTCTCAAAAATATCATTCAGTTTTCCCTCTATTTCCTGACACTGAGCCGAATCTGCTGAAGCCCTTGAACTTCCATCTTCTCAAGAAACCTCTTGAGTGTCAAATGTCTTCCAAACTTTCAGATATATAACATCAGCTATAGTGCTTAATCAACATAATGGAAGAATGCAACCACTTCATTTATATATTATTGGTCTTCAGCCAATCTATCCAGTGTGTGCTTGCTTTACCCAGGCCTTACCAAGCCATAGTTTATTTTGCCCTTGATAATTCCTAACAATAACTTCCCCATCACAGACCTTAGGCTGATTGGTCTGCGATTTCCTGGTTTATCCCTCCCTCGCTGAATTCTGGAATAAAATAGGCAACCGTTCAGACCTCAGGAACTATTCCGCTAATCACTGTTTTCAACAAATGACACGGGTATTCCTACCTTCGCTTCATTCTGGAGCAATAAACTTATTCTATCTCAACCAAATATTTTTCAACCCTTCATAAATACGAACGTATAAGCACAATTACACTGCCTATTATTATAGTGTCCATAAAACTGCTCTCCTATGTTTAGTGTAACCTGCACATTGTAGACTTCCTTTGTGGATACTAACGCAAAGTATTAATTTAGTAATTGAAGTGTGTCATCGCCACTGTATGAATATTCCCCTTTAGGCCCTTAAGGGACAAAAAAATTCCCTCTTAAAGTCTATATGTCAATCAAATATTTGCATTTCGAGTGTAATTTTGAGTGCTAACATTTTTAATTCATTGTTATCTCTCTTTATTCTCCCACCCTCTTAGTTTATTTTCAGTTCCGTCAAGGGCGTTCCTAACTTCACGGCTGAAGACAGATGTTCATGTCGCTATATTGTCATTAGAAAAACATTTCAGGAGACCTGGAATAATTTATTCGACAGTCGGTTTCAAATCCCAATACAACAGATGGTGAAATTTGAATTTAAAAAAAGTCTGGAATTAGAAGTTTCAAAACAGATTTTGTTCACTGTGATGCACCCTTATTTTGATTTATTTTGAATAAATTCATTTATTATCCAGGGCGCATTTAATCATGCTTGCTGCACCTTTTCCTTTCAAATGGATGCATCTAGACTATGCACGGATGTGCTCTTCTCCGAATCACAGAATCATGCAGTGCTGAAGAGGCCCTCCGGCCCATCGAGTATGCACCGACACGTCACAAACCACTGACCAACCTATCGAATCCCATTTACCAGCGCTTGACCATGCCAGGTGCTCATCCAAGTCCTTTTTAAAAGATGTGGGGCAAGCTGCCTCCTCCACGATCTCAGGCAGTACATTGCAGACCGTCACCACCCTATGGGTAAAAACTATTTTCCTCATATCTCCACTAAACCTCTCGCCCCGTCGTGTCCCGTCGTGAGTGACCCCTCACTTAAGGGGAACAGATTCTCCCTATCCACAATGTCCATGCCCCTCATAATGTTGTACACCTCGATCAAGTCCCCCCTCGGTCTTCTCTGCTCCAAAGCAAACAACCCAAGACATTCCTACCTCTCTTCATAGCTTAAGATTTTCATCATAGGCAACATCCTAGTGAATCTCCTCTGCACTGCCTCAAGTGTGATTACATCCTTCCTATAATTTCCCGACCAGAACTGCACACAGGACTCCAGCTGTGGCCACACCAAGATTCTATACAAAACCAAAATGACCTCCCTACTTTTGTAATCGATGCCTCAATTGATAAAGGGAAGTGCCTCATATGCCTTTTTCACGACCCCATTAACATGCTTCTCCGACTTCAGAGATCAATGGATACACACACCAAACTCCCTTTGTTCCTCAGAACTTCCTAGTGTTATGCCGTTCATTGAATGCGTCCATGTCAAATTACTCCTTCCAAAGTGTATCACCTCACAATTTTCAGGGTTAAATACTATCTGCCACTTATCAGCTAATTTGACCATTCCGTCCATATCTTCCTGTAGCCCAAGACACTCAATTTCACTGGTAACCACCCGGCCGATAATTGTGTCATCCACAAATGTGCTAATAATACCCCCACATAGTCATCTATGTCGTTTATATAAATGACGAATAACAGGGGAGATTCCTTTGGAACGCCACTGGACACTGTCTTCCTGTCACTAAATCAGCCTTCTGTCATCCCCCTCTGACTCCTACACCTAAGCTAACTTTGGATCTACCTTATACAATTACCCTGTATCAAATTTACTTTTGCCTTCCTTACAGGTCTGTCATGTGGGACCTCGTCAAAGGCTTGGCTAAAATCCATATAAACTCCATCAACTACACTACCCTCATCTACACACCTTGTCAGCTCCTCAAAAAATCAATCAGATTTGTTAGGCATGACCTCCCTATGACAAAGCCATGCTGATTATCCCTGATCGAACCTTGCCTCTCCAAGTGGAGATATAATGTCTCCTTTAGAAATTTCGCCAATAGTTTCCCTGCCACTGACTTTAGGCTCATTGGTATGTCGTTTCATGGCATAGCACTCGAAACCTTCTTAAATAGTGAAACTTCCTTAGCTGTTCTCCAGCCCTCTGGCAACAACCCCGTGGCCATAGAGAAATTACAAATTTGGGCGAGAGCACCTGCGATTCCATCCCTCAGTAAACTGGGGCACAAATCATCCGGATCTGGAGATTTGTCCACTTTTAAACATAACAACCTCCAATAACTTTTTACTCCCTATAGCAAGTTGCTCATGAATTTCATTGCGTCATGCCGCGAGGTCCATACCTTCATCCTCATTCTCTTGAGTGAAAACGGATGTGAAGGATTCGTTCAACACTCTACCGCTGTCCGCTGGCCCCACCCATAAATTGCCCCCTTGGTTCCTCCTGGGCCCTACTCTTTCCCTGGTTATCCTCTTCCCAGAGATATACTTAAGGTATATCTTGGGATTTTCCCTCCTGTTACCAGCCATAGCTTTCTCATATCCCTTCTTTGCTCTGTTAATTGTTTTCTTAAGCTCCACCCTGTACTTTTTGTACTCCACTAATGCCTCCATTGATTTTCTCCCCTGGTACAGTGAAAAGCCTCTATTTTCCTCCTTATCAAGTGCTGAATTTTTCTGGTTATCCATGGTTCTCTGGACTTGTTTCTCCTTCCTCTCACCCTAGAGGGAACATGTTGTTCCTGTACCCTCCCCATTTCCTATTTGAAAGCACCCTCCCCCCCACCAATTGCTCTTTTGTAGAGTTCCCCACAAGTCCCGGTTCGCAGTGTGCCTTGGACAGATCCTGCCTTATTTTACTAAAATCCGCTCTCCCTCAATACAAAACATTTTTTTGGAAGTTGTCTATGTCTTTGTCCAGAAAAAGCATAAATTGTATCATGTTGAGGTTGCTATGAATAAAATGCTTGGCCACCACCACCTCAGCCACCTGTCCGGCATTATTCCCCAGAATTAGGTCCAGCACTGCGCCACCCCTTGTTGGACCCTCTACACATTGATCTCAGAAGTTCTCCTGTACACTATTCAAGAAATCCAAACCATCCAAGCCCTTAAACCACGCCTATCCCAATTAGTATTTGGAAAAATGAAATCACCAAAATATAATTACCCTATTGTAATTGTTTTTACAAAGCTCTGCGAATTATGCATATATTTGCTCCTCAATTTCTGACAGACTATCTGAGGTTTATGTAAATGCTTAACAAAATGGTTGTCCCTTTTTTTATTCCTAAACTCGACTTAGAAAGCTTCATTCGATGCCCCCTCCAAGATATTATCTCTCCTAATGCAAAATTGACTCCTCAACTAATAAAGCAACGCCTCCAACTCTTTTACCCCTCCACTTCTCGGCTGAAGATTCCATATCCTGGAATGTTGAGCTGACAACCCTGCCCCTCCCTCAACCACGTCTCTGTGATGGCTACTATATCAGAATTCCAAGTGTCAATCCTCACGCTTAAATCATCTGTTTTGCCTTTAATACTCCTAGCATTAAATTACGTGCTATTCAGCATTGCCTACTTCCTTGAAACGTAAGACAGCTGTACTCCCTCTCACTTGGTTATTTTATGGTAATATGATCTGTCCCTATTCTGCTAATATTCTGCGACCCCTCCTCCTTCCGAATTAGTTTAAACTCATCTCAACAGCTCGAACAAACCCTCCTGCAAGGATCTTAGTCCCACTGTGTTCAGATGTAGGCCGCCCAGCTTGTACAGGTCCCACCTTCCCTAGAATCTGACCCAGTGATCCAGGAATCTAATAACATCCCTCCTGCACCAAATCTTAAGCCAAGTATTCATGTGCTCTATTCTTCTATTTCTGTGCTCGCTAGAAAGTGACATTGGGAGTAATCCAGAAATTATAACTTGAGAGGTCCTGCTTGTCAGCCCATTGCCTAATTCAATGAATTATTGATTCAAGACCTCAACCCTCTTGTTACCAATGTCATTGGTACCGACATGTACCATAACTTCTGCCTTATCATCCTCACCTTTCAGGATGCCCTACAACCATTCCGTGACGTCCCGGACACTGGCAACAGGGGGCAACACACCATGCAGGCGTCACGTTGACGGCCACAGTACCTCCTATTTGTTCCCTTCACCATGGAATACCTATTACTATTGCTCTTCCTCTCTTCCTGCCCTCCTGTACAGACAGGCTGCCTCTGGTGCCAGAAGCTTGGCACTGTCTGCACTCCCTGAAAGAACCAGCCCCCTCATCAACCTCAAAAATGGAATATTGATTTGCTAGCGGGACTCCAGGGGATTTCTGAACTACCTGCCTGTTTCTCTATGACTGCCTGTCAACCATTGCCTTCCTTCCTCAAGTCGCTTCAGCTCTCTAAACCTGCTATCCACGATGCTCTCTGACTCGCAGGTGCTGCACAATGTAACCAGCCGCCGTTCCAAATCTGAAACCCAAGCTTCCATGAGCTTCAGCTGGACACATTTCCTCCACACCCGCTCATCCAGCTGATTGGAAATGTTCCCGGTCTCCCACATGGAGCACCACAGCTTTGTGCTCTACTGCCATGTCTTATCCCTTTAATTTGAACATTTTAAATCAATTACTGTAGGACCCTTCTTTTCTGATCGTCGTTACTACAAATTATACAAACTATAAACCACAAAAGACCTTAAACTATAAGCAATACAAGTTCTAAATACTTACCCGACATTTCCCACAATTTACCACTCATTTATCTCCCTTGTACCCTTTACAGCTGCAGCAGGGTAACACTACTCTCTGAAGATTGAAGAAAACATTCAAAGCACACCTGTTCCTCTCTGCACCGAATTCCCACTCTGCAACAAATTGACAATAACAACACTCACTCTGGCTGCATCTCACTCAGGATAGGATCTCTCCCCTGCTCGTGTGCAGGCTCATTGATTGTCTACATGTAATATTCCCTTTCTTAAATAGAGCTGAGGCGAGGTGACATGACTCTCACTTGTAAAGCGTCAAATAATAATCAACACTTTTTCAGGCCCTAATGATGCTTCAGTTGATTGACAGTTAATGGTCACACAGTCACCTGAGTCAGCTATCTTACCAACCTTTTGAGTAGACTACTGAACTTAGAAATAAAGGAGAAATTAAAGAGAAAGACATAGCAGCTAAATTCACTATGTGCACCAAATTTCCAACACTCAAACTCACCTTGGCTGTGTTTCACTCAGGACGAGGTCTCCCCCTGCTGATTTGCCAGTGCACTGATGCCTTCTATTGCTCTGATACTTGGTTATGCTACAACGGCCTCCCAAGCATCCTGTAACATCTCTTTTCTTATGGCAGTGAAGTTTGTCTTTCAACAGTTAAGGATTTTTAACTTGATACCAAGTGATTTCTATCCATAATTATTCAGAAATAAGTCGTGCTATTGTCAGTGTAAACTAGATGATCTCCGACTGTAATGGACTCAAGCACACCACCCCACCACCCTCTAAATTTCCCAGGACTAATACACGCACTGGTTACTCCAATGTTCAAGTGGAGAAACAATAGGGGCCCCTGTAGCTTCCATTTCAAGTGGCTCTCCTCCAATGTCAAAAAGTTAAAGAGAAAGATTCTGATCATCGCATTTTTTCATCTCATTGGTCTGTTGCACTGATATTTAGTTGACAACGTTACAAACAAGTGTTTCAGTACTGTTAGTTTTCACACCACGATTTTTGTTTAGAGTACAATGCAATTTGCTCCCCAGCGCTCAGCCTTTCTTGTGCAGAGGGTAAAGTGCTAAAGAAAGCTGGAAAAATAAGAATAAGTTCAACAGATTCGCCTCCCTTTAAAAGAAGTAAGGTTAGAGAGTGCTCTTAGTCTTGCACCAGCGTCGCCACCAGAATGTTATTTCTGTGCTTCCCCATGACGATGTTTATTGCAGAAAACTGAAGGCCAAAATCTACCCCATTGTGACCGAACTGTGTGCATTGCCCTTCCATTGACTATGCAAGCTCTTAAATCACATTAGGTTGTTGCTCTCTAGTGAATCGTCAACCTCGCCGAAGGCAATTTGACCTTGCAGTGAGTTGACTTAGCTGGGCACAATATAAGTGGTTGCTTCTTAATATCCTCAGTTCTACCAGTCAACTGATCAAACAACATGCTTGCTGAAAGTGATAATGTGGTTCCTGATTTTGAATTCCATGTGTACATGTTTGGAACTAGATAAACCCATGTTCCACACCCATGAATGAATAACTTACTGCCAATCACAATCGCTTCGTGGTGAAGAATGCAGAGTGCTGCTAGGTGTGGCGAGGGGGTGTGCCCAGGGGTTGTGAAGAATGTTCCAGTCAGCACATTACGAAATTACAGAGGTCAAGCCAGAAGCTGTATAATTGGTTCTTCACATCGACCACCTGTTTGTGAAATGTCTCCATTGTCATTTCCAGCGAATTCAATGGAATGGAAAAAATACGCAAAATGTATTTTTGCTTAGGGAGTCATTCATCACTGGGCATTAAAAGGAAAATAAATAGTTCATTAAATTCTCAGTCAGCTTTGTTTCGTGGTGCTGTTTACAATTTTTGGGCAGATTAATTATTGGACTCTTTACAATATAGTACATTAGTTGCCATTGTGGAGTTTGGAATAATCCTCGTGTGAGATTCAGCAACAGTGTCTGGAACAGTATCACAAATGCACTTTCAGAAATGTTCATGAAGGCATTTGCAAAACAAGATTCAGCACTGATCATCCAGCAATAAGAACATGCAAAAGCAGAAGTAGCTTTGCTATTACTACAGAAATTGAATGAGCAGTTCGCAAAAGTCATCATCGATAGTAGTGTACAGCATTCAAAAATAATTGGAAGAGTTATCAGAGAGGAAGAGCGTATTCACCGCTGGTGTACATGTAGACTATCCTAGTAACAGAGGTTAACGGTCATGTTAGTTCATATTTACGGGCATTATGAGTATAGAGGAGCACGATCACATCCACTGGAAGGGTAACAGCTAACAACAGGTGAATACGGTCACCATGACAGAAGGAATGTATTCACCTTTAGTGTAAAGGTAGCGATCGCACTCAGAATAAAGGAATACAATCAGTTCCACTGCAACCGTTCTGGGGCCATCACATGTATATTTCCCTTCTTGGCCTGAAAGCGTTGAGGCACTAGAACTGAGTGAAGGGACGAGGGCAGGACGATTAACAGCTGGGAAACTATCTGAACAAATCCTATATGTATATGGTAAGATCGAGCATTGGCACATTTCCCTTTCGACTTGCAGACAATGCTTTAATTCTACTTGTTTAAATTGTCTAATTTTGTTGTCAGCGTTTCCTCTTAATCTGATGTAACGGGAAAAAAAAAACAATTTACCAGGCTCCATTAGCAAACAAGGTCTTGTGGGCAATGTGTAGCACCCCGGCCTCTAGGTCAGGAGTTGTGTGTTCAAGTCATATTTCAAGAATTGATGGCCACGGAAGGTGTGCTCATGCCGTTGCCAAATAGGTTGATCATCAGCCCATAAACTTTTTCAACAGACACACAGTTAACAAACAGTAACAGTGAAAGAGATCTTTCACAGTTGTTTGAAAGAAAGATATTCATAACATCTACTATCACTGTCAAGACCAAAATACATCATGTATGAAAAAACAATGCAAGTTTCCACAGCACGTGGGCCCCGCTGAGTGAACTGCAAAACATATTTGTTTAATGACTGTCACAAATGCTGATTATGATCCAATCTGATGGATTCCCTGGAGTACTGTGCGTGTATAAATATAGATTCTCTTTTATTATCACAATCATATTCCCGAGACTTTTAGCTGCTATAGAATTCAGCCATTCTTGATGGAAATGGGGCGACCAACAATTCCGCTGATCAAAGAGCTTTACTACCCAATTCTCACAGCCATTGCTGTCCCCGGTAAGCCATTACAAACCATTTGTTTTCGATAGATGTCTATTTGCTTTTTTCTCATACCACAAGGTTAACAGGACAAATGCTTCCCTGATGTAAGCATTACTAAGTCAGTAATTACTGAAAACTCTTGGGCAACGGGTCTTTTTTCCCTTAATCCAAAGACCTTATTGATGATTCAATGTTATTTGAATATCCAAGTGAAGGCTATTCATGATCGCATTCCATCCTTTGTGGTGTGCGCTCTAGAGCAGCTCATCTAAATGTGAACCAGTTTCCCACCTAATAATTCCAATTTTATTCCTATTCTCACAATGTTCTGGAGGATAATTCAACCAAGAAAGCATGAATGCATTGAAATGTGCGTGCATGACCATATCTACTAAATTCGGGCACTGCAACATTACTAGTATCTTCTCTTCCTTACAGCAAACCTGCTGACAATTGTGATCCTGTCCCGAGGAAACTGTGGCCTTTCCAAATGTATCACTGTCTACATGATGGCCATGGCAACAGCAGATCTACTGGTCATGATCATCAATGTAATAGTCTATCATATTTTCAGCTATCGCTTTCCACTTTCATTCCTCTCCCACACTCCCATCTGCAAGTCTATTCTCTACATGACTATCGTAACTTTTGACCTCTCTGTTTGGTTCACTGTGCTTTTCACATGTGATCGTTTTGTGTCTCTCTGCTGTCGGCGCTTTAACAAAAGATATTGCACCAAGCAAACTGCGGCCGTGGTTATGACATTGTTCTCTCTATTGAGCTTTTCCAAGGACATTCCCTTTCTGTTCGCATATGAAAATCATCAAATAATTAACAAGGTGCAATGGGGCTGCCAGTCAAGTGTGGCTTTTTTTAACTCAACACATGGCATGGTGTCCGTCTGGCTTCACAGTGCCTGGGTTGTTTGGCTTCCTTTCATTCTAATTATTTTGTTTAATTCTTTAACCATGCGGCGCATTTTAATTGCCAATCGAGCCCGCAGGAGGATACAAGGCCAAAGAAGTGAGGATCACAAGGATACAGAGATGAAGGCTCGGAGGAAATCCATTGTTCTACTCTTCTCTACATCGGGCACTTTTATACTGTTATGGTTGACAGCTGCTGTGAGCTTTGTAACTACCAGGCTGACAAACACCGCTTATTATCAAGGTGATATCACAGACGCTGCATACATCGCCACCGAAACTGGAGCTTTCCTGAAGTTTTTAAGTTGTTTCCAAAATCCATGTATTTATGTAGTGACCCAGAGGAAGTTTAGAGAAGAGTTGAAGAGTGTGGTAAAATCTCCCTGCGCACTAATACTGAGATTAGTTAGGAAATGAAGACAAAATGAGTCAAGCTAACGTGGGAAGCACTTTTTCCTGCCGACCTGGGGGTGGGGGGAGTTGTGGGGAAAGGCGAGAATTCCTGTGAGTTCATTTTCTCCATTTTGCAGCAAATGTTTAATGGTCTGTGTTACGTTTGTTCTTATCCTTCATTGGTTGGGTTAGAAAAAGCTATTCCAGCAAATTTACCACACCTCAGTTCACGAATGAATGAGGACAATGCTGCAGATCAGCAGTGGGGTCAGAGATATGAGCACCAGGGAAATCGTCCTTACCCTGTAGATGCAGCAATCACTGTCATTTTAAGAATCAGCCAGAATATATCAGTCCAGATCAAAATGAATGAGACATTGTGTGATCGCTGATGTTGGATTGCTGTAATCGTTATATGTGACAGTTCAATTACTGGATACCATCCTCATTGTCAATCCTGATAACGTAATAATTGTTTGAATGGAGAAAACAGCCCGAAGTCCACGTACTTTTATCCCAGGTACTTATCCATAATCTCCACTGTAATCTGACTGATGTCTCTCACGAATAAAAAAGGCATAATTTGCTCTTGTTTTGTGCTAAGGATGCAAGTATCATCTGTAATGTTATCCATATGCTGCTATAAGCCGTCTTCCAAACCAAATAACAGAAGAATGAAAAAAAATCAGAAATTCATTAACTCTGAAATTTGATGTAATGTATCTGCAAAAGGAAAACTGTAAAAAATTCAGAAAAAAATGAAGTTTTATTTTGAATTCTGTAGCTGGCTGAAATTCTGCAAACGGTAGAATTTATTGTTTGTAATTATTGACTTATTGTGCAGTTGCACATTGTTCCAAACAGTAACAGAACAAGGAGCAGCAACTTTGAATCAGTTACATATTCTTCATTGGCCAATTCGCTTCATTTCAACAGGAATTACAAGAAATGTGAATAAGTTCTCAAGGGAACAACAGCGGGGTGTAGATCTAAGGATAGTATGACGAAGCAAAATACTCAATTCCAAAAAAAAACAAGTTTGCAATTATAAAACTTCATTATATGTCCAACAGCACAGCTAATAAAGGTTTAAAACATTATGAGTAGTTTGGCTGAATGAAGGGGGAGATAGTATACTGCCTGGTAGGCTAGTCAGTGATCAATGGCGATCGGTTTAACATGGCCACAAAGAGAGTGAGCAGGCAGATTAGCAGAAAGTTCTTTATGTGAACGGCTGTGACAGTGTGGAATATTTTACTCGGAGAAATGCTAAGGATATCAGATAAACATCCGAAGCAGGGAATTTAAATATCTCCGGAGAGAGAAGGACAGGTTCGATTGCTTCCATTTGCTGTAATACAATTATGTGGAAACATAGAATGAGTCGACATAACTAGCCCCAGTAATATGTTCTTATTAGTATTACCCTGGTATCATTATTTCCATTTTATGTTCCCAGGATAGCCTGATCCCTGTTAAAATTCTGTGAAACAAAATATTAATTATGAGCTGATACCACGTAACAGTCCAGTGGCTCTCCCATGTTTTACAGGTTTTCATTAGTCAATAGCCAGCTTTAATTTTGCTTTTAACTCTGTGAAAATCCAGAATTCTCACCATCACATAATTTTACTCCATTTGTTGACATGAAAACTTGTCCGCTGTTTCGTTAAAATCTGACTAGATCATTCCAATTGCATTTCCTCTGCTCGATAGGGAATTGTGCTTCAGGAACTCGAGCAGATTAGCTCACGATAACACATAATTTAGGCCAATATTGCTCCCCTTTACATTGCTGCTCCTTTGCCCAGCACTCATACATTAATTCGTTTCATCTCCTTATTTCAAGCAAGGTTTATTCACCAACTGTCGGGGCCTCGGAAATCGTCCTTAATTCTCCAATAACCTAATTTCTAATGAGGAAACTTGCGACTGCGTCAGCAAATCGCCACTTGTGTTGAACAATGTAATTCCATTTAAAACCACCTTGATCTCAGCCGCTTCTAACAGACTCCTATTATTCACTTTGCTGTATTCCGAGCATTTACTAAGCGAAATTTCTGAGTCCTTAACATCTACCTGCTCGATTTATTGGGTAATAACATGTGTTCTTTAACTTGTCCAGTTATGTCCTGCACACAAAAAGCAGGAAAAATTGAACTCTGTCAATGGTCATCCCATCCGTTTACTTTCCATCATCAGTGAAGTAATGGAAGGGGTCATTAACAGTGCTATCAAGCGGCACATGTTTCATACTAACCTGCTCAACGGCGCCATGTTTGGATTCTACCAGAGCCACTCGGCTCCTGACGTCATTACAGACGTGCTTTGAAGATGGACAAAAGAGCTGTATCTCGAGGTGAGGTGAGAGTGACTGCACTTGACATCGAGGCAGAATTTGGCAGAGTTTGGCATCAACAAGCCCTTGCAAAACCAGAGTCGATGGGAATCAGGGTAAAACTCTCCACTGGTTGGAGTCAAACCTAGCACAAAGGTAGATGATTGTGGTTCTCGGAGGTCAGACATTTCAACTCCAGGGCATCACTATTGGAGTTCCTCAGTGTTGGGTCCTCGAACCAACCATCTTCAGCTGCTCCATTAATGACCTGCCTTCCATCATTAGTTCAGAAGTGTGGATATTCGCTGATGATTGAACAATTTTCAGCACCAATCTGTCCTCAGAAACAGAAGCAATCTATGTCCAAAATCAGCAGGCCGGACAATATCCAGGCTTGGGCTGACAGGTGGCAAGTAACATTCACGCCACGCAAGTGTCAGGCAACGGTCATCACCAACGAAAGAAAATACAGTCATCTTTCCTTGATGTTCAATGTCATTAACATCACTGAAACTCCCACTATCAACATCCTCGAGTTCACCATTGTCCAGGAACTGAGCAGGAACAGCTTTAGAATTACTGTGGCTACAAGAGCAGGTTAGTGGCAATGAATAGTGCAGATGAGTAATTCCTGACTCCTCAAATCCTGTCTATGAGGCGAATAAATGCCAATGGTGCGGAACATTGTTCAACTGTTTTACCTTCACCGTACATGACAGTTTTAAGATTAGAAATTCTGCAGTTTTTTGCTGCTCCCCAAATGTTGTCGGCTCAGGCGACCACCTAGTTCATCCAGTGCTTGCACAGACCCTGCAAGTATTTACAAGGAGTTGAGAGTAATTCTACAGATGAAAGATGTCCATGGAAGTAAATTAAAGGAGCTGGGAGTGAGTAACGCATCAGTTCGTTCAAATCAGACCGAAATCATTAGGCAAAACATGCATGTGGCTTTATAAAAGAAGAGTGATCCGATCGATACAAATCCATCTGCTCAATCCCGTTGATGTCTTCAGGATTCATATCAGTGCTTTTAATCAAAGTTCTCAATTCGCACTGTCATACAGCCCCATAAGAGATGAACAATTCCCAATGATTTTTAGAGCAAAATAGCGGGATACAATCCAAAGCTTTGCATTAAGCATGCGCACCGGCATTTGTTGCCTGGCTTAGTGGTTAAAATGCCTGTTTAATAAGCTGGTGATTGTAAGCTCAAATCTTAGCGATGTTTCTCTCAGTGTATTCAATGTGTGGTTTTAACTCAACACAACCAAAGCCATCAGATGCATTTCGAATTTTGTGCCACCAGAATGCAGCCCGATTGGATCGCTGTTACCTTTGTAGGTTAACACATGAGGAAGGGCATTGAATTGTTGCCAGGGATAACTGAAATAAAGGAAGCGAATCATTGGAATAAAATCAGAAAATGCTGGGAAAACTTAGCAGAACTGACAGTATCTGTGGAGAGGAAAACAGCGTTAACTTTTCGAGAATATATGCCTCTTCTTCAAGGCAATCATTAATTTATGTTTCTGCAAGTTACACAAGAAAGAGTGAGGAGTGATAAATGTCAGAACTTATTAATGGTGACTTTAGGCCGGAAATCCTGTATTTTCACCCTTACACTTTGTGATTCACACAATTTAGAACATTAATCCGAATGAGCCTTCTTGCATGAAAGGGGATGGTATCACACTTTACCACACAAACACCACATGCAATCCCTTACCCGGTCGCAAAATCCACTTCTTTTAACTTTATATCTGCCAATTTCTGCCAATTATTATCCTCCCATAATAAATATAACCTATGTCGATGCCTGGGTAACAACTGTTGTGGCATCACAAGCCAATGGCACAGAATGAGTAGTTGGTGCAAATTAGAAGATTTGCGAAATGAAGCCAAAGGGAGGCTGCCAGTCTGTCTGTGAGATAAATGTGCTGTAGAGGGTGAATTAGCAATGAACTGGAAAATCTGAGGAGAGTGTGATGCCTCTCGTCAGGTAGTGAAGCCAGGTGTGAAAAGACTGGCATTGGGGCTATACAACTCAGGGGGTAGAGCATCAGGCCGTCAAAGTGACTGCCCAGTGCTCTAGTCCTTGTCTAACTGTTGCTTCTGGCTCAAAGAGCTCATTCCCCATAAAAGGAGGAAAAGCGAGCAACTTACGGTGATTTCTTCACAGTGAGCGGAAGTGCCGGAGGTGGTTCTTCAAACTTCAAGTAATTCAATATTCTCGAAATTTCCATACCATTGTTAAGTATTGTTTCTAAATTTGCTGCTAACCTAAGTGTGATAAGTGCTTTCTGAATATTCCGTTGGCTGGCATTATCGGTATGGATCAGTCGCAAAAACATGTCAAGTTTCAACACTATTGCTATCACTCGGTGAAAACCGTTTCCCTGTCTTTAACCCTATAATTAATTTTAAAAGAATGGAAACCTCGATCAAGTCAACCTTCTCTCTTATACATTGAAGTGAATAGAAAGCGGAAGAAGCCCTGAAAAAGAAGGATATGCAGCGGACTGAGGAAAAGGCGGAGGAGAGGCATTTAGCCAAACTGTTCCTTCAGTGACCCAGCACAAATACGATTGCCAAATCTGCAATGAAAACCAAGCCTTTAACGGCACCTCCCACAACCACAATTATTTCAATGACATGTTCTCCGCTTCATTTCCACAAGGAAACTATTCTCGACATTAATCTCAATGAAGTAGAACAATACTTTGTTTTATCTGTCAGTGTTGTATATGTCCGTGCTGTACCCATTCCATGAATATCCCATTTCAACGATTATGAAACGTGAACTCCTAATATAACCGACCAGAACCCCCGTATCTCACTGATGAATCTGCAATGCTTCCACTCCAATTTCAGTCAAACTATGGCTCTTCTTCTGAAAACATGTGAAAAAGCAGCAGATGTATAATGTATTTTGCGGCTTCTCAAGTATTCAAGATAGTTTTGGCTGATCTTCTGCCTCAATCAAACCTTCCAAATAATTCTCAATTTGCAGTGACATAGTTCTGAAACAGATGCAGATTTCCTAATGAATTTACAGTGGGACACAATATGTTTGGGGTCACCATTGATCAGGGTCTGAACTGGACTAGCTATGTAAATACCTGGTTGACAAGGCAGGTCAGAGGCTCGGAATCCTGTGCTGAAAACCTCAGCTCCTGACTCCCAGAAGACTTTCCACAAGGCGCAAACCAGGAGTATGATCGGACACTTTCTACTTGCCTGGATGAGTACAGTTCCAACAAAATCAAGAAGTTTGACACCATCGAGGAACAAGCAGCCCACTTGATTGGCACCCCGTCCACAAACATTCATTCCCTTCACCACTGATACATCGTGTCAACAGTGTATAAAATATAAAAAATGGACCTGAGGAACTGCCCAAAAATCCCTTGACAGCCACTTCCAAATCCATTGCCACTAAAGTCTAGAAGGACAAGGGCAGCAGGTCGATGGGAACACCTCCAGCTGGAAGTTCCCCTCAAATTACTCGGCACACTGACTGGGAAATATATCGCCGTTCCTTCACTGTCGCAGTGTGAAAATCTTGGAACTCCCTTCTTAACAGCACCTTGGAGGCACCTACACCACATTGACTACAGCGGTTTAGGAATGCAATTCACCTGTACCTCCTCAAGAGAAATTAGGAATGGACAATAAATGATTGTCCAGCCAGAATGACATCATCCATGAATCAATAAAACATACCAAAATGTTGCAATACTGCGCTCTCAGCTTGGCGCTGTAGCTTTATAGGTGAAAGTACCTACCTAATTTACTGTAGATCCTGAGTTCTACCTGCGCCTGTGCTATTGGCCTAAAATCCACCGAGGCATGAGCATTTCAAAGTTAAGAGGAAGCATTGATGTAACACATGTAAATATAAAAAGGCATGATCAGATTAAAATTATCTTCGGAGTGTACGAATCTGTTCTGCTTAAGAGCTGCTGCCTCTCGAGTCCTTCCGAATGAACCAGCCGGTTTGACCAGATAGAGGAACGGTGCAAGCTATGCGAGATCCCAGTTTTTCACATTGTTTGATATTAATCCGTCGCACACCCTTTTACAAAGAGGGATATTATGTATCGCTGCGCAAAAGCCTCAAGGGAAGAGATTTAATGCAGACAATCAATACTTTAAAGGCTCCTCAATAAACCAAAATTCGTTTCAATGAATTTTGTTATCCGTTTGCATTCAACACGAAAATATTCTTGACATTTACCTAAATGAAGCAGAGGTTGACTGTATTGGGACCAGGTGTAAAGCTCTTTCAGGGAACCGGTGCAAAGCCGATGGGCCGAACTGCCTCCTTCTGCACTGTGAAGATTTATTGATCCTCTGATGTTCTGGTCGCAGTGTACAAGATGTGCGTTTAATGTCACATTATTGATGAATGTTGAATCGTTACTGATCACTAAATCGAGTATGGCCGGCTTCTTTCGGTTACAAAGTACCTTGTTTCAACAATCTGTTCTGGATTCAAGCGACAAATGCATTGACTTGATAGAAATCCTGACTCAGCTCAGTTTAGATGAAAGAACCGGCTTCTGTGCTAAGACATGTCACCTGGCAAATGTAGTGAAGAACCCTTCCTCTCAGCGGAGTCTCACATCCAGACCATTTGGATGAAAACTGTTCTTCTTAATTGTGCTTGTTGCTGTTAGGAAATCTTTACTTGCACTCACAATGTCCTATACTTCATCCAATTTCAAATTTTGAAGACAGGTTCATGTTTTGTCTTTCATTATAACATTATTTTTCCCGTGCAGAAAATCAACCCCACTCCCCCACGTGACAGGAGGTTGCACAAAACACTATGCTAATGAGGAAGGCAGTAGCTTGTGAAAAATGTGTAGAAACCTGAAGTTTACTTCAGATATTGACAAATTCATATGGAAATCAAGTTAACTGGCAACTGTGGGACAGGAAGGTCTGTCGTTATCCTTCGGTTATCTCAGAGTGAGACTAGGAAGATGACGGGGAACCTTCTCTAAATTAACTGACATTGTTTCAATTTTAATTTGAGATTTCAGAATTTTTTTCACCCGCAAAAAAACAGTTTTTTTGAACTTCAGAAATTGAATTGTCCCATCAACAGTGCATCCCGTTTCTGGTAATATCTATGAGTGTGGGATTGATTTTGTAAATATCAATCTCTGATACTACCTGTGAGAGTGGAACTGATTCTGTAAATGTGTGCCTCTGGTACGATCTATGACTGTGGGATTGATTAGGTTAACATCAGTCTCTGGCACTTGCTGTGGGTGTGGGATCGATTCTGCAAATATCAGTCTTACTGCCACTATCCCTGAGGTTGGGACCGGCTCTGTAAAAGCAGGCTTTCTCGTGCTATCTGTGAGTGTGGTATTGGCTCTGTGAATATCAGTCTCTGGTGTTATCTGTGAGTATGGGATTGACTCTGCAAGTATCAGTCTCTGGTACCACCTGTGAATGTGGGTTTGATTTTGCAAATGTGAGTCCCTAGTACTCTCTATGAGTGTGGGATTGATTATGTTAATATCAGTTCTGGCACGATCCGTGAATGCGGGAATGATTCTGTAATTTTCAGCCTTTCTTGTGCTATCTGTGAGTGTGGGGTTGATGCTGTAAATACTAGTCTATGATAAGATATGCGAGTGTGGGATTGATTCTGTAAATATGAGCCTCTGGCACTATCTGCGACTTTGAGATTGATTCTGTGAATATCCGTCTCTGGTAATATCTGCGACTGTGAGATTGATTCTGTAAATATCAGTCCCTGGTAATATCTCTGTGTTTGGGACTGATTATGCAAATATCATACTTTCTGGTGCTACCTGTGAGTGTGGGATTGACTCTGTAAATGTCTGTATCTGGTGCTATCTATGAGTGTGGAATTGATTCTGTAGACATCATTCTCTGATAGTATCTGTGAAAGTAGGATTTATTCTGTAAATATCAGTCTCTGATACTATCTGTGAGTGTAAGATCGATTCTGCAAATATCAATCTCTGGTACTATCCCGGGGTTTGAATTGATTCTGTAAAAATCAGTCTCTCACACTGTCTGGGAGTGTGGAATTGATTCTGTAAATATTAGTCTCTGGTACTATCTGGGAGTGTGTGAGTGATTCTGTAATTATCAGTCTCTGGCAGTATCTGAGAGTGTGAGATTGATGCTGTAAATATCAGTCTCTGGTACTATCTGGGAGTATGAGATTGATTCTGTAAATATCAGTCTCTGGCAGTATCTGAGAGTGTGAGATTGATTCTATAAATATCAGTCTCTGGTACTATCTTGGGGTGTCAGACTGATTGTGTAAATATCAGTCTCCTGTACTATCTGGGAGTGCGAGATTGATTCTGTAAATACCAGTCTCAGGCACTATCTGGGAGTATGAGATTGAATCTGTAAACATCAGTCACTGGTTCTATCTAGGAGTGTGAGATTGATAATACCTTTGCCACTTTATGACTCACCAGCAAACACCGTTGGGGCTGAATTATATCCTGAACTTGTGGAATTCTGCCGTAAATCAGCAAAAAAAATTCAGCGCTCTCCAAATTCACTTTGATCAGTATCTGAACAAAAGAGTTGGGGATTGGAGTTGGGGGGTGGGGTGGGAGGGAGCGGGGGACTAGACAGAGAATACTGAAAACTGTTGCTTTTCCCTTTAGGAAGCCCAAATTGGGATCATTTCCTGCAGGGGATTTACGGTTCACGAGCCCCTCTTTACCAAGCAATCCTCCAGAAACATGGGAGGGGTGAGTGAGTTGGCGAGTTTGCTGAGATCGTGCAATGGAAAATATCTGACAGAAACAGTCCCAGATTCATTTAATCAGCGTGAAACTTTCTGTTAATGAGAGCAATACCCAGCGACCCTGAGCTGCAACGCTGCAGAGAAAATGATTTGCAAGGGAGGGTTAAGTATTGGATCACTCACTGGCCCTGCCCCTCAGTGTGAGATTAATGCTATATCTGTACCTGGGTTAATATTAATGAGTAATGGCTTTTTTGGAACTTATACATTGTCTGAACTGTCTGTGTCTCAGCGCCCGAGCTCACTCTGACTCAGTCTCCCGACCCGCCCTCTCTCTATTTTCTTTTTTGTGCCGTAAAACAAAGTGGAGTGTTTTTTACTGAAGTACCGGAGCACATAATTTGTATTCCATATTTTTGAAGCATATTTTTGCTTGTCAATAATTTAATTACGCAGAATCAAATCTTGATTAATCCAACTGTGATTGATCTTGGGCCCTGAATATGGGGAACAGACACTGTGGGAAGAGCTGGGAAACTGCAACTCACCCCAGAGAATCCACAGCACAGGCTGAGCAGAGAGGGAAGCCTATCACGGGAGCTCGCAATCTGATGAACAGTTTGCCCTGTGAATGTGCAAATGTGACCTTGTATCAGAGAGTGTGTGTTAAAGGGGCTGACGGGTTATAATAATGTCACTGTGTTTTTGTGTCCGCTCTGATTGCTTGATTTCTGATCCCCTCCTTCAGTGTACAGACGTCTTCCTCATTATCAATACGGCCAAATTCAAATCGTTGAGATGTACCAAGGGACCAACACTGAACTCTTTTAAAGAAGCAAGAAAAATGCGGGAATAGATTCTGTTTGTAAGTTCTGCGCGTATAATGTTTCACACTTAGACTGAACAATCAAACCACCTATTCATCATTATAACAAAGATAAGCTCCATTAATTTTTTGGATATAAGCGAATTTTCCCAGTTACATTGTACTCTAGACTGAACAGGATTTCAAAGTCTGCTTTTCAGGATGTGATCCACACTATTACAAACAAAACATAAATATAGAACTATCGCAGTGGAATGTTAAATGTTTCACAGAAAATATTCAAACTGGAAAGAATGTAATACAGAAATAATTAACTTTGAATAAACGAAAATATTGGAAAACTCAGTAGTTCAGAGAGTTTTCAAGTTTTGGTTAGTGGGTTTATTCTTTAAGTCATCTTTCGGTCTGAAATGCAAATCTTCCCTTCCCCTCTCCACAGTTACTGCCGGACCTGCTGATTGTTCCCAGCACCTTCTGCTATTATTTCAGATTCTCAGCGTGAGCTGTGTCTCGCTTTCTGAACAATAGAATAATCCATGTGCGGGAATCGATGTTCGAATAACGAATGGTAAACAGCAGAGCGGAAAGATTCAGAGAATCAGTAAATTTGACTGAATTCGAGTAATTCTACCCGGGCTCCACACTGACTTCAGGGAAAACGACCATTATCAGCAATAAGGGGTAAACCTGGGCTACGTTTTAAATGCAAGATAAGTGGAGGTTCGAAATATTTCTTTTTGAGCTACACGCTTTGCTTTCAGAGAAATACCGCACCGCAAATTCTGTCCAGAGCTTATGATTTCTGTTTTGAGTGGTTTGAAATCAACAAACTCCCAGGTCCGTGAACCAAGTAGTAACCAAATAAATTTGAGTTTAGAACTGTAACACAATCGGTTCTCTTAGAGCAGGAAACCTGTCATCATTATCGGCTCACTCCTATATAACTGAAGGAAGCCGCAGCCCCTCCACAGTTAGTGGCTACTTCCTGGAAAGATTGGGCCGCCACTTCATTTTCATATGATATCAGTTGGTGCCTGTATTAAATCCTGGATTTCTCTACTCTTTCTGGCAGTTAATGCATTTCTCTATACTATAGTAGTTAGCACCCCTGCCTGTCACACGGGATTTAGGGTGCAATTCTCCAACGGGAAGAAGATTTGTTACAAAGCAAAGGAACACGTAAAATTGGCCATAGAGTAGGAGACAGGGTACCGATAAGGTTTGCTGTAAGCGATAAGCAGAGTCAGAGAAAAGCATTTTTTTCAGAGAAATGAGAAATCACTGAGAGGAAGGGCGCTTCGCACATTGCCGAGTGCCTTAACACAGAAACTGTTTCGTTCACCTACTGGGCTGAATCGGAATTTCTGTGAACTTAATGAATTGGTAGCTTGAATCAGGACGGATTTCTGAAAGAAGATACTTTAAAACCGAGAGGAACAGGCCATATTCGATTTAGTAATGAGTAACGAGACAGATTAATAATCTGACAGTAAACGTGCATCCTGTAAACCTAAAATGACAGAGTAATTTACATTACAACATCTGCCACTATTTGCTTTTGTTTCTTAAAATTTATTTTCCCCCTTTCCTTTCCTCTGCTTTCGGGCGGCAACTATTCGGGATTCTGGCATTCATCCGCCCATTGCTAAATTTCTTTATTTATCCCATTACCTCTCCCTCAGTAAACACAATAACTCTTCGAATTTCAGTTCTATTTTCGGCTCTCTTCAATAATCAGTATTTCCTTGGCATATTCTTTTGGAGCTTTTCTTTGAACAACAAATGAAAATTATGAACGCCTTTCGAATTCCTCAGTTTGCCTCCTCGCGAATCTTTCAGTTTTCTTCCTCTGTATTCTCGCTTGTCTCTAGAACTCCTCCTAACCCTCTTCGATTCCCGATACTAAACCACAGTTCAGCCCCTACATTTAATCCACTGACTGTCCCTTTACGAAATTTCTTCTTCGTTATTGCAAGAAGGGTTTAAAGTAACTTTTTGTAAGGTTAAAATTAACAGGTAAGATCAGTCCAAAAGCTATTGCTGCTGACTGGTCCACAGCCAAATAATAAAAGCTACAGATTTTAACTCGGGAGGAATTCTACGCTCAAATGGTGTTAGAACTGAAGAAAATGGCAATTAATGTTTAACCCATTGAATTAATTTAAAACTGAGATTCAAAGAGTTTATTTAAACGAAGCTGTTAAGCAATATGTGGAGGAAGTCACTGATCAGCCCCGAGCTCATACAATAAGAGACACGTATTTTGTTTCGTTACCATGATCAGTTCTACTCTCATTAGATTTTGTACTGTGAAACATTTAAGCCATGGTTTGCCTCTTTAATGATGGGCTTTATCGCGACTGAAGGAGTGATTTTATTCAAATTCCCAGGATGATAAGGGTGACAGCTAAGGTCAGTGAAGGGCCTATTTCTGTTGCCTGGGAATCTTGGACTAAGGGTCACAGTAACAAAAACTAAAACCAGAGATTCCAGAATGGAAATTAGTAAGCAATTCTACATGCAAAAGTTCCTGGAACTTCAGAGATCCCTTCTGTACATGAAAACTAATGCTTGATCTGTTATTGTAGTTTCAATCTTAGATTCATAGAGCTTTGTTAAAGGAGGATATTAAGTAAGCTGAGGCAAAGAAGAGCATATGAGGTTAGCCGCCAATCAGACACAACATCATTGAACATGTTCTAGGGACTAAATGACCCCAACAGCAGCAAAGTACGCTGGCAACCACTTATCTTCCAACTGGCACTCCACAGTCTTCTGGATTCAACATTTAATTCAGCAAAGTTAAATCACAACATCTGCCTCCATGTTGCTTCTTGTCTGTATTTTTAAATTTATTTTATGGATTAGTTTTGCCACGTTTCTTTCTTTATTTTCCATGTTACATTTGGCCGATTGTTGTGCTGCCATTCACCACCTCATCTGGACACATCTTCGTTTTATATACTATACTCACAGAATCACAGAAATGTTAAAGTGCAGGGGAAATTCTTTGGACCCATCGTGCCTGCATCAGTTCTCCGAATGAGCAATTAACTCAGTGCCGTTCTCCACCGTCTGCCCGTAATCCTGCACATTCATCCTTTTCATATAACTGTCTAATTCCATTTTTGATGGTTCATTGGAACTGGTCTCCACCAAATTCTCAGCCTGAGAATTCCAGAATTTACCCACTTGCTGCCAGAAAAAAAAATCTTCATGTTGATTTTATATTATTAAACCAAATATTTTATATCTGTGCTCTTTCCTTCCCGAACTTTTCAACTGTGGGAACACGTTCCCCCATCAACACTGTCCAGACTCCTCGTGATTTTCAATACATTTCCAAATCTCACCTCAGTCTTCCTTTCTCCCAGGAAAGCAGCACAACTTATCCAATCTACCTTCATAATTGAAGTTCCTCACCCCATGAACCATTCCCATGAATCTTTTTCTGCACTCTCTCCAATCCCTTCACATCCTTCCTATAGCGCAGCGTCCAAAACTAGATGGGATACGCCAGTTGAAGGTGAATTGTGCCCTGTATAAATCTTACCTGTCGTTTTCCCATCTCAACACTCTTTGATGTATGTGTCATGATCACTTTTGCCTCCTGTCCTAACAAATGTTCGCTTTTATTGCTCGTCACCCTCCAGCGTTCCACTGGATTCAAACCTGTTATATTTATATATTTCTTCCGTTCTGATTAAAAGTCTGTCTTTTTTTTTCTGCACAGGTGCTCACTGATCCGCTTCGGTATATCCAGAGTATTCTATTTGTTTCATTCAGATTCCTAAAATCCACCATCTTTTTCTTCTCTAATTTTGGTTTGCTAATCAGATTCAATATGGACATGAGGAGAAATAATTCATAAGATGATAGTGTCAAGCTGGATTGTGGAACAACATTTAATGCGCATTCAATGAGACAACACAGATTCGAGTTTCATTTCCGCATGGACTAGGAGATTAGAAAACGGCTTAAAACGCAAAGGTGCTGCATGAGTGATCCCCGACAATTGTCTGATATTTTGCAGCGATAATTTAATTCATGTAACAAGGTTGCATTTGTCGAGGTGTGGTGACCGAGTGGTTAAGAATTTGTACATGAGTGTTGCGCAAGGGGTCCTTTGTGAATGTTCAAAGATTCGTTTATACCACCTGCAAGTGTTCAGCCAAATACTTTCCCTCTACACCTCCATCCCCTAACAGGATGGTCTGAGGGACCACAGCTTCTTCCTTGAACAATCCTCATCCACCACTACTCTGCTCCATCTGGCTGAACTTATTCTCACACTGAACAGTTTATCCTTCAACTCATCTCACTTCCTCCAAATAAATGGTGTGGCTATGGGTACCCACATGGGCCCCAGCTATGCCTGTCTCTTTATGGGGTATATGGAACATTCCGTGTTCCAGTCCTATTCCGGCCCCCTTCCACAACCTTTTTCCAGTACATCGATGATTACTTTGGTGCTGCTTCACACTCTCATCGGGACTTGGAAAAATGTATTAATTTTCCTTCCAATCTCCACCCCTGCATCATTTTCACGTGGTCCATCTCTGACACTTCCCTTCCCTTCCTTGACCTCTCTGTCTCAACCTCTCGTGTTAGACTGTCCATCAATATCCATTACAAGCCTACCGACTCCCAAAGCTACCTCGACTACAGCTCCTCACACCCCGCTTCCTGAAAGAACTCCATCCCCTTCGCTCAGTTCATTCACCTCCATCACATCTGTTCCGATGATGCTACCTTCACAAACAGTTCCTCTGACATGTCCTCCTTCTTCCTTAAACGAGGTTTTCCACCCAGGGTCATTGACAAGGCCCTCAACAGTGTCTGGCCCGTCTCCCATGCATCTGCCCTCACACCTTCTCTTCCCTCCCAGAAACATGATAGGGTCCCCGTTGTCCTCACTTATAACCCCACCAGCCTCCACATTCAAAGGAGCATCCTTTGCCGTTTCTGCCAACTCCAGCATGATGCCAAGACGAAACAGATCTTCCCTTCACCACCCCCCCCTGTCGGCATTCCAAAGGGATTGTTCCCTCCAGGATACCCTGGACCACTCCTCCATCACACCCTACTCCTCAACCCCCAGGTATGGCACCTCCCCATGCCCATGCAAAAGATGTACCACCTGCCCCTTCACTTCCTCTCTCCTCACCGTCCAAGGGCCCAAACACTCATTTCAAATGAAGCAGCATTTCACTTGCATTTCCCCCAACTTAATCTACTGTATTCGTTGCTCCCAATGCGGTCTCCTCTACATTGGAGAGACTTAACGTAAACTGGGCGACTGCATTGAAGAACACCGGCGGTCTGTCTGCAAGAATAACCCAAACTTCGCTGCCGCTTGCCATTGTAACAGTCCACCCTGCTCTCTTGCCCACATTTCTGTCCTTGGCTTGCTGCATTGTTCCAGTGAAGACTAAGATAAACTGGAGGAACAACACCTCATCTTCCCACCAGACACTTTGCAGCCTTCCAGACTGAATATTGAATTCGACACCTTTAGGTCTTGAACTCCTCCTCCATCCCCATCTCCATTCGGTTTCTTCCCCTTTCCTTTTGTTTTTTCAATAATTTGTATAGATTTTTCTTTTCCCACCTAATTCCATTATTTTTAAATATTTTTAAGTCTTTTATGCTCCCTCCACCCCCATTAGAGCTGTACCTTGAGTGCCCTACCATCCATTCTTAATTAGCACAATCGTTTAGATAATATCACCAACTTCAACACCTCTGTGTTCCTCTTTTCTTTTGTCTGTGACATCCTTTGATGATCTGCTCCTATCACTGCTTGTTTGTCCCTACAACCACACCACCCCCTCCACTTCTCTCCCCCCACCCAACCACCACCCCCCACCCCAAACCCCACCCCCTCCCCCCCCACCCACACACACACACACCTTAAACCATCTTATATTTCACACCTCTCCTTGGATTCACCTAGTTCTGTTGAAGGGTCATGAGGACTCCAAACATCAACGCTTTTCTTCTCCGCCGATGCTGCCAGACCTGCTGAGTTTTTTCCAGGTAGTTCTGTTTTTGTTTTGGATTTCCAGCATCCGCAGTTTTTTGTTTGTATTACTAAATGTTCAGTACCAGGTTAATATAATTTAAGTTTCGGCAATTTTATTTTTCAAATAACTTGCTTCAAATACAATAGTCAATAAATTGATAACAAACTATTCATTTTACATCCCTTTATTCTTTTGTTTTGGAGGTGGCTGAGACGGAATAATAATATTACTCAAGATGCTTCCATAAAAATAGCAGCAGATATCGAACATCTGTTACAAGAAAAAAAAGAATCGTGTGCAAAAGACTTCATCTATTTTTCTCCAACTCTGAAAACAAAGTCGTTCTACGATAGAAAATGTTGAAATTGTAGGTAAGCTATGGGCAAGTTTTTTTAATTGTTTTTACAGATTTCCTAACTAATGTCCGTTTTAGTGACCAGAGAGATTTCACCACATTCTTCAGCTCTTCTCTGAATTTTCTCTGGGTTACTGTGTAAATACACGGGTTTTGTAAACAACTCAAAAATTTCAAGAAAGCCCCAGTTTCAACGGCGATGTATCGCGGGGCTGAGTGGTCACCCTGGTAATAAGTGGTGTTTGTCAGTCTGGTCGAAACAAAGCTCACGGCAGCTGTCAACCACAATAGTATAAAGCTTCCTGATACAGCGAACAACAAAATGATGGATTTCCTTCGGTTCTCCATCTCTGAATCAGTGTGATTCTCACTCCTTTGACCTCTAAGCGCTCGACGGGTTCGATTGGCTACTAAAATACATCTGACAGTTAAAAGATTAAACAAGGCAATTAGAGTAAAAGGGAGCCAAACGACCCAGGCGCTTTGAAACCAGACGAACACAATACCTGGGGCTGAGGAAAAAAAATCTACCCTTGACTGACAGCCCCATTGCACCCTATTAATTATTTTCTGAGGTTCGTATGCAAACAAAAAACAAATGTTCTTGAAAAAAGTAACAAAGGATAAAATTGTTATAACCACACCTGCACTTCTCGCTGTGCAGTATCTTGCTTTAATCTTCTGGTAACAAACAGCTACAAAACGGTCAAATGTGAAGGAAACTGTAAACCATATAGACAAATCAAAGGTGACGATAGTCATGTATATAATAACCCTGCACACAGGAGTGTAGGACAGAAATGAAAACGGAAAATGATAACTTAAAATACGATACACCAATACATTGATGATCATAACCAGTAGATCTGCTGTTGCCATGGCCACCAGGTAGACTGAGATGCACTTGGAAAGGCCGCAATTTCCGCGGGAAAGGATCCCGATTGTCACCATGTTCGCTGCAAAAAGATAGACGAGATAATTTATGCTTTAGGAAGGGTTTGAAATCTATATGGAGATAACTGTTTAGAACATCTTTCTTCATTTCGTGTCTAAGATTAATATATGAGGCATTGCCGCGGGATCAACTAATATTTTATTGAGCGTCTGTGGTGCTCACACTACACAAATTTAAAAATAAAATCTCCTGAGCTCCACTAAAATACTTGTGTAGGGCCTTCAAAGAGCATTATAACCTCACTGAAGTTATCCGAACAAGAACATGGACTCATGAGCTTGTTCTGCCAACTTTATAGTCTATACTGCTGATATCGAGGACACACATTATCACTTCTAACATGCATTATAAAGAGAAAAACAGTCATCAACGGTTAGCAACAAACAGGCTCACCCGGGATACCAACAGCTGCAATGAAAGGGTAGTACATGTCTTTCATTATCAGAATAGCTGGTTGCCCCATTTTCTCTGAGAATGGATGATTTCTGTCTGACCTGAAAGGCATTGACTGACGCACATCTGAGCTAATGGAAGGAGAGCCATATTTATCCATGTACCAGTTCCCCATGGAGCCAATCAAGTTTAATCGTAAATAACGTTAGTTGCATTGGTTTAACCAATAGAATCATGTGCATTGTTGTTCCTTCACTCATCTTAGACAGATTATTTAAAAATATATATATACCACATAAGCCCTTAGATCGTGTGCAGAACCTATTTCCACAGGGCTAGCCAAGGTAACTCCGCTTTCATGAATTGTCATGACCTTGCCCCTGGCTTAGGTCTGATTATTCAACGCATGCACATCAGATGGTGAAACAAACCTGGCAATAAGCATGATGATATAAAATGCGCAACAATAGAGGCGACTGCTGCCTTCTGGAGCGAGTGTGACCACTACACGTATACATGCTATGGGCCTGTTTATCCTTACTTTTGTTGCACTGTATTCGCACGAGAGGCAATCATGTTCCTCTCGTGCTATTGTAAGCAAGATCATGTGGTAAAGATGTTCCGGTCTTTTCTGTGATAGTGGTATGCACACACCGACTGTAGAGGTGGTTGTGTTCCCAAGGTGCTCGTGGCACCTCAATTTACAGGAAATGTGTCGATCACCCACTGGTACCAGTGAGGCCAACATTTACAGTAGAAGTGATCATTCAGCTGCAATCTTGTTGGCATTCTATAGTAATGATGGAGATAGAAATTCTCCTTTGGGTCTGAGGTGATAGCCTACAGTCACATTGGAAATGCCCTTGTATCTACAATACTAGTGATAACATTTCACTTGCAAGACATAAAAGTGTCCTTTTGGCACTTGTGATCAACGACAATTAGAGTAGAGGTAACGATGCTCCTCCACATTTATTTGTTTCTGATATTTACACAAACGCTGAAAATATTACTCGAGAATGACTGGTAAGTTGTATGTTTATATAATGTTTTAAGAAAGGGTTTAGAATCTTGTATGTCTGAACAATCACTATTCATTTTTAAATATAATCATATATATGTGTACAGATATAGACTTGCTGAGCTTACTCCATTCAAACTTCTACCAAACTAGGAATAGCCATAAGACTCATTTAGATTATCATGGGGATGGCCCTATTTATCGAATCCCACATTAACCATCACACTCCTAAAATACATGATGCCGCATCACCCACAAGCCTTTACTGAAATATATTTACATTAATATTTATGCACTATCCCTTCACGCCCTAAGTTTCTGACTTTAATGATCTAAACATTCTGGAGATATAACGACTCCCCAAAATCATTTCGAAACTTGGAGGGTTTGTAGCATCATCTTTGACGTTCTGGTCTGATTTGACTTTTCTTGATTATAAGTTGCAGTTTTCGATGTTTTATTTGTTTGACTTTCTGCACTTGTTCCTTTTCTTGCTTGCACTGTTGCTGTGCTTTCCTTTATGAATAGATTCATTGTCATGTTCAGGTATCATGGGTTATCCCTTTATTTACGTAGGGTATGTTCCCTAACTTTGTTGATGGACCTGACACTGGTTATTTTGAAAGGTGTTGTCTGCCATGTGTTTCCATTAGATCGATGATTGCCTGTAACCCTTTGGTCCCTGATGTTTTGGAAAATCTTTGATTGTGGTCTATTCAGGTAGTGTTTCTTGAGGTTCTTTTCTTTGAGGTTGTTCAATCCCCTGTATCAGTTGCATTCTTTCATTTTCATACAGCTCAACAGTTTCTTGTAAATTTAAGAGCTCCAAAGATTATAGTGATTCTTTCATTTTGGCTGGTGCTGCGCTCAGACTACTCTTCCCCCTACACCAATCTCTTCAGCATATCCACTTCGTTGCTTGCACTCTCAAACTGTTTATGCCTGACTTGTTTGTGAGCTTTTTCATTCTCTGCCCTGAGTTGATATTTCAATCCTTCACCTAGTCTGTCTTGAGCAGGGTGCTACTTTGGGAACTTATTTCGCTCACCGCGGGCTTGTTCCTCACTCCACTCGACCTTTGAAATGTCAGACTCCACATTCTTAAGCTATGCTTCCACTTATTCCATTTTCTGCTTCCCTTGGATTCTTTAAGGATGTTGTGCAGTTCAGGGCAATACTTTAACTTCTCACTGAATTTTGCTGCAGCCTCGAACAGCTGACATTGGGCCTTGGTCAGCTCATACTCGTTATCCTGCAGGGCGTGCTTGGCAGTTTCTAAACGATTCTGCGGGCGAGCTCTTTGTGCGGTTATGGACGCTTCTGCAGATAGCAGCAGCTCTGTCTTTCTTTCCATTCGCCTGTAAGTCAAGTTGGGTCATATCCTTCTTGGTTTCACCAGGCTGATTTTTGAGTTCACTAATGGAAGACTCAATGACGTGAACACGGTCTTCAATCACATGAGCAGCTGAGATTTTTGCTCCTGCATGTGCTGTGTAAATGTTCTTGTGTTTGGTTGTGACTCTGCGTTTGATGTTTCAGCTTCTCAGTGAGCCGAACAACCCGATATTACAAATAATGGTTATTCTCTTGCAGTTGATTTAAAATGGCCACTTTTGACTGGCCAAATTGGATTTTAATTGCCTTTAATAAAATGAAGGCACAAAATCGCATCAAGTCCCGGCAATATTTTGACTTTGCGGTTTTCTGAACGTTACATTAACAAGAAAAGGAAATGCACCAAATGTGGCAACACACACACACAAACACAAACACGCCCTTGCACCAAGTACACACACCGTACACAAATACCCATAAACATGCACATGTACACACGTACACACACACCACACAAACACCATATCCACACACACACACCGCATACACACACACACACACACACACACACACACACACGTGCACAGACACAAAATGAAGTAAAAGATTGGGTATGGTTCCTTTGAGCTGACACAAAATTGTGTCTAGCTACAGCAATATTTTGACTGTGGTTTTCGGAACGTTACATTAACAAACAAGGGAACAGTACTGACTGTGACCACATGCGCGCACACACAGACACATACACACTACATGCACAAATACAAAAACACGCACCACATCTACACACATATACATGCGCACAGACACACAATGAAGTGAAAGATCGGGGATGTTTCCTTTGATCTGTGCACAGCAATGGGAAGAGATTCTTGCCTGTTCATGAGGGTGAGTCCTTGGGCCTCAGCCTCTCTGGTCCCGTTATTTTAAATAATGATAATACCATTTCTGATCACTTCTGTTATGCCCGTTCCTTTCAACCTCACTGTTGTCTGAAACATATCTACCTCGCAAGCCACTTGCAACACACATTCAATTTTACAGCTTTAAAGTATGCTGCCCTTTATTTGTGAGGATAATACCGGACAAGCTGAACTCGTCAATTACACTTTAACATCTTACTTTTTATATGCTTGGCCAGAGTAAAATCCTGACTGTGTCCCAGTTCCATATGGCTCAGTCTGTGCTCCGTTTAACCCAAAGGAATTTTCTTGGAAACGTTATTACAGGAATTGGTTGAGTCTGTAATCACCAGACATGGCCACTGCCGTGTCCTTTTCATTTGGAAACACTGTTCACTCCTCCAAGATCATCTCACAATGCCACAATAGCTCTAACTTTTCATCTCAGATTCTAGCTGTCTTCTAGAACCTTTCACTGTTAGCTTTTGCACTGTCATCTTAAGCAACATATATACGGAGCTGCAGCACTCCTTGGTCATGGAGATTGCTTTGCTGCCTTTGAATACACTCATTTCTTCTCCTCTACTACCAAAACAAAGCTTTAAAAAGCCACAACTCACCCCCACACCCTTGTCCCAGTATCGCCCAACCATGATTATCGCGTTTCTGTCCTCTTTCCCCTGAAGATCCTCTTTCAGTTGACTTATGGATGACACTCAGCTCCTTTGCCTTGGGCCGTAATGTCACCAAATCCCTGAGCATCCCTTCCAAGGCCTCATGTTAGCTGCTCCTATAGACTGCATCACCCCCTCAGTTACTGTACTAGTCTCACAAAACGTTCCTTCATCATTCCTTATCAACAAACCTTCTCTACTTGCAAACTGTCCAATCTCCAGTCTCCCCTTTCATCACTAGTATTTCTTTCCTGTTGCCATTCTTTTCAAAATCTCCCTTGTTGAAAATCATTTGTGCTTACGCTTCTGTCCTAACACTGAAAAAAACCTTTATGAAAGGGATATGAAAATAATATCGCCCATAACTGTGACCATGGTGCTGATACTTATCGGCCTCTCCACAGCCTTTGACCTCATTCACCACACCAGCCTCCCTCAGTAACTACCCTCAGTCACATGGCTGAGAGAAAAGCCTTGTATAACTCCATTGATACCTATCCAGTCGCACCCTGAATTCTCCTGCATTATCATCTCTGAAATGCCCCTAAAACTCTGTTTCTCAGTCTCTGCTTAAAGTTCCCTGGATTCATTTTCCAATAATTTGAGTATGAAGGCTAAAGCAGGCCCAGAGTATAAATGGTCACCATCATTAGATTATTCCTTTTTAGCATCTTTTGTGTGGTTGGAGTAGATTTTATTAAGTTGTGCACTCTGGCACTTAATTCCCACCACGGCCCTTAGTTTCACACCATTCGGAAAATATTCCATGTGTTTGTTCTATTTTCTCGGATGTAAGTTGGATCCTTACACTTTCGCACTTGATCTCCAACTTTTGTAGTTTTGCACAAACGTTTGCCTCTGTCCTTAAAACGCATTCTGCTTCGAGCTACATAACTTATTGAAATTCTAAACTTCGGGAATTGTGCTTTCAGCCTGGGAAGATGCTAATCTTTATTTTGCAAATACCTTGCTCGTTATACTATATTCAGGGAGGAAACATTTAACATTGAGTGTCAGTGCAAAACACGCAATACCAAAAGGGCTGTTTATGTCCTCACCAGATTTTACTTCCAACCGGTAGGAACATTGGCCAGGAGGTGAGACTGCCGGATAATACCTTATTTTCCAGATTTTGACCCAACATGTAGGACCTAAATTGCCTCCATGTTTTATAACAGAATGAATTCCGCTTTCGTAAAATGAAATGACTTTCTATAGACTAATAACCTAGAGAATTTAACTCTGATTATCGAAACTTTTGATGGCTCTGGAACAACTTTTAAATCTGGTGATCCTTTATGGCGGGACAATTGGTGACACTGCAGTGTGTGTGAGAAATAAGCAGTCAACCAGGATGGAGGTGGATGGTTCTGCTATTTCATAACCTTCTGAAAATACGATCCCGAACATTTTAACATCCCTGCAACTGTTTCGATCAGGAGGTCAACTGACTCTTTTTTAAATGTCAGGATCCTGATCTTGAGTGCATGTTTACATTTTACACTTATTTTTTAGAGTTTACCTGTTGGTTATTTTATTGGAAGTCCAAAGATTTAACGTGAAGGTTTAGGCGGTGTAATTGGAAATCGGGTTTCCAATAATCACTAAACTACATGCGATATATTCGTATAGTTAACGTTCTCAGATGGAACAGAATAAATAATTAACATTTAATCCAATCTCACAGTCCAGTAAAGCAACAGCCTGAAATCGTCATCCTCACCGAATCATACCTGATAGGCAATGTCCCAGACGCCACCATCACTATCCTTTGGTATGTCCTGACTCACTGGCAGGACTATGTCACCAGAAGTGGCGGCGCAGTGGTTTACAGTCGAGAGAGAGTTGCCCTGGCAGTCGTTCACATCGATTCTGGACCCGGCGAAGTCTGATGGCATCAGGGTAAACAAGCGGAAGGAATTATCTGGCTGGTTACCACCTACCACCCCAGAGCACCCCCCTGCTCCAGCTGATGTATCATTACACCTCCGGGATGAACGGCCTGGTTACAATTTTAAGGTTATGTTTCCTTATTCCTGGATTACTTCAGCATATTTAATTCCTGATTTCTATCTACCCCATCAAAATATTCCGTTAAATTTCATTTTTCAAAAAGCATTTCGATTACTTTATATTATTTTCTATTCAAGAGGCATGGATTCTGATCGCAAATATGTCAGAACATATGTTAACTAAATCCAGATCATTGACTACTGCCGGGAATGAGGGGTTGTCGATGAGAGAAAATGTATTTTGAGTTCATTCATGGGAATGTAAGATTTCCTGGCTCGGCCAGCATTTATTCCCCATCCCTAATTTCCCTTAGAAAAAATGTGATGAGCTGCCTTCTGGAACCGCTGCAGTCCATGTGGTGTCGGTACAATTTAAAGCGAAGGTTCAATTTCTGGGTAGGACAGCAAAATGAACGTCATAGAGGAAGGCAGAGCAGCAATTGGTTGGATAATTCCGCAGTGCTTAGATATGTAAGGGTGGAGCCAAGCGGCATCTATAATCTCAAGTGGATCAACACGTGCAGTTGCTAAAACTACTTCTTGCTGTTTCATTATTGCCAATATGTATAAACTGCCAAGAAGCCCAGCATTGACTCCGGTAATTTCATGCAGACCTGCATGCCTCGCTAGCTTAGATACATATTGTCAATCACCTCATTAACGGAGATGGGAGCTGAGAGAACTGATGCACTGACTGAATGTAAGATCAGGAAATAAAAGAAAATCAACTTAACTCTGTGTTGCAGTCATGCACTTATTAGAGAACAGTATTCAATTTGCGACCAGCTGCAATCCAGTAACAAACAACTTAATTTCCCCAACTAAATATGTCACAATTTCTCTGAAAACTAAACAATAATACTAGCACTCCAGGATGTTGCAAATGTACACATGCTGAGCACATTATCTCCACCTACAGAGTACTCAATACAGCGGGCGGTCGATCGCTTGCACCTTGTATCATTTACTCTGAAATCTCCATAATAACTGATCGAAAGTAATGCAGATAAAATCGGATGTTGGCACCTTCACAAAAAAATGTGGATTTGCATTTAAACTGTTGCGAGTGAACACTGCGCACTTTCTTGCAGAAATGTGCTTTCCAATTTTTATATGGGTAACAAATGTTATTCCTTGAAATGCTAAGCTTCCAAAAGACAAACCATCGGAAGAATAGCATGACGACAAAAGATGGAGTGGGGGTCATGGGGGTGGTGGCAGGTGCACAATTGGGGCTTTTGGGCTATGAGAGTGACCGTGGGCGGGAAAGGAAAACATATTGCTCGGGCCAGGAGATGTCATTTGTTGACAGAAGTACTGAAATGGAAAGCACTGAATGAGGCATCACGAGTGTCGAAGTGAATCTCAGGTCTCCGGCTTTCGGGATACATCTGGTTAGGTAATGCTCTCCCGTCTGTTCTTTCAGATGGACGCAGATCGATCCATGATACTACTTCAAAGACGAGCAGAGGAGTTCTTTTGGTGTCCTCATCAATATTTATCCATCAACAGCTTCAATATAATGTTCGAATTTTGAAAAATTGATGTTTTCAGGAGGTTTCTCTTCTCAAGTTGGCTGCTTTGCTTCCTAACTTACAGAAATGATTCAACAACAACAACAATTTATAATTATATAACCGTTAATATTATGAAACGTGCCAAGACGTTTCACAGAAGCATTGTAAAGCAAACTATGATGCATTTAAGTAAGTTATTATGACACAGTCGACGGTAAAAGCTGCGTTGTTCAAATCCCAAAATGGAAACTTAAAATAACTGTCATAATCTATTTTAGCACTTTCTAGTTTCGAGATACAGGCTTTGCATTCAGTAGAAATAAGCCGACAGATCCTCAAGAGGTTACTGTGAAATTAAAGTAAACATTTATTGATACAAGAAAAATTGTAAGCACATATATATGTCTGCAAAGTTATTACTATAATAAATACAAAAGCATGTCAGTTAATCGAACTCTCTGTTACACCCCTGTTAAGGCAACAATAAAACTCGTAGGATTTAAGAGACCCCCGGAAAAGCGCATTTGACCTTAAGAATTCATAATGAGATTCCTTGCAGACACGGTTGCGGGCCTATAAGGTGGTTAGAACTTAAATGACTCTGCCTGACACACGCAGATTCCTTTCTGCTTTCTGTTTTCCCTGTGAACGCACATTTCATATTGTATTACTAGGTTTTGAAAGTTAAATCTTCCAACAATAACATTTTCATCCCATTAATCGTATCAGTAATACAAACACATCGTTTTTCATCTCCCAGGTCGGTGCAACATTTTACTCCCACTCTTGAGAATGTGTTATTCAACAAATAAAAATGTGCTTAACATCTTTAACTTCCTTATTGTTTACCTGATTAACATCTCGAAACTAATACACAGCAAGCCCCCAGGCTAGCTTGCTTTAATTCAATTAAGGCCTGCAGACACACATAGACATGACACTAAAGTCTATATATTTTTTTAATATTAACATTATAGATATAAATCTCTTAATGATAGAGATATTAGGTCCGATGACGAGAAACGTGGCCAACGAGGCATGCTTTTAGGAGTGCCTTAAAGGGGAAAAACAAAATAGAAAGGCGGAGAGGTGTAATAAACGAATTCCAGAGATTGGGGCCCAAGCAACTGAAGTAGAAATGCATACAAGGCCATAATCAGAGGAGTGCGAATACCCCAAAGGGTTCTGGGCTTGCAGGTGATTTCAGAAATTAGAAGGGTCAAGATCATGAAGCGATATAAAAGCAAGATTCATAATTGACCAGTAGTCAATGCAGATCATCAAGAACTGCTCTGATAAGGGAATGAGAGTTCCTGCATGTTAAGCTCCCGACAGCAGCATTTTGGATGATCTAAAGTACACGGGAGGTAGAATATGAGCGGCCAACCAGGTATAGTTTGGAATAATGGATCTTAGAGGTAATGAAAACACGGGTGGGTGATTAAGAAGTGGATAAGCCGAGAAAGGTTTGAAATTGGGTGGTGTACGTGGAAATAAGTCATCTTAGTGATGGTACGAATGTGAGTTCATCTTGGGAACAAATGTGACACCATTGTTGTGAACAGAATAGCTTAACCTTTGATTGTTAACAGAGAGTGGGAGGCATGGAGTCGGTAGCTCGGGAATGGAGTTCAGAGTCGGAAAAGTAAAACAATGGCTTCGGTATTCCCAGAATTTGAGTGCACTTCAGAAGTAATTAATTGCCTGCAAAAAACCTTGGAATATGTTGAGGTTGTGCAAGTTGATTTACAATAATATTTAATTTATTTTGGAATCATAGTCATCCTGTCTTGCACCTGAGTTGTCTGTTATATATTTTACCCAAAATCCAATTTAATTGACATAATTAGAATTGAAAATAATGTATTTTCACTCTGAGGACGGTCTCCATTCTCATGTTTGATGTTTCCACCATACTAAGTGATATAGAGTCAGGACAGATTTAGCAGCTCAAAAATCTGCGGGTAACTGTGGACCATTATCATCAGTTGAATTGTGTTCAATCACACTCAAAGACAGCCATGTTACTCCATGAAACATTATCAACAAGCCAGTGGCCTAATGATCGAGAATAGACTTATGGGGCAGTAACTGCCAGGGTTGATTTGTCTTTCTTTTTGTGTACGGGACATATCTGGAAAATTATCCAAATTTCTTGGCTGACGCCAGTTTTTCAGCTGCACTGGAACAACTCGGATAGGGACACGGCTGCGTTCAGTACTGTTTTCAGTACTGTGTCAGAATATCGTCAGGGCCCGAAGCCTTTGCAGCATCCAATTTCTTCAGTCGTTTCTTGCTATCACGTGGGGTGAATTGAATTGGATAAAGACTGGAAAGTGTGATGTTGGGGACCTCCGGAGGACGCCGAGAGGAGCATCCACTCGGCACTTCTGGCTGAAGATTGTAGCAAATGTTTCGGCTTATATTTTTCACTGAGGTGCTGGTCTCCCCCATCACTGAGGATGCAGATATTTGTAGATCCCCTCCTCTGGTGAGTTGTCCAATTGTCCACCTTCATTTACAGCTGGATGTGGCAGACCTGCAGAGCTTACTTCTGATCCATTGGTTGTGGAATCGTGTTGATCTGTCTATCAATTGCTACTTATGCTATTTGTGTCCTGTAGCTTCACTAGGTTAACATCTCATTTTAGGTATGCCTCGTGTCGCTCCTGGCATGCCCTCCTGCACTTTTCATTGAATCAAGGTTGATCCCCTGACTTGGTGATAATGTTAGACTGGGGGCTGCTGTAGCTAATTCTGCTCCTGGTGGCCCACAGCGCATCATGGATGTCCCGTCTTGAGTTGCTTCATCTGTTCAAAACCTATCCAATTTAGCAAGCTGGCCGTACCACACAGCACAATGGACGGCATTTTCAACGTGAACATGGAACTTTGTCATCACAATGCCTGTGTGGTGGTCACTCTTACCAACACTGTCAATCAGAGATACACCCTGTGGCGAGGGTGATGTCAAGTATATTTTTCACTCTTGCTGGTTGCCTCACCAACTGCTGCACACCCAGTGGAGCAGCATTGTCATTTGAAAGTTGACGGGTCGGTCTGTGGTGTCGCTACTGAGGCATTCTTGTTGACGGATATTGAAGACCCCACTCAAAATAAAATCTTCGGCCTTTACACCCTCAATGATCCCTGCAAGCGTTGTTCAAATGGAGGAATACTGATTCGTCAGCTGAAAGGAGGGCGGTACATGGTAATCAGCAGGATCTTTCCTTGTTCCGGTGAGACCTGAAGCCCTGAGACTTCATGGGGTCCGGAGTCAATTTTGAGGACTCCCTCCCGACCGTATAGCACTATGCAGCCACCTCTGCTGGGCCTGTCCTGCCAGTGGGAAAGGACATGATGGTAGTGCTTTCTGGGACATTATCTGTAAGAGATGAATCCTGCTTGACTTGTCTGTGAGACAGCTCTCTCAATTTTGGCTATATGTCCCAGGTGTTAGTAAGGACGATCTTGCAGGGCCAACAGGGCTGAGATTGCTGTTATCCTTTCCAGTGACTAGGTTGATTACGGGTGACCCATCTGGATTTATTCCTTTTTCTGTGACATTGTAGCAGTTTGATTTAACTGAGTAACTTGTTAGGCCATTTCAGAGGGCAATTAAGAGTCAACCAATTTGTTGTGGATCTGGAGTCACATGAAAGCCAGGCCAGTTACAGATGGCAGATTTTTTTTCCCTGAAGGTTATTAATGAACCAAGGAAGTTTTTACAACAATCGACAATGGCTGTACGGTCATCATTAGACTTTCACTTCTAGATTTTTATTGCATTAAAATTCGTCCATCTGCCGTGGAATTATTATGCATCTCTGGATTATTCCCCTTTGTTTGGCAAGGGAGTCAAAGGTTATCGGAGGTCGCTGACATTGTGGAATTCGAAACTCAACCAGATCTGCCATGATCGTAATGAATAACAAAGCAGACTCTAGGGGTTGAGCGGCCTACTCCTGCTCTTGTTTCTCATGTATTATATTCTAAAGACCTTCCCCTATCTCTACCCCAAATTCCTTGAATGTAAGCCATCCAGATGAAGTGACATATCAACTCGTACGAGCACCTCCCTGTGCTTATGAACATTTGAACCTTTTTAATTACCTCTAATATTTAGCTTCTGCTGACATTTTTTCAGTACCCATTTTGGGGTAGAAGCACAGTGATCAACTATTATCTTCTTGTATGCATTTCAAGACTCAATTTCCCTCTTTTCTCTTTGCACTGTTCCAATCCTAGTCTAAAACTGGATTAATTGAGTCTACCATCGCATCTAATCTGTAGTTCCTGCAACTTTCTGAAAACTGCTTGCAGGCCTGATCCCCTAAATTCTTCTTATTGTTTCTTTGTGTGTAATATATACCCAGTAATGCGATATACATATATTATAGTCCTCAATTGCATTATCAATCTTCAATGCTGTGACAGCTTACTTGACGAATATTGCCACAGAGCCTATGTTACATTTCCCACCCTATCTTTCCTGAATTTACTGAAAAGTTTCCATGAGCAGCTCCTTGACAATTGTGATTCCGGCCCAATGAGAATGAAACAATGCTTTGGCTATTTCACAAATGACGTAAGGCAAGTCTAATATGAATATGGGGTAAGGCAGTGGTGAGGGTTGGTGGGTGATGTACACCGTGCTTCAGGAGAAGAAATCCAAATATGGCCAAGTTTAAGAAGCACGATTTAGGAAAAATATAAGGGAATCTCAAGGGTAAAATATCGCCACAGAGGATACTGAAGTTCAAGGAAATTAAAAGGGAGACAGCCGACTTACATTGGCAAGTAAAACAATAATTGAACAATGAGAGGCCTTCGATAAGAAATAGTTGGAAACAGAGTAGTGACCTTCAGAGGAAAGGATAGAGGGCGTTTGGAGGAAGGGGGTGGCATTCCAACAAATCTACGTGATCAAATTTAACAGGATACATATTATAGTTTCCAAGCTTTGCATCAATGGATTAGATTTAAATGTATATTACCACATTTTCAAGTCAGGAAGATGATGGAAGGAGATAATCATTTCAATCATGGAGGCTCTGAGCAGTGTGTTTACGTTCACATCGAACCTGATGTAGAACACTCATGTACAAAACCTTAGCCATTCTGTGAGCACAGCTGGACAAATATAACCTTAATACATTTATTAAATGATGGTTACAAAACTTCAGGCAGTTCCACTGAATAATTCTTTCTTCATCATGATGCCATGAGCCGTTTTCTAATCTTCCAGTCCATGCAAAAATGAAACTCGGAAATCACAGAATCTTAGCGTTCAGATGGAGACCTGCAGATCTTCGAACTTACCTCAGCCTTGGAAAGAGTTCCACAGTCGAGATTTTCTTATCACACTGTGAATTAGTTATTTTTAAGACCTTACTAAATAAGACTATATCACCATTCAGTTGGAAAAGCGGGGATGCTGGAAATCAGAAAAAAAGGGCGGAAAATGATGTATATTCTCACAGGTTCAAGAAGCAAAAATTGAACGGTTCAGATGCATGACTTTTCCTCATATATATGTATAATAATTTTTAAATCATTGGCGTGCGGGAGGGGACAGGAAGCACAAAAGCGAAGGTCCCTGAGGGAGGAGGGCAGGAGACTAAAGTTTTCATAGTTAAAATATTAAAAGAGGTTTGTAATTGTTACCATAAAAAAATAGCAGTTGTGTCCAGATGAAGTTGTGAATGGCAGCACTGCAACCGCCCGAATTTAACATGAAGGAATAAAGAAAGAAACATGACGAGTCCAAGCTAGCTATAAGGATCAGAGACAACATAGAAGCAGCTATTATGAAGGTTAAATCAACCTAACAAGGTCCGAACAAAGCACATGGATTTATGTGTTAATATAACTAGATGGTCACGTCAGCATCACATTTTAAGGTAACTGTAAGGAAGCACTTTGAATTGTTGCTGGTGATATCTAAGCGGAAAGGCAGGTATAGACTGATGTATTTCATAGCAGAATACTGAGGAAAGAGTGGTGAGGATTAGATGGTGGAGTTTTTTAGTGAAGACCTTGTGCTGGCAAATCTATTTACACCCCTACGCAATGTGCTTCACAGAATCAGAACATTTCTCCAAATGAGCTTTCCTAATTTCAAAGGGATTTTATCACGCATTCCATCAACCAACACCATGCAAAATCATTTCCTAATTCCTGAAACTAATCTCTTTCCCTTGGTATCGTCCCGCTCGAGTTTCTGAAACTTAATAATTCTTCGAAATAAACGCAATTCTCAAAGCCTTGAAGGTCCAGTGTAGATGAAAGTTTTCAATTCGCACTGCCATGGAGCACCATAAGAGCTGAACAAGAGCTGAACACCATAAGAGGTGCAGCAAAATCGTAGGATCCAATTCTAAGACTTACTTTGCAAGAAGTAGATGCAAGTTAGTGCTATGGTTTATTGGGTGAATTGCCTGAGTAATAGACAGGAAATTCTGGATTCAAATCTCGGCTGTGCCTTCGCCTGTCTAGTAAATGCATGGTTTTGAATCATGCCAATAAAGTCACGAGCTAGTTTTGAGCATCATGATGCAGTATAAAGAAACCAGACAGTTGCCACTTGAGTCTTTGAAGACCCAGTGCTGATAACTAGGTAAGGGAAGTTGTCACATTCCACGCCACTGGTAAGGAGTGAGTGGTTTGTGCAAATGAGAAGCTTTGTGAAATGAAGCCAAAGGGAGGCTCCGGTCTCTCTGTGAGGGAAATGCATGAAAGAGTGTTAATTACTAAATAAAGAAATGCTCAAAAAGGAACCTGATGCCTATTGTCATTTAGTGAAAGCAGGTATGGGAAAGCTATTGAAACGAGCTTCAACAGCTCAATTGATGGAGAAACAAAATTTCAAAATGAGGACCCAAAGTTCGAGTCACTCACTAAAAATTGCCCTTGGGTCAAAGTGTCTGTTCCCTGTGAAACGACAGGAAGGAGAAAACGAGCAATATGTTCTCAGTCCTTCAATGAGCGCAAACGAAAGAGACACTTCACTAATTAGCAAAACATAAAAAGCACATTATCTCTGAATTGTTGCAGTCTCGTTCCTTTTTAAGAATGATGTCATGATTTCCAGCAAGCCTTAGTATCAAAGGTGTTTCCTGACGTTTCTCTTGCTTGCCCTAGACACCATCGTTGTGGATCAGTGGCAAAAACATATTGCATTTCAAAGCCATTCTTGTCAACGGAGAAACCATTTCTCAATGTTCCATCTAACAATTCATTTTAGCAGGGTGGGAAACTCGATCATGACACCCTTCATTCATCTACACTAAAGAGGCTAGTACGTTGCAGAAGGCTTGAAAATAAAGAATGCGCAGGGGACCGGGAGGAAGATTGGGGAGTAGCAGCGCGGAACTGTCCTCCATAGTGCCAGCACAGACACGATGGCCCGAATGTCATCCTTCTGCGCTGTAACCATTTTATGATTCTATGAGTATGGAAATGGTACTGAGTATAACCCGCTAAATGCCAGAATCCTACTGATGAACTTGTACTGCTTCCAGTCCCAGGTCAGTATAATCTTGGCTGTTTCTCTACGTATTGTCTATAAGAACACAAGAAATAGGAGCAGGTGTATCATTTACTGGCCTTCACGGCTTCTCAAACGTTCAAGAATTTCCTGGTTGATCTGCCTCTGTTGCACCTTCCTGAAATATCCTCAAATCTTCACGACTTCCATAGATCCCCGTGAGATATCGATGTCTGTCTTAAGCTTCTGTCATCTACAGCTCCCCTGTGTAGCAATTCAAACGTTTCACAAACCTTTGAATGAAGACATTTTTCCTGATCTTGCGGATAGTGGCTGACGCCTCCTTCTGAGACCCTGACCACCATTGTTAGAATCCCGAGCCTTAGGAAACATATTTTCAAAATATGCCCTGTCATGGCGCTTGGAATGTTATACACTTCAGTTAGATCACCTCTGATTCCTCTAAATTTGGAAATAAACCATCAGTCCTAGACTGCTGAGGAGGAGTCATGTTGGGGCTCAGACACTCGTGGAAGCGAATGTGCTCAATTCGAGCTGTTATACAGCTTCATAACAGATGAACAATGATGTTTGCAGTACCATAGTTGGATTCAATTCAGCACTTTATGCTAAAAAATTCAACTGCTGTTTGGCAATGTGGCAAAGCGCCTACCTAATAAACAAGAAATGCAGAGTTCAACACCTTAACCACACCTCTATCCACTTTGTCAACAGATGGGTAGAAATCCAGCCAAGCGAGTACAAAAGTAAATTTGAGTCTTATGTGCCAATATAAAGATGCCGGAGAAAAGCCAAGTTACCTCTGGAGGTTCTTACCTAAGAAATCATTTGACATATTGCCCTAGATTCAGAAGACCAAGAATGTGCTTATTCATATTATTCTTGAAGTGATGCTGAAAGGGACCCCATTTTATCTTCCCATGATTTTGATTAGCAGCCCACACTTTCACAAAGAGGGATATGGAGTTCATTGCACGGAAGTCTCACGGGATTTCGGAAGCAATAAATTGCAAATAATCAATACATTAAATGCTGCTCATTCAACCACAATTTATATCAATGTATTTTGTTCTTCGCTTCCACTACACCTGGAAACTGTTCTCAACATTAATTTCACTGAAGCAGAGGGTAACCTTTGCGTATCTTTCAGTGTATAGGTTAACAGCTTGAGGTCACTATATCTTGCATTCAATCGAGACTGGGATGTCAGGGGATGGTTGCCATGAGTTTCGAATGTCTTGACATTTTTTTTAATGCGTGCTTGCATTTGACTGCTGCTGGTCAGGTCATCATTTATTATCCTTCTTTAGTTGCCCTTAATAAGATGGTAGTGAGTCAGCTGATTGAAACACTGCTGCTCATATGCACATCATTTGTGATGTCAAGAGAGACTTCCAGGTTTTTGACTCAACCAAATTGAAGGAATGGGTTTCTGTTCCAACTAAGTATAGTGTGCAGCTGGAGGGAAACGTGAAGATCCTGGTTTTCCCATGCGTGTACTATGATTGCCCTCCTTGGTGATGGAGGTCGTCTGTCTGGAAGATGCTGTCGAAGGGGCCTTAACAAGTTGCTGCATTGCATCTTATACATGGAACACCCTGCTGTCACTGTGTGCCAGTGGTGGAGGGACTGAATATTCACCGTGGGTTCAGCTGGACGGCGTGTGGCCTTGTTGCCCCAGTGCAGATGACGTAGTTTCCTGATACAGGATGACTTCAAATCTCTTGAGTATTGTTGCAACTGCATTCAGCCTCACATATTCTATGTGACAATCTCCCAAAGAAGGAATGGTTCCTTGCTTCTCAATGTGAACAACTTAAAATGTTTTGAATAAAGTTCAGAACACTTTGAACTTGTGCGTGAAATGCCTATCCTGACTTGACCGATATTATACCGGTGTTTCCCTCTGTCCAGGTGTTTCTGGACCTGAAGAATGGAAAATGACAGAATTTTCCGAATAATTCATAACCTCAAGTTAACTGCTGCTTGCCTTTTGTTTTATGTTAGTTCATTTTTTGCACAGGTATTGCAGAAAGAAAGTGTAGAGACTGGGACATTCTGAAATCAATGCAGATCTGTACACTGATATTTCAGGAATGCCACATGTAACTACAACATGGAAAAGCCAGAATGAATTCCTATTCCCTACATATTCAATTACAGCATCATAATTTTTAATTTAAAGCGGAAAGAGGGTTAAGAAGAGGTTAACTATACTACGGCAGGGAAGGCCTTTGTTTAGGTAGAGAAAAGAGAGATTAAATGACAAAGGTTATCATTGTAGAAAAGCCAAAGGACGTGGGGATTGATTTTAGAAACAACACAATGACGCAAGAAATAGGAGCAGAGTTAGACTATGGGGCCAATTGCACATTCTCCGCCATTCAGTATGAAGATGGCTGAACGTGGGCTTCAATTCCATTCTCCCGTCCACTCCACCTATCACCCTGAGTTTGTCCCCGTGTTTTACATTCCCCAGTCAACAGAAACAATCTCTCAGCTGTATTTACCTCATCAAACCCCTTCAGATCGCGTACGCTTCAATTAGATTGCCACTCCCTTCTCTAAACTCTCGAGAATATAAGCCCAATTTACTTAGCCTCTCCTCATAGTTAACCCCTCTCTCCATGGACTCATTATTCAGCCTTTGCTGTGCCGCCTATACTGCAAATATATCCTTCGTTAAACGTGGAGATCGAAAGTGCAAACAGTGTTCAACACCTGTCCTCACTAAAATTCAGTGCAATTACAGGAAAACATCTTTATTCCTGCATTCTATTCATTTTGCAATAAAAAAACAAAGTTATTTTTGCCTTCAAATGAACAAAAATTGTGTGTAGGTGAACTCACGAATGTCTGCTTAGCAGCCGTGCAAAGGCTACATGACGTAATGATGAAAGGAATGGAAAAAAAGACAAACCAGCAGATAAAACACAATGAAACAAGGTGATTGCCGACATTATGATTAAAATTGCTGAACTCAGTTTTGTGTCCAAGAGGCTGTAGAGTGCTGAGTCGGAAGTTGAACCGCTGTTCCCGAGCTTTGCTTTGGGTGAGGGCATTTCGCCCCTTGGAGTCTGTTCTGTTATTCACAGACAGTTTCCAGGCAGGATGACTAGTGCAAACAGTGTTCGGCCAAAGAACTTGCTACGTCCCTAGCCAAGCTGCTCCAGTACCGCTAAAACACTGCCATTTACTTGGCAATGTGGAAAATTGTCCAGATTTCTCCTGTACACAAAAAGCAGGACAAATCCAACCCGGTGAATTACCGCCTCATCAGTCCACTCTCTATCATCAGTAATGTGATGGAAGGGGTCGCCAACAGTGCTATCAAAAAGAACTTGCTTAGCAATAGCCTGCTCACTGCCGCTCAGTTTGAGTCCCGCCAGGGCCACTCGGTTTCTGAGCTCATTGTTTCAAACATGTACAAAGGAGCTGAACGCCTGAGGTGAGTTGAAGGTGACTGCCCTTGACATCAAGGTAACATTTTACCGGCTGTGGCATCAAGGAGACATAGAAAAACTGGAGTCAATAGGAATCAGGTAGAAATCTTTAAAGCAGTTGGATTCATGCCTAGCATAAAGGATTATGGTTGTGGTTGTTGGAGGTCAGTCATCTCGGTTCCAGGACAACACTGCAGGAGTTACTAAGCATAGTGTCTTCGGCCCAAACATTTTTAATGTTTTATCAATGACCTTTCTTCCACCATAAGTTCGGAAGTGGGGAAATTATCTGATGATTGCACAATTTTCAACACCATATGCGACTCCTCAGACATTGAATCAGTCTATAACCAAATGCAGCAAAAGTTCGACATTATCCAGGTATGGGCTGACAAGTGGCAAGTAACATTCGTGCCACACAAGTGCCAGGCAAATATCATCTCCATCAAGAGAGAATATAAAAATTGCTATTTCACATTCAATTGCATTACCATCGTTGAATCCCGCACTATGAATATCATTGGGTGTTGCCATTTATCAGAAAGTGAACAGGGTTTGACATGAAAATGCTATGGCCTCAAGAAAAGGTCAGAGGCTAACAATCCTGCAGTGGGTAACTCACCGCCTGACTCCCCAAAGCCTGTCCACCATGTACAACTCCCAAGTCATGAATGTGATGCAATACTCTCCACTTACCTGGATGTTAGTGCAGCTCCAACAACACTGAAGAAGCTTGACACCATCTAGGACAAATGAACCCGTTTGATTGGCACCCTTTCCACAAACATTCACTCCCTTAGGAATAGTGACAGCAATGTACCATCTACAAGATGCACTGTAGAAACTCACCAAGGCTCCTTTGACCGCACCTTCCAAACCGATGATAGCTAACATCTAGAAGGAGAAATGTAGCAGAAACAATGGCACGCCACCTGGAAGTTTCCTTCCAAGCCACTTTTTATCCTGACTTGGAATTAAGCCACCGTTCCTTCGCAGTCACTGGGTCAAAATCCTGGAGCTCCCGACGGAACAGCACTGTGGGTGTACCTATACCACAGGGACTGCTGAGGTTCAGGAAGGCAGCTCACCACCAGTTTTCCAAGGTCAGTTATGGATGGGCCTTACATTCTGGCCTCGCCAACGATGCTTGCTTCCCATAATGAATAAAAAAGAGATATTGTTGGCAATTAGTGAGTAGCTCACTTTAGAAGCGCACATTAATACGTTTCTTTAAGAAAACGGCATCAGCCATAGATTTAAAATATAACTATCAATTAACAGTTTCTTAACCTCTCAGTCCACGTAGAAATGAAACTCATGGAATTGCAAAATCCTACCTTTCAAAAGGAGGCCTATCGGCCCCTCAAGTCTGTGTCGAATCTTGGAAAGGTTCTCAGTTTTGTCTCACAATCCTGCTTTCCCCGACCTATCTGTAAATTAATTCTCTTTAAGTCCATGTTGAACCTGATTCCTCCATCCAGGTAGAAAAAACAAAATAGTGCCCTCGCTGGAAATCTGAAAAGTGCTGAATAATGCTCGAATTTCTCATAATGTCAGTGAACATCTGTGGAGACAAAAATAGCAAACGGCTCAGCCGATCACTATTTATCAAAACGGAAGAAAAGTATAAATATAATAACTGGGACGTACAAAGGCACAGGTCTGTGAGGATGGTGGGCAGGAAAAAAAAAAGCTTCGATTGTACTAAGGCCAATGGGCGTTTTAATGGGTATAGTCATGAAACAAAAAAACTGCTTCGCTCACATGGTGGAATGTTTTGGTGAGATTGGTGCAGGCAAGATAATAGTAGCCTCGTTTCTCCATGGCATTTTGCTTGCAGCTGCCGGAATGTGAAGGTGATGTCAATTGGAGATCTTCTAGTTGTGAAACCACACTTACATTCGGGATAGATTAGTTCTGCCAAGATCTGCAGATTGACAAGGGCAAGATGGACAAATCCCTTTCCCATGATGTTCTACAGGGAGATGCTTGGATAGTTGTTGCACTCAGTGTGGCCATCGTTTGTCTTGTACAGCATCTTGAAGTATGTTCCATTTCGCTACTGCTCTCTCTCTGTATAAAGAAACTGTTGCAGCAACTTATTATCAGCTTCTGTGGCCTCTGTCTTCTTCAGCTTTATCAGATTGCACCACGCAACTCATCAACTTCTACTATCGAACCTGGATGGCTCTGCATCCATTTACATCGGTGCAATAATTTCAGTCAGCACAGAAGGTATAGTTCCCAAGTTTCTGTTTGTATCTTAGTTTCCATAGAAATTGGGTCAGTTTTCTTTCCCTATTTCCATTTTCAGTTTGGGTCTGCATCATTAATTAAAACAAGCTATGAAAGCACATAGTGCATCAGAAGAACGAATCGAGAGAACATGTTCTACCACATTTGCGGAAGTTCTAACATCAAGAGTACCAAGCCCCTTACAGCAAAGCCTAGTTCCTTGCTCACACGTTTCCACAGAACGCTTCCACTACCAGATGAACGTATAATGTTTTCATTTCAGTCATCCACTCTCTACAACCTCTCTGCTGTTGGGATGTTATGCTGATGTTCAGCCTATCAAGTTCTATCTCGATCACAGCTGTCTTTCTTGTGTTGTCCACCGACTCCAGCTTATCTTTCTGATCCGTGCACGTACTCCTGACCTTCCAACTTGCCAATCGAAGAACTGGCATCTCTTATCATTTAATTTGTTTTGATTGTTTGCTGGCACAATGGATTCTATCTATTTGTAGAGGAGAGACTCTAATTTACAGGATCCCATTGAAACTGAAGGACTGTTGTGGTCAGCACCTTAGCAGTCGGGTGTGCCGAACGTGAGGTGAGGGGCGACTGACCGGAGAGTTAATATGCTCCATCCCACCACCACAGACTGCCTGTAGCTCTCGTTCCCTTTGGAAGTAAAATTGGCCTTAAGATTCATAACTGCTGTTTCCCGTGATGTGTAACACTCTGCACTGAAAATGCAGTGTCCTCTCTGCAGGGTTCAAGTCTGTGCAAAACGTATGTACATCCATGGCAGCCGAAACGGCAGGGGTGGCACTCTTGTGTCTTGATTTAGTCAAAAATCAATGCAAAACATTACGTTTGGCACCAGCTTGGTTGAAGAGGTATCCAGAAATGTGACATATTTAGACATCAACCTGCTTTTGGACTCCAGTCCAGATATTTAGACAATGTTTAATCCGATAGCCGTCAGATGAGCCGAGGCATCCACGTGGCAGTAGTGCTATTTTTACATAGCTGCAAGTTTGGCCTGCACATTACAATTGGCCTGCACATTGCAGGCCTGGGGCCGAACGTGCTCTGTGTTGCTCTGAATATTCAGCCTGGGGCTTTGAGGGACCCGTTACCATGCTCACTGTGAAGAGGCACAACTGGGGACTTGCTCATGGAGAGGTTCTGCATCGACAGACGGAGATTGACACATTTGTTTCTCTTTGTCTTTTTCATTCCTGTCAGTTACCAGGAATTTGAGATGCAGCATAGTGCCTAAAAACATAAAACATGCTAACTCTCTTCAGCAACAGATTAGACATATCACATCATCCTGTTGGACACACTAATTTCAATTAAAACGAGAAAAAAACAGGCGTACCATGCACCTAAATCGAAGCTATTAGAAATATATTAAGTTATTGGGTACAAAGTAACAAATGGAAATTCTCCATATCTACTTACATAGTATCGGAATGTTTGATCCCAAGTTGTGAGGTTTCATTTCTTTTGTCATTGTATAGTTCGTATCTGTGAAGGCAAATAATTCCTGAACAATTTCGACAAAGTGAGGTGAAAGTAGCTGCCCTTGGCATCAAAGCAGCTTTTGTCAGAGTGTGTCACAAAGGAGCTCGAGCGAAACTGAAGTCAATGGCAATCAGGGAGAAAACTCTCTGCAGGTTGGAAACATATCTGGTAAAAAGGAAGATGGTTGTAGTTGTTGGAGGTCAATCATCTCAGTTCCAGGATATCGCTGCAGGGTTTCCTCAGGGTAGTGTCCTTGGCCCAACCATATTCAACTGCTTCATCAATGATCTTGCTTCCAACATAAGGTCAGATGTGGGCATGTTCGCTTATGATTGTGCAATTTTCAGCACAATTCGTGACTCCTCGTTTATAGAAGCAGTCTAACCCAAATGCAGCAGGACCTGGACAAAATCCAAGCTTGGATTGACAGGTGGCAAGTAACATTCACGACACAAAAGTTCTAGGTGATGGCCATCTCCAGCAAAAGAACATCTATCAATTGACGCTTTACATTCAATGGAATTACCTTCGCTGAATCCCGAACTACCCACATCCTAGGGGCTGCCATTGACCAGGAATTGAACGGGATAAGTTTTATTAACACTGTGGCTACAAGAGCAGATCGATGGCTTGGAATCCTGTGGCAAGTAATTCATCTTTTGACTCCCCAAATCTTGTCCACCATTTAAAAGACACAAGTCAAGAGTGCGATGGGATATTCTCCACCTGCCTGAATGAGTGCAACTCGAAGAAGACTCAAGAAGCTTGACGCTGTCCAGGACAAAGCTGCCCGGTTGCTTGGCACCACATCCACAAACATGCAGTCACTTTAATATCTGCAAACTTCGGCAGCAGTGTGCACTATCTACAAAATATACTGCAGGAATTTACCAAGGCCCCTTTGGCAGCACATTTCAAACCCACGGCTGCTATCATCTGAAAGGACAAGTGCATCAGGCGCAGGGGAACACGCAAGTTTCGACACCAAGCTACACACCATGCTGACTTGAAAATATTTTGCCGTTCCTTCACTCTCGCTAGGTCAATACCCAGGAACTCCATTCTGAGCAGCACCGCAGGTGTATCTACGTCCAGCTTCTCAAGAAGGTAGCACACCACTAAATTTTCAAAGGGAATTAGCGATGGCCAATAAATGATGGCCTAGGCTACAATGTCCACATACCGTAAAATGAACAAAAAATGAACGCATTATGTCCCTGTTTTATAATTCGTTTTGGTTCAACGTAAATCAGAAAACAAGAATCCCTGCATATCCGTCCTTAATTTGTACTAATCCTTGAATATTCCTGCGAGCTATGTTGGTTTTAGTGCTCCCCTGTCCAGTTGTGTTATTCCATTGTATCCTGTCCAGCGGCCCTAGGTAGCCTCTGGTAGCCTTGTCTATTCGTACCCAGGTGTGTTTTCCATGTGCATGCCTACTCAGAGGTATTAGTTCCTGAGTATAGCTGTCAGAGGTGTAACCTGTTGAATTTTTCCATGAACGTGACTTTAAGATTTCTGTGATTTCTGTGATTTTTGGAACGCGAAACATATTGTCCAAACAATGTTTTCCCCAATCATAGAATTGGAACGGAGATTCCCAGAGGCGGAGGGAGGCTGCTTCACATCTAAATCCAACCAAAAGAGTGCGAGCTAATTCCGAAGACTCAGAAAGGAAATTCGGGAAGACATTCAGTAATTTTTCCTTTGAATGCAAAGTATATTTTACCCATGTGACCTGCATGGTTTTCAACGGTTAAATGCTTGCTGAAGTAAATGCAAAGGATTCAGAATTTCAGTCTCCTTTAACACTCCATTCGGCCTGAGGCCAAAAACGTAAGTTGATTACATCGTGCAGAGGATATCAGCTTGGCCTGGCACGTTATCGTCCCCTTGTCAAGTGATAAATATTTGCTTCTGCATGCAGCGGTGATTCACAGGGTGAACACAGATGTCCTTGATCGGCCCATATGATTTGGCATGTTACCTGTTTTGTAATTAGCACTTTTTTGACTGGGAATTGAACCCAAGCCATGGTGGTAAAAGCGCCGAATCCTAACTACTTACCACGCGGGAACAACATTGCAATACCACTGAACTGACAAGAGTTATTTTGGATGTGCTTCTGAATTTGTTTATTGGATGCAAATTCATTTCAAGAATCTGCTCTCTACTGATCTGTTTACACGAGTCTCTATTCTTTGTTCGTTTATTCGGCTGCATCAGACTTCAATTGGAATTTTTTATTTTTTCTGCGCATTGAATTCTCCCTGATATGTCAGCACTCCCAAAATCATGCATTCATTGAAAGGTAGCTCACAGGTAAACACACATATCACCAGAATAATAAATTATAAATAACTTTCCGTTTCAAGTCAGACTCAGCTGAAATGAGGAAAACATATAGATCCACATAACCACCAGATTAATGAAACGCCTTTAGATCCAGCAGAAGAAGTCAAAATCAGATCAAGGAGAGGCTGTGCCTGGAAATTATTTTCAGCAGAAATGAGTGTGATTTTGCTTGCTCACTAACATAGCCATGGCCGAGTGGGGTTAAGAGGATGGGTAGATATATATTTTCTTCAATTTATTCGCAGATATAGGGTTCGTTGGCTGGGCAAGCATTTATTGACCATCCCTAGCTGCCTTGAGAAGGTGGTGATGAGCTGCCATCTTGAGCCGCTGCAGTCCATGTGCCATAGGTACACCTGTAGTGCTGTTAGGGAGGCATTTTCAAGATTTGGACCCAGCGGCAGTTAAGGAATGGCACTGTATCTCCACGTCAGGATGGTAAGTGACTTGGAGGGGAAATTCTAGGTGGTGTTGTTCCAATCTGTCTGCTGCCTTTGTTCTTCTAGATGGTAGTGGCCGTGGATTTGTAAGGTGCTGCCGAAGGAGCCTTGGTGAATTTCTGCAGTGCATCTTGTAGATGGTGGACACTCCTGCTAATGTGCGTCAATGTTGGAGCGATTGTATGTTTGTGGGTGTAGTGGCACTCAATGGGCTGCTTTGTGTTGGACATTGTCAAGCTTCTTGAGTGTTGTGGAGGCTGCACACATCCAAGCAACTGGGGTGTATACCATCACATTACTGACTTGTGCCTTGTAGATGGTGGACAGGCTTTGGGGAACCAGGAGGTGAGCTACCCATCGCAGGATTACCAACCGCGTCCCTGCGGTAGCCATAGTGTGCATATGGCTAGTCCAGTTTCTGGTTAATGGTAACCCACAGGATGTTGATATTGGGGGATTCGGTGTTGGTAATGCCATTGAACATCAAGGGGTGATGTTCAAGGGGTTATCCCTTTTTTGAGCTGGTCATTGCCTGATACTTGCGTGGCTTGAATATTTCCAGTCCAAGCCTAGATATTGTGTACGTATTGTTGCATTTGGACATGGACTGCTGCCGTATCTGAGGAGTCGTGAAAATTTCTGAACATTTTGCAATTTTCAGCGCACATCCACTCTTCTGGACTTATGATGTTATGGAGGTCATTGATGAAGCAGCTGAAGATGGTTGGGCCGAACACACTACCCTGAGGATCTACGGCTGTAATGGCATGGAGCTGAGGTGACAGACATCCAACGACCACAACCATCTTTTTTTGTGCTAGGTATGACACCAACTAGCAGATAATTTTCCTCCAATTCTCATTGAATCCAGTTTTGTTCGGGCACCTTCACACTGCACTCTGTCAAATGCTGCCTTGCTGTCAAGTGCAGTCACACTCATCTCACCTCAGGGGTTCACTTGTTTCAGATCAATTGGGGACTCCACGTGCAGAATCGAGTCCTGCTGAGTAGGCATCTTTAATTGTTCAATATTCAAATTTGATGAAAGCCCTTTGGAATTAATTATAACTTCAAACAAGAGGTTTTGCTTTTCTCATTCTTGTTCATATGCGTATGTTCAAGAAATTTGTACCGTGAATACGACAAAAATCATTCAAACTGTTGACAGTCTTCTTTCTGGCCTTCTCTCCCTTTGCCTAAGTGACTCTATGTCTAATTATTTTTGTGTGTGTCTGTGTCCGCGGGCACATTTGTGTGTCAGTTTCTGTTTGTACCTGTGTGCGTTGTTTTTGTTCATTGTTCCTGCGTTATTTTTGTTTTTGTGTGTTTGTGAGCTGCTTGTCTTCAAAGGTGTGTACAATTTCATTTTAAAACTACTTATGGAATTATCTTCCGCAAACCTTTCTAGTAGAACGCTCTACATCCCACCACCTCTGAGTGAAATTAATGTCTCTGTTCCCATCCTCACATGATCTTTTGTCAATGACTTTGAATCCACGAACCCTACTTATTGAGTGACACTCAAAGCGACTGTTTTCCTCTTTACTCACTTCAAAGCTCGCAGCATCTGTAGAATCACTATTAGGACATCTTCGAGCCTTCATTGTTCGAAGTAAAACAATGCGAACTTGCCCAATAATTCCCCATAACTGATGTATTTCTTCTGTGAACCCCTCTCAGTAATCGTCCTCTGCACCCCTAACAAATGTATTTGCTGAAGCGCGGTGACCATCAATAATCACAAGACTCCTCTCTAAGATCAAACTGCAGATATTAAAGTTCTAGCATGATCCCGGTGCTTTTATGTGCATTTTCTCGACTTATAAACACAAATATGATTTTCGATCTACAGTGTGAACCCTGTGTATATGGAGATCAATGTCTCTTTGCCCATTCACACTTTACATTGTTCCGGCATTTACAGTGCACTGACTTTCCGAAGCTGTGATGACTACATGCATGCTCCATTACATTTTGGTGTTGCCAGCTTATTCTGTTTTTGCACCAACATGTAAAAAGATTGCTTTTGCCAGCTGTGGTGAGTGAGTGATTAAGCGTTATACATGTGGTTCAGTGTTATTTTGGAAACACTGCTCGCAGCCTCGATGGTTAAAATAACCATTTTCCTCTATCAGCTCTCTGACCTGAAAATATTTTAAATTTAATATATTGATGCAAAGCTTGGAAATACAAATAATTTGTCCAGATCAACTAGATTAAGTGGATTTGTTATGAACTGAACAAAGCGCCAAAATGGGTGAACAACAAACTCAGAAAACCAGTTGAAATGTATTAGGAAGACATTCAACTCATAATCATTGACGCGGTTTGGTGTTATTCAATTAGACGGGATTTGGCCGTGTAAGCTGTTTGTAGCAGAACTCGAACCTGCAGCATTCTAACAACAGCAGATAGTATACCAGACATAGCCGTTTTATCAACTTGGACATGCAGTCATCACAGCAAAAAAGTAATAAATATCGTTGTTTTCGTGACATTCAAGCACCTGAATCCAAAGGCAGATAGCGCACATTGCCCTCGTACCCTGGTCCACTCCGGAAGCTGTATTCTGACTGTTTCCTATAAATCATGTCTGTTAATGTGTTCTTTTAACGTGAACCACGACGCTCACCGTGGGAAAGCAGTAGACATCACGCGCTAGGAAGTCGGGGAAATGTTTTCAATCTCGCAAGCATAATTTATTTATGTCGTAGTAGAAACACTGTCAATATAAATTAGAACAGGGAGATTAATTGGACTCTAGTTAGGACAGGAAACTTCGATTTGTTTTTTTTTTCACTTTTGTAACCAATGTCGGAATAACTGTCCAAACAGATGTAACCACCGTCTTCAATTCTTCCCTGAATTTAGCTTGTGTAGCTGCATGAACAAAAGTTTCTGTGCAGGAACTCAAATATATCAACACATCACCTGTTTGAGAGGCAAAGTATGACAGAGATGTATAAACGGGTCGGTATTGCACGGCTGAGTTACTGAACAGGCAGCAGCTGTCAACCACAACATTATAAAACTGCCGAATATACTGAACAGGAATGTAATGGATTTCCTTCGGTTTTCCACATCTGGGTCATTCTGTTTCTTCCTGTTGTGAGCCCTGTTAAAATGCGTCTAATTGTCAAACAGCTACATAAACTTCAAAGAGAAATTAAGATAAAGTATTCCAGGACTGAAAGTGCACTAGTCCTGCAATCACAATCATTCCTTTCACCGATCCCTCATTAGCAAAGCATACTGGGGCTACCTATTTAATCACAGCTCGGAGGCGGATCTGGTTATTTCTGTTCCTGAAATTGAAATTGAAAATTCGTGAGGAGGGGGCAGCATCTCCAAAGAAGGGGCCGAGAAAACTTTGAGAAAAGTGTCAGTTAAGGGTGGCAAGAGCGGAGAAGGTCGAGGAAGAAAGGTTACACCATCGGCACCTGCAAAGTGATGAAGCAGTTTTACCCCGACACTGGCATTTCGTCCAAAGCAATGAGCATCATGGAATCCTTTGTGGATGATATTTTCGAGCGCACCGTGCGTGAGACTTCCCGCCTGGCACATTTCAACAAGCGCATCACCATCATTTCCCGCGAGATCCAGACCGCCGTGCGCTTGCTGCTGCCCGGGGAACTGGGCCATTATGCCCCGTCAGAAGGGACAAAGGCAGTGGCCAAGTCCACCAGCTCCAAGTCAAACTCTGCAATTTCCTCAAAACAAAATGCAAAAATCAACGGCTCTTTAGCAGCCAAAACAGCCTCTCTGAAAGAGCTTGATTTGCCACATATCAATGCATTTTAACACAGCAATACAAATGAAGCATTCCTCAGATTCTTTCTCCTTCCCCAAAATTCGAGAATTAACATTCACATCCTCCTTCACTTTGTGTTCAAAGCTAACATTTTTCTCGCTTTTTGCTGTTCCTGAATTACACAATAGCTGTTTTCCGTGGTGAAAATCGAACGTTAGACTCGTCTCTCTCTCACTGTTGTTGTCTCTCCCCCACCCCGCCCCCAATCGCAACCCGCCCCCCAGCCCCACAGTCCCAATCTCTCTCTCCGTCGTTGTCCCTCCCCCACCCCCGCTGCCAATCGCAGCCCCCCACCCCTATGATCCCCGTCTCTCTCTCACTCTCTCTGTCGTAGTCCCTCCCCCAACCCGCCCCCAAACGCAACACCCCCACCCCGCACCCAATGCCCCCCCCCCCCCCACCATGTTCCTCGTCTCTCTCTCTGTCATTATCCCTCCCCCACCCCGCACCCGCCCCCCACCCCCAAGGCCCCCATCTCCCATCTCTCTCTCTCTCTTTCGCTGAATTTAATTTTTATTTGCGAAATGTTCACTAACTAATCCTCATATTATCAGCACCTTCTGGCAGTGTTCCAGTCCAGAGTAGGGTTATTACAGATCGGAATAGGGACAGTTTGAGATCTTGCTCCATATCTCGGCTCTGTCTGATCTCTCGCAGGAGATGCTTCAATGACGTAGGCTGTTCAAGTGTCATTTGTCATTTTTAGAAGGACTGATTTTTTTTTCCCTTTAGGGAATGTACCAATCTGGTAAATTTAAAAGGATAGCAGAATGAATTGTAGTTTTTGCTGGATATTAAAACAGCGCCTGCGATTTGAGATGGAAATAGCTGAATAATTCAAGATGAAGAGAACGGATTTAAAATCTCTGAATGTTGATGACATTCATTGTAATCCATTCATTTCTCTCGGCGAAATTTGTGTGTTTTCTTGAAAAGGATGAAGTTTCTGGTCTGATCCATGTGGCAGGTAAATTGCGCTCTCTTATTTCTCCCAGTTATCTGATTGGGGAGGAATATAGGAAAATAAGGTGTATTAAAGGGCTCCCAATCAGAGTTTTCTCCTGTTTATAAGAACAGTAATACAGAGTAATGTGTTATTCCCTGGAAATGTCAGGAAGTGGAAAGAGCGGCGTGAAAGTTCAGGCCAAGACCAAGTCTCACTCACGCCCAGTTCCTTTTGGGCCATATTCACAGATCCCAGTGTAAGAGGAACTATGGTGAGCGTGTGGGTGTTGGAGCCCCGGTCAATCTGGCTGCTGTGCTCGAATATACGACTGCTCAAAACTTAGGGTTGGCCGGTAACACGGTACCAAGATACCAAGAGCCGCATCATTCCCGGACACCTGCAGATGCCCCTCTCCAACCATCAAGAACTCAACAAGCTGCTGGGAGGTGTCACCATCGCTCAGGACGGGGACGCGGCCTAATATCCAAGCCGGGCTACTGCCCAGGAAAGCAGCGCTGTGACCTCCAAGAGCAAGTGAAATAGATAAACGTTCACCTGAAAAAGCCCAAAGGTTCCTTTCAGAGCCATCCACAGTCTTTGTGAAAGGGCCGGTTACTGTCTGAAATATTCACTCATTTCATGAAGCCAGCGCTGAGAGGAGTGGGATGGATGGGGAAACACTGTCCGATATTTGAGACCGTGACCATACCTACTGTATATACTGACAGCCCTTACCATCCTGATTCCTCATTATAACTGAGTGCTTTCAGCTGTCAGCTCTGTTTAAATTGATTTTTTTAAAGTGACACAACACCCTGAAATGTAAACACTGAATACAATAAGTAAAAGGCATGGTGCGATTCCCAAGAGATCAGAAACATTGTTCAATTTTCAAAATTATTAAATTGAAGTGACCAGTTTAACCATTATTAAATTCAGGAAATGTTGGGAACACCCACGGATCAGTCAACATCTGTGCCTTAGATTGTCAAGCAAATCGGCTTCAGACCCATTCATGGACTGAGCAAGTGTCAGTTCATAACACATTTCAGCCACTTAATTCCATTTGTCCGAATGTGTTTCCAAACACCTTTTGCTCACACGTATGGCCTTCTAAAAGTAGTGTTTGTAAACAACAGCTCTTTATAAATCAACAGCGCAAAGCATTAATCTAAGAAAACGTGTAATCTGGCGCCTGGCATGTACTGGAGATGCTGTTTCTGAATTCTAGGTCAGATATCAGAATCGTGTTCCATTAATTAAAGATGGGCCAGATTACCGGAATCAGAAACAGATGACAGGTTACAGATCCGTTATCCTCACCATGGATTGGTCAACATGTGACTCCAGACACAGACCTCTTAACTGTCCCCCTGAAATGGCCCAGGAAGACACTGGGTGTTATTAAAATCACTTAGTTGGAATGACCACTTAGGGGGTAGGAAATGCCAGTCTCAGCAGTGACAGATCACAATTCTTCCCTTTATCCATTTGATGGCTTTGAAAAGAGCCGCGTTACAATTCGTCCTGAAACCAGGGTTTAGACTCGCTACCCGAGGATGCGGCGAGCAAGCTGGATGTTTTTGAGAATGATGGTGACGGTGACTCCCTTGGCATCCAAGGGGTACAGGATGGTGGGAGCGGAGGTGGGGGCGGAGGTGGGGTGTTTGGGAAGAAATTAACAGGAATTTTTGTGTCGTGCTTGCGGACTCACAGAGGTGCTCTGAAAAGCATTCATCCTTCTGTGTTTGGCCTCCCCATTGTGGAGACGACATTTTGAGCAGAGAATGCAGTTGACCAAATTTAAGGAGGTGCAAAGAAGGGCTGCTGTTCCAGACAATAGGATTTAGGGCCTTGGGAGGTGAGGATGGAGGAGGTTGGGGTGCATGTGTAGACCATTCTGTGGTTGTATGGGAAGGCACCGATACATTCCATTCATCTCTGGCCACACTACGAGCTGGTCAGGTAGGATTTATGTAAAAGTGAGGGTCAGAAGCGGGTTACCTTTCAGCCTGGGTTTTCCTCCACTCCCCGTCCAGTATGTGTGTGCACTGTGTGCATGCACGCCTGGTTCACTCCCAATGTCAGGGTGATCACACACTGTCGCTCACAGACATATACTCTCACGTTGTCTCTCACATGCTGTCTCTCAGTCTGTTACTCTCTCACCCTGCCACCCTGCCACGCTGTTATTCTCTCAATCACTCTGTCACTCTCACTCTCTCATGCATGCACACAAGTGCACCAACTCATCATCGAGGAAGAAATGAGGTCAGGAAGGAAAATATGGACAGAGTTTCATTGAAACCAGAACCAGAGCCCTCTGTGAAGGAAGTAAAGCCAGATCCTGTACTGGAAATGAAAGTTGCCTGGGACCCTCTGGTAAAATCTCCATGCCCCGTACCTGTCAATCCAGACTCCGTTCTGACCGGGAATTTCAGTACATTCTCCAAGGCTTCTGGAACAATTAAGATTTTGCCCATAGGAAAACCAGAAGTACCTGGAAAAACTCAGCAGGTCAGGCAGCATCTGCGGGGAGGAACACAGTTAAAGTTTTGAGTCCGAATAACCCGTCAACAGAACCAAGAAAAATAGAAAAATAGAAGAGCGGTGAAATATAAGCTGGTCTGGGGTGGGGGGGGTGCGGGGTGTGGGGGCGCGACACAGGCAGAGCTGGATAGAGGGCCAGCAACAGGTGGAGATAACCAAAAGGTGCCACAGACAAAAGAACAAAGAGCTGTTGAAAGTCGTGATACCATCCAGGGAATGTGCTAACCAAGGGCAGAAAGCTTGTTCTGCTTTCCACCCCCAAACAGCACATTCCCCAGACAATACCACCCTCCGCAAAACTTTCCCATCCGCGACATCCCCCGGACACTCCCACCCAGCACCGGCCCCCCAACCAGCTCCAACCCCCCCAAACCAGCCCACACCTCACCCCTCCTCCACCTCTACTCAGCTCCGCTGAAGGGCCACTCGGACCCAAAACATCAACTTCAGATCTTCCATGTCACTGTGCTGCACACACAAACTCAATGACAGTGCAGCAAAGCAATGATAATTGCGATGCCGCAGAGGAGATGCTAATGACTGACTGAATAATTATCGTGCTCTGTAAAACAATCAATTATACATAAAGCCAGAAAATGCAATGGTAAACATATGTGTGTATGGGAGATACGGAGGTAATGATAGAGAGGTGGAGAGAAAGACAGAGGACTGTAGGATTGATTAAGTTATATCCGTATTGAAGAATTTGGCAATTGGAAACGTTCTTATCTGAATTTCTCCCGTGTGTTTTCAGAAAAAAATCTCATCGTAAAGGATCAAATTCATCTTTGAACTTGGCTTTTCCGATTTGAGAGCTTTTAAATTAACTCTAATAAAAACATAACATGCTCGAAAAACTCAGCAGGTCTGGCAGCGTCTGTGATGAGAGTAACCAAGTTAACATTTGAAGTCGGCACGACTTTCTCAAGCTGCCATTGGTAGGAATCTACAGCCCAGCTCTCAGCTTGAAAGTCAATCTGCTTTCAGTGCATTAGGGACCAGGTGGCGGAAGGCGGTAATTTCAGGACTGGTGCCAACACACAGAGTCTCAGGCTGGAGCCAGAGGACGAGGGATTTGATAAGTGGATAGATGTTTGCAGTCCAGTGGATTGGTGCTGCCCTGCACGTCAAAGGTGTCCGACACTCTCAGTGTGTGGATGGATGGCGGAACACAAAGGGCATTGTGTGTGGGGTGACAGGCAGCTCGGGTCTGGGAGATGTTCTACAGGCCCAGGGAATGGGTATGTGTACAGCAGGACAAGAGGCTGGTGTTTCTGGCAATCCCCCAGTGGGTGGTGGGTTTCCTCAATCAAAGTAGGGGTGGCACGCAAAGCTGTTTTTTCCAGCAGGCACAAGGTCTATTGTATGCCGGGCAGTCATTGGTGTTGGAGGCAGGCACAGTGCATTTACCGGGGTGTGCGGTAGGCCCAGCAGGTTGCGGGATATTCAGCAGAGCCACGGTTTTGGATGTGAGTCCAATAGGCCCAGAGGGTCATGTTTGTCTGCCAGTTCCACTGGTTCAGGGTGTTTCCAGCACATCCATGAGTAGAGGGGTGTCCGGCATGTTCAGACAGTGTGGAGTGTCCGGACTATGCAGGAGTCTCTGGTGAGAGCCTGGAAGGCACACAGGGCAGGTGGGTCTGGCATGTCTGTGTCAGGATCGGTGAGCTTCAGGGCACAGGAAGGGCGGCGAAAAAAGAGGGCCAGAAATAGATAGGCCTCACAACTGAATTCCATCGAGGATTTCGAAAAGCCTGAGATGTCCATCATTACTTGTGGGGCCGGGTGTGTGATAGCACCATTGAAAATAGGAGCAGGAGTAGGTCATTCTGTGCTCATAATATCTTCCACCTTAAAGATGATTGTGGTTGATCCTCTACCTCAATCCAATACTCATGTGCTCTCCCATACCCTTTGAGACATTTGGAGTCCATGCATCTATCTCCTTCTGAACTACATGCAGTGACTTGGCCTCCATAGCCTTCTGTGGCAGATAATTCAGTAGGTTCACCAACCTCTGAGTAAAGGCGTTTCTGTCTCTTCTCAGTTGTAAATGGCTTATGCAGGATCCTGGGACTGTGACCGCTTGTTCTAAATGTCCCAGCCAGAAAAAAATGACAACATACCTTTGTCGAGCATGCCAGGCTCTGCAGAATAATACATGATAAATGAGATTCTTCTCATTATTCTAAACTTCACTGAATACTGGCCTAATCGGCCCAACCTCCCCTCAAATGACAATCGTGCCATCCCATTAATCAGTGTAGTGAGCCGTCTCTGCACTCCATCTATGGGAAATATACCCTTTCTTTGAAAAGGAGATGAAGTCTGCACAGAATGCTCCAGGTGTGGTCTCACCAAGGCCGTGTGAAAGCCACCTCCTTTTCCAGCCTGGAAAGTGTATCTGGCCCTGAGGATTTAGCAAATTTCAGTCCCATTACTTTATCCAGCACTGTTTTTTTAACGGTACTAAATTCCTTCAATTCCTCTATCTCATTCGACTGTTGGTCCCCAGCGTTTCTTGGAAGTCATTGTATCTTCCTCCATGAGGACAGAACTAAATTAATTGTTTAGCTGCTCTGCAATTTCTTTGTTCACTATTAGAAATGATCCCTTTTTGGACTGTAAGGGATCCAACTTACTCTTCACTCTTTTTTAAAATATATTCGTAGAAGATTTTGTGGTTCGTTTTCTTCTTCCTTGCAGGTTTACTCTCATGCACTATTTCTCCCCACTTGATAAATACCTTTGGTGAATTCTAAACTGATCCCAATCCTCAGGCTTCCTATTTTTTTTCGCAACTTTATATCACTGTTCTCTGGATCTAATGCTCCCCTTAATTTATTGTGTTAACCATGGTTGGGCCGGTTTTCAGGTTGTTTTTTTTAAGCCAGATATGGATGTATAACGATGTATAACTGTTGGAATGCATATATTCGTTCATTAAATATTTTGCATTGCCTATCCTCCGTGATGCCCCCAATCGATCGAAGCCAATTCATGCCTCCTACCTTTGTTGTTTCCTTTGTTTAAATTTAGGATATGAGAATCAGATCGGATGACTTCACTATCCAACATGATGAGTAATTCTACCATGTCCTGGTTATTGCCTCCAAAAAGACACCGCATAACAAGATTCTTAACTGAGCCCTTCTCATTGCACAATGGCAAATCATGGGTTTAGTGTTCCATAGCTGGTTCCTGGAAACACTGGTGTAAAAAGAAAACACCTCATACAAACTCCAAGCATTCATCCTGCACAATATTATTTCAAATTGTTTCTGCCCCTCAAATATGAACATTAAATTCAACCATGAAAACCCTAGCATGCTTGATACATATATCTCCAATGTCATGCTTAATGTCATCCCCTACCTTGCCGCTTCTGCTTGCAGGCCTATAGATCACTGCGACAAAATTTTCGGCCACTTTTTGCTTCTTAGCTCTACACAGAATGATGCTGTGTCTAGATATTATAATCTAATATCCTTTCTCACTGTTGCACTGATTTCAACCTTAAATAACAATGAAATCCTACCAACCTTTCCCTCATGTTTGAAAAGTGGGACTTTTTCAAATTCCTTACTCATCCAAGTATGACACATTCATTGCACTACCCTCATCAATCATCCTGGTTACTTAGCCAAAAATAACAATTATTTTAGTAAGACACGGCTTTGCCATATATGAGCGCAGCAGATATTGATTGTTGCTTAAACGATTTCCTAAAAGGAAACGTGGCTGATGGGACATATACATTTCTTTGAGTTGTGGAAATGAAGACAGGGCATATTGATCACACTAGTAAGGAGTCCAGTAACAATGTTTGGAATTTAAAAAATAAACAAAATAGAAGCTTCATTAACGTGAATAAAATAAAATTTAACATGCAATCATATGAAATACGAACATGGAGCTGAAGTAGGCAATTCAGTCCCTGGATGCTGCTCCGCAGTTGTATAAGATCATTACTGATCTGATAGTAAACGGAAATCTGTTTTCCACCTACCGCTGACAGCATATCAGCTGTTGCTTACCAACAATCTATCCACCTCTTCCTTAAGAAATAGGCAAAGATTCTGCTCACACCACCTTTTGAGGAAGAGAGCTCCAAGGCTTATGAATATCTGAGTGGAAACAAATTTTCTCATCTCTGTTCAAATGAGCGAATCCTTGTTTATAAACCGTGACCCTCTAGTTCTAGGATATTCCACACCAGGAAACATCCTCCCACATTCACCCTTTCAAGTGCCTTCAGGGAACACAGTACGCCAATGACTCTTCTAAGCTTCAGTGGATGCAAGATTAGTCTCTCCAACCTTTCTTTATCAGACAACCCACCAATCCATGTATTTTTAATGATAATGCTTCTATGAACTGCTTCCAAAGTCTTTACATCCTTCCTTAATTAAGGTGACAAATACTGTACTCGGAACTCCGAATGTGACCCTGTACAACTGAAGCATATCCTCCCTATTCTTGCATTAAATTGCCCTTGCAATAAGTGATAACATTGCACTACCTTTCCTAATTACTTGCTAAACTTGCATACTAGATGTTTGTGTTTCATTTACTAGGACACCCAGCTGTCTCTAAACCTCAGAGCTCTGCAATCTCTCATCTTTGAGGTAATATGCTTCTCTTTTGACTTTTCCTTCCAAAATTGACATTTCTTTTTAATTTTTTCACGTTATTCTCCATTGGCCAGATACTTGCCCACACACCTAACCTACCTATAATACTTTTGAACCTCTTTATATCTTCTCAACATTTCTTTCCCTATCTATTTTTTTATCATCAGCAAATTTGGAAACCATGTCTTCAATCCCTTCATCCAAGTCAGTTATATACATTGCAAACAACTGACGTCCCAGCACGGACCCCTGTTGTACGGCACTCTCTACATATTACCAACCTGAAAAAGACCCATTTATGCCTAATCTCTGCTTCCTGTTAGCCAGCCCAATCTTCGACCCTTGCCAATATGTTACCCGATATACAAAGTGGTTTTTATTTAATGTAATAACCTTTGATGTGGCACTTTATGAAATACCTTCTGGAAACCTAAGTACATTGCAAATGTATTTTGGAAGCCTAAGTACATCCAAGCGCACAAGTTTACAGATACACAGTTAAACTCAGTCTTACAAAGTATTTCCCCAAAAACGCTCTCTATTTGGTCACAATTAAAAACCTTTCCGCACCTCGCCCTTATGGTTGTTTAACTATAAGATATACAGTGATTTTCGCCCTCAAGGCAAATTACTGTAGCTTCAAGAAAAGCATATCACATGAGCTTTAAATTTCTTCCACTCTAATATGAAAGTCCAACTTTCAGATTTAAACTGCTTTATTCATCCCAACAATTTCCTGGCTTGACCGTATGTCTGACTCAAAATGCATACTCTCTCCGCTAAAGCTCCAGCCATATCTGCAGATGCTACAGCTCAAAGCTGCTATGCAAAGCTCTCCACAGTAACTGTGAAATACTTTTTTATCCTTTGCTTCTCAGGTTCCATTGCTTTCTACCATCTTTGAATCTTAATCCTTCCAAGATTAAGATCTGTCCTGTTTCCATTTTGTCCTTGTTTTAGGGCCAGCAAAATATAATATCTGTTAACCAATGCAACTCCTTCAAAATGCAAGCATGTTACTTTTAAACTCCACTTCTTTTGATAGTCAAACAAACACTCAACTTATAATAAAATTCAAATATTTTAACTGAACTATTTATTTGTATTTGAAATCTAAAACTTTATCCTTTCCATGTTTCAAACACGCCAGAAAACTTGTCTCCAATGTATCTCTCCCCAAACTAATTAAATCATGCATGAAAAGGGAAAGACAGAATGAGAGAGAGACTTTTCCACAGAATAGCACAATATTTCCCATCAATATTATTTTCAAAAACATCAGTTTCTTAAACTTAAAATAATAATTCAGGCTATCCGTCATCAATCCTTTTCCCTCTAGGTGAAAACTTATGCTGCCTCACAGAATTCATTCTAATATTTTCCTCAAGACTAAACTCAAACTGAATGGCCTATAATTATTTGGCCCAACACTCGCACCATTTTATTAAATGGAAAACTGTTTGCATACCTCCAATAACATGATGTGATTTTTTGCAAAAATATACTTTATTCATAAATCTTCAAAAACATGTCGAAACATTTCAAATCACCATTACAAAAATACAAACAGGTTCAACTTTTACAACATGAAACACAAGGTGTATCAGAAAAATCAATGAATATTTCAATCATTGGCAGAAAATCATTTTAATCTGTACAGCCTGAGGTGCTCTTTAGTTTTCCCAGCCCCCTAGTGCACTGTGGCAGAAAGGTCTTAGGCAGCGACCATTCCCCATTGCGTCTTTGCGCCGGCTGCCCCAAGCTTAACTGTGTCCCTCATCACGTAGTCCTGGACCTTGGAAAGTGCCAATCTGCAACACTCGGTCGGGGACAACTCTTTGCGCTGGAAAACCAACAAGTTTCGGGCAGACCAAAGAGCGTCTTTCACCGAGTTCATGATCCTCCAGCTGCAGTTGATGTTTGTCTCGGTGTGTGTCCCTGGGAACAGCCCGTAGAGCACAGAGTCCTCTGTCACAGAACTGCTCGGGATGAACCTCGACAGCAACCACGGCATCTCTCTCCAGACCATCTTTGCAAGCACACAATCTACAAGGAGGTGAACAACCGTCTCTTCCCCACCACAGCCACCTCGAGGGCAACGTGCAGAGGGGGTGAGACTCCTGGCATGTAGGAAGGATCTTACAGGGAGGGCCTTTCTCACCACCAGCCAAGCTACATCATGGTGTTTGTTGGAAAGTTCTGGTGATGAGGCATTCTGCCAAATAGCTTTGTCAGTCTGCTCAGGGAACCATCCCACAGGATCCACCCTCTCCCTTTCCCTCAGGGCCTTTAAGACGTGACGTGCCGACCACTGCCTGACGGACTTGTGGTCGAAGGTGTTTCTCTGCATACGTTTTCCCATGAGGGACAGGTGGTACGGCACAGTTCAACTTCTTGAAGTGTTCTGCGGCAGCGTGGCCAGACCCATCCTTCGCAAGACCGGGGACAGGTAGAACCTCAGCATGTAGTGACACTTGGTGTTTGTGTACTGAGGGTCTACGCACCGCTTGATGCAGCTGCACACGAAAGTGGCCATCAGTATGTGGGCAATGTTGGGCACGTTTTTTCCCCCTTTATCTAGAGGCTTGTACATCGTATCCCTGCAGACACGATCCATTTTCGACCTCCAGATAAAGCGGAAGATGGCTCGGGTCATTGCCACCACACAGGAGTTTGGAATAGGCCAGACCTGCGCCACGTACAGCAACAGCGAGAGTGCCTCACATCTGATGACCAGGTTCTTACCCGCAATGGAGAGGGAGCATCGCTCCCACAAACCCAGTTTCCTTTTCACCATAGACACTCGCTCTTTCCAGTTTCTAACACGTGCCCTGGTCCCCCCGAACCATATCCCCAGCACCTTCAGGCCATCAGCCCTGACAGTAAAGGGGACAAAGGATCAGTCAGCCCAGTTCCCAAAGAACATGGCCTCGCTCTTCCCATGATTTACCTTGGCTCCCGAGGCCAGTTCGAAACGGTCACAGATGTGGATAAGTCTGTGCACCGACAGCGGATCCGAGCAGAAGACGGCGACATCGTCCATCTACAGGGAGACTTTGATCTGAGTGCCTCCACTACCTGGGATCGTCACTCCTCTTATGCCCGGATCCTTCCTGATGGACTCAGCAAAGGGTTCTATGCAACACACAAGAAGAACAGGCGAGAGAGGGCAGCCCTGCCTGACTCCAGATTTAATAGGAAAGCTATCTGATTCCACCCATTGATTGAGATTGCACTACTGATGTTAGTGTAGAGCAGTTGGATCCAATTGCGAATTCCCTCCCCAAACCCCATTTTGGAGAGCACATCCACCATGTAGGTGTGCGATATTCTGTCAAAGGCCTTCTCCTGATCCAGGCTGATGAGGCAGGTGTCCACACCCCTGTCCTGTACATAGGCAATTGTATCCCTGAGCAGTGCGAGACTGTCCGAGATCTTCCTGCCCGGCACAATGCAGGTCTGGTCAGGGTGGCTCACCAATTCCAGAGCGGATTTGATCCAATTGGCGATGACCTTGGACAGAATTTTATAGTCCACATTCAACAGTGAAATGGGTCGCCAATTTCTACTTTCTTCCCTTTCCCCCTTGTGCTTGTAGATGAGGGTGATAATGCTTTTCCTCATGGATTCTGACATACTGCCGGCCAGGAGCATCCTCTTGTACACTTATAGCACGTCTGGGCCGATCCAGTCCCACAGAGCCGAATACAACTCCGCCGGCAAGCCGTTGCTTCCGGGAGTTTTACTCTTCTCGAAGGACTCGAGGCTCAGTCAGTTCATCAGGAGTTATTGCTTTGTCCAGACTCTCCCATGTACTGTCGTCTAAGACCTCCATGATAGAGGACAGGAAGGACTGGGAGGCCGTGCTGTCTGTGGGCTTCACGTCATATAATCCGGCATAGAAGGATTTGCTGATCCTCAAAATGTCGGACTGCGATGACTTTATGGAGCCATCTTCTTCCTTCAGGCTGCTGATCACAGAGCTCTCTCTTTGTACCTTTTGGAAGAAGAAACGTGAGCATGTCTCGTCCTGCTCCACGGAGCGAACTCTGGAACGGAAGATGATCTTGGAGGCCTCCGAGGCAAAGAGCGAGGTTTGCTGGCTCTTCACCACTTGGAGTTCCTCGTTGATATCGACCCCCATCGACCGCAGCCAGAGCAGGTTCTGCATGTTTTTCTGGAGTCGGGACATTTCCCTCTATTCATTTCTAGCTTTCTGGGTGCCTTTGAGGATGAAGAACCTCTTGATGTTTCCCTTGATCGCTTCCCACCAGTGTGTCAGTGACTCAAAGTGTGGTTTCATGGTTCTCCAACCTTTGTAATCCCTCTTGAGCTCCTCAATGATCTCTGAGGTCAGCAGTTGCACGTTTAGCTTCCATGGCCCCCTGCCAACCCTCTGGTCCTTCTCTAAGTGACAGTCAACCAGTAGGAGGCAGTGGTCAGTGAAGAACACCGGCTTGACGTCGGCGGATCTGACTGTGAATGCACGGGAAACAAACAGGAAGTCTATCCTGGAACAGACAGACCCGTCAGGCCACGACCAGGTGTATCTATGCTGCGCTCCATCTGCAGGGTTGCTGAAGACGTCGTGCAGCTTGGCAGCCTTAACTGTTTCCATCAGGGATCTGGAGGTATCGTCCAATCTGCTGTCGGCCCTGCCGGATCGTCCAGGCACATCGATAATGCAGTTGAAGTCACCGCCTAGAATGACCGGCCTGGAGGTTGCCAGCAGCAGTGGGAGCTGCTGAAAAACCTCCAGCCGCTTAGCCCCTTGTGACGGGGCATAGACGTTAATTAACAGGAGTGGAGCATTCTCATACATTACGTCTACTACAAGGAGGCACCCGCCCACCACCTCCTTAACCTGGGAGACGCTGAAGCTGCCTCCCAGCAGCAGAATCCCCAGGCCGGAGGAACGAGAGTTGTTTCCTCCCGACCAGATCGATGTCCCATGGGACCACCATCGTGACCATTGCCTGTAGGAGCTGAGGTGCGGTATCACACACTCCTGCAGAAACAACAGGTCAGCTTTGACCTTGGCAAAGTAGTCCAAGGTCGCAACACATTGCGTAGTAGATTTAATGCTACGCACATTTATGGATACAATCTTTACACCCATTTTAAAGCAGTTAGTCGCTTAAAAAACCTGTTGTCTCTGAGAGTTCCATCATGACGTTGGTGTGCTCAAATTGCTTCACTTGGGATGGGCTAAGGAAAGCGTCCTGAATCTCCCCATTGGAGATGTTCTGCTCGGGTGGCATCTGGGGGTCGGTGCAGAGAGCAGGGTTTGAAATGTTCTCTGTTGGAGAAGCTTCTCCAATCCTCTCCCCCTCTGGGGCGTTGCTGTTCCAGGCTTCCTGGAGCTGGGATGGGCTGAGCGCCTCACTGTTCCCAGATTCCTGGGGCTGTGGTACACTGGCCTCTTTGGGTTGTGGGCCAAGTTGAGGTGCGCTGGTCTCCTCATTTTCTCCAACGTTCTGGAGCTTGGGTGTCTCGTCCTCCAACTCCCTAGTGTTTTGCCGCTTCTTCTGTTGGTGCCGCCCTGGCACTTGTTCGTCCGAACAGCTGCTGCTCTTGTTATCCGTGTCGGATAGGAGATGCCTCTTGGCTCTTGTCTGGGAAGTGGCTTGGTTTCTTTTTAGCCCCTTCTTCCTTTTGGCTCTCTTCACCAGCGGCCACTCCCCCTGCTGCTTTCCCACTGCTGCCTCCTCCTCCTCCATTGATTCGCTCTCCTGAGGAGTGGGAGGTTCAGGAGGCAGTGCTGTTGATTGGCTGTCTGTTGCCCCAATCTTTTCCTCCACCTTATCTCTCTCTGTGTCCTCCTTTGTCCCGTTGTTCTCCCTGGGGGCCTTGGTGGTTGGAGTGACACGAGGCATTTCATCTGCTTCCCCCTCGTTGGCTTTAGCTGCCTGTGCATAAGTACGGCAACGTTTGGGGCAGGTCTTGTAGAGGTGACTTGCCTCGCCACACAGGTTGCAGCACTTAGCCTGTTTACAATATTTTGTCTGGTGCCCTTCCTTTTTGCAGTTCTTGCAGAGGACAGCACTGCAGTTGGCCTCCACATGACCAGACTTGCCGCATGAGCAACAAAGTTTGGGTTGTCCAGCATAGACCAGGTAACCATGGCTTCCCCCGATAGCGAATCTGGAAGGGGGGTGGAAAATGGCTCCCTTACCGTCGGACTTGAGCGTTACCTTAACCTGGCATTTACATGTCCAAATTATCTTTAACCTCAGTGCAGCTCCCAACCTTATCGAAGTACCTGGTAAGGAAGTTGAGCACGTCAGCGACAGGGACATAGGAGTTGTACAGATGCACAGCACAACCCATTCACGTTGCAACGGTAGAACAAAGAGCAGCTCCGCCGTCAGGATCTTCATTTCTGGCAGGTCTTTCCTTTCCTCAAAGGCCTTCAGGAATTTGGCACAAGCTGCCACGTGCTTGAAGGTCACATCAAAGAAACCAGAGCTGGGGAAATCCTGTAGGCAGTAGATCTCCGCAGCCTCGAAACCACAGAGCTTGAACAGGTTCCTCTTGTTGAAGAAGGTTCTATCCATTCCTGTTCCTTGCTCGCTGCCTCAGTTAAAACTTATTAGCTACAGTCCTGCCACTGGACAAAATTAATGCAGGCTCCCTGGACAAGCGGTGGTCTAGCAAATACAAACTATTCACACTTGTGGTGAGAAAAATGAATTGATTTCAGGGCATTGCACATTCTCGCCTGGGATTGTGTTTATCATATCTAACTTATTTTCTAAAATTACATCAGTAGATTGAAACATTATTTATCATACAGAATGTTGAAACCAGAAGGAAAGGCTTATGGGATGGGAATATGCTAATCCTCCCTATGATACCTTGTGAAGTGAAATGATGCCCTGTCTGCTGGGAGAATGTGTCCAAGCTCCCCAGGGGGTAGTTTAAACGGTTGTGTTAACACACTCTAACATAACTAATAGTAACATTACTTTGAACGTTGTTTATAAATAATAATTTTAAAAAGCTCTGGGCACAGTATTGTGTCCTTGTGCATTGTACCCAGTTCAGACTCAGTGAGCGGCAGTGGGAGCAGGGAGAAGAGAGTTTTCTGCTTCATGTTGATACATTGTTGGGAGCTGGACAGAGCAGTTCTGATGAATCATGCACCCTCCAGCTGCTTATGCTGATGAATATTTCCAGCTTTGTTTTTTTTACTTTAAAATTTCAAGATCCATCTTCTGCAATTATTATTTTTGCAGATCTGTATTTCAATTGATCCCAGCGATGTTTTCAACTTGTGATTAGTAGTTTTTCAGTTTTGTGTATCCATGCACAAAGTGTGAGACAGAATTTTTTGCCAATCCCTACTTGCCCTTGAGAAGGTGGTAGTGAGCTGCCTTCTTGAACGGCTGTAGTCCTTGTGATGTAGGTACACCCACAGTGTTGTAATTATGATACAAACTTTTAGAGCCAATAATTAAACTTGGCTCAAATATATTAAGTGGAGAAATGAAAGCAAAATGTTACTTAAAAGGTACTGAAACATGATATTTATTCATGTGCTGATATAATACACTGCTATTTAATTGATTTCTTAACCTGTGTGAGCTGCTCCACCTGTATTTTCTAAGCCATCTTTTGAAGACTCCAACCGAGCAAAGAAAGCAATCAAATTTAAATCAGCAACTTCGAACTTTATATTCACCGCCTTTCAGAGTTAGGTGATTTTCTTGTGCTAAGCAGACTTCATACAATCCAAAGGAAGATATTTTATTAAATGGAAGTGACTTCCATCCCATCTTCACTGGATATTCTTAATTATTGCACACGTGTCCTCTGAAGGCTGCAGCACATTTGTAACATTTAACTGTTAAACTGGCCTCTGAGTTGAAGATCGCTGCTCTAAATGGAGAAATCCAACTAAGATGATAGTAGTAACTGTTTGTAAATATCAGGCTTCAGGTCAGTAGTTGGATTTTTTTTAAGATTTTGTATGAGTAACACATTGTGACATTTGTTGTTTGATGTTTGACGTATAACTTAAAGACACTGGCTCCAATACTGTATGCACATTTGTAAAGTTAACTGCTGGTCTGTTTTAAAATCATTGGTGCAATAACCACCTCGTGTTCGATTTCTTATTGTGAATGCAAAGTTTGGGTTGTTTTCAGGAACAGCTGTCTTTCTAAATCCTTCTGAGTAGCCCCAGAAGCCCAGGCTCATGCTCTGAGGACACATGTTCAAATCCCACCACGGCAGCTGATGGAATTTAAATTAAATTAATAAATCTGCAACCACTAGCAATGAGACTATCATCAGTTTTCGTAAAAACACATCTGATTACTCATGTCGTTTAGAGAAGGAAAATTGCCATCCTCACCTGGTCTGGCCTACATGTGACTGATAAATAACAATAAATGAGGTAAGTAAAATAAATTGAATAAGAATATGAAAAATATGCGCTAAGTAACTGATTTCCTGGTGGTAATTTAACCTGGAATCACCATGGGTGATATCAATAATTAACACATTCCCATGACATCTCAGTTTACCAAAGTCTGTCCCAATCCATGTGAATGATAAATGGGTTCTCACAATAGTGGGAGGTTAATTCATTAGTGAATCATCATCTACTGTACCCAATAATCCATGCTGCCATTTATCCATTGATGCATTTTTGACATCCAGAAGTTTCAGAAATATTACCAAACAGAAACAGATTGTCACCTCCAACAGGTCTATGTTTAGATTCCCCAACAGAATTAGTCCTAATCTCACAGACCAGCTAATCTGCCAAGCTCGTTCTCCCCGTGTCTTCCCATCACCTTTTTTACATGTTCTTCTATGTTACCCTGGTCTCTGCTTCAATCATTGATTCTGCTAATACATTTCATAGTCTCCATGGAGAAAACAACTCATCCAGCTCAGGAATAGAGCTCAAATGTTCAAATATTTCTCCCGAGCTGTACTTCCACACATGAGGCAGAATGCCACTGACTGAGCTGTATCCTTTCTGTCCCCTCAGCTCCAATCCTACCGTGTGGAGCTGAACAACAACAATTTTCACTGATTGACTTTTAATCCAATAAAACACCGCAAAACAATTCACAGGAAGCATTCCCAAAGTTTGATCGTGACCCACCCAGAAGGAGATATTAGGATGGGTAGCCAGGAACATGGTAAAAGGGGTAAGTTTTAAGGAGCATCTTAAAGGAGTGGAGAGAGAGTGGAAAGATGTGGAGAGTTTGAGTGAGTGAATTCTATTACTTGGAGCCTCGGCAGCTGAAAGTGAGTGAAGGATGAAAGTGAGATGAATTTTATGCCGAGAGCTTAATATGAATTGACTCTAACTTTCTGAAATGGTCTGATCCATTTTTCAGAACTGAGTCAAATTGCGGACTCACAGGAAAGCACAACACAAGAGGAGATGGTTTGACTCACTGTTCCTACAAGGAGAGTGCAACCAGTCCCAATTCCCCACCCTTTCCCCACACAGAAGGCGGTTTGACCCACTGTGCCTGCAAGAGCTGTGCAACCAGTCCCACAACCACACCCTTTCCCCACACAGGAGGAGATGGTTTGACCCACTGTGTCTGCAAAAGCTGTGAAACGAGGCCAACATCCACACCCTTTCCCCACACAGGAGGAGAATGTTTGACCCACTGTGTTTGCAAGAGCTGTGCAACCAGTCCCACATCTGCAAACTTTCCCCTCACAACAGGAGATGGTTTGACGCATTGTGTCTGCAAGAGCTGTGAAACCAGTCCCATATCCACACCCTTTCCCCACACAGGAGGAGATGGTTTGACCCACTGTGTCTGCAAGAGCTGTGTAACCAGTCCCACATCCACACCCTTTCCCCACATTGCTGCAGATTTTCCTCATTCTCGTCTTCCCTTTTCAAGGCTGCAATTCATTCTGTTTGCACCATCCTATTAGGCAGTGATTTCCAATAAATCACTTTCCATTTTAAATAAAACACCTTATTGCCTCTGGTACTTCCGATACTCATCTTAAATCGGTGCGATCTGGTTATCGACCCTTCATCCAATTGAAGCAGTTTCTCTTTAATTTCTCTATCTGAACCTTTCATGATTTTAATCAGTTCGATCACAATTCCTGGTTTTCCTTCTCAGCTTTCAGAAGAACAACCTCAGATTCTTCTGTCCATGAACTAAACTGTACTTCCTCATTTCTGAATTTGAACGTGGGTTTGTATCGTCACGACCACGTTTTCTCCATGTCCCATTTGGGGGTAAAAAAGCAAGATATTTTTTAGCTGAAGAGTTAATGGATAACAGCAGCATTGGCAAATTTTAGGGAATATTTTCTGGCAGCGAACGGACACACAAAAAGCTTGGAAGTGTGCAGCAGTCAATATCCAAGGGTGTAAAAAGAGAACATATTTGACTACCGACCTCTCATACAAATGTTACATGTAGTAAATAATTACACCACGGAAACATGTACCAAAGTGAGTTGCATGATACCTAAAGCTGGTATTAACAAGCTGAAGTTTCAGATTGTTGCCCCAATAATTGCAGTTGTCCTCATTCCGTTTCTGTTACTTTTGGACAGTGATAAGATGCAAGGCACAAGGAATAAACTGACTGAAGGGATGGTGCTGCAAGGCTAAATTGGGGAATAAAAGGATAGGTTTTTCTGCTTGATGTTCAAACCGGCAGAAATATCACTCCTGATCAAAGAATCACAGCCACTATTTCAAAGCAGCACGCCAAACCAAGAAGTGCAACTTCCTATAATTTTATATTTCCCAACAGTATAATTGTTTTTTCACGCTCATTCTGCCATGTTGTAAACCAATCCAGCTAAATATATTTTCTTACCTTGTATCCCGTTCGTTTGAAGTCAAGACATAGAGCAAATTCAGTGTGTTTTCTTGTCATTTCTCGAATGAGATTTTGGAACCAGACTAGTTGAAGGACACTTTTATCGGTGCCAATCCTTCACTGTCTTTCACTGTTTAAAACACGTACTGTTATCATCAGCCTGTTATGTACCTTACATAAGAAGATAGGAACTACGAGCAGGAGTAGGCAATTCAGCCCCTCCAGCCTGCCCCGCCATTCAATACAACCATGCCTCATCTCATTTCGGCCTCAATCTCTCCTGGTTCCATTCTTCTCTATCTAAGCATAGCTAGAGAATCACTTGGAATGTCTTCCCTTCCCATTCCCACAGTCACCTCTGTAATCCCCCAGAGGATCCAGCCTTGGCCTCCTCTTATTTCTCATCAACATGTTCCCCACAACGACATCATCTGAAGACACAATGTCACTTATCAAGTGTACACTGACAGTGCCCAGCTCTACCTCACCACCACCTCTCTCCACTTCTCCATTTTTGTTAAATTATCAGACTGTCTGATATCCAATGGTGAATTTCAGAAACTTCCTCCAATTAAGTATTGGGAAGACTGAACCCATTCCTTTCATTTCCGAGCTACCAGCTCCATTCCTCTTCCTCACAACTGTCTGAATCTAAACCGGACTTTTTGCACACTTGATGTCAGATTTGACCCCGAGATGCGAATCCAATGTGTGTGTGTGTGTGTGTGTGTGTGTGTGTCCCGCTTATTTTCCAGTCACATTGATGATTTAAATATTTCCCCACGGACAGAACAGACAAACAATTCTCCTTCCACAATCAGAGGCTGATCAGATATGAATTCTGTGATTCTATAAGATGTTGCAAGATTTTTGGTTTGAGTTTCCCATCTGAAAATCCTTTCCCTCTAATCCCCTATAAACAGAGTTGACAAAAGCCATCGCTGCCAATACAGGATAGAAACTCAGAACAGACTATTCTAGTTTCTATGGAATATTATTTCTCCTTTCATTCCCCCAAAGTTATAAACCGCTGACCCACACACTCCTCTCCCTCTCTGCTCATTGTTCTAGATTCAGTGCCCAGTCAGCCACTAATTCTTTTCCCCTCTCCAAATTCTCTCTCTTCCTGTCCTTAAATTGGTGGATCAGGCTGTGGGTCAATCCTCCTCCTTCACTCTAATTCTACCAAATAATTCAACTCAAAACAACTAATCATCTTTAATTACTTGATTCGTCATTTGGACTTTTGGAAAGAATCACCTTTTTCCCAACTGTGGAGAACAGAAAGTCCAGTGATTAATTCAAAGCCTCTTTCTCCCCAGGTCTGTTCCAACAAGCTGTGTCTATCTGAATTACATTGATACAGACTCACTCACTCAGCTTGTGTCATAGTTCAGTGAGACCTGATCACTTACTGTGTCTATCCAAGTTACATTGATACAGACTCAATAAGTGATCAGGTCTAACTGAACTATGACACAAGATGTGTCTATCTGAGTCACATTCATTCAGACGCAATAAGTGATCAGGTCTAACTGAAATACAACAACAAATGCAACAACTTATATTTATATGAAGCTTCTAATGTAATACATTGTCTCAAGAATTTCGCAGGGGCATAAGGACATATTAGGTCTGACGACCAAATGCTTGGACAAAGAGGTCGGTTATAAGGAGTGTCTGAAAGGGGGAAAGTGAAGTAGAAAGGTGGAGAGATTTAGGGAGGAAATTCCAGAGCTGAGGGCCCAAGCAGCTGAAGGTCCAGCCACCAATGGTCAAGTGATTAAAAACTAGGATGAAGGTAATGGTGCTCCATGTATGTGAGCACCATAGCCCAGGCTCATGGCCCAATTCTGAACTTTGGGACATAGTTTGACCGTCCCAGGTCTCAGAGGAAAACAATTCCCCAAATAAACATCTTGTTGGATTTTTGTTTATTGATACCATAATAAGTTTGGACCAATTGAGTCCTCCTGTGTACTGGATGGCGATTGACTTTAACAGAGTTAAAATCCTCTGGATTTTAGTGTCAGAACAAGAACATGTTTTAGCAAAAACAAAAATATATACTGAAATACTGAATAGAACAAACCTGGGGAAATACACAGCAGGTCAATCACCATTAGAAAGTGACAAATGAATGGTCACTGTTTCAGGTGGGACTCCTTCAGAATGAACACTTCCCACCACCAGCACCTAACCCCCTCCCCCGTTCCCCCATCCCCCTCCCTGTAAACTGAACATTCTTCCACCCACTTATCCACCCATTGCACATCCACCCAATGGCTCCCAGCCTGGATTGACATTCAGCATGAACCCAGTGAGAGGGTGAGCTGGCCCATGGGATGTCAGAATGGACAAGAGCTGAAAATAGTTCCAATCAATGTGTTTTAAGTTTCCTTGTTAAAAACAGGAAACTTAATATTTCGTTAAACCCCCATGTGCACACTCTTGGTGAATTACAATTTCTCGCCCAGTCCTTTCCTCTGGCATCAACATGGTGCATCCTGTGTGGGTTCAGCAAACGTAGAGACAGGCTGCTCGAGAGATGGGGGCAGACTGTCGGGAGATGGGGGCAGAGTGTCGGGAAATGGGGCAGAGTGTCAGAAGATTGGGGCAGTGTGTCGGGAGATGGGGGCAGAGTGTCGGGAGATGGGGCAGCGTGTCGGGAGATGGGGCAGAGTGTCGGGTGATGGGGCAGTGTGTCGGGAGATGGGGGCAGAGTGTCGGGAGATGGGGGCAGAGTGTTGGGAGATGGGGGCAGAGTGTCGGGAGATGGGGGCAGAGTGTCGGGAGATGGGGCAGAGTGTCGGGAGATGGGGGCACAGTGTCGGGGGATGGGGTCAGAGTGTCGGGAGATGGGGCAGAGTGTCGGGAGATGAGGCAGAGTGTCGGGAGATGTGGGCAGAGTGTCGGGAGATGGGGCAGAGTGTCGGGAGATGTGGGCAGAGTGTCGGGAGATGGGGCAGTGTGTCGGGAGATGGGGCAGAGTGTCGGGAGATGGGGCAGAGTGTCGGGAGATGGGGCAGTGTGTCGGGAAATGGGGTCAGAGTGTTGGGTGACGGGGCAGAGTGTCGGGAGATGGGGGCAGAGTGTCGGGAGATGGGGGCAGAGTGTCGGGAGATGGGGGCAGAGTGTCCGGAGATGGGGGCAGAGTGTCGGGACATGGGGCAGTGTGTCGGGAGATGGGGGCAGAGTGTCGGGAGACGGGGGCAGAGTGTCGGGAGATGGGGGCAGAGTATCGGGAGATGGGGGCAGAGTGTCGGGAGATGGGGTCAGAGTGTCGGGAGATGGGGCAGAGTGTCGGGAGATGGGACATATACTGTACATGTTTCTCATCCTCATAATTCACAACACTATTCCTGATGTCCATGAGCTGCCTCACTTTCTTTCCCATTCACTCCATTTGCTGATCTATCAGTAATGGACTTGCTGCCATCTCGAACAGAACTGTTTTCACCACTAAGGCTCTGCTGGCATTTAATAGTCTTCATGACATCATCGCACTGGGACTGGATGACATCATCGTACTGGGGCTGGATGACATCATCGCACTGGGACTGGATGACATCATAAGAGTCCATTGTTTCTTAATGACCCACATCAATTATAAGAGGAAATATTAATAAACCTGAGCACATTATCTAGGCTGACACTCCAGGCTGGCATTGAGGGACTGCTGCACTGTCAGATACAGCATCCTTCATATGGAACTTGTGGAGGGTCTGGTCACAATCTTCCAATCCTCCTTATATAGTAGTGGTGTCAAAGGACTAACAGATTGTAACTGTTACACCCCTGTTCAAAAACACAGCAATTCCAGGACAATCAGCTTCATATCATTAGTGGGGAAAGGTTGGAGACTATAATCCGGGAGAAAATCAATTGGCACTTGGAAAAGTATTGGTTATTTCCAGCATTTCCTGTTTTTAATACCGATACTTCTCTGGATCCAAGGCTCTCTGGGAAGTGTGGGGAGTTGGGACTTATCCATGAGAGTAATCAAAGGTCTGAGAGCTGAAAGAATCGAGAGAGAGAAAGGAGAAAAGATCCAAAAATGGAACAGTTGTGAACAAGACATCAATCAGTCTCCTCTTATCCTGGAGAAATCAAGGATTCGACATTCTTAGAGATTAAAAGAAAACTGATTTATTTAAAAGACATCAAGATATTAAACTTCAACCCAGTTACAGGGATTATTAACATCAATAGAAAAAACACAGCTATCAGAATGAATATGGTTCAGTTCTGGATGTGATTAACAGCAGCATTAACAGCAGAATCCAACCGCTGCAGACACTTGTGAACTCGCTGGTGTTAGAACAGGTTGGATAAATGAGTGAATCCCTATCCACACTCGGAGCAGGTAGATGGTCTCTCTCCAATGTGAATTCACTGGTGTACACTGAGGTGGAATGAAGGCTGAATCCCTTTTCCACAGGAAGTACAGCAGAACAGCCTCTCCTTGTGTGAATTCGCTGGTGTTTCAGCAGGCTGGATAACTGAGTGAATCCCTTCCGACACTCGGAGCAGGTGAACGGCCACTCCCCAGTGTGAACTCGTTGGTGTGTCAGAAGGTTTGATGAATGAGTGAATTTCTTCCCACACTCGGAGTAGGTGAGTGGCCTCTCTCCAGTGTGAACTCGCTGGTGTGTCAGTAGGTTAGATGACTGAATGAATTTCTTCCCACCCTCGGAGCAGGAGAATGGTGTCTCTTCATTGTGAACTCGTTGGTGTGTCAGCAGGGTGGATGGCTGAGTGAATCCCTTCCCACAATTAGAGCAGGTGAATGGCCTTTCCCCAGTATGAACTTGCTGATGTGTCAGCAGGGTGGGTAACTGAGTGAATCCCTTCCCACACTCAGAGCAGGAGAATGGTCTCTCTCCAGTGTGAATTCGCTGGTGCATCAGCAGGCTGGATGACTGAGTGAATCCCTTCCCACACTCAGAGCAGGTGAATGGTCCCGCTCCAGTGTGAACTTGCTGGTGTGTCAGCAGGTGGGATAACTGCTTGAATCCTTTCCCACACTCGGAGCAGGTGAATGGTCTCTCTCCAGTGTGAACTCGCTGGTGTGTCAGCAGGCTGGATAACTCAGTGAATCCATTCCCACACTCGGAGCAGGTGAATGGCCTTTCCCCAGTGTGACTGCGTGGATGGATTTCCAGTTTGGATGGACAATTGAATCCTTGCCCACACTCCTCACATTTCCCCGGTTTCTCCATGGTGCTGGTGTCCCGGTGTCTCTCCAAGTGGTGATCAGTTGAAGCCTCGTCCACACAAAGAATAGGTGTACAGTTTCTCCCTGCTGTGTATGGTGTGATGTTATTTAAGGCTGTGTAACTGGTTAAAGCTCTTTCCACAGTCAGTTCACTGGAACACTCTCACTCGGGTGTGTGTGCGTCACGATGATTTTCCAGTCACACTGATGTCTGAAACATTTTTCCACAGACAGAACAGAACAACGTTCCTCCCTCCACATTCAAAGGTGATGATATTCAGGACCTGATGAATCGAATGACGCTGTCAGATCTTGATGTGATGTTTGGTTTGAGTTTCCTGCCTGAGAATCCTCCCCTTGTAATTCTCTGTAAAAGGAGTTTACAAGAGTCATCACTGTAAGAACAGGATAGAAATTCAGAACAGACAATTCTAGTTTCTACGGAACATTTTTTTCCTCTCTTGTTCCCCAAAAGCTGCAAATCACCGTCCCACACACTCTTCCTCCTCCCTGTGCTGAAATCCAAGCTGAGTTTTGGACAATTCCTTCTATATCTTTTTAACAAATTTCTACAACTGGAGGTGACAATATGTCTGATCATTCACTTCAGAGATTACTCGTGACAAAACATTAATCTGAAACCCCCTGTCCGACCATACAGAATAGCAGATGTTAACCTTGTGTCCAAAACTTACTGTGTGGAGATTTAATGAGTGATCGTGTAGGCGGTTTCTCCAAACCTCCCAAGGGTTCCTTCCTTCTCTCCCTCTCTAACTGAGTTAAACCTGGGATCAGTGTCATGGCCCATTCTGGTTCCTGCTTCTCTTCCTGATGACTAATTAACTCCAATTAAACACTGACAAGACTGAAGACACAGTCTTTGGTCCCTGCTCCAATCTCCATTTCCCAGATACCAACTCCATCCCTCAACCTGGGAACAGTCTGATTATAAACCAGTCTGTTCACAACCTCGGTGTCACATTTGATCGCGAATTGTGCTGCTGACCAGGGCTCCACCACACTTTTCGCCTAGACATAATAATCCTTCAGTTAGATCTGAACTCAGTACAGTCTCAGCAGATGGGGTGAGCTCGTGACTTTTCCCCCTATACGTGGAACATTTAAACCGTGTCATGCTATTATCATTTCTCTGATTGTGGATCAAATCCTTTGAACTTATAAAGTTGGATGTTAACTTGTGGGAACACTGAATAAAGCCCTTTGCACACGTGAAGTATCTGAATGGTCTTAGACCAGCAAGACTGTGTTGCTGTGTCAGTAAATGAGATGATAGTTTCCAATTCCAGATGGTGAACAATCTGTTTACAGTGAGAATTTACCTACACATTTTCAGCTCAGACATGATCTCGAAATCTGCTGGTAATGGGTTCCACATTCTTAGCACTACATAAGAAAAAGGAGCAGGAGTAGGCCATTCGGCCCCTCAATCCTGCTCCGCCATTTAATAAGATCATGGCTGATCTGATAGTCATCTGAAATCTGTACCCCAACTATCTTCAATAACCTGTCTCACCCTTGCTTGCCAACAATATATCCACCTCAGCCTTAAAAATATTTAATGACTCTGCTTCCACAGCCTTTTCAGGAAGAGAGTTCATAAGTTTCACGATCCACTGAGAGAAAAAAAAATCGCCTAATCTCCGTTTTAAGTGAGTGAACCCTTATTTTTAAACAACGATCCCGAGTTCTAGATTCTCCCACAAGAGGTAACATCCTCTGCAAACCCGCCCTGTCAAGGTCTCAGGGTCTTATATGTTTCCCTAATCAGGAAAAGAAAGGAAAAGCATTGCAGATGCTGGATATCTGAAATAAAAACAGAAAATGTTGGAATTTTCAACAGATCTGGTAGCGTCTGTGGAGAGAGAGACATTGTTTTCATTTCAGGTCTGTTGCCTTTAATTAGAACTGCACTGCATCTGAAATGTTAATTAAGCCTCTCAATCCAAAGATGTTGCCAAATGAGGTCGGGGAGCTCAAGAGGGAAATGAAAATCCCCTTTGAGGAATGGAATCCAATGAGAATGAAGGGTGAACTGGAGAAAGTCAAGGCCTTCTTTAAGACGCTGGAACATAGATTCTGATGTTATCAGTGAAATTAACTGATCTGAGATATTGAAATGATTCTCGTTACTGCACATCAGGAATTCAAACCTAATATCGGCTTTGGGACAATCAGAATACTTGGTAACAGACAAGACAATGAAAGGCTCGAAGGGAAATGGCACCGGTTGTAGGAGAGCTGATTCCCGGCGACTTGGATGTGGGTGGGATCAGACTGTTTCCATGAATCCATAATGAATGTCTCACCCTTTTTTTGGAAGTATAAAACTGATAGCGTGCGATAGCCATCTGGGTAGTGGCAATCTGAAGATTAGACTCACTGACACCCTGGTTCGGTTACCTTTTCGGTCAGGTTTGTCTAAGTGTCTGTGACCTAATTGGTCAGCATGTTTGCCTGTTAACTGAAAGGTTAGTGATTCAAAACCACCCAAGGGGTGAAGGTTTTTACTGTTTTTTCCCCTTCATCGCCAATCATTGCCACACAGTTCTGGATTGTGATTGGATACTTGGGCTGCAAGATATCATCCCCAAAACGGTGGCAGGTCTTTTGCTGTCCTGTGAGCTCCCACAAGAACAGCTTCTTTTTAAAATTACGTTTTCTGTCAAATACAGTGAGAAAAAATTTGGACCCACTCTGTAACCCACTAGAAATCCATGCAATTGTTGGAATCAAACGAACCCATCAATTACTAAGTCTTCCTCAGCTCCATGGTGAGTGAGACAGGAAAAAACAGAAAAGCAACAATATTCCGGCCCCGCACTCTCCAATCACCCGCTGCCCGCAGAAAGCGGCGACTGCAGCTTCAGTTAGCGGCTTACTGTCCATCCCTGGGACGCGAGATACTCCAACCCGGGCCAAACCTCCCAATACACCGAGCGCAGGCTCAGGAAAACACAGGTAGATTATATCCCGATCACTGAACATCCGAACAGCATTTACAGAATACCCGAGTGAGTGAGTCACAAATAAAAGTCACATCAACTTTCTAATACTTTTCACTGTAAAATTCCTTCATTTTATTGAACAACTGACTGTTGTGAATCTGAAAATGAGCACCATGGGATTTTTGTTACCGAGTGACTTGTTTTCCATTGTTTGTCCGTCAGGTTTGCAATTCAATTTCTGTTGGATCTTGAAGCGAATCTGATTTCAAAATGAGGACAAAAAGCAGGCAAATATTAAATGCAGGAGAAAATCCTGAGGAAAATGGATCACAGTATTTGGAAGGAGGTGCAGCTAAGAAGTGGAAGATGTGAATGATGTTACTGATGATTGAGGGGAATGCATTGCAACCTTGGGGCTTTTGTAGGCCGATTACGTCCCACACTTTAAACTTGCGTCCAAGTTGAAATATCAGGTGGAAAGCAATTGGTTTATCCATGTATGTTGGGATACGAGGCAGCTTTTCACGTTTTTGTCTAGCTCAGTCGGTAGAGCATGAGATTCTTAATCTCAGGGTCGTGGGTGCGAACCCCACGTTGGGCGCTGTAACTTTTTGAAAATCTGATTAAGAGTCGTACGGTCTGGAAGCTTTGACTCTGTTTCTCCCTCCATCTGCTGAGCTTTTCCAGCATTTTCTGTGTTTGTTTCAGATTTCCATCATTTGCAGTAATTTGCTTTTATCTTTTTACTTTTAAATCTTGTTGCTTAAAAAAGACACCAACTAATCACTGCGGCTCCTGTGAAACTTACAAGCCAGACATTCACCACTGAAAACAACTGACACATCAAATTCAAAGCACTTTATTGTCGCTTTTCTTCCTGCTTCTGTCTCTGCCTCCCCTCCAGCTCCCTCTGCCCGTCCAGCCCCCAGGTCAATGAGCTGCTCGATGCAGACAAAGTCAGTTCGTGGGAATGGGTAAAACTCTAGGGTAAAGAGACACCTGGATCTCATCTTTCTAGTTCTCCCAGATACTGATTACAGGAATGTGCCCAGTGCCGATTATCCACAGTTACTCTTCTCCCCGTTGTTCAGCTTGGAAATTGATTTTCACACTGGATTTCAATGTGAATAATGCAGAGCTGCGATAAGCATATATTGTTCAGCAGATGTACTGCAAGAAGGTACTTTGCTTTGTAAACAGCCCTTCTCCTCTCCTCTTCCTTCACTGCCACTCACGAGTGTGATGTTTTCCTGATCTGAGGCGAAATTTAAACCCTCACTCCTCTGATTATGGTGAAGCCTTTAAACGTTTCTAATCAATGAGTGATCAACACTTGTTCCAAAAAAAAACAATAAATAGACATTTCTGGACCAGGAATCGAACCCGGGCTGCGGCGGTGAGAGAACCGAATCCTAAACAGTAGACCACCAATAAAGTTACATGCGATTCTTTTCGATTTGGCTTATCTACGCTGCTTTTGCCTATTATTTTTCATTTCAGATCTCTTTCACCACAAAACTGTCTGTTTAGGTTCAAGATAAACAACTTGGTCAGCCAATGAAAACAACGGTTGCTCTGAGCTGGAACATGAAATTGACAGTGAAGTGAAATAGTCCCACAAGCTGCTCATGTGCAACTTTCAATTTCCAAAACCCTCCACCCTATTCGCTGTCGGTCCAACGGAAGCGCCGATCCCGAGTCACTGGACTTGTGTTCGGTTGAACACAAGTGACTTCTTCACCAATGAGAAGAACCATTGCTGTGAGCTGGAACATGAAATCGATACTTTCCTCTGTTAAGACAATTCTTAAAACCTCACCCTTTGACCGAGCTTTTAGTCATCTGACCGAATGTGAGGCTTGGTGTCACACTTTGTGATAAAATGCTCACGGGGAACGCCTTGTGATGTTTCAACAGGTTAAAGATGCTTTATATATACAAGTTGTTGTTGTTGTAGGATATATATAGAAAGGGCCAGTCTCCTGTTTTACCTTTCACGCTGATACTTTTCTCATCGACATTTTAACCTGAACTAATGTGAATTAAGTTTGCGACATTAAAAAAGTTTTCACCCCCTCAGGAAACTGAACCTCACTGACAATCACAGAGGAACAGACACAGAGATATACACCGAGAGTGACAGAGGCCTAAGGAGAGACACACAACTAGAAAGCAAGGATGTCACCAACTTGACTCAGTGTTTGTCCCATTGCCGAAAACAAATTTCCTGAATGCTGACAAATGAATGGAAATCAGAAAATACAGACGTATTTGGATGGGTTTCCATCTAATTAACTAATAATCAATGTGGTTAAAATCACAAATGGTGAAAAATTTAGCCAGCAGGATTCCAACCGTCGTGTTCATATTTACAACAAACGTAAATTATCGAACTTTCACTCACTCAAATAAACACGCTTGGATAATGCTCTTGCCAGGTATCAAACCACAGCTCCATCATATGTGAAATGTATATGACCCCACTCGCCTCTATAAACCCTGCACTGTAAATATCCTAATGAAGCTGTCTGGAATGTTAAACGGTGACGTCATTTAGCAGCACTTTGGGTCTTTGTTTTGAAGAAATGGAATTCGGCTGTTCTCATTAGGAATGCTGGAGACAGACTGATCAACAATGTCATCATCAAATGGCACAGCGCAGTAAGAGGACCTTCCAGCCATCGTATCTATGTCAGTTTTGTACAAAGAGCTTTATAATTAATGACAATTTCCTTCTCTTTCTCCTTAGCCCTGTTTTTTTCGCTTTCAAGCCATTGAACAATTCCCATTTGGAAATCGGTGTTAAGGAAATCAATATTGAAAGCTTCAGCTGGTTCCTCACCTGCGCAAATATGTCAGTCTTGCTCCAGGGTCTGTTGTTTGCAGTGTTTTACTTTGGTCAGACGTTCAAGGCAATGTAATTTGCAGCTAAACCTGGATGTGGAGGTGGTGCCAGTCAAGTAGACTGCTTTGGCCCTGGACAGTGTCCAGCTTCTTCAGTGTTGCGGGGGCTGCACTCATCCAAGCAAGTGAGGAGTATTCTATTACACTCCTAACTTGTGTCTTGTAGATGGTAGACAACCTTCAGGGAGTCAGGAAGTGAGTTACACGTTGCACGATTCCTAACCTCTGACCTGCTTTTGTAGCCACAGTGTTTATATCGCTAGTCCAGTTCAGTTCCTGGTCAATGGGAACCCCCAGAATGTTGATAGTGAGGGATTCAGTGATGGTAATGCCATTGAACATCAAGAGGTGATGGTTGGATTCTCTTGGCTTGGAGATGGTCATTGCCTTACACTTGTGCGGTGCGAATGTTACTTGTCACTTGTCAGCCGAAGCCTGGATATTGTCCAGCTCTTGCTGCATTTGAACATGGACTGCTTTAGTATCTGAGGAGTCGGGTATGGTGCTGAACATAGTATAATCATCAGCTAACTTCGCCACTTCTGATGTTATGATGGATGGATGTTATTGCTGAAGATGGTTGGGCCAAAGACACGACGCTAAGGAACTCCTGCAGTGATGTCCTGAAGATAAGATGACTGACCTCCAGCAACCACAACCATCTTCCTTTGTGCTCGGTATGACTCCAACAAGCGGAGTTTCCCCCTGATTCCCATTGACTCCAGTTGTGCTCGGGCACGTTGATGCCACACTCGGTCAAATGTTGATTTCGTCTCATCTCGGGAGTTCAGCTCTTTTGTTTATATTTGATCCAAGGCTGTAATGAGATCAGGAGCTGAGTGGTCCTTGTGGAACCCAAGCTGGGCATCAGTGAGCAGGTTATTGCTAAGTCAGTGCTACTTGGTAGCACTGTTGATGACCCCTTCAATTACTTTGCTAATGATGGAGAGTAGACTGATGGGGTGGTAAGTGGCCGGGTTGGATCATTCTCACTCTTTCTTTCCCAGTTTGGTCAGGAGAACGAGGAGAGACAGGATAAATTGCAGGGTTCCAGGGAAAATGTCAGGTAATGGGGGTGACAGGACGGGCCGAAAGAACTATTTCTCCGCTCTAACCATTGCATGATTTCATACAAATAATAGTGATGGGATAACAGCTTCTGTAGTCGTGGCCGAGTGGTTAAGGCAATGGATTAGAAATCCATTGGGGTTACCCCGCGCACGTTCGAATCCTGCCGACTACGTTTCTCGTTAATTTGAATTTTAACCGCGCACAAACAGAGCTAATTATCGTTTGTATCGGTGGAAAGCGCTCCAAACACATCCGTATTCTCTTGCTTCCGATCATTTGTCAGCTTTCTGCAAATCTCCAGTCGGAAATGGAAAACAAAACGGAGCCAATTTGGTGACGTGATTTCACTCTGGCATTTTTCTCCCCTGAGGCCTCTGTCACTGTCGATGTCCATTTCTGAGTTTTTCTGTGCGGGTCAATACGGTTCAGTTCCCTGAGGAGGTGAACACATTTTTACGAGCACAAATTGTATTCACATTAGTTGTGCAACCTCACATTTCAATGTTACAGTGAAAAATATCAGGATGAAAGAGGAAAGAGTAGTTTGTCTCTTTCTATGTATAGACTACAACAACAACTTATATTTATAAAGCTGCTTTTTCCTAATGAAACGTCACAAGGCGTTCCCCAGGAGCATTTTATCACATGTCCAGGGCTGAGGAAATTCAATTTTGTGGAGAGATTATAGAGACCGGGATTGTTCTCTTTAGAGCAAAGAAGTTTAAGTGGAGATTTCATTGAGCTGTTCAAAATGATGTAGCTGGGGGCAGTGGGGACGGGCGGCTTGATGGTGCAGATCGGGAGAAATTGTTTCCACTGACGGGGGTCAGTAACCACAGGATTGGGGTTTAAAGATAGTGAAGGAAAGACAGACTTGCCTTTATACAGCGCATTCCTGACCAGCGGATGTCTGAAACCACTTTCAAGCCATTTAAGCACTTGTTGAAATAAAAACAGAAAATGCTTGAGAAACTCATCAGGTTTTGCTTTCCACAGACGCTGTCAGACCTGCTGAGTAATACCTGCGTTAAATGTTTTGATTTGAGATTTCCAGTATTTTGCTTTTATTGAAGTACTTTCTGAAGGAGAGTCATTGTTCTCATGCAGGGAACACGGCAGCCAATCACTGCTCAACGAACAGGGTGGAGGGTTTTGGAAATTGAAAGTTACGCATGCGCAGCTTGTGGGACTATTTCATCTCACTGTCGGTTTCATGTTCCAGCTCAGAACAACTGTTGTTTTCATAGGCTGACGAAGTCGTTTATCTTGAACCTAAACAAGCAGTTTTGTGCTGAAAGAGATCTGAACTGAAGAACAGTAGGCAAACGCTGCGCAGATAAGCCGAATCGAAAAATGTTGGTGCAACTTCCCTGGTGGTCTAGTGGTTAGGATTCGGCGCTCTCACCGCCGCGGCCCGGGTTCGATTCCCGGTCAGGGAACGTCGATTTATTGTATTTGTTGAAACGAGTGTTGTTCACTCATTGATTAAAAACGTTTAAAAACTCCACCATAATCAGAGCAGTGAGAGTTTAAAATTTCGCCTCAGATCTGAAAAATATCACTCTCGTGAGTATCAGTGAAGGGCAGGGAGAGAGCTCTTTGCAAGGTACTGACCATAGAAATAAAAACAAAACAAAACTGCGGATGCTGGAAATCCAAAACAAAAACAGAACACTGACCATAGAAATGTCGGCGTGAGGCAAAATAAGGACGGGAGCAGCACGACTTTTGCTGCCTACTGTTTGCATTGGCACAAATATCACTCCTGATGGATCAACCAATCACTACTGCTCTTTGAAAGAAGCATGCCCGGCCGAATGGCCACTTTCTGTGCTTTGACTTTCTATAATTTTATGTTTCCCAACAGCACGAGTCATTCTGCCATTTTGTAACCCACTCGAGCGAGATGCACTTTCTATCCTTGTATTCGGCTCTTTTGAAACCTAAACACGGAGCAAATTCAGCGAGTTTTCTTATCGTTTCCAGCACGACCAATTAGTCACGAGACTAAATGAGCGACACATTAATGTTGCCAATCCTTCACTGGAGCTCACCGCGTACAAAGAGCACTGTTATCGTCAACCTGTTATGCACCTTCTAGCAGTACATCTGCTGAACAAATATAAGTTCATCACAGCTCTGCTTTCTTCACATTGAAATCCAATGTGAAAATCAATTTCAAAGCTGAACAACTAGGAGGAGAGTGACTGTGGATAATCGGCAATGTGCAACTTCATGTAATCAGTATCTGGGAGAATCAGCAAAATGAGATCCAGGTGTCTCTTTATCCACGAGTTTTACCCATTCCCACGAACTGACTGTGTCTACATCAAGTAGCTCATTGACATGGGAGCTGGACGGGCAGAGACAGAAGCAAAAAGACATGCGAAATGAAATTACTTTCAATTTGATGTGTGTCAGTTGTTTGCAGTGGTAAATGTCTGTCTTGTAAGTTTCACAGGAGCAGCAGTGATTAGTTGGTGTTTTTTAAGCAGTAAGATGTAAAAGTAAAAAGATAAAAGCAAATTACTGCAAATAATGGAACCTGAAACAAACACAGAAAATGCTGGAAAAGTTCAGCAGCTGGAAGGAGAAACAGGGTCAATGTTCCTAGTCCGTACGACGGTTATTCAGATTTTTAAACAGCACCCAGCTTGGGGCTCGAACCCGAGATTAAGGGTCACATGTTCTACCGACTAAGCTAACTGGGAATGTGTGAAGCTGTTTCGTCTCCCAACATACATGGATGGTTTTGTTGCTTTCCACCTGATACCTCAGTTTGGTCGGAATTTTAAAGTGTGGAACGTAATCGGCCGACAAATGCCCCAAAAGTTGTAATGCATTCCTCTCAATCATCAGTAACATCATTCACATCTTCCCCTTCTTAGCTGCACCTCCTTCCAAATACTGTGTTCGATTTTCCTCAGGATTTTCTCCTGCATTTAATACTTACCTGGCTTGTGTCCTCATTTTGAAATTATTGGCATCAACATCCAACACAAATTGAGTTGCAAACCTAATGGACAAACAATGGAAAACAACTCACTCAGTAACTCAAATCCCATGGTGCTCATTTTCAGATTCACAACAGTCAGCTTTTCAATGAATGAAGGAATTTTGCATTGAAAAGATTAGAAAGTTGACGTGACTTTTATTTATAATTCACTCACTCGGGAATTCTGCAAATGGTGCTCGGAGGTTTAGTGACCAGGATATAATCTACCTGTGTTTTCCTGAGCCTGTGCTCAGTGTATAGGGAGGTTTGGCCTTGGTTGGAGAATCTTGTGTTCCAGGGATGGGCAGTAACCCGCTGACTGAAGCTGCAGTCGTTGCTTTCTGCTGGCAGCGGGTGATTGGAGAGTGCGGGGCCGGAATATTGCTGCCTTGCTGCTTTTCCCTGTCTCACTCACTGTAGAAATGAGGAAGAGGGAAGAATTGATGGGTTTGTTTGAATCCAATAACTCCATAGATTTCCATTGTGTTGGATATCAGTACAGGGTATGCCTAATTGTTTTCCCATGACATTGGAGCGAATATTCGATAAAAAGCCGCTTAACTGGGAACTCACTGGATAAGAGTGTAGCCGGCAACATTTCTGGAGTCTTGACATTCAGTCCAAGGTCCAAATGACAACCAGGTACTGTGTAACAATGAAGAATTATGATGTGAAAACAGCGACAACTTCGTCCCTGGGTGGCCTCGAACCACCAACCTTTCGGTTAACAGCCGAACGCGCTAACCGATTGCGCCACAGAGACCCGTAGTTACCGTGTCAGCGGGTTAAAGCTTCAGATTGCAGCGAACGGAATGACAAGTGCTCCCTATCAGTTTTACTCTTCCAAAATAAATGTTGGGACATTCATTGTGGATATATGGAAACCGTCTGATCCTACCCACTGCAGACACATCCATTACCGGGAACTAGCTCTCCTACAAGCGGAGCCGTCTCCCTTCGAGCCTTTCGGTGCCTTGACTGTTACCAAGTATTCTGGTTGTCCTGAAGCCGATATTAGGTTTGAATTCCTGATGTGCAGTAACGAGAATCCTTTCAAAGTCTCAGATCAGTAAATGTCACTGATAAAATTAGAGTCAATGTTCCAACGTCTTAAAGAAGGGAAAGGTGCCTTGACTGTCTCTGGTCAGTCGGACAGTTCACCCTTCATTCTCCCCTGATTCCGGTTCCCAGAATTTTTAAAAGATTCAGAAAGATGGCGGCTAGGTTTTCTGGTTTGGTTCCTTCTCCATTTTCCCACCTGCCAACTGACAATATTTTCCAAAATCTCGTCTCAATCCTCCGCCTGGCATCATGTCCAAGATGAGGAAATTAAGTTTTATGCACAGTTTATGGAGACCGGGATTGTCCTCTATGGAGCAAAGAAGGTTCAACGGAGATTTCACGGAGCTGTTCAAAATGACGGGGGTGGGGACAACAGGGACGAGGCAGTTTGATAGAGCAGCTAGGGAGGAACTGTTTCCACTGACTGGGGTCAGTAACCAGAGGACTGGGAGTTAAGATAATTAAAGAAGGACAGACTTGCATTTTAATCGCGCTATTCCCGGCCGGTGGATGTCTCAAACCACTTTCCAACCAATTAAGTACTTTTTTGAAATAAAAACAGAAAATGTTGGAAAACTCAGCAGGTTTCTCTCTCCACAGATGCTGTCAGACTTACTGAGTTTTTCCGGCATTTTCTGTTTCCCTTCCAGGTTTCCGCAGTTTTGCTTTTATTGAAGTGGAGCCATTGATGTAATGCAGGGAACACGACAGCCAATCACCACTCAGGAAACAGCCAAAACCAGGCACGTCACAATGAGCAGACCATGTGCTGTTGGCTGAAGGATAAACATGACCAGGCAACGTGGCTGCAACGTGAACCCACAGATTTTGATAATGGCTCTGGCCAGTTTTGAAACAGAGTCCGTTCCACACGTTAGATAAGCATGAAAATCGCTGCACCACAGAAACAGGAAACAACACAAAGGCCCAATGGGCTTCACTAAAATGTAAAGCGGTGACGTCATGCAGCAGCACTTTGGGTCTTTGTTTTGAAGAAATGGAATTCGGCTGTTCTGATTAGGAATGCTGGAGACAGACTGATCAACAATGTCATCATCAAATGGCACAGCGCAGTGAAAGGTCCTTCAGAATATCATATCTCTTTCAGTTTTGTACAAAGTGATTTCTAGTTAATCTCAATTTCTTTGCCTCTTTCCATAACCTTTTTTTCTCCCTTCAAGTCTTTGTCTAATTCCCTATTGAAAACTGAGTTACGAAAAACAAAATTGAAAGAGTTGCAGGAACTTCTGCAGTGTCCATGCTCAGTGTGTGAAAATTAACAACGTTTCCCTGACCCAATGACATAAAGAGTTGGCTTTTGACACTTTTAACAGTTTTCAACATTTTAAAAATTGTTGGTGTCAAATCGAATTATTACAAACTGTTTATCCTGACCTCTTCATTTTTCTCAGTCAATATTTAAAATTTAATTACTTTTTACCAATATTTTTACCAACATTCCACGCACAGTCACGCAGGAAAAAAGAAACACAATTTGACACATCGAAATAATGAAACATTGAAAAAGGAAGTTAGCAGTGGAGATGATTTCTGTATGTTACAAAGTGCAGGATGATCTGATTAACTGGCAGAACTCGTTCGAGTTTCCCAATAACCTATTCCTGCTGCTTTGTTTCTGTTCTATTTCATTGGCAATTCCGTTTGGGGAGGGGGTAAGCATTCTGAGGCTCTGGATTAAGGCTCCAATCTCTACAGAGGCGTGGGTTCGAATCTCACCGCTGTTAAGATATCTGCTTTTTAGGATCTGCAGCTGTCCAATTTGAACCAACAGATGCCAACTCAGGTTAAATCCAGCGTAGCGTGTGGTGTTTTACTTTGATTGGAGGAATGAGGAGAGACAACATAAATGTGAGTTGCTGTAGTAAAAAGGCGGCGTGTGGAATTACAGTTGCTGAGCTGCTCTGGCACAGAGTCGGCATGTGAACGACATGCTGAATGATCGTCTGATGTAGCCGCCTATGTTTTTATACAAATGTCATTAATGCAAATCTAGGGCTTGGATTCGTGACTGAGTGGTTCAGGTGACGGGTTTTGAATGCAATGAGATCTCCACAAGTCGGCTGGAATCCTGCCAATTACGCTTCTTTTCATTCCTGAATTTTATAGTGTACCTGCACAATTAATTGTCGGAATAAGTTGAGTAAAAATCATGTGAAACCTCCAGCGTTCTCTAATGTCTATTCGTCTGCAAGCATTCACAAAAGTTGCAGCGAGAATTGGAACAAAAACGGAACCAGGTTGGTGTCAGGCTTCATTTCTGGGTGTTTGTCTCTCCTGAGAGAAAATCCCTTGCCCTCGGTTACTCTCAATGTATATGTCTGTGTGTGTACCTCTGTGTGCATCAGTGTGGTTCAGTTCCCCGCTGGGATTAACATATGTTTACCAACACAAAGTTTATTCACATTAGTTTCGAATTTAACAGAGAAAAATATCAGGATGGAAGATGCAGGAGGAGTTTGCAATGTTTGGAAGGAGGTGCAGCTAAAAAAGGGGAAAATTCAGCGAGAAGTTTTCTTTTCATTTAATACGAGATTTGGAACAAGATCTGGGAGGTATTTGTGTCGGTGTAAACAGTAAAGCCTTCCTTAGTCCCGCTATATTTTGCCTTGCATAAACATCTCTCTGGTCAGGGTTTTGCAACCTATCACAGACCTTTTCTCAATCCCTATCATCACCTCTATATTTGTTCTCGACCTGTTGCACGGGTGTCATTTCCAGCTCTGAGGCAGAACTCCAGCTCTCACTCCACTGATTCTGGCACAGATGAGCGTCTTCTGTTTTTCATTAAGAAACAACTCAGACTCATTTTAACAGTTTGCACGAGGTCAGTAAATCTCCATTCCCTGACCAGGGATCAAACCTGGACCACAGCAGTGAAAGCACTGAATCCTGAGCACTAGACCACCAAGAAAGCTGCTCACAAGCCTCACAACGTGCCTTATCTATGCTACCTGTGCCTTTTATTTTTGCTTCAGACCTTTTTCACCAGAGACACGTTTCATAAGAACATAAGGACATTAGGAATAGTAGCAGGGGTCGACCATTCGGCCCCTCAAGCCTGCCCCACTACTCAATAAGGTCATGGCTACTCTGCCCAGGCCTCAACTCCTCTTTCCTGCGAGCTCCTCAATCCCCGATATTTCAAAAATCTATCTACCTCCTCTTTAAATACTCTCAGTGAGCTACCCTCCACAATGCTCTTGGGTAGAGAATTCCAAACATACACTATCCTCTGGGAGAAGAATTTCCTTCGCATCTCAGTTTTTAATGAGTGCCCCCTGATTCTGTAACTATGTCCCCTAGTTGGAGATTCCCCCAACATCTTCTCAAGATCTATCCTGTCAAACTCCTCAGAATCTTGCACGTTTCAATATGATCACCCCTCAGTATTCTAATTTCGAATGAATTAAGTCTTCACTTGCTTCACAGTTCTTGATTAGTCAAATCATTCATCCCAGGTATCAGCCTAGTGCATCTCTTTTGAACTGCCTGCAATGCCAATATATGCTTCCTTAAATATGGGGACCAAAACTGTACACAGAACTCCAGGTGCGGCCTCACCAATACCCTGTAGAGCTGTAACAAGACATCCCGATTTTTAAATTCCAACCACGAGCAAAACAGACCAAACTTCCATTTGACTTCTTAATGAATTGCTGCATCTGCATGCCAAGTTTTTATGTTTCATGCATAGGAACACTCAGATCACTCTGTGCTGCATGTTTTTGGAGTCTCTCTCCATTTAAATAATATTCTGCCTTTCAATTCTTCCCAGCAATGTGTATGATCTAAAAGTTCCCTTCATTAAACTCCATCTGCCAAATTGTGTCCACTGACTCAACTTATCTATATCCCCTGAAGATTCTTCAAGTCCTCATCACAACCTAACCTCCCACTTATTTTTGCATCGTCAGAAAATTTGGATACATTACACTCTGCTCCCTCCTCCATGTCATTAATATAGATAGTAAATACTTGAGTCCCTGAGACTGATCCTTATGGCAATCCACTAGTTACGTCTTTCCAATCTGAAAATTCCCGGCTCTCTGCCTTCTCTGTGTTAAATTGGGCTCTTCACATTGCAGGGTTTGTGTAGGGTAATAGGGATCACAGTATCTCACACACGGAAAGTTTCCCTGCTACATTGCAGGGTTTGTGCAGGGTAATAGGGATCACGGTCTCTCACAAACAGAAAGATTCACTGCTCGAAATGGGGTAGAAACATTAACAGAATTCAGCGTGAGGAAAGGTTGCATCATTCCCGTTTGTTGTTAAATAGTAACTGGATGCAACATTTCAAATCCATGTGACATTTATACTTCTCCAGGTTTTGAGTAACATTCTGAAAAATGCATGGCTCTGAAAAAAGAGAAACATGGGGACGGATTTGCTTCAAGGTTGTTCGCACATGTGGGAAGTGTTGAATGAGCTGCTGATGTGTTATGTCATCTGATGATTCTAATGTTCGATCAATTTCTCTGCCGCAAGGCTCAGGTTCTCAGTCGAATTGTACTTACATAAAAAAAGGTTCGGAACTGCAATAAGACAGCAAAGTTTAATATTCTATGTCGTTCTGCAAGGAGCTGCGTGTAGTTTTTGTACTCCAGTGTTTAGCACCTTTACATGGGGAGGATTCTCTGGTCCAAAACTCACTGCAGAGCAGTAGAACTGGCAACAGTTGTGGAAGCATTTCTTGCCGCCGTTGACAACCCAAATCTGTGCGACAATGGATGTTGATGGGAGGAAAAAACATTGGAAGGTTCGTCCCTGAGAACCGCCAAACTTTCAGTTAGACGAACACGCTGATCAATTGTGCTGTAGGGACTGATGTAACTTTCCACGTTCTTTGCACAAGTGCAGCCGAGTCTGTTTCTCTCTCCACAGATGCTGCCAAATTCTGAGTTTCTACTTCAGATTTCCAGCATCCACAGTACTTTAACTTAAAAGCAAAATGCTTCACCGCAGTACTTTGCTTTTTCTTCTTATATATTGTTCTGCGGGCTTTCAGCTTTCCACATAACTTCGCATACTCAGCTAAAAGTTAATGATAGGCTCTAGTGAAGCTTAAACTCACAAACCCTGGTCCACAAGGCCAGTGCTCCAACCACTGAGCTATGGAGCCACCAGCTAACAAGGCCGCTCGGGAAAGCCGACCATATTAAATAGACTGAGGTAGATGCTAAGTCCCAGCTGGGTGACATTTCATAGACGTGGAAATGTCTGAGATGGAGAACGGGAAGTTAAAAGATGCGACATGAAAGTGGCAGAATTTGATGTGTGTCAGTTACTTTCAGTGATGAATTTCTGCCCTGTGCCGCCTTGTCAGTTTCACAGGAGCCGCAGGGATGAGTTTGGCGTCACCTGGTTAAAATAAGGAATAATGTGAACTGTAGTAAAAAGGATTCAAACCTTCAGGGGGGAGACCCCAATGGATTTCAAATCCGTCACCTTAAACATTCAGCTCGACTAACAGCTGCTCGCGAGCTTAAATTTGTTCTTATCGAATCAGAGATGGCTGCAAAATAAGTCAATCGGCCTGTTGTGTCTGTGCTGGCTCTCTGGAAGAGCAGCCCTACTGATTCCACACACCCGTCTTTACCCCCACAACAATTTATATATGTATTGCCTCTCCGTGCTTTTCCAAACAACATAAAGGACCACAACCCGCCCTACATTAACCTAGAATCTCCTCTTGTTCTCCGAAAGGGAATTCCTAAAGTGCCCAAAAGTGAGAATGTGACTTAAACTGTGGCAGCGCTGGGATTAGGATCAACTAGGATCGACTGGAAGGAACCCAAGTCCAAATCTCCATGTCACTGGGTCAGGGAAACAGTGCATGGGTTCTGCAGCAAATCCTTCTTCAAAAGTGAATTAGACAGTTACTTGAAATAGACAAATTAAGGCTTATGGAAAGAGAGAAGAATATTGAGATTGCTCTTTAAAAAAGAAGCTGCGTTTTTCTAATGACTATCTAACACGCTGTGCCATTTGATGATGACATTGTTGATCAGTCTGTCTCCAGCATTCCTAATGAGAACAGCCGAATTCTATTTCTTCAAAACAAAGACCCAAAGTACTGCTGTGGAACTGCATTGTAGTCAGGTGCACTTAACTCGTTGAGTATTGATTTTCTGTAGTGTAGTGGTTATCACATTCGCCTTACACGTGAACGGTCCCCGGTTCAAAACCGGGCGAAAACATTATTGAAACTTGTTCAATTAGGTGAGAGGGAAAGTTGCTTCACTCCTGGCTTGTTGTTGAATATTAGCTGAATGCAGAATCTCACATCCGTATTGCACTTACTCTTCGTCTTTTCACAAAGTGGACACTCAGCAAAGTGAGGGTATCCTTGAACTGGCAGCGGGTGAGTGGAGAATATTCAAAATAAATATTCAATAAAAAACATATTTGTTGGAACTCGCCGGGTAACAGGAGAGTTGGCGATTTCTGCCCTTTTTTATCACTTAAGGACCCAATGACAACGTGGGACTGTGTGACAATGAATGTTGCTCCAGCTAACAGCAATCGCTGTTGTCAATGGCTGAAGAAGTCGTTTGTGTTCTACATAAACGTGTCATTTTGTGGGAGAAAAGTGCCTCTGGTGAAACACATGTGAAATGAAAATAAAATGCACTGGTAGCATGGATAAGCCAGGCTGTGAATTTACAAGCCTAGGGGTCTAGTGGTTAAGATTCGGCGCTTATAAATGTCATACGAATGATTAATATAAATATGCATTACATCCTGAATGAAAACTGAAAATGCATATCAGCTCAGCCTGAATCAGTGAAGTGAGAGCTGGAGTTTTGTATCAGAGCCGGAAATGTCGCCCGTGCAATAGGCCGCGAATAAACACAGACGTGAATATCGGAAATCAGAGAAGGGCTGTGATAGGCTGCACATCACTGACTAGAGAGATGGTGGTGCATTGGGAAAATGTAGAGGTGATAGGGGAGATTTTATTGTTTGCACTGACACAAATATTTCCCAGATCTGTTTCCAAATCTCCTGCTAATTGAGAAGGAAATTTGCCACTGAATTTACTCAGTTCCATGATCTTAAAGGAGCTGAACACAAGGGAAGAAGATGGATTTTGCTGGAGTGGGTTGTAAGATGATGGAATTACTGTGAAAGCAGAAGCAGTGAGGATGGAAATGAAACAATTATAGAAAGTTACAGCGCAATAGAGGCCTATCGGCCCGGCGTGCTGCTTTGAAAAAGCAGTTGTGATTGGTTGATCAGTGACATTTGTCCACTTTGAACAGCAGGAAGAAAAATCTGTCCCATTCCCACCCACATTTTGCACCATCATCCCTTTAGTCAGGTTCTTTCTCAGGCCTTGTAACCTATCACAGTCCTTCATTTTTGTCCTTTCACTCCCGAAATTCCCTTTTTAAACTTTGCTGCTTTCTTGGGTGATCCCCAGGTCTCCATTCCTCCAGCAGTGTCGCCGCTCAAATTGAGTCTTTCTCCATCCTGCTTTCTGAATATCACAGCTGCTGGTTTCTGAGTGAAACTGCTCTCTGCGTCATTGAAAGTCAGAGTATTTAATTCTGAACATTTGGTGCTTTCACCGCTGCAGCCTAGGTTTAATTCCCATACAGGGGAAACCATTTCCTTTCCGTTGTATGAACTATCACAATGAACAGGAATTCCTTATTGAATGAAACCTGGTCTGGCAGCGTCTGTGGAGTGAGAAACAGATTTAATCTTCCAACTGGACGAACCTTCATCAATGCTGGAAAAGCCAGAGATGTAACAGGTGGAAAAGAAGTCCAGAGGTGGAGGGAGGGGAGTGAAAGGACAAAAGGGAAGGACTGTGATAGGTTACAAGGCATGAAAGAGAAACAGACTAAAGGGATGATGGTGCAAAATGTGGGTGGGAATGGGACAGATTTTTCTTCCTGCTGTTCAAACTGGGACAAATATCACTGATCAACCAATCACAACTGCTCTTTCAAAGCAGCTCGCCGGGCCGAATTGTGTTCTACATAAACGTGTCATTTTGTGGGAGAAAAATGCCTCTGGTGAAAGACATGTGAAATGAAAATAAAATGCACAGGTAGCATGGATAAGCCGGGCTGTGAATTTGCAAGCCTAGGGGTCTAGTGGTTAGGATTCGGCACTTATAAATGTCAAGGAAATGACTAAAATAAAAATGCATTACTTCTTGATTGAAAACTGAAAACGCATATCAGCTCCGCCTGAATCAGTGGAGTGAGAGCGCTGTCATTTTCTATAATTGTTTCATTTCCATCCTTACTGCAGCTGCCTTCACAGTCATTCCATCATCTTACAACCCTTTCCAGCAAAATCCACCTTCTTCCCTTGTGTTCAGCATCTTTAAGATCATGGAACTGAGCAAATTCAGTGGGAAATCTCCTTCTCATTTAGCACGAGATTTGGAAACAGATCTGGGAAATATTTGTGTCAATGCAAACAATAAAATATCCCCTATCACCTCTACATTTTCCCATGCACCACCATCTCTATGGCCACTGCTTTTCAGCCTATCACAGCCCTTCTCTGATTTCTTATCTTCACCTGTGTATTTGTTTACGACCTGTTGCACAGGTGACATTTCCGGCTCTGATGCAAAACTCCAGCTCTCACTCCACTGATTCAGGCGGAGCTGATATGCGTTTTCAGTTTTCAATCAAGAAGTAACGCACATTTATTTTAGTAATTTGCTTGACATTTATATGTGCCGAATCCTAACTACTAGACCCCTAGTCTTGCAAATTCACAGCCCGGCTTATCCATGCTACCAGTGCATTTTATTTTCATTTCACATGTCTTTCACCAGAGGCTCTTTTCTCTCACAAAATGACACGTTTATATAGAACACAAACGACTTCTTCAGCCAATGACAATAGCGATTGCTGTTAGTTGGAGCAGCATGCATTGTCTCACAGTCCCACGTTGTCATTGGGTCCTTAAGTGACAGAAAAGGACAGAAATCTCCAACTCTCCTGTTACCCGGCGAGTTCCAACAGATATGTTTTTTATTGAGTATTCAGTTTGAATATTCTCCACCAACCCGCTGCTGGCTGAAGGATATCCTCACTTTGCTGAGTATTCACCTTGTGAAAAGCTAAAGAGTAAGTGCAATCCGGCTGTGAGATTCTGCATTCTACTAATATTCAACAACAAGCAGGAGCGATGTAACTTCCCCTCTCACCTAAATGAACAAGTTCCTGCATGGTTTTGAATCGGGGACTTTTTGCTTGTAAGTTGAAGGTGATAACCACTACACTACAGAAACTACACACCAAAGGAGTCCAGTACATGTGACTACAATGCAGTTCCGCAGCAGCACTTTGGGTCTTGTTTTGAAGAAATGGAATTCGGCTGTTCTCATTAGGAATGCTGGAGACAGACTGGTCAACAATGTCATCATCAAATGGCACAACATGTTGACAGGTCATTATTTACAGATCTCTTCTGTGCCAGCTTCTTTTTTTTAAAGACCAACCAATTCGTCTCAATATACCTCTCTATTTCCATTAACCTCGTTGTTCTCTATTTCAAGAAACTGCCCAATTCCCTTTTGAAGAAGGAGTTTCTGCAGAATCCATGCACAGTTTCCCTTAACTAACAAAGTTTTCCCGACCCAGTGACATGAAGATTTGGACTTGGGTTTCTTCCAGTCCCTGGAGGAGTGGATCCGAATCCCAGCACTGCCACAGTTTAAGTCACATTTCCATTTTTGGGAAATTAAGGAATTCCCTTTTGGAGAACAAGAGGGGACTCTAGTTTAATACAGGGCGGGTTGTGGTCCTTTATTTTGTTTGGAAGAACATGGAGAGGCAATACAAATATAAACTGTTGTGGGGGTAAAGTGTGGAATTGGTTGAGTTGCTCTTCCAGAGAGCCAGCACAGGCACAGTGGGCCGAGTGACTTATTTTGCAGCCATTCTGATTTGGCAAGAGCACATTTGAGCTGGAGAGCAGCTGAATGTTTAAGGTGATGGATTTTAAATCCATTGGGGTCTCCCACTGTCGGTTTGAATCCTGCTGACTACAGTTCACATTAGTCCTCATTTTAACCAGGTGCCACCAACCTCATCCCTGCGACTCCTGTGAAACTGACAAGGCGGCACACAGCAGAAATTCATCTCTGAACGTAACTAACACACATCAAGTTCTGCCACTTTCATGTCGCATCTTTTAACTCCCTGTTCTCCCTCTCAGGCATTTCCAGGTCGATCAAATGTCATCCAGCTGGAACTTTGGATTGTTCCTCAGTCCATTGATTATGGTCGACTTTCTGTACACAACATTTGTCAGTTGGCTCCATAGCTCAGTGGTTGGATCACTGGTCTTGTAAACCAGAGGTCGTGAGTTCAACTCTCGCTGCATCAGGTGGCTAAGTTCCCTTCTTCAAGTGAATCTAATGTTCCTCTCTTAGTCACAAAAATAGTTTGAAACAAAAAAAGTGCTGCATTTCTCTGTAAATGAGAACGTTGCTTTCTGGTGTTCAACGAGACTTTGGCGTGTTTGGACAAGGGATGCAGAAGTTCTGTCACACAGTTGGTCGCTGCATTCGGCTGTTAATTGAAAGATTGGTGGTTCAAAAGTACTCACAGGCGAAGCTTTCAATGCTTTCTCTCTCCCCTCACCTCATCTAAATTCATTGTCACACAGATCCAGATTGTTGATAACGCCAAGAACGTTCAGAAATTCATTGTACAAATGTTGCCAGTTCTACTGTTGTGCAGTGAGATTCGAATCAGGGAATTTTCGGCGTGTAAAACAAGTGTGGTAATCACGAGACTACAAAAACAACGCGCAGCTCCTTGCAGAACGACCTAGGATGTCAAACTCTGCAGTGTTATTGCACTTCAGAACTTCATTTTGTGGAAGTATAATGTGGCTTAAAACCTTTGCCATGTGGCAGAGAAATTGATCCAACGTTAGAATCATCGATGAGATAGCACATCAGCAACACTTCACATATGTACAAACTATCTTGGTGCAATCCGGCCCCAACTTTCTCTCTTTCTTCAGAACCGTGCATTTTTCAGAATATCATTCAAAACTTGGGAAGTATAGGAGTCACATGGCTGTGATATATTATAGTAATTGACTATAATAGTCAGTGACTGCCCACTGCCCTACACAAACCCTGCGCTGTAAAGAGCCCAATGGAACTGTCTGGAATGTTAAACGGTGACGTCATGCAGCAGCACTTTGGGTCTTTGTTTTGAAGAAATGGAATTCAGCTGTTCTCATTAGGAATGCTGAGACAGACTGATCAACAATGTCATCATCAAATGGCACAACACAGTAAGAGGTCTTTCCACCCATCGTGTCTATGTCCACTATTTTCCCCAAAGAGCTAACAGATCCATCTTATTTCTTTCTCTCTTGCCACAGTTATTAACTTTGAGGTTCTGTTTCTTAATTTGGTGTCTCGTTCCTCATACTTACTGTGCAGAACTCCTTTCCTGTCCTGTCCATGTCATTGGTACCTACATGTACCATGATAACTGAATCCACCCCTCCAATGCAAGTTCCTCTCCATCGCTGAGCGCATGTCCCAAACCCTGCCACCAGACACGCAACACAGCCTTCTGGACTCTCGCTCTTCATTGCAGAGAAAAGTGTCAATGACCTTCACCATACTGTCCCCTACTGCCACTACATTCCTATTTGCTCCCCCACCCACCAAGTTGAACAGCTGCCTGTACCATGGTGTCAAGGCCAGCCTCCTCATCCGCCTTGCATTTTATATTTCCACCCACACAGTTTGTGAGCACCCCAAACCTGTTTGACAATTGCAAGGTCTGAGGCTCCTCCACTACACTCTGCTTGATCCCTTTACCTGCTACACTCTCGGTCGCATCCCTCTGTCCCTCACTGCTGACCAAAACAGGCGACACTATTTTTAAAAGCTATACACAGTCCTCCAGGTGTGATTTAACTAGGGCTTTTATTGCTGTAACAAACCTTTCCCTTTTTTCTATAGCAGCCTCTGTAACAGGTTGTACAACAAGAGGAATTAGAATCTATGTATCGGCTGAGAGAAATGACAAGATGCTTGATCAGAACAAACTGTTTAAAATTTAAACCAAAAAACTATGGATTAAGTACAACCTTTTGGTTCAGAAACAGTATAAGAATCCTTAGTCCAATTCCTCATGTCATTGGGTCAAGAAAACTTTGTTAAAGCTGCAGAATTTCACCTCATTTCTATTTGTCTTTAGTTCTGATGAGGAATCATACGGACTCCAAACATTAACTCTGTCTTCCTCTCCACAGATGCTGTCAGACCTGCTGAGCTTTTCCAGCTATTTCTATTTTTATTGCAGTTTCATGCTTCAACTCATATCAGTCGTTATTTTCATTGGCTGCAAAAGACGCTTGTATTCAACCTAAAGCTGCCATTTTGTAGGGGAAACTTGCCTCTGATAATAAAATGTTGAAATTAAAATAAAAGGCAAGGATATCATGGATAAGCCAGGCTAAAATACTCGGAAGCAGCTCCCTGGTGGTCCAATGGTTTAGACACTGCAGAAGCTCTTGATTATCTTTCAATATTGCTTTTCTTAACACAAAAGTTTTCAAAATAGGAATTATACAATGCCTTGAGAAAGGGAAAATCAGGGTTCTGGACAGAGAGATGGCAACTAGGACGAATTAGAAAGCTCTTTGTAAAAAAGCTTATGACAATGAATCAGTGGGTGGAAGGTCCTCTTACTGAGCTGTGCCATTTGATGATGACATTGTTGATCAGTCTGTCTCCAGCATTCCTAATGAGAACAGCCGAATTCCATTTCTTCAAAACAAAGACCCATTTGCTGCTGCATGACGTCACCGCTTAACAATCCAGCCGGGTGCTGGATTCAGGTGACATCCCAGAAATAGCTGTAAATTGGTAAATGGAAGGGAGGGGGGTGGGGGGGGGGGGGGGGGGCTCAAGATAATTACAATCACCAGGGAAATGGTTCTGAGAAAATTGCTGGAACTGCCGGTTCACAAGTCTGCACATCCTGATGGACATGATCCTAGGGTCTTTACAGAAATGGTTAGTGAAATAGTTGATGAGCGGGTATTAATTACCCAAGGTTCTGTAGATTCAGGGAAGGCTCCCTGAGATTGGAAAAATAACAAATGTAATGCTTTAATTCAGGAAGGGAGGGAGACAGAAAAATGAAAACTACTGGCCAGTTAGCTTAAAATCTGTCATGGGGAAAATGTTAGACGCAAATCTGAATGATGTTATAACAAGACACTAAGAAAAATTCAAGGTATTCTGGCAGAGTCGACATGGTTTTGTTAAAGGCAAATCAGGTGCTATGTATAATGGAGAACTTGTGGATGTGCTGTACTTAAGATTTCCTGGAGGCATTTGATAAGGTGCCACATCAAAGATTATTGCGGAAAGTAAAAGCCCATGGTATAGTGGGTAGCATATTGGTGTGGATAGAAGATTGGTGAGCTAACAGGCATAAATGGGTCATTTTCTGCCTGGCAAGATGTGACAAGTGGTGTGCCACAGGGATTAGTGCTGGGGCCTCAAGTTTTTACAATTTATATAAATGTCTTGTTTGAAGGGACCAAGGTATGGTACTAACTTTGCTGATGGCACAAATATAGGTAGGAAAATAAGTTGCAAAGAGGATATAAAGAGGCTAAAAAGGGATACAGATAGGTTGTGAGTGGGCAAATATCTGGCAAATGGCAGAGAATGTGGGAAAATGTGAAATTGTCCATTTTGGCAGGAAGAATAAAAAAGCTTCTTATTTAAATGTTGAGAGATTGCAGAGTTCTGAGATGTAAAGGATCTGGGTGTTCTACAGCAGGAATTGCAAAAGGTTAGTGTGCAGATGCAGCAAGAGTTAGAAAAGCTATTGGAATGTTATTGTTTATTGTAAGGGAAATTGAATCTAAGTAGGGAGGTTATACTTCAGTTATACATGTCATTGGTGAGATCATATTGGGAGTATTGTGTACAGTATTGGTCTCCTTGTTTAAGGAAGGATGAAAATACAATGGAAGCAGTTCAGAGAAGGATCACGAGGCTAATACCTGTAATAGTCGGGTTGTCTTATGAGGAAATGTTGGAAAGGTCAGGCTTGTATCTGCTGGAATCTAGAAGAGTAAGAGGTGACTTGATTGAAACATGTAAGATCCTGAGGGGTCTTGACAGGGTGGATATGGAGAGGATGTTTCCTCTTGTGGGAGAATCTAAAACTAGGGGTCACTGTTTAAAAAGACAGGGCCACCCATTTAAAGCAGAGATGAGGAGATTTTTTTTCTCTCAAATGGTCGTGAATCTTTTGGACTCTTCCCTAAAAGGCAGTGGAAGCAGAGTCACTGAATATTTTAAAGGCAGAGGTAGATTGATTCTTGATAATCAAGGGGGTGAAAGGTTATCTGAACTGGCTGAGAAGGTGGATTTGAGGTTACAATCAGATCAATATGATTTTATTGAATGGTGAAGGTTTGAGGGGCTGAGTGACCTATTCCTGATTTTAATTTGTGTGTAAATTGTGTGAAAGATATTAAAAAGGCTGGACACAACTTGGTTTTAACACAAAGTTAATTTACTTCACTTTAAACATCTAAATTAACTCCTCTAACTGGGCTGGAGTTAATTAACATCAGCAGAAACAGACCCCAATGAAAATCATTCAGTCCTGGGTGTGAGTAAAATCCAATCAGTGTGGTTACTTGTGAGCTCACTGCTGTGTCAGCAGGTAGGATGACTGAGTGAATCCTTAACCACACTCGAGATGAGGTGAATAGTCTCTCCCCAATGTGAAGTTGCCAGTGGACATTGAGTTGAGATGATTACCTCATGCCCACAGTGAGAGCACCTGAACGGTGTGAAACAAGTTCCCGGCAACCCTTAAAGCACTCCTCACACTCTGGACAATTAAAATGTCTCTTGTCCTTGTGAACCTGCTGGTGTTTCAACAGGGTGGATGACTGAGTGAATCCCTTTCCACACTCGGAGCATGTCTCTCATACTGTGAGTGCGCTGCTGTTTAGTGAGGTCAGATGAATGTTTGAACCCAGTCCCGCAGTGAGAGCACCTGAACGGTCGCTCGTCAGTGTGAACACGTTGATGGGACATCAGGTCCCGGGTACTTTTGTAGCCCTTCCCACAGTCTGGACATTTAAAAGGTCTCTCGTCAGTGTGAACTCGCTGGTGTGCCAGCAGGCGGGATGACTGAGTGAATCCCTTCCCACACTCGGAGCAGGTGAACTGTTTCTCCCCAGTGTGAATTCGCTGGTGCTTAGTGAGGTCAGATGACCACCTGAACTTACTCCCGCACTGAGAGCACTTGAATCACCTCTGGTCTGTGCGAACAAGTTGATGGTACATCAGTTCACTGGAACTGTTATAGCACTTCCCGCAGTCTGCACATTTAAAAGGTTTCTCGTCAGTATGAAATCGCTGGTGTATCAGCTGGTTGGATAACTGAGTGAATCCCTTCCCACAATGGGAGTAAGTGAATGGCCTCTCCCCAGTGTGACTGCGTTGATGAGTTTCCAGCTCTTAAGGGTAATAGAATCCCTTCCCACAATCCGCACACTTCCACGGTTTCTCCCTGTTGTGACTGCACTTATGTTCTGACAGGCCAGACGATTGGCTGAAGCTTCGTCCACACACAGAACACATGTATAGTTTCTTCCCACTGTGAACAATGTTTTTTCCTTCCATGTTCAAACTCCAATGATATTCAGGTTATGATAAATTGGGTGATTCCGTCAGGTCCTGAGCTGATGTTTGGTTTGAGTTTCCCAACTGCAACTACTTGTCTTCTAATGCCCTGTGAAATTGATTCAAAACAGAAAAAAGGGAGTGAGAGAGAACCCACAAAAACACAAAGGCAGGTTGGGAAATTGAGCTGAATGAATCTGGGAATTTGTGGGGCCGGCACGAGGAAAAAGTGACCATGAAAACTGTTGAATTGTCATAAAAACCCAACTGATTCACTAATGTCCTTCAGGGAAGGGAACCTGCCACCCAGTCTGGGCCTACACAAGACTCTGGGTTCTATGTGAGGAAGGGGGCTGAGGGAGATGGGAGTAGAAGGAATGAACGAAAGGAATTTTATATATCTATAACTAGAAAGTGTCTCCCAAACCCTCAACCTCCACCACCTAGAAGGACCAGGGTAGCAGGTGTATGTGAACACCATCACCTCCATGTTCCCCTCCAATTCACACACCATCCTGACTTGCCTGACATCTGGTACTGCATGAACAGAAATTTCCTGCATTTAAATATTGGGAAGACTGAAGCCATTGTCTTCAGTTCCCGCTACTAACTCCAATCCCTAGACACCAACTCCATCCCTCTGCCTGCCAACTGTCTGAGACTGAACCAGACTGTTCACAACCATGGTGAAATATATCACCTCAAGATGAGCTTCCAACCACATATCTTTGCCTTCTCCAAGAGTGGGTTTCCATCTGTGAGGATACTGTGACCTCACCTGTATATTTTTTTAGAAAATAGATAAAGATATCCTCGTGGCTATTTCTAAAAATTTTAAAACTGGACAAAGACCTTTTAAAATTGCTGAAGCTGTCTGTGACCCCTGAACTGTCTGCATTATTGGAGAAAGTTGGAACTCGCTATCTCTGAAGAGACATTCATGACCCACAGGCCAAATTCAAAAAGAGCTATATAAAGGCCATCTGCATTTCATAACCCAGACTGGCCAACAGGAATCCAATCGTCTGCTGAGACAAAGGACCCTGGCACCTTACTTTCAATTCTTAATGACTGAGACATTTAACAATCTCGGGGACCCAGATAAGGGATACACATCCCTTGTCAAAGACAAGGTGGGAGTCACAGGACCAGTAATATTGCCTTGCTGCACTGATAAACCTCAATCTGCCATTTTAACACCTACAAGAAGCAAACAGAAAAAGTATTCTGCCCAGATTTAATACGGGCCACATCTACACTGTTTCTGCTGGAACATCTGTGCCTTTGCCTACAAGACTGATTCATCTCTGCATAGCTATCTCATCGCGTGAAGCCAACTCCATTGGAAAAGTGCCGACCTCCATGAAGGAACACCTCACTGGACTTTGATTCCAGACTCTGGGACCCACATAAAATACAATTTTTCTCTGCAGTCCCTGCCATGTAAATCTTTCTTTTCTCCATCTCTCTTTAACTGTATGAATGCAAAGGAGCCACATTGCGATCGCCACCCATGTTTTGGGTGTGTGCAAATGAACTAACCTTTTGAATTTGTCCTATCTCGAGTTTGCTGTGCGGTTATTAATAGAAATTAGATTGCATGAAAACTGAGGGTTGAATAATACTTATAAAGAGGGAAGCAAATAAAAAACACCTTTCCTTTTACAAGTGGCTGGTGAGAGAAATCAGTGTGGTTTCAATTACCCCCCTCCTGACCCGAACACATCTCAATAACGTAATTCAAATTGGCCCTGTCTCAGCACGTTTCTGAACTCTCACCCACTCCTTTGTGACCTCTCAACTTGACAGGCTGGCCTCCCATATTCAACCTTGGATGACCTGGAGTTTATCGAAACCTCTGCTGCCCGTGCCCTCTGCACTGAGTCCCATTCATTCACCCATCACCCTGTCCTCACTGACCTACACAGGCTCCCGGTTAAACAGTAACTCAAATTTAAAATTCTCATCCTTCTTTTCAAAACCCCTCCACGGCTTGGCTCTCCCCTATTTCCAGTCAAATAGATGTTTGAATCTTTTTCCACAGACAAACATACTTTCAGGTTCTGATGAATCGAGTGACTCTCGAGTCAGGTTTTGATCTGATGTTTAATTTGAGTTTCCCGCCTTCAAATACTGTTCTTCTAATATCCTGCAAAAAATCATCCCTGTCAGTCCAAGAATAGAAATTGAGAAGAGACAAACATTCCTCTTGGTTTGAGTTTGCTGTGTGTAAATCCTCCCCTTCTAACCCCCTGTGAAAGGAGTTTCCAAAATCCATTCCTGTCAGTCCAGGATAAAAATGCACAACATTCTCTCCTCCTGTCACCTGTACCAGGATGACCGCGCATGCGTCCTGCTGCAGTAACTCGGGCCTCCAGACTGTCGACGCGACCATTCAGATGTTACCGCGCCGTTCGTTCCTAACGCGAGCCTGATAAGCTCGTATTCGGCTTTTCAGGCCTCCACTGGGTGTTCATGAAGCCTCCCCACCCACCCTGTCACCTCCATTACCTTCCAAAACTCGGCCATTTCTCTCCTATTGCACAATCCATATAACAGCCTCGCCCAGCCGCAGCATCCACACTGCGCATGCACGGTCGGACACTAAACTACGCGTGCGCTGTTCCTAATTCGCCTGCGCAAGGGGCTTATTCAGTGAGAATAGGGCACATTCTGTATCGCCGCGAATCCTGGGTAAGATCGCCGCCATTGAAGGACAATATTATTCAATCGAAAATTATGCTATATCGTCTGATTACGATTGGAGTAATAGGGCCAAGATAGAAAATTATTAAATCAATTGATGCAGTAGCCAAAGCGCACGAAACCTCCAGCAGTTCTGTCCTGGGTGCAATTAAAAGCAGAACAAACCCCTACAGTAAAATTTGAACTCACTGGAATCTCAGCAACTGGGGTGTGAACAAGTGATTTTTCCCCCCCACATACGAGACATCTAATCTGTGTCTTGCCAGAGTGGACTAATTGTGGATCAAACCCTTTGAACTTTTACAGCTAGAGTTTTAACAGGTGAGGAAACTGTTCACTTCACTTCAAACATGCAAAGTATCTGACTGGTCTCTCTCCAGTGACTGTACTGCTGTCTCAGTAAATGCTATGACCTAGTGAACGCCTTCCCACTTTTAGCTGGTAAACTGTCTTTTCACAGTGGGAATTTACCCATGGGTTACCAGCTCACACATGGATCTCATTCTGGTAAGAAGCTCCACATTCTCAATACTCTACATTGAAAGAAAAGCAAAGCACTGCAGATGCTGGAAATCCGAAATTGAAACAGAGAATTTTGAAATTCTTATCACATTTGGTCATATATGTGGAGACAGAATCATAGTTTATATTTCAGGTCTGTGGCTTTGCAACAGAAATGTATAACTGGATAAAAATCACTAATCTGGAACATTCACTCTGTTCCCATTTCCATAGTAACTGATGAGTGTTTACAATATTTTCTGTTTTAAGTTTGGAATTCCAGCAGCTGCATTATTTTGGGTCACTGTGAATCCGTTTTCTCTCACTTAACGTTACCTGGTTAATTAGATAAAATGTAGAGGATTTAATTAATGAGACAGCAGTTACTGTCATCCTGTTTGACGTAAAATGAAACAAAATGCAAATTACTCACTTTTAAATATTCTTTCATGGGATGTTGGTGTCGCTATCAAAGGCAGCATTTGTTGTCCATCAGTAAGCACTCTTAACAGACTGACTTGCTAGGCCATTTCAGAGGGCAGTTATGAGTAAATCCACATTGTTGTGAGCCTGGAGTCACATGCAGTTCAGATTGGGTAGGAATGGTACATTTTGTTCCTTAAAAGATATTGGTGAACCAGATGGGTTTTCGTGACAATCGAAGAAAGCTTCAATTCACCATTACTAAGACTAACTTTCAGTTCCAGATTTATTAATTCAATTCCCAACTCACCAATGCTCATTCAACAGCACATTCCAACCCCGTGAGCCCTACAACCTCGAATGACAAGGAAAGTGGATGATTGGGAAACACCACCACCTGCAAGTTCCCCTCTTTTCTAAACATCATGCTGACTTGGAACTATATCGCCGTTACTTCACTGTCACGGGGTCAAATTTCAGGAACTCCCTCCCTATTAGCACTGCGCATGCACCTGTACCACATGGACTGCCGTAGTTTAAGAAGGTGGCTCACCACCAACTTCACAAGGGGAAATTAAGGATGGGCACAATATATATATTGGCCGAGCAAGCAACGCTCGCATCCTATGAAAGAATAAAAAGAAATGAAATCACAAATGGTGGAGGAATCTGAAGCCTTGTGCCTGGGTCTCTGGATTAATTACTCCTGATTTTATCACTATGCCAATTCCACCCGAAACAATTGAAGGGCAACTTGTCTGCGTTAGATCTCACTAGCTAATTTTACATTTAAAGCAAACACTATGACCATTGCACTCGGGAAAACCATGTTCCACATCTCGGACAGAGGGGAAATAGCCACACATCTATCACTCTCATTGACAACCAGAAAATGCTGGAAATACTCAGCAGGACAGGCCGAGACTGTGGAGAGAGAAACAATTATCAGTTCAGGTCGTTGAACTTTCATCTGAACTGGAAAGAAGCTCGAGGTGTTACAGATTTTCAGGAAGTTCATACACAGGGGAAGGGAGACGGGAGAGAACTAAAGAGAAGGTCCGTATCAGGTGGAAGACAGGAGAGAATAAATAACAAAAGGGATGAGGATGAAAGGCAAAAGCGATGAAGATGGAACTAGTAAAGGAATTAAAGATAGGAAAGTAATTCTGTATCTGTCATCTCTTTCTGCTCAGATTGGAAATGATTTGCTTCCCTGTTGATCCATTTCACTTCTGTCTCAAATTTAATAATCTCAACCCTTCTCCACCATTACCTTTTACAGGCATTTAATTAAGCAAACACACACAAGGCACACGGGGAAGGGGGGGGTGGGGGTGGGGGGTGGTGGAGAAGGGAGATGATTGACTTGGAGGGGAACTTCCAGGCGGTGATGTTCCCATCTTTCTGCTGCCCTTGAGCTTCTGGTTGAGAATGGCTGTGGGTTCGAAAAGTGCTGTCTAAGGAGCCTTGGTGAATTCCTGCAGTGCATCTTGTGAATGGTACTCACTGCTGCTCCTGTGCGTTGGTGGTTGAGGAACTGAATGTATGTGGATGTGGTGCCAATCAAGCGGGCTGCTTTGTCCTGGATGGTGTCAAGCTTCTTGAGAGTTGTGGGAGCTGCACTCATAGGCAAGTGGAGAGTATTCCATCACACTCTTGATCTGTGTCTGGTAGTTTGCATACAGGCTTTGGAAAGTCAAGAGGTGAGTTACTCAGCGCAGGATTCCTAGCCTTTCACCTGCTCTTGTAGCTACATTAATAACATGGCTAGTCCCGTTCAGTTCCTCGTCAATGTTAACCCCCAGGATGTTGATAGTGGAGGATGCAGCGATGGTAATGCTATTGAATATCAAGAGGTGATGGTTAGTTTCTCTCTTGTTGGAGATGTTCATTGCCTGGCACATGTGTGCTGCCAATGTCACTTGCCATTTGTCAGCCCAATCCTGGTTATTGCCCAGTTGAAAAGGAATAAAAACGGAGCCAGGTTGGTGTCATTCTTGCTTTCTGGTTGTTTGTCTCCCCTGAGAGATAAAACTTGTGCTTTGTCACTCTTGGTGTATATGTCTCTGTGTGTTCCTCTGTGTTTGTCAACGTGGTTCAGTTCCCGATTTTTACCAATCTAAACACTAACTGATTCGTCGTGTATTTTCATAGTAACATTGTACAAAGTAAAAAGAACAGTGTTAAAACATGCAAGAAGAGACATATTTCATTATTTATTTATTTATTTCAGTGGAGACTGATCATAAGACCATAAGGTATAGGATCAAATGTTGGCCGTTCACCCAATCGAATCTGCTCCAATATTCAATGAGATCATGGCTGATCTGATAACCCTCAACTCCACTTTCCTGCCTTTTCCCCATGACCCTTGATTCCCTTACTGTTTAAAAATCTGTCTGTCTCAGTCTTGCATATACTTAATGACCCAGCCTCTATAGTCCTCTGTGGTAAAGAATTCCAGAGATTCACTCCCCTCTGAGAGAAGAAATTCCTCCTCACCTCTGTTTTAACTGGGCGACCCCTTACTCATATATTATTCCCTCTGGTCCTAGACTCTCCCATAAGGGGAAACAACTTTTCAGTATATACCCTGTCAAGCCCCCTAAGAAACTTTCAATCAGATCACTTCTCATTCTTCTAAACTCCAATGAGTGCAGGCCAAACCTACTCAACCTCTCCTCATAAGAAAATCCCTCCATACTCGGGATCAACCCAGTGAACCTTATCTAGACTACCTCCAATGCCACTATATATTTCCTTAGATAAGGGGACCAAAACTGTTCAAAATATTCTAGGCATGGTGTAACTAATGTCTTGTATAGTTTTAGCAAGGCTTCCCCTTGCTTTATACTCCATTCCCTTTGAAATAAAGGCCAACATTCCATTTGCCTTCTCTATTACCTGTTGAACTTGTATGCTAGCTTTTTGTGAGGGCCCCAAAATCCCTCTGTGCTGCAGCTTTCTTCAGTCTTTCTCTATTTTCTCTCTTGCTTTCTGGGTGTTTACCTCTCCTTAGAGAGAAGCCCTTGCCCTCTGTAACTCTTGGTGTATATGTCTGTGTGTTTTCCTCTGTGTGTGTCAATGTGGCTCAGTTCCCGGAGAGACTGAAAACAGTTTTACCATCAAAACCTTTATTCACGTTAGTTGTACAGCTTCATATAAAAGTGTTGTAGAGAAAGAATATCAGGATGGAAGATGCGAGAGGAGTTTGCCATGTTTGGCATGAGGTACAGCCATGAAGCAGAGGATTCAGCGAGAAGCTTTCTTCTCATTTAACACGAGATTTGGAACTAGATCTGGGAGATATCTGTATCGGTGCAAACAGTAAAATCACCTCTATAAACCTACAAGATTCTGAGGAGGCTTGACAGGTTAATGTAAAGAAGATGTTTCCAATATTGGGGAATCTTGATTCAGTAGGCTCATTTTTGGGATGAAGGGACTGACTTATCAAAAACGGTGAAACAGGTTAAGCCTTTATTCAGTAGAGTTTATAAGAATGATGGGTGATCTTATTGAAACGGACAAAATTCTGAGGAGGCTTGACAGGGCAGATGTAGAGAAGATGTTTCCACTAGTGGGGAATCTCCAACTAGGGGACATAGTTACAGGATAAGGGGACACTCATTTAAAACTGAGATGCGAAGGAATTCCCTCAGAGGGTATTAAATGTCTGGACTTCTCTACCCCAGAGAGTTGTGGCGGCTAGATCACTAAAAGTATTTAAAGAGGAGTTAGTTCGATTTTCAAAATATCAGGAAGTTGACGCCTATGAGGGGCGAGCACGAAAGAGGAGTTCAGGCCTGGGGCAGATCAACCATGATCTTATTGAATAACGGGGCAGGCTAGAGGGGCCAAATGAACGACTCCTACTCCTTTCCCTTATGTTCCTATGTTCGTCTGAAACGTGTCTTTGGTGAAAGGGGCCGGAAATAAAAGGCACAAATAACATAGGTAATCCAGGTTGTAACCTTTGTACGCACCTTCCTTGGTGGTCTAGTGCTCAGGATTCGGCGTTTATATGATTTATGTCACGGTTCGATTACCGGTCAAGGGGTAGTAATTTATTGACCTCGTGCGAACTGTTAAAATGACCTTGAATAATTTCCTGATTAAAAGCGAGAGATGCAAGTCATCTGATTCTCAATGGCGTGAGAGCACAAGTCTTGCATCAGAGTTGGAAATGTCATTCAGTCGCAACCAGTTGAAAACAAACACAGAGGTCAAGATAAGGAATGAGGGAAGGGCTGTGATCGGTTACAAAGCACGGACAATAGAGATGGTGGTGTACGACAAAATATAGCGGTAAAAAGGGAGATTTTATTGTTGACACCGATACAAATATCTCCCAGAACTGCTTCCAAATCTCATGTTAAATGAGAAGAAAACTTGTTGTTGAATCTTTCACTTTTTAGCTGCACCTCCTTCTAAACATTGCAAACTCCTAAGATAAAAGCAAAATACTGCGGATGCTGGAAGTCTAATACAAAAACAAAAATAGCTGGAAAAACTCAGCAGGTCTGACAGCATCTGTGGAGAGGAATACACTTGACGTTTCGAATCCGTTTGATTGACACTTCAACAGAACTCATAGAGAATCATAAGGATTCGAAACGGTAACTCGCTCTTCCTCTCCACAAATGCTGTCAGACCTGCTGAGTTTTCCAGCTATTTTTTTTTTATTGCAAACTCCCCCTGCGTCTTCCATCCTGATATTTTTCTCTGTAACATTTTGATATGAAACTGCAGAACTAATGTGAATAAAGTCCGTGATGTTAAAAATGTTTTCACCCCCTCAGGGAACTGAAGCAAATTAACACACATACAGGGATACACACAGATTCATACACCGAGAGTGAAAGAGGGCAAGGGTTTGTATAGAAGGAGAGACAAGCACCCAGAAAGCAAGCATGACACCACCTGGCTCCGTTTTTGTTCCGCTAGGACTACAAGTTTCGTGAATGGTTTCATGAATGAACGGAAATAGGAAAACCCCCTTGGATGCTTTAGTACTTGGATGGATTTGACTGAGTCTAATCGAGAATTAACTCTGCAGACACAGAGTTAAAACCAGGAATAATGAGCAGCAGGGAAACTCCAATGGATTTGAACTCCATCACCTTAACTACTTGGCCACGGCGACTGGCCTTATGGACAGATTAATGTTGCTGGTATATAAGATGGCTGCAGCACAGAAATGCGGGCTTTCGGCCCATCTTCTCCGTGCTGGCTGTCGGAAAGAACAAGTCAGCTACATCCACTGCCGTGCATTCTCACAAAAGCAATTAATATTTGCATTGCCTCTCCTCCTTCTCCCAGTTAAAATGAAACCCAATTCACGCCCGCGTTCACTTTGAGCCGACACTTTTTCGTCAGAAGAGACCACTCAAAGTGACCCACAGGTGAACCAGCTATAACTATGGCAGCGGTTCCACAGAGACTGGAACCTGAATCCAGCGCCTGAGGCCGTTCGGCCAGGCTACCTCTCTCCACTTGCTGTTTCCCGTCGCTTTGATGTTTTTCCCACTGAAACGGAACATTAAAAGCATCAGAAAAGGAACAGGAATTGGCTATAAACCTCCTCGAGCCTCCGCTACCACTTTATTAGATCATGTCAGATCCCGAAAGTCAACACCAATTTCCCATCCGATCCCGATAGCCCTTCATTCCCTTAAAGTCCAAAACTATATTCACCTCAGCCTTCAATATACTCGTCGACTGAGGATCCAGAGACATGTGGGCTACACAGTTCGAAAGATTCACAAGACTTTGAGTAAAGAAATGTCTCCTCACCTCAGTCCTAAATGGCTGACACATTACCCAGAGAATGTGAGCCCAGTTCTAGACGCTCCAGCCGGGGGGTGGGGGGGGGGGGGGGGGGGGGGGTGGTGCTGGTGGGGGGGGGGGGGGGGGGGGGAGCCTCTCAGCATGTTAACTGTCAAGCTGGCTCAGAATGTCAGACTTTTCAATGAGATCACCTCTCATTATTCTAAACTCCAGAGAGAACAGACTCATCCCACTTAATCTCTCATCCTCATCTCAGGAATCAATCCAGTGAATTTTGGTTGCACACAGGCAGCGAGAGAATAGAGGGAACAAAAAGCACAAGAGTGAACAGAGATAGAGACACAGACAGAGAGACTGAGAGAGTGAAAGAGACCGAGACAGAGATACAGCGGCAAAGAGAAGCAGACAGAGGGAGAGAGAGGGCTGGACACAGAAAGGAACAGACACATTTCACCATTCCCTATGATTGTTATCTTTAGGTTGACAGACAGAAAGAGAGAAATAAATCTTTACATTAAAACAGAGCCTTTCACCAATTCAGTAGAACGGGAGGCTCTTTAGAGACAATGAAATCTTTCTGAAAAGTAGACACTTGTAATCTAATGACAGAGAGAGTTTGATAAAAATGCTGATTCAATAGATGACAAAATACGATCTTAAGAATTCCATCTCAATGTAGAATCTTTCTTTCTATCTCTCTGAACATTTCATTGTTTGTTTGCTGCAGATTCACAGGATGTAAAGCTGTAGCTGTGTGAACAAATTTCACCTCGAATCCCTGACGAAACAGGGCCAAAACATCCCATTTCTGTCAGGCCATCTCTGAGCTTTCTCTTTCCCAGAGAAAAGAGTTTCAGGCTCTTCAGCCTTTCCTGGTGATTATAACCTATCCGTTCCTGCAACATTTGTTATTGAGCGTTTACTTTTCTGTTCCTTGCGACACTTGGCAGCAGTAGAATCAGTTCCTAATATCCGAGTGATTTCAGTTTGGACTATTTGTACTTTAAAATTAATTTTCTCGATGTGTCCATTGCTTTAGCTACATGACCACAAGAACTCGGTGTCTGTCTTTTTGAATGTTGCTCAGTGACAATTTCCATCATCCTCCACTTTGTAGCTGTAACTTTTGTGAATGCTTGCAGACGAATGGAAATTAGAGAACGTTAGAAGTTGTAGATGTTTTTTTTATTCAACTTAATCGTCATTTAATTGTGCAGGCACACAGTAAAATTCAGGGATGATAAGAAGCGTAGCTATCACGATTCCAACCTACCTGTGGAGATCCCAATTCATTCAAACCCGTCACTTTAACAACTCAGCTCAAGTCCCAGATTTGCATGAAAGTTGTTTGTATAAAACCATAGACGGCTGCATCAGACGGCCATTCACATGCCGAGTCTCTGGAAGAGCAGCTCAGCGACTGTAATTCCACAACCCGCTTTTTTCCTACAGCAACTCAAATTTATGTCGTCTCTCCTCGTTTCTCCTATCAAAGTTAAAAACAGAACACTCCGCTGCATTTAATGTGAGTCGGTATCTGTTGGTTCAAATGGGACTGCTGCAGATCCTAAAATGCGGATAACTTAAATGCTTGGCAGCAGTGGAATTGGAACTCACGCCTCCGTAGAGATTACAACCTTAATTCAGCGTTTTAGACCGCTCGGCCACGCTACAATGCTCCGCAAGAGTACTCATAATTTCCTTCAATAGCATTGCCAACGAAATAGAATAGCAGCAAAGGAGCAGGGGTAAGTCATTTCAAAACTCGAAACAACTCCGCCTGTTAACCAGATCATCCTGCATTTCGTAACATACAGAAATCATCTCCACTGCTGAATTATTTTTTTCAATGTTTCATTTTTCGATGTTTCCAATGATGTTTCCTTTTTTCCCTGTGTGACTGAGCGTGTTTGCTCAATGAATTGTTGGTAATAGATAATGAATTTGTATTTATTGACTGAGAAAAAAAAGGAAATGATTGGTCAGGATAAACATTTTTTTGATTAGTCGATTTGACATCAACTATTTCAAAGATTTTGAAAACTGTATAAAGTTTCAGAATCCAACTCTTCATGTCATTGGGTCAGGGAAGCTTTCTTAATTTTTACACATTATGGATGTAGACTTCAGAAGTTCCTGCGCCTCTTTCAATACTGTTTTCCTTAGCCCAGAGTTTTCAGAAGGGAATTGGACAATGACATGAAAGGTAGACAAATAATCAGGGTTATGGAAAGAGACAAAGAAGTTGAGATTAACTAGAAATCTCTTTGTAAAAACTGACATAAATACGATAGTCCGAAAGGTCTCTTGGAGAGCTGTATCATGATATGATGACATTGTTGATCAGTCTGTCTCCAGCATTCCTAATGAGAACAGCCGAATCCCAATTCTTCAAAACAAAGACCCAAAGTGCTGTTGCATGACGTCACAGCTGTACATTTTAGTGAAGCCCATTGAGCCTTTGCACTGTTTCCTGTTTCTGTGGTGCAGCGATTATCATTCTTGTCTAACACATGAAACGTTCTCTGGTTCAAAACTGGGCAGAGCCATTATCAAAATCTGTGGGTTCACGTTGCAGCCACGTGGCCTGGTCAGTGTTTATCCCTCAACCAACCGCATTTGGTCTGCTCATTGTGACGTCGCTGGTTTTGGCTGTTTCCTGAGCGGTGATTGGCTGCCGTGTTCCCTGCATTACAACAATGGCACCACTTCAATAAACGCAAAATACTGCAGAAATCTGGAAAGGGAAACAGAAAATGCCGGAAAAACTCAGCAGGTCTGACAGCATCTGTGGAGAGAGAAACCTGAGTTTTCCAACATTTTCTGTTTTTATTTCAAAAATGTACTTAATTGGATGGAAAGTGGTTTGAGACATCCACTGGTCGGGAATAGCGCTATTAAAATGCAAGTCTGTCCTTTTTTAATTATCTTAACACACAGTCCTCTGGTTAGTGACCCCGGTCAGTGGAAACAGTTCCTCCCTATCTGCTCTATCAAACCGCCTCGTCCCTGTTGTCCCCACCCCCGTCATTTTGATCAGCTCCGTGAAATCTCCGTTTAAGCTACTTTGCTCCAAAGATCCGTGTCTCCATAAACTCTCCACAAAACTGAATTTCCTAATCTCTGGACATGATGCAAGGCGGAGGATGGAGACGACGTTTTGGAAAATATTGTCAGTTGGCAGGTGGGAAAATGGAGAAAGAACCAAAACAGAAAACCCAGTCTCCAGCTTTGTGAATCTTCAGAAAGACTTTGGGAACCGCAATCAGAGGAGAATGAAGGGTGAACTGTCCGATTGACCAGGGACAGTCAAGGCAACTTTCCCTTCTTTAAGATGCTGAAACATTGACTCCGATGTTATCAGTGAAATTAACTGAACTGTGACATTGAAAGGATTCTTGTTGCTGCACATCAGGAATTCAAACCTAATATCGGCTTCAGGACATTCAGAATACTTGGTAACAGTCAAGGCAACGAAAGGCTCGAAGGGAGGCGGCTCCGTTTGTCGGAGAACCGTTTCCCGGTGAGAGGGATGTGTCTGCAGTGGGTGGGATCAGATGGTTTCCATGTATCCACAATGAATGTCCCAACCTTTATTTTGGAAGAGTAAAACAAATAGAGAACAGTTGTCATTCCGTTCGACACAATCTGAATCTTTAACTCGCTGATACCCAAACTACACTGCTATGGATTTCTGTGGCGCAATCGGTTAGTGCATTCGCCGTTAATCCAAAAGTTGGTGTTTCAAGCCCACCCAGGGACGAAGCTGTCACTGTTTTCTCCCCATCAGCCTCCATTGTCACACAGTTCCTGGTTGTCATTGGGTCCTTGAACTGAATGTCTGGACTCCAGGAATGTTGCTGGCTGCACTGTTATCCAGTGAGCTCCCAGGCAAGCGGCTTTTTTTCGGATATTCATTTCAAATGTAAGGGGAAAACAATTAGGCATACAATATACCGATGTCCAACACACTGAAAACCTATAAAGTTACTGGATTCAAAGAAATCCATCAATTCTTCCCTCTTCCTCATTTCCACAGTGAGTGAGACAGGGAAAAGCAGAAGAGCAGCAATATTCCGGCCCCGCACTCTCCAATCACCCGCTGCCAGCAGAAAGCAGCGACTGCAGCTTCAGTCAGCGGGTTACTGCCCATCCCTGGAACGCAAGATTCTCCAACCAAGGCCAAACCTCCCAATACACTGAGCACAGGCTCAGGAAAACACAGGTAGATTATATCCTGGTCACTAAACCTCCGAGCACCATTTGCAGAATTCCCGAGTGAGTGAATTACAATTAAAAGTCACATCAACTTTCTAATCTTTTCACAGTAAAATCCCTTCATTTTATTGAAAAGCTGACTGTTGTGAATCTGATAATGAGCACCATGGGATTTGAATTACTGAGTAACTTGTTTTCCATTGTTTGTCCATTAGGTTTGCAACTCAATTTGCGTTGGATGTTGATGCCAATAATTTCAAAATGAGGACACAAAGCAGGTAAGTATTAAATCCAGGAGAAAATCCTGAGGAAAATCGAACACGCTATTTGGAAGGAGGTGCAGCTAAGAAGGGGAAGATGTGAATGATGTTATTGATGATTGAGGGGAATTAATTGCAACTTTGGGGCATTTGTCGGCCGATTACGTTCCACACTTTAAAATTCCGACCAAGCTGAGGCATCAGGTGGAAAGCAACAAAACCATCCATGTATGTTGGGATACGAAACAGCTTCGCACATTCCCGGCTAGCTGAGTCGGTAGAACATGTGAACCTTAAGCGTGGGTTCGAGCCCCAAGCTGGGTGCTGTTTAAAAATCTGAATAACCGTCGTACGGACTAGGAACATTGATCCTGTTTCTCCTTCCAGCTGCTGAACATTTCCAGCATTTCCTGTGTTTGTTTCAGGTTCCATCATTTGCAGTAATTTGCTTTTATCTTTTTACTTTTACATCTTACTGCTTAAAAAACACCAACTGATCACTGCTGCTGCTGTGAAACTTACAAGACAGACATTTCTCACTGAAAACAAATGACACACATCAAATTGAAAGTAGTTTCATTTCACATCTCTTTCTGCTTTTGTCCCTGTGTCGCTAACCAGCTCTCTCTGCTCGTCCAGCTCCATGATGTAACTCTTTCGAGTAGAGCCACATTTCCATCTGTTCCTATTCAGGTGAAGTTATATTGTTTGCCAGTGTGAGACTTGAACTCTTGATCTTGGGGTTACAAGCCCAGTAACTCTTTCGAGTACAAACCCGTTTCCATCTGTTTCAGATGAAGTTACATTGTTTCATACTTTGCCATTGAGAGATTTGAACTCTTAATAATCCTTTAAATGAAACCAATTAAACCAAATCAACAAAATTGGGATAAATCAGGCACAGCCCCTAATTCAGGTCAGCTGTAAAACCAAGGACAAAATTTAAAGGAACCTTACAAACTTTAAATCAAAATGTGAGTAAAGGGGTCAACAAAACATCCCAGTCCCCGCGGTGCCCACCGAGCACGGAAGGCCTCGAGTGTGTCAGCAGACACCGCATGCTCCCTCTCCAGGGACATCTGGCAGCAAACATAGCCGCGGAAGAGGGACAAACAATCGGGCGGGACTCCCCCGTCGATCGCCCGCTGCCTGGACCTGTTAATGGCCAACTTGGCCAGGCCCAGGAGCAGGTTCATGAGGAGGTCGTCCTCCTTCCCGACCCCCTTCTGCACCGGGTGCCCATAGATCAGGAGCGTGGGGCTGAAGTGCAAACAAAGCATTAATAAAATGTTTTTCAAATAACTAAAAAGGGAGTGCAGCCAACAACACCCTATATATGCACGGTCCACAGACTCCACAAGACCACAAAAAGGGCACGTGTCCTGAGAGTCCATGAACCTATGCATCCTCTTATTATACGGGACTGCTGCATGCAACAACCTCCAACCCAGGTCTCCAATAGAAACGGGAAGGACACCTCCATAGAGGGCCTCCCATCGGGGACCTCCGCCGCCGGATGGCAACAAAGCACACCAGGGCATGTCCGGGCAAAGGACAAGGGCGAGAAAATGGAAGGTGTGCAGCAGCAGTCAAAAGGCTCAGAGGGCATGTCCCTGAGGTGGCTCATATTGCAGGGCTCCAGCACCCAAGGGAGGGTTCGGGGCTTGGGGCCAATGTGGAATTCTGTCTGAACAGGGGAACGCTCAGACGGAAGACCACTGCAAACCTGGGCCACTTCAAGACCCAATATAACGTCGGGTCTGAACATGACCATTCTCAGGTCTTGGATGGCATCGGCTGCCACCTGGACACTCACAAACGCGCGACGCTTCAACTCTTGTGGGAGCATCCAGCCCAGTCCTCCGCCTCCCAGCACGTCCCCGATCCTAGTATCCCCTGCAGCCACAGCCCTCCTCTCCACCAACCATTGAAAAGGACGGAGGGGCGGATTCCTGAGCAGTGGCTCTCTGACGGTAGCCACTACCCGTGACGAGGGAGAGCTGTGTCGCGATGCAACCACATTCCAGACTTTGATCAGGTCCTGGTAAAAGACGGGCAATGCCTGCAAGGATCCACCGAGACCCCTCTGTTCTACAAACAGGAGCTGCACGTCATAATTCAGGCCGTGCACTTGACAGAAGAACTACGTCGTCAGGGCACACCATCTAGGAGGAGGCTCGACGTAAAGGTATCACTGCAGAGTCTGAAGGTGGAAAGTCACCACCTGTGTGCATAGGCACACTAGCGCCTGACCAACCTCTCTAAGCGGGAGACTCAGAACCTCGGCAGCAACCCAGTGCTTTTGTCCCAGAAGAAGTCGACTAAAAATTTCTGGATTCTTGCGACAAAGTCCTGGGGAGGCTGTCAAAGTGACCGGTCAATACCAAGGCAAAGCGGCGATCCGCTGGTTTATGACCAGAACTTGACCCCGGTAAGACAGCATTCGGAGCAGTCCTGTCCAGCGCCGCAGACGAGCGGTGACTTTCGTCTCCAGTTCCTGCCAGTTCGCCGGACAGGATTCCTCAGCAGGGCAGAGATGGACCCCCAGGTAGAGGAGGCTGGTCCTGCTCCTGATGAAAGGCCTGAGCTCTTCGGGTAGAGGATCCATTTGCCATTGACCGACCAGGAGTCCAGAACATTTCTCCCAGTTGATCTTGGCAGAAGAAGCGGCAGAGTAGACCTCCTGGCACTCGCGCATCCTCCGCAGGTCAGCCGGGTCATTAAACATAAGGAGCACGTCATCGACATAAGCCAAAAGGTCCATCCTGATGCCTGGACCTCGCAGAACCAATCCCGACAACCTCCTCCGCAAGAGGCGCAGGAAAGGCTCCACGCAAATAGAATACAACTGGCCAGACAGGGGGCAGCCTTGATGAACCCCTCTCCCAAAGCAAAGCGGCGCAGTCAGGGACCCGTTCACCTTCACTAGACACTCCGAGCAGTTTAAAGAAGTCGGATCCGGGCGACAAAATGTGTCCCGAACCCGAATGCTCGCAGAGTTCCGAGTGAGTATCCATGATCCACCTTATCGAATGCCTTCTCTTGATCGAGAGACAGGAAGGTGCTTGACAGACCTCTGGGAATGGTGGATGATGTCCCGGACCAGATGGATGTTATCATAAATGGTTCAGTCCGGGATGGTGTAGGACTGGTCAGGGTGGATCATGTGGTCCAGCACGGTGCTGAACCGAGAAGACATGGCTCGGGCAAAGATTTTGTAGTCTGTGCTGAGGAGGGAGACCGGTCGCCAGTTTTTCAGAAGGCGGAGATCCCCCTTCTTCGGCAGCAGGGCAATTACGGCTCTGCGCCACGAAAGGGGCATTTCCCCAGTAGCAATTTTTTCTCCCAGGACCCCCGCGAAGTCGCTTCCCAAGACGTCCCAGAACTCCTTCAAGAACTCCACGGTCAGCCCGTCTAGTCCCGGGGTTTTGCCCCTAGAAAGACCGTCGAGTGCGGCGGTCAGCTCCCCCAGACTTATAGGGGAGTCCAGCTTTCCGGCGCACTCCGGGCCGACCTGCGGCAGGTCCTCCCACAAAACTCTGCAAGCCTCCTCGTTGGACGTATCCGGAGAGAACAGGGCAGTGTAGTAATCTCAGATGATGGCCCTGATGCCCTCCGGTCCGAGACAAGGGATCCATCATCGGCCAGCAGCGTAAGGAGCTGCTTACTGACCCCGTGCCTTTTTTTCCAGCGAGTAGAAGAAGTGGGAGCCGCGGTCCATCTCCTTAAGGAACTAGTTCCGCGACCTCACGAACGCGCCCTGACCCGACCAGTTGCAGGTCCCACAGCGCCCCCTTCTTCTCATCATACTTCGACCGCAGGGCCGGGTCCGCATCGGGCTGACGGAGACGTGCCTCCAGGTCGAGCACCTCCTTCTCCAAATCCTCGACCCTGGATTTGCGACTCTTTGTCGACCCCTTCACGTACTCTTGACAGAAAACTCGGTCATGAGTCTTGCCCACGTCCCACCATAGCCTCAAGGAGGGTAAGCCTCCCCGCTTCCTTCTCCAGCCGGCCCAGAGCAACGGAACGAGTCCAGGAACCGCTCATTATCCAACAACAGGTTATTAAAATGCCAGTACGCGGACCCCGTCCGAGCGCAGAACAAAGTAAGTTCTGCCCACACCAGACGGTGGTCTGTGCATGGAACCTGCCGTATAGAAGCAGCTAGAAAGCAGGACACGTGCACCTTCGAAATGTAAAGGCGGTCGAGTCTGGACGCTCCGACTCCAGGTGACACAAAGGTGAACACGCTGGAGTCAGGATGGAGATTTTGCCAGACGTCTATCAAGTCGAAGGGCCTGACCAGGTCACGCAACTTACTCACAACTAGCGTGCGGTGCTGGGTACCGTGACGGTCCCGGACCTCCAGGGTGCAATTGAAATCCCCCCCGAGGACGACGCACTCGCCAGCGTCGATGGAGCCATGATGATTGGACACTTCTTCAAAGAACCTTGTTTGCTGCTGCGTGCCCAGGGGAGCATACACATTCACAAAGTGAAGAACCGCCCCCCCCCCCCCCACCCGTAGCACAGTCAGGTGCAGCAACCGGCCTGGCACCGGCTCCTTGATCCCCAAGATCTCCAACTGAAAATGTGGGGCCACCAAGATAGCCACCCCGCCCGAATTGGAGGCTAGGTGACTCATGTAGGCACCCCTACGCCACTCCAGGAGCCACGTGGCTTCGTCTACTGGAACGCTTTGTGTTTCTTGCAGGAAGCACAATGGATAATTCCCGTCCCTGAGGACCGAGAAGTTCTGGAACCTGTGCTGTGCATCCCTGCTGCTGCGGATGTTGAGGCTGGCTATAGTTGTCTTCATTGTCAAAGGTACATCAAAACTTCACCGTAAGTAATTAAAAAATAAGAGGACTTTTAGTCCTTCCTCTCCTTCAGGAGCCCAGTGAGAAACGTTTAGACCCTCCGCCGTGCATTCCTATCTAACTTGGGAGACTTGAGAGCCTCGCGAGTGGACCAGAACACCAGCGGAAACGAATGCCACCGGTCCAAGGCCAACTGAACCCTGTCTCAGAGACCACGCTGTCCCAACAAAAAGTCCCGGAGTTCCCTTGGGGGGATGAGGGGGGAGTCAGTCGAGGGCACCAGGGGATCCACCGCCTCGCTTGAGAGTGAGTGCATAATCCCCAACGCTCACCACCGACACCCTATCCTCCTCCGGGTCGTCGACTCCAGCTTCTGACCCTTCCCCCACATTGAGTCCGGGGGCTGATTCGAAGCTGCCAGCTGGCTCTAACTGTGCCTCGATCCCACCCCCAGGATCAAGGCCAGAGGGGTCCTCTCTGGTCTCCTCTAAACTTCTTGGGTCATACAGCAGCGGCATTTCTGATGCCCGCTCTCCTCCCGGCACCGGGTCATCCGGGGAGCTCAGGACAAGCTCCTGACCTAAACATAGGACGCCCGGTGTCAAGGTTTGGGAGGGAGTGGGAAGGCCCTCCTTTTCGCCGCCACCCAATGACCCATTTTTATTTTTTGAATAAAGGAAGATGCAGTCCCCCGACGAGCCTGAAGGTACCTCGGGGTATTAAGTGTACTGGAGCCGGCACAACCTCAAGGGAGGTGCCCTCAGTGACCCATGAGGGGCCCTGTTTAGGGGACTGCAGCAGACTGGTAGGGGTAACAGTGGTGGGGGTATGGGTTTCGGGTTCCCCCAGAATGCAGGGCAAGGTTTTACTCGGTGGAGACGCCACCACCTCTTCATCGGGGGAATGGACACACCCAACCTCCTCAGTTAGGGCGTCGCCCACTTCCTCCTCCAAAGGATGACGTCTCTTCCGGTTCAGGCTGGAGGCTAGGGAGAGCTCCATTTCCGAGGCCCCCCCTCCTTGTCCAGACCTCCCGGACACTCCACCCTCTGGGGTTTGGGATCATGTTTCTCTGTCTCGGGGTCCCGTGTCTCATCACCCCCGGCCCCGGGAGCACGTGCAGGGACGACGCTGGGGCCGGATATTATTGCCTCCCCCAAGCCGGTTTTTCCATGTGTTTGGGGGATGTGAGGGGTTTCAGGGGCTGTCTCCAAATTTTCAGTCTTCCTCCGTGCCTTCTTACAGCGTTGGGGCTCTCCCCCCACGTCACCGGCAGCCGAGATGGCATCTGCTGCCGGGGTAGCTTCCTCTTGCGGGGAGGGAGATGGAGTGGTGGCCGGGGGAGGAGGGGTGGTGCCAGCCGCGGCCGCTTGGGTGGGGCTCGTAGCCTTGGAGGCAGGGCAGTTCTTTCTTATGTGCCCCGCCTCCTTACAAGCGTGGCACCGCACACCCTCTGCAGTCCAGAAGACCTGATAGGTGGTCCCCTCAAAATCGATCGGGAAGGCCCCCTCCAGGCACTCCTCCTGGGCCAAGCGGACAAAAAACTGGCGCTGGAAGGAGTACACGTGGCGGAGGGCCGAGTCTTTGAGGCCGAGCGGGACTGGCGCAACACCCGACCTGACCTCACCCAGCTTAGTAAGGTGGTGGAGGAGGAGCTCACATGGTATAAAGGGCGGGACATTCGAAATAACAATCCTCTGGGCGGTGGCCTCAAGGGGATCCACCGCCAGAAAAGTCCCACCCACAGTGACCCCCTTCTGCAGGGCGAGTTGCACCGCCCGCTCGGACCTCAAGAAAAGTACGGCCTTTCCATACATTTTTGAGGCAGCTACTATGGCTGAGGGGCCGGCGACCCCAGCCATAGCCTTAACGCATGACTCTATTGTCATCTCCGGGTGGGCGTCGTATTTCACCCCGAGGGCCCTGGTGAGGAGGCGGAAAGGCGACAGGGCAGCGGGAGCAGCAGGAGCCACAGAAGCAGCCACCCCCGCATAGGCCTTTTTTGAAAGCCCTGCCGCCTCCACATTGGCCCTCGAGGGCCCGGCCACAGGAGATGTCGAAGTGGCCTTTGGTCCAGAGCCGTGCCCACCCCGAGAAGGATTGGCCATTGTATTCGTTTTTTTTTCAATATATATTGATAAATTCCCTCTCTATGGAGGGGAGGGGGGAGAGAGGTAGAAATAACCTCCCCCCTTTTTGACAGTAAGGGAGAGGAGGGAGAGGAGTAAAGAGCAGGGAGGCACAGGAGGGAAAACAGCAGGTTCAGGCTCAGGTGGGTGTCTCTGATGTTTGAAAAGTACGTTGGGTGGGGGCCTGTTGATCTTCAGGCAGGGGGAGGCGATGTCTTCGCCAGCTCCTTCTGGCCACCGGGAAAGGGCTGGGTTTTGGGGCGGGGGGGGGGGGTGTGGAAAGAAAGATGATATAAACCACACCCCTCTCTTCCTTCCCCAACCCCTTTTCAGTCTTCCTGCCTCCCCCTACAATGCACAGTTCTTCAAAGCCCCCACCTTCCTCAAAAATACAGAGTCCAGGCACCCACCTAGGACGTTGTTATGAAAATCAGTTTGGGCCTCCTGGCCTTGCTGCCCTGTAGTCGCAAAGAGGCTGCACTTTCACTTTCTCTCCCTCTCTCTCCTTCGGCCCCACACAGGCAGGTCCAGCAGCAGCAACTCTGCAGCAGCAGCAAACACCCTCGAGTGCAGGTCCAGCAGCAGCAGCAAACACCCTCGAGTACAGGAGCAGCAGCAGCAGCAGCAAACACCCTCGAGTACAGGAGCAGCAGCAGCAGCAGAAAACACCCTCGAGTACAGGAGCAGCAGCAGGAGCTCCGGAGCAGCAGCAACACCAACACAGCTCCTTTGGCCCCACACGGGTAGGTCCAGCAGAAGCAGCAAACACCCTCGAGTACAGGTCCAGCAGCAGGAGCTCCGGAGCAGCAGCAACACCAACACAGCTCCTTTGGCCCCACACGGGTAGGTCCAGCAGCAGCAGCAGCAAACACCCTCGAGTACAGGAGCAGCAGCAGGAGCTCCGGAGCAGCAGCAGCACCAACACAGCTCCTTTGGCCCCACACGGGCAGGTCCAGCAGCAGCAGCAGCAAACACCCTCGAGTACAGGTCCAGCAGCAGCAGCAGCAAACACCCTCGAGTACAGGTCCAGCAGCAGCAGCAGCAAACACCCTCGAGTACAGGTCCAGCAGCAGCAGCAGCAAACACCCTCGAGTACAGGTCCAGCAGCAGCAGCAGCAAACACCCTCGAGTACAGGAGCAGCAGGAGCTCTGGAGCAGCAGCAACACCTACACAGCTCCTTTGGCCCCACACGGGTAGGTCCAGCAGCAGCAGCAGCAAACACCCTCGAGTACAGGAGCAGCAGGAGCTCCGGAGCAGCAGCAACACCAACACGCTTTCTCCACTCGGGAGCAGCAGCAGCAACACCAACACACCTTCTCTCCTCAATGTCTCGAATCCAAACAGTCATTATCTGCAATAAGGAACAAACCTGAGTTATGTTTTAGAAGGAAGATAAGTGGAGGTTGTTAACCTTTATTATCTGAATTACACCTGCGCGTGATTTCCGTGCAAGATCTCACAGAAATGGATAATATACAGCTCCGAGTGTGGGGTTTCTGATTTGAGAGGTTTAAAAAAACAACAAACTGCGATGTTAAGGAATTGAACCACAGTAAACCGCTTGAAAAGCAAAGCTACTCACCACTATACCACCATCTCTGAACTCGATAATTCCGCAGCTGCAAGCTTTCCCAAGGCACTTCAGAAGAGCGTTGTCGTTAAAACTAAAGCTAATACTCAGCCAAGCTAGAAGAAATTAGGTGTGGTGACAAAAGTTTTCTCAGAGAGGTAGACTATAAGGGGCTTCCTAAAAATGAGAGGGAGCTGGAGAAGTGGAGCGGTTTACGGAGGGAGTCCAAAATTTTGGACCATGTCAGCTGAATGCACGGTTGTCAATGCTGTCGAGATTCAAACCCGGAATGCACAAGATGGCAAAACAGGAGGAATCTGGAAGATTTGTTGGGCTGGAGGAGGTTACAGAGAAATGAGGGGCCGAAGTCATGGAGAGATTTTAAAGTAAGGATGAGCGTTTTAAAATTGAGGCATTTCCCGGGCAGGAGCTAGTGTCGGTCAACAAGTACGGGGGTGATTGGTGAACCGGACTTGGTTCAGGTTATGTTCCAGGCAGCAGAATTCTGGATGAGCACAGGTATGTGTGGGATGGAAGATGGGAGGCCGGCTAGGTGAACACTGGAATGGTCGAGTCTGGAGTGTACAAAGTCATGGATGATGGTTTCAGCAGCTGAAGAGCTGAGGCACGGTCGCACTTGGCCGATGTTAAGGATCTTCAGGTTTTGAGTGTTCATCTGATAACAGCCTGTCAGTCTGCCTAATATCATACAGTTTTATCAGAGCCGTTAGGGGTAAAATGGATATAGCGTCCGCCATTATTTTTCAGTATTAGGTTTGTTACTGTATCTGTATCTCTGAAACATTATGTCACTGCGGGACCTTTCACATTTCACTGCAATCAGAAGCTGCACAAAATGTCCCAAACTGTGGCCAAGGAGCGAGAGCCTTTAAAGATGAAATTTTTCCCTTAAAGTCGCCCATTTGGGATCATTCCCTGCACGATATTTGCTATTCATGAACCATTAATATCAATGATTCTTGGCACTGGTTTCACTGAGAGAGATGAAGAGTCAGTGAACAGAGCGGAGTGTCACAGTTGTTCTGTTCCTGTCCCTCCCTCTCCCGGTAGTTTAGAGAGGACTCGGTCTCCCAGGGAATGTGTTCCCAATTCCGCCCGATTCCCGTCTTTTAACACAGAATGAACTGACAGCTGTCAGTAACTCCAGTATCGGGATCCTGGTGAGGGTTTTGTGGTTCAGTGTTTAGACAACACAATAACGAACAAGGTTCATAGAAAATATCGAAACTCAGATTCAGGAGGGGATGGGAATCGTGAACAATGTGCGCTGTCTGCCTTCTGATTCAGTTTCCTGAACGTTACGGAAAAAGAAATGATACTTGTTGCATTGTTGCTGTTATGGTCGTATGGCCTATTAGATGAGGCGTTTTACTTCCCTGTGTCGTGCAAGGTTATCAGAAGATTGTCGGTTGAAGTGCTGTAATTTGTACTATGATCATTTCACGCAGATAAATTGCCGTGTACAGGAGTTCTCACACACTTTGTGTGTAGAATTCTTTTTTTCTAATTCTCTCGGTAAAAACTCAGTCTTTAACTCTTTGACGGTGGCACTGGGTCTAGATTCCCAGTCAGCGGAAATAGTTTTGGGTTGATCTTAGTTGCTGAAGGTTACATTTTTTTTTATTAAACCCTTCCTGCAATCACGAGGAATGACCTCGGTAAAGGGACAGTCGGTGCGTTAAATGTAGGGACTGAGTTGTGGTTTGGTGTCGGGAATTGAAGAGGGTTACGAGGGAGTTCCAGAGACAAACAGATTTAAAGAGGAAGAAAACTGAATGATTGGCGAGGAGGGAGAGAGAGGAATATGAATGGCCTTCACCATCTTTCAAAAGAGAAATTAACCTCTGTGCTAAGGAGCTGCTGATAGTGCAGAGAGCAGAAAATGGAGCTGGAATTAGGAGAACCATGGTGTTCACTGAGGGACAGGCAATGGGATTAGAAAATAAAAGTTGCGAGGGGGCGGGGATTAAAGGCAGGATCCTGAAATGCTGCCGTCAAAAAGCAATGGAAGTAAAGGGAAAATACGTTTAATAAATTAATAAAGTGATAGCAGAGTTTATAATGAAAGTTACTCTGTCACGTAACAGTCACTTTTTACAAGATGCGCGTTTATTGTCAGATTACTAATGAATTCTGCTTCGTTAGTCATTACTAAGTCGAGTGTGGCCGGTTCCTCTCGGTTTTAAAATACCTTCTCTCAGCAAGTTGTCCTGGTTTCAAGCTGCCAAATCACTGATTTCACTGAAATTCCGATTCAGACCAGTTGAACTGATAGAGCCAGCCTCGGGTGTCAGGGAACGGTCGGCTGACTGTTGGTGTGAAGGGCCTTTCCTGTCAAGCAATACTAATATTCCGGGATCGCTAAAAACAGGCGCTGTTCCTGAATCTCCCTGTCGCTGAGACGAAGTCTTTATCTGGACTCTTTTCGGCATCTCAAACAATGTCAAAGAAATTTCCAATTTCGTGCTTTTCCACTGTTAAAGATAATAGCATTAAACCTACTCCCCGTCGGGGAATTGAACCCCGGTCTCCCGCGTGACAGGCGGGGATACTAACCACTATACTAACGAGGAATGGCTGACCTGTGCTGCAGAGTAGAGAAACCTGGGATTAACTTCACTCAGTGAAAATGAAAATGCTGAAGGGGTACAATGTGGGACTGGAGGGGTTGCGACTTTTTCAGTTTTCTCAGAGACTGGAAGGATGACCAGGTACCTTATCTGATTGAACTCGCTGTTCTTCAATTGCAAGCAGGAAATTATGAAGCGTAATAACCAACAAATTGATAGATTTGTTGAATGAAAGAAATTGAAATGTCCTCCAATCAGCACATTCATATCGTGAAGCATTCCTCTTTTGTGTAGTATCTCGGTTTATCAATGGGAAAATCTGACCGCCACTGAGATCCGCGGATGTAACCTTCACACCAAACTTCCAGTGAAGTTGCCAATATGGGGAATTGTCAGTGAATACACGGCACACGCCTATTCACAATCATGCGCACGACTGATGAAAAAATGTAAATCCTGCACCTGCCGTGAAAGTCTAGGAGATTCGGAGACAATGAAAATGTCTTCAACTGAGGTTATCTGTTTTGTTACAAAACCTGGCAAAATAACACTTTTTCTGTCCCCAATGTGGGACTTTTAATAATGAAAGGGATTTATTTTTCCTCTTGAATCATTTCCCGGCCAGGAACCCAAGGAGGGGAGAAAAGCCCAAGTTTTAAAATGAAACGTGAATATATTTATATTCACCCTGCAGTGACGGGGAGATCCCCACTCTCATTCTTGTGTCCAGCCTCCTGCTGAGCCGCCGTCTTGCATTTGTGCAGCAGCAGTTTGTTATTCGGTTCAGCTCTGTCTCTACCGTCACTCGCTCTCCATCTTGTCGATGGTGCCGTCTCATGAACTCCGAGAAGGTAACGCATTCGCTTATTAAAATCACAAGGCAGAGGTTGGTTGAGTGAAACATTTGGTCCCAGACCGAGTGTTTCGTTCACCAGCCAGACGCCCCTGAAAATTACATGCAACACATTTACTTGCTTTATAAATGCCTGGTTACTTGTTAATATATGCACTCACCCTTGTCAGCCTCAATGGCCTGCAAAGGTAAAGCCCTCCTCCCGTCTGCTGTAGAAGCTTGACCCCTGCATTTTGAGTTCGATAGTGCATCGCGAGTGAAGAGTGGATGTACTAGACGGCTTACAACCAAATTTCTCTGTTCCAAATTTTTCAGGATCTTTAATTGTTCAGGTGCTACCAAAAACAATTGATGATGTTATAGTTCCACCTTCTCTTGGCCACGGTTCTGAAAGTTAGGTAATTAATTTGAGCCCCGGATAGTCCGATGACTGCAAATGTGTGTTGCTACTAATGGTATGTGAAAACTAGACATTGTGCTTTCATTTGCTGAGTGAATAGTACTTGTGTCATCTCTCCGCTCCCATTCCCGTTCTTGAATCCTGCCTCCAGGAGGTATCCTTTGTGTCAAAATGGTTTCTTGTGGTCTCTGGAGCTATGCAATTTCGGCATGCGTGAGTGGTTGATTGGCAGTTGCCCCTTGAGGTCTGCCGTAATGCTGGGAATGACTGCTGGACTTTTTGCAAAAGTTAAAAAGAAATGTTTCAATGATGGGGATTAAACAATCATAAACAGCGAGTCAAAGCTTGATCGTTGAGTTTTGTCATTTAAATTTCTAATCTGGTGACAAGAATCACTCATTGGCATCCCAAAACATCAAGGTTTCTCGGCTGCACTAAGCGGGCCACTATATGCCTTACAGAGTGGTGAAACAAAGTATTTCTACATTATCTCAAATATGACATCCCTGACAAGATCGGCATCCCCATCCCTTGAGAATGGTTAAGAGTCAACCTCACATTTCTGCAGGCCAGACTGGGAAAGGACAACAGATCTCCATCCTGAAAGAGCAGTTGTGAGCCTGATTTTGTTTTACAACAATCGATGATAGCCAAATGCGGGTCAGCATTACTTAATTCATATTTACATCACAGAATTTCTCAACCAATTTTAAATTCGATCAGCTGCCGGATTTGAGCATTCAACTCTCTGGGTTACTAATCCAGGGCCATGACCAGAGAATATGTTAATGACTCGGATTCAGGCATAGAAAGTACTATAGGCAAATTTGCAGATTACACCAAAATAGGTGGGAAAGGAAGTTGCAATGAATAAATAAGAAATTTACAAATAAATATGGACAGGTTAGGTGAACTGGCAAAAAGTTGGCAGATGGAGTTTAACGTTGATAAGTGTGAGGCTGTCCATTTTGGCCGGAAGAATGACATGGTGACTTATTATTTAATTGTAGAGAAACTTCCGAATGTGCCAGTTCAGCGGGATCTGGGTGTCCAAATGCATGAAACGCTGAAAGGTACTATGCAGGTACAGCAGGTAATAAGGGAGCCAAAGGGAATTTTGGCATTTATTACTAAAGGAGTAGAGAATAAAAATATGGAAGTGTGGTTGCAACTATACAAGGCATTGGTGAGACCACACCTGGAGTACTGTGCACAGTTTTGATCCCCTTATTTGAGGAATGATGTAATTGCATTGGAAGCGGTTCAGAGGTGATTCACTTGCTGGATTACAGAGTTGCGGGGCTTTTCTACTGAGGACAGATTGAGAAGTATAGGCCGATACCCACTAGGGGTTAGAAGGATGACACAAGATCTAATGGAAATATAAACGATGCTAAAGGGGATATACAAAGTAGACGTGCAGCGGAAGTTTCCCCTTGTGGGGCAATCCAAATCGAGAGGCCATATTTTCAGGCTAAGGTGTGGTAGATTTAAATTAGATATGAGGAGGAATTACTTTTCTCAAAGGATATTGAAGCTGTGGAAGTCACTACCTCAGAGTGCAGTCGGTGCATTGCGCTTAATACATTTAAGGAGGTCTTAGATAGACTTTTATTTAGTAACGGGTTCAAAGGTTATGGAGTGGGTGGGAAACTGGAGTTGAGGGCGAAATTAGATCTGCTACGATCGTATTGAATGGCGGGGCAAACTCGAGTGGTTGAATTCCCTACTCCTGCTCCTAGTTCTTATGTCCTTATGTTCTTACATTCATATTTTCTTCTATTTCCACTATTCTGCTGGTACATTTTCTCCAGCACAAACAGATGCATTTGGCGGATGATCCAAGTCTCACAGCCATTTCGAAGTGCGATTGCAGCAACAGCGTTGTTGGTCTTTCTCAAACTCTCAGACCTTCCTGCAAAAATCTGGGAAGCTGAGGTCCTACCTAAGACATAATGATAATGGTGGAGTAGGGGATATGCCGGGCCATGAACTTACAGATTGTGGTTGAAAGCAAATCTGCTGTTGCTGATGGCCCACAGTGCCGAATAAATGCCCTTGATTTGAACTGTTAGGTGTGTTAGAAACCTATCCCATTTAGGAAAATGTTAGTGTCACACAGCATGATAGATGGTTCCTCAGATTGAAGTGAAGAAAATTGATTTGTGAAGGATGACACTGATGTCAATATTTGTTCAATCATTAAGTCGGTTTGTGAAGGTTGACATTTAAGTCAACCTTTGCTCAATCTTAAACTTATTAACGGAATTAATTATTATGATCATCTGATTGTCGCCATCATCCTCTTTGTCATCTTCAGTTCCTTGAAACGAGGATGCCGTCGGACAGGCTTCATGATTTCTGCGTGCACTGATGTCCAAGCAGCTCAATACTGGGGCCAAAGTTCTTCATGTAGAGAGGTTAGCAATTTCTCTGAGGTAGGGGATATTGTTCTGTTCTATCTCCTTCAGTTTTTGTCGCTCCTCCACAGCAAGCTCATATGGTTAGTCTGTGACTGCGCTGCAGATTATTGGATCAGGCACTGCCATATGGCATGATTATCGGCAGCCTCCTCCCATACAATTCGATGCCTGTTTTGCCCTCTTTTGAACGTGGCCGTCATGGTGCCCTTAAAATATTTTATCTGCCCTCCTTGAGTCTTGGTGACTTCGTCAAGCTTTGAAAGGAGCTTCTGCTTCAGAGGCTGTTAAATTGACATGTGAATTCATTCTCCAGACCAGTAGGGCTGATATCACATGGCCAGAGTTTTGATACAGGAGGAATTGTTGTCGTGGGGGACGCTGCATATTTTCACATTTCTCACCAATTGGCATTAAGCAGCCTCTGGAGACACCGCTGGTGGAATTTCTCCAGCATCAGAAGTTTTCTTTGGCAGGTGACTCAAGTCTCAGAGCCATCTTGAAGGTTGCTGACAACAAGACCTTGTTGGTCTTGCTCAAAATCTCAGACCTTCCTACAAAAATCTGAGAGCAGAGATCCTACCGGCAAAGTTCAGCAATGTCATCATTATTCCACTGTTTAAGATGAGTGATAAATCAATCACTGTGAATGATCGGGACATGTCCCTTCAGTCCACTCTGAGGAAGATTCTCACGTGAATCCTTCTCAATCACCTTCTGCCCGTCAGTGAGTTCATCCTTCCAGAGATCCCATTTGGATTCTGGCCATCAATTGGAAACACGGACATGATATTTGTCTCTCACCAAATGCAAGACAAGTGTTCAGAGCAGCACACGGCCTTTTATGATCAGTCAAAAGCATTTGAACCAATAAAACGGGGAGCCCGTTGGAAATTCTCCCGGAGACTTGGAAGTCCAGTAAAAATGTTTTGAATTGTAGTCAGTGTTGTAACGTTGGGGGAGAGACAGCTATTTTACACACAACAAGATCCAACGAGCAGATAATCTGTTTTTCTGTAATGTTGATTGCGGGCAGTTGTAGGGGGAGGGGGAGAAATAAAGACCAGAATTCTGGGGAGAGCTCCCATGCTCGTCTTTTAGATAGAGCCTTGGTGTATTTTACAGCAACCTAAGCAGGCAGTTGAGACCTCATTTACCCTAAAAGCAAAGTACTTCCCTGTCAGTGGACACCAGTTGAGGTCTGTGACCTGAGGGAACATCATTCTCCACTAAACACATTGCTAAAACAAGGCGCCTCACCAGCCCCTTGTGTTTGCTGATCTACTTCACCTTCATCAGAGAACAATTAACGGTTAGTCTCTGACTCAAAAACTGCTGAACGTCTATAGTACACATGAGATTCGGACTTAATGCATTCTGAAATCGCAGAACTGGAGAAATATCCAGACTGAATGGAATCCCTATGGTCCATGGTTCCTGTGGTGCCTTTGAAAAACATGTCATCCCTTTGTCTGCACTTTACCTGTAGGTCTCATAAATCCCACCTCCACACTCGCCAGTCATCATCCAGTTTCCTTTTGAAAAGTACAATTGAAACAGCTTCCACCATGTCTTCAGGCAGTGTATTCCAGATTCTAATAACTCTATATAAAAATATGATCTTTTTTTCTGTCGCCTCGAATTATTTTACCAATTGTTGTATACATTGTTACTGTTCCTTGTTCCAGTGAAAACAGATTCTCCTTACTCTCCCTAAGCTGCACATTAATTTCGTCCCTCTATTCAATTCCACTGGTCTAAGTAGGACAAGTCCAGCTTCTCCAGTCTCCCCACAGAACTGAATTATTTTTAGCTCTGTCACCATTCCAGTGAATCTCCTCTGAAATTCTCCTAGGCTCTGAGATCCTTTCTAATATGTAGTGAGTAGATTTAAGCACAAATCCTGAGCTTATGATTATCCAGTCTTGTATGAAAATTCAACATAGCTTCTTGCTTTTGTGCTCTCGGCCTTTATGCACAAACTGATACACCCTCAGTGCATTCTTAACAATCTTATCAACTTGTTCTCACAGTGATAAAGAAATGTGCACACGTGTCCTTTCTATTCCTGCACAATGTTTAAAATTGTACATTTTAGTTTAAATTATTTCTCCTCATTCCTCCTCCCAAATGTATACTTCACACGCTCCTGAATTAAATTTCCATTCCCTGTGTCTCTCCATTTCTCCAATCTCTGTATATCTCCTGAAGTTTATGACTATGGTCCTTACTGTTTACATTTCTGGATCCCTGTAATCTGCAATTATGGACATACAAAATACTAGACCATTTGGCTCCTCGAGCCTGCTCCACCATTCAATAAGATCATGGCTCGTCTGTTTGCTTTTTAATTCTACTTTCTCATCCAAACCCCATAAAATCTGAATCACTTGCCTCACCAAATCTGCCTGAAAGTGATTCAGCATCACCATCTCCATTGCCGTCGGCCTTCTGAGGCAAATATCCAAAGTCGCCGAACACTGAGAGAAACCAGGTCCTCCTTATCAATATCAGAAAAGGGAGCCATTTAATTTTAAAACAGTGCCCCCTGGTTCTTGAAATGATGTCTTTCATAAAGAATCCAACGATATTTAGGTCTACCATACAGACCAGTGATCATCTTACCGACCACTAATACAAAACTGTACATTCCTCTCCAGTCTGAATAGCTTTTCCCGCTGATAATTCTCTCTTCGCCAACTGTGTATCCAATCTGTCACTGTCCCTTTAACCCAAGACATTCAGTTTCAGTAGCAACTCCCTTAAATGGCACTTGGTCACATTTTGTTCATATAGATATCATTGTGTTAACTTCCCTGATCAACCGTCTCGTTACTGAGTGAAAGAATTCCATCATGTTTACCAGATACGACTAATCATTAACATGCTCGTGTTTCTGGTCATTTATGAACCTATTTATCTGAAAAAGAAACAATTATTTCTGCCAGGATTATGGTCTGCTGGAATTACTCCACCGCTGCCATTATTATGACTGCTCTGTTGTTCCAGGGTTAATCCCTATTGGCCCTATAATATAGCATGCGGCATTTTCAACCATCAGGGCCTCTAGCACCAATCCCAGGATTGAAAGGTTATGGTCGGTGCCTCCGCTATTTCCATCATTCCTTCCCTCAGTCGTACTCATACATCCCACATAGACGGGGTAAATAATCTACTTTATTGTGGTGTAAAAAAGTGCTGGATTGAAATGAGTTAATGCAATCTGTTTGTTCAGTGATTGTGAGTAATATCAGTCTACATGGGTCTTAATTGTGTCACTGGGGTATTTCCCCCTTCTATTAATAAGGGATATATTTCAATGCATTATCCCATCGCGTCAGCGGGAGAATCAACTCCGACACCAACAGTGATCAGCGTCACCAGTGAGAGGGAGAGGGGAGATCAGAATCTGAGAAGAACAGGTTTGAATGTTCGAACAATGGATCAGAATCTTACAGCAAGAGATTGGAATGTTACAAGAATGTGCAGAAGTTTATCCTTGGCACTTTACTCGCTTTCTACATATTATGATAGTTTGCCATCAGCTGATCGCACCTATTACTTTTTTCAGGTTTTACAAGGAGGTTATTATCCCATCCTGGCTCTTGTTGGTGTACCTAGTAAGTATCTCTGCCCAGTTATTTATTCTATAAACCACATTTAACTTGATTGCTGTACTTGATTTGTGAATATTGGAAAGATTGTCTTCAATTTCAGTGAGAAATGTCGCTCCCTATAAACTGAATCTTAGACTGAACCAGCTTGTCCAGCACATGTGTGATCCCTTTGACCCTGAGGTGATTATTGGCCCCATATTCTCTCCACTCCCAATCCTTCCCACTACCTTCACCATAATATCATCCATCACCATCACCGCCTCAGCCCAGCTACTGAATAAACCCTCACGTGTGTCTCAAGCTAGAATCGACTAACCCAGTGTTATCCTGGTCGTCCTCCCAATTACAACACTTCATAAGACCCAACAAATCCCAAACTACTTTTTGCATCTCTTAACTCACACCAAATCCGTTTCACCCAGCACCTCTGTTCTCACCGACCTACTTTGCTTCCTGGTCTCGTATCACCTCACTTATAATATTCTCATTCTTACGATATGATCCCTCCATGCCTAACTTCTGTGACTAAATCAAATCGCTCTGTTAGTTTTGCATATTCTTGCAAATTGCTCTGCTGAAGTTTTAGTCTATATAATTACAACATGATTATAATTCACGCTATATCTCCCCATGGCCATGATTCTGGTCTTTGTAGATGGTCACAGTCACTGTCCCAGATTTCTGAAGCTCAAGCAATGAAATGCTGCGGGAGGCGCTATCATTGACTTCCCAGCGTCTCCCAACTGGTATTCCTTGTTGGACAGACGTTTTCAGCAGCTTTGATACATGAAATTCGGATTGTTCCTGGCCATTGAACGTTTGTGTCACTCACTCTCAGCTGTACATTTTTCCCGCAACGCAGCGAACCACCACTAGTGTTATCTTAAAGGACTAGGCACAAAACCTACAGCTGTGGGGAGTTTGACCGAATTTTTTAATTAAAATGTTTGTGGAAGTGTTATTGATGGTTTTCTCTAGCTCACTGTGTAGTGAGCTCCTGCTAATTGCTGGAAGGACAGTGAATTTGGAAACCAAACTCGGGGAGAGCTATTGGCATAGTAGTTACCTTTCACCTGAGTCTGTAACATGACCAACAAATGGAGAGGGAAAGCTCTGTAAAAAATGGAGGAGGGGGCGGTTGTGCCCTATCCAGCCCCAGTTTTTCAAGAACACTTTACCAACCTCCATCTAACTCAGGAGAAGAGAATGAGGCAAACCTGACTCAACAAGGAAGTGGTGAAGGAGCTTTTACATCCACTTAAATAAAAGTGCGAACCTCATACCAGGGTGAGGAAGGTGCTGTCAAATGCTGTTAACATCACAGCTTCATTGAACTTCGATGGAGTGGATCTTTCCTGAAAGGATGATCTCAATCGATCTGTCCAGCAGGTGACAGAGACCATACATGCCGGGTGAGATGAATACTTTGTTTTTTCACCTCAGCAGGGAGAAGCAGGATTATAATTTCCATGGTTTTCCCAGCATAGAAGGATCCCGCTGCTGAATGTTGCTCTGCAGAGTCCCCTTGCCAACGTGGAGACATACAGGAACAGCAGCATCTCTTACCACATTAAACTACAATACCTGTGTGCCCATGCACAGTACATGTTGGTGAACGTTCGCTATCCCAACAATAGCCACAAATCCCCCATTCTGAAGCAGTCGACCATTTCCTCCGTCTTCTGATCTTTTTCATAACTGAAGCATGGCTTCTCGGAGATGAATTCTGCCGCCGCGGAATGTAATTCAAAACACCCACACCCTCATCAGTCCCCATTGCCAAGCAACAATCTGAAAATACCACATGTCTAGAGTTAACAACTATCAGTGTGATGAATCAATGTTTCTGATTCCTGAACCACCGATTGTTACCAACCCCCCCACCCCCACCCACCCCCCACTGCCCACCCCAGTGCACGCTGGAGCACGTGGTGAAGTACATGGATTTCTGGTGCTTTCTTTACACAATCTCCATCATGAGGACAAATGCTTTGTCACCAGAAATGCGGAGGATACTTCAGGGGGAGGAGCTGGAGCCAGATGGGATATTTTCTGGGTGCCTTCTTGCTGTTGGCAAGAGCTTGCTAAGACTTCGGTTCCCATTGGACAACATCCCTTTTCCATCAAGGTTCCCCCATTCTGCACTGTTAAATCCAACTGATACGCCAGTCACAGCTTCCCCTTGGCCAGCACCCGGTTAGAAAAAAGCAGCATAAAAAAACAATATCATTCGCATCTTTATCCAACAACAAATCCAATTATGCAAACAAAACTGAAATATTTACCCTAGTGTGATCCTTCAATGTTTGTCTAGTTGTACCCCCACCCCCATCCCCCCACCCCCGGCTTGCCTAGTGTTCCCGCACAGTGCTTAACCTGTGAACCCCAAACATATGAACAAGGAGCAGGAGTTTGACGTTCGGCCGCTCGGGCCTGGCCCGCCATTTAATAAGATCATGGCTGATCTAAAATAAATCCTATCCTCGATGACCTAATAAGAATCTGCCTTAAAAATATTCAAAGGCTTTGTTCACAACCCCATTTCAGGTGGGGGGGGTTCAAAAACCTCACGACCCCCTTCGAAAAATAAAAGGCCTCATCTCTGTTATAAATATGGGACCCCTTATTTTTAAACAGTGAATCCAAGTTCTAGTGTCTCCCACAAGAGCAAAAATCCCCTCCATGTTCACTCTGTAAACTTCCCTCAGGATGTTATATGTTTCAATCGAGTCGCCTCACACTCTTCTAAACTCAAGCGGATACATTCCAAAATTTTATTTATAAGATAACCTGCCCATTCCAGCTCTTACTCTGGGAAACATTCTCTGAATTGCGTCCAACACATTTACAACCCCCCTTAACTAAGGTGTCCAAAATTGTACACACTACACATGTTTTTTTCAGTCATGTTCTGCACAGCTGAAACATAGCCTATAAACGTTTTTATTCAATACTCGTCACAATAAATAACAACATTCTACTAGCTTTCTTAATTAATTGCTGTAGCTGCATGCTAGCATCTTGCAATTCATGCACTAAGAGCCGCCAATCCTTTTGCATCTCGGAGTTCTGAAAGATATCACTATTTAGATAAAATGTCTCATCTCTATTCCTCCTGCCGAAATGGGGAATTTTAAACTTTACAACGTTATACTCCATTTTCCAGACCTTTGCCTTTTTCCAAATCTTTTCCAGGCTCAGATTCACTTGTAAAAATTGTGTTTCCCTTCTTGTTAACTTCCTCATGTTCTCTCTACAAATTAATTTCATCCATATCTTTGTGCCAGCAGAAAATTAGCCAAGTATATATCCATATTGGGGATGTGGTGCACCTCAGATGCATCACCCTGAGGGGTGTAGCCCCATTTAAGACTTTCCCTCGTCTCTCAAAGCTGCATCCCTCCCGTCGATCAGCTTGCTCTGTCTGACAGCCAGGTCTTTCCAACTCCCTGCACAAAACAACAGTGCAGATTCCCTTAGCTCCTCCTTTTACTGGACTGGCCTTTGTCAATGACCCACTGGTTAGGGGAGGTGGTGGTGTAGTGCTAATGTTGCTGCTCTTGTAATTCAGGACTAATGCTCTGGTGACACAGGTTCAAATCAATTGAAGCAATTACTAATTGCCATGAAATCCATCTTGTTCATCAAAGTCATTTAGGGAATTAAATATCCCCCGCCCCTTATTTGGTCTGGCCTACATGGGACTCCAGACTCAGAGCAATGTGAGTTAATCTTGAATACTTTCTGAAATTACACTAATGGGGAAATTATGAATGTGAATTAAATGCCTGGCTAATGGCACCCACATCACGTGAATGCAGAAATAAATGCTGTTCCAGGGCAAGTACAACACCCTTCAATGTGGAAAATTGCCCAGCTATGTTCTGTACAGAAATAAAAAGGAGGAATACAAGTCAGAAATTGCCGGTCATCAATAGTCAATCACGTGGCACATGCTTAGTTAGAAACTGTTCAGTGACACTTAGTTTGGTTTCAGCCAGGGCCACTCGTTTGACCTCATTTCAGTCTTGGTTGAAGCATGGACAAAAAACCTTGACTGCCAGAATGAGGAAAGGCTGACGACCCTTGACAGCAAGGCCACGTTTGACAGAGTGTGGCATCAAGGAGCCCTAGCAAAGCAGGAGTCATTGAGGGTGGCTTGGTGTGGGGGTGTGATGGGTGGTATATCCACTGGTGGGTGTCATACCTAGCAGAACTAAAATGGTTTTGGTTGTTGGAGGTCAGTCATCTCAACTCCAAGTCATAACTGCAGTTCTTCCTCAGTGAAGTGATCTCGCCCAACCATCTTCAACTTATTAATGAAAAGTCTTCCTTCCATCACGTGGTCAGAAGTGCAAATGTTCGCTGTTGATTTCACAATGTTCAGCACAATTCACGTCTCCGTGTATACTGTAGCAGTCCATGTCGAAATGCAAAAAGAGCTGTACGATATCGAGGCTTGGGCTGAAAAGTGGCAAGTAACGTTCATTGCACACAATCAACCGGCAATGAACATCACCCTCAAAAGTGAACTTAAAACTCACTCGTTGACTTTTAATGGCATTGCTTGCACTGAATGGAACATTATCAATATCTTGGGTTCCATTGACTTGAAACTGAAATGGACGAGTGACATAAATACTTTGTCTGCAAGAGCAGGTCAGAGGCTGGAAATCCTGCAGTGAGTAACTCAATTCCTGACTCTCCAAAGTCTGTCTGCCGTCTACAAAGATAAGTCAGCAGTGTGATGGAATACTCCCCATTTGCCTGGATGAGTGCTGTTCCCACAACACTCAAGAAACTTGACAAAATGCAGGGCAAAGCAGACTAGTTTATTGGCACCACACACAAAAGCATTCACTCCCTCCTCCGGGGACGCATTGTAGCAACGGCTGTATCATTTCCAAGATAGAAACCAAGCATTCACCAATGCTTTTTCTACATCACCTTCAAACCCAATACGAGTGCAAGCGAGAAAGACAAGGAGAGCAGATAGTTGCGAACAGCACTACCTGGATGTTCTCCTCCAAATTACTAACTACCCTGACTTTAAAATACATTGCTGTTCCTCAATGTCGCTGGGTCAAAATCCTGGAACTCCCTTCCTAACTGCACTCTAGGTGCACCTACACCAGATGGAACTCAGCGGTTCAAGAAGGCAGCTCAGTACCACCTTTTCAATGGGAACTAGGTATGGACAATGAATACTTGCCCAGCCAGTGAAGCCCGCATCCCGTCAATGAATAACAGAAAATAATTTCACTAGGCAGCATTACCTGAAGGACAGACGTGTTCTCTGTTACAACCTGTCGATGGGTCAATCGTGAAACTACAGAAGTGATCACTCCAGAGATGCAGTCAAGAATGCAGAATGTTTAGTTTCTAAGATAAATGGCATAACATCGATAGAATATATTCGGAATTTACAGCCATACTTATGTTTTTTTTATTCTGTCAAGAACGATGAACTTAAACAGCTTAGAAAATTGAAATTAAATCATGTCTAATTTTAGCATTGCACTCAACAGAGCTCTGCATGGCTAATTTTAGGTAAGTCCTCGGTATTTCTCTTCGCTTTTTCGAAATGTGCTTCAATTAAATTTCACCAATGATTTCCCAGGATCTACCTGTTAGGGTTAAAGAATGAACAAATGACCCATTGAACGCGTAATTGGTTCAAAATGTGTTTCAGATACTTCAACATCTCAGGGAGGTCTCTGCAACCCATAGCATCCAGGGAATGGCGTATGATTGTACATTGCTGCATGCTCCATAAAATGGCATTGTGGAGGAGTCTGCCGCTGGAGCTGGAAGAGGGCGAGCAAAGGATCTTTACCTCGAATGTGGATGATGAGGTAAATCAGAAAGCACATGAGGCGGATAATGATGTGGTGGGTTGTAAGGCAGAAAGGCCACGGGAGACTCGCTGGCGATAAGGGGCATGGTGTGACCAGTGATGGGCACAGGAGCCCATGAAGGACTTCATCATGACCAGAGAATGTTTAATACAGCATCGCTTCACATGATGGCTGCCATGGAAGAGGATGAACCAAGGCATGGAAGAGAAGGGTATAATTTCAAAACATCAAAGACAGGGATTTTTTCTGGATACGACACACAAGCTGTTGGAGAGAAAATGGCCACCCCTGAACACATGTTGACTTGAACATCTTGTTTGAATATTTCGAATTGCTCATGTAAAGTATTTTTTTTTATTATTCATGGGATATGAGTGTGTCACTTGCAAGGCCAGTATTCGTTGACAATCCGTAATTATTCTTCAATGGTTTCCCCTGCTGGGCCATCTCAGAAGGCATTTTAGAGTCTACCACATTGCTAAAGTTCTAGAGTCAGTCCGGGGAAGGATGGCAATTTCCTTCCCTAAATGACATTAGGAAAACAGATTGTTTTTCAATAAAAAGATGAATGATGGTTTCACGGCCACCATTACTGAAACCAGACTTATGTTGCACATTTAATAATAGCGTTTAGATTCCACCAGTTGCCATGGAGGAATTTGAACCCATGGCCAAGAACATCGAAGTGGACGCCTGGATTACTTGTTCAGTGACAATATCCCCAAGGCTTCACCAGATAGATGTTGCATGTATTTCTGAAAATCCATAGGTTACCCAAACACCAGTGTGAACAAAATCGTTCTCTAACTACCGCTGTTTCGAGCACTCATGTATATTCCTAATGTTGTATTGAACTTTTTCCCTCGGAGGAGGTGCAAACAGGCTGCTCACCTCTGTGACTATATGATTGTGAGAATCATGGTGGTCTGCCTCGTCGTTCAAGAAACCTTTGGGTCTCTCCCTGTGATTGCACTACCTGCATTGCTGCAGGAACAGCTCACGCACTTGGACCCGGGTGTCAGATGTTGCTTCTATCTGATGGATAAAGGAATCAGAAGGGGCGGAGATTCCCTCAAATTTCACCTGCCCCTCGCCCACTTTTTACGATCTCACAGCCTTGGGGATGGTGCCCCGTTGGTTGGATTGAGTGGGCATCTGGTTCACTACTGGGATTCCCTCGAGGTCCTGATCTTCCACCAATGAGGTACTGCTGTTCAGGGCCCTGAGCTCAACACCCACTACTGCAATTGAGCTGGTGCCACAGTGCAGGATATTTCACACATGCTGCATTGACTCACCACGAGGTTTTTCAATCTCTCATGGTTTCTCATCATGGGCTCCCCATACTAGAGTCAAGATCTAAGTCATGATCACCATGAGCTCCACAATTCAGAGCGAATGAGGCCTCAATGTTTCAGGCAATTGTGTCGATGGCATCATATCTGCTGCTCTGTTTACAAATAATGAATCCCAAACTGAGACTCCGGAGGCTTTCTCTCACTGTCCCGAGGGGTGCCGCAGTTTCAGTCCTACCTGCTCAGGAGGGAAGAATGAACACAAATCTCAGAATATGATACCTCCTCCTATGGCTGATGCTGTGCTCATCACCCTGTGGTCCCTACCTTATTTTGGCAGTTGCACCCAGTGTCGCATGAATCTCTGGGCTGTTGCCTGTTAAATGCAATGGCGGTGATGGTGCTTTCTTGGGCAAGCCTACCTCCTCCTCGTGGACGGGAGGTTTGGGGGACTGTGCGGTGGGTCTGGAGCTCTGGGATTTGTGAGAGACACACAAGGCAGCCATGACTTGATGTCATGCAGATAATCCTCTTTCTAAGTGACTTTCTTCCACATCTCTCTCGGCATTTGCTTTATGCCAATCACTGTCTTTCTGGCTAAAGAAAATCATAACTTTTTACACATTACCAATCCGGCCAGAGTTTTCATTCCAAATCCCGGTTCCTTCAATCCCCCCACCCGCACTCCCCTACCCCCCTCTCCCAACCCTGACAGAACTTGGGCCCTTCATGGAACAGTATGTGCCTGTGTCATTCTACCCCTGTCAGGAGGATGTCCAGGTCGTGCTCCATGAATCAGAGGGCAGCTGCCTCCTGGGACTCTGAAGGGAGCCTGGAACATTCAAGGAACATGATCTCCTGCTACGTTTCTACCTCTGTCAGCTGGATATCCTGGCCATGCTCCGTGAAGCAGGTTGCTGCATCTCCCCGTAACTCCTGGCATCTCCATCGGTCTGCCATCCAGGTGTAAGGGAATAGTCTGTATAGGGTCAAGATGCATGTTATTCATGCTGTTCCTATCATGAATCTCGTGGTATGTATTGTAGGTTAGAAGGGAGGTGTTTCATTTTGTGCCGTATGAGAAAATGTTTGGTGGGACACATGCCAGCGGCCTCAGTATTGCCTCAGAAATGACAGGGTGGCAATTCATGTCTCACATCAGCAGTCAGATAACTCATGAAAGTATTTTCTTAATAATTATTTTTTTTATCGAAAATTAGCTTTACGGAGTTGTTGTATTTTCTGTCTGTGTGTGTGAATTAATTACATTTTGTAGTCAAGCAGACATGCAATTTGAAGTTATAAACAGATGTATAGTGTAGACGTTTCTTTAACATGCTAAGGAGTAAACGTGATTGAGGGCATAACACATAAGGGGTAAAATAAATTTGCAGTGTTATACAGTTGCTGTTGGGATTTAGTTTATCAAAGGGATCTCAGTCTCTATACAAATAGCCAGACAAGATAGCAAAGGTGCGTGTTTATTTGTCTCAAGGGTTATTGACAACACATCGTGGCAACTTGAAAATATATTCATTAGCGGCATTAGGAGCAAGTAAAGTTACAAAGACACATGGACACAATGGCGTTAACAAATTTGAATGCGAGGTCGATGTCGAAAGGGTAAAGGATTTCTCTGTCAGGAAGAATACATTGTAGGACCGAACAGAAGTATCAGAGGCCTCCAGCATTTGTACATAAACCTGCAGTCTACAGAAACGGAAGCTGGAATGAGACATTTTGAATTCTGTTGTCTGGGATATTAGGTTAACCTGTTGGACAGACTTAAGAGCTAAAATGTATTATTTTTACCCTTGCCTTAAATGGAAAGTAACTGGGGGCATAGTTAATTAGCCATTTTACGAGTTATTCGAGTGATAATTTGTAGTTCTGCTTATGAGTTTCAATCCTCTCCTTTGTCAATAAATATTCAAAGAACAGGCAGTGTCTCTTATGGGTGACCAGGAAATGATTGTTGCATCAGGGTACAGATGTTAGAGCAGATTGATTGCACTGGAGCTGAATAGGGGACACAGACATGTCTAATGAGTAAACCAAGACAAATGTTATTTAAGGGGTCAGCTGACACAGAACAACACTGTTTCAGGAGTCAGCGAGATGAACAGTAATTACCTGCATTGCAAAGATCAGAATCCTCAACCCAGAGAGGCAGAACCCAGAAGGCCAGGCTCATGTCTTGGGGACATGAGGTCAAATCCAACTACAACAGCTGGTGGAATTTAAATTAAATTAATAGAAACTGAAATTGGAATCTAGTCTCAGTATGTTATTTTATACTTTCATGGGATGTGGGTGTCGATGGGTAGGCCAGCACTTACGGCCCATCCCTAATTTTCCTCGTTCAGAAGGCATTAAAGATTCAACCAGAGATCAGGCAGGAGTAAAAGTCTTGAACTCGTGGAAGACAATATTTTGCAGAAATGAGAAGGGACTTGGCTGAGGTGACTGGACAGCATGACTGGAGGATAAAACAGTGGGAAACCAGTGGAAAGCAGTAAAAAGCATTGATCCTAATTGTATAAAAGTACATGGCCCCTACAAAAATAAGAGTGGTGCTGTCAAATCTAGAGCCCCCTGATTGTCCAGGGGAATACAAGGAAAGATCAAACAGAAAAAGAAAGCGTATGTTTGGCACAAAGAACAAAGCACTGCAGAAAGCCTAGACGAATATAGGAAGTGCTGGGATGAAGTAAAATTGGAAAGAAGAAAATCAAAGGGAAGACATGAACAAAGATTAGCAAGTAAAGTTAAAGATAACTCAAATATAATATACCAATAAGTTAAAGATAAAACGTTATTTAAGGAGATATTGGGACCTTTCAGAATTTAGATGGAAATTTGTGTGTAGATGCAGAGGCTGTGGGAAGCTTTTTGAATATTTTGTCTCCATCTTCACAAAGGTCAGGGAAGATTTAGATAAAGTAGTCCAGGAGGAACACTGCGAGATATTGGACTGGATAGTCATAAAGATGAGGAAGTACTCGAAGGGTTGAAATACTTGAAATATGATAACCTACCAGGGCCAGATGGATTGTTTCCAATGCTGTTGAAGAAATTCAGGGAGGAGATAGCATATGCTCTGAGAATGATTTTCCAATCTGCAAAATATACAGGGAAGTTACCGGAGGTGTATAGAATTACAAATGTAGTTCCATTGTCTGAAAATGTATCAAAGGAAATTCCAAACAATTATAGGCCATTAGTCTTATATCAGTGGTGAGAAAATTAGTGGAATAAATTCTGAGGATTAGTTGTCATTTGGAAGGGCATGTACTAGTCAGTGATGGTCAGCGTAGATTTGTTAAATGGAGGTCTTGCCTCACAAATTTGAGTGAATTATTTGAGGAAATGACAAGAAGGGTTGATGAAGGTCGTGCAGTGGATGTTGTGTACATGGATTTTAGAATGGCATTTGACAAGATCCCACATGGTAGATTGAGCAGGAAAATAAAAGCCCATGGGATTCAGGCTAATGTCTCAAACTGCATAAAAGGTTGGCTTTTGTAACAGGAAATAAAAGGTAATGGTCGATGGATGCCCCAGTGAAGTGAAAGTTGTCTCAAGTGGTGTTCCTACAGGGCTCGGTGTTTGGACTGTTGCTGCTTGTGTGATATATTACCGATTTGGACGGGATTGTGGGAGGTATGATTGTGAAATTTGCAGTTTACACAAAGATTGGTGGAGTAATGCATGGTGTCAAGGATAGCCATAATAACAAAACTTATATAGGTTGGGGATGGAGTGGGCGGTAACGTGGCAGATGTATTTAAACAAAGAGAATTGTGAGGTCATACATTTAGAGAGGGCAAACAGTTACCGAGATTACACAATAAATGGGGTATAAAAAGAGAGGTTGATGAAGTGACCTATCTTGGTGTATGAGTACACAGGTCCCTGTAAGCAGCAGTTCAAGTAGACGTGGTTGTAAAGAAGGTTTATGGAATATAAAAGGAACAATTTAATGTTGGAATTGTATAAAACACTGCTGAGGCCACAACTGGAGTATTGTGTGTAGTTCTGGTCACCACATTACTGGATGGACGTAATTGCTCTGGAGAGATTGCGGAGGAGGTTTGCAAGAATGTTGCCAGGGTTAGAAAAGTGTAGCTATGAGGAGAGGTTGGATCGGTTACGATTATTTTCCTTAGAACAAAGAAGTCTGAAAATGACTTTATTGAGGTGTACACAATTATGAGGGGATTAGATACAGTGGACAGGATAAAATTGTTTCCCTTGTTGGAGAATTCTAGAAGCAGGGGACATAGATACAAGAGAAGTGGCAGAAGGTGCAGGGGGGACATGAAGAAGAATGTTTTTACGCAGACGGTAGTGGATGTCTGGAATTCGCTGCCCAAGTTGTTGGTCGAGGTGGAAACTCTAAACTTTTTTTTAAAAAAAGGATATGGTTCTGTGCCTTAAGTAATGTAAGCTGCAGGGTTATGGACCGGGTGCAGGAAGGTGGCATTAGAATGGGCTCCTGCGTGTCCACGGGCTGGCATGGACAAGATGGGCCGAATGGCCTCCTTCTGTGCTGTAACTTTTCTATGGTTCTATGTTTCTATTGCTGTGGCCCTGGAGTTAAACGTAGACCAGACTGTGTAAGGACAGCAGATTCCATTCCCTTAACGATATTAGTGAACCAAATGGATTTTTATAACTACCGACAATTTATTCATAGTCATCTTTAGGCTTCTGATTCCAGATTCTTACTGAATTAAAATTCCACTATCTGCCATGTTGCCAATCGACGCTAGTCCCCAAAGCTTTAACCTGGGTCTCTGCATTTATCTAAACACCCTACTGGTTAACGAATTTCCTTGAGGGGAGGAAAGCTGCAGTCCTTACATGCTCAGACCTACACATGACTCCAGACCAAAGCAATATGTTTGACTCCAAACTGCACACTGAAATGGCCGAGCCATCGACGCAGTTGAAGGGGGAAAATTGACTGGCAAAAAAAAAATGGATTTTCCAGCGATACCCCAATGTCGTTAAACAAATTCAACCACAATGGCATTGGAGATCTCAGGGCTCCAACCTTGAGCTCACACACAAAAGGGAGTCGGAAATAACACCCATAACCCTCGAAGTCTCTCCAAGATGGAAATGTGTCAGGAATTTGATGAGGAGGAGGAGGGAGGTTTATGATGTTGGAAATTGGCCTGGGTCATGTTTTTTGAATCCCAAAAAGAGAAGCCTACCCCACAGCCAGGTCTCTCTGTCCCTGCGCCTGAGTTAAAAATGGCCTTTTTAGGTCATATTCCTTTTCATCCACCTTCCTACCAAACTCTATCACATCACACTTCCTGTGTTAAACTGCATCTTTCAGGTTTCTGTCCATTTGCTGAGGGACATCATGTACTCCTGCGGTCTCTTACTGCCCTTCACAATGTGTTTTAAAATTGCTGATCTTCCTAAATTTGAAACTTATATAATTCCCTATGTGTGCACAATCCCTTGACATTAACATACGTCACCAGAGTAGCGGGACCAACATTGGCCCTGGAAATCTCCTGGACACTTCATTGTAATATGAAAGGCATCCATTCTCCACTGCTCTCAGCTTTATGTCAAGAAGACAATATCTAAGCCAGTTTGCCATCCTGCTTTGATGCCATGTGTTTTAAATTTGGACCAACTCTGTGATGTGGCAATTTATCAAAAACCTTTTGAAGAGGTAGAAAATTGGGAACGGCAGGGCAGGAGAGAAACAGGAATCATCAACTAGAACAAAATCTACTGATTGCGTTTGGCCCATCGAAATTTTCCTCCCACTGATGTTAGGCTAACCAGTCTGCAATTAGTTTTATAACCTCTCCCCAATTTTTGAAATAGCAGGGTTAAATTTGCCATGCTCCAAGCAGCCGGGGCTCTTCCAGACTCAACAAAATTTTGGAAGAGGTTAACCAACCCATTCACTATTTCTATGGTTTACTCATTTAGTGCAATTGGATGTCGATTATCCGGCCCTCATAATTGATCAGCTTTCAGTCCCTTTGATTTCTCTGGCAGAATTGTTTTAGTAATACTATTTTCAGTCATTTCTTCCTCCCCACTGGATTCTTTGTTCCCCAGCATCCTGGGAACTTATCTGTGCCCTCTTCCATGAAGACAGAACTAAAGTAGACATATAATTGTTCTGTTATTTTGTTGTTCTCTATTAAACATTCTCCCGCTTTAGATTGCAAGTCGCATACATTTGCCTTCAAGAAACTTTATTTCATTTTACGTACTTTTCAAGGTTTTGCGATCCTTTTTATCTTCCTTGCAAATTTAATCTCATGACGGATTTTCCCCCTCTTCATCAATCCCTTGGTTTTCCCTTGCTGCATTCTAAACTATTCCCAATCCTTACGCTTGCTACTTTTCTACCAACTTTATATGAGTCCACTTTGGATCTAATGCCATATTTATTTATTTATTTGACATGGTAAGTGCATTGTTCCTGTACCATTTTTGCGCAAGAAAGGAATGCATAACTTTTGAAATGCATACAGTCATTCCTTAAATACAAACTATTGTCTATCCACCGCCATGCCTTTTAATGAAGTTCCCCAATCTGCCTCAAGGCAACTCACTACTCACCGGGCTAGACGGCTGAGGCATGTAAGGCCCCGGCCTGCTTTCGGGTCCTGTTCTGTGGCAGTGCCATAGTCCACGGCCTGTGTATCTAGAACTGCATTGGTTACAGGAGGAGAAGGTTCGGATGGGCCATGTAATCCCAGGGTCACCTGGGTGGATGGCCCAATGATGTGAACTGCCTGATCCTCCGCTCCAGGGCTGCGTGAGGGGCCTTGGCTGACTCATGGATGAAAAGTGGAAGCTGGACTCAAATCGAGCTGCAGTGCAGCCCTCTCACTTTTAAACTGCTTGGCGCCAACTTGGGAGACAGCGATGGATTTCAGCCTGTGCAGCAGTGCAGCAATTTTTGTGAGTGTGTGCGTTTCTGATCTGCATGTGAGTGAGCGTGTTTGTTTGTGAGTATTTGAATGTACAACGGTTTGTGCACATTTGTGCCTTTCCGTGTATGTATTTGCCTTTGATTGTGTGTTTTTGACTGTCTGGATGTGTGTGTGTTTGTGGGTATTTTTCAATTTCATTTTTACGATCTGTGGATTTCTCTGGCATTTCTGCTTTTAATTCCCATCCCTTTTTGACCTTGTGAATAACGCCTATCATGTGTGTGTGCGTGTGTGTGTATTTTTGCGTCTGAGTATTTGTATCTGAGCATATTTGTACACATGTGTGCCTTCCTGTGTGCTAGCTTGCATTTTAGGGTGTGTGCTCGACTCTGTGTTTGTTTGTATGAGTGTTTGCATGTGATAGTGCGTGTGTTTGTGTCAGTCTGTGTGTGAGACTCTGATTGTGTTCATGTCTGTCCGTCCTTGTATATGTTTGTGTGTGTCTGTGTGTCATTGTGTGTGTGTGCGTCAGAGTGTGGCTGTGGGATTGTGTGTGTGTGCACTTGGGACCAATTTTGAAATTCATTTCTATGGTTTGATGGCTTCGCCAGCTAGGTCAGCTTTTAATTACGATCCCTAAATGGCCTTGTGAATGACAGTTATCGCGTCTGTTTGTCTGTGTGTGTGTGTGAGAGAGAAAGAGTCTGAATGAGCGTATACTCTAATGTCTGTTATTGTGAGTTTATATCTGTGTGTGTGTTTGTGCACATGTGTGCATTTCTCTGTGTGTGGTTTCATGTGAGAGTGTGTGCTTGTGTGTGTTCCTGACTGTGTGTGTGTGTGTGTGTGTGTGTGTGTGTGTGTGTGTGTGTGTGTGTGTGTGTGTGTGTGTGTGTGTGTGTGTGTGTGCATTTTTGTAATTCTTGTTTACGATTTGTGGGTTACCCTGGAAGGCCAGCTTCTTAATTTCCATCCCTAATTCATTTTCTTAGGTAAGTTTATATTCCGTGTGTGTGTCTTAGCAAGTGTATTTGTCTGTGAATGTGTGTGCACGTTTCTTGTGTGTGAGTCTGAATGTGCATATCATCTAAAGTCTGCTATTGTGAGTTTATATTTGTGTGTGTTGTGTGTGTTTGTGTGTGTGTGAGAGTATTTGAATATGTGTAAGTTTGTGTCCATCTGTGAATTCCTGTGTGTGTGCTTACATGCGAGAGTGTGTTTGAATGTGTGTGTGCGAGTGTGTGTGTGTGTCTGTATGTTAGTGTGTGTGTGATTGTTTATGTGTTTGTGCGTGTGTGTGTGTGAGTGTGTGTGTGTGTGAAAGTGTGTGTGTGTGTATGTGTTTGTGCATGTGTGTTTGTGTGAGTGTGTGTGTGTGTGTGAGTGTGTGTGTGTGTGTGCGTGTGTGTATGTGTGTGAGTGTGTGTGTGTGTGTGTGTGTGTGTGTGTGAGTGTGTATGTGGGTGAGTGTGTGTGTGTGTGTGTGTGAGAGTGGGTGTGTGTGTGTCTGTGTCTCTGTGTGTGAGAATGTGTCAAACAAAAAAAAACAGAAAATAGGAGCAGGAGTAGGCGATTCGGCCCATCAGGCCTGCTCCACCATTAATTCTGAAAAGGGCAGATCATTGAACACAATAGCCTGTTCCCGCTTTCTCCCCATACCCATTGATGCCTTTCACCCCACCAGCTATATCTAACTCCTTCTCGGAAACATTCAAAAATTTGGCCTCAACTACTTTCTCTGGTTCCGAATTCCACAGGCTCCCCCACTTTCTGGGTGAAGCAATTTCTCTTGATCTCAGTCCTAAACAGTCTACTCCGTATCTTCAGGCTGTGACAACTGGTCATGGAATCCCTCACCATTTGGAACATCTTTCCCGCAGCTACCCTGCGCAATCATTTTAGAATTTTAGACTTTTCATTGCGATCCACTCTCATTCTTCTGAGCCGCAGTGAATTTAATCATAACCGACTGAATTTCTCCTCATAGGTCAGCCTTGCCATTCCAGGAGTCAGTCTGGTAAACCTTCGCTGCACTCCCCCTATAGCAAGAACATTGTTCCTCAGATAAAGAGGCCAAAACTGCATACAATATTCCAGGTGAGGTCACCAAGGACCTGTATAATTGCAGCAAGACTTCCCTGCTCCTGTACTCGAATCCTCTCACTATGAAGGCCAACATACCTTCTTTAACGCCTGCTGCACATGGATAATTACCTTCCGTGACTGGTGTACGAGGACACCCAGGTCTCATTGCACATTCCCTTCTCTCAATTTATAGCCATTCAGATAATAATTTGACTTCCTGATTTTGCTACCAAAGTAGAATACCTCACATTTATCCACATTATACTGTATCTGCCATTCATTTGCCCACACACCCAGCTTGTCAATATCACACTGAAACATCTCTGCATCCTCCTCAAATCTCACCCCCACCTCACCCCAACAGTGAGCTTTGTGTAATCTGCAAATTTGGAGATAATACATCTTGTTCCCTCATCCAACTATTTAACATATATTGCGATTAGCTCGGGTCCCTGCACCGATCCTATGGTCCCGGACTACCCACTGCCTGCCATTCAGAATAAGAACCGTTTATTCCTCTTCATTTTTCTTGTCAACCAGTTTCCAATCCATCCAAATACACTACCCATAATCCCATGCGCTTTATTTTTACACGCTAATCGCTTATGTGCGAAGTTGTCGAAACCCTTCTGAAAGTCCAAGTAAACCACCTCCACTGGCTCCCCCTCAACTCCAATAGTTACATCCTCGAAAAATTCCAGTATATTTGTGAAGCATGATTTCCCTTTCATAACGCATGTTGATCCTGTCCGATTCTGCCACTTTTTTCCCGCGTGCTCAGCTATTAAATCTTTAAGAATGGACTCTAGAATTTTCCCCACTACCGACATCAGGCAGAGTGCCCTTTAATACCCTCTTTTCTCTTTATTTCAATGTTTCACTCGTGGAGTGAACTACCGTGCAATCTGTAGGAACTGGTCCAGAGTCTATAGAATCTCGGAAGACGACCACCAAGGTATCCGCTATTTCTAGGGCATTTTCCTTAAGTTAACAGGGCTGAAGATTATCATGCCCTACGTGTTTATTATCTTTCAATCCCATCATGTTCCCCAACAACTTTCCCCCACTAATATTGATTTATATCAGCTCCTTCCACTCACTAAAGCCTGTGATCTCCAAAATTTCTGGAATTTTGTTTGTGTGCTCCTTTGTGAAGGCAGAAACAAAGTATGTGTTTAGTTGGTCAGCCATTTTTTTAGTCCACATTATACCTTTCCCTGTTTCTGACTGAAAGCGACCTACATTTGTCTTCACCAAGCTTTTTCTCTTCACACAATTGTAGAAAGTGTTACAGTAAATTTTTACATTCTCCACAAGCTTACTATCGTTATCTATTTTGCTCTTTATTGAATAAATTGGTTATCCTTCGCCAACCTTTCCTATTTTACTACTGCACCAGACAGGAATAAACAATTGTTGCAGTTGACCCATTTGCTCTTTGAATATTTGGCATTGCCAATCCACCACCGTCTCTTTAAATAATGTTTCCCAATCCATCATAGCCAACAAGCGCCGCATACATCATAAATTCCATTAGTAAGATTCAGAGCCCGAGCCTCAGAATCAAGTAAGTAACTCTCTATCTTGATGAAGAATACTATATTATGATGGTCGATCATTGCCAAGGGGCCTCGCACAGCAGGATTATCAATTATCCATTTCTTATACACAATACCCAGCCTAGTATGGGCTATTCTCTAATTGGCTCCTCAAAGTATTGATCCAGAAAACCATCCCATCTACATTCCTGGAATTCCTCCTCTCCGGAATTGTTACTAATTCCATTTGCCCAATCTGTACGCAGATTAAAGTCACCCATAATTTCAAATGTTCCTTTAGTGCATGCATCTCTATTTTCCTGCGTAATGTCATTGCTAAAATCACCACTGCAGTTTGGTCATCTATATACAACCCCCACCAACGTTTTTTGCTCCTTAGTGTTTCTCAGCTCTACCCAGAAAGACTCCACATCGTCAGAGCTAATGTCTTTCCTCACTATTGTGCCAATTTCCTGTAATCTGCAATGCAATTGCACCGTCTTTACCTTTTTGTTTGTCCATCCTAAACACTGAATATCTCTGATGTTCAATGCTGATCCTTGGTCACCCTGCAGCCATGTCTCCGGAATCGAGACTACATCATACATATTTACATTTATTTGCGCGTGTATTTTGTCAGCCTTATTTGGAATGCTCCTCGCGTTAATGCACAAATGCTTCAGTGTTGTCTTTTTATCATTACTTGTCCCGTTCCCACTATTTTTCACTTAGGTCCTGTTGTTTACTTGCCCCGATGTCTCTGCCTATCACTTATCTTATTCCCTTTCCGTTTTGTTTTTCTTATCCTTGCTTCCCCCAAATCTGCCTCCTTTCCATCCGCATGTCATTTTAATTTAAAACTTCCCCAATGACTCTTTCACCTGTCCATATAAAAGCCGTCCAATTTGAACTGGTCACACCACCAAAAAAAACAGTCCCAATGTCCCAGGAATCTGACGCCATCCCCTCACATCATCTCTTTAGCCGTGTATTGATCCGATATATCCTGCTGTTTCTACTCTGAAGAGCCGATGGCACTGGTAGTAATCACGAGATCAATGCCTTTCCTGTCCTGCTTTTCAACTTGCTTCCTAACTTCATATATTCTACTTTTAGGACCTCATCATTTTTTTCCTATGTCGTTTGTACCAATGTGTTCCACAACGATTGGCTGCTCACCCTGACCCTTCAGTGCATCCTGTACCGCTCTGAAACATCCTTGACCCTTACAATTGAATCCGCTAAAACTTCTAGAATCCCACACTTTGTACCCGTCCCCTGTGCAGCAGAGATAACTGTGGTGCAACGAATTTGGCTGTTGCATCTTTCCCCTGAGAGGCCATTCCCCTCAACTGTATCCAAAACGGCACAACTGCTTTGCAGGGGAATAGCAACAGTAGATCCCTGCACTGCCTACCTGGTCCTCTTGGTCTGTCTGATGGTCACCCATCCCCTTCGTGCCTGTGGACTCTTAGCCTGCCGTGTGACCAACTCTCTATAATCTCTGCTGGTGGATGCCCCACAGTGTCTCCAGCCGCCGATCCAGTTCTGAAACCTGGGACTCCAGGAGCTGCAGCTGGAGACCGCTCCTGTGCACCTGATGGCCCCGGGGACTGGAAATATTCCTGGTTTGCCACATAGAACAGGAGAAGCATACCACAACTTTGAGCTCTCCTACCATGATTTACCCCTTAAAATTTAATTGAAACTTTTGGGTACTTTTTGAATACTTAATTAATATCAAGGAATATCAATTATTCTCGGGCCCTTCTTCCCTCATCCACAGAATTTAGCCCTTACAAACAATGGGCCACAAAATAAGCCATTAAATACCAAAGCGGTAAAAGTAGTAAATACTTACCCGGCCGGACACACATTGCTCAAAAGTTACCTCGTTCGCTCCTCAAAAAACTCCCTCAATCACCAAACTCCAAATTGGGCATTCTACTGCAGCCCAAAGCAGCTCTCCAATGCAGACAATGTAAGCACTACAACGTGGCCTATTTAGATACTCTCTGAATCTAATCTGTGAAAACCTGTTTAAATCAGTTATCCAATTAATTAGTTGTAGCTGCAAGCAGAGGACGTATAAACATTGTTTTAAAGCTGGCATAAACTCACCTTCTTCCAACCCGAACAGCAGTTTTTAGTGAATTACTACATTAAAGAAAGGTTAGAATTTTGACAGAAATTAAAACTTAAATTTCCATGGTCAACAAAGCTCAACTTAACTGCCCGACTGCAGCCCGAAGCAGCACTTCAGTGCAGACTAATATTGCGAGGGATTTTGTGTGTGTACTTGTGTGTGTATATTTATGACATTTTGCTTCTGAGTTTTTCTATGTTTGCCTGTTTATGAGTGCGTGAGTATTTGCATGTTAGTGTGTCTCTTTGTGGATGACTGAGTACTTGAGATTTATTCAGTGCGAATGGGTGTTTGTGTTTGTGCGTGTGTGTGTGTGCGTGAGATTGTGTGCAGGTGTGTTTGTGTATGTTTCTGTATGTGTGTGCACATGTGTGCGTGTTTGAGCACGTGTTGCTGTGTGTGTGCGTGCATGTGTGCGTGTATGTGTGTGTGTTTGTGTGTATGTATATGTTTGTGTCTGTGTATTTGGGTGAATGGATGCGTGTATCTGTTTCTGTGTATTTTTAATCACAGTATATGCACTTCGCTGGCTGGGCCAACATTATTTTCTCATTCCTAGTTGCCTTTGAGTTGGTGGTGGCGAACCGCATTCTTGAAGCTCTGCATTCCATTGGGTGTAGGTACGCCGCACTGCACTATTAGAAAGCTAGTTCCATGATGTTGATGCAGCGACAGGGAAGGAACGGTGATATAGTTTTAACCAGAATGGTGAGTGCATTGGAGGAGAACTTCCATATGGTGATGTTCCAAGAGATATGCACCATTTCTGTGTGTGTGCGTCTCTGAGAGTGAGTTTGATTTTGTTTGATTGTGTATGTGAGTGTGTGTGTGCGTGTGTGTATAAGCATAAAACTGCATGAGATTGTGTGAGACTGCAAGGGATTGGTTCTGTATGTATATATGAGTGATTGGGTGTGTTCAATTGTGTCCGTGTGAGAGAGTGTATTTGTGTGCATGATTATTTATGTCTGTGCACCTGTGTATGCTGCATGAGTGTGTGTGTTTGTGTGCGCGTGCATGTGTGTGTGCATGTTGTCCCCGTGTCTGTTTTTCTATCCATGTTTTTGTGTGCGTTTGTGTGTTTGCTTGCGTGTATGCTAGGGTTTGGGTGTTTATGTGTATGTCTGTGTTTCTCTTCGTGTTTATGTGTATGCATCTTTTTCTGAGTGTGTCTGTGTGTTTAATGTGTATATGTCTGTATGTTTGTCTGTATGTGTGTCCGTGATTTTCCCTCAGTTTGTATGTCCCTGTGTGTGTGTTATTTTGTGCTTGTGCTCGAGGTTTCCTATGTTCGTGTTTTAATGTGTGTGTTTGTGTTCGAATATTTATGTGTTTCTTTTTGGATGAGTATGTGCATGTATTTGTATGTCCTGTTTTTCTGTGTGTGTGTGTGTGTGTGTGTCTGTGTGTGCCTGCGGATATGTGTGACTGTATGTCCCTTTACATCTGTGTGTGACTGTTCCGAAAATTTGCAGCATTGTATTGGTTAAACACACCTTGTCATAAATACAACTTGTTGCAGTCCGCAGTAAAGTGGGAAAAAAACGTGGGTATTATCCTGATTCCTCTCCTGTCCTTAATACGCCGTTCACCTCTGTCTCCTCCCAGTTACCCTTGGGTCCCCTTTGTTTATGAATCCTCCCATCATCCCTGGGTCCTCTGGTTATCCCCTCGCTCCCAGTTCACCTTTGTGTCCCCAACTTACATCAGGCTTCCCCGTCGCTGATGCCTTCTCTCCCTCTTTACTTCAGTATTGGTTTTGTTATTTTATCTCCGCTTGCTTCAAGTGTATCAAATAATTTAACATCGGTTCTTTCAAATCAGTTTGATTCAATGCAACACAGGATAGGTTCAAACGTTTGAAAGCATAAATAACTCTTCAATTAAGCTGTCAGCTCCTTCCCCAGCCTGATGTATAATTTCATTGCTCTTTTTCCCCCATTCCTTACAGTGAACGTAATCGCAATTGTGATCCTGAAGTTTAAAAACTGCGGCCTGGCCAAATGTGTCACTTGTTACCTTGTGGCCATGGCAGTGGCGGATCTGCTGGTCATTATATTAGACGTGATATGGAGACAGATTCCGATAGTTTTTAAGGAAACTTTTGATTTCCTGCGCTTCATCCGTGTGTGCAATATACATGCCGTCCTGCTTTATGCAGCCACTGACTGTTCTGTCTGGTTCACCGTCACATTCACCTTTGATCGATTTGTGGCCATTTGTTGCCCGAAGCTGAAAAGCAAATTCTGCAGCAAGAAAACGGCGGCTGTGGTTCTGGGAACAGTGACTGTGCTGAGCTGTTTAAAGAATGTTTTCTGGTATTTTATGCTAAGAGATCGGTATTGGCTGAGGAACCTCCCCTGGTTTTGTTGGGTCACAGCCGAGGTTCGGTTTTCTCTGTTCTGGACAACAATCGTGTTCCTCCACCACATTCTAACCCCGTGTGTCCCATTTGTCCTGATTCTGCTGCTCAATGTTCTCACCGTCAGACACATTCTACTGAGCAGCAGAGCCCGCAGGAGAATCCGGGCTCACAGCAGTGGGGAGAGTCCCAGAGACCCAGAGATGGAGAGTCGAAGGAAATCCATCATTTTACTGTTTGTAATCTCTGCAAATTTCATCCTGTTATGGTCAATGATAATGATTTATTCTTTATGGTGGCGAATGAGTGATTTGGTCTTTACGTTGGTCTGGTTAGATAGGTTTGTTCAGGAATTGGGCTTCATGCTGCAGCTCCTGAGCTGCTGCACCAACACTGTGATTTATGCTGTGACACAGAGTCCATTCAGACAGCAGTTGAAGAATGTGCTGAAATATCCCTTTACTCTAATTCTTCAATTCTTTCAATGATGAAAATAACTCATTCACCGAAAACTTCCACTGTCCATGCGGCCTGTCTACCACAGACACGAGTGATTGATTGGAATCTCCGCTTTCCCAATTGGCCAGGATGCCTGTCCAACATGGATAAGTCTCACTTATTGTATGAAAGAAAAACACCTCCGAACATTTCTGAGTCACATACCCTCCTCCCCCGACCACCCGCAGCCCACAGTCCCCCCAGCTCCCTCCCTGCCATTGGCCGGGATCCTCCATCAGCATGGGTACCTCTCACGTATTGGGCAGAGCAACCCACCTCCATGCTGAATACATGCCCTCCTATTGGCATAGCTGTCAATCAGTCATTGAACCGGCTCCCTGACTGGACAAAAACAATCCCATTGGCAGGGGTGTCTGTTCATCATGGCTTGCCTTACTGATTGGGCAGGGAAAAAGAAAAACACTTTCTAACATCACGGTTCTCATGCCCACATGTCCATTGTTATCCTGCTAAAGTGCTAGTTTGAAGCCCAGTGCAACTGGAGGAAGAACGCCTCATCTTCCAAATAGGCATTTCACAGCTTCTGGCTTTAAAATTGAGTTCAACCGCTTAAGGGCATGAACTGGCTCCTGTACATTCACTCCCCGTTTTAAATCCCATTTTTGAGCATGTGTTTTTACTTTTTCATCCATTTATTTTCATTTTTACTTTCATTCATTCATTAATTGTTTTCACCCCTTTTATTCCCTTTACCTGTCCCTTTTGCCATCCTTTCGCACCAACCACCGCCCACTCTCCCCAAATCAGGAACATAACTGCCACTTGCCAGTTGCTCTATGTTGTTCTTTCACAGAGAGCTTACCCTTGTTATGTTAATCACACATTCTGCTTTATGCCATTATGGGCATCTTACTTAGCCCTTACCATTACATTTAACATTCCATTTATCTTTTGTACACAACATCTTTGTCAATGTTTCCTTTGTCACGACATATTGTTTACCTTCAATCCAGCTTTACCTGCTCCGCCCCCTTAAACAGTATAAATTCCATGACATTTCTACTTCTCTTTAGCTCCGAAGGAGAGTCATACGGACTCGAAAAGTTATGTTACTTTCTCCATATACGCTGTCAGCCCTGCTGATCTTTTCCATATTTGCCTGTCTTAATCTATAACACTTCATTTGTCTGTGCTGCCTGTCCATTATGGCCATTCGTCCCTGGTTGAATAGAAGAACATAGCTTAAAAAATACCTACCCTCTTTGTAGCCTACCTGTCAACAATCGCTATCGTTCACCACTGAGACAGGAATTATTCTGTTGGAAACAGGGAAGACAATCCTCACAGAAAACGGGGTGTGGGGGTGGGGGGAGGGGGTGGGGGGACGTTCAGACGAAGTGATGTCATCAAAAGAGGTGAGGTAAGAAAAAGTTTTAAGAAAGTGGGATCACCATTGGGGTATAAAGGAGCATTGGAAAGACAGAGAAGAAAGAGAGAGATAGTGAAAGTGAGACAGATAGAGAGAGGCAGAGAGAGAGAGCCACAGACAGAGACAGAGTGTGAGAATAATAAAGAAAAAGAGAAAGAGAGAAAGAGAGAGAGACAGAGGGAGAGACAGAGAGAGAGAGGCAGGGTTTGAGGAAGAAGAGGAGTGACACAGAAAGGGCAGGGGATAGAGAGTATGGGAGAGAGTGAGAGGTAGTAAGAGATTGAGAGATGCGGGGAGAGTGTTACACAGTGCTAATACACATCAGCTGGTAAAGGCTGAGTTGTTTATATTCGAGTGGGAAACTTGAACAACGATTATAAGCTATATTTTCAATTCGTATGTTGTGATGCAGCTCTGAATTCAGAAATAACACCAACAAGCCTCCGGACTTTTTAGGTATCAAACTAAATTAAAGAAGTACTAATTTAACAACAAGTATAACACGTGCACAAGCCTACAAGTTTCTACCATAGCAACTTTTAAATACAACCCAAATGTATCACTTCCAGGTAAATCTTCACCAAGGCAACGATATTCAGTAGGCATTAAAGAAGCACCAGGCAAAACAGATTTGACATTGCAAATTCAAAATGAGATTCCATTCAATTTGTTTCCTTCGCAAACACAGGTCTAGGCTTACAGTGCGGTTAGATCTTAAATGCCTATGACCCACACCACACACCCAACTCATCTCGATTTTAATTTAGATTTCCCTTTGAATGTGAATTTTCGTTTGCATTGGAAGGTTTTCAATGTTACTTCTGCTAACAATAACCCTTCCATTAAACCAATGTAATTAGTGCTTAAGCACATTTCTTGGTCTCTCCTAACGACTTGCAGAATTTTAGGCATTATTAAGTCTGGTTCATTCAAAAAATGCAGCTGTACTATTTGCCTTCGATCTTTATGTTTATCTAATTAACGTCACAAATTACTACACATGAAAGCATCCAGACTGGTTGAATTTAATCCAATTTAGTCAAAACGGATGCACACAGGCACACACTTTAACGTCGATCATGGTTCAATTCCAATTTTAAAATAATTTCCAATACCTTTATACACACAATATCCATTGATAACATCCCCCTCCGTAGTCCTTGCTATCAACATAAATCATTCCAGTTAAGTGTCCATGTTTTATAATTTCCTATTGTCCTTTTGAAGCTTCAAACTCATGATAACGGATCATGGAGCAGATTTTCTCTACCGGCAAAATATGCAATCTTAATGTAATTGGGTGTAATAATAGGCTTCACCTGAAAAGACTTGCAATTTTGTTTCGAAGTTTGGCCAAAATATTCAAAGGTTTGTGGCTTATGAAAAGAATTGTTTCTGATGAATTGTTTGCATCATAAATTTCAAAACGCTGCAATGTGAACACCTTACCGAATGTCTCTTTTCCATCGTTGAATATCTTCTGATTTGTATTTTCAGCGTCTGTTAAAAAAACCCTATCAGTTTTTTTTTTTCAATTCCAGTCTCATCTTGTAACAGTAACGCCTCAATGCCTAGACCGCTTGGGTCGACGGCTGCCTTAAATTACTTAGCATAATTGGGCACTGCCAAATTTGTGTAGTTGCTAATGCAGTATACAAACTGTCAAATGCCTTCTTTCACTGGAATGACCATAATAACTTCATGTTCTGAAGGGATACGACAGTTATGAAGAGTGGTTTGATAGACTTGTGTTGTTTTCGTTGGAGCAGAGAAGACTGGGGGCCGACAGAATCGAGGTGTACAAGATTATGAGGGACATGGATAGGGAGCAGCTGTTCCTCTTATGTGAAGGGCCAGTCGCGAGGAGACATAAGTTCATGTTGACGAGCGGGAGATTTAGGGGAGTTGTGAGGTAAAAACTTTTTACCCACAGGCTGGGGATGGTCGGGAAGGGTGATGGATGCGAGTTGCCTCACATCCTTTAAAAAGCACTGGATGAGCACTTGGCACGTCATAACATACAAGGCTATGGGCCAAGTGCTGGTAAATGGGATTAGCTAGATAGGTCAGGTGTTTCTCACGGTTAGGTACAGACTCGATGGGCAGAAGGGCCAATGCTTTACTGTGAGATTCTGTGAAACTGTGATTCTTTGAAAAACAAATTGCTGGGACTTAGAGTTGTTAGATTTTTGTAATTATTTCAACGCATTTTAATTGGAAATAGCAAGTGATTATTGACCTGAATGATTCATTATTTAGGCTCAAGATAAATGTATATATGAATTTTCATTATTCAACTGAACAACAGTTATATGTTAACTCTGTTTACTCTATTAAGCAATACGTTCATATTCGTTGTGTCTATTGGCAAATCCGTCAAATTATGTGTAATTTCATTGTATTGAAGAATGATTTAATATTTCCTGGGAGCAACGAACTAGACACAAATTAGCAGTTACTGATATTATTGGACTCTGATAATTTGATTATCATAAACCATTTATTTCCAGAGACAATTGACCCAACCTCGTTAAGGAAGACGTTGAGTATTGTCGCTAAAAGAACATTGTCCAAGCTTTCCATCTTTCACTCATCAGGACACTTGCCAGAATGCTAGGGGAACACAATAATTTCGATTTTATGCGAAGAGATTGCTGATTGGTTTGCAAATAGTGCTGTCATGGCGAATGCATCATTGATGGTAACTGACAGTTAAATGCGAGGCATTGTCTGGAATTTAGAAGAGGCTGCTTGACCCTGATTGGCCAAGGTATTGCCCTGACGACAGAGTAAGCGAATGAGTGTGACACATTTTATTTTGCTGAAACAGGCAGCACATTTTCATCTTCTTCCTGTCTGCAAAGGGTTCATTGTAATCATAAACGTAGCTTCCAATGCATGCACCTGCGCCACATCGCGAGCCTAACTGGCAATCTCAATTTGTTTTTTCAGGGTAATCGTTGGCACATTTAAGGTTATTTGCAAAATGTTGTTGAATCGCCGAACCATATCTGATGTTTGACACTTTGTCTTGATCTTCACAAGATGGGCTGATCAGGTATGATCTGTATCTTCCCCATCGCAATTAGCAGCCGGGACATGCTGTTTGATGCGATGTGCCAGTCTTTGCGACCTACTGCCTACATAGCTCGCATCGCACGGTTACTGAAATTGATGTACCACCTTACTCGTTTGTGTGATTGGTGGAATGTTGGCTTGTTAGCAGCTTCCTGTTATTTGCAGACAGGAATAACATGGACGTGCACTGCGTCTGTTTGAAATAAAAAAAAACAAACGACATTCTTTGACTCATTCTTCAGGGCAAGGCTTTGACAAATCAGGGTTTTGCTGCCCTGCTTAAACTTCCAACAAATTTTGGCTGTTAATCAACAATGTCCTTGTTTTATTTTTAATATTAAACTTTCTCTGTCCTGCAAGCTGGGAAAATATGAAGTGAATATGCACTTAAGGTGAATGGTTCAGTAAGTCCCTTGTGACTAGGAAACTGAAACAACCCCATCAAGGCAAGGCACAGTCCGATATTTACCAGCCGTCTGCTCTCACCACACCTAAAGAATGCAGTTATGCCGGCCTCTTCAAGTGTGCAGTGGAGCATTCATTGTTCCATTCATACTCACTCAACTCTTTTTATTCGGTACATCGATCACTGTACCAGTGAAGCTTCTTGCTCTCGTCCAAATCTGAGGGAATAAAAACAATTTTGCTTCCAATTTCCACGCTGCTATGCCCTTAAACTGCTCCATCTCCGACATTTCCTCTTCCTTCCTTAACCTCTCTCTCGTCATTTATTGAATAGCGCGCACATCACTTTTCATGATAAGCCTAGTGACTATCACAGACACCTCGACCCATGCTCCTCCACAACATGCTTCCTGTGATGCCTCCATCCCATTCTCCCAGTTCCCTCAGCGACTTCACATCTGTTACGATGATGCTACTTTCCAAATAGTCACTTTGGGCATGTGTCCCTTCTTACATAACCGAGCATCCTCACACTCTGTTGCTGACAAGACCCTCAAGTGTGTCCTAGCCACTTCCCGCGCCTCTGCTCGCACATGCCCCCTCCCTTCTAGGACCATGATATTGCCCCTATGCCCCCAATTTTCAACAAAGCCATCTCCAGATTCGAAGAATAATCTTGTGCCATTTTCGCCAACTCCACCAAGACACCACTACAAAACAGAACTTCCAGTCCTTCCATCAGTCAGCATTCCATCGGAACCATTCCCTCTGGGCTACCTCGACAACTTCTTTATCACCCCCAAACTTTCATGCCGTTCCCATGGCACCTTGCCACGTAATTACAGAAGCTGTAACTCCTGACTCTTTCCCTCATCCCTCCTCACCGTCCAATGGCTCAAACAGCTCTTTCAAGTGAAGCAGTGCTTCACTTGCACCACCTTCAAATCGGTCTACTAAAGTCACTGCACCTAACGAGGTCTCCGCGACATTGGACAGATTAAAGTCTGACAAGAAGACAGCTTTGCAGGACACCTTCAGTTTGTCCACATAAAAAAACCCAATCCTCCCTGTCGCTTTTCATTTCAACACAACGCATGTCAATTCTTGGGCAGCTGCAATATTTCAGTGAACCCCAACACAAACTGGAGGAACAGGGTCTCATCTTCACTTTAGGCACCTTACGGCCTTCACACTTAACATTCCATTCAACAACTTCAATTTTTTAACTCTTTTCTCTATCCAAACTCCCTTTTTAATCTCACTTTTCTTCATTCACTCTTATTTCATCAACTTATATTGCAGTAATTTATACATCGTTTTTACCTTATTAATCTGCTCCTCGATCCTATTTCTATTATTATTTTTCCCCACCCCTGTCGCCCTCACCAATCCCACCCCTTAAATTGCTAGCTGTTACTTCTTCCATGTTCTCGATCACACAATCCTACTATTGGTCTGTGATCATCACTTTCTGCTTTCTTACATATATGCGACAATCATGGCGGTTTTTAGCCCATACCACTACCATTAACAATCTTTGTTTCATTGAATCATTATTACATCTTTGGCAATCTCTCCTTTTACATCACCGATCACAGTTTTTTTTTTTCACCATCTTCACCTGCTCCTCTCCCCTTAAACAGTATAAACCTCATAAAAAAAAAAACATCTTCAGCTCCCTCGAAGGGTCGTACGGACTCGTCATGAGTTTCTCTCTGCACAAATGCTGCTGGACCTGCTAAATTTTCCCAGCATTTTCTGTTTCTGCTTCAGTTTACAGCAACCCCTATTAATGGAAACTTCTCGTTAATTTTCTACAAAGACTACTGGTCACACACTGACAATTATGAATTCAATATGATGCCGTAAACAAGAGTTTCAATATCTACCAATATGAACGTTTTTTTCTCAAAATTTTCAAACTCCAGGAAATAAACGCAAAAAGAATAATCATTACAGACTGGCAGGGGCAAAGAATAAAATCAAAAATTAGAATATTTTTCATTGCCTGAAGTTGTTAAATTCAATTGTGACTCCAAGAGGCATTAATATACCTAATTGGAAGCTAAGATTTTGTTCTTCCAGCCTGCATTGACCTTCATTGAAACATCACAACAGACTGAGGACAGAGAATTGAGCATGAGAGCAATATGGTGAATGGAAATAGCAAGTCATAGGAAGATCGGGATCATGCCTGACACAGATCATTTTATTTACCGCAAGACAAGCAAGTCTGCTTTTGGTCTCCCCAATGTAGACGAGACTGCGCTGTGAGCAGCGAATACATGAGAGTACATTGAACAAAGTGCGTATAAATCGCCGTTCGAACTGGACGGATTGGTTGAGGCTTTGAAGGTGAAGGGGAAGGAAGTAAAGTTGCATTCAGTACAGCTCCTTCCATTGAACGTGAGAGTGCCCTTGGAAACGCAATAAGGTGTTCGATTGCACCAAGGAGTCACAGAGAGTGCTATTCCTTTAGAGTGTTGACAGGCTAGAGAGGGGTCCAAGTGTTTGTTGCTGGCATAATGCTAAAATTCTTGGAAGCGGCGTAGGCTGCTGGGGTTTAAGAATGAGTTCCAGGGAACCATGTCCTAGTATCAGGAAGAATGTGTGCAGAATAGCTGGATATGCGGACACTGTCCAGAGGGAAAAGAGTGGGGTTTACTTGGCTGGGGAAAAAGGGAAGCTTTTTAGGATGTTAATTGTGAAACGTAGCTTCATCAGATATGTGGGACGTGAGAAATGTGGGAATAAACGAGAGTCCTTACTGAAGGAATTATGTGGAGTGTTATACCGAGACAACTGTGGAAATCGGTGGATTTGTAAAGAATATTCGTCGACAGCATATAGTCAGCTATTGAGACAGGGAATTCACGGAATGTAGGTATTGGAGGTGGATGATGTGATGATGAGAAAGGGATGTCATTGGGAGCAAAATTGATTAATGATATGTTTACAGACATTCAGGAGAAAGCAAGAAGTGGCACGAAAACTGCCCTCACTATTCCAAAAAAAAAAGAAATAATCCTGGGATTCGGTCGGAATTCATTCAGGAACGTCCAACATGACCACTCCCCAAAAAAGGCAGATGTAACTGGGGTCCATGCTGGCAGAAAAACCCACACCGACGTTAGTGCAACTGTGACGAGAGAAAAAAACGTTTTTTTTCATTCAGTGCGTAATTGGGGTTTGAAATGCCAAGCCTGGAATCGTGGTGCAGGTAGTTTCTATAGAGGAATTTAAACTATGAATGGGTGATTATCAAAATGGAAACAATGTGCAGGGTTAGAAAGAAAAGGCAGGAGATTGACACGAAGGTAAAATGTCCAGAGAGCGGTGTAGACACAATGGGGCCGTCCATGTACTCCTTTACAGTTGGTTGGTTCTGTGATTCTTATTTTGCGGAATGAAAATAAAAACAAGTTAATGTTTGTTTCCTCAATGACAGAACGAGTTCAGCCAGGCTGAGGTGGGGGTTTGTGGATGTGGACTGTTCGGGCCTCTTTTGGTTGAAAAAAAATTAGAGCCCTTAATACGCCAATGTTGAGGAGGGAGGTTTAGAGGGATTGGATGTAGATAGTGAAGAGAAGCAATTAGGGCCAGGTAACTGGAAAATGTTGAGGTGATGTAGGGCATCTGAATAATCACAAATATAGGTAGGGATTTTATGCACAGTGGGGAGAAAAAATAGAGACAAATATGAAGGAATAACTTCATCGCGGTAGGCACTGCTGGAGACAATGGGTTAAATAGGATAGTGCTTTTTGGGACTTTATATAAAGTAGGTACAAGTGGGCTGCAGAGCTGGGGCAACAAGAGGCTGGAGGGATCAGAGGAATGTTCTCCTTTGGAGTTGAGGTCGGTAGCAGGCTTGAAAACAATGGTTTGATGTTTGTTGGTGGGGTTTTGGTCTGAATGGGGTGAAGTAGACGCATCTGAGTTTTGGTGCAAAGATTCCGGAAGGTAGAGGACTGTGTGCCAGGCAACATGCGCATCAAATTGAGTGTGTCAGCTTCGCTTTTTTGTACATTATGTTAATGTAAATGACTGAACACACAGTCACACAAAACTACATATTTATGTATTCTGTGATTCTGAGCCAAGCTCATAGGAAAACCGAAAATAATTTAACTGCCGATGTGACTCTACTTAGACACTCGGCCATAAACTGGCGTAGTGACTTATAAACTGACATTGTGATGATAAAGTAACCAGAAAGATAGAAAATAAGTAATCACTCCCAAAATGACAAAGGGTCCTCAATCCTGAGCAACAATAAAACTCTGTTTTTTGCAAAAGAAACAAAAACCAAGAGATTACCCATGTCCCAAATGAATCGAAGAGCCATAAATTGTCGCCCTGCTGTATATACTGTCCCAATAATTAGAACGTAATCCATTGAATTTAAATGTTCGATCACCTTCAAACTAGCACTGAGATATTATGTACCCAACTATCTTAAAACTAACTCGCTACCCATGTACTGCCTCACTCCTCCAAAATTTCAAGCTCCCCACCAACGAACCCTCGACAACCAATAAAATAACGTTAACTTCGCGCTGTCGAAAAACTGCCACTCTCGTCCTAGCAATGCAAAAATAGTATATAAAGTCACATTCTGATTTGTTGAAATAGAACATGAAACACCACTGATAACATCAAGCTCTACTGACACAAGTTCCATACTGGGACAATGCAATATGTACCAATGATCTGACGGAACACCGGTAAACTGATAATGTGCCAGTTAACTTGTTGAGCACCATAAATCTATGGGCAATGGTAGACTGAGACAAAAAGACAACTTGACTCTAATATATCTACCCATACTACCATCGATGTACTGAATCGTGTACTCATGTCATATTTAATAAAAACGGTAAGGCAATGCGCTATCAATTAAGTGAACTATTCAAATAAAGCGCATAATCACTAGTTAAAAACGTCTTTAGTATTATATGAATCATCCAGCTCATTAAAAAACACAGGCAAAATAAGATGATACGGACAACAAGAGCTGATAATGAACTATCAATAATGAAGTAAATCAACCATTTGGATTAATATGATCCCATTAAATTTATCCGCTTCCTGATTAAACCTTACTTATCTTCTGAAGGCTGACTGGCATCAGTCAGCTGGATATATGAATGTCCGACATCAGTAATTGGATTCAACCACCAATTCAAAAAAACAAGCGGAAACTGTGTGAACACAGGCAAGGTCGTGGCACGGCCTTCGCTGGAAGGCTGGGGATGAGGTTGGGCCAACTTAAAGCCGGTTTGAACATTAGGCAGAAGCATTCCGTGGCCTTCGAATGAAAGCTCGGGATTATTTGGGACTATTGAAAATGTTTCGAACATTAGCTTAATTCATTTCTTGGCTTTAAAGTTTGGCTCGGGACGATTAGGGACCAACAAATAAAATTCCCATTGTCGGCAGTCCATAATTGTTCCACTGAACACCTACTTTGACTCTGTCTGTGCTGGAGAGTAGATTATTGCTAACATGTGATTAAGAGAGAGACATTGGCGAAATTGAATTTGAAACACATTCACATATTGGATATGGGTAAACGCCAGGCACTAATCAAAGCAGCAAAACCAATATGCCGAAATTCCACCAGGGGGACAGAAAGATAGGAGCGATACTGAATAGTCATTGATTTTACATGAAGCAGCAGTCCAGTACTACTCCAAAGGTGTCTGTGTTAGGGGAACTTTCTTATATTTAGGCATTACTGGCATCATAAGAAGTGAAACATTAAATGCTTCAGCATTGTACATAAGCAGTGATCAAGCAAGCCAGCAGATAACAAATGAAGTATTGCATTGGGGTTTTCGAAGTGATACATTTTAAGGTAAATTGACAGTTGGCAAAAAGTAATTCATATAAAGGGAGAAATGCAAATACCATATCAATATAAGGATATATTGCTGATTCAACATCCATAAATTGACTCGAAGCACACGACTGTTAGAAAAAACAAGCACCTGATACAATAATTCTATCGCACCCGCCAGAACAATCAGCTCAATGTCCAAATCTGCAATTTTCTGAGCACCAAGCAAGTGATTTAGAATTCATCACTTAACCAAGTTACCACAACCCATCAGCTCACTCCTCGTTATGAATACAAATGAATAAAATATAGAAAAGCAACCCTGTGCTCTGAAACTGACCAAGCATCTCAGAAATCCTCCAGTACATATCTCTTTCCATATTATCTAGCCATCCTTTGGAATTTAAACTGATAGATTACCCAGCAGTCCAGAACCATTAAAAACATTCAGGACACAAACAAAAGAGGCTTACTCGTTTTCAGAGGAAATCTTTATCCCTCATCAAAATCTTATCCGTAAAGTGATGCCCCTGGTCTCCTTTGGGGAGCTTGGCTACACCGCAGCATTTTTTAGAATAATCCCAGATCGCCAGTAGTTTGAGGACGGTGTTGTTGAGAACGTGGTGGCATTTGGGGTATTTTTTTTTTGGGCGGGGGGCGGTGGTAAATGCCGACATGCTGGCTGCAGATGTTCACAGGCTGAGCAATGGCAATAGTCAGTTAAACCCGCCAAGGTAGACGTTTTGTTTGTAGCACACGTCAGACTGTTTCGACAGTTTACCGACATCTTATTTCCTGACCAACAATCAATGGCACTGATTAGATTATTTGCAGGCAACATTCTGTCATTTTTTTCCCCCTTGGATTTGTGTTGTCATCCCGATATACAACCTCGATGCAGTGGCCTGGATATTTTCAATGTCCAAAAACTTTATGTCAATATTATAAGGGAGTAGAGACGAAGCTCCTGGTGCAGACATCACCACAACGCCAGGTGCTTTCTGTCAGTTCTGCACAACAGCAAAACATACAGCGAGTGTTATGTTTTTTCTGCACATTACGAGCTGCTTTGTGATTACACACAAACATCTTCAATACTAATTACATTTCTTGAAAAGAAAACATATTTCATGTTGGAACAAATATCCCTGTGTTCTCTACTTCTCCCCAAGACTAACGCTGAATGATGGAAACACATTTATTCAAGTGATTGGCAATATTTCCCGAAGAAGTTGCACGTACATTTCGGCAGCATATAGAGAATGATTAAGGAGCGGCACAGTTCTGATTGGGTAAATGGGGTAAAGCGCCCAAGCAATAATGGTGGTCTCTACACATCTGTTATTGGTGATAATGGTAACCAAGCAACTGCCCTTTAAATGAAGCATTTTCTTAAAGTGTGACAACAATGGGCACCAATAAATTAGAAGACAAGGAGATGCAGCCGGTATATAGATTTAAGGTTATTTCAATCTCAATAGTTAGCTAAATCGCTAAGTTTAGCTGCATGAATTTTAAATGTATTGACCATCATTTTATATGGAATGTCCGTCAAATTCTCCTCCACAACTTTGAAAAAAATAAACTCGTTATGGGACTGCAGACAATCCAATGAAATATATAAGTAGTAGCCACAAAAAAATCCAGTGCAAACTCACAGCGTCATCAATATACGCAGAGTTATTTATCTGCGAAGCTTTTAAACTGGGCCCTTCGGCCTTGCATCTTAGAAAGAGAAGTTCTAAATAGATATTTGCGTTGATTGTGTCTGTCTCTTTCCTATGGTGAAAAGGCCTCTCGACAAAATGTACCAGTGTGTCAAGTATTTTTAAATGCTTAATACGTTTAATGCATTTATGAACTTACGGTTCAATGTGCTGCAGTCTGTCTGACATTGACAGCGGTAAACCACACGCTCCCCAGCTCAAACACAGATTATAATCAGGACGCAGAAAATACATCGCACTACGTTTACAAATTAAAACTTTGCAGCTTTCAAACAGACCGAATATGGTAACTCATTTCCTTTCCTTCCTCACAGGAAAAGGTGGTGGATGGGTCCTCGGCTCGTTTTCTCCATGAATGGGCAGGTTCACTCTCATTGGTTTGTTCGCAGGCGGCAGTATAGAGTTCTCACATGATAACATCTATCGGTTATTTGGAAGGAAGAGTCACCCCTGTACAAAAGTTTTCAAATACTTAATTGCCGACTAAGCCGGGTTTTCGGAAGGTTTTCGAAGGACAGCTCGGCATCTGTGCACAGCATTCGGTTCATTCGCAATTCCCATCGCAGGAACCCGCTGCCGGGACGATGCTGCGGTCCTTTCTGACTCTAACTGCACTGCAGCTTTTAAACTGTGAGTGATTACAAATTGATGTCATCCTGTTCTATATTGAGGCTTCCACTATTATTAAACAATGAATCCTATCAATACACATGTGATATTTACTGCTTATATTATTGAGATTGTTGGGAAGGCAATTTCAGGATTTGTTTTCAATATTAACAATTTTTCCTATTGTGTAGTGGGATATTGATGCATAATAATACGCAGAGCGAAGGAAGCTCGCTATCTGAAATGCTGGAGAATGCAGAAACCCTCATCACATTTAAAACATGTTCGGTTGCGCGTTTAAATTATGGTAGCGCAGAAACCAAGGGGCCAAAACTGTAAAGTGGGGCAAGACGGTGTCCGATTGTTCGACCCGCGAAGATCCCTGTTCCCTATCGGAGTTCACCTGAGGTCCCTTTACCGGCTGGCTAGTTCGGAGTTAAAAAAACATTCCCAACTGAGAAAGTTGTGCAAATGTAAAGCAGATGGCTTTCCCGAGAGATAGTGTTCCAGTATGGGCTTTATTTATGGAAAAGGGACGATATAAATTTATTTCTGCCCTTCATTATTATCGTATGATTTGAAGATTGAAGTGTCGAGTTTATTGCTGACATTTCATCCAATGATTATTTTAGGTTGTTCAAGTGATTTCAAAATCGATCATTTTGAATCGTATTTGAAAGGTGTTTCTCCTGATTGGTGGTTGTTTTAAATGTCCATTTGATATTTACCTCAGGCTGATTTAAATCTGAAATAGAACATAAATAACATAGCATATGCATTTATTGAGTCTCCTGCGTCTATCCCTTACGGACAGCTCATGAGGATTTACACTCTGATCGGACAATATCAGCTGAGCTTGTACGACGTACAGAGCCACCAATATTAGAGTAAAATGTAGCGGAGTCTTGGTTTACGCCAATTTGATGAGTATGAAGCTGCACCTCCTAACGTGTGAGCCACCCCACACATTAATGTCAGGGGTATTTCTAGTCGACGTCCCGTCTGAATTATGTGTGATATAGAGGCAAACACTAAAGCGTCTATAGCAGTTGGTTCAGCCTTGGAGTGATTTGCAAGTTCGATAAATAGTGTAAATTGATATAAGATTAAAGAGCACAATTAATATGATAATGTTTTCTATTGGTGATTAAGTGCATTCTTCAAAGATATTGTTACTGCAACCTCTTTAACTGGTGGGAAATGGCATTTATCAATGTGCCTGATTAATTTGTCAGTACATCCTTCCAAGTTATGACCACCTTGTAAAAAGTTTAACATTCACATTTAATTGTTTATTTTGAAAGGTTATGTCAAAAGTACGTTGGTTCAAATGTATTCCGTATTCTATTTTTTTCACGGTCCCATGTGGTGTTTAATGAGGTATCGAGTCTTGTGCCTTTATTTCCTTGCACCTGCCTGAATTTTTGTTCACTTTTATGTCGATGCTTTGTTGCAGCTTTTTTTGCTGATTCCAGTGTGTCTCTTCGGTTACAATTATAAATCCCTAATTAGCGACATTAAATGCTCGTTTACTGAAATGGAAAATCGCTGCACTCTTGTCAAGTAAACGGTAAAAGGCATATGAGTTTCCATTATTTAAAAATAAATCATTGACTCTATATGCCAGATATTGTAATTTTTTGAGGAACTTGTCTTTTAAATCAAAGAACTGCTGGAGGCTTGTTTTATATATTGCTCCAGAAATTATCTTCACATATCCAGGACTGAACAAAATGCTTCGTCGAAAACTAGAGAAGTTTTCCCTAAATGCTTGAATAGTTAGGGTTGTGGAGGTGAATTAATTTAATTTAATTAAGTAAATTTAATTTAATTTAATTAATTTAAGAGTTAGTTTAATTGTGATGAAATCTGAGCTTGTAGACACTTTGCGCATGTGTCTACTTTTAAATCCATCAAGATCAACCGGCCACATTTTCCTCACTGCTTTTGGAGACCGGAAACTAGGCTATTTTTTTTTTTACAGCTAATTAACTTAATTCCATATGAAACTGAGACTTGGATGACAAAAAGTCGAAACCTATCACACTCCCAGCATTTAACTTTTATCTTGACCTCAGTGCCTCTTGTACAGAAAGAACAGATTCGACATACAATTATAACCTGGTAACTGAAATTCAGCGGAGAAGTAGCGGAGACTGACGCTCTTCGAATGGAACGTATCATTGTCTGGAATGCAAATTAAGTCAATGAGTGCAGAATCCGAGTCAGGGCTAAACTCACCGATGAATGACCCAATGCACATATTTCATTAACTCAATTTTCTCAGTTGAAATACGGTCAAACCGACTTGTGATCAAGTGAAATAAGAAGGATGCAAATGTTTTTTTTTTCCCAGCATTTGCGGGTTGGACACGACTTTTGAACAGAATGTAATAAAATATTAATCATTGTCAGCATTAATATCGCTTGCATTAGCTTTTGCCATGAGTACAATTGTTCAATGCAATCTCCAAACAGTTACATAGCAAAAAAATCTTATCTTTACGTATTTGCTCTGAGTTTTGGTTAGCTTTTATTTTCTCCTAAACAATGAACTTTTGATCTGAAGTTGTTGTTTCTACTTCATACTTTTTGCATGTAGAGAGTCAATAAATTATTAAGTTCTCTCCTCCTCCTTCCACGTTCCCGATAACTTTGATATAGAATTAAGGGGATCTCGGGATTTTTTTTTCCAATTACTTTGCACCGGGGCGAGGATTTTTTTTTTTGCTGCTTTGTCGGTCGAAGGCACTAAAATAAATTCTGGTTTACTGACAGTGAATAACTTCGAATATTGTTATCAGATACATTTTTCATTTTCTGAAAAACATTTATATAGTTATTTACTTTAAATTTAATAAAACAAATCATAAAGAAGCTTTAATTTTAAAATCCTAATTGTGTCACTAATTTAACGAAGTTTTCCTGCACAGCGCAGAAAGGAGGCAGAAGATGAAAATTCTATTATCCAGAATAATTTTCACAAACCAAGCGCTGATCAGGTTCAATTCCCCAAAAGGGGTCCTATTGTGTTCAACTTTGGAATATGTGGGATTAGACGGAGCGAAATTTTAAAGGGATAAAACAAAAAAAAACTGCGGATGCTGGAAATCCAAAACAAAAACAGAATTACCTGGAAAAACTCAGCAGATCTGGCAGCATCGGCGGAGAAGAAAAGAGTTGACGTTTCGAGTCCTCATGACCCTTCAAACTTCTGTTGAAGGGTCATGAGGACTTGAAACGTCAAGTCTTTTCTTCTTCTCCAAAGCGGTCGGACCTGCTGAGATTTTAAAGGGTTTATTTAACTTGTAGAAATTTCATTGAATGCATATTACGGACTGTTTTAATTTCCGTTCACTGGACATCAAACAGGGAAATTAATAAATCCAATATTAATAACTGCAATATCTAAATAGTAACTTGCACGTGCTTAACAAAAACTTTGAATACGCGACCAAGTACATATCATATTTCAGTTTAATCCAGAATACAACTCAAATACCGGGTCAGTTAGTTTTAATTTCTCCCCTGCTGCTCTTGCACAGGCAACGAAGTGTCAAGTGTAAATGTTTCTAAACCCAGTTTGCTGGAAGCCGAAAGCCTTTACTCTTAGAGAAGCATGTATAATATTTTGGGATGTTAGTTCACTGACTGAACGGTCAAAGCCTTTTTAATGTGTGGTTCCTGCCAACTGAACCCGCACACGCATTTTTCAAAAAGATGTTTATCGGTGGCAGAGATTTCTGAATGCTGTGTGCTATAAAATAGACTTTTGCACAATGACTGGTAATTTTGCAAAGTTAAATTGTAAATTGAAATCAATCAATATTGTTTGTGATAGGATAATTATGGTTCTAATGAATATTAATTGCACACTGAAAGCTGAGGAGAGCACCAGGTCCCACATTTTCCCAGGAATTAACCTGTGAACATAACTGATTATTTGTTTTTTATTGCGGGGTGGAGGGTCAAATATTTTGAAATTAAAATCAAGTTTACTGAGGCAGACATTTGAATATGCGAATATTATTTAGTTGAACATGAATGTCAGCCATTCCCAGATGCTACATATTTATTTTTACACAGGATCTTGTTGTAGTTAATGAAATATCAGATCTGAATTCACAAACTCGTTTCCTTTTATGTTGCTTTATACCAGGGTTTAGGACGCATTCATATCTTGTGCATGTTATACATGAGTTACTTAATGAGGAGATGTTTGGACTGCCGATCAAGGGGGTTGCTATGACCTAGCTGGTGCGCAGCTTCTTTAGTATTTTTGCCATTGCCATTACCAAGTCAATCAAAGACTACTCCAAAAAAAATCCTGAGTTATATAGGCTAGGTAGGCGCTGGCTTTGTGCAAGGATTACAGAAATCATGCAAGTGTTTGCAGAAATCCAACTGAGGGCGGGAATCAATGTGAAATGTTCTATAACATTTTTAGCAGGGAATATAAATATGGTCGAAAATCCTCCTGGTTAAAGTAAAAACCCGAACCCATTTTAACGCTCAGTCAATTGTGTGAAACCAGCAAATGGAAAGTGACCAAGAAACATGCAGGTCACAATGTCATCGGGCGCCGAAGGTTGGTGATATGAAGATATCATCGATAGTATGTTAGAGGGACTTTAAATGGTGAGAAGGTGATCCGTGTAATGGGGTATTCTCGGGATCTCCTGGGTAAACGGTGACCAGTTAATAACATGAACTTGCTGCTGAGCCAGTACTGGATGCTTCATTAGGATTGGAAAACAGATGAAATCACAAACCGCGGGATTATTTCTTCCGAAACTGGACGGGAAATCTACCCTCAGATAATGATGCAAACTTGAGTGTTTGTGAAATATTTTAGCATCAAGTTTCTGCAAACCTTATGTACAAAAAAGGACAAAATATTCTCGCTGTTGCTTTTGAGAAATAACTTTTCTGGCCGTTTCATTGTTTTCTTACCCCATGAAACTTTAATTCTCAACATTTCATTTCATTTCATTTCAGGCAGAACTGGGAGCGGTCAGGCTGATCCATCAGGTAATAACTCTGAATTTTCGTATTATTTGACATCTTCCTGTCCACTCAACGTCAAATAAAACTAACAGTCAGAGACAATTCAAGTACCAATTTGATCAACGATTAACTCACTCTCCCAGTGCCTTTCAGGGAGGAATGGAAAGTTTCCTGCACTCCGGTAATCTTTCATAATTAAACACTGTTGAGGCACAACTGCTGCCGAATGAAGAGCGACCATGACTGCGGAGGTGAAGCTCAATAACAACTGATACTGCTAGCGAATCCCAAATGGGCTGCCAATTCGCGAATTCCATCCGGCCAGAGATGTAGGTCACGTGACGTTACAGTTCCGGTGTTTCGGGGAGGGTGGGGCTGTCTTTCAGAAGGAGCTTCCAAATTGCCCCCCCGGCTGGATCTCAGTCAGTTAGCGCTTACAGTCACGTCCATCTCCTGGTCTCTGGGGGCTGGAATATATTCTGAACCTATCGACCGACTGTCCCAGAAGGGGCATCTCTCCCATTTATTACCGATTCGTTTAAAGGGTTGAATACAATTGTAATCTTGCCTTTGACACTTTTGATATAATTTTTTGGGAAATTGTGCGCAGGTCAATAAAGCAAATTCTCCTGCTCTGCCCTGTAGAAAGTGGAGACCGGGTAGTTGGGGCTCGTGGATTTAATAGGTTATAATTCTGCTCATTTTATTATATTTTACAGAGGCAGTGAAACTGAGACTAGCGAATGGGAGCAGTCGCTGCGCAGGAAGAGTGGAGATTCACTACAGGGGGCAGTGGGAGACTGTGTTTGATGACAGCTGGGATCTGCAGGACGCCGCTGTTGTCTGTCGGGAGCTGGGCTGCGGGACCGCGGTCTCTGCACTGGGCAGGGTTCACTTTGGGGAAGGTTCCGGGCCCATTGTGACGGCGGGTGTTCAGTGCAGCGGGAACGAGGCCGCCCTGCGAGAGTGTACATCAGTTCCCTGGGATCACAATTCCATACCGCACAGCGCTGATGTCAGCGCGATCTGCTCAGGTACAAATATACTTTCTGCTCTCATCGCACGTCGGACCTGATTTATTTGCTCTGGAATAATGGCGGAAATGCTATTTTGGGACTGCTCATAGCTGAAAAATGAGAGTTAAGGCAGGACAGTCCATTTGGACTTAATGTTTATTCAATTAGAATGTATGAGTAAAATAAATTCATTTCAAAAATTGTGTTAATTTTACAAATAAGCTCACATCGCACTGGCACGTTATGCCCCGGTTTGTATGGCTGCTGGCATCTTGCTGTGACCTTCCGAGGAGGGGGAATAATGTTGGGAAAATCCCGCAAGCAATTACCCTCTCTCTCCCCAGTCACATGGATGGTTAGGGATGTTGTTGCGGGATTCAGTGAGAGCGATTGTGGAGCCCGGTTGTTCAGTTCCCGGCTCTTAGTGTATTGTTTTTTTCTCCCTCCCTTTAGAAATTCCCTGGCTAACGAACCCGGGAGAACTTGACATCACGCCGCAGTATTTGATCCAAGCTCATGTGTGAACTCTCCCAGGGAGCAGGGGATTTCCCCAAATGAAGTTGAAAATTCCCGGGCTGTTCACATATAGATCAAGGCGCCAATACTTCTGCAGAGACTGCATGCTCATTACTGCCGTACCTCTGGTATCCTAGAGGCCGTAGGACGGAATATTTGGGCTGATATTTTACACGTTGAGCAATGGGAATTGGGGACGAAGCTTTCTGTGCATAGGGAGAGTCTAAGTCACGGGGCAGCGCGGGGAATAGCTGCAAACAGCATCCCGATGTTAACTGCACATACCATTCGTTTCAAAATGTAATCGATATTGAGATCGAAAGAAGCACATGATTTCAAACAAATATGTTAAGTGCAGTTCACGACACAATTGCAGTGATTAATCTTAACAGCGTTATGTTACTGGATGAATTGCGGAGAATTCTCCAAACCTGCTCCAAGAAATCCGGGCACATGGACTTCGCCTGGTCATCATCAGAACCGATTCATTAGCAATTTACCACATTGTTGGATTCTTTTGCACAGGCAGCAATTGTAAAACTGAATAAGTCTTTTAAAACAAAACTCAAGGGAGATTAAACGGAAACTGCACTTTCTAAGTTGCTGATCAATGACGAACTATCTTCAACTGTTTCACTGATGTCCCACTTTACATCCTATGTTCAGAAGAGGGGTTGTTTGATCGTGATTGCTCAGTGGTCATCTCTATTCACAATTCATCAAATTAGGAAGCAGCCCAGGAACACACCGAGCAAATCCCGGACAACATCCGTGACTAAAATGATAAACTACAAGTAAGAAGTGAACACTGAGCAAATAGACACGATCTTTTGAGAGCATTTAGCATTTCCGTTGGTTGCAAATGGTAAGATGTGGAAACAGTGCAGTGCAAAATGGTTTTATTAATTCTCTTCTTTTCTTTTTTTGTTACTTTTTTTCCATTTATATATTCTCATAGTGATTTTCAAATTGCTTTGGGCTGTATTTCTATCCAAAACAGGGAACTATGGAATCCGCTTGGTTGGTGTTCCGGCCGGGTGGAAGTGCTGCACGGAGAGCAGTGGGGGACGCTGTGTGATGTTCACTTTGCTTTAGAGGACGCCAGTGTGGTGTGTGAGCAGCTTCAGTGCGGGGCGGTAAAGGAAATCCCCAGGAACTCTCCCTTTGGGAAGGGAACCAGACTGGTGTGGAAGGAAAATTACAGGTGCCGCGGGAACGAATCCCGATTGTCGGAGTGTCCGGTTACATCCGGGGAAAAATTTAACTGCTCACATGGAAATGACGCGAGTGTCATGTGTTCGGGTGAGTCCTCTTATTCTATTCAGTCATGGAGCAAGATAATCTTTGCAGCACAGAAAGCAGCCTTTTGGCCTGCCCAGTCTGTGCAGGTTCTCTGCAAAATTATCTCACCCAGTCACGCACCCGATAATTTACAATAATCCTGCATTATTTTGCATTTATCTGAGATTTATATTTTTAAACATACGGTTCATGTTCATCCACCAGATTTTCAGGCAGTGCATTTCAGATCCTCGCAGCCAATTTCTTAGATGGTCCTCTTCATATCTTCTCCCAAAATATTCTCCGGCAATGAAAAGCAGGTCGTCATCACCATCATTTTAAGAGAGTGTATTTCAGATCCGCATCCTTCACTTGCTCAGGCAGTGCATTGCAGACCCTCATCCTTCACATTCTCCAACAGTAAATTGCAGATCCTCAAACACCATCTTAAACAGTGCATTGCAGATCGTCAATAAGCACATTTTCAGACACTGCAATGCGGATCTACATACGCCACATTTTCAGACAGTGCATTGCAGGTCCACATCCACCTCAGTCTCAGACAGTTTATTTCACATCTTCATCCACCACATTCTCAGAAGGTGCATTCCATTTCCTCATCCAACACAATTCACGAAAGTGCATTGCAGATCATCATCCAGATATTCTGATACGTGTACATTCCAGATCCTCAACACCAACATTCTCAGACAGTGCGTTGCAGATCCTCACCCACTACATTCTCAAGCTGTGCATTACAATCCACATCCACCACATTCTCCGGCAGTGCATCGCAGATTCACATCACCAAATTCTCAGGCAGTGCTTTGAAGATCCTCACCCACCACATTTTCAAGCATTCCATTGCATTCCACATCCACCACGTTCTTAAGCAGTGCATTGCAGATCCATACCAGCCACATTCTCAGATAGTGTATTTCAGATCCTCGTCACCAACAATCTCGGAAAGTGCATTTGAAATCCTCATCCAACACTTTGTCAGATAGCGTAAGCAGATCCTCACCTGCCACATTCTCAGACAGGCATTGCAGATCCTCACCCACCACAATATCAGCCAGTGTATTGCAGATCGCCGTCCAGGACATTCCATACATTGCATACCAGGTCCTCATCACTCACATTCTCAGTTAATGCATTACAGATTCTCATCCATCATAATTTCAGACAGGATATTGCAGATCTTAATACAGCACATTCTCAGTGAGTGCACTGCAGATCCTTATTCACGACAATTTCAGGCATGATTACAGATCCTCATCCACCACATTATCAGGCAGTGCATTGCAGAACCTAATTACTGACGCCATGCAAAATAAGCATCCTTACGTCACCATTTCCTTTGCCATTTACAATAACTCTGTACTGGTCGTTCTTGATCCTTCCGCCAATGGGACCAATTTTTCCGTATCATTTTGTTCAGAGGCCTGAGGTTTTTAGCATTCCTTCTCCGAATGGAATATTCGCAGCTTCTCCAAACTATGGAGAAAAAGCAAGGTTATCATCTCCGGACACACCTTTTGAAGCATTTCTGCTTCTTTTCTAACGTCTTCAAACCCTCCCTAAAGTGTATAGTCCATAAATGGACGGATTACTCCATTTGAGGCCGAAGTGAATCATCAAAACTTCCCAGCAGTGTACTCCGTGCCTTGATTATAAACCAAAGATCTTGTAAATTTAATAGCCTTTTCGCAACGTGCGCTGTAAACTACAATGACGTGTACAAATGCACCCGAGGTTCCTCAGCTGCTGACATTCCTTTAGAAATGATCCCGTTCTTTATTAATACTTCTTTCCGTCCTTTGTTTGACAATCTTGCTTCACTTGATGACATTCTCACGTCGCAAGCACAAGGCCTGGTACAAGCCCGACTCAAGTTATTTAGCAGAGAAGTCAAGTCTGAGAATGAAGTGCAGTGCTGAGGGAATGCTGTCATCTAAAATTTGTCGTGCTCCAGATGAGGTAAAATCGATGCCATGTCTGCATACTTTAGTGAAGGTTACTAAAAATATTAACAATGACTCTACTTTGAGGGAAACCCAGGAGTCTTCCCCGGTGTCCTATCCAATATTATCCCTCGAACAACAGCAAACAGTGCATCTCATCTGGTCATTATCAGACGACTGTTTGTGCGATTTTACAGCACCCATTATGGCTTCGGCGTTACTTACATTGCAATAGTGATGACAATTCACAATGGAATTAAATGACTGTAACTTGCATTGAGACGTCCGGTAGTTTTGAAAAAAAAGTTATCTAATTAAAATATGAATTTCTTTACTTCCATCAAAAGTGGACAACCGATACTTCCCTGAACTGAATTTCATCTGGTACTTCCCTACCCGTTCTAACTGCTTCTCAGTGTCCAATTGAAATTGATCCTTTTCATATTTTACAACAATTGAACATGCCCTGTACTATGAAACAAAATTGAAATTGTTCCCCTTACAATCAAGTCTGGGCGAGGAAAATATATTAACGGAAAATCAGAGTTTCCCGCCAGCTGGAATGTTCTGTTTCTCCGGCCTGGATAAACGAAACGTTGGACATGACATTATGTCCCCTTTCAAACAGCAATTCCATCTCCAAGCAGCCATTTTTCTTTTATTCCACAGGCGCTAGCATTCCTGACAAGGATCTTTCGTGGCACTTTGCCGAAGTTCATTTAAAAGTTCATCAAAAAAATATCCACCGCATTAACCTGATTAAAACTGTCAGTAACATCATCAAATTACTCCAGCAAGTCCGGCCAATGCCATTGTTTCTTAAGTAATCCGGCCTGGATTGTTAATTAACCCAGAATGTTTCAATGGTCTCTTACCTCTGCCCCAAGTTATCTTTCCAAGAAAAGAAGCTTTTCCAAAGCCCAAATTAAACTTTCTGGTCTGTAGTTACTACGTTTAACCTTACCCCCTTTCTTGAACAAGGGTTTAATATTTGGAAACTACAGCTATCGGCATTGAAGAAGGATTGGAAGATTATGGCCATTATCTGGCGATTTCGGCTCTGACATTGGTCATGCTCCTTGAGTACGTCTCAGCAATTCCAGGTGTCCCCTCAAGTACAACATCAGTTACCCAAGCTAATTCGTCCTCGTTATAAATAACTAGCAATTCCATTGTTTCATCTGCCTACTCTTTGACCATCATTGAACAGCATTATAAGACTGTAAGATGCGCTTTAATGTTAGTGGGACTCTTTTGTACACTCTGGATATTGTATATTAATCGTGGATAACAATTGCATTAACCAAATACCATATTACATGCACTTTTTTCCGCTTCACCTTACTCCCATCTATTTTATCACCCAGGGAGCTTTGGAATTTTTGCATATTCCTGCACTTGTCTAAGCCAATTGTCCATTTCGATCGTGAATCATTTTCAGAGGTGGATACCTGCGCCTGCACGTCACGAACATTATTTACCACAATGTATGTTCAAACACCTGAGGCGCTGTTACAATCCCTGTTACCCTTTTCTTGAATAAGACTGCATCATTTCCTCCGTTAACGCCATATTTCGTTTCTAGTTTCCTGAGCACTTTGGTTTGTCTCTCTAACATTATCTGCCCGTTCCCAAATCCCTACCAAATTCGTTCAGGCCGCCCAACAAATAAACCAAACGGACATCACCCCCGGATTTTTTCATGTGAAACACATGAAAACACCCATTTGTCCTTTCTTCACAGAACTGAGTCTATAAGTCCATGACAACAGTTCAAAGAGTCACATGAACTCGAGTAGCCTTATCAAGCAACATTTCTACTGCGAACTTTCATCAGTTCTATCCCTAGTACGTTGTGCTGCGATATTTGAATATTATCAATATATTCCTCCACTAACAGCAACTTGCTAGAATGTAGGCAGCATCATTAAACTTCATCTGCAGGAGTACATCCTTCATTCTACCTCTGTCATTGCGCCAGTAATGGAGCACGAATGCTGGCTGCTCACCGTCCCGGCCCGGAGAGCTATTCAGGCTCCCAGTGATATGCTTCAACTTAGCACCAGGAAGAGAATATTTAAGTGAACAGTTATTGTCCAGGTTACATTGAATAAAATGTGCATTATTTTGCTGAACTTTAATCGTTGTTCTCAATGGTTTTCTTCTTGTAGATGAAAGCTGGTCACTGAGATTGATGAATGGGGGAAGCCGCTGTGATGGCCAGGTGGAGATGTACCACAATGGTCACTGGGGCAGAGTACAGGACAGACTCTGGGACCTCAATGATGCTAACGTAGTCTGCAGGCAACTAGGATGTGGTGTCGCAATTGTTGCTTATACCTCTGCAATGTATGGAGAGAGTGAAGGGCCCGTGTGGGTGAATGATGTCCAGTGTGGAGGAAACGAATTGCATCTCCGCAACTGCAGCTCATTTGCAATGAATTCATCTCTCAGTGGGAGTATCGGCGTCGGGGTTCTGTGTTCAGGTGAATAAATAGTTCTCTTTTATAGGAATATAAATAGAAATATCTAATAAGGAGGAAAGTGTGAATGTACTTCACTTGTTCCTCGAGTGCTTTTATTCTAACTGCTTATCATTGGAGGTTTAACTGGTAGAGGGTGGGTACGGACAGAACTGATCAACAAGCAGGACATGCATTTTTGCTGCGCATTTATTACCGGCGGAATTTTCAATTTTCTATCAGACAGGAAATTCTGCCTGCGCGGTTGGGAGTGTGTGTTCCAGTTGTTGGCGCGGGGTCGGGGGATGGTTTGAGGGGGAGGCGCGGTGGTGTCGGGAGAGGTCTTACAGCTTGGTGCGAATTTGTGTGTTACATTAACAATATTTTCAAAGAATTGCTGTTCATGAACTGATCAGAGCGACAGGCCGCTCATGGGGCATCTGGATTATTCCATCCTTGAAATACCGAGGCATTCACAGGCCTTTCAGCAGCAGAATGCTGAACTTCTCCCAGATGTCTGTCTAAAACGCCAACTTGGTTTCTTTTTCCACTGATGCTGCCAGACCCCCTGAGGAATTACAGCATTTTTCCATGTTATCAATATAAAACAGCGAGATATTCAGAAATCAAGTGAAATAAGTGTTCGAGATGCGTGCAGGGGGGAAAGAAGCCGTGTACAATTCATGTTCATAAGTAGTTTGGGTAGAATGGTCAATACGAAAAGTTCAATTGACGTTGAAACAGCGCACATAGTATTGATCACACAACAGGTGATCTGCAAGCCAGAATATCGTAGGAGTCAGGTGTCGGAATATCTGAATTATTTGTGCACTCCACATTACTTACTTCAAGTACTTTGAGATACTTATTTTCAACCATAGAATCAGTTTCCTGTCACAGTCAAGCTAAATGTTTTTATTACATTTGCTGGATAGTAATGAATAGTTTAAACTGAGTTATGAGATTACTGCGTAATCAAAGAATCATGATAAATACTGTATTTTTTGGACCAGAACACAAACAGTTAAGGCTGTCAGACGGTGGAAGCCCATGTGCAGGCCGAGTGGAGATTTATTACAACGGGACCTGGGGCTCAGTTTGTGATGATTCCTGGGATCTGACAGACGCTGACGTAGTTTGCAAACAGCTGCATTGCGGAAAGGCATTGGACGTGACACTTACTGCCTCTTGGGGACCAGGCTCGGGTCCAGTTTGGCTGGAAGGCTTGAACTGTTCAGGGGAGGAATCATTTCTCTGGCAATGCCCCTCGGGATATTGGGGTTCGCACGAATGTACTCATAAAGAAGATGTGAAGATCATGTGCTCAGGTAAGGGTGACCTCAAATAACTCATTTCCTTTATAAGAGAACGTTCACACAGATGGCATTTTACTGAATGGTGCAGAAACCGCGCATGAACTGTCCATTCGGATCAACGCGTCTGACTGCTGCTTAATCTGCTCATGAGTCTTACATGATTTCATCTGGCCCGAGCTGAGTTCCACTCTGTTATTGCCTTCGTGTGTTTATCAAATATTACAGTCAAGGCATCGGTACAATTCAACCCACCAAACGTACACGAATTTATTCTAATCAGTAGTGAAATAATTTCGTCATTGACACGCCTATCCTGCAGTCTCTGAAGGTCTGCTTGCAGTGAGTGGAATCTGTCTTGGTGTTAACTGCAAGCCGTAGTTCATTTTGAATATGTACTTCAATTCCAATTAGCAAATGTTATATGTTAATCTTAAGCAAAAGTGTCCCCCAGCATCAATTCATGTGCACACCACGCCCCGACTTCTGCTATTATAAGTGACATCCTGCATTGTTGCTTGTTGGATCTTTTCCCACCGTGTCACTAATTTCATATTCCTTGATCTCAGCCTTAATTCAGCTGTGGAATAAATTTTCGAAAGTTATTGTTTCGTTTTTCAAAATCCATGCGGTTTACATACACATGATTATCTCTGTATAAAGTTTCTGAAACTTCTTCAAGTAAAGCAATGAATTGGAAAATGTATAATTCGCTCTTTTGAAATCTGTGTTGATTATCCTTGATTGTATAATTGAATTCTACATGTTCCTCTGTTACATTTCTAAAATAATTATCTCTATTCAGTAAACACATCTGGCACAACTTGGGTGGAGGGGGCACTGTTGACATGATTCCATTTATCACTGGAAACATCTGGAGATTTCTTTCGTTGATAGAGCACAAAGAGCTGCGGCTGGTGAGGAAAGCATCGCTGTGAGGGGCGGGCGGAAGTGTTCTACAATGGGATCTGGGGAACAGTGTGTTCGGAAGCACTGGATCGCCATGATGCTGAGGTGATCTGTAAACAGTTACAGTGTGGCCCCCTGGTTTCTATAGACTATACCACTCAGTCATTCGGAGAAGGATCCGGACCTATTTGGCTCGATGAGATAGAATGTAATTTTCACGATTCGGCCATTTGGCAGTGTCGGACAGACCCGTGGGGACAACACAACTGTTACCACAGAGAAGATGCAGGAGTTTCCTGTTCAGGTATCAAAATAAACCATCGAATGTGCGGGTATCATTTCACACATTGATGTCCAAATGAGTCAGCACGTTTCCTTACTCACAGTAGGAAAGATAACGAAGGGACAACCGGACAGTGAAAAGGATTGCGGTCGAGAATCAGGTGATTACTCCGCTTTATCACACTAATTAGCTGCGTTGTATCCCTGTATTTTTCCGCTGAAATAATAGTGATTGATTCTCTATGACAGATTCGGGTGGAGGTTTGCGCCTGGTTGGAGGTAACACCAACTGCTCCGGGCGAGTGGAGATAACGTGCAATAATACCTGGGGCACGGTGTGTGATGACTCCTGGGATATGGCCGATGCCAATGTTGTTTGCAGGCAGCTGAATTGTGGATCTGCTCTATTGGCCACTGGGGGGGCCCCTTTTGGTCAGGGTGAAGATGATATCTGGCTCGATGAGGTGAGGTGTACCGGAAGCGAGTCCTTTCTCTCCGATTATCCTTCCTCAGCATCTGCTCAATCTGACTGTGATCACAAGGAGGATGCCAGTGTGATTTGTTCCGGTAGAGGTAGTTCTTAACGGTGTGGTCTGGTGCCGGGATAATAGTGGTTGTTTATTGTTCGCTGAAGATAACTGATGAATTCGTAAATTATGAACAACAGATGATTTCCAAATTAATGCTCTATCGTTTTTTTTTGCATAATACCCCAAGGTCCTGATTTGTCGTCGCCTGCTTCTCCTTACACACCCACAGATAGGTCTAATTAAATAGTAATAATCCTGTCAAGGCTAATGCACCGAATGGACTGCTATTATTAACATTTTTGTGTTTTTTTAAAAAATCTGAAGTTAATCTGTGTGTTTCAGAATGATGGACCATTTAAAAATACAAGGCATTCAGTGTCTCTTTTGTATCTGTCTCTAACATTTCATTAAGGTCATGAAGATGAAATTACTTCCATCCCTCTTGTGATCGGTATAACACTCGGCAGCCTGTTGATCTGTGAGTTCATTGCACTAATTGTGCTAATGCAGAGACAATCATCAAGGAAAGGTGAGAGTCAAATCAGACCCCTGACTTCACATTAAATCTCGGATATTTTTATTTTTTGTTTAAATTCATGAATGAGATTAGAGCCTCACTGGCAGCCCTGCATTCATTGTCCATCCATAATTGCCCTTGAGAAAGTGATGATGAGCTGCCTTCTTGAACCGTTGCAGTCCATGTTACGTAGGTCAACCCACAGGGCTATTAGGGATGGAGTTTAATGATTGACCCAGCGACAGGGTAGTAATGGCGACATATATCCAGATAAGGATGGTGATTTCCAGGACGTGGTTTTCCAATGTGTCAGCTTCCATTGTACTTCTCGGTGTTTGTTTATGTGGTTTTGGAAGGCCCTGTCTAAGCAGCCTTACTGAATTCTTCATTTGTAACTTGTAAATTTTACACACTGATGCCACTGTACGTCGGTGGTGGAGGGAATGATTGCTTGTGGATATGGTGCCAATAAAGTGGAAGGCTGTACTCTGGATGGTGGCAAACTTCTTGAGTTTTGTTGTAGCTGCACTCAAACAGGCAAGTGGAGTGTATTCACTAACGCTCCTGATTGTCTCTTGTAGATGGTTTAAAGATTTTGCCGAGTCAATAGTTGAGTTACCTCTGACCTGCTTTTATCACAACCTCATTTATTTCACAAACCCAGTTCAGTTTCTGTTCAATGGAAACCCCCAGGATGTTGTTAGCGGGGGATTCACGGACGACAGTGCCACTGAAACTCAAAGGCTGACAGTTAGATTATAGCATGTTAGAGAGGGTCATTCCCTTGCACTTGTGTCGCGGATTGTACTCGCCACTTTGAACGTCAGGCCTGGGTATGGTTCATGTCTGTCTGCACCTGGACACAACCTGCTGCAGTATCTGAGCTGAACATTGTTCCATCATCAGCGAACATTCCCACTCCTGACCGTCAGATGAAGACATGGTCAGTGATGAAACAGATGATGATCGACGGGCCTGGCACCCTTAGCTGACGTGCTCCTGTATTAGTTTCCCAGGACTGAAAGATGATTTACCTGCATCAACGACAACTCCCTTGTGTTGTGCGCACTCTGACTCCAAGCAGCGAAGAGTTTCCTCCCGAATCCTATTGGCTCTAATTCTTTCGGGCCTTTTCATGCTTCATATCTTGGTGAGAATTCACTTTATTAACTTTTTCCACACGTTGTCACTTGTCATGGTGGAAACTAATATTAGCCGATTTTAGCCAGCATTCTAGTTCAAAGCACATGGTGGAATAGCAAAATGTCACATTTAAATGGAAGAGTCATTGATTGTCCACATTCTCAGGCCTACTAGATCCACCGCTACTGCGGCTCAAGATGAAACTAATTGTTGTAGCCATAGATCAGAAGGTTATCGGAAGCAGTTTACACATGATGCCCAGTAATTTTGTATCAGGCAATCGACATCTATCCAATCAGTGTCCGTCCACTGCTTCCGTTTCCTTGCCCAGATGTCCAACATTGAGCACTCTAGCCAGAATCGATCCACTGTTTTGAGACGTGAGACTTTTATAGGATCTTCGGCACCCATTTCATCAATATTGTGTACCCTTACATAACTAACTACTCCGATCTGAACAATAATCACGCAAATGTTCGATGCACACTTCAAATTAATTTTAACGCTGATGTGATACAGAAAGGAAGCGTGAGATCCTCGCGGGTCTTTCCAACCTAATGTTGTCATCAAAATTCAGCGATTTATTTCCCCTGCTTCTCTTCAGCTGAAATCCCCGTGTGCCTCACCACCGAGTGATCAGCTGCAATTGATTTCTCCCGAAAAAGCCTCTTTTCGTCTTCTCTAACATTAAATAAACTGGACCCTAGTCTAGTGAAGTTGAACACGTGTCCATGCAGTTACACACACAGTGACACAGTCACACGCACATACCGTCTATCTCTCTTTGCCTCTCAGTCTCTCTCTCTCACACACACACACAAATATGCAGTTACACACACACACACACACACACACACACACACACACAGACACAGTCACACGCATATACCATCTATCACTCTCTGCCTCTCAGTCTCTCTCGCACACAGATATATGGATACGCACTCTCTCGTAAAAACACCTACTTAACAAAAGATCCTTCTTAGCCAGCTCACTGACTATCTGCATTCACTTTCACCATCTTCTTTGTGTTATTATTTGCCAACATTTCATCATTAAACAATAGTAAAACACAACAAATTGTTAATCTCTCTGCCTTTCCTGCATCAGGTTCTGTCACTGGCGGTTGGGGTTCACCGACTGCTATGTCCCAAGGAATTTATGAAGAAATTCAAGATATTCCGCCTGTCAAGGATCCTGCTCTGACCCGTGGCTCAGGATGGTAACTTCAATTGCAACGCCATTCTGCACTGGGAAATTCTCTTTCCGTTTACCTGCTTTCTAAGTCAGTACAATGAATGGGCACGACTGGCATTCAGCTCACTTTCCTCATGTGAAAACGCCCTATATCCGTGTGTGTCTGTTATGTGTGAAGAATAATGAGCTTCTCAAAATTCCCAAAATTCTGTGTTGCTCAAAAGGTGTTTTGCCGTTTATTTGAAAATAGCGAGCAGATCGCTGTTTCCAACTTACAAACAGAATGCTCCCTGCCTCCATTAGATATCTGACTGAATAAATTATATAGAGAGAGGATTACTGAATAGACATTGCAAACCACTCACACCAACTATGACAGTTTAAAGGGCCCCTTTTCTCAGGGGCAGAGATTGAAATTTGGGAATATTTTATCCAATATTATGTACATCTGTATTGGAAAAAAAATCAAACTAGTTTCAACCTAGTCCAAGGGAATATATTTCAATAACTAACAAGGATATGTTAAACACTATGGCAAACTGTGGGGAACAACAGCACATGAAAAAAACAAAGAAATGACGATAACATAGGGAAGAATAACAATGGTGGGAAGTGGCGGGTTGGCAAAGCAGGAAAGGGGAGAATATGAAAAAAGACGACCAATGTAATTACGGTGATAATTACGACTAATCAATGAAATGATCCTGGATCGTCTAGTAAGTTAGCATGATATTTATAGTCAAAAAGGACGTTCGGTTCAGAATTGCGTGACCGTATTCCAAAAGGAACTGAAAGAATAAGATCCAGTATTCATGAAATATCAGAAACATTAATCAATATTTTTCTTTTAGTATTTGCCAGGGGTAAAAGGTAAGAGGACATGATGTTGGGAAATAAGGATAGGAATGATGAAAATTACATTTAAAATTAATTTAAAAATAAAATTATAAAACGCTCACAAGCAACAGCGCAGTTTGCTTTCATTCATTACAGAAAAAGATTATAAGATAGCAGAGGCACATTTACAGTGATTAACCAATTCATTTCAAGCGGTGGTAGTGCCACGATCCTGGCGGATAACTGTCATTAAATCCACAGTTACATAGGAAGATTGAAAATATCCCGGGAAGAAAGATCCGTTTTCTGAACGTTGGGGGGAGAAAAACGAGTGAAATTGATACGAATGAGGAAAACAGTACAAATTTGCATCAAATCAATTAAAGAACAGTCAGCAAATACTTCATAATGAGATCTCTCACTTTCAGAACCTCACCAAAACCTTCAACAAGTTAACAGCATAGATAAGCTTAGCAGTGAGGACATAAATTCTGTGGATACATAATTTTTCGGAAATGTCCACTTAATATACAGATGGATAAGGCAAGTGCGTACCGCTCAGCTATTGCCCAGTGGGTGTGAGTATTGCTTCTGAATCAATCCCTTTCGGGATCCAGTTCCACTCCAGTACTTGGAGAGAAATATCAAGGCTTACACTCTGGTGAAGAATTGAGCGTCCGATGCCCTCTTGGCAGTGTTCTCTTTCGGAGGCGTTGTTTAAGTGGTGACCAAAATGTCTTCACATGGAGATTTGAGTGTTGCCCTTGGTATACTGACAAGTATGTATCATTTGATCAAAATCACAAAGCCAGATTATCTGCTAATGAGCACAGCGCTGCGATTGCCCCGGGAAGATTGCTGTGGCCAAATTGCCTGCCGTGTTTCCCATATTTCAATGGTGATGATACATCACTTGTATCCATTAGCTGCAAACAGCTTTGACATCTGGAGAACATGAAATGCACTGTTTGCTCTTATTCGTTACTTTTAAATGGAGTCACCTATGAGAATTTGTAGCCTGCTGCCTACAAGACAGAAAACAAAGTGTGGAATACAAGGTAGTTATGTAGAGGAAATAAAGTGGGAATGGGCTTTCAAGACGCTTCCCTGCTAATATCACTGTTGTTTAAAATTTGTCTGAACGATTTAGGTTTTGGCTGAAAACGGCATATTTTTCTAAATGTAACGATTGACCAAACTGTGATGCGCTGGGAGGTAGTGAAAGCGTTTTAAAAACAGCCATTAATACATTTCCGTCACTGGACATACGATTGGCAAATGAATCTCCACTTAATTAATTATAGGAATTACAATCAGGTATCTAAACTGAGAATTAATTTTCCCATCTGTAACACTGAATCGGAATTAAATATTAAAGTCGTGGCTACAGGAGTTCAGGGAAACAAATAAAACAAGACAATCGATGCAGAATGATCAGAATGTCAAAAGCCAAACCAAACAGTATAATTTGGTCTTGACAGATGGATTTAAATAACAACAGTAGCCTGGTGAACCTCGATCGAACATTAGTTAGAGGGAAGCTGGTTTAGAATTTACAGTCCAGTTCAGCAAATTTTAAAAGATATGTAGGAGTAGTTGATGAGGGTCACTGCACCTCACAAGGATGGAAACCATATTATGAGCGAAAGTTATCTAAACATGCTGAAAAGAATGATCATAAAATGCTTTTTGGCCTCTTTTTGATTCTATTGCCCTTGAGTTCCTTTCTCTTCCGTCAAATGGGATGGATTTAAAGCCTATGCAAATGAAATAGAATGGTGGTTTTGTGGAGGGGGTGGGGGAGGGGGATTGTGGATAAGGAAACTATGCCCAGTGACCCACTGAGGGTAAAATTGCCTTTGCGAGGTCACCCGGAAGATTTAATGTCCATCCCCGGATGCTGTGATCAGCTGATAATGGTTTTTCCTATTGAAACACTCCAGTACATTGGGCGAATGTTCTGGAAAAGTTGACGTAATGTAACAAACACCCGGACATTGCGACACGGACCATGAATTATTTTGACATCTACTCCAATGGGCTGAATGTTTCTGCAGCGTGATGACGCAATAATGACATACATAATTGCTCCAAGAACCAGAGATTTTATTCCCCCCTCTCTTTAACAGTTTCTGCTTCCATTGACTCTCACAACCATATCGAATACTACACCAGCCACATTTTGGATGACAAAGGTCGTGGATCAGAAAATCCTGATAGAACTCCTCCAGTGTTCAGGGTGGGTAAACTTTTTGCTCCGGCCATCTGGTTTTCATCCTTCACACTCAGTAATATCTACACTCGAATATGAACTATTAACAAGGACAAATATACCATGAAGTTGCACTGACCATGAGATCAGCTATTACAGTGACGTTAGATAAAAACGCTTCTAAAATACTTTCAAGCTGATCCATTTTCAGGTGATTGCACTCAGTAATATAAAGGAGTGAAATAGTTTTATTTAGAGAACATATCATGTTATAAGTTTCATCACAAGGCCCAGTAATCTATGAAATTTGAAATGTGCATGCAAGGCTGGCGAGATCATTGAGTCGGTGAGACACGGGACATCAAAACAAAAAATAAAAATACTGAGAGGCGATTTGTTCCAAAAATTCTCCACGTTTTATCTCCCTCCCCGACATGCGCAATAGAACCTCTGTCCTCTCCTCTGATTGGTTGACTCTAACTATTCATTGTTAGCAATTACTGTCAATGAAGATGGTTTGTTCCTCGCAGATCTCGGCCATTACGACGATGCTGAGACTAGAGACAATGATTCTCAGGGCGATCACTTGCTGCTGGAAGGTGTTGATGGTGATTTCTTCAGACCGGAAAGTGCCGGCGGTGATGTGTGAACTCTGGGTGAGATAGAGATTCATTTCCCTTCTCAGCCTGTCGATCTCCATTGTTGGTGACTTCCTTCCTCTCTGTTCATATCTGTTCTGAACTGGACCATCTTCAGAGTCTGTCACTAACGGGACACGCGCTCATTGAATGGTGGGGTACAGAGATTGTTGGGAGGGTTGTGCTCGCCATCCATGATCACCACTTAGTTTATGCAGGTTTGTGTTTGGTTGACTGTGGCCAACCACGGTCTCACGTAAGTCGAGGGGATGGCTGTGTCTCTTCAGGGAGGCATTGGCGTCGTCCCTAAATTGTTTTTCCTTCTCCTCCTGGGAGGACCCAACCTACACCACCTCCCGCCAATGATGATTATTCTGATTTCTCCTTCACTCACCTGCCCACCGAATCAGCTGGGTCTGTTTGAAAGTCCATGCTCTTGTAGCCACAGTGTTGACGATACATGGCCTCAATAACCACAGCGATCTTGCTGTGTGCTGTACGTGACTCCAAACAACAGCCTGTTTTGTTTTCTCTTCCCCTTGGATCCCAAAGTCATCAGTTTGGCTCCGTGATCATTGATGCCACACTCGGTCACATAGCACGTTGATGTCAAAGGCTGTCACTGTCACCTCACCACGGGAGTTTAGCTCCCTTTCCCATGTTTGAGCCAAGACCGAAATGAGTAGTGACCCCGGCAAAACCCAAACTGATGGTCGCTGACCAGGTGCTTGCTAAGCATGTGTCGCTTTGGATTAAAACTTCCATCATTTTACTAATGATGGAGAGTAGACTGATTCAGCGGGAGTTGGCTTCAATCATAACTACAATTAATGCTGCTCGCTGTGATTTGTCTCACTTGTTTAGACCCCATGCGGGAATACCTCCAGTGCTCAAAATGAAACATCCGACTTTCCAGTACGTCTTCTGTTGCCTCACAGCGATACAACACAGCCCGGGCAATAATAAACACCATTTCTTCTCTTTCACTCAAAATAAACAAATTCTAAACTTTTCATGCTGCTCTCACACACCCGCACACACACTCACTCACTTGTACACACACACACACACACACACACACACACACACTCACTCGCTTGTACACACACACACTCACTCGCTTGTACACACACACACACACACACAGACTCACTCGCTTGATCACACACACACACACACACTCGCTTGTGCACACACACACACACACACACTCACTCGCTTGTGCACACACACACATACACACACTCACTCGCTTGTGCACACAGATTCACTCTCTTGTGCACACACACACACTCGCTTGTGCACACACACATACACACACAGACTCACTCGCTTGTGCACACACACACACTCACTCGCTTGTGCACACACACACTCACTCGCTTGTGCACACACACACACACACATGCACAGACATTGGAAATGCATCCGCTCTCACCCCATTATTTACCGATAATATGTTCACCTCAAGTGCATAACACTCAGGTCATTTTTGAGCACGCCTTATTGGTTCATCCAATCCCTGAAATGAATGACAATGTCCTCCATGAAAAATTCACAAGCCCGCGCACTCTGTCGCCAGAATGTCGTGAGGGTGTTGCTCCAGCTTTACAACATATACATGAAACTGGTAAAACCAATGCTCGATTAAATGTTCCAAGCTTCTTGCGCACAGTTGGGGAGTATGCAGCCTTCTCTTGTTTTTACAATATCATTAGCTAGAATTCTTCCGATGCTTTTAATGATACTGAAACTATCAATGATAACGGGTTGTTTTTTTTTCCATGAAAAACAAAGAAAAGCAAAACTAAGTGATTTTGAAGTAGTCCGATCAAAAAAGAAGAATACTTGGCATTTATTTAGATGATAGTGGCAATAGTTTCAACCCTCTCTCTCAAGTAATATTTTTTCCCATCTTTCAGGTAAAGGATATCGACAAAACTAAGATGCAATGCCCCAGGTGTGAGAGTCACTGTGCAAAATCTGAGGGAATACCCTTAACCTTTCCAATTATATCTCCCTCTCGAAGTTGCTTCACTTTCTGATATAAACATGTTTTGAAAAACATCACAATTCACCTTATGTTGAGACATCTAGTTTCATATTTTAACCTATAACTTATCTTTAAAAATATGAATACTGTCTAATCAGAAATGAAGGAAAAGGGGATTTTTTCCCCTGCATTTCCTTCTATATAATAAAATGGTACCACACTCCGCTGTTTCCACAATACAACCCAACAGGAGAATTGAAGACCGATGACCATCCATTACAAGTTTATATCAGCTTCATTATGTAATTTTCCAAATGCCTTAAAAGAAGGATTAAATCAAGGAAATAAATGGAATAACTGTTTTACATCCATTTAGCGTTCATTGTCTCTAGATTGCCACATACGGGGGACAGAGAGAGCTGCATTCTTACAGCAGCTCACCACATCATCATGTTGCTTTACAGCACTAGACTTAACTCTCGGGTTATTGAGTGTGGAGGGAGGCAGGAAAACATTCAACATTCAATAAGTCTCCAATACTTGTTTTTCTACAAGATAAATAATCAGTTATCCATCATCGGAGCTAGCAGTTGACTGACTCAGGAGAAACAATTCATGTGCAGTTTCACCCAGCAGCTATTATTGCAGTTCCATGAGGTTGATGATTGAATCTGCCGTAACCACAAATGAGGGCCACCATTATAATAAATCAAAACACAAAAGGATAGAAAAAAATGTTCAACAAATGATGAAACATAGACTGAGAGAGATACAATCCTTATGGTTCCTGTTTGTGAGAGGGTCAAGGGCTCGAGTGATTTAGTAAATCCGTGGCACTGGCACTGTTTATGTGAACTTGCTGAGCTCTGTCCACTCAGGGCCATAACTCTTCCTTGTCAGTAAGGCTGGTGGAAAAATAATCGCAATTGAAGTTTGTTGCCAACCTTCCTGCTGGTGGATCCTAATCACCAGCAGTGTGGCATTTTGCCCTGTGTTCACTTGTAGCGAGACACCAACAGTTGATATTAAGCCATTATTCCCCGACACTCACGGGACGCAATGTACTGTGAATTTATGAACAGAACACCCTAATTACCCCCCATGCAACAATCTACACAAGTTTCTTCCACATCCTTCCAAATTCCGAAAACTCCCAAGAAGCTGCAAGATTAGCTCACTGGGATCCAATTATTTACCATCCATATCTATTATACCGAACTGGGGATTACTGAAAATATTTCCAAATTTGCAGATGACACAAAAAAAGGTCGGAGAAGTTATTTTCAGACGGATGCAACATTGTCCAGCAGAGGGTAGATTGGTAAAGGTGTGTGTGTGATTCCGGTATTGTCCAGCAGAGGGTAGATTGGCAAAGGTGTGCGTGTGATTCTGACAGTTTGCAGCAGAGGGTAGATTGGTAAAGGTGTGTGTGTGATTCTGACATTGTCCAGCAGAGGGTAGATTGGTAAAGTTGTCTGTGTGATTCTGACATTGTCCAGCAGAGGGTAGATTGGCAAAGGTGTGCGTGTGACTCTGACAGTTTCCAGCAGAGGGTAGATTGGTAAAGGTGTGTGTGTGATTCTGACATTGTCCAGCAGAGGGTAGATTGGTAAAGGTGTGTGTGTGATTCTGACATTGTCCAGCAGAGGGTAGATTGGTAAAGGTGAGGGTCCAAAAAGTCCCTATCCATTTGTGTCAAGACTAAGAAAACATCAAATAGTTCCAATGAGAAATTGAATTTGATACTTGGGAAAAAGCTGGTTAAAAACTCACACTACACATTCCATGGATCAACCTCTGTAACCTGCACTTCAGCACATCACAAGAAAAATTATATTTTCAACAGTTCGTGATTCCAATCTGTACATCACTCCCGGGTATCTATTATTTTATATATAAACCACCTGAACCCCTCGATTAGATTCCAGTCTGTAACTCACTCCCGGGTATCTATTATTCTATATATAATCCACCCCGAACCCCTCGATTAGATTCCTGTCTGTAACTCACTCCCGGGTATCTGTTATTCTATATAAAATCCACCCCGAACCCCTCAATTATATTTCAGTCTGTTACTCACTCCCGGGTATCTGTTAAACTGTATATACCCTATCCTGAACCCCTCGATTAGATTCCAATCTGTAACTCACTCCCGGGTATTTGTTATTCTATACATAACCCACCTTGAACCTCTTGATTAGATTCCATTCTGTTACTCACTCCCGGGTATCTATTATTCTATATATAAACCCCCAGCACCCCACGATTAGATTGCAGCCTGTTACTCACTCCCGAGTATTTGTTATTCTATATATAAACCCCCTGAACCCCTTGATTAGATTCCAATCGGTAACTCACTCCCGGGTATTTGTTATTCTATGTATAATCCACCCCGAACCCCTCGATTAGATTCCATTCTGTAACTCACTCCCGGGTATCTATTATTCTATATATAAACCCCCTGCACCCCACGATTATGTTGCAGTCTGTAACTCACTCCAGGGTATTTGTTATTCTATATATAAACCCCCTGAACCCCTCGATTAGATTCCAATCTGCAACTCACTCCCGGGTATTTGTTATTCTATATAGAATCCACCCCAAACCCTCGATTAGATTCCAGTCTATAACTCACTCCCGTATATATGTTATGCTTTATATAAACCTCCCCAAACCCCTCGATTATATTCCAGTCCATAACTCACTCCCGGGTATCTGTTATTCTATATATAATCCACCCCGAACCCCTCGATTATATTCTAGTGTGTAACTCACTCCTGGGTATTTATTATTCTATATAGAATCCACCCTGAACCCCTCGATTAGATTCCAGTCTGTAACTCACTCCCGGGTATTTGTTATTCTATATAGAATCCACCCCAAACCCTCGATTAGATTCCAGCACTTCCACATCACAAGTTGAGGAAGGGCTTTCCCCCCATTTTAAAGATGGAGAAAAGATCTCCCTCTAATTTAAAATGGAGAAGGGATATGTCACAGGATATTGTTCTTTATACCCAATAATGTTAACCTATTTCCAAACATTTTCAGTTTCCCCTACACTTTCTCTTTTTCTCACCGTCATTTTCACTCTCTCCCTCTCCCACCCCATTTGTCTGTCACTCTACCACATTTTCTGTTTCTCTCTCTCACCCCATCAATTTACCCTACACTCGCTCCCCCCTCTTCACCTCTCTCTCTCTCACCTCATCCCTTTCTCTTTATCTTCTCTCTATATCTCACTCGCTCGCCCCAGCTCCCTGTTCCTCTCACCCTCTCTCTGTGTTGTTCTGTCTCTCTATCTCTCATTCCATCTATCTCTCCCTCTCTCTCACTCCTTTCCTCCGTCGCTCAGCTCCTCTCTCTGTCACCCCCATATCTCTCCCTCTCGCCTTGTGTCTCAGTTGCTCTATTTCTATCTCTGTACCTCTTTCATCCCATCTATCTCGCTCTTTGTCTCTCTCTCTCTCTCTCCCTCCCAGCTTGTTTTGAGCCAAAATTGGATATCAAGCTGAATGGAAAATTTTTCAGGGTCCCGAGAAATGGCAGATGAGTCAGACCAGCGAAATGTGAATACAAAATTGGCTGAGGGATAGGAAACAGAGCCTAATGGTTCACGAATATCTTTCTGGTTGGATGTAGGATTATAGTGGATTTCCAGAGGGGTCAGTATTGGAACCCTGGATTTCCCTGATGTATATAAATGATTTAGATCTTGGTGTGCAGGGGACCATTTCAGAGTTTGCAGATGGCACAAAACTTGGGTGAATCGTAAACAGAGAGGGGGACAGTCTGTAACTGACTCCCGCACATCTGTTATTCTATATATAAATGCCCCAAACCCATCGATTAGATTCCCGTCTGTAACTCACTCCCGGGTATCTGTATTCTATATATAAATGCCCCAAACCCATCGATTAGATTCCAGTCTGTAACTCAATCCCGGGTATCTATTATTCTATATATAACCCCCCGCGAACCCCTCAATTAGATTCCAGTCTGTAACTCCCTCCCGGGTATATGTTATTCTATATATAAACCACCCTGAAGCCCTCGATTACATTCCAGTCTGTAACTCACTCCTGGGTATCTGTTATTCTGCATATGAACCATTCTCTCTCTCTCTTTCTCTGACACTGCCTTTCTCTCTCTGAATCTTTCCCACTCCCTCTCACCATCTCTCTCTCTCTCTCTCTGTCCCTCTCGCTCTCTGTGCCTCACTCTCTCTCCCAGTTCTGGTTCGCTTCCACATTTGGCTCCATGCTTGCAAGAGATTTACCAGCACGTTCCCACGGCTGAGGGGCCTTCACTCCATGTGGGGAGATTGGGGAATCCGGGATCGTTCTCCTTCCAGCAGAGAAGGTTCAGTGGGAGGTTTAATGGTGGTGTTCACAATTGGGAAGCTTCTGGAGAGAGTAAATAGGAAGGAACTGTTCCCAGTGGTAGCAGTGTCGGTGACCAGAGGGACACAGGTTGAAGAGAATCAGGAAAAGACTGGAGGGGGATGAGGATGAGGAGAAATGTTTTCACACAGCGAGTTGTTGGGATCTGGAATGAGCTGCCTGAAAGGGCGGTGGGAGCAGATTCAATTGGGACTTTCCAAAGGGGAATTGGAGAAATAGTTGAAGGAGAGAAATTTGCAGGGAGATGGGGACAGAAAGAGGGGGAGTGGGATTAATTAGATCACTCTGTTAAAGAGCCAGCACAGAAACGATGGGCTGAATGGCCTCATGTACTGTATGGTTCTATCAATTGGCATACTTCCTTCAGTCACTGAGCTGTCTTGTTGCACACACACTGACTGTCTCCTCTTGTTCCCTCAGTTCAGAGTCAGGCTGCCCGACTCCCAGTGAATGGATCCCTGGGTCAGTCAGTCTCCCTGTCCATTGGGATCTCACATGGATCGAAGATTTACGAGGGTTGAATGGAAGTGAATTTCACCCAGAATCAACATAGCGAAATGGGCAAATGGGATCATTAAATATTTGCATAATGAGGAGTTCAAGAAACGGATTAAACTTCATCCAGTGGATTTCAGTCTTCAAATCAGTGATTTACAGAGAGAGGACGCTGGGGTCTATGAGGTTTCTGTTGCTCTAGATTCAGGAGATGTATCTCCACAGACAGTACAACTGGACGTGTACAGTGAGTGAGATTCTATCTGACACACCTGCCTTTCACCTCTTGCTGAAACTTATCACATTCCTGTTTGGGGATAGATATTTCCCGATTTCTTAAATTGCTCCTGTCCTGGATTTCCTGTTCAGGGCGAGGGGGTGTGGCTGTCTCAGGCTGGGGACAATTCCCGAAAAATTTGGTACATCTCGTACTCATCAATCAGCTGCCCCGTGTAAATAACAGAATTGTGGTTCCAAATCCAGTGCCCTGGTCTAGACGCTCATTTCCCTTGAGTGTAGAAAGGACATCCTATATTATGTTCCGGTAGTCAGTGTATATTTCATTCTTTTCTGGGATGTGGGTGTCACTGGCACCACCAGCATTTGTTGCCCATCCCTAACTGCCCTTGATCTGGATGGCTGGCTCGGCCAATCAGAGGGCAGCTAAGGTTCAGCCAAGTTGCTGTGGATCTGGGATCTTATGAAGGCTAGACCGGGTAAGGAGGGCAGATTTCCTTCCCCAGAGGGGCACTGGAGAACCAGATGGGTTTTTACAGCAATCGATGATCGTTTCCTGGTCACCACCACTAAGATAGTTTGCAATTCCAGATTATATTGAATGAGATTTAATTCGACAATTTGATGTGGTGGGATTTGAACTGATGTCCCCAAAGCATTAGCCTGGGCCTTTGGATTACTAGCCCAGTGACATCACCACTACACAAACATCTCCCTTGAGCAGGGTAAGGAGCCCTGGGTCCCCATCATAATTCTTGATCCTCCCTGTCGTTAACCAGACCAGTCTCGTTTAACCAGTTACCGGGCAGATTAAGAGGGTCCACTCCAGATGATAATGGTTACAGGGATTGTTGGCAGGAGTCACCAATAACACTGATCCAGAGAGAATTCCCAGGATTCAATCCCAGAACTGGGACAGTCACTGAGAGAGAGTGACTGAGTGTCTGTGATTGGAGTGAAAGTGTGTGTCACACTCTGTGTGATGTACATCCACCCGTTATATCCACACATGGGAACTGTTTGAACTCAGTGGCTGAGGGAGCTGTTAAAATGGGGGATGGAGGAATGAGCCGGGATCACAGTGGGTTAGTGAGGGTCTGAAGCAGCGTGAGGGTTCGGGATATTGAGGGGTCACACAAGGGCCGACATTCTTTCCTCATGTGTCTTTTGTCTTTCAATCTGAATGTCAGAGTCTGTGACAGGAATAAACATCAGGATTGTTCAGAACAGGAGGAACTGCAACATGACCCTGACCTGCTCAGTGATCACATCAGCTTCAGATGGTGAAGGGGAGGTGAAGCTTTGAGAAACGACAGCACCCATCATCTTTCCAAAACCGGAGAGGAGTTACAGCTTTATTTCACTGGGGAGGCCGAGGACAGTGTGTACAGGTGTGAGGCCAGGAACCCAGAGTCAGTGAGGACACTGCACAGATCACACTGAGAGACGTCTGTAATATAACTGTAAACGGTGAGTGTCACAGAGAGAGAAATAAACAACTGCATTCAGGTATTACACAGTCCAATGTTGTACCTCTCCTGGGAGTGTTTGATGGGGACAGTGTAGAGGGTGACTTACTCTGTAACTAACCCCGTGCTGTACCTGTCCTGGGAGTGTTTGATGGGGACAGTGTAGAGGGAGATTTACTCTGTATCGACAAGTGTGCTGTACCTGTCCTGGGAGTGTTTGATGGGGACGTGTAGAGGGAGCTTTACTCTGTATCTAACCCCGTGCTGTACCTGTCCTGGGAGTGTTTGATGGGGACAGTGTAGAGGGAGCTTTACTCTATCTAACCCCGTGCTGTACCTGTCCTGGGAGTGTTTGATGGGGACAGTGTAGAGGGCGCTTTACTCTATATCTAACCCCGTGCTGTAACTGTTCTGGGAGTGTTTGATGGGGACAGTGTTGAGGGAGCTTTACTCTGTAAGTAACCCTGTGCTGTACCTGTCCTGGGAGTTTCTGATGGGGACAGTGTAGAGGGAGCTTTACTCTGTATCTAACTCCATGCTGTACCTGTCCTGGGAGTGTTTGATGGGGACAGTGCAGAGGGAGATTTACTCTATATCTAGCCCCGTACTGTACCTGTCCTGGGATTATTTGATGGGGACAGTCTAGAGGGAGAGTTACTCTGTATCTAACCCTGTGCTGTACCTGTCCTGGGAGTGTTTGATGGGGACAGTGTAGAAGGAGATTTACTCTGTATCTAACCCCGTGCTGTACCTGTCCTGGGAGTGGTCGATTTAGATAGTGTAGAGGGAGATTTACTATGTATCGAAACCCGTGCTGTACCTGACCTGGGAGTGTTTAATGGGAAGAGTGTAGAAGGAGATTTACTCTCCATCATAAGAGCTGAACTCCCGAGGTAAGGTGAGAGTGACTGCCCTTGACATCAAGGCCGCATTTGACTGAGTGTGGCATCAGTGATTCTGAGACAAAGTGGAGTCAATGGGAATTAGGGGGAAACTCTCCGCTGGTTGGAGTCATACCGAGCACAAAGGAAGATGGTTGTGGTTGTTGGAGGTCAGTCATGTCAGCTCCAGGACATCACTAAAGGAGTTCATCAGGGTAGTGTCCTCGGCCGAGCCATCTTCAGCTGCTTCATCAATGACCTTCCTTCCATCATAAGGTCAGAAGTGGGGATGTTCGCTGATGTTAGCAACTCCTCAGATACTGAAGCAGTCCATGTCCAAATGCAGCAAGACCTGGACAATATCCAGGCTTGGGCTGACAAGTGGCAAGTAACATTCTCACCACATAAATGTCAGGCAATGACCATCTCCAACAGGAGAAAATCCAACCATCGCCCCTAAATCTTCAATGGCATTATGATACCTGAATCCTCCACTATCAACATCCTGGGGGTTACCATTGACCAGAAACTGAACTGGACCAGCCATATAAATACTGTGGCTGCAAGACCAGGTCAGAGGCTGGGAATCCTGCGGAGAGTAACTCACCTCCTGACTCCCTAAAGCCTGTCCACCATCTACAAGGCACAAGTCTCACTTCAGTCATAGGGAAACTATTGGAGAAAATTCTGAAGGAGAGAATCTATCTCCACTTGGAGAGGCACGGTTTGATCAGGGATAGTCAGCATGGCTTTGTCAGAGGGAGGTCATGCCTAAAAAAAATGATTGAACTTTTTGAGGAGGTGACCAGGTATGTAGATGAGGGTAGTGCAGTTGATGTAGTTTATATGGATTTCAGCAAAGCCTTTGACAAGGTCTCACATGGGAGAATTATAAAGAAGGCAAATGCACATTATAATTTGATAAGGTGGATTCAAAATTAGCTTAATTGTAGGAGGCAGAGGGTCATGAAAGAAGGATGTTTTAGTCACTGGAAGCCAGTGTCGAGTGGTGTACCACAGGGATCTGTGCTGGGTCTCCTATCATTCGCCATTTATATAAATGACATAGATGACTATGTGGCAGTAGGATTAGTAAGTTTGCAGATGATACAAAGATTGTGGTTAACAGTGAGGTTAAGTGTCTTGGGCTACAGGAAGATATAGACAGGATGGTTAAATCTGCAGATAAGTGGCAGATGAAAAGTGTGAGGTGATACACTTTGGAAGGAGTAATTTGACAAGGAAGTATTCAATGAAAGGCACGGCACTAGGAAGTTCTGAGGACAAAAGGGACCTTGGCAGGTGTGTCCATAGATCTCTGAAGGCAGAGGAGCATGTTAGTGGGGTGGTGAAAAAAGCATATGGGACACTTGGCTTTATCAATTGAGGCATAGATTACGAAAGTAGGGAGGTGATGTTGGAGTTGTATAGAACCTTGGTGAGGCCACAGCTGGTGATGTGTGCAGTTCTGGTCGCCACATTATAGGAAGGATGTGATTGCACTGGAGGGGGTGCAGAGGAGATTCACCAGGATGTTGCCTGGGATGAAACGTTTAAGTTATGAATAGAGGTTGGATAGACTTGGGTTGTTTTCATTGGAGCAGAGAAGACCTGAGGGGTGACCAGATCGAGGTGTACAAGATTATGAGGGGCAAGGAGAGGGTGGATAGGGAGCAGCTGTTCCCCTTAGTTGAAGGGTCAGACACAAAGGGACATAAGTTCAAGGTGAGGGGCAGGAGGTTTAAGGGGGATGTGAGGAAAAATGTTTTTTCCCAGAGAGTTGTGAGGGTCTGGAATGCGCTGCCTGGGAGGGTGGTGGAGGTGGGTTGCCTCACATCCTTTAAAAAGTACCTGGATGAGCACTTGGCACGTCATAACATTCAAGGCTCTGGGCCAAGTGCTGGTCAATGGGATTAGGTAGGTAGATCAGGTGTTTCTCACGTGTCGGTGCAGACTCGATGGGCCGAAGCGTCTCTTCTGCACTGTGATTCTGTGACTCATGCACTAAGTGACCCAGATCACTCTGCATCTTAAAGCTCTGCAATCTCTCGCCATTTAGATCAAATGTTTCTCTTTAATTCTTCCTGCCAAAACGTACAATTTCACATTGTCAGAATTTATAGCCCATTTGCCAGATATTTGCCCACTCCTGTAACCGATCTCTCTTTTTTGTAGACTCCGTATATCCTCTTTATAACTTACTATCCTACCTCTCTTTGTATCATCAGAAATTTTGGCAACCATCCCATCCATCCCTTCAGCCAAGTCATTTCTATAAATGGGAACCAGTTGAATTCCCAGCAGTGATCCCAGTGGCACATCAGCCCTTCCATCTTACTGACCTGAAAAGAGCCATTTCTGCCTTCTCTCTGCTTGTCTGATTCCTGTCATAGAAATCCTGAGCAATGGGTTATACGTCTCCGTGCCAAGCAAGGAATGTTTATGTAAGTGTAGTTATATTCTCAGAAATCGAAATTATTCACTTCAATGATGAATGTTGCAGGCCAGTGCATCATTTTCATTGTACTGTATTAATGGGTTTTACTGATGTAACTGTGCTTTTATTTCCTCCACTGTCACTTTGTCTTCAGTTACTGAAGGGCACAATGACTACTCGGGAAAGTGTGAATGACCTTCATCCTGCCGCACCATACTGTCTTCAAACCCATTGTTGACAGCTAGAGATTTATTAGTGGTTTCACATTTAGTGAAATGGTATCCAGGTTGCTGTCAGCCATCGATATTAAGAGCAGGGCCTTTAGAAAAAAGGGAAGCAGTTCTTTCAGCAGTCAGATGAAAAGCACAGAGGCCATTTTATTTCCATTTTATTCAGGGGTGTGAATTGTAAGTTTCTGGCATTTTGAACTGAAATTAACTTTTGTTCATTTGAGAGTTTAACCATACAGACAACAGGTGACAGTTTGGAAATGTAATGCAGGGAACTTTAATAAGTTATAAATAATATCTACCATAGTGGGGCAGTGACTTCACAGAGGGACTATGGTCCTTGCTTCCCGGTACAGCTCTGGGTGCAGGTGGACACTCGGTGTCTGTTCTCTCTCCCTCGCTTCTGTGGTCTTGTGTTTCCCTGTGGACAGCGAGCTGTGCAAACTCCAGTTTCCAACTTGGTGTAAAGCTTGGACAGGGAAAGCTGCTGCTTCTTTACCCTTTCCAAACCACAACCCACACCGTGATCAATGATGTCATTGCATTCTGATTGGCCGACCCGAGGCGAGGCCATGCCATAATTGTGATCAACCTATGATTGGCCCCCAGGGGTGATGATCATCAACTGACGTCATCTCCCAGTATCCTTCATCCTTAACCGAGGTTTTCCACCCACGGTCGTTGACAGGACCCTCAACCGTGTCCGGCCCATCTCCTGCGCATCCGCCCTCACACCTTCCTCTCCCTCCCAGAAACATGATATGGTCCCCCTTGTCCTCACTTATCACACCAGCCTCCGCATTCAAAGGATCATCCTCCGCCATTTCCGCCAACTCCAGTATGATGCCACCACCAAACACATCTTCCCTTCACCCCCCCTATCGGCATTCCGTAGGGATCGTTCCCTCCATGACACCCTGGTCCACTCCTCCATCACCCCCTACACATCAACTCCCTCCCGCAGGACCTTCTCATGCATCCACAGAAGGTGCAACACCTGCCCCTTCACTTCCTCTCTCCTCACCATCCAAGGGCCCAAACACTCCTTTCAAGTGAAGCAACATTTCACTTGCACTTCCCTCAACTTAGTCTACTGCATTTGTTGCTCCCAATGCGGTCTCCTCTACATTTGAGAGACCAAACACAGTCTGGGTGACCGCTTTGTAGAACACCTTCGGTCTCTCCGCAAGAATGCCCCAAACCTCCCTGTCGCTTGCCATTTTAAGACTCCACCCTGCTCTCTTGCCCACATGTCTGTCCTTGGCTTGCTGCATTGTTCCAGCAAAGCCCAACGCAAACTGGGGGGACAACACCTCATCTTCCGACTAGGCACTTTATAGCCTTCCGGACTGAATATTGAGTTCAACAATTTTAGATCATGAACTCTCTCCTCCATCCCCACCCCCTTTCCGATCCCCCACTTATTTTCCCCAATAATTTATATTGATTTTTCTTTTCCCACCTATTTCCATTATTGTTAAATGCATTTCCATCCTGTTTTATCCCCACCTTGCAGTCTGTTTCGATCCCTTCCCCCCACCCCACCCCCACTAGGGCTATCTGTACCTTCCCCCTACCCCACCCCACCCCAACTAGGTCTATCTGTACCTTCACCTCACCCCACCCCCACAAGCTCTATCTGTACCTTCCCCCTACCCCACCCCAACTAGGTCTATCTGTACCTTTACCCCACCCCACCCCCACTAGGGCTATCTGTACCTTCACCCCACCCCAGCCCCACTAGGTCTATCTGTACCTGCCCCCCACCCCACTCCCACTAGGTCTATCTGTACCTTCACCCCACCCCATCCCTACTAGGGTTATCTGTACCTTCACCCCACCCCACCCCCACTAGGGCTATTTGTACCTTGCTCCTGCTTTCTACCCTTAATTAGCACATTCCTTTAGATAATATCACCACCTTAAACACCTCTTTGCCCTTTTGTCTGTGACTTATTTTGGTTATCTCCACCTATCATTGGCCCTCTCTCCAGCTCTACCTGTCCCACTAGCACCCCCCTCCCTTCCCTAAACCAGCTTATATTTAAACTCTTTTCTATTTTTATTTAGTTCTGTTGAAGACTCATTCGGACTCGAAACGTTAACCCTGTTCCTCTCCGCAGATGCTGTCAGACCTGCTGAGGTATTTTTATTTTTGTTGTGGATTTCCAGCATCCGCAGTTTTTTGCTTTTATCCCACTATCCTTTGACTGATTCTGAAAAATGTCAATGACTTATGGTTCCCCCTGCTGATTAATGGTTCTTTACGTTATTTACCATCATTACCATCACTGAACATCCCATTATCTATATCCTGTGGGTTACCATTAACCATAAACTGAACTAGACCAGCCACATAAATACTGTGGCTACATGAGCAGGTCAGAAGCTGGGAATAGTACGATGAGTCACACATCTCCTGACTCCCCAAAGCCTCTCCAACATCTATAAGGCACACACCGGTCATGTGATGGAATGCTCCACAGTTGTCTGGATGAATGCATCTCCAAAAGCACACAAGAAGCTTGATACCTTCCGGGTTAAAGCAGTCGCTTGATTGGCACCCCATCCACAAATATTCACTCCCTCCAATACCGACACACAGTGACAGCATTGTCTACCATCCACATGATACACTGCAGGAATTCACCAAGGCTCCTTAGACAGCACCTTACAAACCCACAACCACGACCATCTAGAAGGACAATGGCAACAAATAGATGGGAACACCACCACCTAGAAATTCCCTTGCAAGGCATTCAACATCCCAGCTTGGAAATATCTGACTGTTCCTTCACTGTGGCTGGGTGAAAGTGCTGGGACTCTGTGCGGACAGCACCGTGGGAAGAGCTACACGACATGGACTGCAGCGTTTCAGGAAGGCAGCTCTGCGCCACCTTATCAAGGGAAAATAGGGATGGGCAATAATGCCGGCCCTACCTTCCAAGCGAGTTAACATAAAAATGATGTTTTGCTCAGATAAAAGAATATGTTTTATACCTTCCTTGACCAATTTTTCAGGATAGGGGAGGTAAGCTGTAATGCCCTCATGAGTGATACTCTGAGCTCATCATCTCAGACTTTGTTCAATGGTGCAAGTTCCTCATGAAATCCAAACCTTTATCAGTGACCGTTTTCGAGGCCATTTGCACAGTCATGGTTTTCTCTCTGTGGCTGCTCCTGCTTGGAATGAGTTTCTTTTATAACAAAGGATTGGATGGTTCAGTTGCTTATAACATTGAAATGATGTCGGCCTAATGCAAAGGATTGCAGAGCACTGAGGGAACAGTTTACAAAATATGTAGTATAAAGTTATACAGAGTGTGAATAAAATATAAGTGCAAAGCAGTGATCAGTTTTTAAATATAAGGAGATGATCTCTCTTTTTACATTCAGTTAATACATGGCCTTGAGTGATAAAAACAAGTCTAAAAGGATTACATGGTTACAATATTAGCCACACATTATTACAGCAGTTACCTTTAATACAAAGTACGCATTGAGACAAATGTTTTCCCTAAATCACTGCTAATGAAATCTAACTTCATGTAGAGCACAGCTGTTTTTATTCGTTCCTCCTATTACATGCTGAAGTCCTCTATTGGTTATATTTTATAATGATAATGTATTGTTAATTTAATTTATTAATATACTTTGTTTCTGTGTAAAGTGAACAAAAGCTAATCATTAAACACAACTTTCCCTGCAGAATTTAAAGTTTGATTTTGAAGGTGCAGTCACTATTTTAATGCTCCCTGACTCTCTGGTATTTATCCCTATGTTACAACTGAGAGAAAGGAAGGGATAGAGACACAGAAAGGGAAAGAGAGAGAAAGAGGCACCTAAAAAGAGAGGCAGATCAATGCATTGAAGGAGGGAAATTGACAGGATAAAGAGAGAGACAGAAAGTGTGGTGTGCGAGAGAGAGAGCGAGATAGAGAGTGAGCAAGAAAGAAAGAGAGGTAAGGTGTGAGAGAGGGAGAGAGCGAGATAGAGAACGAGTGAGAAAGAGAAAGAGAGAGAGGTAAGGTGTGAGAGAAGGAGAGAGCGAGATAGAGAGCGAGTGAGAAAGAGAAAGAGAGAGAGGTAAGGTGTGAGAGAAGGAGAGAGCGAGATAGAGAGCGAGTGAGAAAGAGAAAGAGAGAGAGGTAAGGTGTGAGAGAAGGAGAGAGCGAGCAAGAAAGAGAAAGAGAGAGAGGTAAGGTGTGAGAGAAGGAGAGAGCGAGCAAGAAAGAGAAAGGGTGAGAGGTAAGGTGTGAGAGAGGGGGAGAGCGAGCTAGAGAGCGAGCGAGAAAGAGAAAGGGTGACAGGTAAGGTGTGAGAGAGGGAGAAGGACAAAGAACAAAGAGAGAGAAAGGAACAGAGAAAAAGAACAAGGGGGTCACTGAGAGAAAGTCTGATAGAAAAAGAGCCAGAGGGAGAGAGAGAGAAAGTGAGAAAAAGAGAGGAAAATGAAAAGAGAGAAAGACGAGAGGGTCAAAGAAATCTAAATCAGAAACTCAGAAAGTGAGTTGTGAAAATGTGGCCTGTCTTGTGATGTTGTTTGTGTAGAAATGAGTTACAGCATTCATTGGGCAGAGAGTTCACTTTGAGGGGTAAATTGAATGCACAGCGGCCATTTCAATCCATTTTACTGTGTTACTGATCGTGCATTTCTGTCTTTGTCTCTCTCTCACTGCCCCTCCACCTTGTGTGTGAGAGAGGGAGAGGGAGGGAGAGAAGTGAGAGTGAGAAAAGTCAGAGGGACTGAGTGAGCGTGAGCAAGAGAATGAGAGAGAAAGGGTGAGGAAGACAGGGACTGACCGAGAAATGGGAGGGAGTCAGGACCGAACAGGGAGAGAGGAAAAGAGGTGAGAGTATGGGGAAACGAGGGAGAGGGGGTCAATAAAAAGAGAGTGAGGGGAAAAGAGAGAGAGGGAGAGCGATAGATCGGGGAGTCAGAGAGGGGGAAACGGAGAGTGAGAAAGAGAGAGAGAGAAACAGAGAGGAGTGGGAGTGAGTGAAGGGTTAACGGGGGAGAGATGGAAAATGGAGTGAATTGTGGGTGGGGTGTTGAACAAAGACAGGACCTTGAGGATCTCCAGTGTGTAGTCACAGAGCCAGCTCCATTCTCAACCTTCCAGAAATAGTGACTTGGAAGAATTAAATGTCGGGTTGGTGATATTAAGAAGTGCCCAAATTGCTGAGTTTCTTCCAGTTTAAATACGGAGATAACCTTTTGTGGGGGCTGAAATGGTGCGGGGGTGGGGGGGTCAATTTCTTCACCTCTCCTGAACATTAACCGTGGTGACACTGCCCCTAGTGAGAGTTACTGAAGACCTGATTGTGGATCACTTCCATTCCAATGTCCTTCCCTCTCCATCCCCTCACCTCTCTACATAAATCATATGTAAATAAAAACATGGCTACAACATCGAGTGTTGTTATTTATAACCGCGAGACAGCAAACTCTCCAGGGTGCATTTTGATCAACATTCACCCTGAGACAGGCAGGATAATGGATAGAGACATCCGGATATTTATCAAGACCAGGAACAATAGATAGATGAGCAGAGATGGATGAGCTGGATAGATACAGAGAGAGGAGGGGACAGAGAGAGAGAGAGGTAACTGTGCTCGGAATTAAATGTTTAATGTTAATTATTACTGTACACACAGCACCAATCCTGGACTGAGAAGACACAGGGAGTGAGGGAGGGGGAAGGGCAGGGGGAGGGTGGGGGTGCGGGTGGATGGTGATTAGTGAATGTGTTCGGGTCAATCCTGGACTGTGCGGGCACATGGCCGACATGGAATAGGAGAGGGACAATCCTGGACTGAGTGGGTATAGAATGATATCAGTGGTGAGAGGGCTGGCATGGAATAGGAGAGGGACAATCCTGGACTGAATGGGTATAGAATGATATCAATGGTGACAGGGCTGGCATGGAATAGGAGAGGGACAATCCTGGACTGAGTGGGTATAGAATGATATCAGTGGTGAAACGGCTGGCATGGAATAGGAGAGGGACAATCCTGGACTGAGTGGGTATAGAATGATATCAATGGTCCTATGGCTGGCATGGAATAGGAGAGGGACAATCCTGGACTGAGTGGGTATAGAATGATATCAATAGTGACAGGGCTGGCATTGGAATAGGAGAGGGACAATCCTGGACTGAGTGGGTATAGAATGATATCAATGGTGACAGGGCTGGCATGGAATTGGAGAGGGACATTCCAGGACTGAGTGGGTATAGAATGATATAAATGGTGACAAGGCCAGCATGGAATAGGAGAGGGACAATCCTGGACTGAGTGGGTATAGAATGATATCAATGGCGACAGGGCTGGCATGGAATAGGAGAGGGACAATCCTGGACTGAGTGGGTATAGAATGATATCAATGGTGACAGAGCTGGCATGGAATAGGAGAGAGACAATCCTGGACTGAGTGGGTATAGAATGATATCAATGGTGACAGGGCTGGCATGGAATAGGAGAGGGACAATCCTGGACTGAGTGGGTATAGAATGATATCAATGGTGACAGGGCTGGCATGGAATAGGAGAGGGACAATCCTGGACTGAGTGGGTATAGAATGATATAAATGGTGACAGGGCTGGCATGGAATAGGAGAGGGACAATCCCGGACTGAGTGGGTATAGAATAATATCAATGGTGACAGGGCTGGCATTGGAATAGGAGAGGGACAATCCTGGACTTATTGGGTATAGAATGATATCAATGGTGACAGGGCCAGCATGGAATAGGAGAGGGACAATCCCGGACTGAGTGGGTATAGAATGATATCAATGGTTCGGTTGAGTGGGCAGGAAAGTGACAAATGAAATTCAAACCGGAGGAGTGTGAGGTGGTGGAATCTGGGAGGATAAAAAAGCAAAGGGAACACTCAATAAACTGGGAGGATATTGAGAGGGGTGGAGGAAGTGAGAGATTTGGAGCGAATGTTCACTGGTCCCTGAAGGTGGCAGAACAGGTGGATAAGGTGGTAAAGAAAGCGGACAGAATGCTTTCCTTTATTGGATGAGGTATTGAGTACAAAACCAGGGTTGTGATGGTAGAAATGAATAAAACTAATTGTTTAGGCCACAGCTGGAATTTTGTGAACAGTTCTGGTCATATTACAGGAAGGACATATTTGCCCTGGAGAGAGCACAGAGGAGATTTACAGGAATGTTGTCAGGGCTGGAAAACTGCAGCTATGAGGAGATTGGATAGGCTGGTGTTGTTTTCCTTGGAACGAGGGAGTCCGAGGGGTGTCCTAGCTGAGGTGTGCAAGATCATGATGAACCTTTCAGGTCTAGAGAAGGTTCAGGGCCCTGAACTGTTAACCCAAACTTGTCCACAGATGTTTCAGGATCAGCCTGTCCAGCATTTTCAGATTTGTTTCATTTTATTCTGTTTGTATTTCACCCCCATCACTTTGGCTTTTATTTCCTGTGAATCTATCAGCTTAGTTTTTATTGATATTTGTGTTTGTTTTATTCAGTCATGTAAACCTGAGAAATCAGACAGAAATGGTGCTTAATGTCTAGTAAAGGATAACATGGTTAATTAACAATAATCCAATGAGTGAAAAAAATCGTTATTATTTCTCGATTGTACTCATTTCTCACTATAAAATGTGGAACAATACAACATAATTAACAGACAGAAACTATTTGCTTACATTGCACATTGTGACTGCGTTTGTAACACTGACAGTGAATGTGAATCTGAGCCTCTCTGTTACAGTTCTCAGTTCCGGCCAGTAGATGTCCCCAAACTCCGGAACAATGAAGTTTACAGATTGGAGAAGAACACGACACAATAATTGTTCACATTGTATTGGACAGGGAGAATTTGGGATTAATAGGGAAGAAGACTAGCTCTAGTTCCATTAAACAGGAGACACAACACCCAATAATTGTTCACATTGTATTGGACAGGGGGAATTTGGGAATAATAGGGACTAAGACTAGCTCTAGGTCCATTAAACAGGAAACACAACACCCAATAATTGTTCATGTTGTATTGGACAGGGGGAATTCAACAACTGATGCTTTCTTTCTTAGGGACGACAGAAAAGCATTGATATTTTCAGTCCAATCCCTCGGTTACAGAATCTGCTGGAACCTCCCCAATAGGATACTCTCTCTGGGACACCCCATGCAGTGTGTGTTTGTCTCTATCGGACAGTGGGATCTATCCCAGCTGAACAGACCCTGTACCCACCCTGAACCCAAACAGGGTCACTTCCCAGCAGGGTCACTGGGCAGTGATACTGAGCGGGAGCCCTAGGGGTCTTTACCCCCAATCCCAGGATTACTGAGTGTAATTGTCAATGTCCCACTGCAGCCCAGACTGATCCCTACCCTGGGCCCCTCCCTGTCTGTACATTTCCCCAGTGCCCCATTGGGGAACATTCAGCCCCGGATATCTTGCAGAAGCAGCGCCTGCGGGGGGCGGGGCCGGGCGGGGCGGCTGAGTCACGTGACCTGGTGGCTGGGCCTCTGACGTCACAACGGGAGATGACGCTCACTCAGCTCGAGTTGGAAACGGGGAACCGGCCAATAGGATTTAAAGCTGGAGCGTGGCCGGTTAAAGGGGAGGGACAGAAACTCGGGTAAAAATGTCCCTTTAATGAGAACAGGAATGTTTATCAATACAAAGATCCACATCTCACTCTCAGTCCAGATCTGGTTCCCCGCAGCGTCTTCAGCTGACATTTCCCATGTGAACTGAACTCATTGTCCCACAGCCTGAAAGAGATGAAAGATTAAAGAGGAATAAACAGATTGAACAACAGTGTCAATAACAGGGAGACTGGAGTTAATGGGACAAATCTCCTGCTCACTGGCTCAGCAGAGACCAGACATATGGCTGAAGATGGCCAGCGGGTCCCTGTCATGTCCTGACTCGCGGGCCTACGTGGGAATTGCCCCAGAGGTTTAAATTTCCACTGGGTAATACCCCTGCTGCCCGGGACCCTGTGTGAATGTCTCTGACTCTGAGTTAGAATCGGAGACTTGGGACAAATCCCCAGGACTTACCTGGGTAGTTCCCCAGGAACTGTTAGACTGTAAAACCTGGTCTAATACCTGGGTAACTCCACAACCGAGTCCCCCAATCACCCAACCCCACTCCCCACTGACCATCATACTACACCCACACTACCTGATTAACCCCTCCAACCACCCCCACCAACCTCACTCCCTCCTGACCCTCCCAACTCTGTCCTTGACCAAATCTGACCAAACCTCCGGCTTTACAGCCCGTCCCAACAACGCGGCTGACCCAGCCCCATTAGCCGTCACCCTGACCGCATTAACCCCCCCCGACGCCCCCCCCCCACCACCGACCCCGCCGACCCCACCACTCTCCCCCTGAGCCGACTAGACTCTGCTCGGATGGAGCTCCCCTGGGGGAGGGAGTCACTGCGGGAGGAAAATGAAGCAGTTTCAGTTTGGGAGAATCTTGTTGAGCAGCGGAGATCCGCTTTTCATTGCTGCTGTTTAATAGATTCAGCACCATTTATATTTTAAATCCCATTTATATTTTAATTATTACACTAAGCATTAACACAAACACTCACACGATCAGTTTCAGAGTCCTGCAGTTCAGGATGAGGCGGCGGAGAGCGGGGACAGATCGGTCTGTGAAGCGGTTAAATCCCAGATCCAGATCGGTCAGTGACCGGTTTGTACTGAGAGCGGAGGCGAGATCCTCGGCACAAGAATCAGTGAGATGGTTACCACATAGACTGAGGATCAGGGGGAGAAAAATAACAGGAATCTGGGTAAATCCACACTGTTTTAACGAATACTACTAAAAATAATATACAGTAAGAGACATTCCAAAAGCACAACATCCATTTATAAAGGAAAATGAAAACATAATAAATGCTGCATATTAAATATAAATATAATATATTGGAAATACTCAGCAGATCAGGCAAGTATTCGTGAAGAGAGAAACAAAGTTAAACATAGAAACATAGGAAATAGGAGCAGGATTAGGCCATTCGGCCCTTCGAGCCTGCTCCGCCATTCATTATGATCATGGCTGATCATCCAACTCAATAGCCTGCTCCCGCTTTCTCCCCAGATCCTTTGATCCCTTTAACCCAAGAGCTATATCTAAATCCTTCTTCAACACATGAATGTTTTTGCCTCCACTACTTTCTGTGTTCATGAATTCCACAGGCTCACCACTCTCTGGGTGAAGAAATTTCTCATCTCAGTCCTAAATAGTCTATCCCGTACCCTCAGAGTGTGACACCTGGTTCTGGACTCCACCACAATCGGGAATATCCTTCCTGCATCTACCCTGTCTACTCGTCTTACAATTTTATAGCTTTCTATGTTATCCCCCCTTATTCTTCTGAACTCCAGCGAATATAATCCTAACCGACTCAATCTCTCCTCATATGTCAGTCCCGCCAACCCAGGAATCAGTCTGGTAAACCTTCGCTGCTCTCCCTCTATAGCAAGAACATCCTTCCTCAGGTAAGGAGCGGCCTGAAGGCAGGGCCGATGGTTGGTGGAGCTGAGAGGTCGAGTGGCTTCATGAACGGGCACAGGAGAGCCTCTGGGTTCCACAAAACATAATGCTTCTCTAACCATCACTGGGCACAGATTGTAGTCTGAAGAACGTGTTGGAATAAGAACAGAATAACTTGGAGCAGGATTAGGACATTCAGCTCCGAAGCCTTCTCCGTCATTTGATAAGATGATGGCTGATCTGATTCTGACTGATCTGATTCTGGCCTGAACTCTGCCTTCCTGTCGGTCTGCAGTAACCCCGATTCTCTTATCAATCAAAAATCGACCTTAACTCAGCCTTGAATATATTCAATGACCCAGCCTCCATTCACTTCTTGGAAAGAGAATTCCATAGACTAACTAAATTTCTTCTCATCTCAGTCTTAAGTGGGAGACAGCTATTTTTTAAACAGTGTCCCTAAGCTCTCCACCCACAAGAGGAAAGATCCTTTCAGAATTCACCCTATCAAGTCTCCTCAGGATCTTATATGTTCAATAAGATCACCTCTCAGCCTCCTGAACACCAACGGGTATAGGCCCAATCTGCTTAACTTCTCATCATAAAATAAACCCCTTCACTCCAGCAATCAGTTGACTGAATCTTCTCTCAACTGGTTCTAATGCAATTATACCCTTTCTTGAGTAAATAGACCAAACCTGTACAGTTTACTCCAGATGCTGTCTGACTAAGGCCCTGTATAGCTGCAGCAAAACTTCTCTACTTTTACAATGCATTCCCCTTGCAATAAAAACATATGAAATAGGAGTAGGAACCAGCTATTCAGCCCTTCGAGTCCGCTCTGCCATTCCCTGAGATCATGGTTCATCTTCCACTTCAACAACATCTCCTTGTATTAACCCCATGTTCCATGATGCTTTCAATGTGTAGAAATCTATAAATCTCAGTCTTGAACATACTAAATGACCGACCCTCCTCTGGGGCAATGAATTCCAAAGATTCACCACCCTCTGAGTGAAGGAATTCCTCCAAGTCTCAGTCCTAAATGGCCTGCCCCTTATTCTGAGACTGTATCCCCTGGTTCTAGACACCCCCAGCCTGGGGCAACCTCCTACCTGTATCTACACTGTCAATCCCTGTAAGACATTTGTCTGCCTGAATGAGATCACTCTCTCATTCTTCTAAACTCCAGAGAACAGAGGCCCAGTCTAATTAATTTCTCCTCAGCATGCATTGCTCCAGGAATTATTTTAGTGGAAACTTCATCGCACTCAGTCTAAGACAAGTACATCTTTCCTTAGGTAAGAAGACAAAAACTGTATGGAATGCTCCTGTCACCATCTTACCAAGGTTGTGAGACATCTTTACTCCTGAACTCAAATCCACTTGTAATAAAAGCCAACATACCATTTACCTTTTTAACTGTTTGCTGTATATGCATGTTAGCTTTAAGTGAGTCATGAACAAGGACATTGAAATACCTTTGAAGATCAACACTTCCCAGTCTCTTACCATTTAACAAATAGTCTGTATTTGTTATTTCCTGCCAATGTGGATAACATCACATTCCTCCATATTGTATGCCATCTGCCAAATTTTTGGCCACTGTCTTATCCTCTCCAAAGTTACTTTGCATCCTCCTCACAACTCACACTTCCACCTAATTTCCTGTCACCTGCAAACTTCTAAATATTACATTTAATCCCCATGTCCAAATCATTGATATACATTGTGAATAGCTGCGGCGGTGATCCTTGCGCTACCTCACTGTACCACATCCACGGGTCTCCCCTTATCTATTCTACTGCATCCTCAAAAATCCCCAACAGGTATGTTACACGTGATTTCCCTTTCATAAATCCATGTTGAGTCTGCCCAATCCTACCATTATTTTCTGAGTATTCTATTATCACATCATTTATTGCAGAAACTAGCATTTCCCCTACTACTTATGTCAGGCTAACAGATCTCTAGTTCCCAGTTTACTCTCTCCCTCCTTTCTTAAACAACGGGGTTATATTCTCCACCTTACAATCTGCAGGAACCATTCCAGAGGCTACAGAATTTTGAAATATGATCACTAACACATCTACTGTCTCTGCAGGCACTTCCTTCAACACTCTGGAATGTAGATCATCAGGTTCAGGGGATTTATAATACATGAATAGGATGGGAATAGTCGGATACGGACGCCAGAAGTGCAAAACGTTTCAGTTGATGGGCAATATGATCGGTGCAGGCTTGGAGGGCCGAAGGGCCTGTTCCTGTGCTGTACTTTTCTTTGTTTTTTTTCTTTCTTTGTTCTGATCTACTTTAAGTCCCATTAATTTCTCCAATACGTTTCTAAACAAATATTAATATCTTGCCGTTCCTCGTTTACACTAGTCCCTTGTTTCTCCTTTATTTCAGAGCAATTTTTAGTATTTTTCTCTGTGAAGACAGACACAAAGTATTTGTTTAATTTCTCTGCCATTTCCTTATTCCACATTGTAAATTTTCCTGACTTTGCTTGAAATGGACCCACATTTATTTTACTAATATTTTCCTTTTTATAAACCTACAGAAGCATTTACAATCAGTCTTTGTGTTTCTTGCTAGTTTACTCTCATATTCTATCTTTTCTTTCTTCATCTATTTCTATGTCCTCCTCTGCAGATTTCTAAAATGCTCCCAATTCTCAGGTTTTCCTTTTTCTGGCAACTTTATACACCTCTTCCCATGATCTAATACAATTATTGATTTCTTTTGTTGGGACACTTTTGGCTGCTGGGTTCTTGTCCATCAAAGGAATGTATTTTTGTTGTGAACATGTCACATTTCAAAGCCTTGAATGGAAATCGGTAAATACACCAGTGAGATTCACACTCAGGATCTTTGGTTTACTAGACAGTTGTTGGAACTGCTTTATCCACAGCATCCACATAAACGCCAGCATACCAACTGTCTTCCCAAGCACTTGCTCCACTACATGCCTAGAGATTCACGGACTGGGGCTCCCAGATCCCTCAGTACCATACAGTCTGCAGTCTTTCTCCATTCAGATAAAATACTGCTTTTCTATTCTTACAGCCAAAGAGGACAAACTCACATTGTCTCACAGTAAACTCCATCTGCCAATTTTTTGCCCATTCACTTCACCTATCTAAATCCCTTAATAGACTATTTATGTCCACTTGATAAGTTACTTTCCTACCTTTGCACCATTGGCAAATTTAGCTACCATACATTCAGTTCCTTCACCCAAGTAATTTACACAGGTATTTGAGGCCCCAGCACTGACCTCTGTGTCACTTCACTGGTACCAGTTTGCCAAACCAAAAATGACCCTTTACCCCAACTCTCTGTTTGCTGTTAGCTAATCAAACGTCTATACATACTAATATGCTACCACCTGTATAACAACTTTTTATCTTGTTATCTGTTTTATCTTTAATGTCACACCTTATCAAATTGCTTTTGGAAATCCAAGAGCACCGAACCTACAGATTCTCCTTTATCAATTTCCATGTTACTTCCTCAAATAAATGTAATACATCGCCCCATGTTATGTTCAATCTGCTGGGCATTCCATGCATCTAGGGAATTTTGGAAGATCACAACCAATGCATCTACTATGTCTGCAGACACTTCCTTTAAGACCCTATGATCAAATCCATCAAGTCAAGGGACTTGTCAACCTTTGGTTCTAATTGTTTCCCTAATAACTTTCCCCACGGAATCCAGATTGTTTTAAGTTCCTCCTTTCTTTTTATCTCTTGATTTTCAGGTATTCTTGGGAAGTTTCTTGTTTCTTCTACAGTGAAGAGAGACACAAAATTCCTGTTCAATGCTTCTGCCATTTCCTCATTTCCCATTGTTAGTTTCCCGGCCTCATTTTCTAAGGGACCTATGCATATTTTAGTATTCATTTCCTATATAAATATTTGGAGAACCTCTCTCAGTTTTCATACTTCTAACTGGCTTTCTCTCATACTCTGCTGATAAAAGGCACCTTTACTATGATGCCATTAATTAATCCAGTCTCATTAAACATTCCCAGTTCTAAAATAGCCGTTCTGTGGTTGTCACTGGAACATACTCACTAAGAAACTGTCTTGAATAGATCCTACAAACTCATCTCTCAGGCAACCTTTGCCATTCTGCTTCATCCAAAGTGTATGAAGATTAAAATAACATGCAATTATTGCAGCACCATTCTTACAGGCGCCCATTATTTTTTCTTGCATATTTTGTCCGAACGTGTGAAGGTATTAGGGACCTGTAAGCTACTCCCACATGGGCTTCTGCGGTTCTAGATTGCAGCTCACCACAACTTTCCCAAGGACAATTAGGGATGGGCAATTGATGTTGGCCTAGCCAGTGATGCCTGGATCCCATGATTGAATAAAAAAGTGACATGTTACCTTTGCTAATTCGTATTTCTACTCAAACTAATTCTACATCTTGAACTTCTGAAGTAAGGTAATCTCTGACTTCTGTACTCATGTCATCAGTTATTACCAGAGCGACCCCACAACCTTTTCCTCGCTTTTGCCATCTAATCACTTTTCTCTTTTTTGCAAGTTAATGACCACAGTGACCGGGGACAGCCACCCAACTCTGAGGAGGAGGGGAGACCTCGCAATATTCCCCTACACCTGAGACACAAAGATATTTGGGACTGGCATCCCATTGCCTAGGGTTCAGAGAGAGAGAAATAACATGAATCAATATAAATTTTTGTTTTTATTTATAGCTAACACTAATAATAATGGACAGTGTTTTTAATACTAGTAACAGTGTTCAAATGTATTGTTAAATATGAAGTTATTCTAAACACAACCTCACACTGTCTGGTGCTTACCCCAGTTTCTGTATTTTACAGTCCGGTCTCCTCAGAGCAACAGACAGTCGTTTCACTGCTGAATCTCCCAGTTGGTCATGAATCAGGTCCAGATCTGTCAGTGAGTGATTAAACACAGAGGCAAGATCCTCAGCACAAGAATGTGTCAGATCGGTATACCCTAGACTGGGGGGTGGGGGGAGGGTTCGAGACAGAAAAAATAACAGGAATCAGAATAAATTTTCAGTTTCTTTACAAAGAATGTAACTGATTAAAATAATAATATACAGTGTGAAACACTGCAGAAACACAACTACAAAACATAACAGCAATCTATAATTGATGCTGTGGGTGTGAAATATAAAGGAATGTTCTGTAAATAGTCAGCCTGGGAGACAGTATCTGTGACGGGACAAACAGAGCCCAGAGCGCCGCAGGGGGGCAAGCGCGTGCCTGACACAAACAGGCGGGGAATCGCGCGAGATGATGTCAGTCCAGCGAACTGACATCATCGCGCACCCGGGCGATATTGTTCTGGGCGCGCACGCGCAGACGTTGAAGAGTTCCCGCGGACAATGAGGCGGGAAATTAAACCCATTCACGTCCCAATTGTCAGCGGGTTTTCGTGGCCCATCCAACCGGCCAGGAAACCTTCACATTCTTGATGAAACCTCATCCAAGGGAGGGATGGAATCTCCGTTAGGATTTATAATAAAAATAAATCTCTGGCTGTGTGTGTTTTGTGTGAGAGCTGCTTTCAGGAGCTTGATTGTGCTGCAGGGACAGTTTTGCAGCATTTTTGTGCTTTGTTTTATTATTTGGAGGTGTGCAGCTCTCGGAGGCATCTGTCTGCCTTCAGGGAGCTCACTGGAAGCGCTCACCAGCACTTAACAGTGAGGTCGGCGCCGCCCTCTTCCCTCCCCCAGTGACAGTGCTGAGCCTTTCCCCGGGTATGCTCCACACTGGCTGCCTCTCCATTGGCCAAGCAGCGTAAGATCATGGTCGCGGGGCTGATCGGGCAGAAGCGCATTTCACACCCGCTCCCAGGCTCCCCGATCGTGCACCCGACAAGGGAAACATTCAGGACAGGTTCATGTCTCAGTTTGATGGATTTACATTAGAACTGGGAAAAGCAGCGTCTGCACTGGTTTTAAGTGACAGTAAATTGGGGGGAGGGGGGAGTGCAAAATGGAAGTGCACCGATTATTAACGTGACAAAACTGGTGAGGGTACAAAACAAATCACGCTTGGCCTAAATAGCCAAGTGGTTATGGTACTGGGTTTGTAACCCCAAGATCAAGAGCTCAAATCTCACAATGGCAAACTATGAAACAATGTAACTTCATCTGAAACAGATGGAAACGTGTTTGTACTCGAAAGAGTTACAAAACAAATTGCGGGAGTCCACACCTTAAACCCGTGTCACTCATGGGGGGAGGATGGTAAAGGAATGGAGTTTGTGGTGGGGAGAAAGATAATGCCGTGAGGTCAGCACACAGTGTTAGCCTCACAGCCTTGTATGTGACTCAGGATAAAAGTGAACTTGGTCAAAAGGACTTGCCCACCCAGCCCCTGGCAATGACCAGGCAGCAGCATTGGCTGTCAGAAGCATGTCAGCCTCTCTGTGGAGAGCCCCGGTCAGTCAGAGTTGGCTGCTGTGACTCAGTGGGTGCAAGCAGGAAGCATCCCTGTGTCTACATGATGGACAGTCAGGCTGTCATCAGCGTAGGCTCGTGCATGTCTTTGATGGGTGAGTAACAATAGACAGTTACATGCTTGTAGAGGAGAGCACACAATGTCGGGGAAAGATCCAAGATGGGTGGCTACATCCGGATCTTGTCATCCTTAACCCAATGGAAGATGAAATGCTGGAGCTGGGAGATTGGAAGCTGGACAGGCAATCACTGACAGTGAGATGGTTGTGGAGCTGAGAGAGTGAATAGTCTAACAGATGGACACAGGAGAGCCTATGGAGTCCACAAAACATAGTGATCATGTATCAGTCCCTAGTCACATAGAGTAGTCAGAAGGAAATGTTGGAATGTGCATTGCCCTATAATCACACTCCTCCCTCTCACAAATCAAGGGCTGTGATTGGGGGACAGCCGTTGCCCTCTGAGGAGGAGGAGAGGACATCTGGGTGCACCGTCACATTATTCCCTCACACCCTCGGCAGAACAATCTGTTGGACTGACATCCCATAGACTGGGGGTTAGAGAGAGAGACATAACAAGAGGCAGAGGAAATGCAGTTTCATTTTCATTAATAACATTATCACTGACATTAATAATAATGAACAGTATTTATTCATTTTTCTAATAACACTGCTGAAAATGTACTGTTAGACATTCCGTTATTATCAACATAATCTCACACAGTTTGGTACTTACCTCAGTCTCTGTAATTTACAGCCCAAGCTTCTCAGAGCCACAGACAGTAGTTTCACTGCTGCGTCTCCTAGTCGATTTTTTCCCAGGTCCAGATCTGTCAGTGACTGGTTTGTACTGATCACAGAGGCAAGATCCTTGGCACTAGAATCTGTGAGATTGTTAGTACTCAGACTGGAGATAAGGGAGAGAAAACCAACAGGAATCAGGGTAAATCTTGGGTGTCCGAGGGAACACTATTAATGACAATAGTAATGTACAGTGTGAGACGCTCCATTATATAGAGGGAAAATACTATTGATGATGAAAATCTGAAATATAAATAGGAAATGCTGGAAATACTCAGCAAGTCAGACACTATATGTGAAGAAAGAATTCGAGATAGCAGTTTGAATTTTAAGCTCACCCGCCAGTGAGTTTTTAAGCAATGGGTGAGAGTAAAATTTTTCGGCTGCGCTTCCCACCAGCCGAGACCTCTCAGCGATTGACGCTGGGGTGGGCAGGGCCTCAGACGGACCACCCACCCTCACCCCAGTTGAGGCCCTGAAATGGCCCTTTCCCACCCAGCATCAATTTTTAGGTTGGCGGGAGGAGTTCCTGGGTCTGGTGGAAGCCCAAAAATAACCAGGTTCAGGCCTTTGGTGGAAGGGGCTGGGGGTGGGGAGGTGTCTCCATCAGAAGCCCCCTTTTAACCTCGGGCATCCCCCATCCCCCCTTGCCCCCAGCTGCCCCACCAAGGTCCAGTGGCCGCAGGACCTCCTTCCAACCCTCAGTCTGCCTCTTCCCTGACACCTCAATTGCCTACTGTCCAGCCTCCAGCCCTCCCCCATCCTCCCCATCCTGAGACCCCAAAAACTTACCTTTTCCTGGACTCCCAGGACTTAGGCTGTGGGGAGTGCATGCAGTCTCAGTCCTGTCCACAGCAGCTTCAGGAATTGCATGAACTAGAGAACTGCCATCCAATCTGATAGTCTGGCAGGTCTCAGAGACAGGACTTCCTCCCAAGTGAGGGGTGGAAGTCCTGCCTGCAGCCAATTCACACTGATTGGAACGTGAAATCTCCGTGGGACAGACAGTGTTAGCGGAGATGTGTTCCCCACCGAATCTTCGGATGGCAAGATGGGAAACACCACCATCCTAAAAATCCTGGCCCAGGTTTCGGTTTGTTGCACCTTCATCAGAACCAGGAAAAAGCCAGGACTTGACAGGTTTTAACCGACAGGGAAATGGGGGAGAGGGAGGTAAGAAAGGAACAAAATGGAAGTGCAGGAGTGATTAAATGACAAAGGGATGATGGTGCATGAAGGACAGCAATCAGTAACTCCTGGTGTGAGACTTTGCTTTTTGAGAGCCAAGTTGCAGCATGAAATGTGGTCAAAGATCTGTTTCAGGTGACTATTAACACCTGAGTAGGAAAACTGGTTTGGCATCTGCTAACATTATAATCAGACAATGGGACAGATAAGCCTGTGTGGGTCAATCATCAGCAGGAACAAGCTGGCCATTGTGCCTCTTGATTAAAGATAAAAAACTGTTTAAAGTGAGTGAGAACATAAGCTAACAAGATCAGCCAAGTTGGTCATCAGACAAAGAGCAATCACCATTTTGTGCAGAGGGCTGTATGAGTATGAACTGAGATCTGCAGTATAATACATACACCTGCAGCCAGAGACAGTCACCGGAAGCAGGATCTTCATCCTCATCAGAAGACCAGCCGAGGGGTGATTTTAAGTGTTATACAAGGTGTTTTGGGAATAGCTAGCTCAGAGAGGGGTAGTCTAGGAACTTGATGTCTCATATATGTCACGTGTGCGACTAAGTGTAAGCTTACTGTAAATGGAAGTAAAGTGGGAACAGTTCAGCACAGATTGAGAATTGATTCTGAATCACACATTTGTGTTGTTCTGTTGGGTGTTGAACCACGTCATACTCGCTGTAATTCTAGGGTCACAACCTCAAAGGGATATTTTCCCTGGTTGCAAGACACAACCACAGCATCCCCAACTCCTTGCCCGGGGTCACTAGAGGACATGGAGCATCAGTGATCAGGGGATGGAGTTTGTGGTGGGGATGAGGGTAATGGCCGTGAGTGCAGCACACAAGGTGAAGCTGACAGCTTCACTTATGACTTATGATAACAGTGAAATTGGTAGAAAGGTCATCCCCACCCAGCCACTGGCAATTCCCAGGCAGCAGCATTGGCTGTTAGAGACATTCAGCTTCTGTGGAGGGCCCAGTCAGAGTTGAATTGTGACGACCAAATGGCTCCATGCAGGACCCATCCCTGTGGTGTCATGATGGACAGTCAGGCTGCACCAGCTTAGGCTCATTCTGGACTTTGATGGATGTGAAGCGCTGGAGCTGGGAAGCAATCATTGATGGTGAGATGGATTGTGGAGCTGAGAGAGAGAATTGTCTAATGCTTGGACACAGGAGAGCCTCTGGTGACCACAAAACGTAGTGTTCACGTGTGCATCACTGTTCACACACAATAATCAGTCTAGGCGAGTGCGTCTCTTTGATGGGCGAGTTACATGAAGATTTCTATGCTTGCAGATGAAAACAGCTGACGAGAGGGCCTGAGTCAAGATGGGTCGCTGTGTCCCAGATCTCCTCATCTTTACACCCATGGAAATTCAGACACATGAACTGGGAGATCAGGAGGCAGGGTGGGCGATCACTGATGTTGAGGTGGGTTATGGAGCTGAGAGAATGAATGTCCTAATGGATGGACACAGGAGATCCTCTGGCGAGCACAAAACAAACATTTCCCTAGAAACACTATTTTTTCTTTCACAGATCGAGGGCCGTGACTGGGTGACAGCCATCCACCTCTGAGGGAGAGAAGGGGACCTCAGTGGGTGCACTGACACATTATTCCCTCACCCTTCACCAGTGCAGGTACTATCATGTTGGGAGATAGTCACATTCCATTAGTAAAGGAGTCACAATCTGGTGAACAGCACAGACTCGCTCGAGCAGCTGATGGAGACAGTAATAGCCAAGGTAACTCACACTCGGAGGGTTATGGGAGGGAAAGTCAATGTCAATGTTCAGGCTGATGACATGTCACCAGCGTCTTCAACCAGGCAGCAGACGTTGGAACTGCAGCATGAGGTATGTGAACATCTGGCAGAGCTTAAAGAAGCTACGTGAAACCATTCACAAAGGATGCAGGAGTTAATCCAAGCTCACAGTATTGCTGTGTCTCCTCTACTGAGAGATTGGTGACCTTGATGGACAGTCAATCTGGCATGCCAACGATTGGAGATACACACTGACCTGCATGTCATCACCATCTCCATGAGCAATGGCTGGGTGAGAGGGTTGAGGTTACCAGAGTCACCACCAAGTCCTCGGACTCCTCAGATGAGCAGGGAGGGTCCAGTGTGCCCTGAAAGTGTATAGGAGTGACTGCCTGCAGCATCTGGGGGCTCCTCTCAGGGAGCTCCTGGATTTGGCAGCGGGTCCTCCACTGGTCTGACTGGAACACCAGCACCTCACAAACCCACGATAATAGAGCCAATTCCAGTATCTGTGCAGGAGGCCCTCAGTATGCTGGGGCCCTCCAGACCTCAGGGAACCAGAGGACAACCACCATGGTCATTGAAATCATCGGAGGAGAAAGGTCAGCACCCTGCCTCCACCTCAGCTGACAGCGCAGGGGGATCACAACGTGGGAGCCCCCATCATCACTTTCAAAGGTTCATCTCATTGCACTTGGGTTTCACAGGGTTATATTTTGTTGTGACATATTACCTTGCTGTGTATGTATCTTCAATGAATTTAAAGATGGTTCGTCACAAAATTAACCTTTCACCATTATTTTAAAGAACACTACTGGACCTTTAACAGTTCACTGGCTCCTGGAAAGGATGAGAATGGAAGGGCAACACAGAATGAGTGCAATTCATTTCCAACATTTTTGCCTCATGTGCTAACGGTTCCAGGGAAATGTTCAGGACATTCAAAGAAACAGCAACAGAGCTGTACAAGGTGGAAGATTAAATATATTAAATGGGCGTCTAAGTAAAGACTCATATGGAACACGTCTGTGTGTTGAATCTCAAGCTTCACTTGCAGATTGTGACCAGGTGACAGTGCAGGGACGGGGATATAGTTCCAAGTCAGGATGGTGTGAGACTTCGAGGGGCACTTGCAGTTTCTGATGCATCTGCTGACCTTGCCTCTCCAGGGGGTAGAGGCCATGGTTTTGGAAGTTGCTGTTGAAGGAGTCTTGGTGTGATGCTGCCGCCAGTGTGGGTCAGTGGTGGAGGGAGTGGATGTTAAGTTGGTCAATGGGATGCTGTTCAAGCATGCTGATTTGCCCTGGATGGTGGCAAGCTTCTTGATTGTTGTTAGAGCTGCACTGATCCAGGCAAGTGGAGAGCATTCCTTCATAGTCCTGACTTGTGGTCTTCTAGATAGTTAAGAGATTTTGGGGTGTCAGGAGGTGAGTTACTCACTGCAGAATTCCCAGCCTCTATGGGGTGGGAGGTGGGTTGAGTGGAGGTGAGGTTAGATTCTCTCTTGATGGAGATGGTAATTGCCTGGCTCTTGTGTGGTTTGTTACTTGCCACTTATCAGGCCAAGCCTACAAATTCTCCAGGTCTTGCTGCACAAGAGCAAAGAAATAGGAGCCAGAGTAGCCTGCTCAGACAATATGATCATGGATGACCTAGGGCTTCAACTCCACTTTCCAACCCACTCTCCATGTTGCTCAATCCCATGAGGGACCAAAATCCTGTCTCTCTCAGCCTTAGAATTATTTATTCAACGATAGGGATCCACAACCCTCTGTGATAGAGATTTCCAAAGATTCATAACTACTTAAGTGAAGCATTAGCACTTAAATTTCAGTAGCCTATACTGAGACTGTTTCCCTGCAGAGAGAAGTTGGGGAGCTCGGTAAGAAATTAGCAAGCGCGGCCTGAAAAGCAGTAATCTCTGGATAACACCTCGTGTCCCACACAAGTGAACATAGAAATAGCAAGGTAAGCAGATGAATTAGTGGCTGAAAAGATGGTGCAGGGGAAAGGGATTTAGAATTGCTGGGACTTTGTTATCAGCTCTGAGGGAAGTGGGACATCTACAAGTCAGATGGATTCCACCTAAACAATGCTGCAGCTGAGTTCCCGTTGATTTGCTCCTGGTATTGAGGAGGGTTTAAACTAACTTGGCAGAAGTGTAGGAACCAGGATGTAATATCAGAGAGGAATACAAGGGAATACAGGGAGAAATGCTAGCACTAGAATAGGAAATAGTAAGTTATTAAGTCTGTACAGAGTAAGGGAGAAGACAATATAGTCTAAATCAGGGTTACAGAGCATGTTTGTGAATGCATGGGGTGTGGTAAATAAGATTGGTGAGTTCCAGGTGCACATACCATGTGGAAACATGGTGCTGTGGCAGTAACAGAGGCCTCACTCTGCGAATGGCAGGGCTGGAAAGATAGGATAGGGAGAAAATGGAATGGGATGGTTGGAATGATTAAAAAGAATATTTCAGTACTGGAGAAAGGGGATGATCCAAAGAGGTCAAGGACAGGATTTATATGGCTGGATCTATGGAACAAAAAAGGTGCAATTACATTGCTAGTCTATAGGCCACCAAATAGGGGAAAGATGGAGAAGAACAAATTTGCAAGGAAATTTCAGAGAGGTGCAAGAATTATAGAGTAGTTATGATGGGGAAATTTAATTATCTAAATATAGACTGCGATAATATTAATGTGACAGGCAGAGAGGGGCAAGAATTCCTAGAATGACAAGGAAATTGTTCTACAGTAGCGTGTTTCCAGTGTGAGAAAGGATGCACAGCTTGACATGATTCTTTGGAATGAGATGGGCCTAGTGGATCAAGTATAAAGGAGTGATCACTGTATCGTAAGGTTTAGGCTGACTATGGGATAAAACAAAGAACAGTCCAGAGTAAGAATAATTAATATGGGGAAAGCCTACTTTAATGGTCTAAGAATGGGTCCGACCCAGTTAAATTGGACTGTTTGAGCCAATAATCATCAGACGTGGCTGATCTCCCCAATTGAGGATGGGAATATTGGTGAAGCCTTTTCCTCCAGTGAGCTGTTTAATCGCCCATCACCATTCACAACTGGATGTGATAGGTGTACAAAACGTTAATCGCATCAGTTTGTTGTGGGATCACCTGCTTCTCCCATTAGTTGGCCTGCAAGTTGTCCTGGGATTGCAGAGCGGCTGACCTTGCTGGGAGTGGGAGCGGAGCTGCAGGGGGCAGTGGGAGCTGAGGAATGCCTACAAATAAAGACCAGGGATTGCAGAGCGGCCGACCTTGCTGGGAGTGGGAGGGGAGCTGCAGGGGGCAGTGGGAGCTGAGGAATGCCTACAAATAAAGACCAGGGATTGCAGAGCGGCCGACCTTGCTGGGAGTGGGAGGGGAGCTGCAGGGGGCAGTGGGAGCTGAGGAATGCACTGTTTCAGCTGCTGTCAGGCAGCAGTGTCGGGGGGGAAAGGCAATTGTGACATCACAGGAAGCCAGTGTGTTGATAGACAGGTAAGTGCCCAGTGGAAGGGACAGTGTTTGCACTTAGACTGGTCTGGGAGTTAAGGTAGATCTATTAATAGAAACAACTGAGAGTTTGAAATTAAAAAACCCAAAACTTTAAAACCTTAAAATTTAAATTTAAACATGCATTAGAAAAAGATTTAAAACAAACACCTAAAACACATAGATAAAAACAAAAAAACTGCAGATGCTGGAAATCCAAAACAAAAACAGAATTACCTGGAAAAACTCAGCAGGTCTGGCAGCATCGGCGGAGAAGAAAAGAGTTGACGTTTCGAGTCCTCATGACCCTTCGACAGAACTGGAGTTCGAGTCCAAGAAAGAGTTGAAATATAAGCTTGTTTAAGTTGTGTGTGTGGGGGGCGGAGAGATAGAGAGAGAGAGAGGTGGCGGAGGGAGGGGTGTGGTTGTATGGACAAACAAGCAGTGATAGAAGCAGATCATCAAAAGATGTCAACGACAATAGTACAATAGAACACATAGGTGTTAAAGTTAAAGTTGGTGATATTATCTAAACGAGTGTGCTAATTAAGAATGGATGGTAGGGCACTCAAGGTATAGCTCTAGTGGAGGTGTTTTTTTTATATAATGGAAATAGGTGGGAAAAGGAAAATCTTTATAATTTATTGGAAAAAAAAAAGGAAGGGGGAAACAGAAAGGGGGTGGGGATGGGGGAAGAGAGCTCATGACCCAAAGTTGTTGAATTCAATATTCAGTCCGGAAGGCTGTCTTCCGACTAGGCACCTTACAGCCTTCCGGACTGAATACTGAATTCAACAACTTTAGGTCGTGAGCTCCCTCCTCCATCCCCACCCCCTTTCTGTTTCCCCCTTCCTTTTTTTTTTCCAATAAATTATAAAGATTTTCTTTTTCCCACCTATTCCCATTATATAAAAAAAACACCCCCACTAGAGCTATACCTTGAGTGCCCTACCATCCATTCTTAATTAGCACATTCGTTTAGATAATATCACCAACTTTAACTTTAACACCTATGTGTTCTATTCTACTATTGTCGTTGACATCTTTTGATGATCTGCTTCTATCACTGCTTGTTTGTCCATACAACCACAACCCCACCCCCCCGCCACCTCTCTCTCTCTCTCCGCCCCCCACACACACACCTTAAACCAGCTTATATTTCAACTCTTTCTTGGACTCAAACTCAAGTTCTGTCGAAGGTTCATGAGGACTCGAAACGTCAACTCTTTTCTTCTCCGCCGATGCTGCCAGACCTGCTGAGTTTTTCCAGGTAATTCTGTTTTTGACCTAAAACACATAACTGTGTATTCAAGAAACGCATAACTTCTGGTTGTCAGTGGTACTCACATTCAATAAGCACAGTAAATTGTAGCACACATAGGGATAAAGTCTTTCAGTCTGGTGAACTAAATAACATAGGTTAGAATGGCAGGACAGATGTTACATTGCAGCTGTGGGATGTGAGAACACTTGGGTTCCAAGGCGATCCATGACAAACATGCCTGCAGAATCTGTAAGCAGCTAGAGGAATTCCAGACCAGGCTTATGTACCTGGAAACATGGCTCTGCTCAACAAATGAGAGGGAGAAATGACTGGGCACTTTGTTCCTAAAGATGGTCACACCTCTTAGAATAGGGTCACCTGTTTTGGTCAACAGTGAGGGACAGGATGACGTGGCTGTGGGCAAAGCAGGTAAAGGGACCAAGCATACAGCAGTGGAGGAGACTCATACTCTGCAGTTATCAAACAGGTTTGAGGTGCTCACAACCTGTGTGGACGAAAGCAAGGCCTGCAAGTTGGATGAGCAGGCTGCCAATGGTATCATAGTACAGGAAGCTGTTCATGTGTGAGGGAGCAAACAGGAATGTACTTATGATAGGGCATAGTATAGTGAGAGGAATTGACACTCTTCTCTGTGGCAAGGAGTGAGGGTCCAGACAGCTGTGCTCCCTGCAACTGGAAAAATCAGATTGGCAGTGTAGCCTGGATGAGGAGTCCTTTCAATGCTTTTGAGATAATTTCTTAGAGCAACATGTTCTGAAACAAACCAGGGAGCAGGTTATATTAGACTTGGTATTGTGTAACGTGACAAGATTAATTAGCGACCTGAAAGTGAAGGCACAACTAAGCAGCAGCAAACACAATATGATTGAATTTTACATCCATCTTGAAAGGGAGGAGAATGGGTCTGAGACTCGTACCTTAAATTTAAATAATGGCAACTATGTGGACATAAAAGCTCAGCAAACAGAAGTGAACTGGGATATTTAGCTTTAGGATATGTCAATAGAGAAACATTTAAGGGGATATTTCAGGATATTCAGAATAAGTATATTCCTACGATAAAGAAAAAATGCTTAATTTATTTAGTTAACCATCTGTGTTTAACTAAAGGAGTTCAGGTAAGCATCAAACGTAAGGAAAATGCATATAACAGTGCAAAGATGAGTGGTAGGATAGATGAGCTGTGTTCAGAGCTGGAGAGGAACTTGCAGTGGGAGGGGGAGGATCCAATTGTCGTAGACCACGGAAGTACCAATGGCAGGAAAAGGAAAGAGGTTCTGCAAAGTCAGTGTGAAGATCTAGGTACTGAATTAAGAAGCAGAGCCTCAAAGGTACTACTTTTTGTGATATTACCTGAGCCACGTGCAAACTGGCAGAGGGCAAATGAAATTAGAGAGACGAATGCGTGACTCAAAGACTGGTGTGGGGAGGAATGGGTTCCAGGTTGTGGGGCACCAGCACCAGTACTGGGGAAAGTGGGGACTGTACCATGGAACGGTCCACACCTGAACCATGCTGGGGTGAGTGTTCCTGTGAATTGTGTAACTCGCGAAGTAGAGAGGCTTTGAACCATAGAGGGTGCATGGGGAAGGGCAGGGGTTGGGGTGGGGGCAGTGAGTGAGGGATCAAACTTGGCCAGATGTAGCAAATCAAGGGGTGGAGTCAAGACTTGAAAACAACTTAGTAATATGAGAAATGAGGGACAGAGAATGGCAGGAAAGGCCTAAGGGAAAGGACAGAGAATACACCAACAGTCAAGACGAGATGTTACAAAGATAACAAAAGCAAAACGATTGGCTTTGTACCTGAATACATGGATCATTCATAACAAAGTAAATGAATTGATAGAGCACACTGAAGTAAATAAATATGTCCTGGTAGCCATTATGGAGACGTGGCTGCAGGATGACAAGGATTCAGTCCTGAATACTGAGGGTGCATGACATTGAAGAAGAATAGGAAAAGGTGGAGGGGTAGCACTGGTAATCAAGGATAGCATTGGTGCAACAGTTAGAGACGACTTTGCTTCAGGAGATCAGGATATCGAATCGGTTTGAGTGGGGATGAGAAATAGTAGGGGAAAAGTCACTAGTGGGAGTGTTCTACAGGCCCCCTAACAGTAACCACAATGGAGGACAAGAAGAAATATTGGGTGGTTGTGTTAAAGGGGCAGCAATAATCATGGGTGATTTTATTCTACATATAAACTGGAAAAATCAGACTGGCAGTGTAGCCTGGATGAGGAGTCCTTACCGTGCTTTCGAGATAGTTTGTTAGAGTAGCATGTTCTGGAACCAACCAGGGAGCAGCTTATATTACACTTGGTATTGTGTAACGTGACAAGATTAATTAGTGACCTGAAAGTGAAGGCACAACTAAGTAGCAGCGACCACAATATGATTGAAATTTACATCCAGCTTGAAAGAGAGGAGAATGGATCTGAGACTAGTACCTTACACTTAAATAAGGGCAACTATGTGGCCATGAAAGCTGAGCAAGCAGAAGTGAACTGGGAGACTTAGCTTTAGGATATGTCAATAGAGAAATGTTTAAGGGGATATTTCAGAATAAGTATATTCCTGGGATAAAGAAAAACATCCTTAACTTATTTAGTTAACCATCCGTGGTAACTAAAGGAGTTCAGGTAACCATCAAACGTAAGGAAAATGCATATAACAGTGCCAAGGTGAGTGACAGGACAGATGATAGGTCAGATGATAGGTCAGAATATAAAGAATGGCAAAGAATGACTAAAAGGTTCATCAGGATAAATAAATTAGCACATGAGAGGAAGCTAGCTAGAAATGTAAAAATGGACAAGAGTTTCTACAGGTACTTAAAAAGGAAAAGACTAAACAAAGTGAGTGTTGGTCCTCTAGAGAGTGACAGTGGGGAGTTATTTGTAGATAATAAGGAAACGGCGAATGAAATGAACATTTTATTTCTGCGTTCACTACAGAGGATACAAAAACATTCCAGTAATAGCTGCAAATCAGAAGATGAAAGGGAGAGAGGAACTTGGTGAAAATTCAAACACTAAGGAAGTGGTACTGAGCAAACTGATGGAGCTGTGGGCTGACAAGTCTTCTCACCCTGATGGGCGACAACCTCACATCTTACAGGAGGTGGCTAATGAGGCAGATGGTGTGTTGGTGCCAATTTTCCAAAATTCACTAGATTCTGGAATTGTTCCATCAGACTGGAAAGTTGCAAATATAACCTGTCTGTTCAAGAAGGGATCCAGGCACAAAACAGGAAACTATAGTTATTTGTGGTGGGGAAGTTGTCAAAATTGAACATTAAGGGGTTATAGCTAAACACTGAGAAAAACTCGGGTAATCAGGTAGAGTCAGCATGGTTTTGTGAAAGGAAAATCATGGGCAGAAAGGGAGGGGGGTTGGGTGGGGTCGGGCGCGATCCCGATGGGCACCCCAGATTGAGGCTGTGCTGCCATTTTATGTGGGCGGGATAATTAAAGCCCGCCCAGTGTGACGCACGCCCCAAAGCGCTGAACGCTCCCTGTGGGGGCAGCGGGAGTGGGGCTGGGGTTGGATTCCCTGAGTCGGGGTCTGTGCTCTTTCACACATGCGCGGGTGAAAGAGGCAGAAATCACCATCAGGCACGGAGCGGCCTCACGCAGATTACTTGCTGAATGGAAGTTTTTATAAAAGACACAGAAAATATTTAGACATGTCCCCTCATGTGACATCGTTTATCAAATGTTTAAAAATGTTTCATTTAATTAATAAACCCTTCATGAAACCTCATCCCACCCATGGATGGGGTTTGATGGAAAATGTGAGGGTCACCTGGACTCTTTGCCTGCCCTCCCACCTTAAGGTAGGACAAGCAGTATTCTGAACTACTTTAATCACTTTCTTGATGGCCTCAATAGGCCTTTGACAGTTTGGCTGCTCACCCACCAAACTGAAAATCCAAATAGCGTGCGGTGACGCTGAGACTCCCGTCCGATGTCACCGTGCGTCATTTTATGCATCAGCGAGCAGGCCCCACCCACGCTCACTGACCCGAAAATTCTGCCCATATTTAACCAGTTTATTGGGAATTATTTGAAGGAGTAATATACACTGTGGATAAAGGGAGCTTGTAGACATACTGTACTTGAATTTCCAGAAGGCGTTTGATAAGGTGCCATGTCAAAGGTTACTGTGGACAATAAATGGTCGTGGTGTAGGGGGTAACATATTAACATGGACAGGAGACTGGTTGGCTGGCAGAGAGCAGAGTCTGTATAAATGGGTCTTTTTTCTGAAAAGCAGGATGTGTCGAGTGGAGTCTCGCAGGGATCTGTGCTGGGGTTACAACCTTTTACAATTTACATCAATGATTCACATGAAAGGAGTGATGGCACGGTTGCTAAATATTCAGATGACACAAAGAATTGGTTGGAAAGTATGTTCTGAAGAGGATAGAAGGAGGTTGCAGACGGATAGAGATAAGTCGAGTGAGCAAAGATTTGGCAAATGGGTTATAACGTGGGAAACTGTGAAGTTGTTCACATTGGCAGGAATAATAAAAAAGTAGAGTATTATTTAAACAGGGAACGACTGCAGAATTCTGAGGTGCAGGTGGATCTAGGTGTTCTAGTACATGAGTCATAAAAAGTTAATATGCAGGTACAGCAAGTAATTCAGGAGGCTAATGGAATGCTGACCTTTATTAAAGAGGAATTGAACAGAGAGGTAAGGATGTTATGCTTCAGTTACACGGGGCATTGGTAAGACCGTACCATGAATAGTGTGTAGTTTTGGTCTCCTTATTTGCAGAAGGATGTAAATGCGTTGGAGGCAGTTCATAGGAGGTTTCCCAGATTGATACCTGGAATGAGTGGGTTGTCTTATTAGGAAACGTTGGACAGACTGTGCTTGTTTCCACTGGAGTTTAAAAGCGTGAGGGGTGATTTGATTTAAGTATATAAGATGCTGAATGGTCTTGACATGGAAAAGATGTTTCCTCCTATGGGTGAGTCCAGAACTCGGGGTCACTGTTTTAAGGACAGATATGAGATTTTATTTTTCTCTCAGACAGTTGTGAGACTGTGGAACTCTCTGCCTCAGAAGGTGGAGGAGGTGGGGCTATTGAATATATTTAAGGCGTATCTGGATAGATTCTTGTTAGGCAAGGGAATCAAAGATTATCAGCAGCAGATAGGAATGTGAAATTCGAAACACAAGCAGATCAGCCATGATCTTATTGAATAGCAGAGCAGGCTTGTGGGTCCAACTGACCTACACCCACTCCTATTTCTTATATTCTTACATACTTTCTGTATTTTACTACCCAGATTCCTCAGAGCTGCAGACAGTAGTTTCACTCCAGAATCTTTCAGTTTATTATTACTTAGGTCCAGGTTTGTCAGTGATTGGCTTGAACTGAGAGCGGGGGTAAGATCCTTAGCACAAAATCTGTGAGAGCATTGTTACACAGTCTGGAGTTCGGAAGGGAGGGAAAACAGTGGAAATCTGGAGAAAATACAGGCAGGGGTGAAATTGGACATGGATGGAGTTGCAAAATAGTCAGCACTGCATCGGTCATCTGCGATATGGGTCTACTTCAATAAACTTCAATATCAGGTGTTCCTATAGAGGCCAGAAAACGTGATTTTACCTGTCTTTCATCCCTGCCATTTCCATGTCCATTTTCACCCCACTGATTAATATTAATCCTATTACTGATACTCACAATAACGTACATAGTGTTGTTAATAACCTAATTCCTGATACTAATAATAATAATATACAGTGTCAGACATCCGGTTATTATAAACACAAACTCACACAGTCTGGTACTTACTCCAGTTCCTGTATTTTACAGCCTGGATTCCTCAGGGCTGCAGACAGTAGTAGTTTCACTCCTGAATCTCCCAGATTATTATCACTCAGTCTAAACAGAGAAGTGAGAACCACATTAAAACAGGCTGAATTTTCATAATGGAGGCAAGGAACAGGAGCTGGGGTTATTTTGGGTCAGAAACACACAACCAGTGGGAAAGTGATTACAGTTATGATTTTTACATGGGGACGTGATTATTGTCATGGAGACAGATTTCCTGTTCACTTGGCAGCCATCATTGAGGCTGCTGGTTGTCCTGAGGGAGAGATCAGGAGTTTGTACCAAAGCCTTCCACAGCACCAGAGGGAAGTGAGATGTCACAGGGAAGCCCGAGGCTTGGCACCCAGGGCAAGGAATCCCCTCACTTTATCGCTGCCAAACTGGAGGCCATGAGGGAGGGACGGGGGCGAGCTCCTCTTCCCCGAGGGTGGCAGGAGGAAGCCGCCTCATCATGCAGCAGGGGTTCCACTTTGTTCAGTGTCCCCTCCCTTCACCTCCTCTCTCACAGCCTGCTGTTCCCTCGATGGGCTGTGTCATCCCAGTGCCTCATTGTCCTCAGGGTCCACACCTCTCTGGAGAGCCATGTTATGGAGAATGCAGCAGAGACACTGACAGAGACACTTGCAAGAGGGGATTGGAGGTCACCACCCGACTGGCCCAGGCACTGGAATCACATCTTCAGAAGCCTGATGTCCTGTTCAATGGTTGTCCAGCCATTGAGCCTCTTTCTGGCACTCCCACAGAGAGCTCAGTAACTTCACTTCGAGGAATATCCGTTATCCTCTAGCACACATACTTTGGAGGATGAAGTATCCTGGCAGCTGCCAGGGAAGTGAGTGCACACATGGAGGAAGTTTTTGTTGTGGTCACAGACGAGCCATTGAGGGAGTGGAAGCCCTTCCTGTATGGATCTCCCTGACCAGTCACTGGGTGCCTTGATGGCCAATGGGTACAATCAGTGATACCCTGGCCCTGGAGGAATCCCTGTGTCCCTGCAAGGCCTCCCTGTTATTAAATGAATGCGCTGTCCAGCTCTGGCAAAAAGTGAATCCATGACCTGTGAGATGGCCTGGTGAGCAGCCACATGTGACATGTCTCTAAGGTCCACACCTGATCATTGGAAGGAGCCAGAAGTGAAGGAGTTCCATGCCACAATAACTGTGACCAGCGCTGCCAAGTATTCAGCATTGAGGGCACAGATGTATGTGACCACTGCCTGAAGGGTCATAATATCCACCATCACTGGGCCTTGATAGCTCTGCCTTCAGCAATAGTTCCTGCATTGAATGTTTGACCTCTGTTGCATTCCTGCCCCTCTTTCCTCTCCCGTGCCCTTCTGATGCCTGGGGTTCTGCCCTTCCTGCAGAGGGTGTTGCCCCTCAGTCAACATGCAACAGCTGGAACCTTCCTTCTGGGAAGGTGGCCTCTCAATTGTTCTTGGCAGCATTTCTCCCTCTTTTGCCCCCGCACTGCTGGGAGTGTCAACCCCATTCAAATCCTGAGATTCCCTCCACACTGCTGGGAGTGTCAACCCCATTCAAATCCTGAGTTTCCCTCCACACTGCTGGGAGTGTCAACCCCATTCAAATCCTGAGTTTCCCTCCACACTGCTGGGAGTGTCAACCCCATTCAAATCCTGAGATTCCCTCCACACTGCTGGGAGTGTCAACTCCATTCAAATCCTGAGATTCCCTCCACACTGCTGGGAGTGTCAACCCCATTCAAATCCTGAGTTTCCCTCCACACTGCTGGGAGTGACAACCCCATTCAAATCCTGAGATTCCCTCCACACTGCTGGGAGTGTCAACCCCATTCAAATCCTGAGTTTCCCTCCACAATGCTGGGAGTGTCAACCCCATTCAAATCCTGAGTTTCCCTCCACACTGCTGGGAGTGTCAATCCCATTCAAATCCTGAGATTCCCTCCACACTGCTGGGAGTGTCAACCCCATTCAAATCCTGAGATTCCGTCCACACTGCTGGGAGTGTCAACCCCATTCAAATCCTGAGATTCCCTCCGCACTGCTGGGAGTTTCAATCCCATTCAAATCCTGAGTTTCCCTCCACACTGCTGGGAGTGTCAACCCCATTCAAATCCTGAGTTTCCCTCCGCACTGCTGGGAGTGTCAATCCCATTCAAATCCTGAGTTTCCCTCCACACTGCTGGGAGTGTCAACCCCATTCAAATCCTGAGTTTCCCTCCGCACTGCTGGGAGTGTCAACCCCATTCAATCCTGAGTTTCCCTCGGCACTGCTGGGAATGCCAAATCCTCTCTGCCACCTCCACAGCACCAAATCACCCCCTTACTAAGTGCCTGCCCCACTGACCTTCCTATCAGGCTGTGACAGCCATGCCTGGCTCCCACTCTGTGCCCACTCTCCTTCAGATGAACCTATAAACTGTCCGGTCCTTTAAAAGTTTAAATCTCAAACCTTATTTTGTGCTGAACAAAGTTCTCAACTATCTTACTTGAGATTCCTGTCCCAACCCGCCTCCTCTTGGTGATTCATGATGAAATGAGCATGATCATCTTGAAATTGACACACTGCCGGTGTCAGTATTCTTGGCACTTTCGCCTGCTCCCTCCACTGCCTCTGTTTCCCTCCTTCGGGAAGCCCCGAAATGTAATTACATTGAATAAAAACTCAGATCAGATTCAATTGTTTTGCCCAATATCACAGGAAACATGGAAGCAACATCAGAAATCAGTGCAGAGATTTTACTGTGACTGTAAGTTAAATCTATTGGGGGTAATTTGATCTTTTGTGGATAGTGTATGATGGGTGATATTGGATCACCCACCCATACTACAGCTCACCCGATTTTCTTTTCACTTGAACGGACAAGGAAACAATGAGCAGTGTAAACTGGTGAACAATTCACTATCACTAATTTGACTACTGGTGAATTCCACTTTCACCCCTCTCAATGTTTATTAGACAGAGAGTTGTCTGTGTGCAGCCTCGAAATGTCCCCCAGTTTGCTCTCAATCCCTGATGATCAGAATTACTCTCCTGAAGCTCAGTGACTGACCCGCCAAGTTTGAGGAAACTTGTCTCATTTCTGTTCTTCCTTAATTCTGGGCTTTTATGAGAATGACCCAATTTTCCAAGAATTCAAGGAGAGATTTCATGTCCTTCATAACTCTGTGCATTACATGACTCTGTATACTATCTCAGAGTGAATTATATTGTGAAACTCTGCTAACTGTTGCTTTAAAATCCATACCACTGGATTTTATATAACAAGGAAAGATTATTCTCTCCCCTTAACACAGTTGAAATGTCCCTGTTCTCCTAGTTGACAGGGAAGAGGTGTCCACCAATTTATTTAGCATTAAACAGGCTCTGCCTTTACTGCAGGTGAGACTATTGCTATAGTTCAGAGAAATTTCTGGGATTTCCTAATCCCTCGGAATCCCCACACATGGGGCTGAATTATCCGCTCCTGTGTGGAGGGGGAGGGGGAACTTGACCCGAAAGTGGGTGGATCTCCGAACCCACCATTCAAACTTGGCGTATGGTCAGTTAATTGATCCAATTGCAAATGGAGGGCGGGTTTCAGGCCAACAGGGGGCGAGCATCTGCCCAATCAGTATTGGAGGCCGGCATATCCAGCCTTTCAGGTCATTGGCCTTGACCTGAAACGAAGTCACAGTCAGTAATTTAATGGGCCCTCTGGAATGGGGCAGTGTCAGGGGACGCAACAAATGCTGGCATTGTTCACAGCTTGGAGGCTCACTTGGACTTCAGCTATTTCCAGGCTGTTAAGCTGAGTGTTTATTTATGAGTTCTGCTGTCTCCAAACTTTTCCACTGAGCAGAGCTGACATTCTTTTTGAACCGTTGCATGGAGGAGTTGTCTAGTTGCTGCATGTTTTCCTTCAGAGATGTCTGTGCCATTGGAGCGAGGGGAGAAACAGGGGAGAAGGGCCAAACCAGCTCCTCGGTTTAATGAGGACTCACTCAGAGCCCTCCTACATGCAGTGTCCAACCAACATGAGCAGCAAATGCCATCCGGTGGGAAGAGGAAGAAGCCTAGCCAAACACGTGCTGCCTGGGAGCAGGAGCTGAAGAGGTCAGCAATGTTGGGCTTGTCAGGAGAACCTGGCCTCAATGCCAGAAGGGCCTCATTGACCTCATGAAGGTGGCCAGGGTGAGGTGCAATCTTGTGCCAGTGTGCTGCAGGGCACAGTCACGAAGGCAGGAGGACAGAGAGTTTGGCTGGGCCTCCAAGACAACATGATGAACAAAGGCTTCACTGCCAGTGACAATGTCTGAGTGTCTTTAAAGCTTTGCTCCAGTAGGAGGGTGGGAGTTTGGTAGAATGTGAAGGTGAGAGATTTGCACAGTATCCAGGCTACCAGGCACTTTACTAATTGAGGGTCCAGCATGCCATTCAGTAATCTGAAATTGTTAACAAGTGGATATTGCACATTCAGGAGGTGTGAGCCCACAATGCCTTTTTTATAGCCCTACATAGTCGACAACAAATAAATACGACACTCAGCAAAACACTAAGCAGACGATAAAAATAATTCTAATTTATCTGGGTTTGAAATGGAACCTGTGCTCCTTACATTTAGCACTCCCAGCAGTTACTCATCACATCCTGCCAATCAGAAAAAAAACCCAATTATGCATAGCCTATGTTTTCTGAAAGCCAGCCAATCTTCTGTCCATTCTAATATGTTAATCTCTACACCATGGTCTTTATTTTATGCAATAACTTTTGATGTGGCACTTTATCAAATGCCCCTGGAAATCCAAGCACAGTATGTCTACAGGCTCCCCTCTAACCACTGCACATGTCACTCCTTCAAAGAACTTCATTAAATTGGTTATACATGATTGCCCTTTCACAAAACCATGTTTACTCTTCCCGATTACCTTGAGTTTCTCTAAGTGCCCAGCTATAACCCCCTTAATGATCGATTCTAAAACCTTCCCCACATCAGACGTCAAGCTAACTGGCTTAAGGTTTCCTGCTTCCTGCCCCCCTCCCTTCTTGAATAGAGTGGTTATATTTGCTACTTTCCAATCAGATGAAACCTTTCCGGAATCTTGCAAATATTGGAAAATTATCACCAGCGCGCACACGACCTCTTTAGTCACCTCTTTTAACACCCCAAGATGAAGCCCAACAGGATGCCGGGTCTTGTCAGCCAGCAGCTCATTCAGTTCACTCCGCACTGCTTCCCTAGTGATTTTAATTTCACCAGGTTCCTCTCTCCCTTCCACATCTTGATTTCCAGATATTACTGGATATTGTCAAAGTGTGCTAACTGCTATTGTAAAATCTATCTGCTGGATTTTATGCAACAAGGAAAGTTTATTCTGTCCTGTTACAAAGTTGACATGTCCCTGTTCCCCTAGTTGATATGGGAGAGATGTTTCCCACGTTATTCCTCATTAAATAACAGCGATATTTACTGCAGGTTCAGCTTTTATGACATTTCAAGGGAATTTACGGGAGTTCTCTGCTCGCGGCAGTTTCACAGACATGGGGTGGATTATCAGAAAATCCTGTTATATACCAACTGTCAGTTCTACCAGAGACTGTCCACTCTGTGTACGAACCAGTCAATGGTACAGATTCCTGAAAATACCTCCGAGTTGTCCAGCATGTGTCTGCATTCTGGGTATAAACGTGCAATGGGGGAATCGAACTTATAGATCAGCAGCAGGTTTCCTCATTAAATGAACAGAAATGGGAGCAAATTTAAATAATCAGAATTCGAAAGGTCTTCTTTCGTAATTATCTAAATTTAAGATATTTCACCCTCTCGCCAGAAACAATTTGATTAATTATGACGATATATCGGACTGATTTCCCCTTGTGATCAATACAGCTTACAGTTGATATGGTTTATAATTATTAATACTTAAGTTATTTTTATCTCCACTGGTGTTTATTATCCTTAGACTATCTATATTCTGTTCCCTTTGTAAATAATTAGCACTATTTCTTATCAAAATCCCACGCTTATACTATTTGATTCACAATGAAGTATACTAACAATTTGTTCACAAAGGCATTATTCTTATTTTCCAATTTGGAATTTTACACTCATCTTATTTTGTGAAGTTTTTTTTCTGACTCTGCCTCTTTTTTATTGAACTGGAAGTTATCTATTTTTTTCATTTATAAGTTAGTAAATCTTACTTCAGTAATGAAAATATGAGCTACAGGACCAAACAAGCAATTACCTCAACTTCTGGCATTTGTACAGAACGTTTTCCAGCCGCTGGAGTCCTTCACACTGAATGTAGCATTGGTTTAGATTGAGGTCTTTTATTGTATCACAGAGTCCAAGGACATGAGACAGGACCACACAGTCAATCGGGGTCAGTCTCAATCCACTAAATGGAAGTGTTTCCACAGATCCCACTGTGGCCTGAGCCAGTGCTTTATTCTGAGACTCAAACAGGTAGTGGAATGTGTTCAGGAGGTTCCTTTTACCAGTTCCAGTTGCTGTGTTTCCAATCTGTCCTTTAACCTTCTCCTTCACCCAGTCAATCACTCGACAGGTTGTTTGATGGAGAAATGGACTCAGAAACTCCTCCAGGGGCCGAGCTGACTGTGGGGAGGAGAGACCAGCAACAAAACGGAGAAATATTTCAAATCTCCCATCTTTTTCACTGTCTGCTTCACTGAGGAGTTTCTGGATGTCTTTAGGATCGGGAGTCAGGAATTGTGCGAGTGCAGCTACGAACTCTTGGATGGTGAGGTGTGGGAACGTGTAAACCACACTCTGGATAGAATCATCTCTCTCCAATAGTTCCACTAGGAACCCAGACAGGAACTGGGAAGGTTGCAGATTGTACTGGATCAAGTCTCCATTTCTAAACACAATCTTCTTCTCAGAGACTCCTGTGAAGGCCATCTCACCAAGCTTCAGGAACACATCACGGGGGCTTTCAATCTCTAGACTATGGTTTTTCAGAATGTTGTAAATATAGTAGGAATATAGTTGTGTGATGGTCTTGGGAACTTGCTGCTGTTTCCTGTTTCTTTGTGTAAAGAAGGGACCCAGTGACAGACCGAGGATCCAGCAGTAGGAAGGGTTGTAGCACATGGTGTACAGGATCTCGTTCTCCTCCACGTGTTTGAAAACAGCTGCTGCCACTGCCTGATCTTCAAAAAACTTGTTGAAATATTCCTTCCGTTCATCACCAACAAATCCCAGGATTTCAGCCCAGACACTGATCTCAGCCTTTTCCAATAGATGTAATGCAGTGGGACGGCTGGTCACTAGCACTGAACATCCTGGGAGCAGCTTGTGCTGTATTAAACTGTACACAATGTCAGACACTTCACACCAGCATTCAGGACCAGTGCACATGAACTGAGGTTCTGTATTTCTCCGATTATCAGCAAAATCAATCCTGTCCTTGAATTCATCCAAACCATCGAATATAAACAGCAATCCCTTTGGGTTCTTCCAGAGCTCTCCCAGAACATTCCCAAAGTAAGGATACTGATCCAGTATCAAATTCCTCAAATTTATTCTACTGTTAATATTGTTCAAATCCCGGAATTTAAAACTGAAAACAAATTGAAAGTCTGGGTATATTTTCCCAGCGGCCCAGTCATAAACAATCTTTTGTACCATTGTTGATTTTCCGATCCCTGGGACTCCACTCACTGCTGCGGAACTCCCAGATTTGGATTTTCTCAGGGAAAAACTGCTCTGGAACAATTGATCAGTTCGGATTTTTTCCAGTTCTCTCTGGAGATGTTTCTCTCTCCACTCTTCATGGTCCCGGCCTCTTGCCAACAGTTCATGTTCTACAAGAGTCCGATCTCGAACATTAGAAATGATCGTTAGCTCAGCATATCGATCAATCAGCTGGAAAATCTTAACCTTCTCCTTTATTAGGATAGTGTTCACTCTCAGTGTTTCAGTTTGAACCCGGAGGATCTCCTTGTGTTTCCATTGAACACCTTCAATGAAAATAGACAGAAAATGTTAGTTGTAGTAACATAAAAGGCTTCTCAATATGATCTTGCTGAATAGATAGATTCATTTTACGGTTTCAATCGAAGTTTGTGCAGGAATTAAAGCTCAATTATTGGAAACCTCGCTTGAAAGTGAGCAATGGCCAAAGAAAATGTAAAGTCCGCACTTGGTTCTAATATTCACTGAACATGGAGATTTTATAAAGGTGATATTTTCTCTTTGATGGTTAACACTTTCTGACCTGACTTTACTCTGGACAGCTCATTACAAATCCACAAAGGCCCTGGTTATATGGTGGTAGATGTTCTTGTCAATCAGTTTATGAAATCCTCAGTGAAGCCAATCTTCTGCAGCAATGGTAAATAGGACATTGGATAGGAGTGGGAGAGAGGGTGACTGTAATTTTTCAGGATTCCCACTGTTATTGTAACCTGCCTTCAGCAAATTATCTTTGATATCACTGTGCACTTGGAGAGGAAGAGTTCTTCTGGTATTCTATCAGGCTGTGGGCTGGTTATCTGAGATATTAGGACCGATTGGCTCAGTTTTCTGGGTGGCCAGTGTGGATCAGGTTGGTGCCAACAGCATGGGGTTCGATTCCATTCTGGCTGGGGTGGATCTTGGACCTGCCTCCTTGCCCTACCATAGTTTATCTGTGAGTCAGACCTGCCTTCGGGCAGAGAACACAAAAAGAATAATCCTTTTCCTGTTGTACTGCGTTTCAGAAATCGCTAACAATTTTCAGGAGTTTTACACATGGATACATTGATTGTGTTTTTATAATAGTCCTGTCATCTTACTGATCAGAACTAGAAATAGAACAACTACCTACTTCACTCCATGTAACATTAGAGCAGTAACATACACAGTTCATTTGAACTGTTTACAAATAGTTAATTTTGCTCCTACTTTCCCACAATGTAGTTTTTGGAAATTAAAAATAAATTTGTTTTAATTATGACATTGGGTTCAAACACAACCCGTGAATTGTAGGATTATTCTTTGAGTAGAATAATGAGCTCTCTTTCACCGCCATGAGGAAATGGGACAGTAGATTCCCAGTCACCCTGAATATTCCCTGTCACCCTGAATATTCCCTTTTCCTCACATTTCTCCACATTAATGTGCGGTTGTGTGAATATCTGTAGATATTCTCATTTCGCATCAAATACTTTCTGACCTCTCATCCTGTTTCGTGAAATAATAAAAATGTAATGTTTCAAATTTCTTTAACATTATCCATTCCATTTAAAAAGGGACAAATGGTGGAAGGGATAATTAGGGAAGTTCTTTATGATCACTGGGAAAGGGAAGAGGCCGTTAGAAATTCACAACACAACTTCAAAAAAATTAGCTTTTGTCGAACAAATTTGGTGGAGTTTATTGAGGACGTCACTAGGATAGGGCATGGGAGAAATCTGGTGGACTTTGTCACTATAGACTTTCAGAAAGCCTTCAATAAGCATCCTCACACAAGGTTACTTCATTTCATGGGATGGGAGTTGAAATTAGAAGCTCTGGTTTAGGAAGTCTCTTCAATCCCGAACATAAAATTTAATTGGAAGATATGTTACAAGTGATCTCTCCCAAGGGTTGGTCCTGCACCCATAACTTTTGACAATCTGTATTCATGAGCTGAACAAAGGTTAAAGTATGAATCAGACGTACAAGTAGTAGGGTGTTAGGAGTACAATATATACGTTTTCAGATGACAAAAACATCGATTTGAAGATTAAGATAGTAGAGGGCGATCAAATCCAATAAAACATTTAGATGTACTACAACTGTGGACACACATTAGCAAACAGTGTTCCATTCAGATAAGTGTACCTCATAGATATTGATTGGGCCAATATTGAATCCAAGCATCATTTGCAAGGAACAATATTGAGACAGAGTGAGAGACAAAAAAGAAATCTTGGTGCTACTGTGTACAGATCACTGAAGGTTCATGATCAGTGTAGAAAAACTGTAGCTAGTTCTAACAAAAGTATTGAGTTTATATAAATGGAACCAATCAGTGTTAAACAAGGGCTATCTCATTGTTTGTACATGTTTTTGGTCAGACCACATCTCTATAGTGTGTACAGTTTTGGTTACCTCTACAGTTTGGATAATATAGTGTCATTGGAAAAGTTGCAAAGGAGAGCTGCTGGAATGATTCCCGGCTTAGAGAAGATCAGCTACTCAGTCTGGCTCAAGGATTTTAATTTATTTACTTTCGAACAGCAAAGATTAATGCTAATTTACAGAGGCCTAGTAAATACATGAATGCCTGGATAGAGGCCCGATTGATAGATTATGCTAGTTTACCAAATTAGGGAGGACTAGTTTAAACTATGTAAGTGTAGGAATAGACAGCATATTCAGTGTTTCTTTTCTCTGCCCGGAGAACCGTGAGCCTTTGGAATGAGTTTCCAGTTGCTATGGTCGGTGCTGACTCAGAAGAGGGAGCTGGACCAGTTCATGACTTGGACAGAAATCGCATCCTGTAGAAAGTAACTGGCTTATAGGTAACAACTGGGCAACGCGATTTCCTGAAGTGGATTCGATCAACTGAGGAGGTCAGAGAAGAATACGAGGGAACGTTTTCCCACACTGGCTCTGGGCTTTTCTATTGTTGCCTCTACCAGGAGATTGCATGATCCTTGAGAGTGGCAGGGTGGGGGAGGGGGAGGCAGCAGCAGGAAGAACTGTTTCGCCATCATGGTTGAGCCATTGTGGTGTGGAATTGTTTTGATGGACCTTCTGCGATCTTCCTGCTCAGCATTTGATTTGTTAATGATGGGAATGATTTATTGGGTGCAGGGGACCTGTAACATCTGGCTCAGGGCCCAGCTCTTCACTGTGAGCCCAGAGAATCAGTGCACACACAGGTTCGCATTCTGACTCACAGCATAGTGGGATTCTGGCAGGTGTGTATAAAATATCAGAATAGCAAACAGCAGCTGGACTTAGTCAAAAAATGCAATGTCCACATATTTACAGAATACAACAGAAATCATATCATATGAATTGTAAATTGGATATGTCCATAGTTGAGGATCAATGACAAATGCTCATCATGTTCAATCTCCTGTTTCCCGGTGCTTGATTTTCTGATTTCCAGAATCTGAGAATCTCTAAAACAAAGGTTCCAATCATTCGGATTCTCAGAAAGGAGGCGATAGTATTGTCGCTGAACTAGTAACCCAGCGACCCACAGACTGCCCTGGGAGCGTGGGTTCCAATCCCGCCATGGTGGATGGTAGAATTTGAATTCAATACAAATCTGGAATTAAAAGCCTAATGATGACCACGAAACCATTGTTGATTGTTGTAAAACCCCACCTGGTACAACCCATCTGCCGTCCTTACCTGGTCTGGCCTACATGCACATTCAGACCCACAGCAATTAGCTCATTGCAGTTAGCTCTGAAATGGCCTCGCACGCAGTTGGAACACAAAAAGGAATGAAACCAGATGCAGCACCCGGTATCGACCGAGGAAACTACAACAGCAACCGCAGCCCTGTCAACCCTGCAAAGTCCTCCTTATTGGGAGAGCTGCCTCACAGGCTAGTTAATTCTCATGGAGATAATGTCCCACATTATCAGATAATATCCATCCTTATCCCTGGGTCTGGGATAATACAGGTGTCCTGTCAGCAGAGGTGGCAGCACAGTGGTATTTATCCTGGGAGTCCTGAACATCGACTCCAGACCCCAAGAATTCTCATGGCATCAGGTCAAATGTGGGCAAGGAAACCTCCTGCTGAGAACCACATGCCGCTCTCCCTCAGCTGATTCGGTTCTCCTCTTTGTTGAACGAAGGAATCACTGAAGGTGGCAACGACACATTACTCTGGGGGGAGGACTTCACTGTCCATCACCCAAGAGTAGCTCGGTAGCACCACTAATGACCGAGCTGGCCGAGTCCTCAATGACATAGCTGCTGGATTGGGTCTGCAGCAGGCGGTGAGGGAACCAACAAGAGGGGAAAAACATACCGGACCTCATCCCCACCAGCCTGCCAGCCGCTGATGCATCTGCCCATGACAGTATCGGTAGGAGTGACCATCACACTGTCATTATGCAGATGAAGTCCCACCTTCACATTGAGGATATCCTCCTTTGTGTTGTGTGGCACTACCACCATGCTAAATGGGATAGATTTCACACAGATCCAGCCAACTCAAGACTGGGCATCGAAGTGGGCCATCAGCAGCAGCAGAACTGTACTCAATCACAATCTGTAACCTCATGGCCCGGCGTGTCCCCCACTCTACAAATACCATCAAGCCAGGGGTTCAATGAAGAGTGCAGGAGGGCACGGCTAACAAGTAGCAAGTAACATTCACGCCACACAAGTGTTAGAAAATGACGCTGTCCAACAAGAGAGAATCCAACCATTGCCCCTTGATGTTCAATTGTGTTACCGTCATTGAGTACCCCACTACCAACATCGCGGGGGTTACCATTGACCAGGAGCTGAACTGGACCAGCCACAAAAATACTCTGGCTACAAGAGCAGGTCAGAGGCTAAGAATTGTGCAATAATTAACTCACCTCCTGATTCCACAAAACTGTTCACCATCTACAAGGCACAAATCAGGAGTGTGATGGAATACTCACTCCCCACGTGCCTGCATGAGTGCACCTCCCACAACACAAGAAGCTGGACACCGTCCAGGACAAAGCAGCCCCGCTTGATTGGCACCACATCCACAAACATTCACTCCCTCCACCACTGACACACAGTAGCAGCAGTGTGTACCATCTACAAGGGGCACTGCAGGAATTCGCCAAGTCTCCTTAGACAGCATCTTCCCAACCCACGACCACTACCACCTATGAGGTCCAAGGCAGCAGATAGATGGGAACACCACCACCTGGAGGTTCTCCTCCAAGTCGTTCACCATCCTGACTTGGAAATATATCGCCATTCCTTCACTGTCGCTGGGTCAAAATCCTTGAACTCCCTTCCTAACAGCACTGTGGGCGTACCTACACCACATGGACTGCAGTGGCTCAAGAAGGCAGGTCACCACCACCATCTTAAGGGCAACTAGGGACGGGTAATAAATGCTAGCCCAGCCAGCGAAGCCCACATCCCGTGAATGAATTTAAAAAAGTGAAATGGTTTTAAATATATATTTCATCTCTTACCTTTCAGGTGACTGGGTACTTCAGATAAACCTCTTCCAATGTTCATGTAATCAAATGGATCAGAACCTGTTTAAAGCAATTAACTTTCATTAAATCAGATCTGTGTAATGTTACTGCAAAATCTGCAATGTTTGAATGTGAAATTGAGATCACTGCGTGATTTTACCATACCAAGTTCCTGTATTTCTTTTATTATTTTATCCAACTTTGGGACCCCATGATGCACTTTCACAAAGGATTCCCACATCACCCTTCGGGCCCGAGAGCCTTTCTCCATCACCAGACTTAGGAGGAGCTTGGAACTGTCCGCCCGGTTTCCCTTATCCGTGAGCTCGGTGACTTTCTGCACAGAATAATAATGAATATATTGAGGATCAGAGTGAAAGATAAACACCGAGAATGAGGAGGAAAGGACCTGCTCAGTGACGGCATTTCCAATTGTTTTGAGCACAATAAACAGCCACTGGGTCGAGAACTGATGCATAATGAACATTCACTAAAAATCACCTTCATCTCATTTCAGTCGTTAACAGCAAATAAATGTGAATAAACTAAGCCAGACGTCTGAAATACATTTTGGGGAGAGTGAGGAATTATTGATAATCTGTAGTATTTTCATGTGATCTGTGTGATGAGCTTTCTTTGTCAAATTATTGATTGACAATATGATCCACTTGCTTCCTCACACTGACTTCTTGCTGTCACAGTTTCTCATTTACTCAGCAAGAAAATAGCAGCAAATCAGATCTCTGGTGGAACTGAAGGGACGATTCTGGTCATTAAGTTATATTAACAGAAGAATGGGAATATTAAAATGAAAACTGGCAGAGAAATCACCATTGACTGAATCAAACCAGGACTGTTGATTTATCTTTCAGGAGAATTGACCAATAATAATGGTGAAAAATCCAATCAATCCGATCAATTTCCCCCTCAGTAACTGAAAGATCAGAAGCTTGATATTTTTGCAAATTTGCTATGAAAACTTGGTAAGGAGTGAGAAGTGGATAGGTTTTGAGAGTGAGTAGGACCCAAGATAACTGAACACTGTGGTGGTGTGAAGGAGAGGCTGATCATAAGGCAAGAGTCAGAGCAATGGATAATTCCAATTGGAGGTTTCAGGACTCGAGCTGCTTACAAGGAACGAAAGGGTCAAGGTCATTAAGTTATTTGAATAGAAGAATGGGAATTTGAAATTGAAGGCATCTGAGTACTGGGAGATATTATAGGTTTGTGAGCACGCAAGTGATACCTGGGACCTGGAGTGCTACAGGGTAAAGACAGCAGAATCCGAGTAGTTTAACATTCCAGAGGTTGCAAGGTTACCTTGGTTACCTCCACACTCAACTGTTCCAAATACATGGATGGAGGTTCAGGAGAAGTGTTGCGATATGGGTAGAGACTTGCAGTGGCATGTGGAGAGAAGTAGGACATTATTGTGCCGGCAAGTTTGCAGCAAATTGAGTTCAGCTTGAAGCTGGACACTGAAATCACAGATGGCCTGGCTAAGCTTTACTCAGTGACCGGGGAGAAATCAAATCAAGTGATGAGAAGATGGAGTTTGTGGCAGGGATAGCAGATAATGGGGTCAATTTTTCAAATGTCTAACAGTAGGAAAAGGGAGTTACGTTCCACACCAAGACTATAGAGGCAGGAAATTACACAGTGAATGAACTCAATTACCTGATGTTCACCCATGAGGGGTGACTGTCAGAGCGAGAAACAGGGACAGGAGTTTTAAATATTCTTTGACGAGATGTGGGCATCACTGGCTAAGTCAGCATTTGTTACTCATTTTTAATTACCCTAGAGAAGGAGGTGGTGAGCGACCTTCTTGAACTGCTGCAGTCCATCTGGTACCGGTACACCCACAGTGCTGCTGGGAAGGACATTCTCGTTTTGACCTAGTGACAGTGAGGGAATGGCGATATAGTTCCAAGTCAGAATGGTTGGAGGGGAAGTTGCGATTGAATAGTTTAGTTTGCTGATGCTTCCATGAGGAGTGATGGGTGACACCAAGAGGGCAGAGAAAAATAATTTATTCCAGTTGTGTGCAGTTTTGAACACTCCATTATTGAATGAAATATAAACACTGAAGGAACTGTCCTGCAGATTCATCAGGATGTTACCAGGGATGAGGAGTTATTGTTAATGTGGGTATTTGAGAATTTAGCATTCAAGGTGAGCAGACTAAAGGATGAATTGATCAAAGTCTTCAAACCTCTGAAGCATGAGGTAAAATCACAGCATCGATGGGGGAAACATTTTTTTTTCTCACCCACAGATTTTTCTTTTGGCTTTTTTTTTTGGGTTTTGCACATTTTCAGCTCTCCCCTGTTTTCAAATGTCTTTTGTTTAACCCACAGGCTTATTTTTGTCATCTACCGTTTCTCAATTTACAGTTTAGAAGTTTCCTGGTAGTTCATTGCTTTCCCATTATACCCTCCCTGTTCCCTCCTTTTCCCAGCCTCATCAAACTCTTTCCTTTTATTGTCAGTCCACACTAGAGATAAACCTGAATTATTCCCCTATCATTTTACAGATAATGATGGATCTGCTGGGTGTTTTCAGTTTCACATCATTGTGTCAGATTCACAATATTTACAGTTCGATCCATTTTCCTGTTCCTATTCTGTTCCATTGTTTTGCTGATGACTGAGAGTAGGCTGATGGAATTGTAACTGCTGGCTTAGATTTGTCCTGTTTTTCATGGATAGGATATTCCCATGCAATTTTACACATTGTCAGGTACATGCCAGTGTTGCACTGAAACAACCTGACTAGAATTGCGGCTAGTCCTGGAGCACTAATCTCCAGCATTACAGCCGGGATATTGTTGGGGACCTTGCAACGAGTGAGCTCGGTTGCTCCTTTACATCATGTGGAGGGATTTAAATTGCCTGAAGACTTGTTTCAGTGATGATGGGAACCAGAACCTAGTGGATGAATCATCCACTAAACACTTCGGACTGAAGATCGTGGCAAAAGCTTCAACCTTATCTTTTGCACTCATGTGCTGGGCTCCCCATTATTGATTATGTGAATGTTTGGGGAATCTTCTCCTCCAGTTAGTTGTTTAGCTCTTCACCACAATATTACTGGTGCAGCAGGAATGCAAAGCGAGATGCACTGTTGGTTGTGGGATTACTTGCTTCTGAATATCACAGAATCACAAAGTGCAGAAGAGGTCCTTCGGCCCATCGAGTCTGCATCCAAACATGAGAAACACCTGCCCTACCTAATCCCATTTACCAGCCCATAGCCTTGAATGTTATGACGTGCCAAGTGCTCATCCAGATACATTTTAAAGGATGTGAGGCAACCCGCCTCCACCACCCTCCCAGGCAGCGCATTCCAGACTGTCACCTGTGTTTCCTTACATCCCTCCTAAACCTCCTGCCCCTCACCTTGAACTTATGTCCCCTCATGACTGACCCTTCAACTAAGGGGAACAGCTGCTCCCTATCCATTCTGTCCGTGCCCCTCATAATCTTGTACACCTCAATCAGATCACCCCTCAGGTCTTCTCTGCTCCAACGAAAACAATCCAAGCCTATCCAACCTCTCTTCATAACTTAAATTTTTCATCCCAGGCAACATCCTGGTGAATCTCCTCTGCACCCCCACCAGTGCAAAGACATCTTTCCTATAATGTGGCAAACGGAACTGCACACAGTACTCTAGCTATGGCCTCACCAAAGTTCTATACAACTCCAACAGGACCTCCCTACCTTTGTAATCTATGCCTTTTTCACCACCCACTAACATGCCTCTCCTATTTCAGTGATCAATGGACACACACGCCAAGGTCCCTTTGTTCCTCAGAACTTCCTAGTGTCATGCCGTTCATTGAATACTTCCTTGTCAAATTACTCCTTTATCAGTGTATCACCTCATACTTTACAGGGTTAAATTCCATCCGCCATTTATCTGCCGATTTGACCATCCTGTCTATCTTCCTGAAGCCCAAGACACTCAACCTCACTGTTAACCACCCGGCCAATCTTTGTGTCATCCACAAACTTACTAATCCTCCCCGCTACATAGTCATCTATGTCGCTTATATAAATGATGAATAATAGGGGACCCAGCATACATCCCTGTGGTACGCCACTGGACACAGGCTTCCATCACTAAAACATCCTTCTGTCATCACCCTCTGTCACCTACAACTAAGCCAATTTTGAATCCACCTCGTCAAATTACCCTGTCTCCCATGTGCATTTGCCTTCTTTATAAATCTCCCATATGGCTTGTCAAAGGCTTTGCTGAAATCCCTACAAACTACATCAACTGCACTAACCTCATCTACACACCTGGACACCTCCTCAAAAATTAAATTCAATTTGTTAGGCATGACCTCCCTCTGACAAAGCCATGCCGACTGTCCCTGATCAAACTTTGCCTCTCCAAGTGGAGATAGATTCTCTCCTTCAGAATTTTCTCCAATAGTTTCCCTACCACTGACGTGAGGCTCACTGGTCTGTAGTCCCCTGGCTTCTCTCTACAACCCTTGTTAAATAGCAGAACCACATTAGCTGTTTTGCAGCCCTCTGGAACCTCCCCCGTGGCCAGAGAAGATTTAAAAATTTGGGTCAGAGTCCCTGTGATCTCCCCCCTTGAATCCTTCAGCAGTTTGGGACACACATCATTCGGACCTGGAGATTTGTCCATTTTTAAGCCTGCCAACACCTCCAATACCTTGACACTTCCAATAGCAATTTGCTCAAGAACATTGCAGTCTCTCTTCCTGAGTTCGATACCTTCATCCTCATTCTCTTGGGTGAAGACAGATGTGAAGTATATATGTTATGGTGATGTGTTGTAGCCTCACTAGGTTGGCATCTCATGTTTATAGACCCCTGATGCTGATCCTGCAACTCTCTCCTACATATTAATTGAACCAGGGTTGAGCCCCTGGTTTGATTGAAATGGTGAAGTGATGGATATGCCTTACCACAATTCTGCTGCTGATGGCCCACAGCGTTTTGTGGACAGTGAGTTTAGAGACAGTAGATCTATTGTGTATCCATCACATTCAGCACAGTGATTCTATCGCACAACACAATGAGAGGTGTCTTCAATTTGAAGATGGTTCTTCATTTCCTACGAGGACTGTGCGATGGTCACTCCTATAGTGTCATAGACAGATGCATCTGCAATAGGTAGATGGGTGAGGACAAATAGGGTTTCACATCCTGTTTGTTTTCTGGCCAACTGCTGCAAGCCCAGTCTGGCAGATATGTCTTTGAAGACCCAGAAAGCACTGTCATTAATGGTGCTACTGAGCCATTCTTGATGGGAGATATTAAGTCACCACCTATAGTGAATTCTCTGCCCTTGCTTTTTCTAATTAACCTGCAGGAGTCCAAAGTCATCAACTGAAGGAGGGCAATAATCCACAGGTGGTTTTATTGCCTATCTTTGGCCCCATGCCAAGAGATTTCCTGGGGTTCTGAGTCTATATTGAGGACTCTCTCTGGTTACTGTATACCCCTAGGCTGCCATCTCTGGTGGATCCATCTAGTGGGAAAGGGCATACCCAGCAATAGTAGCAGAAGAGTCTGGGATGTTGTTTGATGGTCATATTGACAGGATTATTCTTATGTCAGGCTGTTGTTTTATTAGTCACATTTGCTACAAGTCCTTAAATGTTAGTGGGGACTTTGCATGGTCGACTGAGCTGTGACTGAATCCAATGCTGGGTGCTCTTATTACACCTTTTTATAGCTGTGTTGCATGTTGATCTAGACCATTTCAGAGGGCAGTAAAGAGTCAGCCATGTTGCTGGGTGTCTGGAGCCATATACAGGTCAGGATGTGAAAGAACAGCAGGTTTCCTTCCCTATAGGACATGAGTGACCCATATGGCTTTTGATGACAATTCAATATTATCTAATTACCTTAGATCAAATTCACAAACTGTCACAGTGAGATCAAAGCTCAGGTCTCTGGAGTATGAGTCCAGGCTACTAGTTTGTTAATTCAGTAACATAATCACAATGCTGTTGTATCTGTATGTGGTAAGTGTTGTATGCTTGGAAGGTTCAGGTCACTTTGGGTCTACGGTTCCCAAAGCTCTGAGGCTTTCCTCACCTCATGCTTGGTTCTGGTGTAGACTAATTATTGGAGGTTGATTTATCACCATTATCAGCATGTGACTGCCGGGGTGTTAGAAGATGATCTAGATAGATCTTGGTATTCTATCATCCTTACATTCTGCAACTTCTGCAATGTTTAAATAATCCAAACTCATTGTAACCCTCCCTCTTACCCGATGTTCTTGTCCATTGAAAATCTGCTCGTATGTTAACAATGAGCTGACTCCATCCACCCCTTCTTCAATCGCCTGGTCTAGTCTGTCCCAGTAAAATTTTGTCAACTGGAACAGCTGGAAATCATCCCACTTTGTCAAGAAGTCAGTGATTCTGGAGTTTGGATCTGTGAACACAAAATGGAGAAAAACAAACATCATTGAATTTCTAGCCACGTTGTTCTACTTCCTTTACAGGAAGCGACTGAATCCTCCTGTGAGACACTTTATCAAACAAAGTGTGAAAATCCAGAAACATTAAGTGATAGCATAGCTGATTTGTGACCTAATTCCTAACCTTGCCCCAAATCCCTTCATACCCATGGTTAACAAGAAGCTATCAATCTCAAATTTAAAACCAGCAATTTTCTTTATTGTTTGCTGGATGTGGGAGTCATTGGCAAGGCCAGAATTTGTTGTCTATCCCAAATTGCCCCAGAGAAGGAGGTGGTGAGACACTTCCTTGAGGCACTTGCAGGTTATGGTGCTCCCATGCATCTGTTGACCTTGTTCTTCTTGGTGGTAAAGGTCATGGATTTGGAAGTTGGAGTCAAAGGAGCCTTGGTGAGTAGCTGCGGTGCATCGTGTAGACACTACACACTGCTGCCACTGTGTGTAAGTAGTGGAAGGAGCTAATGTCTTTACATTGAGGACACCCTCCATCTTTGTGCTAATTGGGATAGATTTCAAACAGATCTAGCAACTCAAGACAGGGCAACCTTGAGGTGCTGTGGGAGATCAGCAGTAGCAGAACTGTACACAGCCACAATCTATAACCACATGGCCCGGTATTTCCCACACTCTACCATCACCACAAAGCCAGGGGTTTAACGCTGGTTCAATGAAAAGTGCAGGAGGGTACACATGGAGCAGCATCTGGCATACCTAAAACTGAAGTGTCAACCTGATGACGCTGTAACACAGGACTACTTGTGTGCCAAGCAGCATTAGCAGCAAGTAACAGACAGAGCTAAGTGATTCCACAACCAATGGATCACATCTAAGCTCTGAAATCCTACCATGTCCAGTCAAGAATGATGGCGGACAATTAAACTACTCACTGGAGGAGGAGGCTCCACAAATATCCCCATCCTCAATGATGAGGGAGTCCAGTACATCAGTGCAAAAGATAAGGCTGGAGCATTTGCTACAATCTTCAGCCAGAAGTGCTGAGTGGATGATCCATCTTGACCTCCACCAGATGCCCCCAGCATCACAGATGCCATTCTTCAGCCAATTCAATTCACTCCATGTGATAAAGAAACAGATGCAGACACTAGATACTGCAAAGGCTATGGGCCCTGACAATATTCCAGCAGCAGTATTGAAGACTTGTGCTCCAGAGCTTGCTGCGCCCCTAGCCAAGCTGTTTCAGTGCAGCTACAAGACTGGCATCTGCCCAACAATGTGAAAAATCGCTTAGGCATGTCCTGTACGCAAAAAGCAGGACAAATCCAACCCGGGCAATTACCCATCAGTCTACTCACAACCTTCAGAAAAGTAAAGGAAGGGGTCTTCAACAGTCCTTTCAAGTGGCAATTGCTCACCAATAACCTGCTCACTGACACTCATTTGGGTCACCCAGGGTCACTCAACTCCTTACCTCATTACAGTCTTGTTTCAAACATGGAGAAAAGAGCTGAGCTCCAGAGGTGGGATGAAAGTGACTGCCCTTGACATCAATGCAGCATTTGACTGGGTGTGGCATCAGGAAACCAAAGCAAAACTGTAGTCAATGGGAATCAGGAGGAAAACTCTCCGCTGGTAGGAGCCAGACCTAGCACAAATGTAGATGGATGTGGTTGTTGGAGGTCAGTCATCTCAGTTCCAGGACATCACTGCAGGAGTTACTCAGGGTAGTGTCCTAGGCCCAACCATCTCCAGCTGCTGCAGCAATGACCTTCATTTCATCATAAGGTCTGAATTGGAAATGTTCACTGATGATTGCACAATGTTCAGCATCATTCACAACTCCTCAGATACTGAAGCAGTCCATGTCCACATGCGGCAAGACCTGGGTGATATCCAGGCTTGGGCTGACAAGTGGCATGTAACATTTGTGCCACACAAGTATCAGGCAATGACCATCTCCAACAAGAGATAATCTAGCCATCACCCCTTGACATTCAATTTCATTAGCACTGCTGAATTCTCCACCATCAACATCCTGGGGGTTACAATTGACCAGAAAGTGAACTGAACTAGCCACATAAATACTACGGCTGGAAGAGCAGGTCAGAGGCTAGGAATGCTGCAGTGAGTAACTCAGCTCCTGACTCCCCAAAGCCTGTCCACCATCTACAAGGCACAAAACAGCAGTGTGATGGAATACTCTCCACTTGCCTGCATGACTGCAGCTCCATGAATACTCACAAAGCTCGACAGCATCCAGAACAAAGTAACCCGGTTGATTGACACCCCATCCACAAACATTCACTCCCTCCACCACCGACACACAGTGGCAGCAGTGTGTATGATCTGCAAGATGCACTGCAGGAATTCACCAAGGCTCCTTAGACAGCACCTTCCCACCCACGGCCGCTACCATCTCAGAGGGCAAGGGCAGCAACAGATGGGAACACCACCATCTGGAAGCTCTCCTCCAAGCCACTCAGCATCTTGGCTTGAAAATATGTCACCATTCCTTCACTGTTGCTGGAACTCCCTCCCGAATAGCACTGTGGATATACCTGCGCCATATGGACTGCAGCAGTTCAAGGCAGGAGCTCACCACCATCATCTCAAGGGCTCTTTAGAACTCAGGATGGGCAATACATGCTGGCCTATCCAGTGAAGCCAAGAACCCATGAAAGAATAATTTCTTTAATGTTTTAAGTGGTGGATGGGATGCCGATCAATTGGGCTCTTTGTTCTGGATGGTATAGGTTTTCTTGAGTGTTGTTGGAGCTGCAGACATCTAGGCAAGGGGAGAATATTCCATTGCACTCCCAAGTTGTGCTTTGCAGATGGTAGGCAGATTTTCAGAAGACAGGAGTGAGTTACTCTGCTCATATTTCCCAGCTTCTGACGTGCTCTCATCGCTACAGTATTTATATGGCGAATCCAGTTCAGTTACTGGTCAATGGTAACCCCCAGGATGTTGAGAGCAGGTGATTCAATGATGGTGATGCCATTAAATGTCAAGTGCAGATGGTTATATTCCATCTAGTTGGAGACCATCATTGCTTGGCACTTGTATGGCATGAATGCTACTTGCCATTTTATTAGCAGGTAGCTCTCGGAGGTGGGACATCCATTCTAATAGCAGCTTAAGTCTTGTTCTGAGCCAAATAATGGTCCTATGGCTGTTAATTTGGCTCAGACACTCCCAGTCACATGGAGCTTGGTGCAGCTAAATTTTAAGCCAGGGAGGTGGTGCAGGTCACTGCCTTGGTGTGGAATTCACCCCATGGCTTTATCACTAGGGAGTATCGTAAAAAAGATTGGAGCTAGACCTTTCAGGAGTGAAATTATAATAAAAACTTCAATACACAGGAACCCTCTTCTGTAAGCAGCCAACTGATTCTAGATCTGAGGTGAAGTGACTGTCCCTGCCATAATGGCAGCATTTGACCATGCATGGCACCAATGTCAGTTATCTACTCAACAGTTCAACTACGCAGGGGCTCCTTCAACCTGTGACTGTGATGTCCCTTTAGAGGGTCACTCCTTTAACTCCTTCTACTCGGCCCCTGTCCTGTTCGCTCTTCCTGTCTGACCTTCAGGTCTTGCACAAGATATGGTCAATCTATTAGCGTAGAAATTTTATTCTGAAGTATTTTGTGAACCTACCTGTGTCCATTCTCATTCTTTTTGTAGTTGTTGGATATTCTGTTTCGTTTTGTCCTTCAGCCATGGTGATGACAGATGTTCCCAGATTAGGATGTTCTGTAATAAATATTACATTAATTCAAGGATTGGATGGAAATGTTAAAATCAGAAGAATATTGACAGCTTCAAATAGTGAGGCGCTGCACAGCATTTATTTGCAGGATATCTTTGGGGATTTTACAATCTCACAAATGCCACAGTGATACAGATGGTAGATTTGTTGGCTGCTAGACAATGTATGACCTGCTCTCACCCTTCTGCTCAAACAATCCACACTTGACCCCGTTGTCCTTGCAAACAACTGCCCTCCGGTCTCCTTTTCCCTCTCAAAGTCCTTGAGCATGTTATTATCTCTAAATCCATGCCCATCTTTCTTGGAATTCCATGTTTCATTCCCTCCAGTCACGATGCAACCATTCCACAGGACCAAAACAGTTCTTACTGAAGTCACAAATAACACCCTTCCTGGCTCTGACAGTAGGAAATGAAGCATTTTCATCTTTCTCGACCTGTCTACAGCCTTTGACATGGTTGACCACATCATCCTTCTCCAACTCCTCTCTGCTGTCACCCAGCTGGGTGAAAATGCGGCTAAAGTTCCCGGATCAATTCTTATATTAAATTGCAGCCAAAGAATCTCTTCCCACTCCCACACCATCATCTCTGGAGTCTCCAAGGATGTCTCGTTGGCCCTCTTCTATTTCTCATCAATACGCTGTCCCTTGGCAACCTGGTTCCACATGTAAGCTGAGGACAGCCAGCTCTACTTTATCACTGCTTCCTGTATCCTGACTCTAAACAAGTCTCTTTTACCCATCATCTGTGCCTACTGGTCCACGCTGACTCCTAGTCTCACAACATCTCATTTTCAAATCCCCAACCTAGCTTTTCAAATTTCTCCATGGCCCCTCTCTTCCTATCTATGTAACCTCGAACAGCTCTGGAAACCATCGATATCTCTGCCGTCCATCTCTCCAAGTCTGACAGGTTTAACTTCCTGATGACAATCGTCCAGAACTGGGGGCCAAGTTCTGAGCTCTGGAATTCCCTTCCTGAGCCTCTCAGCCTCTGTTACTTTTCTCTCCTCCTTTAAAATTCTCCTTAAGAACACTAACGTGACCAAAGTTTTGGGTCACGTGCTCTGGTACTCCTTCAGTATCTCGGGGCCTTTTTAAAAAGGAATTGCACTGCTTTTGTTAAACAGCACGGGATGTTTTGCTAATGAAATGCAATTTGTTGCATTTTCTCCACTTGTGTGTCTCACTGCATGTCTGCCCATACCCTTGTGCCCAATCAAACTATCAGCCAGTGTCCTATCATTTCTTCACTGTAGAATAAGAAAAATGATTCAGTCTTGGATCAGTCTTTTAACAAATTACAAATTAAATTATTCTCCACATTAATTTATAATGAAGTTTGAGAATTGTAAAATTTAGTTATCTGCTGTTTAACCCACCCTGCACTGACCCAGCCCCCCACTGACCCAGCCCCCCACTGACCCAGCCCCCACTGACCCAGCCCCCACCCCACATTGACCCAGCCCCCTACTGACCCAGCCCCCAACACACATTGACCCAGCCCCCCACTGACCCAGTCCCGCGCCCGTCTCCCACTGACTCAGACCCGCACCCGTCTCCCACTGACCCAGCCCCGCGCCCGTCTCCCACTGACCCAGCCCCGCGCCCGTCTCCCACTGACCTAGCCCCGCGCCCGTCTCCCACTGACCCAGCCCCGCGCCCGTCTCCCACTGACCCAGCCCCGCGCCCGTCTCCCACTGACCCAGCCCCACGCCCGTCTCCCACTGACCCAGCCCCGCACCCCCCACTGACCCAGCCACGCACCCCCCACTGACCCAGCCCCGCACCCCCCACTGACCCAGCCCCGCACCCGTCTCCCACTGACCCAGCCCCGCACCTCCCACTGACCCAGGAAGATATGTCAGAGGGACTGTTTCCACATTTCTGTCTTCACCCCTTCCCCTGTCTCCCAGAACCCTGATAGGGTCCCACGTGTCCTCACTTTTCACCCCAACAGGATCCATATTCAAAGGATCATCCCCCACCGTTTTTGTCATCTCCAGCATGAGGCCACCACAAAACACATCTTTTTCTCACCCTCCTGTCAGCATTCCGTAGGGAGCATTCCCTCCATGACACCCTGGTCCACTCCTCCATCACCCCCAAATCCTCATCGCCTTTCAATGGCACCTTCCCATGCCATTGCAGATGGTGCAACACCTAGCCATTTATTTCTTCCGTTCTCATGGTCCAAGGACCCAAACATTTCTTTCAGGAGAAAGGACACTTCACTTGCACCTCCCTCAGTTTTGCCTGCTGTATTCGCTGATCCCGAAGCAGTCTCCTCTATACTGGGGAGACTAAACGCAGACTGAGGGACTGCTTTGCGGAACACCTTCGCTCAGTCCACAAGCATGACCCAGACCTTCCTGTTATTGCCAATTCAACACCACCTTGCTCCCATGCCCACATGTCCGTCCATGGCTCCTGCAATGCTCCAGTGAAGCCCAAGGCAAACTGGAGGAAAGGCACCTCATCTTCTGATTGGGTCATTTACGGCCTTTTGAAGTTAACATTAAGCACAACAACTTCAGACCATGAACTTTGTGGGGGTGAGTATAGGAATAGGAGGATAGAAAGGATGAATGTGTGGCTGAAGAGATGGTGCAGAAGGGAGAGCTTTAATTTCCTGAATTATTGGGTCTGTTTCTGGCGAAGTTGGGGCCTGAAGAAGTCGGAGAGTTGCTCATGAATTGGAACAGGACAACATCCCTCTGGGCAGGTTTGCTAGTGCAGCTGGCAGGGGCCGGGGGTGGGGGGGGGTGGGGAGCGGGTGTAGCTTTAAACTGATCTGGCAGGGCGATGGGATGCAGAGTGGAGGTACAGTAGGGGATGATGCACAGCCAAATATAGAAGGGAAACGAATCAGTCTGGAAGACAGAGCAAATATAGACCTTTTAAGGCACAAGGCTGGATTGCATTTACTTTAATCCAAGGAGTTTTGCCAGTAAGGCAGATGAATTGAGGGCATTGATTAACACATAGGAATGTAATGTCGGTGCTATCAGAGAGAGATGGTTGAGGGGAGGGCAGGGATGGCAGCTAAATATTACTGTGTAGAATCTTCAGCTGTGACAGGGCAGGGTGTAAAAGAGGAGGTGGCATTGCGCTATTGATCAAGGGTCAATTGCTGCAGTAAAGTGGGATGGTATCATTGAAGGTTCCTCAAATGAGGCCATATGGGCACAACTTAAAAAACAAAAAGGAGGGGGGGAATCTCTTTGCTGGGAGTGTACTTTAGGCCTCCAAACATTCAGGGGAAGATAGAGGAGCAGATATGTAGGGAAATCTCAGTGAAGTGTAAAAGTAATAGGGCAATAATAGTAAGGGATTTCAATTCCCCAATATTAACTGGGCTGGTCATGATGTGAATGGTGGAATTCTTAAAGTGCATCCAGGAGAGCTTTTTGAGCCCGCATGTAGAAAGTCCTACAAGAGAAGGGGTGGTCCTAGCCCTAATCTTAGGGAATGAAGCCAGGCAAGTGGTAGAAGTGTCAGTGGGGGAGATTTTGGCGATAGTGACCACAACTCTAAAATTTAAGGTAGTTATGGAAAAGGACAAAGATGGGCTGGAAAGAAAGTTACTGAACTGGGTGAAGGCCAATTTCAATGCGATAAGTCAGGATCTGGCCAAAGTGGAGTGGGAGCAGCTACTTGTATGAAAGTCCACATCAGAGCACGGGGAGTCATTCAAAAAGGCAATAGTGAGAGTTCAGGGCCAACATGTTCCCCTGAAGGTGAAGGGTAGGACCAACAATTCCAAGAAACCTGCATGTCAAAGCGATATAGCACATTGAATAAGTGAAAAAAGGAGACTTATGTCAGATACAGAGGGCTAAAAACAATGGAAGCCCTCGAGGAGTAAAGTAAGTGTGGGTGGGTGTGGGGTGGGGCGCAAGAGTAATTAAATAATTAAGAGAGCAAAGCAGGGGCATGATAAAACACAGGTGGGCAAGATAAAGGAAAATCCGAAGGCATTTTGTAAATATATTAAGGGCAGGGGATAACCACGGGAAGAATAGAGCCCACTTGGGGCCAAAGTGGCAATCTGCGTGGAGCCGGAGAGTGAGGTTTTGAACGATTACTTTTCAGCCTTGTTCACTATGGAGAAGGACAATGTAGGTGTCGAAATCAGGGAAGGGCACTGTGATATGCTTGAAGAAATTAACATTGAAGAAAAAGGTGTTAGTGGTTTTAGCGAGCTTAAAAGTAGATAAATTCCCAGAGATGTACCCAAGGCTGCTTTGTGAGGCAAGGCAGGAGACTGCAGGGGCTCTGGCACTAATTTTCAAATCCTCTCTAACCACAAGAGAGGCTCCAGAGGACTAGAGGACAGCGAATCTGGCACCATTATCCGTGAAGCATAGTATGGATAAACCAGGTAATGACAAGGCAGTGAGTCTAACATCAGTGGTAGGGAAAATATTGGGAAAAAAATCTGAGGCCCAGGATTAATTTCCACTCGCAGAAGCAGGGATTAATCTGGGAAAGTCAGTATAGCTTTGTCAGGGGGAGATCATGTCTAACAAATTTGTTTGAATTTTTCGAGGAGGTGACTAGTTGTGTAGATGAGGGTAGTGAAGTTGATGTCTACGTGGACTTAAGTAAGGTCTTTGACAAGGCTCCACATGAGAGAATGGGCAAGAAAGTAAGAGTCCATTGGATCCAGGGCAATTTGGCAAATTGGATCCGAAATTGGCTTAGTGCCAGGAGGCAGAGTGTCAGAGTCAAAGGTTGTTTTTGCAATTGGAATCCTGTGACAAGTGATGTACTGCAGGGATCAGATATGGGACCCTTGCTGTTTGTTCTGTACATTAATAATTTGGATGTGAATATAGGAAGTATGATCAGTAAGTTTGAAGATGACGCGAAAATTTGTGGTGTTGTAAATAGTGAGGAGGAAAGTCCTGTAATAGTGTGATATAGATGGGCTGGTAAGATGGGCAGAGCAGTGGCAAATGGAATCTAATCCTGAGGAGTGTGAGGTGATGCATTTTGGGAGGACTAACATGGCAAAGGAATACACAATGAATGGTAGGACCCTAGGAAGTACAGAGGATTAGAGGGACCTTGGTGTACATGTCCAAAGATCCCTGAAGGCAGCAGCACAGGTAGATAAGGGGGATTAGAAGGCATATGGGATACTTGCCTTTATTAGCCGAGCCATAGAATATAAGAAGAGGGTGGTAATGTTGGAGCTGTGTAAAACACTAGTTAGACCACAGCTGGATTATTGTGTGCACTTCTGGTTGCCATAGGAAGAATGTGATTGCACTGGAGAGGGTGCAGACCAGATTCACCAGGGTGTTGCCTAGGCTGCAACATTTCAGCTTTGGAGAGAAACTGGATAAGCTCGTGTTGTTTTCCTTAGAGCAGAGAAGGTTGAGGGGGGTCCCAATAGAGGTAGACAAAATTATGAGGGGCGTAGATAGGGTAGATAGGAAGAAACTTTTCCCCTTAGCAGAGTTGTCAATAACGAGAGGGCATCAATTTAACGTGAGGTGCAGGAGGTTTAGAGGGGATTTGAGGAAATTTTTTTTTCTACCAAAAGGGTGGTTGGAATCTGGAACACACTGCCTGAGGGGGTGGTAGAGACAGGAACCCTGACACCATTGAAGTAGTGTTTAGATAAGCACTAGAAACACCAGAGCAGACAGGGCTACAGGCCAAGTGCTGGGAAATGGGATTAGAATAGACAGGTGCTTGATGGCCAGCACGGACACGAAGAGCCGGTTTCTGTGTAACTCAGTCTCTCTCTCTCTCTCTCCTCCATCTTTATCCCATTTTTACTCATTTTTAAAAAAAAAATACTTTTTACTTTTATTTATTTTTAAAACTATATATTTTTTTTATCCTTTTTCCACAACCATCCCGCCTCCCCCACAGGGACCATCAGTCACTGTTTTCTGTTTATGTTGTGCTTTCACACAGCGCTATGCCTTCTTCTTCTATTGCCTTTATGCCATGATCAGCACCTTCTTTAGCTCTTACCACGACCATTAACACTCCCTTTGTTTTCTGTCCATGACATCCTCGTCAACCTGTCCTGAGCTCCCACCTAACCCTAACCTTCTATTTTGCTCCGCCTGCTCTGCCCCCTTTTAAATAGTATAAAATCCATAAGACCATAAGACATAGGAGCAGAAATTAGGCCATTCAGCCCATCGAGTCTGCTCCGCCATTCAATCATGGCTGATAAATTTCTCAACCCCATTCTCCCGCCTTCTCCCCGTAACCTTTGATCCCCTTACCAGTCAAGAACCTATCTATCTTGGTCTTAAATACACTCAATGACCTGGCCTCCACAGCCTTCTGTGGCAATGAATTCCATAGATTCACCACTCTCTGGCTAAGAAGTTTCTCCTCGTCTCTGTTCTAAAAGGTCTTCCCTTTACTCTGGGGCTGTGTCCTCAGGTCCTAGACTCTCATACTAACGGAAACATCTTCCCTACATTATAGAATACTGAAAGGCCTGGATAGAGTGTAAGTTTCAATCAGATCCCCCCCCCATCCTTCTAAACTCCATCGAGTTTAGACCCAGAGTCCTCAAACGTTCCTTATATGTTAAGCCTTTCATTCCTGTGATCATTCTCGTGAACCTCTTCTGGACCCTCTCCAGGGCCAGAACATCCTTCCTGAGATACGGGGCCCAAAATTGCTCACAATATTCTAAACGTGGCCTGACCCAGAGCCTAATAAAGCTTCAGCAGCACATCCCTGCTTTTATATTCTAGTCCTCTTGAATTAAATGCCAACATTGCATTAGCCTTCCTAACTAACACATCAACCTTCAAGTTAACCTTAACAGAATCCTAGATTAGGACTCCCAAGTCCCTTTGCACTCCAGATTTCTGAATTCTCTCCCCTATTAGAAAATATTCTATGCCTCTATTCTTCCTATCAAAGTGCATGACCTCACACTTCCCCACGTTGTATTCCATCGGCCACTTCTTTGCCCATTCTCCCAACCTCTCCAAATCCTTCTGCAGCCTCCCCGCCTCCTCAATACTACCTGGCCCTCCACCTATCTTTGTATCATCTGCAAACTTAGCCAGGATACCCTCAGTTCCTTCATCTAGATCATTAATGTTTAAAGTGAAAAGTTGTGGTCCCAATACTGACTCCTGCGGAAATCCACTAGTCACTGGCCGCCATCCTGAGAAGGACCCCCTTATCCCCACTCTCTGCCTCCTGCCAGACAGCCAATCTTCTATCCATGCTAGTACCTTGCCTCTAACACCATGGGCTCTTATCTTACTGAGCAGCTTCCTTTGCGGCACCTTGTCAAAGGCCTTCTCGAAGTCCAAGTAGATAACATCCATTGGCTCTCCTTTGTCTAACCTACTTGTTACCTCCTCAAAGAATTCTAACAGATTTGTCAGGCATGACCTACCCTTGATGAAACCATGCTGACTTTGCCAGATTTTACCATGTACTTCCAAGTATTCTGAAATCTCATCCTTAATAATGGACTCTAAAATCTTACCAACGACCGAGGTCAGGCTAATCGGCCTGCAATTTCCCGTCTTTTGCCTCACTCCCTTCTTAAACAGGGGGGGTTACATTAGCAAATTTCCAGTCCTCTGGGACCCTCCATGACTCCAGTGATTCCTGAAAGATCAACAGTAACGCCTCTACTATCTCTTCAGTTATCTCCTTCAGAACTCTGGGGTGTAATCCATCTGGTCCAGGTGATTTATCCACCTTCAGATCTTTCAGTTTTCCTAGCACCTTCTCCTTGGTAATGACCACCATACTCACCTCTGCCCCCCAACTCTCTTGAACTTTGGGGAGGTCACTCAGTAAGATTGAAGGAGTGCAGAGAAGATTTACTACGATATTGCTGGGTCTTCAGGAGTTGAGTTACAGGGAAAGATTAAACAGGTTAGGACTTTATTCCTTGGAGTGTAGAAGAATGAGGGGAGATTTGATAGAAGTTTACAAAATTATGAGGGGTATAGACAGAGTAAATGCGAGTAGGCTCTTTCCACTTAGATTAGGAGAGATAAACACGAGAGGACATGGCTTTAGGGTGAAAGGGGAAAGGTTTAAGGAGAACATTAGGGGGAACTTCTTCACTCAGAGTGGTGAGAGTGTGGAACGAGCTACCATCTGACGTGGTAAATGTGGGCTCACTCTTAAGTTTTAAAATAAATTGGATAGATACATGGATGGGAGAGGTCTGGAGGGTTATGGACTGGGTGCAGGTCAATGGGACTAGTGGAATAATATTTCGGCACAGACTAGAAGGGCCAAATGGCCTGTTTTTCTGTGCTACAGTGTTCTATGGTTCTTTGGTTTGTGTCTTCCACTATGAAGACTAACGCAAAGTACCCATTCAGTTCCTCTGCCATTTCTTTGTTCCCCACTACTACTTCTCCAGCGTCATTTTCCAGCGGCCCAATGTCCACTTTTGCCTCTCTCTTACCCTTTATATATCTAAAAACACTCTTGCAATTTTTTTTTATATGACTGGCTAGTTTACCCTCATATTTAATCTTCTCCCTCCTTATTTCTTTTTTAGTTGTCCTCTGTTGGTCTTTGTAGGCTTCCCAATCCCCTGGTTTCTCACTGCTCTTCGCCGCATTGTATGCTTTCTCTTTAGCTTTTACGCTGTCCCTGACTTCCCTTGTCAGCCATGGTTGCCTCGTCCTCCCTTTAGTATGCTTCTTCTTCCAAGGGATGAATTTTTGCTGTGTCTCCCAAATTACTCCCAGAAACTCCTGCCATTGCTGTTCCACTGTCTTTCCTGCTAGGCTCGTCTCCCAGTCAATTCTGGCCAGCTCCTCCCTCATGCCTCTGTAATACCGTTACAACTGATTCCAGCTTTTCCTCTCAAATTGCAGGGTAAATTCTATCATATTATGGTCACTTCCTCCTAAGGGTTCCTTCACCTTAAGCTCCCTTATCAAAACACACATCACCAAATCCAGAATTGTCTGTTCCCTGGTGGGTTCAACCACAAGCTGCTCCAAAAAGCCATCTCATAGACATTCCACAAATTCCTTTCCTTGGGATCCACTACCAACCTGATTTTCCCAGTCTAACTGCATATTGAAATCCCCCATGATCACTGTAACCTTGCCTTTCTTACATGCCTTTTCTATCTCCTGGTGTATCTTGTGCCCCACATCCTGACTACTGTTCGGAGGCCTGTACATAACTCCCATTATGGTTTTTTTACCTTTGCGGTTCCTCAACTCTACTCACACAGATGCTACGTCATCTGACCCTACATCATTTCTTGCTATCTATTTAATTTCATTTCTTACTAACAAAGCAACCCCACCCCCTCTGCCTACCTGCCTATCTTTTCGATAGGATGTATATCCTCGGATATTTAGCTCCCAGTCCTGATCCCCTTGCAGCCATGTCTCCGTGATGCCCACCACATCATACCTGCCAATTTCAATCTGCACCACAAGCTCATTTACCTTATTTCGTAAACTGTGTGTATTCAGATACAGCACCTTCAGTCCCGTATTTCCCGTTCCCTTTCTCATTGTCGTCCCTTTATCTGATGTGCTTGAAGTTAGATTCCTAGCCCTTTCCAAACACTCTGTCCTATTTTGTGTTCTGGAAAATTTAATAGCCTCTCCTGGGCTCTCCTTTCTTTTCAGTTTTTTCATAATTTTACATGAAGTTGAATCCACCCCCGCACACGCTAATCTGCTGCTTTGTTCCCATTAGTCATACTTCTTGGAGTTTTACCCTTCCCCCCCACACTTTCTAGTGTAAAGTCCTGTTATCCACCCTATTTACTCTTTTCGCTAGAACATTGGTCCCAGATCTGTTCAGGTGGAGACCGTCCCAACTGTACCGACCCCTCCTCTTCCAATACTGATGCCAGTGCCCCATGAAATGGAACCCCTCTTTCCCGCACCACTGCTTTAGCCACTTGTTTACTTCCGTTATTCTCACATCCCTATGCCAATTTGCACGTGGCTCAGGTAGTAATCCGGAGATTATAACCCTTGAGGACCTGTTCTTTAATTTAGTTCCTAGTTCCTGATAATCCCCAAACAGGTCCTCTTTCCTAGTCTTACCTATATTATTTGTCCCGACATGGACCACAACATCTGGATCCTCCCCCTCCCTCTCCAATATCCTTTCAAGCCGTCAGAGATGTCCCTCACCCTGGCACCGGGCAGGCAACATACCATGCGGGACTCTTGATCCTGCTTACAAAGGAAGCTATCAATTCCCCTAATTATAGAATCCCCTACAACTACCACTTGTCTTTTTGCTCCCCCCTCTTGAATGGCCTCCTGTGCCACAGTACTGTGGTCAGCTGGCTCACCCTCCCTACAGCCCTGTTCATTGTCCACACAGGGAGCAAGTACCTCGTACCTGTTGGACAAGGTCAAGAGCTGAGGCTCCTCTGTTCCTGAACACAGGATCCCTCTACCTGCCTCACTTGCAGTCACACCCTGCTTACCCTGACCACTGACCGAACTTGAGGTACTTAATCTACCGGGTGTGACCTCCTCCTGAAACAAAGCGTCCAGGTAACTCTCCCCCTCTGGATGTGCCGCAGTGTCCGGAGCTCGGACTCCAGCTCATCAATTCTGAGCCGGAGTTCCTCCAGCAACCAACACTTGCTGCAGATGTGGTCACTGCGGCTCACATTGGGATCTGCCAGCTCCCACATCATACAGCTATAGCACATCACCTGCCCAGCCATCACTACTTAGATAATTAATTTATTAATTAGCTTTGCAGTGTTTTTTGTCAAATTTGGTGCAGATTTCCTACCAAACAATCAGGTCACAGCTTTCCTGTGACTTCACTTTCCACTTCTCTTTAGCTCTGAAAAAGTCATATGGATTGGAAATGTTAACTCTGTTTCTCTCTCCACAGGTGATGCCAGAGTTGCTGACGAAATGTTGTGAAAGCCCATTTGGTTCACTAATAACCTTTAGGGACGGAAATCTGCCGCCCTTACCTGGTCTGGCCTACATGTGACTCCAGACCCACAGCAATGTGGTTGACACTTAAATGCCCTCTCGCAAGCTGAAACAAACTGCTCCAAATCCCCAAAAAACGACTGAAACTGGACGGACCACCTGGCATCGATCTAGGCATCGGAAATGACAATGGCAAACTCAGTCCTCACAATCCTGCAAAGTCCTCCTTGCCAGCAGACTGTGGCTAGTGCCAAAATTGGGAGAGCTGTCTCACAGGCTGGTTAAGCAACAACCCTGACATAGTCATCCTGATGGAATCATATCTTACAGATAATGTCCCAGACTCCATCAGCATCCCTGGGTATGCCCTGCCCTGCCCTATTGGAAGGACAGGCAAAGCAGAGGTGGTAGTACAGTGGTATACAATCAGCAGGGAGTTGCCCTGGGATTCCTCAACATCATCTCCAGACACCATGAAGTCTCCTGGTCAAACATGGGCAAGGAAAGCTTCTGCTGATTACCACGTCCCGCCCTCCCTCAGCTGATGAATCAGTGCTTCCATCATGTTGAACACCACTAGGAGGAACCACTGAGGGTGCAAAGGGTGCAAAAGGTGCCCTGGGAGGGAGACTTCAACGTCCATCACCAAGAGTGGCTCAGTAGCTGCTGACCAAGCTGGCCGAATACAAAAGGACGTGAATGGTGGCAGACAGTTAAACAATTCACTGGAGGCTGCACAAATAACCTCATCCTCAAATGATGGGGATGCCAAGCACATCAGTGCATATGAAAAGGCTGCAGCATTTGCTACAATCTTCAGCCAGATGATCCATCTCGGCCTCCTCCGGTGCTCCCCAGCATCACAGATGCCAGTCTACAGCCAATTGAATTCACTCCACGTGATATCAAGAAATGGCTGAAGGCACTGGATACTGCAAAGAGTATGCACCCCGACAACATTCCGGCAATAGTACTGGAAATTTATGCTCCAGAACTTGCCCTGCTCCTAGCCAAGCTATTCCAATACAATTACAACACTAGCATCAACCCAGCTATGTGGAAAATTGCCCAGGCATATCCTGTACACAAAAAACAGGACAAATCCAACTCGGCCAATTCCCTCCCCATCAGTCTACTCTCGATCAATAGTAAAGTAATGGAAGGGGTTGGCAACAGTGCTATCAAGCAGCACTTGCTTAGCTGTAACCTGCACAATGATGCCCAGTTTGGGTTCCGCCAGGGCCACTCAGCTCCTGACCTCATTACAGCCTTGATTCAAACATGGACAAAGGAGCTGAACTCAAGGTGAGGTGAAAGTGACTCCCCTTGACATCAAGGCCACATTTGACAGTGTGTTACACCAAGGAGCCCTAGCAAAACTGGAGTCAATGGGAATCAGGGGGAAAAATTTCCACTGGTTGGAGTCATGCCTAGCACAAAAGAAGATGGTGGTGGTTGTTGGAGATCTCGGCCACAGGACATCACTGCAAGAGTTTCTCAGGATAGTATCCTCAGACCAACCACCTTCAGCTGCTTCATCAATGACCTTCCTTCTATGATAAGGCCAGAAGTGGGGATGTTTGCTGATGATTGCACAATGTTCAGCACTTTTCATGATAATGGAACAGTCCAGGTCCAAATGCAGGAAGACCAGGACAATATCCAGACTTGGGCTGACAAGTGGCAAGCAACACTCACACCATACAAGTGCCAGGAAATGACCATCTCCAACAAGAGAGAATCTAACCACTTGACGGTCAATGGCATTACATTCACGTAACCCCCCCTATCAATGTCCTTGGAGGGGTTGGGGAGGGGGGCTGGCGGGGTTACCATTGACCAGAAACTGAACTGGACTAGCCATATAGATACGTTGGCTACAAGAGCAGGTCAGAAGCTGGGAATCCTGTGACGAGAAACTCACCTTCTGACACCTCAATGCCTGTCCACCATCTACAAGGTACAAGTCAGGAGTGTGATGGAATGCTCCCTGAATGAGTACAGTTCCCAGGACACCCAAGAAGCTGGACACCAACCAGGACAAAGCAGCCCACTTGAATGGCACCACATCTAAAAATGATTCACTCCCTCCACCACTGACACACAGTGGCAGCTGAGTGTACCATCTACAAGGTGCACTGCAGGAATCCACCAAGGCTCCTTCAACAGCACCTTCCAAGCACACAGTCATTGCCACCTAGATGGACAATGGCAGCAGATAGCTGGGAGCACCACCAGCTGGAAGGTCCCCTCCACGTCACTCACCATCCTGACTTGGAAAAGCCACCATTCCTTCACTGTCACTGGGTCAAAATCCTGGAACTCCCTTCCTCACAGCACTGTGGGTGCACATATACCACATGGAATGCAGCAGTTCAAGAAGGCAGCTCATCACCACCTTCTCAAGGGAAATTAGGGATGGGTAATAAATACTGGCCCAGCCAGCAAAGCCCACCTCCCATGAATGAATTTTTAAAAATGCTAGCGCTAAGAGGAAACTGAACATCCCCCTGGATAGCCAGAGTCTGAACAATCCCCACCTTTTCTATCTTGGCGTCATCCTTGACAGAAGTCTTACATAAAGCAGCACGTCATCAAGACAGCAGAACAATAACCTGCAACAGGCTCACAGTAAACTGACAAGTTCCTCATGGGGATCACAGGCCAACATCCTGAGGATCTCTACTCTTAGCACCATGTACTCAGCTGCAGAATACTGCGGCCCAGTAAGATACCAATCTGACCACAACAAACGTACCAACATACATCATGCAGGACTCTCTGCCCAAATCACCTCCCCTGGTTCCCTGCTCTGAACAGCAGCATCCCAGCCCCCAGCGCCCCACACCATCCACAACATCAGAAGGATAATTACAACTGGCAAGCAATTGGCAAAAGTCTAGTCTAACTCAGAATGCTCTAATTCAACAACTTCTCAACCCACCAGCAGTATACCTTCCATCACGCCACCCCATATGTTTCAACACACAACAGCGAGAACTAACATCTGTGGCCCCATGGCAGGAAGATTAGCAGGAGAAAACATCCTTCAGAAACCACTCTTGTTGTAGACCCCACTGCTCATCCACCCAGCTTTGAGCTCCTAGAGTGGGTCTCTTAAGCCGTTTCTAGACTGACCAATGTTCTGTGCAGCACCCAACATTAGTGAGGTTGCCAAGACCACCCAGTGTGCTGTGGTGTGGTCCAAACAATGACTCGTATTTTTGAGGAGTGTCCACTGACTAAACAAGAAGGTGGCTAAAAGAACTCCCTCTAGCCACTAACAAAGTTATTGCTTGGCTCTTTGATTATACAAACACTAAATAAATAAACTTAAAATCTTGGATGAATGACAGGTGCTCTCATTGAAACATAGAAGAATCTGAAGGGGCATGACCGTGTAGACACTGAAAAGCTGCTTCCCATGGCTGGGAATCTAGAAGATGGGATTACAGATTATTCAGGACTGAGATAAGGAGGAACTGATTCACTCAGAGTTGTGAATCTTTGGAATTCTCTACCCCAGAGATTGTGGATGCTCACTGGATGGACAGCAGTGGTTCAAGAAGGGACCTCACCAGCACCTTCCCAATGGGGATGGGCAATAAAAATGCTGCCTAGACAGTGACACCCACATCCAATGAAATATTAAAAGGAATGATATAAGGAGCGGGCAGGAAAGCAGAGTTGAGGCAGAAGAGTCATTATGATCAGGCATCGTGCAACAGGCTCAAGAGGCCAAAGGGTCCACAGCTTCTTATGTTCCTATGTTAAAATCACAGCATTGCCAAATCAGGAGCCAATGCAGTAACACACAAAGAACAAAGTACAGCCAAGGAACAGGCCCTTCGGCCCTCCAAGCCTGCGCCCATCATATTGCCCGTCAACTAAAACATTTTGCACTTCCGGGGTCTGTATCTCTCTATTCCCATCCTATTCATGTATTTGTCAAGCTGCCTCTTAAACACCACTATCGTACCTGCTTCCACCACCTCCTCTGGCTGCGAATTCCAGACACTCACTACCCTCTGCATAAAAAACTTGCCCCGCACATCTCCTCTATAGTTTTCTCCTCTCACCTTAAATCTATGTCCCCTAGTAATTGACTCTTCCACCCTGGGAAAAAGCTTCTGACTATCTACTCTGTCCATGCCACTCATAATTTTGTAAACTTCTATCAAGCCGCCCCTCAATCTCCGTCGCTCTAGTGAAAACAGTCCGAATTTCTCCAACCTCTCCTCATAGCTAATAACCTCCAGACCAGGCAACACTCTGGTAAACCTCCTCTGCACTCTCTGCAACACCTCCGTATCCTTCTGGTAATGCGACTACCACAATTGCACGCAATATTCCAAGTGTGGCCTAACCAAGCTTCTACACAGCTGCAGCATGACTTCCTAGCCTTTATACTCAACACCCCTGCCAATGAAGGCAAGCATACCATATGCCTTCCTGACTACCTTATCCACTTCCGCTGCCACTTTGTGACCTGTGGACTTGTACACCCAGATCCTTCTCCCCATAGATGCATTTAAGGGATCTGCCAATTACTGTACAATTCCTGCCAGTATTAGACCTTCCAAAATGCATTACCTCGCATTTGTCAGGATTAAACTCTATCTGCCATTTCTCCGCCCAAGTCTCCAACCGATCTGTATCCCGTTATATCCTTTGACAATCCTCTTCACTCTCTGCAACTCCTCCAAACTTAGTGTTGTCTGCAAACTTACTAATTAGCCCAGTTACATTTTCCTCCAAATCATTTATGTATACTACAGACAGCAAAGGTTCCAGCACTGATCCCTGCGGAAATCCACTAGTCAGTTCTCCATTCAGAAAAGCACCCTTCCACTGCTACCCTCTGTCTTCTATGACCAAACCAATTCCGTATCCATCTTGCCAGCTCACCTCTGATCCCAAGTGACTTTACCTTACCAGTCTGCCATGAGGGACCTTGTCAAAGGCCTTACTGAAATCCATGTATATAACATCCATTGCCCTTCCATCGTCGATCATCTTAGTCACTTCCTTGAAAAACTCGATCAACTTAGTGAGACATGACCTCCCCTTCACAAAACCATGCTGCCTGTCACTAATATGCCCATTTGCTTCCAAATGGTAGTAAATCCTGTCACGAAGAATCTTCTCCAATAATTTCCCTACCACTGACGTAAGGCTCACCAGCCTGTAATTTCCTGGATTATCCCTGCTACCCTTCTTAAACAATGGAACAACACACTAGCAGAGACTTACAGTTCACTGCCCGGCAGATAGGAAGTAAAGACACTGATGTCTGTAGAGGAGCAGTCAGCGTCACAGCAGCAGTTGAGTTCACAGACTCTGCCAGTCAGGCCACAGATACAAATGAGAACAGCTGGAACAAGGCAGAGAGAGAAATGTCACACAGGTCACAGAAAGTAATCACAGGCCACAGGTCACAGAAAGTATCAAAAACCATCTTTCTCCCATGTCTGAATCCACAATAATTTTCTTCTCCATTTCCCCATATCAATCTGCAAACTTATTTTCCCATTGCTTTCTACTTATTCAATTACTGGTGCCAGATATGCTCTCAACCCTTTGAATTAAAAATAATAAGGTGAATTTGTGGTCCAATTTTGATCGTGATGCAGGATTAAAGAGATTTCAAAGAAAACACAAACAGATTTTGAGACTTTCTTTCTACATTATAAACAGAGTTATAGATTACAAAAATGAGGAAGTTATGTTCAATTTTTATCAACCACAGGTTGGGCCTGAGCGAGAACTTCCGGGTCCCACACTTAAATAGCTGGTGCAGAATTAACAGAATGGTAGCAAGAATGAGAAACTTTACAAGATAGACTGCAGCAGTTCAAGAAGGAGGCTAAACACCAGCTTGTCAAAGGCATTTAGGAACATGCAACAGATGCTGGCCTTGTCAGTGACTCCCAAATCCCATGAAAGAATTTTTAAAAAAATGTCAGTTATGTGAAGCCCTGGGAAAACTGTTGCTGTTTCCCTTAGAGCGGAGAAGTCTAAAGAGAGATTGAACAGAGGAGTTCAAAATGAGGAAGGTTTTGATAGTGAGGGAGAAAGTGTTTCCACTCGCAGAGGGGTCAGAAGCAGAGGAGGACTGATTTATGGAATCTGTAATTGGTAAAGGAACCAGAAGGGAGATGACATTTTATTTTAAACAGTGAGTTATGATGATCTGGAAGGAACGATATGGAGTAGCAGGTGCACAAGTAACTCCCCATCCTGCACCACCCCCTGCCCCACACCCTGTCAAATACCTGCTCTGATTGAGGATCTTAGGAATGTGAAATGAAATCATCAGTTGACAGAAACTTTAATGACTGGTGTGGGAGCCCAGGGCAAGGGGACAACTGTCCTATAATCAGAGTCACAATATTCAGGATAGCAAGTTAGGAAACACTTCCTGACACAAAGTGTGGGGGAAGTGGGGAAATCTGTCCCAGAAAATTTGTGCTCGAGAACATTCTGCACCATATCCAAGCTGTTCCAGTAAAGCTACGCCAGCTACAGCTACCCACTACTTGGAAAATTGCCCACCTATGCCCTGTACACAAAGAGCAGGACAAGTCCAAGCCAGCTAATTAGCACCCCATCACCCTACTCTACGTCATCAGTAAAGTAGCAGAAGGAGTCATCAACAGTGCTATCATGCAGCACTCGTTTAGCAATAACTTGCTTGCTGAACCCAACCAGGGTTACTCAGCTCCTAACCTTATGACAGTGAGATGAGAGTGACTGCCCTTGAGATCAATTCTCCATTTGACTGAGTGTAGCATGAAGGAGCCCGAGCAAAATTGGAGTCAATGGGAATCAAGGGGAAAACTCTCTGCTAGTTGGAGTCATGTCTAGCACAAAGGAAGCTGTTTCTTGGAGGTCTGTCATTTCAGCTCCAGGAGTTCCTCAGGGTAGTGTCCTCAGCCCAACCATCCTTAGCTGTTTCCATGACCTTCCTTCCACAAGATCAGAATTGGGGATGTTCACTGATGATTACACAATGTTCAGCACCATTAGTGACTCCTCAGATACTGATACAGTCCATGCCCAAATGCAGCAAGACCTGGACAATATTCCAGGCTTGAGCTGACAAGTGGAAGTAACATTCACACGACAAAGCTGTCGGGCAATGACCATCTCCAACAAGAGGGAATCCAACCATCGCCCCTTGATGTGCAATGGCATTCCCATCACTGAATCCCTCACTTTCAACATCCTGGGGTTTAACATTGAGCAGAAACTGAGCAGCACTAGCCACATAAAAACTGCGGCTACAAGAGCAGGTTAGAGGCTGGAAATCCTGCAGCGGGTAACTCTCCTCCCAACCCCCCCAAAGCCTGTCCACTGAGGAGGGGGGGGGGCGGATTTCATGATGGGGACTGGCTCTATGTAAATACTAGTAAGAACGTCACTGTTTCTGGAGAGCCGCCCCAGGCCCAGCCCCGCCCTCAGCCCCGCCCCCAGGCCCCTCGCCAAAAGCCCCGCCCCCAGCCCCTCGCCACAAGCCCCGCCCGCGCCCCCAGCGCCGCTCTCAGTCCAGGCCGCAGCCCCTCCCAGTCCCGCCCGCAGCCCCTCCCACAGCCGTCTCGACACTAGCCCCGCCCCCAGCCCCACCCCCACCCCAAGCCTCACACCCAAGCCCCACCCCCAGCCCCGCACTCAGCCCCGCCCCCAGCGGCTCTCGGGTGAAACACACCCTGGATAAGGGAGCCGGAAGTGGGTTGTAAACTGGGATCTCCGGCTGGAGCGGTTACGGTTGGAGTCTCTGCAGCTCCAGACGTCATTCCCGCATTCACATTGGGCCCTAACTTCCCGCTACCGCCGGAAATTGCTGGCCTGCTGAATTTACAGAGAAAATAAAGGCCCGCTTACCGGGTCCGCAAAACTGCGTCGCCGCTTCCGCTCCCCAGAGCTGCTCGGGGCGGAAAGGGAAAAGGCTCCTCGCGGGCCCAGCGCAGGCCCCGCCCCCGGTTACACAGCACCGGCTGATTGGCTAAAGGGCCAGGGAGATTGACAGACCAGCGACAAGCTCAGTGGAAAGGAATTGGGAGGGGGAGATGCTCATGTCTGAAATTTGGGCGAGGGGGGGGGGGGGGGGGGGGGATGGTCATGTCTGGAGTTTGGGGGTGTGGGGATGCTCATGTCTGGAGTTTGGGGGTGGGGGGGATGCTCATGTCCAGAGTTTGGGGCTGGGAGGATGCTCATGTCTGGAGTTTGGGGGTGATGGGGGTTGCTTATGCCTGGAGTTTGGGGGTGAGGGGGGATGCTCATGTCTGGAGTTTGGGGGTGAGGGCAATGCTCATGTCTGGAGTTTGGGGGAGGGCGTGATGCTCATGTCTGGAGTTTGGGGGTGGTTGCGATGCTCATGTTTGGAGTTTGGCGGGGGATGCTCATGGCTGGAGTTTGTGGGTGGGGGTGATGCTCATGTCTGGCGTTTGTGGTGTGTGTGATGCTCATGTCTGGAGTTTGGGGGGGATGCTCATGTCTGGAATTTGGGGGTGGGGGGATGCTCATGTCTGGAGTTTGCGGGAGAATGCTCATGTCTGGAGTTTGGGGGGGAATGCTCATGTCTGGAGTTTGGGGGGATGCTTATGGCTGTTGTTCAGGGTGGGGGTGATGCTCATGGCTGGAGTTTGAGGCTGTGGGGGATGCTCATGTCTGGAGTTTGGTGGTGGATGCTCATGTCTGGAGTTTGGGGGTGGGGGATGCTTATGTCTGGAATTTGGGGGTGGGTGTAATGCTTATGTCTGGAGTTTGGGGGTGGGCGTGATGCTCATGTCTGGAGTTTGGGGTGGGCGTGGTGCTCATGTCTGGAGTTTGGGGTGGGCGTGATGCTCATGTCTGGAGTTTGGGGGGGGTGCTAATGTCTGGGGTTTGTGGGGGATGCTCATGTCTAGAGCTTGGGGGTGTGGGGATGCTCATGTCTAGAGTTTGGGGGTGTGGGTATGCTCATGTCTGGAGTTTGGGGGTGGGGGGAATGCTTATGTTTGTGTTCGGGGGTGGAGGGGAAGCTCATGTCTGGAGTTTGGGGGTGGGGGGATACTCATGTCTGGCGTTTGGGAGTGTGGGGGATGCTCATGTCTGGAGTTTGGGGGTGGGGGGTGCTCATGTCTGGAGTTTGGGGGTGGGGGGGTGCTCATGTCTGGAGTTTGGGGGTGGGGGGGTGCTCATGTCTGGAGTTTGGGGGTGGGGTGGGGGGATGCTCATGTCTGGAGTTTGGGGGTGGGGGGATGCTCATGTCTGGAGTTTGGGGGTGGGGTGGGGGGATGCTCATGTCTGGAGTTGTGGGGTGGGGGGATGCTCATGTCTGCAGTTTGGGGGTGGGGGGATGCTCATGTCTGGAGTTTGGGGGTGGGGGGATGCTCATGTCTGGAGTTTGGGGGTAGGGGGGATGCTCATGTCTGGAGTTTGGGGTGGGGGTTTCTCATGCCTGGAGTTTGGGGGCGGGGACAATGCTAATGTCTGGAATTTGGGGTTGGGGGGGATGCTCATGCCTCGGGTTTTGGGGTGTGGGGCTTGGTCATGTCTGGAATTTGGGGTGGGGGGCATGCTTATGTCTGGAGTTTGTGGGTAGGGGGTGCTCATGTCTGGAGCTGGGGTTGAGGGGTTGGTCATGTCTAGGGTTTTGGGGTGTGGGGGATGCTCATGTCTGGAGTTTGGGAATGGGGGGATGCTCATGTCAGGAGGTTGGGGATGGGGGGGGGGCGCTCATGTCTGGAGTTTGGGGATGGGTGGGATGCTCATGTTTGGTGTTTGGGTGTGTGGGGGATGGTCATGTCTGGAGTTTGGGGATGGGGGGGCGCTCATGTCTGGAGTTTGGGGATGGGGGGCGATGCTCATGTCTGGAGTTTGGGGGAGTGGGGAATGCTCAAGTCTGGATTTTGGGGGTATTTATGATGGTCATGTTTGGAGTTTGTCGGTGTGGGGGATGGTCATGTCTGGAGTATGGGGGATTGGGGGATGCTCATGTCTGGAGTTTGGGCTCTGGGGGATGCTCATGTCTGGATTTTGGGGGTATGGGGGATGCTCATCTCTGGAGCTTGGGGTGTGGGGGATGCTCATGTCTGGTGTTTGGGCTGTGGAGGATACTCATGTCTGGAGTTTGAGGGTGTGGGGACGGGGGCTTTGTGAATGACGGTAAGAAGGTCACTGTTTCTGGAGAATTTACAGTATATCTAGAGTGTGAAAGCTTTGTATTGAAGTCATATTGTTCAGTAGAGGGGCGGCCCGGGATTAACCTGCAGCTTTGGAGACAAAAGGGCGAATTTCCGCCTCTCCTGAGGAAAATGGAGCAATCAGAGGCGGGGAGAATGGAGAAAGGCGAAAGGCTGCTTTTCCCTCCTAGACCCAGCTTCACTCTCGCTCTGAAGATCGTGTGTCCCAGCCCAAGGTTAAGAATGGGAACAAATAAAAACCACATAACCAGGGCTGAGTGAGGAAATCGCTGCCATGTGGGCAATGCCGTCTTTCCAAGGTCCCAGGAAGATGAGGGGATCCTCCCAATCCCTGGACTCACATTGAAACATCCGAAACTATTTACAGGCAATTTAAACTCTTCCCGCCTTTTCTCCCAGTCTCCACTTCGTTGGAATATTGGCCCAGCCCCGCCCCGCCCCCAGTCCCGCCCCGCCCCCAGCGCAGTCCCAGCCCTGCCCTCAGCCCCGCCCCCAGCGGCTCTCGGGTGAAACACACCCTGGATAAGGGAGCAGGAAGTGAGTTGTAAACTGGGATCTCCAGCTGGAGCTGTTACGGATGGAGTCTCTGCAGCTCCAGCCGCCATTCCCGCATTCACATTGGGCCCTAACTTCCCGCTACCGCCGGAAATTGCTGGCCCGCTGAATTTACAGAGAAAATAAAGGCCTGCTTACCGGGTACGCAAAACTGCGTCGCCGCTTCCGCTCCCTAGAGCTGCTCGGGGCGGAAAGGGAAAAGGCTCCTCTCGTGCTCAGCGCAGGCCCCGCCCCCGGTTACACATCACCGGCTGATTGGCTAAAGGGCCAGGGAGATTGACAGACCAGTGGCAAGCTCAGTGGGCAGGAATTGGGGGGGGGGGGGGAATGGTCATGTCTGGAGTTTGTGGGTGGGGGGGATGGTCATGTCTGGAGTTTGGGGGTTGGGGGTGCTCATGTCTGGAGTTTGGGGGTGGGGGGGATGGTCATGTCTGCAGTTTGGGGGGAGGGAATGGTGTCAGCAGTTTGGGGGGGGGGGGGATTCTCATGTCAGGAGTTTGGGGGTGGTTTGTGTTGGGCGGGGAACGCACATGCCTGGAGTTTGGGGTTTGGGGGGACCCTCATGTTTCGGGATGTGGGGACTCTCATGTCTGGAATTTGGGGGCGGGGGGATGCTCATGTCTGGAGTTTGAAGGTGGTTGCTCATGTCTGGCGTTTGGGGATGTGGGGGATACTCATGTCTGGAATTTGGGGTGTGGGGGATACTCATGTCAGCAGATTGAGTGCTGTGGGGAATGCTCATGTCTCGAATTTGGGGCGGATATTAATTTCTGGATTTTGGGGGCGGAGGGATTTGCATGTGTGGAGTTTGGGTGTGTGGGGGGATGATCATGTCTGCAGTTTGAGGGGGGTTGCTCATGTCTGGAGTTTGGGGGTGTGAGTGAAGCTCATGTCTAGAGTTTGGGGATTTTGGGCAATTGGGGGATGCTCATGTCTGGAGTTTGGGGGTGTGGGGGGTGCTCATGTCTGGAGTTTGCTGGTGAGGGGGATGCTCATGTCTGGAGTTTGGTGGTGAGAGGGTGCTCATGTCTGGAGTTTGGGCGTGTGGCGGATGCTCATGTCTGGAGTTTGGGGATGTGGGTGATGCTCATGCCTGGAGTTTGGGCGTGTGGTGGATGCTCATGTCTGGATTTTGGGGGTATGGAGGATGCTCATGTCTGGATTTTGGGAGTATGGGGGATGCTCATGTCTGGAGTTTGGGAGTGTGGGGAATGCTCAAGTCTGGAATTTGAGGTGAGGGGGATACTGATGTCTGGTCTTTGGGGTTTAGGGAATGCTCATGTCTGGAGTTTGGGGGGGATATTCATGTCTTGAGTTTGGGGGCAGGGGTATGCTCGTGTCCGGAATTTTGGGTGGAGATTCTTCTGTCTGGAGTTTGGAGGTTTGTGGTTGCTCATGTCTGGAGTTCTGGGTGCGGGGGTGGATGCTCATGTTTGGAGCTTGGGGTGGGATCGATGTCCATATCTGGAGTTTGGTGGTGGTGGGGTGCTCATCTGGAGTTTGAGGGTGTGGGGACGGGGGCTTTGTGAATAACGGTGAGAAGGTCACTGTTTCTGGAGAATTTACAGTATTTCTAGAGTGTTAAAGCTTTGTATTGAAGTCATATTGTTCAGTAGAGGGGCGGCCCAGGATTAACCTGCAGCTTTGGAGACAAAAGGGCGTATTTCCGCCTCTCCTGAGGAACATGGAGCAATCAGAGGCGGGGAGAATGGAGAAAGGCGAAAGGCTGCTTTTCTCTCCTAGACCCAGCTTCGCTCTCGCTCTGAAGATCGCGTGTCCCAGCCCAAGGTTGAGACACTAGTGCACGTGGTGTTGTGGTGGTGTATTTGGAGGTTGGGCTGGTGGGTGGGGGTGGATGGGGTCGATGAGGGCTGTGGTTGGTGTCATTCCATTTTCAGAGGCGGGCACGAATATAAGTTCGAACTGTTTCCAGTAGTTCAGAGCCCGTTAAACCTTAATTTCTGGAATTACCTACATCTTGATGACCACTGTTACAAAAAACAAAACCTCTGAATACAGGAAATCTGACAGGGATAGAGGAAATGCTGGAAATGCTCAAGCAGTGTTGACAGAGAGAGTGAAATGCAGTTAGCCTTTCATGTTGCTTTATCCTCAACAGAAAGAGGAACGGCCTGAAAGATTATCAGTTATTAAGAAGTGAAATGCGAAACTGTGGGAAAGGAACAAAAGTGTATCTCCTTGGGAAGGTAGAACAATGGGAAAATTATTTGATCCAAGAGGGGTTATGTGAGAAAATATAATAACAATGATAACAGTGCTCAGATAATTACCGAATGATACCAGTGCTTTGAACTATTTCAATCTGTCTGACTGTCAGAATGACGTGCTGTTATAAGTGGGACTGGCCATTTCGAAAAGTTGCAAACTAATTCCTCACGAGAGTCTCTCTGTTATCTACTGTTCTGGACTTTTCTCACGAAAGAACAGGTTTAGTGAGACAATTGGGAATTTCCTCTGAGCAGCTGAGAATTGTGAGTGCTGGTCTAGCAAATGGAACATAATACCAAGATTGCAGTTGTTCCAAATCCATAATATTCATGAAATGTACGATTGAAATTAAGGCAGGAGAAATGAAATGAACCCTATTTGAGAAACAAAAGAGTGAGCATCACGGTTTGGAGGTCAGTGAAAATTCAATATAATGTATGTGTTTGAGGACACTGTGCTCAGAAATGGCCTATTTTGGACAGTCCCTGAAAGAGTTAAGATCCATCTCGTGTCTGAGAAGAGCTGAATGAAGGCGCTGTACCATTGAGGGAGTTTGAGTGTTACAAAGTGAACATCTCCAGTGAAAGTGTAACATTAAAAACAGAAGTTGATTTAGCACTCAGTGACCACAGATCAGTTACTGCTGATTCACCTACCAGGGAGTCAGTACAAATATCGGTGAGGTGAGGAAAAATGAATGCACGAATAATAGGCGCTCAAACAGATGCCCCTAGGCAGGGTATTATCTCCATGTCTGGCATTATGGTCTCGAAAGCTCCTACCTGAAAATGGTCACCGACCCAATTGGGGGTTGTGAACCATGATTCAATGGGTTTCCGTAACTAGTACTCATTTTCTTTCATAGAATCAGGAGCACTTAGCGAAATTGGCTACTTCTTAAAACTCAGTATATTTGGATGGAGAAAAAATATTCACGGAAAAAGGATGTTCAGCTTAACCTTGATCTGACCAACCACTTGAGCTTAGTAACAAATGAAGTCAGATCATTCCTCATCTCCAGGGATCATAACAAATTGGAGTCGACTCCCAGCCGTAACAACTTGGGGATATTGTTCATACATGATAAATATTGGCTACCTCATGATGGAGCATTTGTAATAATGCAAATTAATAATTGCCCTCTCCGTGAGGGAAAAGGCTCCTCTCAGTGGGCGGAGTCTCCTGGGGTATGGGGGTGAGTAACTTCTCCGAACCGGGAATACTCAGCTCCTAACTATGTATAAATCCGGGCATGGAGGAGGGTGGGGGTGAATAACTCCTCACGCCCAGTGGGTCAATCATCCTCCCTAGTGCAGAGACACCAGGGGTATGGGGGTGAATCGCTTTTCCCTTCCTGGGATACGAAGCTTCTAAAGGCGTGCAGTGATTCGGGCTTGGGAGTGTGGGGGTGAGGGTTCGGGGTTGGGGTGGGTGGTCGGGTGCGTGGTTGGGTTGGGGGCTAATAAATCCTCACACCCTGTCATGGTCTTTGGTTGTAAAGACTCCAGGGGGGGGGTGAATCACTCCTTCCCCTCCCACCTACTGCCCCCCCGCCCCCCGCCGCCGCGCCACGCCCCCCCCCCCCCCCACCGCCATGTTGCAATATTTTCATATTGTCCATTACTGAGATGATGTTTCTGAAATTTAATTTGGATTATTTATTTGTTCTGCTGTGCATTAATTCAGCAAAGAGATTGTATTCATAGGAACAGCCTTCGAACTGTGACGCTCCATACTAAACATCTGCCCCTTCATTTTCTCCAGTTTGCATTGAAGTTAGGTAATCTCATTGCTCATTTCCAGAGGAAGTTCCAACAATTCTTAAGTGTTTTTTTTTTAATTCTCCGTTGAGACAATTATTATGATTTGCCAAAAATCATTTCTTTATCACTCATCGAGGCATTTTTCCATTATATCTCTTAGCAACTTTTAGTTCTTGAAGTTCAAAAAGTTGTAACTGAAGGTTAACTTTGTGAAGTTTGGTTGTGCAAGTTTTCCATTTAGACATTTCAAGTCCTCAGCCAAGTGTTCGACTTTTTGCGACTGATTCTAAATTAATCAACTTAATGTTCTTCATGTGTGAGCAAAACCCTTTTTCATACATAAATTTATTTTACAACAACCAGGTTTTCCTTCAATTGCTTGTGATTTGCATTTTTTTTCATTTCTGTACACAGCCGTTTACTGAAATGGATTACTATCAACATGATCAATCTGATGCAATGCAATTATTTACACATTACTTTAACCATCAACTAACCAATTACCCGAAGTAAAGTCCATTCCTACAATAGGTGATTTAGGAATAAGTCCAATTTTAACAATTCCGAAAACAAAGTCCCTTTGTATGTTAACTTGATCCAGAGAAGCAGGTTTATAAATTCAATTAATATCATCATTAATACGTTCTTTCTTCATTCACAAAGCCATCTGGAACAAAATGTGTATCATCAGCCACCATCAATATTTGGTTGCCCCTGTATCTCGCAACATTTTAATTTGTTTACTTATCTTTTTGAAGTCGTTAGGGAGACTTTCTACGAGGAGACAAAACATGCAGACCCACTGCTGGCCCGAATTCCTTCACCCGTAATGAAATAAGAGTTATCTGGACGACCCTGAAAGATATCGACCTTTCCAGCACATTCCGAGGGAATACATTCCCCTATAATATTTCTACAGTTACAGCAGTCATTTCCTTTTCTTATGTAGTCTTTCCGGGGGATTCCATTAACATTTCTACCAATACAATAAGTCTATTGTTTAGTTTCGGCAATGTGCTTTAACTTGTCCCACCGTTTTACAATGACAAATCTTAGCATTTCTGACGTCACTTCCAGCCCGAGCCATTTCCTTTCAAGACTGGCGAAAAACTTACAGACCTTCGGCCGCCTCTTTGTCCCTGACTACATCTTGCAAGTTGTTTTCGCTTTTAATTTGCTTTCTGCAGCTTTTGACTCGCTAAATCTAAACCGTGGAGCGTCTCCATCTGCCTCCCAGACTTAACGTCACAACAGAACCTTTTCGATGTTCCTGTCCTCCTTTTGACTGAAAATCCTGCCAGGACTTTCACCTGTTTCAATATGGTGCATTTTTATTTTTTTTTTAGGTTGGTATTGACTATCTGGCCCCTTTCCCCCAATATCTTCTACCAGCTACCTACGACCAATCTTTGTTTTGTACTGGCTATCAGTCTTTCTAAAATGTTTCCCTGGCACCTCTGTTCAAAACCGCCAGAAATCCAAGAGCTTCCACAACAAAAAGCGCTTTTTTTTTCTTTATTTTGTTTTCTGCTTGTCTCACTGGGCCACTTGTGCTAGGCAAGATCCAAATTCGTCTACTGCTGTTTGTTCATCATAGCTGCAATAGTCGTAAAGAAAAAAATAGACATTCAAAAAGCATTTAAAGTGAAAGTAAAAATCAGTTTGGCCTTTCTTTAACACTGAGATACAAACATACAGATCAGCCTTAAGCTTTATAACTAAACGTCGTTCCTAACCCCACTGATACAAACATAACTTAATTAAGCTTCCTCTACTTCCTTACATAATTGAAATAACATATTGTCTCATGTAGTTATGAGAGATTCACGGTGCTTTGTGTAGTTGGCTGCCTTTAAATGGATATTGTTTCCTAGAGTCCAGGTTTCCCTTCCTAGTGAATTAAATACCTGTATTAGTAAATTCTTCATTGCTGCAATGTGAACTCCGTTACTGCATTTTGTGGCACCTCTCCATGTGACAGGTAAGGAGGTTTGCACTGATTTCGATTTCGTCCCAAAGGCATCGTGCACTTTCCTTAATGTCATTGAAATGAAGCTTTAATAGATTAATTACTGGGATTAGGGGCTCTGCTAAAAAGAGGTACGAACTCGACTAGGTTTGTAATTTTGCTTCACCAGGAGGCTGCCGCGAGTCCACCCGCTCCGCTCCCCCCCCCAACCCCCACCCCCCCCTCCCCCCCCCCGCGCCCCACCGACCCACTCGCACCGCTTCCCCCACCCACCCAATTCAGCGAGGTGAAAACATGGAATGTAGCACTAATTCTGACGTGAGGAACATTGAAGACCCAAAGTCAACTCAGCAAACCATGTTCAATTGATGTTTATATTATGAATGTTAGCAATGTCTCCAACCATCGTCAACAACCAAAGCAAATTGTCCACATCGTGGCTAAAGCTGATGAAGTGGAAAATGTTCTACTGGGCATTGTCCGAAGTGTCATCACCAATATTAGATATTGAACTAAGGTTCAATCTGGTGACCCAGGTTTGAGCCTAGAGGGGTTGAGAATGCGGGGAAAAAGGTCCACGACCAGGGCCCCTACTGGGGGAAGTAGGATCATCTGACGGATGTAGAGCCTTTCGTGACATAGGGGTGAATCACTATTCTGCCAGGACCCATAAAAGCACCATTGATGTTTATCACGTAATAAGATTAGACAGGACACCCCGGCGAAGGGGGGGGGGGTGGGGGGGGGGGGTGCTGGGGGAGTAGGGGGCTGGTGGTGGGGGGGGGGGGGAGTTGGGGGTGCGGGGGTGGGTGCTTGGGGGTGGCCGTAGGTGGGAGGGGAAGGAATGATTCACCCCCGTCCTGGAGTCTCTACAACCAAAGACCATGCAACTCCTGACAGGGCGTGAGGATTTATTAGCCCTCACCCCAACCACCCACCCGACCACCCACCCCAACGCCGCCCCCCCACCCCCACCCAAGCCCGAATCACTGCACGCCTTTAGAAGCCTGGTATCCCAGGAAGGGAAAAGCGATTCACCCCCATACCCCGGGACACTCTGTACGCTGAAAGGAGTCATGTTCCCGGGTTAGGTACCAGCAATTCACGTGCACTGTTACAAATGTTCCCGGGTGAGGTCGCCAATTTCTAAATTTCATGAAAGAGATCCCCAATTTGTTACGACTGGGAGGGGACTCCAAGTTGTTTTGATCCCGGGAGATGTGCAATGATCTGGCTCCCTTTGGTATTCCATCCACTTGGTTGGTCCGACCAATGTTAAACTGAACATGATTTCCCCTGAATATATTTTCCCAGTCCAAATAAATTTACTTCAAAGAAGTAACCAATTTCCCTAGGCTCTCTTGATTCAAAGGAGGAGCACATGTATTTGTCACTGCAACCCATTGAATCATGATTCTCAACCCCCAGTTGGGTCAGTGAATATTTCCAGGTAGGAACTTACGAGACAATAATGTCAGACATCGAGATGAGATTCTCTCTAGGGGCACCTGTTAAGCTCCTATTATCCGTGTCTCCATTTTTTCCCCACCTCACAGATATTTGTGCAGACCGCCTGGTTGGTGAATAAATAACAACTGATCTGTGGTCACTATGTGCTTGCAGCAAATTCTGTTTTTAATGTTACCCTTTCACTGAAGAATTTTTCCACACAAAACTCGAGCTTCTTCAGTGGTACCGCTCCTTCCTTGAGCCGTTCTCAGACACGAGAGTATTCTTTACCATTTCAGAGACTGCCTAAAATAGGACATCTCTCAGCACAAGGTCCTCAAACATGTACGTTAAATGGAATTTCACTGAGCTACAAACTGTGAGGCTCACTCTTTTTTATTCTCAAATCGGAATCTTTTAATTCCTCCCCCATTCATTTCAGTTGAGCATTTCAATGAATAGCATGGATTCGAACATTTTCGATCTTGCTTCCATGTTCCATGTTGCCCGACCAGCGCTCACAATTCTCAGCTTCTCAGAAAACAATTCCAGTCATTTCAATAAACCTGCTCTTTAGTGAGCACACAGCAGAACAATAGATAACAGAGAAACTGTCGTGAGGAATGTTAAGGCTGCCCTTCAAATGGCCAGTCCCAATTATATCAGCACATGACCTTCTAACATTCGTAAAGATTGAAATGGTTCAAAGCACTAGTTTCATTCGTTAAATATCAGAGCGCCACCAACATTATTTTTTCCCCGCATAACCAATATTGAAGCATTTAATCTGCACGATCTTCCACCATATCAATGACAACCGCTTCTGTGCCTTTCCCACCATTTCGCATGTCACTTTTTAAAAACGGTTAAACTATCAGGTCGTTCTTCTTATTAATGAGGATACGGCGACATTTAATGTTAACTCTACTTCTCTTTCTCCGTCAAAGGTGCCTCAGTATTTCTAGCATTTCCTCTTTTCCTCTCAGATTTCCAGCATTCAGAGGATTTTATTTCAGTCTAGGCCGCCCCCACACTCAGCGGGCATGGAATGTAACACAAATTCTAATGTGGCGAAAATCGAAGAGTCAATGTCAATCAGAGCACCCCTCTCCAATTGATGTTTGTGTTATGACAGTTGGCAATGTCTCCAACAATCTTCAGCAACAAATTGTCCATATCGTGGCTAAATCTGACGGAGTAGAAAGTGTTTCTCCTGCACGTTGTCAGAGGTGTCATTAGCAATATGAAACATTGAACTAAGGCTCTGACTGGTTACCCAGTTTTGAGCACAGAGGAGTTGAGAATTCAGAGAATAAATCCACCATCATCGCCCCTGCCGGTGAAAGCAGGTCCATTTGAGGGATTTAGATTCTCCGGTGAGGTAGGGGTGAATCACATCTCCACCAGATCCTACAACAGCACCATTGGTGTCTCTGATGTACTAAGATGAGACAGGATACCCGTGGAGGGGGGAATGATTCACCCCCACCCTGGTGTCTCTGCCCTAGGGAGGATGTTGGGCCCACGTGGCGTGAGGAGTTATTCACCCCCACCCTCCTCCATGCCCGGATTTCTACATAGTTAGGAGCTGAGTATCCCCGGTTCGGAGATGTTACTCACCCCACACCCCGGGAGACACCACCCACTGAGAGGAGCCTTTTCCCTCGGGGAGTGGGCAATTATTAATTTGCATTGTTACAAATGCTCCTTGACGAGGTAGCCAATATTTATCATTTATGAACGATATCCCCAAGTTGTTACGGCTGGGAGTCGACTCCAATTTGTTATGATCCCTGGAGATGAGGAATGATCTGGCTTCATTTGTTATCAAGCCCAAGCGGTTGGTCAGATCAAGGTTAAACTGAACATCCTTTTTCCGTGAATATCTTTTCTCCATCCAAATATACTGAGTTTTAAGAAGTAGCCAATTTCGCTAAGTGCTCCTGATTCTATGAAGAAATTGAGTATTAGTTACGGAAACCCATTGAATCATGGTTCTCAACCCCCAATTGGGTCGGTGACCATTTTCAGGTAGGATCTTTCGAGACCATAATGCCAGACATGGAGATAATACCCTGTCTAGGGGCATCTGTTTGAGCGCCTATTATTCGTGCATTCATTTTTCCTCACCTCACCGATATTTGTACTGACTCCCTGGTAGGTGAATCAGCAGTAACTGCTCTGTAGTCACTGAGTGCTAAATCAACTTCTGTTTTTAATGTTACACTTTCACTGGAGATGTTTACTTTGTAACACTCAACCTCCCTCAATGGTACAGCGCCTTCATTCAGCTCTTCTCAGACACGAGATGGATCTTAACTCTTTCACGGTCTGTCCAAAATAAGCCATTTCTGAGCACAGCGTCCTCAAACACATACATTATTTTGACTTTTCACTGACTTCCAAACCGTGATGCTCACTCTTTTTATTCTCAAATAGGGTTCATTTCATTTCTCCTGCCTTAATTTCAGTCGTACATTTCATGAATATCATGGATTTGGAACAACTGCAATCTTGGTGTTATGTTCAATTTGCCAGACCAGCACCCACAAATCTCAGCTGCTCAGAGGAAATTCCCAGTTGTCTCAGTAAACTTGTTCTTTCGCGAGCGCAGACCAGAACAGTAGATAACAGAGACACTGTCGTGACGAATTTGTTTGCTGCTTTTCCAAATGGCCAGTCCCAGTTATACCAGCACATGTCCTTCTGACAGTCAGACAGATTGAAATAGTTCAAAGCACTGGCATCATTCGGTAATTATCTGAGTACCGTTAGCATTGTTTTTATTTTTTCCCGCATTACACCTCTTGGATCACATAATTTTCACGTTATTCTACCTTACCAAGGAGATACTGTTTTGTTCCTTTCCCACAGTTTCGCATTTCACTTCTTAAAAACTAATAATCTTTCAGGCCGTTCCTCTTTCTGATGTGGATAAAGCAACATGAAAGGCTAACTGCATTTCACTCTCTCTGTCAACACTGCTTGAGAATTTCCAGCATTTCCTCTATCCCTGTCAGATTTCCTGTATTCAGAGGTTTTGTTTTCTATAACAGTGGTCATCTAGATGTAGGTAATTCCAGAAATTAAGGTCTAACAGGCTCCAAACTACTGGAAACAGTTTGAACTTACATTCGTGCCCACCTCTAAAAACGGAATGACACCAACCACACCCCCCATCCCCCCACACCGCATCCCCCCCCCCCCCCACCACCCCCCACACCCCCACTCCAACCTCCAAATACACCACCACACCACCACGTGCACTATTCTCTTAGCAATTTCAGGACATCCTCATTCAATATCAAACGCAGACCCGCACACACCTCTGAATATATTAACGACATTAACATTTAACAGCAGACCCAATACACACCCGACCCCCCCACAAACATCACAAAAACTGATGGAAAACTAGTTTCTACAACTTCCGCCCACTCTGGGTGGCACAACACCAGACCATCCATCCCACAAACCAACAGCTGAACAGTACCATCCACATTGCCCAACACACCCGCTCAACAACTGTAAGGAGACACCAAAAATGCAATGCTAAAGTTTTCGAAAACTGGATAATCATTGTGAACCAAAGCTCGACGTACAGAGAAGAACCTGATTTCTTTGGGAAAGAAGGAGTTTTATCCCCCACTCCCCTGCGTCGTCAGTGCCTAGACATTGAGAGGAGCCTGTTTCTCCCGGAGAGGGAAGAGAGATTGACATCAACCCTGCTGATGATTCAACATGCTGAGAGGTCCCTGGATCCCGGTGAGTTTGGAATGACTCATGCTCAGCTCCCTGGAGACTCTGCATTCTGAGAGGAACTGGTTGCCTCAGTGATGGCAGAGTGATTGGCCACTACACCAGGAATTCTCTAATCCCTTATGTTATCAGAGTTCCCTTGGAGAGTAGGGAAGTGTTTCAGCCCAACCTTCCCTCAGTGAATTTTATGTCTCATCCCTAAGGATTGGATGATCAGTCATGGCCACTATCCATTGGATTTCAAAGGATTTAGCGTTAAGCTGATGAATGTGTTATCAGTTTTGTATATCAGGATATTGAGGGTGAGCTCAGTGCAACTTTTCTGCTTTTGGTAGGACACAGGGTTACTGCCTGAAAGGTCATTTTTCCTGCGTGGGGCTTTACAGAAACACAGGATACATGGTTTAAATGCAAGGAGGCTCCTTTCATATGGCGGTGTGCTGAACGTCTTCTCACAAGTGGTCTTTTATGTTTGGGATTTGATTCCCCGGAGAGCAATATAGGCCAGTCCATTGAATGTATCAAGGCATGAAAAGCATTGAGAATCCCCTAAATGACCCTCTTTTTCACTGATGTCCCTTAGGGATAGAGATCTGCTGTCCGAACCTGACCTGGCCTACATCTGATCACAGATGCATAATATTGTGGTGGCTTTTTAATTGTCCTCTGAGGTGGCCTAGAAAGTCACTCGGTCCTATCAAATCACTACAATACAAGGACAAAGGAATGGAACTGGAACACCATCAGCCATTTATATATCCACGGCAAAAATTAAAAAGCAGGAGACACAACCCTCTCATCCATGGCAATCCTCCTTGTCAACGTCAGGGAGCTTGTGTCAAATTTAGCAGAGCAATCCCGGAGGCTAATCAAGCAAACACCAGATGGTTACACTCACTGAATCATACCTTATAATGATCAAACCACACAAAACCATCACCATTACCTGGGTATGTCCTGTCCCGGCCAGGTCCAACAAAGCAGATTTGGCTGCGCACCAGTATCCTCTCAGGAGGGAGTGCTCTTGATTCCTTCATGATGACTCTGGACCAATGAAATCTCAAGGCATCAGTTAAAACATGGGGAAGGAAACAACACACTGTCCCACATCGGCTGATGAATCAATATTCCTCCATTTTGAACACAGCTTGAAAGAAGCACTGAGGGTGGGAAGGGCACACAATGTATTGTGGGCAAGATCGTCAATGACACCATGAATTGTTATGTATCACTACTTCTGACAGTACAGACTGAGTCCTAAAGGACATAACTGCTAGACTGCGTTTAAGATAGTGTTGAAGAGGCCAACCAGAAGATTAAAGGCTACTTGCACTCGTCCTCACCAATCTACCTGTGAATTCTGCCTACTATACTATTCATAGAAGTCACCACCCCACAGATCTTCTGGAGTCGAAGCCCCACCTTCTCCGTAAGGATACCCTCCATTGTGTTTTGTAACACTACCGGCATGCTAAATGTGATTGATTGCAAAAAAAACCTACTAACTCCAAACAGGGCATCCATGATGCGTTGTGGGCCATCAGCATGAGTGGAATAGTATACATCCACGATCTGCAAAAACGTGAAAAATCACATACTGCATAATCTAGCATTACCTCAAATGCAGGGACCAACGTGGTGTGCAGGAGGGCATGCCAGGAGTAGTAACAATGACACATCAAATGACATGTCAACATGGAGAAGCTAAACACAGTACTACGTGAATGTCAGTCAGCATAAGCATCTTGTAATAAGCAGAGCAAAGTGAACCATAAGCGATTTAATAAGATCTAAGCTAAGTAGTCCTGATCGATCAATTGTGAAAGGCAATTGACAAATAAGAAAAAAAAATTGAGGAGAATGATTCGCAAATATCGCCAATATCAATGATGGGGGAGGCCAGCATAGTAGTCCAACATGGATGGCTGAAGCACTTTCAATGGTCTTCAGGCAGGAGTGCAGACAGGGCAATCCATTTGGGGACCTGCTGAGCTCCCCATCATGACAGATCCCAGTCTTCAGCCATTGCCATTCACTGCCTCTAATATTTAGAAATGGCTGAATGCATAGGATACCACAAATGCTTTGGGCTGTGAAAAGAATGCACCCACAATACAGAAGACGTGTTCTTCAGGACTAGCTGCTCCCTGAGTCAAATGCTTCCAGTAAAACTACAGCACTCGCACCTACACGGCAATTTGGAAAATGCAAAAGGACAGAGCTGTTTTCCTCTTCATTGTTAACCAGAATGCATGATACTGTCTGGGGTCTCCAAAATATAGTGATTAGCCACACTGTTTATTACATTTCATCAATGCTTCTGCGTGCTCCTTCCTCCTGCTATTATACCTCTCACTGTTCACCAAATTTCACCAATCATCATGTGACCTCCAAAAACCAGCGGATAGACTCCTCAATCCTTCTTACATTTCAGCAAATCTACTGTCTCCTCTCTGGTCCTCATGTTTGTCCTCGAAACTGTTTATTACAGTTTGCAAATGTCTCTGTGTCGTCAAAAAACCTGCTGTAATCATGATTTTTAGGACTTTTCACCAATCTGTGTCTCCTCCCAAATCCTATTGCAAATCCCATCACTCTTTGTTTCATTTAATGAATCAGCCTGTCTCCTCCCAAATCATACTGCTATCCTTATGTTTAGGAAATTTCAACAATCCTTTTGTGTCCTCCAAAAAAACTACTGCTATCTTCCTCACTGTTTACTATATTTCACCTATTTTGTCAATGCCCTCCCAAACCCTGCTGTTGTCATCTCTGGTTATTACTTTTCACCAATCTCTCTGTCCTCATGTTATCCTAATCGTTTACTTCACTTAACATTCTTTCTGTGCACTCCCAAAACCTGCTGTTATACTCTCCTTTTACTACATTTAAACGATTTGTCTGCCTGCCTCGAATCCGGCTGTTATCTTCAATGCTTTCTTCATTAACCAATCTGCCTTTGTCCTCAAAAATACGATTGTCATCCTCCTCACAGTTTACTGCGCTACACCAATCTATCTTTGTCCTTCCAAATAATGCTCTTATCCTCACTTTTTAAAACTCCATTTCACAGGTCTTCCTGTGTCCTCCCAAATCCTGCTGTTACCCTCCTCACTGTATGTTTTATTTCACCAACCTGTTGGACACCTCCAAAATCCTGCTGTCAGTGTCTTCACTCTTTATTACATGTCACTTATTTATCTTTGTCCTCCCAAATCCTGCTGCTCAGCTTACTATTTACAGAGTTCGCCAATCTATCTGAGTCCAGGGAAACCCTGTTGTCATCCTCAGTCTTTGGTGCATTTCACCAATCTGCCTCTTTCCTCCAAAATCCTGCTGCTGTCATCAGTGTTCACTACACTTCACCAATCTTACTGCTCTATTTGAAATCCTGCTGTTACCCTCACTGTTTACCATGTTACACCAACCTGATTTTTTCCTCCCAATTCCTACAAGCAATTTCACTGTTTATTGTATTTCAACAATCTGTTTGTGCCGTCATCCATCCTGTTGCTATCATACTGACTATTTAATTCATTTCACAAAATCTCTCCGTGCCCATGCAAAACCTATTGTTACTCTCGCTGTGTTCCTTCATTTGATCATTACGCCTTTGATGACCTGAACCCTGCTGTTATGTTTGTCACTGTCTCCTTCATATCACCAATCTGTGTATGTGCTCCCAAATGCTGCTGAAATCCTCACTTATTACTACTTCCCCAATCTGTATGTCCCTACCATAGCCTGCTAATTTCCTCACCGTTTATTATATGTCATTAATTTTTCCGTGTCCCCCTCTCAAATTATGCTGTCAGCCCCATCACATTTTACTGCATTTCACAAATCTGCCTTTGAAATTCCTAATCCTGCTTTAATCCTCACTGTTTTTTAAATTTCACGAATATTTTCATGTCCTTCCAAATCATGTTGTTATCCTTACTCTTTGCTACATTTCACAACCATCTCATTTCCTTCGATATGCCACTGTTACGGTCACTGTTTACCAGATCACACATATCTACCTTTGCCCTCCCAAATCCAGTGGTTAACCTCACTGTTTATTACATTTCAGAAATCTTTCTGCATCCTCCAAACTCCTTCTACCATCCTCCTCACAGTTTATTACATTTCACCAATCTTCCTCTGTTCTACCCAGTCATGTTGTTATCCATATGTTTTAATACACTTTATCAATCTGTCTTTGTTCTCTCAATTGTAACTGTCGTCCTCACCGTTTACTACATTTCACAAATATTTCTGAGTCCTGGCAAAGCCTTCTGTTACTCGCACAGTTTAGCACATTTGACCTATCAGTTTGTGTCTTCTCAAAGCCGGTGTTATAAATATTTTTTTTCTATTTTTCATCCATTATTCTGTGGCCTCACAATCCTGTTGATATCGCTAAAGGTGCTACACTTCAGGAATCTGCCTGTGGCCTCTCAAGAACTGCTGTTTTCCTCCGCACTTTGCAGAACATTTCACCAATCTGTCCCATTCCTCCCAAAAGAAGATGCTATCTTCATGGTTCATTGCATCTCACCAACCTGCCCGCTTCTCCCAATTCACGCTGCTATCCTCCACACTGGTTAATATATTTCACGATGCTTTGTCCTTCCAAATCCTGCTGTAATCACCAACGCGTACTACATCTCATTAATTTGTCAATGACCTTGCAAAATCTGCTGCTATCATCACTTGTTTACTACGTTTCACCATTCTGTCCGTATCACCCCTAAATCCTGATCTTATGTGCACATTTACCACATTTTGCCAATATGTATGTGTGCTCCCAAATATTGTTGCTATCCTTGCGGTTAACTGCATTTCAGCATAGACCTGTGTCCTCTCAAATGCTGTTGCTTTCTTGCTTGTTTCCACAAACTGTCTGTGCTTTAAAAATTCCTGCTATTATCCTCAATCTTCACCACATTTAACGAAGCATGTGTGTCCTCACATATCGTGCTGTTATCTTCATGGTTAATCGCATTTCTCCAATCTTCTTGCCTACTCCAAAACACGGCTGCTACCCTCACTGTGTACTATGCTGATCGATTTGTTTGTGTCCTTCAAAAGCCTGTTGTTATCCTCATCTCCGTTTACTACAACTCTCAATAACGTGCTTTCGGCAAGCGTTGTTATTTTGAATATTATATGTTAGTCTAATGCCATTTTTACATCAAAAGGAGAATGGACCGTCATACCAAATCATCAGGGAACATCACTTTAAATTCCCATCCAGTCTGAATAATCAGCGATCCGTATTTCTTACTGCTCACTGCCTCATATTAGATATCATATCCAAAATGTCACAGCTCAGCAACCACCCCGCCACCCAATCCCCCTACCCCCTACGCCCCCTCCGGTTCTCATGCACTACCACGCAATCTAAGCTGAATGAAAACTCATGGTCAGTGCATCTGCTATTTACATAATTCAAAACCTCAGCGACCACATACCACCCATCCAGACTGGATAAATGTTCTGCTTCAATGTGATAAAAAAAATGTGCTACATTGAAAGTGGTTAACTTAACATATTATTATTTTCAGTGTGTGTTATAAATGTCGTTTTGCTTCGATCCAAATGGTGTCACTCAACGTTTTCCCTCTTATATTAACATGGAACTCAGTTGAATGTATTATCCAATACTGTCAGCGAAGGCATCACCCCAGACACTAAGAGGGACCAGTGGCTCCAGGAGAGGGAGTGAAGAGAGCTGAATCTGAAAACAATATATTGGAATGTTTGAACAATGAATCCGTATCTGAGAACAATATATTGCAATGTTACAACAATAGATGAGTGTCTGACAACAACTGATTGATTACGACAATGGATAAGCATCTTACAACAATCGATTAGCATGATTCAACAATGGATAAGAATCGACAACCCTTTTTTTGAGAGCATGGAGACCATTCTTTTCATTTCGACTCTACTCCCTAATCATTGGCTCGAATCCTGTATCTGAACAATATCTGAGGAGGAACCAGCTTGTTTAGGATGTTCGCTTCAGTTTTAAACCTCAGCTGATTTCTGTCCCATCTCCTTTCAATCCTCATTCTTGCGCATTTCTAGAATATTAGCCTCAGGCTCTTCCAACATTCCTTTAACTCCAGACTAAACCATTCCAAATATCTGCTGACCACACTCTCTGGTGGCAAGCAGCAGAAACAAAGCCCACCCAAATTTTCGCTGTCCATATCTGAACTGACAACAAATCCAGTTTGCCACATCAGCACTTTGCTCACTAGCCTAAACCACGAGGCGCTCTGGCAATGCCTACATTTGAATACTGTAACTCATGCGATCAAATCCCTCCATGCCTTTGTCACATCTGATTTTTCAAATCATTACATTCCCCAGAACCATGCCTTTGTTCACATTTTAACTGATCCCCTCTCCACACATGGCACACCATCCACAAACATTCAATCCCGCCACAATGTACGCAACATATTAGCAGTGTGTACCAGCTACAAGTTGCACTGCTGGAAGGAAGTAAGATTTATTGTACAGCGCCTCTCACACCCATGGAAAATACCATCCAGAAGGACAGGGTAGATGGGAGCAAGCGCAACAGGAAGTACCCTTCCAAGTCTATCACTATCATGACTTGGAATTACGTCATCGTTCTTTCAATGTCGCTGGGCCAAATTCCAGTAAATTCCTTCCTAACAGCATTGTTGGTGTACCCAAAGAACCCCTTGTCCTGCGTCTTTGGAATTCTGTATCAATAAATGGTGTGGGCTGCAAGGCTAGTCATTTCATTTGTGAGCTGTACATTTCCGCATGATATTCCGACATTGTTTCCAAATTTGCCTTGCAAGGGCTGGTTGGGTGAGTCAGGTTATGGATGTTCAATCAAGCAACCTTTTCAAACAATCTAGCAAATCTGACTTTTAATATTCACATTCGTGTGTATGAATGTTTCCTTCAGAACTCCGATGGGTCACTTTCCCTCTTCCGCTATCTCTTCAATTTGTTAGCCATTCAGAATTTGTGGAACTCCCTGTGTAAACTGAATTTCTTTCCTCTGTATCTCTCACTGACTTTGCTTTTGGGCTACATAGAGTGACTGGTGTTGCTGCGACAGGAATCAGAAACTATGAAATTGTTTGGCTTCTGTTGCTGGCATCTGGCACTTGGTGTTCCATGTTGGACCGGCAGTTTCAGCAGCTTTGGTATATGCCTTTGAAATGTGGTGTGTGCCTGTGCACTGAACGCTTGTGTTAGTCACGCTAAGCTAAACATGAGTTCAACAACACGAAGAAACGTCTCTGGTGTTATTGTAAGGACCACTGATCTAATCATAGCTGAGTATCTTTGGTTCACTGCTGTGATTGGAAAGTTATTCGATGTGTTGTTGGATGATTTTCTGCAGGTTGTGTTATGAGGTGATTCATTCATTCTGCTAAAGAAGAGAATTTGGTGGCTCTGCACAGGACGAGGACTTGGGACTGTCTTTACAGTGCTGCTTGGCTTTGTAACATGACCAACAAATGGAGCAGAGGCTCCTGAGAGGTAAAATTCTTAAAAGAAGGGACAGGAGATGGGCTCTGCCCTACCCACCCGTGTCCCTGATTCAAGAAGGGGTTGGTCACAGTGCTGTGTCGCCTTGTTGATGGTTCTCTTCTCTCTTGTTATAGATTTCATTGCCTGGCATTTGTGTGGCGCAAAAGTTCTCATGTAGGTGTCAGCTCAAGCCTACATATTGTCCAGTTCTTGTTGCATTTCGACATGGACTGCTTCAATATGTGACCATTGGTGTTGAACATTATGCAATCATCAGCGAACATCCCACTTCTGACATTCTGATGCAAAGAAGGTCATTGATGAAGCGGCTGAAGAAGATTGGGCCTAGGACTTCACACTGAAAAACTCCTGAAGTAATGTCCTGGAGCTGATTTGATGGGCCTCCAACAACAACGACCCCCTTCTTTTGTGCTAGGTATGACTGCACCCAGTGGACATACTCTTCACTGAACCAACCTTAATTCATTTGCTTGCTGGTAAAGGTAGAATGAGATGTCTGCGGGCTCATGAGGTTACAGATATTGTGTGAATACAATTCTGCTGCAGCTGATCGCCCACGATGCCTCGTGGTTCTCCATTTTTGACATACGAGATATTTTCGAAATATGCCGCATTTGGCATGGTGGTAGTGCCACACAACACGATGGAATGAATCGTCAATATGAATGCAGGACATCATCTCCATATGGACACTGCGATGATCACTTTTAAAGATAAAGTCATAGACAGGTGCATCTTCGGCAGGCAGGCTGATGACCACGAGGTCAACTCTTGTAGATTCCCTCACCAACTGCTACAGTCTCAGCCCAGCAGCAATGTATTTTTGGATTCGGCCAGTTTGGTCCGTGATGATGCTACCGAGTCCCTTTTTGTGATGTACAACGAAGTCCAGCAGCATAAGAGCATTCAGCATCCCTTCTGCCAAAACCCACTTCCTCCAAGTGGTGGGCAAAATGGATGAGTATGGGTTGATCAGGTATTTCGGGCCCGTACGTGGTAATCAGCAGGAGGGTCCCTTGCCCATACTTGACCTGATTGTTTGCTAACTCATGGGATCTGGTGTACATGGTGGAGGCTCCCACAGCAGCACCCTCCCGACTGCATGTCATTGTGCCGCCATTTCTGCTGGGTATCTGGTATCTCAGCAGTCACTTCCTAGAAGAGCCTTGGATGAAGTACAACAAGACCTGAGGATTTGTCAGCTACATCAATTGGATCACTATCACTTCTCTGGTGTTTGTATTTTCCTGAGTACCTCGCTCATTTCCATTACCACATTTACTGCTATTTCTGGGATGTTCCATGTTAGCAGTTAAATTCATCTGACAAATCCTTACTTTGCATTCTAAATTTCCCATATCGGACCAATGCTCACTTTGTTAACTTTTTCCTTGCTAAAATATTTTGCTAAACTCTTACTATCTGCCCTAATATTGCTAGTTTTTTTTTGCCACTTTTATTCGATTTTTTCACATAATCAATCTTTTTTCTCAGCATTTGTTGTTCCTTACTTTACTTCCAATCTTCTGACCTGACATCCCCCTTTTCACAAATGCATGATTTTCCTTTCAGTTTTATTCTGTATTTATTTTTTTTGAACATATTTAACCACAGATAGTGGGTTTGGACATTTTCTTTCAATTGGGAAGTTTCTATTATGTGTTTACTTAAATATCCATTAAACCTCTGCCACTGCATCTCTACTGACTTACCCCACAATTCATTTGTCAATTCATTTTAGCTAGCTTTGTATTGAGACCTTCGTACTTGTTCATATTTAAGTTTGATATACTCTGTTAGGATCTATTGTTATCTGCATAAAGCTGAATGAAAATAAAAATGATATAATGATCGCTGTCCCCTAGAGATAACTTCGCTTCAATTAACTCTACCTCAAAGCACAATGCCAGGTCCGGAATAGCCAGCTTTCCAGTTGGTTGCATAACGTGCTTTTCTAAGGTACTGTCCCGAAGCATTCTATCAATTCTTAATTTAAGCTGCTCTTGTCATTTAACTTTCATAGCCCATACGGTGGTTAAACTACCACACGATTTGTGTTCTATTATTCTGAGAAGTTCACCTTTACTCTTGATTGGTAAAATGTTCTGCTACGTTTTTTTTAAAACAGAGGGCATGTGCAACACTCCCTCAAGATACTTAATGCCTTTATTATTCCCCATGTCAAATCAAATAGCTTCTAGATGCTGCTTTCCTGACCTTAGGCCATCGCTTTCTATTGCCCTAATATCATCAATTCACTAGCAGAGACATGCCTCCAGCTTGTCCAACTTGCTGTTCATAATAATTGTAGCGTACACTTCAACATTCAGGTCCCAGTCTATCACCCATGCCTCTGTGATGGTATTGGGTCATACTTGCATAAATCTATTGTGTTGTTAGTTTATTTATTTTGTTTTACATGTTACGTGCATTTAGATTCTGACCCTTTACTTTTGTCCTTTTATCATTTTTATATCGCCAAACTTATCCGTCAATTTGCTTTTAGATTTGTATTCTCTGTCCATTCCTGGTGCTTTCTGATTACCAGTTTCCAATTCAAAACATTTCTCTGAACTGGGACTCAATTTCCTGCTCTTCCACTTAGATTTATAACATATCCAAAAGCATCATATAGAGAGATTGAAATGAGAAGGAGTGTGAACATAGTGCAATCCGACCTAAAACCATAATAAGTATAATAACCATAAAATACAGGTTCAAGTGAACTTCAACCAGTAGAATGTGCATGTATTTCTGACCAGAATTTTAAAGCCCAAATGATAGTGAGAAGAAACAGATGTGCACTTATCAATACAATTAGAATACCATTAACGAATGGGTTACATGCCAATATGATCAGTAAAACAACCTTATGCGAGAATCAATAGACTCTGTAAATACAAGTACTACTCTACAGATTTCGAGAGAGATAATCGACGGAATGAATCTTACACAACCGCAAACAGAGCCGAGAATAAAGGCAAGAAAAACAGAAATACCTGGAAAAACTCAGCAGGTCTGGCAGCATCGGCGGAGAAGAAAAGAGTTGACGTTTCGAGTCCTCATGACCCTTCGACAGAACTTGAGTTCGAGTCCAAGAAAGAGTTGAAATATAAGCTTGTTTAAGGTGTGTGTGTGGGGGCGGAGAGATAGAGAGAGAGAGAGGTGGGGGGGGGGGGTAGTGTTTGTATGGACAAACAAGCAGTGATAGAAGCAGATCATCAAACGATGTCAACGACAATAGTACAATAGAACACATAGGTGTTAAAGTTGAAGTTGGTGATATTATCTAAATGAATGTGCTAATTAAGAATGGATGGTAGGGCACTCAAGGTATAGCTCTAGTGGAGGTGTTTTTTTTTATAATGGAAATAGGTGGGAAAAGGAAAATGTTTATAATTATTTGGGAAAAAAAGGAAGGGGGAAACAGAAAGGGGGTGGGGATGGGGGAGGGAGCTGACGACCTAAAGTTGTTGAATTCAATATTCAGTCCGGAAGGCTGTAAAGTGCCTAGTCGGAAGATGAGGTGTTGTTCCTCCAGTTTGCGTTGGGCTTCACTGGAACAATGCAGCAAGCCAAGGACAGACATGTGGGCAAGAGAGCAGGGTGGAGTGTTAAAATGGCAAGCGACAGGGAGGTTTGGGTCCTTCTTGCGGACAGACCGCAGGTTTTCAGCAAAGCAGTCGCCCAGTTTATGTTTGGTCTCTCCAATGTAGAGGAGACCACATTGGGAGCAACGAATGCAGTAGACTAAGTTGGGGGAAATGCAAGTGAAATGCTGCTTCACTTGAAAGGAATGTTTGGGTCCTTGGACGGTGAGGAGAGAGGATGTTAAGGGACAGGTGTTGCACCTTTTGCGTGGGCATGGGGTGGTGCCATAGGAGGGGGTTGAGGAGTAGGGGGTGATGGAGGAGTGGACCAGGGTGTCCCGGAGGGAGCGATCCCTACGGAATGCCGATAAGGGGGGTGAAGGGAAGATGTGTTTGGTGGTGGCATCATGCTGGAGTTGGCGGAAATGGCGGAGGATGATCCTTTGAATGCGGAGGCTGGTGGGGTGATATGTGAGGACAAGGGGGACCCTAAAATGTTTCTGCGAGGGAGGAGAAGGCATGAGGGCAGATACGCGGGAGATGGGCCAGACATGGTTGAGGGCCCTGTCAACGACCGTGGGTGGAAAACCTCAGTTAAGGAAGAAGGAAGACATGTCAGAAGAACTGTTTTTGAAGGTAGCATCATCGGAACAGATACGACGGAGGCGAAGGAACTGGGAGAATGGGATGGAGTCCTTACAGGAAGTGGGGTGTGAGGAGCTGTAGTCGAGAAAGCTGTGGGAGTCGGTGGGTTTGTAATGGATATTGGTGGACAGTCTATCACCAGAGATTTAGACAGAGAGGTCAAGGAAGGGAAGGGAAGTGTCAGAGATGAACCACGTGAAAATGATGGAGGGGTGGAGATTGGAAGCAAAATTAATAAATTTTTCCAAGTCCCGACGAGAGCATGAAGCAGCACCGAAGTAATCATTGATGTACCAGAGAAAGTGTTGTGGAAGGGGGCCAGAGTAGGACTGCAATAAGGAATGTTCCACATACCCCATAAAGAGACAGGCATAGCTGGGGCCCATGCGGGTACCCATAGCCACACCTTTTATTTGGAGGAAATGAGAGGAGTTGAAGGAGTAATTGTTCAGCGTGAGAACAAGTTCAGCCAGACGAAGGAGAGTAGTGGTGGATGGGGATTGTTCGGGCCTCTGTTCGAGGAAGAAGCTAAGGGCCCTCAGACCATCCTGGTGGGGGATGGAGGTGTAGAGGGATTGGACATCCATGGTGAGGAGGAAGCGGTTGGGCAAGAAGTTCGGTCAAACTATCACAATGCATTTCACTCTGAGCTCGGAATGAAGGCAGAGACAATGTGAGGGCGTTTGGATACAGGTAGTTACAATTAAGTTAGAACAAAAATCTTGGGGTTTGGAGAGATGTGGACTAAACGGTTAATGTTAATTACATAATTAGACATCCCACAGCAGCAGAAATGCAGGATCAGCTGACAGCTAAGTATGCTAGATTCTTCTTTGTAAACCATATACTAAGTCTTGCACTCTACATAGTTAGCAGAATGTCTCCCATAAGCTATGGTTTACCAGCAGGCGAGCCTTCAGTGTGATCTATGAATCCTGACTAATGATTACCTCATCTGAATCCGACTGGGATGGTGACAGAGGTGCCACCAGCAGATCCAAGGAGAATTTCGAGATTATAGTATGTTCCTCCGTTATCACCACCATTCTTTCCCTCAGTGACCCTTGGTCATCTGTTCCAGACTGGGTATTTTTTATTGTGTCCAAAAAGTGTTGGATTGGAAGGCATTACCTGAACCTGTTTGTTTAGTGACTGTATGTAATGTCAGGCTCCATGCATCCTAATTGTGCCACTGGAGGGTTTCCCTCTCAAATTAATAAGCAACACCTTTCAATATGTCATCCCATAGTGTCAGCAGGAGCATAACCTCGAAGACCGACAGGGACCAGTGGCTCCAGAGAGAGGGAGAGGAGAGATCAGAATCTGAGAAAAATAGATTTAAATCTTCTAACAATGGAGCAGAATTGGGGAACAACAAATTGGAATTTTACAACAATGGAACAAAATTTGAGAACAATAGATCATTATGTGCCAATAATGGGCAGGGGTTTATATGCTGCTCTTCACTATATTTCACAAGATGGGACACTGTTAGCACGACGGATCCAATACGTACTTCACGTTATTCAAGCGGGTTACTATCCCATGCTGGCTGTTGTTGGAGTTCCTGGTAAGTTTCTAGATTCAGTTATTTGCATTTTAAAATATGTTTAGCTGTATTACTGCACTTTCAGTTATTAAATGTGAAAAGATTGAAGCCTTTCCCTTCAGCTCCAGTCCAGAAATCCATTGCCGAATTTACAGCTTTGCTACCTCTCCGGTTGACATCATAAAGTCAGAGAGAGATAGAGGCCATCAGCACAGGAAAAAAGGAACTTCGGTCCAACAAGTCTGTGCCGGTCAAACAAATGCCTAACTGTCCTAATCTAATTTCTGTGCAATAGGACCATAGCTTTATATGCCATGGCATCACAAGTGCTCATCCAAACATGTCTTAAATGTTATGAGGGTTTCTGCCTCTTCCAAACTTTCAGGCAGTGAGTTCAATGTTCCCACTGCCCTCTGGGTGAAAAAATTCTTCCTCACACCCCGCCTACACAGCATGCCCCTTACGATTAATCTATTACCCCTGGTTATTCATCGCACGACCAGGGAGAAAAGTTGCTTCCTGTCTACCCTTTCTTTGCCCATAATAATTTAACACATTGCAACCAATGCCCCCCCCCCCCTTAATATCCTCTTCTCCAGGGCAAATAACGCCAGTATTTCCAATCTCTCCTCATAACTGAAACTCTCCAGCCTAGGTAGATCTTGGTGAATCTCCTCTGCACTCTCTGTGGTGCAATCACGCCCTTCCTATAATGCGGATAAAGAACACAATACCCCAGCTGTAGCCTCACCAGCATTTTATTTGCTTCCAGCATAACTTTTTGCTCTTATATTTTATGCCTCGGCTAATAAAGTAAAGCATCTTATAAGCCTCCTTATCCACCTTATCTACCTGTCCCACTGTCTTAAGGGACAGTTGGACATGTACACCAAGGTCCCCCTGATCCTGGATACTTCCCAGGGTCCTACCATTCATCGTGCATTCCCCTGCATTGTTTGTGCTGCCCAAGTGCATCACCTCGCAGTTATCAAAATTAAATTCCATTTGCCTCTGGTCAGCCCATCTTACCAGACCCTCTATATCCATCTGTAATCAAAGGCAATCTTCCTTAATATTATCGACCCATCCAATTTCCATGTCATCCACGAGCTTACTGATCAAACGTTCCACATTTAAGTCTAAATCGTTTATATTTACCCAAAACAGCAAGGGGCATAATACCCGATCCCTGTGGAACCCGCCTGGACACAGGCATCCATTCACAAAACAACCTTTGACCATCAAATTCTGCTTCCTGCCACACAGACAATTCTGGATCCTATTTGCAAAACACCCTTGATGCCAAGAGTTCTCATCTTCTTTATAAGTCTCCCATGCGGGACCCCATCAAAATCCATGCTGGACTCCAAGTAGACTACGTCAAATGCATTGGCCTCATCTAAACATCTGGTCAACTCTTCAAATAATTTAATCAAATTTGTCAGCGTGACAACCTCTTAACAAAACAATGATGATTGCCCTTGCTTAATCCCTGCCTCTCCAAGTGAAGATTAATTATGTCCCTCAGAATTGCTTCCAATACTTCTCCACCACTGAGTTTAGACTGACTGGCCTGCAGTTCCCTGGTTTATCTCTTCGTCCCTTCTTTAATAACCGTTAGTCAATGGCTGTCCTCCAGCCCTCTGGCAACTCTCCTGTGGCCAGAAACGTTTTGATAATTATTGCCAGAGCCCATGTTATCTCCTCCCTTGACTCACTCAACACCCTGGGATAGATTTCATCCGGGCCTGGAGATTTATCTCCTTTTATGCCTAACAGGCCATTTAGAAACTCCTCCTATTCTGTGGTAATTTATTAAATTAAAGCACAGTCCTTCCGCCTGAATTCCGGACCCAGATCGTCCCTCTTACTTTTGAACGCCGACATAAAGTATTCAGTCGGAACCCTACCAACACCTTATGGCTCCGGACACAAATTACCACTGTGGTCCGTAATGGGCTGCACACTTTCCCTCGTTATCTTCTTACTCTTCATGTGCTTCTAAAATGGCACATGGATGAGGTGCTTGCGCTTTATCTGTGCAGATTCTGTATTAAGAGTTTTCAGAAGCATAATTTCTGTTTCTTGGAGCTGCTGGTGATTGTTTTTCTCGGCGCTCCGCAAAAAAATGAATAAATAAAATAACGTTGGGTTTTCCTTTATATTACCTGCAAATGTTTTTCAAGCCACCTTTTTGCTCTCTTAATTTCCCTTTTCTCTTACCCCCCCTACACATTATACACTGCTCCAGGGCTTCCCTTGTTTTGAGTCCTTGGGATCTGCAATAAGCTTCTCTTTTTCTGTAAATCCAATCCTGTGTGTCCCTCGTCATCAAGGATTGCCTGGATTTGTTGGTCCCATCCTTTGTCCTTACTTGAACATGTTGGCCCAGTTCTCTGTCAAATTCCTTCCTGAATGATCCCCACTACTCTGATGTAGATTTATCGAAAAACTGCTGCTCCCGGTCCAATCTGGGCAGCTCATATGTGACCTTATAAAAATCGGCTTTACCCCAACTTAGAAGTCTGATATCTTGCCCATCCTTCTATTTTCCATAACAACCTTTATTGTAACGGAGTTATGATCACTATCTGCAAACATGCGCCCTGACTGATAACTATACCACTTGCCCTTCTTCATTCCCTAAAATTAATTTTAGGACCGCCCCCTCTCTTGGAGGCCCTTCTACGTGGTGGCTCAAAAAGATCTCCTTGACGCAATTCAGTCATTCTGCTCCCTCTAAACCTAATATGGTATGACTAACCCAAGTAATGTTGGTGAAGCTGAAATCCCCCACTCTTACTGCCCTATTACACTTACACTTCTCTGAAATCTTCCTGCATATCAGCTGTTCTATTTTTCACTGACCACTTGGGAGCCTTTCATACATTCCAAGCAATGTGATTGCTCATTTTTGATTTTCAGTTTACCGCATGTTGCAATTGGTTTGTTGATCATAATTGCGTTAAACCCGACTCTTTTTCCTCCTTCCCGATCTCGTCTGAAGACCCCATTACCTGGAATATTGAGCTGCCAATCCTGCAACTTTCTCAACCATGTCTCAGTGACATTAATGACATCATACTTCCACGTGTGAATTTGTAACCTAAAATCATCTGCCTTATTGCTTAGATTCCTTGCATTAAAATTTATACCATCCAGCCTTGCCAAACTCACTTGTGCTTTAACTGGTGTTTAATGTCTATGCCTTCCAGACTTACTTGCACTGTCTTCTATTTTTGGATGTGCGTCACCACCTGCTGAAGCTGCCTTCAGCATCGCATCCAGCTGCCAAGTTAGTTTTAACACTCCCCAACAGCTCTAGAAAACCTGTCTGCAAGGATGTTGGTCCCATTCTCGTTCGGGTGCAACCCGCTCGCTTTTACAGGTTCCAACGCCACTGGACATGATCCCAATGTCCAAGAAATCTGAAAACCTGCGTCCTGCACGATCTCAGCAGCTGCACATTGATTTGGACAAAAATTCTAATTCTATAAGCTCTCGCGCGTGGTACTGGAAGCTATCTGGAGATTGTGACCTTTGAGGCCGTGTTCTTTATTGTTTCCGAGCTCCCTAAATTCTGAGTGCAGGACCTCATCCATATTTCTATCTATGCCGTTTAATTTACAAATTTGCTGCACGATCCCTGTCTGCTTCCCCTCCCCTTAAGAATGCCCTGCAGCCGTTCAGTGACTTCCTTGCCCCTAGAAGCAGGGAGGCAACAGATCATCCTGGTGTCATGACCATGTGCGCAGAAACACTGGCCTGTTCCCTGTACTGTTGTGTCTCATAATGCTATTGATCCTCCCTCTTTAACCTCCCACACAAGCCCCCGGTTAAGCTGAGCCATTTACAGGACCATGTGCCTGGCTGCACTCCCCAGAGGAACCATCACTCTTATCGTTTTCCAACACATAAAAACTGCTGTCGAGCCCGATGCACCCGGGGTATTTCCTGACTCCCTGCCTGACACCTTTCCTCTGGCTAATGGTCAGCCATTCCCTCTCTGTCTGCATTTCTGTAAGCTGTGGGGTGGCCACGTATAAAAGTGTTCTATCCAAAACAATCTCAGATTCACTGATGAACCTCAGCATCTCCAGCATATTCACGCTCCGAAACCCGGAACTCAAGTGGCTGTGGCTGGTGGCACTTGTGCAATCATGGAAAGCCAGAGGGCAGGGAGCATCTAGGACTTCCCAAATGCTGCCGGGGTACATAACACGAGAGTGAACTGCCCTGCCATGCCTCTAGTTGAAACGATTTATTTTAATTAAATGATTTATGTACGTTAAGTGAAAACTTGAACCCTTACCTTTTCTTAGCCTAATGAATTTTAAACTGTTCAAGCACTGGAAAAAAATCTGAGCAGAATTATTTACCCATTACTCACAAATCATCTCTACCTCTGTGCTGACATCACCTTTTTGAAGTGACTGCTTCACCATTATGCTGACAGCAGGACACTCTTCCCAGACAGCTTCACCATTACACTGACAGCAGGACAAAATTCCCAGACAGCTTCACCATTACACTGACAGCAGGACAAAATTCCCAGACAGCTTCACCATTCCGCTGACTGCAGGACAAAATTCCCAGACAGCTTAACCATTACGCTGACTGCAGGACAAAATTCCCAGAAAGCTTCACCGTTACGCGGACTGCAGGACAAAATTCCCAGACAGCTTCACCATGATGCTGACTGCAGGACACTCTTCCCAGACGCCTTCACTGTGATGCTGACAGCAGGACTCTCTTCCCAGACAGCTTCACCGTTACCCAGACTGCAGGACAAAATTCCCAGACTGCTGCACCTGATGCTGACTGCAGGACAAAATTCCCAGACAGCTTCACCATTACGCTGACTGCAGGACAAAATTCCCAGACAGCTTCACCATTATGCTGACTGCAGGACAAAATTCCCAGACAGCTTCACCGTGATGCTGACTGCAGGACACTCTTTCCAGACATCTTCACCGTTACGCTGACTGCAGGGCACTCTTCCCAGAGCTTCACCGTGATGGTGGCAGCAGGACACTCTTCCCAGACAGCTTCACCGTTACGCTGACTGCAGGATAAAATTCCCAGACAGTTTCACCGTTACGCTAACTGCAGGACACTCTTCCCAGGCTGCTTAACCGTGATGCTGACTGCAGGCTGCTCTTCCTAGCCATTTCTGATATATCTGAGGCTGTTCACAATTTCCAGGTTCACTTTGATATTCAGCTCATATATTAATCTGTATTCTCTCCGTCCCCAATGCTACCCACTGCCATCTCCATCAGATCATGGATCAGCACATCTGCTTAATCTCATCTGCTGAATAAGCCCTCATCTGTGTCTTTGGTAAATCCAGGCTCGTGTATAACAATATTATTTTGGCCACAAAATACCTGTTGGAAACGTTCGTAAATTTTAGCTCAACAAATTTCTGCTGCCCCTATGTTAGATCAAAGCAAACCCCGCTCACCTATTGTCCCTGTCTGTCTTTTCTGCATAATTTGCTGAGGTCCGTTGTAATGTTTTGATTCTTGTGTTTAATTACCTTCATGTTTTCCTGCTCAAATTATTCCAATGAGCCTATAAATTTTCCCCATTACATTTATTATCCACTTCTATGTCTGTGAATTTATGGAGGTACCTTTGATGGGTTTTTGTATGTTGTGCTGTGAGCTGCTGCAAATATTCAGTGATATTCGCTCCACACATGTGCCAGACAAGGGCCATCTCCAAAAACAGAGAGGCTAACCACAGCGTCTTAACATTAAATTGTGTTTCCATCACCCTGTAACCCTCTATCAACTTCTGGTGGGGCTACCGTTGACCAGAAACTGAGCGAGACTAACCATGTTAATGCTATGACTGCAGGAGCAAGTCAGGTGCTAGGATTCCTGCGACGAGAAAATCACCTCCGACATCCCAAAGATTGTCCACCATCTATAAGGCACAATTCAAGGGTGTGATAGAATGTTCCCCTGTATCCTGGATGAGTGCAGCTCCCAACACACACAAGGACCTTGATACCGTTCAGAGTCAACCATATTGCTGTGGGTCTATAGTCACAGATAGCTCAGGCCAGGTTAGGACGTCAGATTCCGCTTCTCTAAGGGATATCAGAGAACCAGAAAGGTTTTGTCATCGTCAATGGTTCTTTCTTATCATTAGATTGATCATTATTGTTGAATTTAAAACACTTCATTTGACGCGGAGTGATTCTTACCCGGGTCTCCAGGGCATTAGCGTCGATCTCTGGATTAGCAGATCCAGGACAGTACGACTATGCCATCAGTACCCCATAGTTTTTTTTTGAAAGGACCCAAGAGTGTTCTTTCTCCTTCACTCACACATATTAGTTGTTGTGGGCTGCACCCACTTTTTTGATTCCTAAAGAAGCGTTTGTTTTATCCAGTTTGCCCTTCAGCACCACACACCTGATCTATAGGCCCCTTGGTCAACCTACTGCTGGGCTTGGCCAGTTTGTCCATTAATAGCTCCAGGCAGAGGGCGATGGAGGGGATCCTCTTACCAAACTGTCTGCCCCTCTTCACCGGATATCTCCGTGGCCAGTTATCCCTGGAGCGGGAGCTCATGCTGTCTGCCGGCACAGTTGAGGCCGTCCATGCTCGCTGGGCACAGCGGACACTGTGTTTGTTTTTTTTTTGTTTTGGTTTAATAGCTAAAAGTTTCCCATAAAATTGTTCTTCTTTTTGATTTATCAATTTAAGGTGCTTGCTTTAATTTGTCCCTTGTTTTGTTCATTTATTTTATTGATTTTTTGATTCAATAGTGTTCCACCGTCCTGATTCGCATGTGAGCCGTTCTAAGCTGCATCCCCTTTTTGTTTCACGAGTAAAGATTGCCTTTTGTTTTGTTTGCACTTCTGCCCCGATGCTCCAGATCACGGGCACCCGGTGCTGAGGGGGCCGGCAGGGAGGTCGACCTCCTCGTGAATATGCCCCTTAGCCTGGCCAGTTTGGCATTTAAAAGGTCCAGGCGGCGTACCATCAAGCGGGCCATGCAGCCCATCCTACTTCCCTCTCTCCTGCGGCTATGTTTGTGGCCGGTTGTATCTGGAGAAGGAGCACATGGCGTTCGATAGCACCATCGATGCCTTCAGCGCTTCACTGAGCACCTTAGGGAAGGAAATGCTTTCTTGGCTATTTTAATTACATTTTGTTTGAATGTTGGCAAGTTTAATTTTAATTATGTCTTAGAATTTGCAGTTTCCCTTCAAGGGGCTGCTTTTTCTTCTTCACTGTTGTTATTAATTTACTTTATTTGGTTGATTCAAAAGAGTTACTAATGTATCTCTGTCCCGACATTAGTAGCCACTTAATTAATTTGGTTTGCATCCTTCCCGACTGAGCTGTGTTGCTGCTCGCTGTTTCCTGATTGGGAGTTTTGCTGGGGCTTTGCTGGAGCTGGAAGGAGCCAGTAGTTGCTGTTGCTCCTGCAGTTCTTTAACGTGAGTTGCATGGCAGGAATAGGGAATGAACTGTCCTAGGGAAGTTTTCCTGCCTGCTGAGAGCGGGGAAGAACACTGGTGCATTTGCAGGAGAGTTACAGTCAGAGTGGTCAGGTTAGGGCCTAACCCCATTTGGAGCCAGGAAATTAACCCTGGAAAAAAAATAACTGTAGAACCATCAAGAGGTGGATACTGTGGACCTCATGCGTGGAGGGGGAAGGAGTTTTGGGGGTGTTGGGGAGTTGTGGTAGAATAGGAGGGGAGAGCAATATTGTGGGTGTGGGGAGGGGGTGGTAGAGGGTGGATAGGGTGGGAAGCAAATATTTCTAGATTTCTCTCCAGGAGATTATTGTATTGACAGTGGGAGGCAGTAAAACACGTAATGCCAATGAATGTGGCTTTGATTGTGGACATTCTTTTTGATATATTGTGACCATCTGCGCCCACTCAACCATTCATATTTCAGTTGGGTCTGAACTTGCTGGGACAGCTTGGTGAATAATACCATCTGCCTGAAAGATTTGTGCTGGGCAGTTCAATCTACCCTGATGGAGTTACTTTGTTTTGCCTTCCCCCTTTCAGATGTCACCCTCTCTGAAGAAAACACTTCCATAGGAACCTCCCAGCTCCAGAGTCCAACACGTAGCAACCAGTGGCACCTGAAAGCCAAATGCCTTTTCATCCTGCCTCATGAGCCTTCCCGTCTCTCCCTCCCTCCTTCTCTCTCTACCCTCCTCTCTGACATTTCACCCGAGGTGAGTATGTCTACCACTCTTATGTTCCTGGAGCGAGATATTTTCTCGGGTGGGGGTGGCTCTGAATGCCATTGGTTCCACCATATCCTGTAGTGGCAAGGAGAGTAGTCTTTCCAACTTCTACCATTTCTGTGTCCCTGTTTGTTTTTCATCTGGTGACTAGGGAGCACGGTGATAAGAGATATCTCCATCCTGACATGCCAGTGTAGGACTGCATTAAGGCAATGGCTTAAGTGGTGGATGCCTGACCATTGACACAGCCTCTAATATGTTTTCCAGGGCATCAAGCATTCAATGTGTTTGGACTGGAGAAGAGGCTCACTGAGGGCTGGATTGCTCTGAGTGTGGAATCTATTGTGGCCACTGCCCGCAGTCTAGCATTGTTCCATATCCCAACCTTTTGCACCCATTGAGCTCTGCCTCCCCCACCTCAATCTACTGGGGTCAAACAGTTGGGATTTCGTTGGTCCCGCTTGGCATCAGGGACACAAGCATCTGCAAAATGTGCTACTTCCAGTGTTAGGCATTTCTATGCTTTGGCCGGGAGAACCGTATAGAGGTGGCCTTCACTGTGGAGCATGAGACGGCCGCCTACAGAGTCTCCCAGACTGTTGGTGATGTGTGATGCCACGCCTGCAAGAAGCTGGGAAAAGCCCGAATGAATGTTGCGCCTTCAAGTCTGCTAATTTCACTGGAATGGCCGTGGCTGGCATCACCACACATTACCCACCAAAAATCCAACTTCTTCTACACAAGAGGAGGTGACGCCTTGATGTCAGGCAAACGGGGGTAGAAACCGAGGTGGTGGAAGGCCTACATTATGGAGGAAGCCTCCCGAATCATCCCAAATCCCAGCAAAAATAAAAAACAGAATCCAAAAGGCTTCGGCAAAGAGGAAGTAGAAACATCAGGACCTGAAGCAAAGTTGATGCCTGGTCGCTTACTAGTTAACGCCTAACTAATTTAGCGTTTGGCCTGATGTCTTCTCTGTGTGGGCTCCCTGGCCTGGCTACGTTGTAGCGTGGGTCACGGAGCAACTGACGGATGCTGAATACAGGCCCATTCCAAGGCTGGGAGGAGACTCCTGCTGTCAGCATCCCGGTTAAGCCATCTGGGATGAACGTCCGGCTGTCAGCATCGTGGTGAAGCGGCCTGCCCAGATTGGTCCTGCAGGAAGCATCACGGTGAAGCAGTCACTGCACAAAGCGACTTATGTACACAGTTGTAAGTTGATTGCTGAGTAGTGGCCAAGTGCTTTTCTCCAGTTCTTTTTATCCAGTTTAAAAGAGGTTAAGCTGAGGAAAGGTCGGGGTTCTTGCTTTTTACTTAAAGTAAGAAAATAATTTTGTTGTACTTTACTGTATTTAACACAAAGTGACGTTTTCATTATTCAACTGGAGGGACATTAGAACAGGTCAGTTCAGTGTTATGTAACTCCTGCAGCATGTGGCAAGTCCTCAACTCGGCCCTTGTGCTCATACCGGCCATGTTTGCAGGAAATGCAACCACCTGCAGCTACTTGAGTTCCGCGTTCTGGAGCTTGAGAGGCATCTGCAGGCAATGAGGTGTGTCCGCAGGGATGAGAATTTCCTTGATATGCACGGTCGCCCCACAGTTTACAGAAGTGCTGACAGAGTGGATATGAATGACAATCAATCAGTAGAATGGTGCCAGGCAGGTAGTTAGGAATTCAGCAGGATTCATCTCCCTCCAGAACCGTTTTTCTCTATTGGAAAATGGTAAGCGTGATGGTTCCTCTGGGGAGAGCAGTCACACTAAGGACACGGTGAGTGGTTCAGCTGCACAGGTTGGGGAGGGCAAGCAAAGAGGGAACGAGCAATCGTGGCATGAGACTCGATACGAACAGTGAGAGATAGGGGTTTCTGTGGCTGTAGATGTGACTACAGGATGGTATGTTGCCTGCTTGGTGCCAGGGTCAAGGATGTCACTTAAGAGCTGCAGGCATTATAAAGGGGGAGGGAAAACAGATTTAGGTCATGGTACATATTGGTACAAACAACAAAGGTAGAAAGAGGGATGAGGCCCTGCAAGCTGAATATTGGGAGCTAGGAAACGGATTAAAACCAGGACCTCAAAGTTAGTTATCTATAGATTACTTATAGTGGCACGCGGCAGTGAATATAGAAATATGAGGTTGTTCCAGATGAATTCCTGGCTGGAGAGAACTTCCAGGAGGGAGGGATTTAGATACCTGCAACATTTGGACCGATTCTGTACGCGTTGGGACCTGTGCAAGGCGGACGTTTTGTGCCTGAAGCATAATGAGACAAAATCCTTGTGGGAAGGTTTGTTTGTGCTGTTGGGGAAAGCGTAACCTATCTTTACAGGGGCACGAGATCCTGAGAAGAGGTTCAACAGGGGGAGAAAAACAGCTGCAATTATAAGAGAGAGCAAGTGCACCTCAAAGCCACTCAACTTCTAGGCCAGTTATGGCACAAGGGAGCTTGTCAATGTTCAATGGCATTTACTTTAATGCAAAGGAGTCTGACAAATAAGGCAGATGGGTTTAGGGCACAAATAGACACTTGGAAGTAGGATGTCATTTCTTCCACAGTGAACTGGTTTGGAGAGGGGAAGGGTCTCCGTATTCCAGGATATAGGATCATTAGGCTGGAAAGGGAAGGAGGTAAAAGGGGGCGGGGTATAAAATTATTAATCAAGGAATCGGTTACAACAGTAAGCAGGTATGGGATCTTAGAATACCCCTCAAGTGAAGCCATATGGGAAAAAATGAAATGCAAAGAAGGAACAATCACTTTGTTGGGAGCCGCCAATAAGCCCCCAACAGTCAGAGAGAAGTAAAGAGCAGGTATGTAGGCAAATTTCAGAGAAGTGTAAAAATAATATGGTTGCAATAGTTGGGGGGTTCCACTTCCCCAACATCACTGGGTTAGTCATAGTTTGGTAGTTTCTGAGGGAGAGGAATTCCTAAAGTGCAGTTAGGAGAGCTGCTTAAACCCATACGCAGAAGGTCACACAAAAGGAGAAACATTTAAGTTATGAAGAGATGTTGGATAGACGGGTAGCTTTCGTTGGAGCAGAGAAGACTGAGGGGCAAACAGATTTTGGTGTACAAGATTATGAGGGGCATTGGTGGGGTGGAAGGGAGCAGCTGTTACCCTTATTTGAAGGGTCAGTCACAAGAGGACATGATTTCAATGTGAGGGGCAGGAGATTTAGGGGAGATGTGGGTAAAGCATTTTTAACCAGATGGTGGTTTCGGACTGGGATGTACTGCCTTGGAGGGTGTGGATCTGGGTTGCCGCAAATCCTTTAAAAAGAATCCTGATGAGCACTTGGCATGTCATACAATTCAACGCTATGATCCAATTGCTGGTGAATGGGAATGGGTAGGTCAGGTTTTTCTCACATGCCAGTGCAGACTCGATAGGCCGAGGGGCCTCTTCTGCACGGTGTGATTCTGTGATTCTGTCATTCTGTGACAGGAGGGGAGTAGGGCGTGGCTCTCCATATCATTTTACAGAATGAAGCTGGGCAAGCAGGAGAGATATCTGAGGAGGAGCTTTTTGTACATAGTGACCATAACTCGAATAGATTCAAGGTTGTTATGCAAAAGGGCAGGATGGGCCGGAATCAAAGTTCTGATTTGGGGAAGGCCGGTTTTAATAAGATCACAGATGAGTTGTCCAGAGTGGACTTGGGGGCAGCCACTTTTAGGTAAATTTGTGTCAGAGGAATGGGACTAATTCAAGAAGGGAATTCGGGAATTAAGGGTTAAAATATTCCACTAAAGACAAAAGTGGGGGGTCCATCGAACCCAGGGGGCCTCTGGATTTCGAGGGCTGTCAAGGATTGGTAAAGAGAAAAAGGAAGTGTTGTGGCAAATACCTAGCGCTCAATGCGATGGAAGTCCTTGAGGCGTATAGTATGTGCTGGGGGAACATAAATAGAAAAGTAGGAGAGAACAATGGGGGTGTCCAAAAACATTTGCAGGTGCAATAAATGGAAATTCCAAGTTATTTTACGTTTACACAAAGAGTAAGAGGATAACAAGGGAAGAGCATGGCCCAGTAACATAAATAGTGTTAATATGTGTGTGGAGCCGGAAGACATAGGTAGGGTTATAGATCAATGTTTTGTGCCTATGTTCACTAGTGAGAAAGAAGATGTGGGTAAGGAAATCAAGTGTTAGGACAGTGATATAATTAAAGAAATCAGCATTGATAAGGAAAATGTTCTTAGTGGCCTGGCAGACTTATATTTAGATATATATCCAGGCCCGGATGAAATATAACACAGGCTGTTGAGAGAAGCAAGAGAGTAGATAGCAGGGGCGCTGGCAATAATTTTCAGTACCGCTCTGGGCAAAGGGGAGGTGCCAGAAGACCGGAGCACAGCCAAGGTAATACTATTATTCAAAAAGAGTGGTTGAGAAAATCGGAGAACTGCAGGCCAGTCTGCCTAACTTCAGTGGTGGCAAAACTATTGGAAGCAATTCTGAGGGACAGAATTAGTCTACAGTTGGAGAGGTAGGGAATAATCAAGGACAATCAGCATGGTTTTGTTAAGGGGACTTCATGTCTAAGCAACTTGATTGACTTATTCAAATAGTTGACGAGGCGTGTTGATGAGGGAAGTACATTGGGCATAGTCTACTTGGATTTCAGCAAGGCTTTTGATAAGGTCCCGCATGGGAGACTGGAAACGATTGTAAGAGTCAATGGGAACCAATGCATTTTGCCAAATTGGATCAAAAATGGGATGAGTTGCAAGAATTGGAGGTTGTTGGCCAATGCGTGTTTATTTTACAGGATTCCTGTCTCCAGTGTTGTTCCACAAGGATCGGTGCTGGGCCCCTTGCTGTTTGTGGTATATATAAATGATTAAGACTTGGATTTAGGAGGGTTGTTCATTAATTTCGGGGATGATACGAAAATTGGTGGGATGGTAAATACTGAGTAGGACAGCGTTATTTTAAACGAGGATATAGACAGGCTGGAAAAATGTGCTGATCAGTGGCAATTGGAATTTAATCCAGATAAGCGTGAGGTGATGCACTTAGGCAGGACAAATAAGGCACGGGAATACATGATTTATGCTAGGACGCTGGGAAGTACTGAGGATGAGGGGGACCTTGGTATACATGACCACCCGTCCCTTTAAGTGGTGGGGCTGTTAGATATGGCGGTTAAGTAGGCTTATGAGATACTTGCCTTTATTAGCCGAGGTGTTGAAGATAAGTGCAGAGAGTTCATGCTGGAACTGTAAGAAACGCTGATTTGGCCACAGCTAGATCATTGCATGCAGTTCAGAACCCACATTATAGGACGGATGTGATTGCACTAGAGAGAGAGCAGAGGAGATTTGCCAGGCTGGAAATGTTTGGTTGTGAGGAGAGTTGGATAGAATGGGGTTATTTTTCCCACAACAGAGGAGATTAAGGGACGGCATGATGGATGTGTCCAAGATATTGAGGGCCATAGATAGGATAAACCGGAAGGAACAATTCCATATGGTGGTTTGATCAATAATGAGGGTGCTTAGTTTAACATAATGGGCAAGAGGTTTAGAGGGGATGTGAGGACGATTGATTTTCACCCAGATGGTGGTGGCAACCTGGAAGTCACTGCCTGAAAGGGTGGTAGAGGCAAAAACCCTCCAAACATTTAAGAAGTACTTGAATGGCGCCATTACATACAAGTGTCTGGGCCTACTGCTGCAAAATTGGTATGGATCATTTAGGTACTTGTTTGATTGGTGCAGACTAGATGGACCGAAAGGTCTTCTTCTGTTCTATAAACTTCTATGACTGTATAAATCTATGGCTCTGTAAGAACCCAGGGGGCGGATCTTCATGGAGGAGGAGCTGCACTGGCTGGAAACTGAGAGACTGAGTACTCCATGGTCCCTTGCATCAACTGCAGGAGCCGCCTCTCATTCCATGGGGAGAAGTATGCGACTCCTGATGTCAGGATTATTTCCTATCCAAATGGAGTGGTGATGGAGTCTCTGCCACTGGGCGCTTTGGTTATGAAACCAGAACTTTTGTTTCTTGATTAGCTGGGTGACCTGGTGCCTGAGCTGGTGCATGTCTTGAGCCACTGCTACCCTCTGACCCAGAGTCTTGAGTTGAAATCAGAGAGGACCATTTTGGCCCTAATCCTAGGAGTGGACTCGAGGCCGAGGCAGAGTCAGCAGGAGGTTCGATGTCAGCATCCACTCACAATGCAGGGGATGGGAGGAAGACACAGGTGACAGGCCGGAAGAGGAGATTGTGTCTCTGAAATCCGTGATTGGATCATTGGATCAGTGTGAGATGATGGGGCTTTTAGTGCTTACTGTCGACTCCCTTCTAACCCCCATTGGGGAGCTCTCAGGCTTTTTTGTCGAGCAATCACGATCGAAAGGATAGTGTCCAGTTGGCAGTCTTATCCGCTGGTGTTCTGGTTCAGCCACGAGGCCCTAAAAGCATCCAAGCTGGACCAGAATGACCGGTGGTCATTCCACACTTTTCTCGCGGGGCTCCTGAAGGGGTGGAAGACTTACAAAAAATTATTCTGATTCCACACTTATACTAGGCATGGTGATTGTAGTACATAATACTGGCGCTGAAGGCTACCAGATTTGCTAACTCAACTTCAACAGCAGCAGGAACACAGCACAGGATGCAATACTTTTAAGTCCTCACTGGATGGAAGATAGTGGTCTGCTCCCTGTCGGAAAACAATACTATTCCAGGAGGAAAATCATCGAATTGGCTGCTGAAGTGGCGAGGGTGGGCTTAAATATGAGCACGTAGGGTCCAATACGGGCCAGGTTGATGTATCATTCGCCACCCATTTTCATCCGGAGGTCTTCCTTAAGAGGGAGCCATTGCCAGGCCGGTTGTTGCACTTTACTGTGCTCCTAGTGTTTGCAGAACTTCACTTTCTGTCTGTGTAAGCACAGCAGCAGCAAGAGAGCTTCTTTGAGGAAGTGTTCAGTTACCTTGGCTCTATCGATGCCCGCGAGTGAATTGCATTTTTGGGGGATTCTTCAACTCTGCCCTATGACCCAGGGGCCATCTCTGGTGCTCAGCACCACATGCTGGGTGCAAGCAAGTTCACAGACCTGGTCGAGTCCTTCAACGTGTCGGACGTCTGGCAACATCTCCATTCTGATTCCAGTGTTTCACTTTCCTGCAACCTGCAGTCAGAACATTCAGACTCAACCGCCATTGATTCCTAAAGTGTTTGCCTCATGCATTCGGTCCGCTTCAGTGATCGAGACCACGATCTAGAGGGGACGAAATCCGCTCCTTCTGTGCTCAGTTGGGGTCCAACTATTGGGGCTTTAACAATCTGCTGCTGGAGGACGAGCGGCTCGTGGATTCGTTCCGTCGTTTCTGGTCAGGATGAAGAACGAGCAGGGAGGCTTCACCTTCCTGAGGCTATGTTTGGATGTGAGAAATACCCAAGTTCATGTCATGTGTTAGAACTACGCGAGGGAATCGACAAAGTGGCAGAAATCCAGAATCGGGGAGTTGGAGAAGGAGGTGCTGGGCCTGGAGGTGCGTCTCTGTCAGCCCATTGCAGACCCGGTCCTGTGGCTGGTGCATGAGGAGAAGAATGGCACAATGTAGGAACTGCAATTCGTCTGGTCCTGTGGCACATAATTTCCTCCTGGGCTTGGGCCCTGCCTTCCTTTCCTTCAGCTCACTGGGCAAAGGCACGGAGACTGTCAGCAGATCCTTAACCTGCTGGCCGATGATGGATATCTCCTTCTAGATCCGGAGAGCATCAGGGCCTTTGCCTGAGCCTATAAGCTTGCTCCAAACTCATCGGTTTCATCCAGCGACGACACTCCTTGTGTTGTGTGGGCGTGCCTGCCGCAGCTCAGCCTGGAGAGCGCCAGAAAGCTAGACTCACGTATAAGGCTGTTGAAGCACTCTGGCCACCTCGAAAGCCACTTCAGGGCAAGCCCCCGCAGCAGGAGGGGCTGCTCTGCGACATCATGGGAAATGGCTATCGTTACCTGGATCAATGTCGCCTCTATGCTATCAAGAGTATCACCAATCGTCAGAGAGCTGCTGCTCAGACATCCACACGTCCGCTATTAACATTGGCTGGCGGATAGGTGGGCTGTGGCCTCCATTTGGAACAGGTTGGGGACGTGCTGGGTGGTGGAGGGGTAGGCTGGATGATTCTGCAAGAGGAGGCGCGTCGCACATCAGTGGATGCCCAGCTCACGGACGATGCCATTCATTGTCTTAGGAATGTCAAGCTCAGAACCGACACCATACTGGGACTTGAGGACACTCAGTTGTGCAGTGGTCTTTTATCCAATGAACCCCCTGTCTTGATGGATTTCCACGTTGGCCGCAAACCTCAAATGCTCCCTCGGGAGCCGCAGCCCGCAACCCGTGTTTCCTCGCAGAAATGCCCTCCATGCTATTTAGCATGGAGCAAAGCTCTATAGCCTGATGCTGCACACCCTTCAATTGTTTCCCTCACTCACAGCCAGGCATCCCCTGACGTGCCTTGTTGGCCTCTGGTGTTGGAGAACACCAGTGAGGGGCTCAATGTATGGGAGAGCTTTCCCTTTCCATCAGGGCCCTGGGATTGCACGCAGCAGTGACATGCAAATGTAGGATCTGTCAGCTCAATGACTCCAACAATGAATGCGATGTTTGCAGCCTTCTAGAATGCCTGGACCGTGATTCTATGGACTCGCTAGGCTGCACTCACTTTTTTGTTTCTTCAAAATAAATTTGTTTTTATTTTGCTTGATCTTTAGAAGCATACCCTTAATTTACGGCAACTGGTATGAAGGGTGCAGGTTGGGATGAGAAACTATGTGAACCTACGAGGTTGTCAGCCAAGCTGCCTGTCTGCCCATCTTCCTTGGCTATATTCGGGGTCAATTGTCACTGGAAAGGGTGCACTCCATCGAGGATTTCCGTGCTCAGTTGTTACCACGGGGACGGAGTGGTTTATAGATATTTCTGCACACATTTTTATTCAATGACGGTAAGTTTCCTTTAAATTTCGTCTTCGTTTTTGCAGTTTCCCTTTAAAGAGGCTGTTTTTACTCTTTCCCTGAGTTTGTTAATTACAGTTTATTGATTAGAATCGGAATAATTACATCTTCTGAACCTTCCTACACCTCCTGGAGCGCCTTGGTTGTCCCCTGAAATCCATAGCCACAGTCATTCTCTGATTTTGATGACCAGGACGGGAATCCTCTGGATGGAAGAGACCTGGAAGGGCCCGACGTGCTTTCGGGATTCTGCTTAGTGACTGTGGCAGTCTCCACGGCATGTGGAACTGGAGGTGCTGAGGTCAAGTTTAGAGTGGATTCGGATTCGCCAGATACGTGCAGAGTCAACTGGAAGTATGGCTCCGCAGTGTGAATCTGTAGGTCACCCTCCCTCCAGTTGCCTGAGGGCCCCGATGTGACTCATTTGAGGAGAAGTAGAAGCTCGAGTGAGATCGTGATGCCCCATAGCCCTCTCAGCTTTGCAATACTGGATGCTAAGCATAGGCTAGCATGGAGGTTGCAGCAGTGCAGGGCTCATGAATGGTGATGTCCCTTGAATTGTCATTGATTGATATTCCTGTGAATGTGCGTTGAGTTCGTGAGCGTCTGCGCTGAGGGGATGACAGGACAGACTTACCCTCATGGGGTGGAGGAGGCAATTCTACGTCTAGAGCCACTGTGTGACTTTCCTCTTTTGCAGGGCACTGATACTTATCACTGCTGCTGCTGCCTGTCAAGTCGGACTGGATATGTTTCTGCCTCAGCTGAAGCCAGAGCAGGGTTTGAGGACATCACGGCAAGAAAGGGAGGAGAGAGAGAGAGTATGTGTGCACACTTCTGTCTTTTCGATTGTGCGTGTGCCTGTTTGTGACTGGATCTGTACGTGCATTTTAGTGTGTGATGCGGAATGTGTGCATGTGCGTCTGTGTTTGTGTGTGTGTGTGTGTGTGTGAGTCTGTAAAGCAGAATGTGCTTTGTGCATCTGTGTGCATGTATATATTGTGAGCGTGTGTGCCTATGTGTTTGTTATGTCTTTCTGTGTGCATGCGTGTCAGAGTGTGTGTATGAGTATGTGTTTCTGTAAGTGTGCGCAAGCATGTGAATGTTTGAATGTGTGACTCTAAGAGTGTGCCTCTGTGTCTGTGTATGTGTGTGATCACATTAGTGCATGTGTCCCTTTGTGTTATTATGTGTGTTAGGGGCTTTGCATGTAAGAGCATGTGTTAAACTGTGTGTGACTGTGTGTGTTTGTCTGCAAATTCGACCGCGTCTGTTTGCAAGTGTGTGTGCATGCGTAATAGTGTCCATGTGCATGTGCGTGTATGTTGGTGTGTATGCCTGTGTGAGAGAAATAGATTTAGATATTATGTGAATTCCAGCATGTGTGTGAGAGTGAAAGAAAGAGACAGAGAGCAAGAGGGAGGGGGAAAATGTGTTTGTGTGCATGCATGTTTTGTGGATATGTATGTTTCTGTGCACCTGAAGGGAGTGCCTGTTTGTGAGAGAGTTTGAGAATCTGTGTGTATTTCTGTGAGCATTTATATGGTTTTGATTTTGTGTGCTCATTTTTGTGCGATTTTGCGCATTTGTGTTTATGTGCGTGCAAATATGTGAGATAGGGTATGTGTGTGTTTGTGTGTGGGAGAGAGAAGTTGTTTGTGTGACTTTGTGTTTCTATGCGTTTCTATGTGTGTGTGTGTGTTTGTCTGAGATCTAATCAGTGTGAATGAATGTCTGTGTACATCTGAGTGCACGTGAGTATATGTGCATTGTAGTCCTTGAGCGTGTGGATATCTGTCTGTGTAGGTTCATGTGAGTGCTTTAGTTTATGAGTGTCTTGACACATGAGTGTGGAACTACATGTGTGATTCTGTGTGCATGCATGTGTATTCATTTATGAATTTGTTTGTGAGTGTGCATGTGAATAATGTTTGAGGATATGTGAATTTGAGTTAGTCTGTGTGTGTTTGTGTGTGTGTCCGTTTGTGGGTGTAAGCGTGTGCCTGTGTGTCTTTATGTGTGGGTGTCAGTGGAGACTCCATTGCTTGTGGACGTATGTCAGTGCTTGACTGCAAATCTGTCTGTGTGCATCAGAGTGCATGTCACTGTTTGTGCAGGTGCATGTATGCTTGTGTACATCTGAGCGTTTGTGAGAGTGTGTATTGGTTCATGTGTGCAGATGGGTGTATCTCTACATGCATCAGTGTGCGTGTGAGTGTGTGGGTGTTGATCTGATCAATAATGTACGTGTGTATGTGTTTGTGTGCATGTCTGTATGTGAGTGTATGTGTACCTGTGTGCATTAAAACTTTTCAGCGTCAGATTCTGTGTGTTTAAGGGAAGGAGTGACACGGTGAATTAGTGTTTATAACTGTGTACGACTTCTATGTGTGTGTGTGTGTGTGTGTGTGTGTGTGTGTGTGTGTGTGTGTGTGTGTGTGTGTGTGTGTGTGTGTGTGTGTGTGTGTGTGTGTGTGTGTGTGTGTGTGTTTCTGTGTGTCAGCATGCCTGTGTGTGTTTGTCAGGGTGTGGGTGTATGTGCATAATGGCCTGTTTATTTCTGTATGTGTATGTGGGTTTGCGTGTGTGTGCATTCATGTCATTTATGGGTCTCAGTAAGCGTGTCATTTTTTGTTTCTATGATGGTTCTGTGTCTATGTGTAAGTGATGAGAGTTTCTCTGTTTCTCAGAGTGTGTGTGAATCTTTGTGTGTTTCTCTGTGTGTCAGTTTGCCTGTATTTCTGTTCGTATGTGCGCATGCTTGCCTGATTCTGTATGTGTGTGCTTCTGATTGTGCGTGTGTGTGATAGTATGTGTGTATTGCAGAGGAAAAGTGCTTGTGTGCCAGCGGACAGGTGTTACTTTTTTGTGTGTTTGTTTTTTCTGTGCACATGTGTGTTTTGATGTGAATGTATGCTTCAGAGGAAGTGCTTGTGAGTGCTGGTGTGCAAGTGAATGTGGGGACGTTTGTACGTGATTGTGTGTGATTGTTTCCAAATGAGATTATGTGTTCCCCTGTGTGTATGGGGGTTTGTTTTTTTTCTGTTCGTCTGTATGTATGCATGTGCGTGTTTTTTGTGAATGTGTGAGACAGTGTCTTATTCAGTGTAAGTGTGTTTATGAGAATGTGCTTGTATGTATAGTGTGTGTGTGAGTACGTGTGTTTGTGTGTCTGTGACTGTGCGTGTATGTCTGTGTGCCTGATTGTTTGTGAATTTCTGCTTCAGTTTGTCTCTGTGTATGTGTGTGCTTCTGGGAATGTGGGTGTGTTACATGAAATATTTGTCATTATGTTCATGTTTACCTTTGTCTCATGGTTTACTTGAGTGTGTTTGTATTTTTGTCTGTGTGCACGTGAGTTTAAACGTGTGCTTGTCAGTACGTGTGTGTATGTTTGTGTCAGCATCTTGTTTTGAATGTACATGTTGTTTATGTTTGTGTACACATGGAATTATGTGTTTGTTTGTGTTTACGGGCATGTTTGTTTTTCCTGTTTGCCTGTATGTATGCATGCAAATGTGCCTGTGTGTGTATCTGTGTGTGTGTTTGTGTTTGCTATTCAGAATGTGCCTGCGTGTGTGTACCTCTGTGTGTGTGTGTGTGTGTGTGTGTGTGTGTGTGTGTGTGTGTGTGTGTGTGTGTGTGTGTTTATGTGTGTATTTGGGATTGTGTGTGTGTGTGCACGCGGGCATGGATATGCGTGTTTCTGTGTGTGTGAAAGAGATAAAGAGAGAGAGAGAGGCAGAGACAGAGAGGCGTGAGAGATGGAGAGAATGAGAGATGGAGAGGGAGTGTCTATTTGACTCTGTGCGTGCGTAGTATGTGTGTGAATGTGTGTGTGTGAGTTTGTGCGTATGTGTGTAACTGTCTGCTGATGTGTTTGCAGTTGCCTAAGATTTTGTTTGCATGTGTGGGAAAATGAGCATGCTTGTGTGAGTGAGAAATTACGTTTGTGCATATATGTTTTTCTGTCTCCGTGTGTATGTGTGTATGTTTGAGTATGCAAATGTTTTTGTATATGTATGGTGTATGTGCCTGTTTGTGTATCTGTTTTTCAGTGTTTGTCTGTGTATTTGTAAGTGTGTGTGTATGTGTGTGTGTGTGTGTGTGTGTGTGTGTGTGTGTGTGTGTGTGTGTGTGTGTGTGTGTGTGTGTGTGTGTGTGTGTGTTATCTTTTCATATTCATTTCTGTGTGTGTTTGAGTCAGTGTGTGTGTGTGTGTGTGTGTGTGTGTGTGTGTGTCTGTATGGGCATGCCTGTGTTTTAAGTTGCTTGTCCCCGTTTGAATGTGTTTGCTCCTGTGCTCCTCTGTGAGTGCCTGTCTTTTGTCCTGTGTATTTGAGTTTATGTGTTTTCGTGTGTTTATGCCTATGTATTCCCATAACTTTGTGTCAGTTTGTTTTCCTCTGTGTGAATTTATTTGCATATGCTTATTAAATTTGTTTGTGTTTGTTTGTATGTGTGTGTGTAATTGTATGTGTATTTCTCTGCGTATTTGTGTTTCAGAAAGTGTTTGCGAGAGTATGTTTGTGCGTATTTATGTGCGCGTGTGTGTGCATGTGAGCTTGTCTGTCATTGTTTGTGTATGTGTGTCCGTGTGTTTGTTTGTGCCAGTGTGCATGACACATATTCAGCGTGAATGTATGTGTGACTGCTTGTGAGTGAGGGGTGTGCATATATATTTATGAGCCCTTGTGCATGTGAGTGTCCATGAGTTTCATTTGTTTGACTGTTTAAGTGTATGACTGTCTTGGTTTGTGTATGTTTATGACTGTGTGTGTGAGTGAGTTTGTGAGTGTGTGTGTGAGTGTGTGCATGTGTTGATCTGATCATTTCTGCATGTGTGTGCGTTTGTGTGTCTATGTGCGTGTGTGTGTGTCTGTGTTTGTGTATGTGTGGGTATTTGTTAAATATGAATGTGTCTCTCTTTGTGAGAGAGTGTGCAAAGCTTTGTGTGTTTCCTTGTGCGTCAATTTGTCTAGGTTTTTGTTAATGTGTGCACGTTTTTGTTCAATCCTGTATTCGTTTGTGTTTCTGAATGATTGTGTGTGTGATATTGTGTGTGTGTTGCAGAGAGGGAAAGTGTTTGTGTGCCAACTTGCATGTGTACATGTGTGTGCATTTCTGTATGCAGGTGCATGTTTTTGCTTTGCTGTGCGTTTACACTTCAGTGGAAATGCTTGTGAGTGTGTGTTCCTGTCTTTGTGTGTATGTCTCTATATGTGCCTGTGTGTGTGTGTTTGTGTGTATGTGTTTGCATGTGAGTGTGTTGATCTGATCATTTCTGCACGTGGGTGCATTTGTGAGATTGTGCATGTGTGTCTGCGTGTAGGAGTTGAGTGTGTCTGTGTTGTCAGAAAGTGTGCAAAGATTTACATGTCTGTCAAAATGTCTATGTTTTTGGTGGTGTGTTCACGTGTTTGTTCAATCCTCTGTTCGTGAGTGTTTCTGATTGATTTTGTGTGATACTGTGTGTGTGTTGCAGAGAGGAAAAGTGTTTGTGTGCCAACGTGCATGTGATGTGTGTGTGTGTGTTTCTGAATGCATGTGCGTGTTTGTGTTTTGGTATGCATTTATGCTTCAGTGCAAATGTTTGTGAATATATGTGCCTGTCTATCTGTATGTCTATGTGTGCCTTTGTGAGTGTGTGTGTGTATATGTGTTTGCATGTGAGTGTGTATGCATTTGTGTGCAATTGTGTACACATGTAATTATGTGTTTTTCTGAGTGTAAGGTCATATGCTTTCTTTTCTGTTTGTGTGTATGTAGGTATGTGAGTGTTTCTGTGCATTTGTGTGCGAGAGAGTGTGCTATTCAGTCCAAGTGTTTATACGAGATTGTGCTGGTATGTGTAGCGTATATGTGTTTTTAAGTGAGTGTTTGTGTGTTTGAATATGTGTGACTGTGATTGCATGTTCCTGCTTGTCTCTGTGTGTTTGTGTTTAATTTTGAGCAAATGTGTGTTAGAGGGAATGCTTTTGAGTGTCTGTGAATGTTTTTGTCTAAATTTGTGCTTGCGTGTGTGTACATTTTTGCCTATGTGCACACGGGTATATATGTGTTTGTGCATATGTGTGTGTATGTGTATGTATGTGTGTATATGTTAGCTGTGTGTTCGTGTCTTCTGTGAGTGTGTGTGCGTGTGTGCACATGTATGTATACACATGTGATTATACATTTGTCTGTGTGTGGGCATGCGTGTTGCATTCTGCATGTCTGTATGTACGTATGTGATTGTGCCTCTGCGTGGGTTTGTGTGAGTTTTTGTTTTTTTTTGTGTTATGCAGATCGCTCCTCGAAATTTGTTAGTGTTTGTGTGTGTGTCCACAAAGGCGCATGGGAGTGAGTGCTTATTTGTGTGTGTGAGAGAGAGAGAGAAAAAGGGAGAGAGAGGCAAAGAGACAGAGCGAGAGACAGAGGCATAGGTATAGAGAGAGAGGGAGGAAAAGAAAGAGCGAGATAGAGGTGAGAATGAGGGAGACAGAGATAGGCAGAAGGGTGTGTCTCTTTGACTGAATGTGTATATGGGTGTGTGTGTGTGTTTGTGTGTTTGTATGTATGTGTGTGTGTCTGCGTATGTGTATGTGTGTGTACTTGTCTGCTTATGTGCTTGCTTGTCTATTAGTTTCTGTGCTTGAGTGTGTAATTGTGCGTGTTTGAGTGAGAAGGTGCTTTTGCACATATATGTCTTTCTTTCTCTGTGTCTATGGCTCTATGCATGATTATGTAAATATTTTAGTGTACATATGTTGCATGCACCTTTTTGTGTGTCTGTTTTTTCTATGTGTGTGTGTGTGTGTGTGTGTGTGTGTGTGTGCGTGTGTGCGTTTTTCTTTGTACTTGCATGTGTGTGTGTTTTAGTCTGGGTGTATGTGTGTCTGTCTATGTGACTGCTTGTCTGTGTGGGCGTGCTTGTGTACTTCTTAGTGTTTGTGTGAGTGCATGTGTATGTTTCTGTTCCTGCGCTTCTCTCTGTGTGTCTGTTTCCTCCTGTCTATTTAAGTTTATACCTGTGTGTGTTTATGTCTATGCATTTCCATTTATGTGTAAGTTTGTTTTTCTGTCTGTGAATTTATTTCCATTTGCTTATTGATTTTTTGTCTTTGCTTTTACGTGTGTGTGTGTGCATGCACGTGCATGTCTGGTGTGCGAGTGTGCTTCTGTTTTATTTACATACTAGGGATAAATGTCTTTCCTGTGTCTTCCTTGGTCCAGGGTCAGTTTTTCTGTGGCTAGGGATATTTCGTGGTTAAACCTTCACCTGGATCAATGTGCGCTGTAAAACTTTAAGCAGCCAACTGAGAATAGTGACCAGTTGCTGTTCTATAATTTTAAGAATCTAGTGCATATTACATTTCTGAAAAAAACCCTCATTTTTATCTATGTCTTTGAAACTGTGTATACGAATGTTTTGTTATGTTTTTTCCTATTTAGATTTAAGGTAGATTCATACAGTTATACAGGCCTACAGCAGAGAAAAATGCCATTCGGCCCATCGAGTCTGCAAAAGTCAAGCAAGTACCTAACTATTCTAATCCCATTTTCCAACACTAGGCCCATAGTCTTTTATGACATGTTATCCCAAGTGCATGTCCAAATACTTCTTAAACGCAATGACATTTTCTGCCCCTATGACCCTTTCAGTTAGTGAGTTGCAGATCCCACGGCAACCTACATGAAAGAAAAAACTTTCCACACATCCCCTCTAAACCTCCTACTCCATACCTTAAATCTATGCTACCTGGTTATTGTTCCATCCACAAATGGGAACAGTTCCTTTACTGTCTACTCTATCAATGCCCCTCATAATTTTAAACAATTAAATCATGCCCCACCCCCAACCCCCACTGCTCCAGGGAAAATATCCCCAGTCTACCCAATCTATCCTCATAACTAAAACTTCCAGCCCATGCAACATTGTATAAACATCCTCTGCACTCACTCTAGTGCAATGTCATCCTTGCTACAATGCGGAGTACAGGACAGCGCTCAATAATCTAGCTGTGGCCTAGCCAGCTTTGAATTCAGTTCAAGAATATTCTCCTTGCTCTTACATACTATGTTTCTGCTAATAAAGGCTAGTATCCCGTTTGCCTTCTTAGCCAACTTATCAACCAGTCCTGCTACATTAAGGGACCATTGGACATGCACACCAAGGTCCCTCTGATCCTCAGCACTTCCCAGTGTCCTACCATGTATTGTGTATTCCCGTGCCTTGTTTGTCCTGCCCAACTGTTTCACCTCACACTTTCCATTTTCCACAGATCAACCCATCTGACCAGGTCCTCCTGCAATCTAAGTGTAGATTCTCACTATACACCATCCCATAAACTTTCATGCCATCCATGAACTTACTGGTCAACCCTTCTAAATTCACGCCTAAATCATTTAATATATAACAAAAACAGCAAGGGATCAAACGCCGATCCCTGTGGAACCACGCTGGACACAGTTACCCAGTCACAATCATACTTCTCAGCCATCATATTTTGCTTCCTGCCACTCAGCTAATTCTGGATCCAATTTGCCAAATTTCCTTGTATCCCATGGGCTCTTACTTTCATTTTAAGTCTCCCATAGTGGGCATTGTCTAAGATTTGCTGAAGTCCAAGGAGAATACATCAAGTGCATTGCCCTCATCTACACACGAGTTCCTCTACTCAAAAAAATTAATCATTTTTTCAGACATGACCTATCCTGAACAAAGCCATGCTGACTGTCCTTGATTAATCACTGCCACTCCCAGTGTAGATTAGTTATGTCACTGAGATTTGATTCCAATAGTATCCACTGAGCATAGACTGACTGGCTGTCCTCTAGTCCTCTAGCACCTCTCCTGTGGCCAGAGAGTTATTAAGAATTATTAGCAAAACCACTTCTATCTCTTCCATAGGCTCACTCGATAGCGTGGGATACATTTCATCCGAGCCTGGAATTTATCTAATTTTAAAACTGCCAGACCACTTAGAAGCTCCTCCCTATCAGTGCTAATTTAATTAATTATTTCACATTCCTTCGATTGGTTTCCATACCCATGTTGTCCCTTCACTTGTGAACACCCACACAAGGCATTCATTTATATCCCTACCTAAGTCTTCCTGTTCCATACATAAATTTCCACTATGGCGCTGCGAGCCCAACTCTTTCCCATGTTTTTAATTTTATTTTTAAAGTACTTGGAAAATAACTTTAGATTTTCCTTTAATCGTTTATCTTACCTGCCAATGTATATCTATGCCCCCTTTTTGCTCACAATTTCCTTACTTAATTCCACCAGACACATTCTTTGCACCTTTAGGTCTGCCGCTATATTGAGACCTCCTTATCATCTCTAAGCCTCCATTTTCTCTTTATCCAATCCTGTAAAGGACTCCAAATCCAAGCTGCCCTGGATTTGTTGGCTCAACCCTTTACCTGTACTGGAATATGTTGGCACTGTCCTCTCCCTATTTCCTCCTTGAATAAGCCACATGCCCTGACACATAATTACTTAAAAGTACCTGCGCTCAGTCCACTATGGCCAAATCAATCCTGATCTTATTAAAATTCACTTTTCCCCAAATTAGAATGTCTGAATTATGGCCTATCCTTGTGCTTATCCACAACAACCTTGATTATATTGGACTTATGATCACTGCAATACCCCATCTACTGTTACCTCTTCCCTGTCTTGTCTGAAAAAACACTGGATATCCTGGAATATTTAGCTGCCAATCCTGCCGCTCTCTCAAGCACATCTCTGTGACAGCAATTACATCGTACTTCCAGGAGCGAATTTTTGGCTTCTTCTCATCTGCCTTATTCGTCGGACCCCTTGCATTAAAAAAAAAATACCATCTAAACTTTCCAAGCTCCCTTGTGCCTTAACTGGTCTACAGAGTCTTAGCCATCTAGAATCAATTGCTCAACCTTCTAACTTTGGCTGTGCATCTCCCCCTGCTGATACTCCTCTAAGGATCCCACTCCCCTGCCAAATAATTTTATACCCTCCCCAACAGCACTAGCAAATATTCCCACAAGTCTGTGGGTCCCATTCCGGGTCAGCTGCAACCTGTCCACCTTGTACAGGTCACACGGCCCCGAGAAACTTATTCAATATCCTAGAAGTCTCATGCCCTCCTTGATGCATCATATTTCAAGCCACCCATTCATCTGGACTAAACACTTAGTACATACTCACTAGAGAGTGGCACCGAACTTAATCCCGAGAACAGTAACTTTGAGGTCCTGTTTCTCAATCTGTTTCCGAGATCCCTATATTATGCTTGCAGGGCCTCATCCCTCTTTTTACCTATGTCATTGACACCAATATGTTCCACGATTTCTACCTGCTTTAGAACGCGCTGCAGCTGTTCAGTGACATCATGGACTTTGGCACCAGGAGGCAACCTGCCAGCCCGGAGTCACATCTGTGACCCCAGAAACGGGCTGTCTGTTCCCCTTACTATCGTCTCTCCTACCACTATTGCCCTTCCCCTCTTTTTACTCCCACCCACAACCCCCGTGGAGCTGAGCCACTCACAGTGCCATGAGCGTGGCTGCACTTCCCAGAGGAACCATCAAACTCACATTTTTCCAGCACAGAAAAACAGTTGTCGAGTGAGATTCACACTGGGGATTTCAAGAAAAACTGCCTGATTCTTTTCCTCTGACTGATGGTCACCCATTTCCTCTCTGTCTTCATTTCCATATGCTGTGGGATAGCCAGGTCTAAAAACGTGCTATACTTGAAACACTCTGCTTTGCTGATGCACTTCAGGGCCTCCAAATGCCATTCAAGCTCCGAAACCCGGAGCTCAAACAGAAGCAGTTGCTGGCATTTCTTGCACATGGAACGCAAGGAGCATCAATGATTTCCTGCAAGTTGCAGGCATTAAATAATACAGGTCTGAGCTGCCCTGCCATCCCTTCAACTGAAAAAAAAACATGCTTGCTTTAATTTACTTACAGTAAGAGCACGTTAAATTATTTATGTACTTTAAATAAAAACTATAACGCTTTGCTTTCCTCAGCATAAGCTATTATATACTGTGGAAAAACTGAAGAAAAAACTGGAGAAAAACATTTACCCACTCCTCACCAATCAGCTTTCACCTTTCTGCTGACCTCAAGTGCTGCAGCTTCCCCAGGCTCTCGCTGGTTCTGATGTCTCCGCCGCTCCCTCGTGCTGTCTTGTGTTGTCACTATTGTTATTTACAACACATAAATACATTGTCAGTCTTTCGTTTTTTTTTATTACAATGGAATTGTTTTGTGACTGCTCTTAAAAATACAATACGAAAGGCGATAAGCACTTCGCTTCAGAAATATATCTTCTTGCAGTCAGTAATGGAGAGAAAAATTTGAGACATTATCCCACATATGTCTGCTTTTCATAACATAACTGTCATCTCTGGTTTCACTTAGTTACTTACGGCTGCACATCACTGAAGATTTCTCCCATCACCAGTGGTTCGTCCAGTTATGCCCTCGATCTTATGTCAACTTTGGGTCCCCTTATTAGTTCTGACTTTCCTGTCATTCTTTCTTAGCCTCCTTTCTTATCGCTGGAGTTGTTTGTTCCCCTATCTGTTTTATTCCACCATATAACAGAATTTGTTTCATGCTCTTTCATTATATCCATCTCAGGAAAGAGGTACATAATTGAAAATATCAACAATTCCTTAACCAAATTGTTAAATTCTACTCAAGCTGATATGTAATTTCATTGCTTATTTCCCTTACTTACAGTGAACTTAATCACAATTGTGATCCTGAAGTGCAAAAACTGTGGTCTGACCAAATGTGTCACTTGTTACCTGGTTGCCATGGCAGTGGCAGATCTACTGGTCATTATCCTGGACCTGATATTGAGACAAATCCCGATTGTTTTTGCTGAACGTTTTGAATTCCTGTTCTTCATCCGCATCTGTAATATCCACGCTGTCCTGCTTTATGCAGCCACTGACTGTTCTGTCTGGTTCACCGTCACTTTCACCTTTGATCGATTTGTGGCCATTTGTTGCCCGAAACTGAAAAGTAAATTTTGCAGCGAGAAAGCAGCGGCTGTAAATTTGGGAACAATGACTGTGCTGAGCTGTTTAAAGAATATCTTTTGGTATTTTATGTTCACAGGACGGTACTGGATGGTCAACAGCCCTTGGTTTTGTTTGGTCACACTCAATGTTCAGTTCTCTCTGTTCTGGGCAACAATCGAGTTCCTCCACTACATTCTAACCCCGGGTGTCCCATTTCTCCTGATTCTGCTGCTCAATGTTCTCACCGTCAGACACATTCTACTGAGCAGCAGAACCCGCAGGAGACTCCGGGCTCACAGCAGTGGGGAGAGTCCCAGAGACCCAGAGATGGAGAGTCGAAGGAAATCCATCATTTTACTGTTTGTGATCTCGGCCAATTTCATCCTGTTATGGTCAACGTTAATGTTTTACTCTATTTGGAGGCGGCTGTATAACTTGGGTAATCATTCTCTGTGGTTGGATTGGTTTGTTCAGGAAATGGGCTTGATGCTGCAGCTCCTGAGCTGCTGCACAAACACTGCAATTTATGCTGTGACACAGACTCTGTTCAGAGAGCAGTTGATGAGTGTTCTGAAATATCCCTTCACTTCAATACATCAATTCATTCACTGATGAGAAGAAATCAGTCTCTATGCAGGCTGTCTCTCCATCATGAACACCCTCGCTCTGATTGGATGAAAACAATACACCTAGCATCCCTCCACATCCATTGGCAGGACTGCCTGTACATCATGGCTAATACTATGTGATCGGAAAATATCACAAAGATACATCAAATCTGTCTCCTCCTGTACAATATGGCTTTTTTGTACAACATTGTTATTGCCAAATGACAGAATACAATGATCACCGCCCAACTTCTTAACACCCACCCCCGTCCCTATTACTGGGCTGGCATTAAATAATCATGATAGCTCGCAATATTTGGAGTGGAATCATGCAATTGTAAATCGGAGAGGCACTTCCAAGAAGGCATGGGAAGCGGGGGGTGGGGGTGGGGGGTTGCCGTTGGGGGGGGTGTGGTGGGGGGGCAGAGGTCAGACCAAGTGAGCTCATTAAGAGCAAGTGACATTAGCATCAGTGGAATGGGTTTAGGACATGGGGGTAAATCCAGCGTCCACTGTGTGTTAAAGGGCAGCAGGAGAAATGGACATCCAGAGAGAAAAAAGGGGGGCTGGGTGGAGGAGAGAGAGTGAGAAACGGGAGAAGGGAGGGAAATTAAAGGTCAGAGCTTGAAGGGAGAAATGGGCTGAGTGAACTAGAGAGAGATAGATGGAAAGAGAAAGAGGGAGGTGCGCTGTGAGGGAAACAAAGCGAGAGCGAGACAAAGAGAGGAAGTTGGGTCAGGAGATGGAGAGGCTGGAGTGAGACGGTGGGGGAGGGGTATTGGGAGGATGAGAGAGAGATAGAGCAAGGAGAGGGAGAGAGAGGGTGAAACAGAGAGAGAGAAGGGTGGGTAGAGAGATGGGGAGAAATCGAGAGACAGCAAGAAAGAGAAGGGGAGGGAGACAAAGACAGAGAAATGAAGGGAGAGGAAATGAAATAGAAATATATAGGGTGTGTGTGTGAGAGATAGGAAGAGACAGAGAGGCAGTGGTAGGGTTGAAAGGCATGCAAACTCAGAGAGAGAGAGAGAGAGACAGAGAGAGAGAGAAAGAGAGAGGAGATTGAGCAACCAAGACGCAGATCGACAGCAATAAAGATAGAGGGAGTTATAAATAGAGGGTTGCTAGGTTGATAGATAAATTGATGGTTAGAAAGATAAATAGATAGACAGCTAGATAGTTGGATGGATCAAAAAAATGAAGATTGAGAAAGAGGTTGTTAAAGATAAACAGTGAGGCAAAGAAAAATAAAGGCGTGAATGGCGGCTGAGAGAGTGTGGAAGTAAGAGGGCGAGTGAGAGAGTGATGAAGAGAGATGGAGAGGTAGAGAGGGTAGAGAGCAAGACACTGCAAGAGAGCTGGAGAACCAAGTGAAACAGGGAAAGACAATTAGAGGCAGTCATAAACAGGGAGAGATAGAAACATGGAGAGAGACAGAGAGAGAGAATTGATGAAAGGAGCAAAATTGAGAGAGAATGGTTGAGACAGAGAAAGAGGAAAAGAGAGACAGATAGAAAGGGGCACAGTGAGAGAGAGGCAGAGATGGAGAAAAAGGGAGATGCAGAGATAGGGAGATGAAGAAAGAGAGTGAGGAAGACAGGCAGATCACAGGTGAGATGATGAGAGATGGGAGAGAGATAATGAGGGAGACAGGGAGATAAAGACAAATAATTCAAGAGAGAGAACGTGGGATGGAGAACGGCAGAGAGACCATGATAAGAGGAGATAGTGAAAGAGAGCGAATGAGCGAGTGATTGAAAAACTGTCTGAGAGAGAGAGAGCCCAAGAGTTAGAGAGAGAGAGAGACACCAAGACAGAGAGATTTGAGAGGCAACGAGAGAGGCAGAGAGAAAGGGAGAGAGTGAGAGAGGGAGGGAGGGAGAGATAAATAGAGAGATGGACTGAGAGATATGGAGTGAGAGAGGTGGATTGAGAGAGATGGAGAGTGTAACATCGACAAGTGGAATTGCAGGAAGATCTGGAGGGAGAAACGGAGATAGAGAGTATGAAAGCCGGAAACATGAGGGGCGACAGGGATGAACAAAGGGTGACAGCAAAAGATAAAGGAAGAGTGATGATATGGGAGAGAGAGAGAGAGAGAGAGAGAGAGGGCTGGAGGGAGAGGGAATGGTAGATAAGTGATAAAAGGGAGGGGGAGCTACAGATGGAGAGAAATAGAAAAGAGGGAAAGAAATAGAGAGATGGAGAAAGAGAGCTGGTGAGAAATGCATAGAGAGGAATAGAGAGGGAGAAAAGAGACAGAGAGAGAGAGAGAAAAAACAGAGAAAGAGATAGAGCGAGAGACAGAGGAAGAGAGAGAGAAATAGAGAGGGATGGTGACAGATGAAGATATATGGATTTAGATTGTGGGAGATTGAGAGAGAAAAGAGCCAAGCAGCAGGGACAGAGAGTGAAAGAGTGAGCGGCACAGAGAGACAGATAGACAGAGGCTGTGAGAGTGATGAAAAGGGTGTGAAATTCTGAGAGATAGCGACAGAGGTGGAGTGGAAGAGAGGGATATGGAGTGAAAGAGGGACAGATAGGGAGGGGGCGGAGATAGAGAGAGAAATGGAGAGGGAAAGAGATGGTGAAAGGGAGAGAGACAGGGAGAAAGGCTGAGAGATAAGGAGAGAGGCAGGGGAAGTGAGATACCAAGAGAAACTGAGAGAGAGGAAATGAGCCTGAGAGTTTTAAAGAGAGAGACGGCGAGAGAGAGAGAAAGATAGATGAGTAAGAATGGAGAGAACCAGAAAAGGAGACAGATATAGTGATGCAGAAACCAAGAGAGATACAGGGAGATAATGGGATAGACAGAGAGGCAGAGTGAGGTACCGGGAGAGATGGAGTGACAGAAAGGGAGATGGTCAGAAATACTGAGAGAGAGAGAAGAAGAAACAGAGAGGGACAGAGACAGAGACAGAGAAACAGGGAAAATAGAGAGCTAGATAAAGAGAGAGAGAGTGAAGGTGAGACAGAGAAAAAAAAAGAGAGAGAAATACAGAGATATGTACAGGTGTAGAAGCCAAGAAAGAGAGAGACATAGTGGCAGAGAGAGAGACAGGAGCGATTAATGTGTGTGTCTGTAGGAGAGAGGGAGAGAGAGAGAGTTAGGAACAGGGATACACGGATAGATAAGTTCGTAGAAGTGGAGATACACAGAGTTAGTGATGAACAAACAAAGAGAGAGAGTCATCAGACAGAGGGAGGCAGAGTGAGAAAGAGGGAGAGAAAGAGAGAGATGGAGAAAACGACTGAGAGAGAGAAAGACAAACGGAGAGAGAGAGACAGAAAGAGAGAGATAGAGGGAGAGAGAGAGAGACAGTGAAACAAACAGAGAAATAGATATATTGACGTAGCAACAGTGTGAAACAGAAAGAAAAACAGTGGTGAGGATGTGGAAACATATTTAGAGAGAGTAGATTCAGAGAGAGGGGCCTGGTGTGTGTGAGGGAGGCGGAGAGATAGAATGAGAGATGGGGGAAAGAGAGAGAGAGAATAGAGAGATGGAGAGGGAGGTGGAGAGACGGTGACACAGAGAGTATGGCAGAGAAACAGGGATTGAGATGGAGGTATGAAGGCAGAAAGAGACAGACACGGAGTAACAGAGAAATAGAGATGTAGCAAACGAGAGAGACAGAAAGAGACAAAGAGATAGGGTTGGAGAAGCAGGTAGAGAGAGAAGTGCAGAACCGCAGAGAGAGCGAGGCAAAGAGAGATGCAGAAACTGACAGAGATAGAGAGGTAGGAAATGTGTCAGCGTGTGTGTGTGCACGTGTTTGTGTGTGTGTGTGCGTGACAATGAGAGGGAGGCAGAGAGATAGAGAGAGCGTGTGTGGGGAATGGGGCAGAGACATACAGACAGAAAGGCAGGCAGGAGAGAAAGAGAAATTTGGAGAGAGATTTGGAGAGAGGGAGACGGAGACAAAGAGAGTGAGACATAGAGATGGAGAAACACAGAGTAAGACATAGAAAAGGAGGCAGAAATAAATGAACGCAGAGAGAAAAAAAGGGATAGCGAGGAGCAGAGAGAGAGGACCAGGCAGAGAGAGAGAGAGAGAAAGAGAGAGAGATTGAGAGACGGAGAGAGGCAGGTAGCAGACAAAGGGAGAAACATAGTGAAATCGATGGAGCGAGAAACAGGGAGAAAGATAGAGAGAAAGGGAGGCAAACACATAGTTGCACAGAGAGAGAAGGAGGAGAGAGAGTGTATGAGAGAGGGTTAAAATGAGAGACAGAACGAGAAAGTGAGATAGAGATAGAGAAAGCAAGAGAGATAGAAGGACAGGGAGAGAGAGAGACAGGCAGACAGAGATAAAGACAGAGAGGCATAGAGAAAAAGGCAGAGAGAAAAATAGCGAGACAGGGGAGACAGAGACGGATGAGGAGCGAGACAGAAACAGAGAGTGAGACAGAGAAAAAGATGGAGATAGTGAGATAGTGACAGAAGGAAAAATATGTGGAGAGGCAGAGTAAGGGAGAGAGCAAGGGGTATAGAGACAGGGAGACAGGGAAATGGAGAAACAGAGAGAGAGAGATGGAGAAACAAAGAAGGGGGACAGAGGTGAAGCTGATGTCAGAGAGAGACAGAGTAATAGAGGCAGCGGGAGATGTGGAGAGACAGAAGGAGAGACGAAGAGATAAAGAGAGATTAAAAAATAAGCAACGAAGGAGTCAGAGAGAGAGGGAGAGCAAATGGCAGAAAAACATTAATGAGAGTGGTAGAGGGTGAGATACATGGAGAGACATATACAAACATTTAGGTTCAGAGACTCAGAAAGTTAGAGACGTAGAAACACTGTGAGAGAGTGAGAACGAGTGAGAGAGAGAGAGTTTGTAGAGTGTTGGGGGAATAGCTGGTGAGAATGAGAAGGAGAGAGCGAGAGAAAGAGAAAAATGAAGAGAGAGCAAGAGCAACGGAGAGATATAGATAGACGGGTGCACACACAGCTGGAGATAAAGCGGGAGTCAAGTGGAGAGCTGAGATACACAACACAGAGATGGAGAGGCAGAGGATAGAGAGAGAGAAAGCGAGATTTAGAGTGACAGCAATATAGACAGAGGGAGTGATAAATAGATAGTTATTAGATGGATAGATAGATATATTGATAGATATACAGATATATAGGATAATTAAAACAATAAGGAGTGAGAGAGAGAGAGACAGAAAGAGATAATGAGAGAGATTGAGGTGAGATCTAGCGGGAGAGAGAGAGGTGAAGAAAAAGATAAAGATATAGAAGGAGAGGGGATAACTGTGCAAGGGAGAGAGATAGAGGAAGAGGCAGAGAGAGAGAGATGGGAAAGAAGAGAGACAAAGAGATAGAACGACAGAGAGAGAAAACGACAGACATAGATGAAGTGTGAGTTAAAGAATGGAAGAGAAATTGAGAGATTCAGAGTGAGATACAGAAACACAGGAATAAAGACAGATTGGGAGAGAATGAGACAGAAACATTGAGAAAGGCAGAGATGGAGAGAGGGCGAGAGAGAGGGAGATGGAGTGAGTGAAAGAGGGTGATAGGCTGTCGGACAGATGGTAAGAGATTGAGAGACAGATGCAGAGAGAGAGAGAAAAATGGGGAAGAGAGAGAGATGGTGAGAGAGAGCAGCTGAGAGATGGAGATGGGCAGTGAGTGTATGTTTGTGTGTGCACGCGAGAGAGAGAGACTGAGAGAGCGAGAAAGAGACACTGTCGGAAAAGGACAACAAAACACAATGGGAGAGACAGAGGCAGCGACAGAGGCACACAAAGAGTGTGAGAGACTAATAGGCAGAAATGCATGTAGAGAGAGAGAATGAATATGGAGAGACAGATGGAGAGAGAGAGAGAGACAGGCAGGAAGGCAGGCAGACAGGCAGACAGGGAGAGAGAAAGTGAGAAATGCAGTGATAAGAAGAAGGAGAGGGGTCAGGGAAAGGCTGAGGATGACACAGGGAGAGAGGGAGCATAGTGTGTGTGAGAATGATAGAGAGAATAAGAGCAAGGAAAAGAGAGCAAGAGAGAAAAATGGAGGCAGAGATAAAGAGATGGAGACTCAGAGATTGCGAGGGAGAATCATAGAAACAGAGAGTGATGCCGAGATAGGAAGACAGAAAGTGAAAGACACAGGGAGGCACAAAGTTAGAGACATAGCAAGAGAGAGGCAGAAGGAGACAAAGATACGTGGTTGGGGAAACAGAGAGAGAGACATAGAGTGAGTTATTAGCAGAGGGAGACGTATACGGAGAGACATTAGGAGCAAGATAGAAGCAGAGAGAGAGAGAGAGAGTTGGAGACAGAAGGAGAGGGGAAACAGAGAGTGAGACAGAGAGAGGGAGAAATAAACAACATGGCGGGGGGGGGTGGAGGGAGACAGAAAGAGAGGGACTCAGAGAGACAGTGAGTTAGAGAAGAGCAGAGAGAGACATAGAATAAGGGAGAGAGACGCAGAGACCGAGAGAGGCAGACAGACAGACAGAGGGAGAGAGACAGTGAAGCCAATTGGTGGATTAACACAAACAGAGAGTAAGATGGAGAGAGAGCGAGAAACAGATGCGCAGAGAGAGAGAGAGAGAGAGAGAGGCACAGAGAGTGAGAGAGGGGCATAGATAAGCAAACAAAGATAAAGGCAGTGAGAGATGTAGATACAAGCAGAGAGAGAGGAAGAGAGACAGGGGACAGGCAGAGAGACCAGGTCCGAGACAGAGACCGAGATTCAGACAGACAAAGGGAGAGAGGGGTAATCTTCTCGTGGCAGAGGGAGAAATAGACGGAGAGATAGAGGAAGAGAATGAGATGGGGAGGCTTGAGAGAAGGAATAATGGAAAAGCAGAGAAAAGAGGAGAGAGGGAGGAAGGAGTGTCAGAGAGAGACGGATAGTGAGAGATTGTTAGAGTGTGTTGCTGAGTGTGTGTCTGTGTGTGAGTGTAGAGAGTTATATATACAGACGCAAAGAGAGAGGATGTGGGAGGGAGAGAGTGATAGAGAGAAAAAGAGAAAGAGAGGAAAGAGAGGTAGAGAAAAGGAAAGAGAGAGTGTTGGAGATAGAGGGGGAGAGAGAGAGAAACAGACAGTTGGACTGGAACGGGGGAATAGAGAGCAGGATTGGGATACAGACTTAATAATAGAGGTAAATACAATGCGATACAGAGATAGGGAAGAAGATACGGAGAGAAAGAGGGAGAGAGTCAGAAAATCCACTATTGGCAGTACCAGAGATGTACGGAGAGATATAAGGAGTGAGACAGGTATAGCACAAGACAGAGCAATACATATAAACAGAGGGAAAGAGAACCAGACGGAGAGAGGGAGTGTCGGAGAGTCAAAGAGAGAGGATAAAAGAGAGGGGCAGAGATGGAGTATGATGGAATGAAAGATAGATAGAGATAAACAGAGAGAGAGAGAGGAAGAGAGAGAGAAGCAAAGAAATTGACGCGGCGGGAGAGCTGGCGTGAGATTGCGAGAGATGGAGAGGGAAATAGAGATACAGAAAAATGAAGAAACACAGCGAGGGACAGAGAATGTTTGTGTGTGTGTGTGTGTGTGTGTGAGAGAGAGAGTTTTGTGTGTTTGCGCACATGTGAGTTGTAGAGAGAGAGAAAGCCAGAAAGAGAGACATGCGGAGAGAGACCAAGAAAAATGGAGAGAGACAGGGTGAAAGAGGAAGAAGGTGTGTGTGTGAGAGAGATGGAGAGGGGGAGAGCAAGAGAGATAGAACTAAAGACAGGGAGAGAGACATGAGAGAGGTAGTGAGGCAGGACAAGACTGAGAGTTAGGGAGAGAGAGAGGGGGGGAGAGACCATGAGAGGGAAGGAGAGAGAAAGGGACAGAGGGCGACATTGGGAGAAAGCAAAAGTCAGAGAAACGAATACAGAGAGACCAAGAGAGAAGGAGAGAGTGCTAAAGCCACAGCGAGAGACAGAAAGAGGGACAGAGAGACAGCGGTAGAGCGGCAGGAAGACAGCGGCGGAGATCAAGAGCGAGTGAAGTGGAGATGCCGATCGAGGGAGTTAATGAGATAAGGCGTGGGAGATAAGAGAAAGAGAGGGCTAGAGAGGGATGGAGAGTGATAGAGAGACAAAAACACTGAGAAAGAGAGGGGAGAGAGAGGGAGTCATGGGTGGAGAGAAACAAGAGAGACAGACAGAAAAGTAGAGAGTATGTATCTGGGATAGTGAGAGAGAGGGCGATGGACAGGAAGGCAGAGAGGCAAACGGGGCGAGAGGCATGGAGGGGTCATAAAGATGGTGCTTTGGGAGGGTGGGGGTGAGACCCAGAGAGGCATAGATAGAGATAGAGTGGAGAGAGAAGGAGAGACATAATGGGGCCTAGAATGGCTGTCTCTCTCCCCCTGCCTTACACTTCCGCTCTCTTGTTTCTATCTCTCTCTCTCGCTCTATCTCTCTCACTCACTCCCTCCCTCACCGCCTCTCCCTCCTTTTACCTCTCTCTCTCGTCCTCAATCTCTCGCTCTGGCTATCTATCTTTGTTCCATTGCTCTCTGTCTCTCTCTCTCTGTCTCCCCTGCTCTCTGAGGGATACTGATTGTCTTTCCCCCTCTCACTCTTCATCTCTCTGCCCCGCTTTTTCTCTGTTTCTGTCTCACTGTCTCTCTGTTTCAGTTTTGCATTTTCTCTCTCACTCTCAGCCTCTTTATCTCTGAGGGTGAGAGAGGGGGATACAGTGTTGGAGAGCGAGACGGAGTGCGGGAGGGAGAGGCGGGTTGCAGATGATTCCCCGACTCCCAGAACAATTCACAGATAATCTTCTTTTATTCTGATTTGTTCATGCTGCAACTGATGGCAGCTCCTCAAACTTTGGGGTGACGCCTCAATACACCCCCAACCCCCTCGTCCACGAACCCACCATTCTTAGTTGTGAGGAGTGCCCAATAGAATTGGTGCAGCCGGCATTGAATCTGAGACCCTTTAATTCTGAGGGCGCCCATGTGTTCTGAGGTCTTCAATTATTCGGTCCCCCCACTAATTCTGAGAGGACCGAATTAAGCCTGAGCCAACCACTAATTCTGAGTGTCCCTATTATTCTGAGCGCCACCATTAATTCTGAGACAACAATAAATCGGAGCCCTCCCCCCTCCCATTAATTCTAAGGGCACCCAATAATTCTGAGGCTTACTATTAATTCTGCAGCCCCACTAATTCTGAGCTCTCCACATTAATTCTGACAGTCCACCTTTAAAACGGAGAACCCCTCCAATAATTTTGAGGCCCAACAAAATTAATTCTGAGGAACCCCCTTTAATTGTTAGTGTGCCCAAATTTTTCCGAGGGCCCCCATTAAATCTGAGCACCCACGGTAATTCTGAGAACCACCCCACACCACACCCCTCCACCCCCACCCCCAGGCTTTGCGGCCACATTCCAAAAATGAATCCAAAACTAATGGATTACATCCACATGGCTTCCATTTACTGCCTTCCCCGACCTTTGGCCAACCTTTTCCCTCTCAGTCCAAGACTGTTCCTCTCAATTTCTGACCCAATGCAAAAAATGTCCTCAATCAAACAATATCACTGTCCCATTCACCCCCAATTCACAAAACCACATATCCACTCAGTCCAACACAGTCTCTCTCCAATTCATACCCTCACGCCCACACCACCACATAGACACTCAGTCGAGCAATGCCCCTGTCCAATTCACTCAATGTCACACCCCTGACCCACAACCACATATCCACCATTCCCAGTGCTATTCCCCCTCCCATTATCACCCCTCTTTCCCACCACCACGAGCCCAATCAGTACAGTACATTCCCTCCCTCTTCCATTCACTCCCTCCCTTATTATGTATCTACACTGCCCAGCTCAGACGCTCTGCCATTGACACACCTCATCAGTAACAAATAGCCAGTTAGCCCAGGACTGATCATGTGCTTTTCATCCCTCCCATACCCCCCACCCCCATCCAGCTAACCAACACCACTGCGTATCCTCTGAACTCAGGACTGTCCCTCTTGCTTTTACATTCCACCAACACACCTCCCGATTTTCACTCAATCCAGTACTGTTCCCATTCGATTAACCCAGCAGAGACGCCCACCACCTCATATCCACTAAGTCCAGGTCTGTCCATATCCCATGACCTCCCACCTTCCCCATCACCAAATGCCCAATCAGTGCAGAATATTCCATTTCGCATTCACCCCTTCCTCCATTTCATATGCACTCAGCTCAGGACTGTCCCTCACTCATTCACCCTCCCTACGCCAGAACAGCCTACCCAGAGATTGCAGGACTGTCGCCCCACCCCCTCCCTGTACCCATTCAGACCTCCAAACCCTACCACCACCATGAGTTTAGCATATATAGTCAGTCCAGGACTATCCCTTGGGATGATAGAGTAACATAATCTTAACGGCACAGAAGAAGACGTTTATCGTGTACGCACCGGCTTTTCAAATGACTATTATGGCCTCGTGCTATTGCCCTCCTTCTCGCCATACACATCGATTCTATACAAATAAACAACTAATGGCATATTTAATGTCTCGATTGAGCCTGCCTCCACCATACCTCCAGGCAGTGGATTCTAGAACCGAACTACTCATTGTGTGAAAAAGTTTTCTCTCACGTCACAATTGTTTCCTTTGCAATTCACGTTAAATCTCTGCCCTCTCAATCTTGATCAAATTTTAAGCATAGGAAGAGCTTCTCTCTGCCTCCACTGCCCACCTCCTCATGATGTAAAACATCTCCATCAAATCTCCCCTCAGGCTTCTTCTCTAAATGTACAACAGCAACAAACTCTCCAACCATCCTCATACCTGAAGTTTCTCATCCCTAGGCCATTCCAGTAAGCCTCTTCTGCACCCTGTCTAATTTGTTCACATCCTTCCTATAATATGGTGCTCAGAATTGTACATAACATTCCAGCTGATGTCTAACGAGTGCCATCTATAAATTCAGCATAACCTCTCTCTTGTTGTACACAATGTCTCTATTTAATTAAGGTATTACATGCTTTATCAACTATTCGTTCCACCTCTACTACCACATTCAATGATCTATGCACATATACTCCCAAGTCTTTCTGCCAATGCACCCACTTCAAAATGTCATCCCTTCCTTAATATTTTCTGTCCATGTCCTTCCTCGCAAAATGGATTGCCTCCCACTTTCCCGCTTTGAACTTCACCTGCCACCTAACTGCCGGATTCAGCAACTTGTCTAAGTCCTCGTGAAGTTCTACATTGCCCTCCTCACACTCACAACACAACTAAGCACCGTTTCATCCGCAAAGTTTGAAATTGTCTGGTGCATACCAAGATCTAGATCATTAATATATGTCAGGAAAAGGAAGAGTCAACGTAACGGCCCCTGGGGAACTCCACTATAAGCCTTAATCCAACCAGGAAAACATCCATTAACAATTACTCTCTGCTTCCCATCTTTCAGCCAACTATATGTCCAAACTGTTACTGTCTCTTTTATCGCAAGGGCACTAACATTTCTCACCAGTCAGTTGTATGACAGCAACAAATGTTTTTCCAAAGGCACTATGCACCACATCAAAAATATAGCTGTCTACAGCATTTTACCTGACCTCTTTAAAAAGTCCATCAAGTTATTTGAAAAAGTTTTCCCCTGTTTGTAATCCATGCTGGCTCTTCAGAATGAACACCTAATTTTCCATAGGTGGACTACTAATTCTATCCCGAGAACTTTATCTTTTATCCAGGATTTGTGCACCAGTTCTGTTAAACTGGCTGGTCTGCAATTGCGGGGCTTTTTCCTTAAAGCTTTTTTTGATCAGGGGCGTAATATTTGCTATTATCCAGCCCTCTGGCACCAGCCCTGTGTCAAGGGAAAACGGACAGATAATGGCCACTGTCTCAACTTTTTCTATTCTCACTTCCTTAAATATCCTTGAATGTATCTCATCCTATCGCGGTATCTTGTCAACTTGAATTGCCGACAGCGATTGAACACTTCCTCCGTGTCACTTTTGAACGCTTTTGTTGCAGAATTTTCTTGTTTATCACGACGGCCTGTTTAGCATCTATCTCGTCGTAAAGCGGAAGCAGAGTGTTCGTTCAAGACCTCAGGCACGGCTCCTTCTCCATTTGCAAATTGCCTTTAGCGTCACTAATCGGCCCTTCACACCGCTTATTCGCCTTCTTTATAATTGATAATATAATGTTGATTATAGAAGGCTTTGGGTTTCACCTTTATCTTCGCTGACAGTCCTTTCTGATAATCCCTCTTTGCTTTTTAACGTGCTTTTTCACCTCCACTGCGAAACTCCTGAATTATCCTTGATTATCAGTTGTACTTTCTACCTAACACCTGTCATAAACTCACTCCTACTTCTTCACCATAATGTCAATCTCTTATTTTTCATCCCGGGAGCTCTGGATTATTTTTGACCTGCATTAATGTTTTGATGAAATATACCTTCACTATGCCCGAACCAATTATATTTTGAAGGTAGCCCATTATTTACCCATAGTTTTTCCTGCAAATCCTTCAAACCATTCCATCAGACCCAACTCTGCTCTTGTCCCATCGAAGTCAGCTATTGTACTGCTAATTAACTTTACTCTGGAATATTTTCGTCCTCTTCTAATATGATCCTAAACATATAATTCAAAGATTACTGTCTCCTAAATTTTCGCCACTACACTTGATCTACTTGGCCCACCTCATTTCCAGGAACTAGGTCCAACAATGTGTCTTCCCTTTTTAAATTGGACATACGCTGTTGTGGGAAATTAATCTGTGCACCATTTCGGAACTTTTTCCCCTCTCCACCCTTTACACATCCACTGTCCCTGTCTAAATTTGGGTAATTGAATTCCCGCATTATGGCTACTATATTATTTTTAAATCTCCATGCAATTATCTAGCAGATATGGTCTTCTATGTCCTTCTCATTAGTTGGGAGCCTGTATGAGAAACCGAACAATGTAATGGCACCCTTATTGTTCCTTAAATTTAGCCAGATTGATCCTGCCCTGGAACAATCTGGGACATCATGTTCCTCCAGGAATGTGAAGCTCTCCTTTACTAACACGGACACACTGTCTCCTTTTCTTCCTTTCAAACCTTTTGTGAACAACTTGTACCAAGAATTATTTAGCGCAAACTGCCTCTGGTTCTAGGTTTTCTTTTCATATCCATCAGTTTATAATTTCGTTTTCGTCCAAATCAAGTTGTTTTCATTTTCCAGTTCCTTTCCTTGTTCAAAAACATGCCTCTTCATTTTTAACTGAAGTCGCACTTGCTCAGCTGTGAATAACTGCTGCCAGGTATCGTTACCACGGTCAAATGCAATGCTATCACTTCAACTCTCTCTTCTTTGTTTGCCCCTACAGCTAAGTTCAACTTAAACATACCTATCGACTCCGTTGACTTATACTTTCGATATTTTTTTGCAAACAATCAAGGATATATCTTTTATTTTCAGTACCATCCATTCAAGGACTTTATAAGTAATTCTTCGCTGGAATCAAAAATGTTCCCTGTCCTCGGTATTACCACTTTTTTATGACATGCTATCAGCTGCTTTCCTTAATCCAACTCGATGGTTCTGTATGTATGCATGAATTTATGTATGTATGTATGTATCTATTTATTTATTTATTTATTTATTTTTAATTAGCCACGGCTGGATATTTTTGCCTCAAAGGAATCGATGTATCTTGTAGGCCCTGTAGTACGTATTTTAGTACCGGCTGTTTCCTGTCTACGTTCCAATATTTTTTGTATTTTTCCAAGCTAACTTGAAATTTCTACTCAGATATTCAGTATACTTTCTACAGATTTAAAAATCCTGTTTCAAAAAGACCTGCATCGCATTCAAACTTAATGTAAAACACTGCTCTATAATGTTCACTATTACCCAACACTCCATTACAGCAAGGTTATAAATAAACACTTCTCCATTGCATGGAACAAAATCAAAAATAGCCCAATATCTGTTTCGTTCCTCGCATAATGCTCCAAAAGCCCATCTCGGTCAAAATACAGGACGTCACCCTCCACACATTTGCACTGATTGGGTTTACCCAGTCTAAATGCAAATTGAAGTCGCATATTATTATTATATTAACAATGTTATATCCTCCATAATGTCTTGATTTGAAATGTGACCAACAGTACTGTTTGGTGGCCTACAAACAGCACCCACCCATTTTTCCTGCTTCTTGCTTTTCATTCGCTCCACCCAAACTGATTACACATCTTGATCCTTCGATCTAAATTCCTCTCTCACAATTGTAGTGATGGTCTCTCTTATGAAGAATGCGAGTCTGCGTCATTTTGATTTCCGCTATCCTTCTGAAATGACGAATCCCAGTGAATTGAAAATTTCAGATCTTAGTCAGCCTGTAGTCACGTAATTGCAATTAAATGATAGCAATTATTACAATTTGTGCCTTTAGGTCATCAACATTATATTAAATACTGCATGTGTTAATACAGACCACTTTTAAGCGTGCCTTTTAAACATTATTCTGCATCCTGATAGAAGATGAATCCGTTTTTATCTGCTTTTAGAGGATTAATACACATCACCTCTACCAATGTATTTCCATACATTCGTGTGTTCCTGTGAGGAGAGAGACTGAAAAATAAGGAACAGATATACTGTTTTTCATTGCACAGAGATCGTACCAAAGGCAGTAATTATTTACATCAGTAAAATCTAAAGGATGAAATGAATGCTTCACTTAATTATTTTGATATAATTCTGTTCAAATTATTGCATCATCTGCAGCGAATCTTTTGTTTTAAATAATATGGAGACCAGACCTGTATCCAGTAGCTAATCCTTTTAAGATAAGTTTCAGTCTGAGTTTAATCTCAGCTCTTTGGTGCTTGCAATTCCATTCCTCAAGAAATGAACAATGTTTTTTGCCTGTTATTTTGTTACCTTGTTAATCTGTGCAGCTGCAAAAAAATGTGATTTTGTAGGTTGAATTTCTTAACCATCCCAAACAAATTCAGAGTTTTATTTTCAACAGGACATTTGGAATACATATTCTACCGACCAAAATGCTGCATGATTGATGCTGCACTCTCTTTCAGATTAAATTGATATTGAAATACCCACAGTGCAATTGATATTTTAAATATATTATTGATCTGTGCAGGGATATTGTTCTCTTCTGTAATCTGCACCTGGGCATTATGTAAATTTTGAAATTATCTTTCTGCTTCCCGAGTTTCTGTAAATGCTGAAGAACAATGATACTTGTGAAACTAAACATTTCAGCACCTTAACTTTTAATTGTCTCCACCTTTCCTACTGACACAGTCCAACTCTGACACTTCTCTTGCCTTCCCCGACATAACAAATTGCATTTTACCGAGCTGGTTATCTATAGCCTCACCGAAATCCACTGTTCCCTAGTTAACACTTCTTTGCACCCGACTTCCTAAAAAGACTCTGTTCCAATACCTCCCAGGTTCTCCACCTCAGTTCCATCTTTCCCGTCGATTCTAAATTCCAGACCAGTGCTTATTCGAATTTTTCATTATCCCAGAGCCCTGATTCCCCTCCAATGTGCTTACGGGACCCTCAAACATGTTTATCCCATTCTCCGTGTCAGTGCTTTCACACCTACCACTTCCAGGGGCACAAATATAAGGTCACTTTGTCCTAACTTTCCACCCCACCTACCTGCACAATCAATTCATCAGCCGCTCACATTTTTGCCACATCTTGCTAAGTTCACCACCAACTATCTATTATTGACATCCCACCGCACTTCTGAATATACTTTTTCCCTCTTGTAAGTTTTAAAGGTATATTCAATTATAATCCAGACTTAATTAACTACATTGACAACATGGTACAAAATGCCTTCTCTCAACAACAAATTCTCCACATTCGGGAGTCATCACATGATCTTCAGACATTTTAAATATTCCATTGATTAATAAATGCAGATTTGAATAAAACAGATATGCCATACTGCAAAACCCGAATGGCACACTTAAATTGGTTTCAGTGTAGGTTTATACCCTCTGAATATAATTTAGCAAATATTTCCCAATCACAGTATCACGTCTAATGTCTGACACAGGGCGTTTAGTTTCACAACACGTGCTGGTAGGGCCAGGCGTGTACCTTGTGGGCTGCAAATGAAAAATAGACATGCTGCTTCATTCGACCCCCACAGTGATTGACATTGTGAGGGGTCCTGATCATGAAGTATATTGGATAATGACGGGTGACTGATTCTGAGGAGTTTCAGAGTTGAGGGTTCAGATACAATCCAGGACTGATGATGAGGAGTGCCTGATTCAGAGGGGGTGCCTGACCTTCAGGAAGACTGAACCTGAATGCGGGCCTGATGCTGAAGGGGATTTCGATATTGAGGTAGTTCCAATTCCCCTGAAATGGGTATGAACTTTGTCTGCGAGATATGATCCTGAGTGGACCCTGATCAAGGTAGGAGAACATCTGAACGAAGAAATACCTGTTGCCAGGGAAGGGCCGTTTTGAGAAAGTGTCCATTTCTGTTCAGCAGATCTCAAACGTAGGGCGCAATGATCCATGGGTGGTCCAAACTTGGCAGTGCCGAATCTGGCCTGGATCCACTCGTATCAGAACCCAATCCAGGAAGATAATCAGCCATCGGTCGTGGTAGTGAGCTGCTTTCTTCAGCTGCTACCAGCCGTATAAGGACACCAACACTTCTTAGGGAGGGTTTTCTAGGATTTTGACCCAAGCAACAGTGAAGGTGTGGCATGGAACGGAACATTCAGGTGTTCCCGTGTGTTGCTGCCCTTGTCCTTTTAGAAGTTAGAAGTCGTGTATTTGGAATATGCTGTCTAAGGAGCCTTGGTGAGTTCGGGCAGCGCATCTTGTAGATGGTACACAATGCTGCCACTGTTCGGCTGTGGTGCAGGTTGTGAATGTTTGTGCATGGTGTGACAATCAAGCAGGCTGCTGTGTTCTATATGGTATCAAGCTTCTAGAGTGTTGTGAGTTCTGCACTCACGCAATCAAATGGAGATTGTTCCATCACACTCCTGATTGCTGTCATGTAGGTTTTGGAATTGTTTTCGGGAGTCAGGACATGACTTACTCGCCACAGAATTCATAACCATTGACTCGACCTTTTAGCCATTGTGCCTATATGATTAGACCAGCTCAGTTCCTCGTCAATGGTAGCCAACAGGAGGTTGATATTGGGCCATCTGGCGATGGTAGAGCCTTTAATTGTCAAGAGGCAATGGTTAGAGATTCTCCATTTGGAGGTGCTTATTACCTGGTACATAATGTGGCGTGAATGTGTTTGGCCCCCTTTCTGCCTGAGACATGGTATGGCCCAGGTCTTCCGGTATCACAGGAGTGGCCAATGTTGCTGAACATTATGCAATTATCAGCGAACATATCCAATTCTTACCCGATAATAGGGGGAAAGTCATTGATAAAGCAGCTGAAAATCTTTGGATTTAGGTCTCTGACCGGAGAAACTTCTCCAGTGATGTCATGGGATTGAGATGATTGACTATCGACAACTACATCTGTCTTCTTTTGACTAAGCATCAGTCCAACCTGTGGTCACGGTTCCCCATGAATCGCATTGGCAGCAATTTTGCCGAAGCAAATTAGTGCCACAATCCATCAAATGCTGCCTTGACAACAGTGGAAGGCACTCTACCCTCACCTTCCAAAACGGGGTTTAATAAATATTAAGGCACTCTCTTTGTCCCTCGAATGCAGCACATCATGAAGGCAGCCTACGATTAATTTCTCAAGGGCAATTAGATTGGGCAATTAATGTTGGCTTACACAGCGATGCCCACATCCTCTAGGTGAATGATATTGAAATGAAAACGTTGCAGAGAAGCCATAGAAGTGGGTTAGCTAGAGAGTAAAACACCCTCTACAGTGCCATTATTAAACATGCAAAGAGCAGGTGCAGCAGTTGGTTTGGTAGAGTAAGTCTCACTCTACTGTGTCCCCATCAAAGAGTCTAACCACAGTTACAGAAGATGACTAGATACAGAGCAAAACTTACCCTACATTCCCATCAAACTGTGCCTGTGCAGGTGCAGCATGGGATTAAACACAGAGTTAAGCCCGTTCTACCCTGTCTGCATCAAATACTCCCAGGACAGGTCCAGCAGAGAATTAGATACACAGTGAAGCTCCCTCTAAACTGTTCCCAGAAGAAAAACGCAGGACAGGCACAGCAATGGGATAGATAAACACCCCCTTCTTCACCTTCCTCATCAGCACTCCCAGGACAGGTATAGCATGGAGATAGATACAGTTTAAAGCTCCCTCTAAACTGCCCCCATGAAACAGACCCAGAGCAGGTCCAGCATGGGTTTAGATACAGTGTTAAGCACCTTCTACAAAGTCCCATAAAACTGTCCCCGAGCAGGTACAGCACGGGGTTCTAAACAGTGTGAAGCACATTCTATACATTCTTCAAACGTTCCAGGTTTCACATCTCAATCAGCATTGTTATTTTAAAAATGATCATTCCAAACAGAAAAAAAAAACTTATCCTTCATTCCTACGTACATCACTGAGGCTTCAATAACGGGACATCGATCTGGAGGTGGAGAGCCAGTGCAGTGGCAGCATTGGATTCTATATGGCGTGAGCCCATTCTATGTTATCCCCATCAAACATTACAAGCACTATTATAACACGGTGTTCGATATAAGGTAAAACACCCTCTATGCTGTTCCATCAAACGCCCCCAGGTCTTTTAAATGACTGGGTTAATGACAGTGTAAAGTTCCTTCTGCACATTCTCATCAAACACTCCCCGGGAAGCTGCGGATTAGGGTTAGATGCAAAGTAAAGCACCTTCTACACTGCCTCCATCATACTATCCAGTCCATCTTCATATGTGATTAGATTTGCATGGGTCCATTATCAGCAGGTGAGGTAGTGTAGTGTTGAGTTTGAACTCTCTATTTTTCATTGGGCGAATTAGTCTAGATTGAGTTGTGCTCACTGCGTTTTACTAGGAATAACACAAGATTTGCCCGAGCCCATTTCCCTGGTTGCTGGTTGGTACTAAATCACCTCCATTTCCGGTATATTTTATACAGTTTTCATGTTGTGTCGAGGGGAAGAAAATCTCCCTGGGAAACTTCACTCATTGTTTCTCTGCCCCCACAACTCCCCGATTAGACCTGTCCCTGCTGTAACGTGGCAATGTAGGGCACTGTGCTGACCAATAGTATCTAGGCTTTCTATGTCGAGCGTGTCAATACAACACACCACATGGCAGGGTTTGGCGCCCAACTGTAACGCTGTGTTTGGGATCAACGACTTGCACTGTATCAACATTGGCCGAGAGCCCTCCAGCCATGGGAGCAGAATTGGGATCTTGGTCTGAACAGTGCCACCGGCGCCCAAAATCAAGGAGACATTTCCTGGTCAGTTCTCCCCACTCTCCTACCTCTCCACCTGGCTCCCCACCTCCAGACCGATGCCCTGTTATTGCAGCCCCAGTGATGTACGTAGGAGTGAATGATAAGCTTTTTTTTTGGAATGAACATTTTTACAATTATCATGCTGATTGAGAGGTGAGACCTGGAAAGTTTGTAGCAGGAAAGCTGGGCCTGTTTCCACTAGAGTTCGCATGATTCTCTGACTCGGTTGTGACTAGTTTCAGTCTCTGTAACTTAGGAAGAACCTTCTAGTAGATGCAACGAAGTTTCAATCGATTGATTCCAGCGATCAAAATATTGTCCTATGAGGAGAGATTGAGTAAAATGTGCTGATATAGTGTGCTGGTTTGAATAATGAGAGCTGGGGTCAATGAAGCACGCACCATTTTTGGAGGGTTGAAGAGGATGTATGCAGTGATGCTGCTTCCCCTAGCAGGACAGTATGGAACAGGATCTCAGACTCAGTATAAGGGGTCGACCACTTCATGTTCAGGTGTGTAGAACTGTCTTCACTCAGAGGGTTGTCAATGATCTGATATCTCTCTTTCCGAGAACTGTGGATGCTCAGTAGTGGCTTAGGTTCCAGATTGAGGTCGTTTGGTTTTCGGAGCAGAGTGATTTATGAGATGTGAAACTGTGGCGGGAAAACGGATTTGAGATGGATGATCAACCCCGCCCTTATTCAATGCCAGAAGATAGTCAGTAGGCTAATTGCCCTCCTCATTCTTCTAAATCTTACATTGCCAACAAATGGCAATTTGGATATTTCGACTTCAGGAGCAAACACTCCATAATTTATCAGCAAACCTTAACTCTTCTCACCATCTCTCATGTTGAGTCTGAAATCTCTTTTCAGTGCAAGGGTTTGGATTCATTTTAGGGCCGCTCAGTGAACTATTTTAGTGCCAGCTGACAGGTTACTTAGACATGCATAGTTTTGAGATGCTGCTTCACTCACGGGATGTGGAGTGTTGGGTAAGGGAATGGGGCTGTGTTGGGGTGATGGGTGGCTGCATCTGGCAAGGGGACTATGACTATACGAGGGCTGTTCAGTTTACAGGTCTATTTTTTGGAGAAACTACGTTGTTTGGAGTGGCTGGTGATGTTTGGAGTTTGTTTTTACATTCAATTGTTTTCAAGTGGTGTTTTAATTTGAAATGTTGAATGTGTTTGAGATGCTTAATAAGATTGAAATGGGGGATCAGTTTCTGGTTTTTAATGAGTTGCAAATAATTTAATTTCTTTATGCTGCAATCCACCATGACCAATAATGTAATTTAATGGAAAGCACAATTGCCGAGAAAATGCAGCTTGTAATGTTCTTAACTAATTAACGTGATCAGTCTTGTCCAATCTTTGGTGTTTGTCCAAACATCCTCGGCACTAAGTATCTTCCATTTTCCATATAAGAGTTTTGACACGCTGTCAGAGTCAAAATGTTTTTTTTTAACGCTGTGAGAGGTGCTGCAAACTCAATATCCCCGAGATCATCCCAGAGGATATAAATGAAAAGCTTTCGGGATGTATTACTTCAGAGTTTAACACAGAAGTTTCCCCACATCAAGCTGAGATCCATCACTTCACATTGAAAATGCATCGTGGAATTCAAATAGCTGAGGAAAAATTCTATCCGATCCTTGTTGCTATGCGTGTTCCTGGTGACTGATAAAAACCAAAATGTTATGCACGTCTGTGTATGAGATGCTCACGGTTTTCATCCTGTGACTGAGAAGGTTACCTTTATGAAGGCACCCGATCAATGACATGATTTCATTAAACAGGAGGTCCAAAATCTCACTGCTGTTACGAAAGATGCTGACCTGAATAAATAATTTGGTTACATTTCTTGGTCAAGCTAACTAACAAATTTATCGCAAAACTTTTGTTTCAGGTCCAGAAATCAATTTTTTAAAACTATCATGGATATTTTTACATGAGGTTTTCTTCAATGTAGAATTGCCCTGAGCGCGGGTCACTAAACTGATTGGATTGTCTGTCCCAATTTCATTGTTTATTTCTGGGACTGTCTGACGATGTATAATTGTGCTGAGTGTGGGTCAGTAACCACAGTTTAATACTTGCCTTCTGTGACAATCTGTCGCTGTAGAATTTCAGTGTGTGTGGTTCAATAGCTTGAATGGACTTCCTGACCCAATGTAACTGTTTATTACTTGGATTATCTGACAGTGTAGAATAGTGGTGAGCGTGGGTCATTAACCAGAGTGTAATTCCTGACTTCAGTGACCAAGTACTAGTAGGAACAACTGCTGCTTAGGATTGTACATAGAGTGGGTAACTAAACAGGGTAGAATACCTAGAACACAATGATCATATATTAGAGGCAGTATCTGTCAATTTAGAATTATATTGAGTGTGAGGCACGAACTGGAAGGAATTGGATTGGTTGCAATTTGAAATGGTTATTTCAGGTGTACTTACCTCTCCATTCCCTTGAACTATCTCTTCTTCTATCAATGTTAACACGTTGCAAAGGAAATAAGTTTGCGAAGTATATGAGTATATCAATTGAAATATATGAATATATTCCCATTTCCTGCAACAAAAGGAACTGGGATAACTAATTATTGAGTTTTACACAGCTAGGGAGCATTGTTACAGTATAAGACTGACACCGGGATGAGATATTCTAACTCAGTGTATGTTATTCAAAATGCACTATTTGTTTTAGTGTCAATTAATTACATTTCTCCAACAGGAGTTGGAGAATATTTGGTCACGATTGATGAATTTTATATGTTGTATTTTAACAAAAGTTAATATCTGAGAGAGTTTATTTAATAATGCACTGCTGCAACGGATATAAAGATTGACCAATCAGTTTTTGTATGCGATTCAGAATTTATACAAATATGACCAGTACATCTGTCTTTAGATCAGTGAGACATCTTCCTGTGCAGAAAGATGCTTAAAATTTGGAACAAATCTATCGAGCTGTCACAGCAAGCAGGCTCTGAAGATTAAATGATGAATAGAACATTAAACGCTTTGGTGTATTTCTTGTTGTTATGTCTCCAGCTTCAGCAGTGACTCAACATATTATTTCTAAGTATGGAGACCTGAATAGCACAAAGTGCAATAAATGTTTTATAACCAAGGCTCGTCTTCTGTTCAACCTGAGTTCTTTGCTTATTCAAATATTTCCATCTGCACTTGACACCCAAAGCTCTATTTTTCTTTCATAATATTGTTAATGAGTATTTCTACGTTGAGTGAGTTGTGAATCAGTTCCGCTGAAACCCAAACTCCTCGTTCACATTCAGATTTCTTTTTTCGATGATTAATTTAAAAACTTTTCGTTTCAAAACAAAATAAATCTTTCAATACTGTAACTGATTTGCGTTTGATAGTTCCCATTTCAAAATAACTTTACAGGGTTACACACATTGCCTGTACCATTCTCTATATTTAGCTGAGTTGGGTGTGCCCCTATGAGGACAGACACCTATAAATGAGGAATGGACATGACGGATTTTCATAGCAAAGTAAACATACCTAGAAAAGTAATTGTTAACATATTTGGACGTGACAATGGAGTAAATAGTTAAATGTTTTCATTCCTCATATCACTCTGGTTGAATAGGTGCACATCCTACAGTGAATCAGTATTTTTTTTATAATCAGGAAACAAAACCTCCATCCAATAGCTAAGTATTTTGCAACCGAGTTTCAATATTAGTCAAAACTTAGCTTTTTGTTGCTTTCATTCCATTCCTCTGCAAATAAACTTCAGAATTTTGTTAGTATATTTTTACCTTCATGTGATTGAAGGCTGTTAAATCGCTGGGGCCTGATAATCTACATCCGAAAGCACAAAAGGAACTCATCCCACAAATAGTGGATACATTGCCAGTCTTCTTACGACAGTACATAGACTGTGGAACAGTTCCTACAGATTGAAGGGTAGCTACTGTAACACCAGTAAATAAAAAGGGAGGCAGAGAGAAAACAGGGAAATAGAAACCAGTCAGCCTGACGTCGGTAATAGAGAAAATTCTACAGTGCATTATCAAAGATTTAATAGCTGAGCACATGGACAACAGTGGCAGAATCGGATAGAGTCAGCATGGATTTAAGAAACGGAAATCATTCTTGACAAATCTACTGGAAATTTCCAAAGATATAACTAGCAGCATTGATGAGGGGGAGCCAGTGGATGTGATTTATTTGGACTTTCAGAAGGCTTTCGGCAAAGTCCCACGTAAGAGAGTGGCATATAAAATTAAAGATCATGGAATTGGGGATGGTGTATTGAGATGGATAGAAAGCTGGTTGGCAGGCAGGAAACAAAGAATGGGAATAAATGTGGCTTTCTCCGAATATCAAGCATTGACTTGTGGGGTACGCAGGTATTGGTGCTGGCCCCTAGTTATTCACAACATATATCAATGATTTATTCGAGAAATGTGAAAGTAATATCTCCAGATTTGCAGATGACACAAATCTGGATGGGGTGTTGAGCTATGAGGAAGATGCAAAGCTTCTTCGGCGTGATTTGGACAAGCTGCGTAAGTGGTCAAATGCATGGCAGAGGCAGTATAATGTGGACAAATGTGAGGTTATCCATTTTGATAGCAAAAACAGGAAGGCAGATTATTATCTGAATGGCTATAAATTTAAAGGGGGAAGTGCAACAATACCTTGGTGTCCATGTACACCAGTTGTTGAAGGTGAGCATGCAGGTGCAGTGGGCGTTAAAGAAGTGAAATTGTATGTTGGCCTCCATAGCCATAGGATTCGAGTACAGGAACGGAGATATATTGCAGCAATTGTACAGGGCCTTGGTAAGACATCACCTGGAATATTGTGTGTCGTTTTGTTCTCCTTATCTGAGGAAGGATAAGGTTTGCTATAGAGTTAGTGCACCGAACATTTACCGGACTAAACCCTGGGATAGTGGGGCTGACAGATATGTAGACATTGAATCGATTATGATTATTATCACTGAAGTTCAGGAGAATGAGGGGGAATATCCAAGAAACCTGTACAATTCGAACAGGAATAGACAGCGTAGATGCAGGAAGGTTTTTCCCGATAGTAGATGCGTCCAGAACTATGGGTCCTGAGGATATGTGGTAGACCATTTTGGTCTGAGATAAGTAGAAATGTGTTCTCCCAGAGAGTGGAGAACCTGTGTAATTCGTTACCGTAAAAGGTAGTTGAGACCAAAACATGACTTGTTTTCAAGAAGAAGAATGATATAGCTCCCGAGCAGAAAACGAGAGCAGGCTATTGAGTTGGATAATCAGCCACGGTCATAATGAATAGCGAAGCAGGCTCGAAGGGCCGAATGGCCTACTCCTGAACATAATTTCTAGTTTCTATGTTTCTAACCTTTTTGACTACAGAAAACCTTTTGTGAATTTGAGGAATTCTTTAACCGTTGATGAAATTCAGAGATTTATTTTCCACAGAATATTCGGCAACTTTCTTATCTTCACCAGAATGCAATACCTGACGCTGAGCTATTTTTCAAAATAAATTGTTATTGAAATCCGCACTGCATCATTTTGTCAATTATTATAATTAATGTTTTCAGATATGTAGTTGTCATCCTTCCATTTTTCACCATACAAACAATTTGGGACATGCTGTTAATTTTAAAACTATCTTCCATGGTTAATCTTGTGGATCTTTCCACCAACCTGAATAAATCTCTTTCATCCTCAATAACTGTTTCCTGTTGTTGAAGCCAGCTTGCTGCCCATCCTTCTACTTGTACCGAACCCCACATTTTCTGAGATCACCTATGAGGCTGTTTTAACACACTGAAGACCATCAAATAATCAAAGTATATTGCATCTATTGTTCCAATCAAAAACTTCTGATCTTTGTGCAGAGATTAAATGAAGTTACTCTGGCATGTGATTGCTTATGGGTTGTATGCTGACCATTCTTTAATATATTCTGTGTTTCAATTTTTTTTTCTGTTGGTTTTTTGAGTAAGGATTCCATTATTCTACATAAACTAGTCAATCAATCTAGCCTTTGGCCTTTCTATCTCTCATGTTTTGAGTACAAAACTACATGTGATTTTGCGATTTCCTTCCTTTGCTTTCACTTACAATTTTTAGAAAGTTTGATTCTAATTTCCACCGCCCTTCCACTTCGCATGATCCTTCTCTGACACCACACCTTTTTTTCTTAGATTTATCGAGCTCCATTCCACAGAATTGGATATGCACCAATATCTGTTTTCATCTCACAACCTCCCACAACTCCCATGATTATATTTAATCCCACCCCACTTCCTTGAAAGGCTCTGTTCCAAAATCTCCCAGTTTCACCACCTCTGATCTATTTGTTCCAGATATGCAACGTTCCAGACCATTGCTTCTGAAAATTCTTCATCAGTCCTCAGCCCAGGTTCTGCTCCAATGTGTTAATGGGGCACTCGACTCTGTCCATCCCATTTCCCGTGTAACTACATTCACCCATATAGCTCCCTGACCATCCACCTTGTGATATCTCTGGCGGCGTGTGGGTGTCGTCGCCGACAATGCATTTTAGAACCAGCCTCCACATTTAACGGATCATCCTTCAATATTTCTGCCACATGCAGCTTTGCTCACCAACAGCTATTTTATGCTATTCTGCCATCTCTTGCCCATGCCCACACCTGTCAGTTTTAAAAGTGGAATATGTTATAATTTAAGTTCAATTTCTTAAGTTGGCATAATTCAAGATGTCATCTCTCAGCAAAGGATTAATGTCACGTTCCAGTCCTACTCCGGCCGCCTTCCACAACTCTTTCTCCGTTACATCGATGATTACTTCGGTGCTGCTTCGTGCTCTCGTTGGGACTTGGAAAACATTATTAATTTTGCTTCCAATCTCCACCCCTCCATCATTTTCACGTGGTCTATCTCTGACACTTCCCTTCCCTTCCTTGACCTCACTTTCTCAATCTCTGGTGATAGACTGTCCACCAATATCCATTACAAGCCTACCGACTCCCACAGCTACCTTGACTACAGCTCCTCACACCCCGCTTCCTGTAAGAACTCCATCCCATTCTCTCAGTTCCTTCGCCTCCTTCGCATCTGTTCCAATGATGCTACATTCAAAAACAGTTCCTCTGACATGTCCTCCTTCTTCCTTAACTGAGGTTTTCCACCCACGGTCGTTTACAGGGCCCTCAACCATGTCCGGCCATCTCCAGCGCTTCCGCCCTCACGCTTTTCCTCCCTCCCAGAAACATGATAGGATCCCCGTTGTCCTCACATATCACCCCACCACCCTCTGCATTCAATGTACCACCTCCGCCATTTCCGCCAACTCCAGCATGATGCCACCACCAATCACATCTTCCCTTCCGCCCCACTGTCGGCATTCCATAGAAAGTGTTCCCTCTGGGACACCCTGGTCCACTCCTCCATCACCCCCTACTCCTCAACCCCCATCTATGGCACCAACCCATGCCCACGCAAAAGATGTAACACCTGCCCCTTCACTTCCTCTCTCCTCACCGTCCAAGGACCCAAACACTCCTTTCAAGTGAAGCAGCATTTCACTTGCATTTCCCCCAACTTAGTCTACTGTTTTCGTTGCTCCCAATGTGGTCTCCTATACATTGGAGAGACCAAACGTAAAGTGGGTGACCACTTTGCAGAACACCTGCGGTCTGTCTGCAAGAATGACCCAAACCTCCCTGTCCCTTGCCATTTCAACACTCCACCCTGCTTTCTTGCCAACATGTCTGCTGCATTGTTCCAGTGAAGCCCAACGCAAACTGGAGGATCAACACTTAATCTTCAGACTAGGCACTTTACAACCTTCCGGACTGAATATTGAATTCAACAACTTTAGGTCTTGACCACCCTCCTCCATCCCCACCTCCTTTCTGTTTCTTCCCCCTTCTTTTTGCTTTTTTCCAATAAATTATATAGATTTTTCTTTTTCCCTCCTATTTCCACAATTTGTAAATATTTATAAATCTTTTATGCTCCCCCCACCCCCACTAGAGCTATACATTGAGTGCCCTACCATCCATTCTTAATTAGCACATTCGTTTAGATATTATCACCAACTTCGACACCTATGTGTTCTTTTGTTCTGCCATCTGTGACATGTTTTGATGATCTGCTTCTATCACTGCTTTTGCCTACAACCACACCACCCCCCTCCACTTCTGTCCCCCCACACAACAACCACCCCCGCCTACCCCCCCGCCCCCCACCACCTTAATGCAGTTTTTTTTTCAACCCTTCCTGGGATTCACCTAGTTCTGTCGGAGGGTCATGAGGACTCAAAACGTCAACTCTTTTTTTCTCCGCCGATGCTGCCAGACCTGCTGAGTTTCTCCAGGTAATTCTGTTTTTGTTTTTTACTTAATCCTGTTCTTTCCCACACTGGGGTTGACGGGCATTTTTGAAATGGAAACTTTATTGCTTATGGCGGATGTTACGGGTAAATCCCACCCTATTCTGCGTTTCTGCTTTCAGATTGGCAAACAAAATATAGACACATGTATTCTATTAAAGAGAGACAAATCTGGGAGTTCCCAGCCTGCAAGAACATCAAATGCTGAATAAGCTTATTATTCACTTTTTAAGCCTGACACTGGAAAGGTCTGGAAGGGGAAACAATGGCAGCAAAGCTCTGGCCAAGGCCAAGCGCCGTTCAGCCCGGGACAGATTGCACTTCCCTGCCGGCTGTACTCTTAGGTTCTTGTGTAAGGGGAACTCGGCTGAGCGTGTGGGTGCTGGAGCTCCGGTCAATCTGGCTGCTGTGCTCGAGTATCTGACCGCTGAAATCCGCGGGCTGGCCGGTAATGCGGCCCCCGGGACAACAAGAAGAGCCTCATCATCGCCGGACACTTGCAGCTTTCCGTCCGCAACCAGGAACTCAACAAGCTGCAGGGAGGTGTCACCATCGCTCCGGGCGGGGGAGGGTGGGGGTGGATTGCCTCATATCCAGGCCCGGCTGCTACCCAGGAAAAGCAGCGCTGTGAGCTCCAAGAGCAAGTGAAGTGGACAACGTTTCACCTGGTAAAACCCAAAAGGCCGTTTTCAGATCCACCCACAATCTATGTAAAAGTACAGGTTACTGTCTGAAAAAAAAAATCACTCATTTCATGAAGTAAATGCCGATGGGACTGGAATGGTCTGGGAAACACAGTCCGATACTAAAGAACATGACCAGATCTATTGTATTTACTGAGAGTTCTTATTGATCTGGTTCCTCATTGCAACCTAGATTAGCCTGATTCCATGTTTGATTTCAGCTGTTAGCTCCATATCTTGTTCGAGTTGAATTATTTAAAGTGACACCAAACCCTGAAATATAAATAGTGAATACAATAAGTGAAAGGCGCGGTGCGATCTCCAAGAAATCAGAAATATTGTTCAATTCTCAAGATTAATTGTATTAAAGCGGCCATTTTAACCAGTATTAAAGACAGAAAATGCTGGGAACAGCCGCGGGTTAGGCCACATCTAGGCCTTAGTTTGTCCAGTAAACCAGTGTCAGACCCACTAATGTCCTGGGCGAATATTAGTTCATAGAAACCTAAGTCCCTTAATTCCACTTACGCGCATTTATTTCCTAATACCTTCTGCTCACACATATCCCCCTCTAAAAACTGTGTTGAATGAAAACAATTCCTTACACTTGAGCAGCATCACTCATTCATCGAAGAAAACCTGTGATCTGGGGACTGGCAGTTACCGGAGATGCTGTTACCGGATATCAGACTCACGCTTCATAAATTAAATATCTACCGCAGAACCGGAATCAGACACAGATCAGTGATTACAGATCTGTCAACCCACCATGATTGTTCAACATGTGACTCCAGACACAGAACCTTCAACTGTCCCTCTGAAATGTCTGGCAAATCGCTGGGTGTTATTAAAACCACACAGCTGTAATGACTACTTAGGGGATGTGGAAATGCTGGACTTAGCAGTGACAGAACACAGCTCGTCCTGTTGTCCAGTTGTGGACTCTCAAAAGAGAAATAGTTCCACTTGGTGTTAAAACCGGCTTTAACCCCGCTTCCCGCCAATCGGCGGGCCAGCTGGATACCTTTGGGCAAGATGGGGACTCGCTTGCTGTGGATGGAACACTGGTTGGTGTCCTCAAAGTGCCCCACCAGGTCAGCCTCGCTGGCTTCCTGCAGGGGCATGATGACCGAGTTCTGGAAGTGCAAGTCTGCCTTGAAGTCCTGAGCGATCTCCCGCACCGGGCGCTGGAAGTGAAGTTTGTGGATGAGCAGCTCTCCGGGTTTCTGGTAGCGGATGATCGCCCTCAGATCCACAGCACCGGCTCGGTAGCGATGATGCTTCATCACTCTGCCTGCGGCTGGAGCGCACTTGCGTCTGGCCCGCTTCTGGAGTCAGCTGTTTTCGAGAGGCTTTCTCTCCGGTCGATTAGGCACGCTGCTGGCTTGGTCAGGGCCCTTTCCTGAAGAGATATCAACAGCATGTGTTACACATGAACTGTTAACACCGAGTCTGCTGCGCGTCCGCCTTTTAAAACTCTGGCATGGACCACCCTGAGCAGGAATCTGCTGGAAGCAGGCAGGACTAACCCAAACTCTGACGATGAAATAAACGCTGGAAACCACTGGGCGCCTTTGGCCGGCCTTTAATTCATCAATTTCAAAATAAAACCCGTCAATTTCACTGCAGGGAACAACTGTTTCAAGAAAAGCAAATGTTCCTTTAATTTGCATTTACATGATCATTTTGAGAAATATTGAACATGATGGTGTGTTTTTCGCTTTGATTCAGAGCTATCTGAATTCATTCCAATATCAGATCTATTCTGCTCCACCTGCCCCTACCCGCTTTATTCAACAGCATCAAATTCATCACATTGCTACCTCTCTCTGGTTCCGAAGGAGTCATATTGGACTCGAAACGTTAACTCTGTTTCGCTCTTCACAAAAGCAGCCAAACATGCTGAGTTTGACTAGCAGGTTCTGTTTTTTATCCCACTAATTGCATTCTGCTTTCTCACTACAGTTCACGGAAAATCAAAATTACTAACAATAAGGATAAAAACTGAGTTAAATTTTAAATGGAGCTGGAAAGTATTTTAATTGAATTGCACCAACGGTGCGTTTTAGCAGTAAAATGTCCAGCAACAGTTGCAGCTTCCAATTCACTGGCTTAGAGGTGAAAGATTTGGATAACCAGGAATAGAATCCGGAGCAGTTGATTGGGAATCAGTTATGCTCCAAATTCATCAGCTTCAATGGTGTGTTAGGATATTTCTGCAGATTTTGGTAGTGAACTGTTCCCTAATGATTTATGTTTTTCGTTCAACCATTGGCGACAAATTCTTGATGCATGTCACCTAGGAAGAGAAAGCCAATGCCTGCAACATTTGCTGAGCTTTAGGTGGACTTTCCTGCAGCTTACATCAGCCTTTAAGTTGAGGTAAATCACAACTGGAACTCTAAGTCTCACAATTCAGGACTCAATCATTTACATCACAACTCACTCTTCAATAACACGTCTCATTCTGTAACTTATATTAACACAGACCAATAATCACAGATAAATTACAAAGGCATTGACCTACCTATTCATTGAAAAATAACGCGTGTTCTATCGGGTAAAACCTTTTAACGTGGAATACCTTCAAGGGGCAAAGAGCTCAAAAATTAGGAAATTATGATAAACCTGTGTAAAACACTATTTTGACCTCAATTGTAAAATTGGGTCCAGATCTTTAGCAGGAATGGATTGGGTCCAGTTCTTTAGCATTAGAAAGGATGCAGAAGATAATTAAGAGAATGGTTCAGTGGATGAGGAACATCATTCCGACAGATAGATTGGAAAGGCTGCGGCTTTTCTTCTCGGAGAGAAGTTTGAAGAGATTTGTTGGAGGTATTTAAAAACATGTGTGGTCTGGATAGAGTAGATAGGGAGACACTCCTGGTAGCATTGAGAACAGGAGGGCACATGTGATTTACCAAAAGAAAAAAAGGCGGCTTGAAGAAAAACTTCACCCTGCAGATTAGAATCTGGAATGCACTGCCTGAGAGTGTGCTGGAGGCAGCTTCCATCATGGCTTTTAAAAGTGCATTGGGTTATTACCTGAAGAGGAAACATTTACACAAACACGGGGAAAAGCCAGGGGAGAGACACGGGATATTTGCCTTTGTAGGTACAGACAAAACAGGCTTACTCGGTGCTGGAACCGCTCTATGATTCTAACGTCTTGCATTTTACCGCGTCTTTAATGGAGCAAAACCTTACAAAGTGATTAGTAGGAGATGTTCCTATAAAAAATGTTTATGCTAAGGCACAGAAGGAAGTATTAAGACAGGTGGAAAAATGCTTGCTTAAAGAGGCAGGTTTTAAGGAACATCTTAAAGAGAAGAGAGGGCTGGAGAAGCCGAGAGCGGAACATTTGGGTAGTCAAGTCTAGATTTTAAACAGTGTGCCTAATGTTATGAGATTTGGTCACAAATATGGGGGATGAAATGATACAGTCTCAGTTCTCATTGCCTAACAGTAGGAATGTAATTCTGCCGGCATTTCTGCAACATGGTATCCGTGCAGCGATTTTAAAATTTCAAAGTAATCCAGAGCTGAACACGACTATAGACTGAGACACGTTACATTTCCCCCTTCAGAAGTTCCATTTCAGATCATTCACTGCAGGATATTTGATGTTCATAACGACATTAGTATCAATCATTCCAGGCACTGGTTTCACTGAGAAGGATGAAGAGCCAATGAGCAGAGCGGAGTGTCACAGTAGGTCTGTTCCAGACTCTCCAGTTCCCAGTTTGTTACTGAGGACCCAGGCCCCCACGAAATGTGCTGTCCCCAAATCCCCCATGCGCCCCACCACCCCACCACCCCCACCTGCTCCTCCCCGACCCCGCCCCCTCCAACACCGATTCCCGGTTTCAAACACAGGGTTAAATAACAGCTGATGATCCAAGCTCCAATATCCGGTTCCTCAACTGCACTGAGCCCCGAGTGGGAAGGACTGAATAATGATTGTACATTTAGGTCATTTCAGTAAATATTTCACACCTCAAATGGGAGAATTAATGCGTCATTTTGCGATTATCAAAAAGTTTCTGACCCTCAAGAGAACATTCAGTAATAGAATGATGCAGCACACAACGAGACCATTGGACCCACTTTATATATGTGGGCTCTCTGGAAGAGCTATCCACTTACTTCCACGTCTCCTCCCATTCTCCATAACCCTGTTAACTACAAACTTCATGGAATTATTCAAATTCATTGTGAAAGTTATCTTTGAGTCTGCTTCCGTGTTCCTTTCAGAGAATTCCAGATGAAAACAACGCGCTGCATCAAAGAAGCTCTTTATAAAACCGACTAATCCCGTTGTAGGTTTTGAGCTGACTGTTTTTTTTCTAAAGTTTGAAGTCATTGGATAGAATATTACTGCCCAACAATGTACGCGCTGACTGTCCCTGAGTCTGCCTTTCACTGATGCACAATTTTTATTTTTATCTCCGATATATTCATCAATTTCTAGTTCTAAAGTCGATTTATAATTCCATTAACTCGCTTTAATTATATTTCAGCTGATCATCGTCAGGAATTGAACCCTGGTCTCGTGCTTGATAGGCAGGGTATTGACCGCAACACCAACGGAAAACTACTAAACAGCGGCCTCTGCTGATCATGGGACAATCAGTTTCTGCAATTCATCAAACCCGCCAGTTTGTGTGTGAATAAGCATCATAAATCTCAGATTGGAACTGAAACACAATCCGGCCACTTAGAGAAGGTTCCCTGTCATCCTTCTAGCCTCAGTCCGAGAAAACTGAAGGAAAACAGCCGCCACCCCTCCAGTTCCACAGTTACTGGTAATTCCTGAAAGCATTTGGCCAGCGCTTCTTTTCCATATCAAAGTGTTAATGCCTAATGCAAAATTATTTGTACCTTTTACTAGCTCATTCCCGATGCAGCCAGTCACAACCTCATCTGACACTTCCATTGTTTCTTTACTGTACCCAAAGAACCACAGACATTTTACAGCGCAGGAGAAGATCATTCCATCCAGCGTGTCTGCACCAGATCTCCGAGTAAGTAATTCAATTAATGCTTCCCTCCCCCTCCTTCTCCCCGTAACCCTGCACATTCTTCCAGTGATATTGCCACGTACTAGTATTCCAGAGACACTGGTACGAATGGTGACATTTGTGTTCAACAAAAACGCTAGAATTAGAATTAGGGATGGGTATGAGCATAGCTCAGGACGGTGCAATTGAGCTAAATCAGCCAGTAAGCTCTTGAATTTTTCTGTAGCCGTGTAGTGCAGTACATGATATAACTGCTCCTATTTCTTATGGTTTCACAGACACGACTCAGAGCAACATGGTAGTGAAAGCAGTGTCTAGAATTTAGTGGGTTACATTCGGAGTACAATTTCCATACACAGTGAATCATAGAATTATTGCAGCATAGAAGGATGCCATTTGGCCCACCGTGTCTGTGCTGGTACTCTGAATGTACAATTCAACACTTTCACTGCCCAGCCTTCTGCACGGCGCGTTTTGCTTATTCCTTTCAGGGCGACTTCCATTTTCTCCTCCCTTCAGTATAGAAGAATGGAGAGTGATCTGATCGAACTTTTTATTTTGATAAGATGAATTGTTAGGTTAAATAAGGAGAACTTTTTTTTCCACAGCAGCAAGAATGGGGTTGAATCTTAGCATGTTTTTGATAGGTGTCCCCAGGGATTGCATCTAGGTCAATAAAGAGAACAGTCTCAGTCTTCTCCTTGAAGAATTAAACGAGCGTTGTTCTTTTTTTTTGACGTTTCATGGCAAGTGGGCAACTTGCCCTAACCGAGGCATTCAGGCCCAGACTGGAACCCGACACGCACACGTTGAAATCTGAAGCTCTACTGAGATATACGGGCTCTTTCAAGAAGCTTTCGTGCCTGACAAAGGGCATCACACCTTCCTTTGCGTCAATTTCTTTCTTAACTCACCCTCCTCGCGCATTTCCCTCACGGGCAGGCAGACAGCCTCCCTTTGGTTTCATTTCACAAATCTTTTCACTTACGCCAACTGCTCGGTCTTAACAGTGGAGTGTGATGTATGAACTGTTGTTATCCAGGTTTCTGCGCTGAGCCTTCAAAATCTCCAAAGGGAACTTTGACCCTGTCCGGCTTCTTTTTCTTAGCACGTAATTCTCAGTGTCACTTTAGGCCTTTGTTGGTTCGTTTTAAAGCCATGAATTGAATCAAACGATTAGAGGCACCACTGAGAATTGACCTCAGGATATCCTACCAACTCTCTAACCAATAAACCCGACGCTATTATGCTGCAGTTTTGCAATGACAGGTTTTCAATGTATCCCACTATTTTGCTGCAAACATCATTGTTCCCGTGATATCGGGATGTATGACAATGCGAGTTACCAAGTTTAATCTGCACTGGGCCTTTAAAGCTTTGGAGATTGCGTTTATTTCGGCGAGATATTAGGATGCAAAAATTCCAACAGGAAGATAGAAAGGAGCAGAAATGGATTCGCGATTTAGCAAATTAGTTCATTGAGTGTTTGTTGTGGAAAACTGTGATGCCATCTTGTTGAAGCAAGAAAGCCCATTCGGAGTAACATTCTAAATTGTGTGAATCACAATGTGTGGTGATGCAAAGTCTTCATAAAACTCTCCACCGTTTATCCCTCCTCACTCTTTTCTGCAGAACGTGCAGTATCATAAATATATCATCCTTTCTTTGTTCTTAGTTATCGACATTAATAAGTCAAAGTACTTCCTTAAGCATTAACCCCCAAAGATAATATTGATCTAATCGTGTTTCTTTATATTGCCACGTTAATCCAAAAGCTTCATTATGACTTTGTCAGGTTGATTCAAATTTAATAACTTCGACCGCCAAGGTGTTCTTGCTTTTTTTTTGCTGATTTGGTTTTATCACCAATATTTCTTAATTCGTTTAAATTACTTTCGATCGGTCACAACCTTATGTGTACACATCGTTTGATCATTTACAGCTCTCTTTAGTTTTTCCATCATGAAACCGTTTCACTCTTGCCCTCCACCTCACAGACATTCTCTTTAGTACGTTCTGTCGCCTCCTGCAATTAAATAGATTAGAACCTGTCATACTAACATTCATCTTCATTCCTGATAAAAGCCTTGGACCTGAATCGCTGGCTTTGTTTGTCTTCACTGATGCTGAGCTCTGAAAGCTGAAGTACAGTCAGTTGGCCAGTGACAGTACTTACATTTGCGGTTACATTTCTTTTCCTCAGAAGCTCGTTTTCCATTTTTAACATGAATAGTGTATTTAATTACATTCTATTAGGATATTCCATGTTAAATGTAAAGCATTATTTAGATTAGAATAAGCTGAGGATAACTCATGCTAATTTGTCTATTGTCAGACTAAGTTCAGGCCACGATGGTAGAACTGGACCAGGTTGTACAGCCGGGGAGAAAGTTATATAGCTGCTGATTACTCTGCTTGGACCTCAATAAATGATATCAAACGGGTCATTAGATTTTGTTTTGATTAACGATGGACAGGAGACACACAATATTCCGTTAAGAAACTGTAGATAAATATGCTATTGAAGGGAACAATTTTTAGCGAAAAAATGTCTTATTTCTTCTCTACTTCACACTGTGGCATGTACTGTAAAATAAGTGCTTCATTTAGGACCATAATCCTGTGTCTCAAAATTGTTGAAAAGTTATTCGTTCAGTAAAAAAAATATATGATTTCAGAAACATTAGCATTCTTTGATAACTAATAACTTTGAGATTGATGATTAAAATAACAGTTTCTAGTTCGTAATGATCTTCTTTTGCCACTGTCTGACCTCTCCTCCCCTTCTATCTGTACCCCAGAACCTGCTTATTGACTTCCATACACTTCAAATCTGAAATCGCAACCCCACCCCCGCCCAAACTCACTGCATTATTTATTTCAGGCCAACCCCCCACTGTGAACTATCCATGTACTACCCTTCACTCTGCTCCTCCTTCAGACTCATCGTATTGTATAACACAAGCGAAATCCAGATCATCAGCACCATGAGCAATGTCACTGAAGGCCAGATGGTTCATTGTGCTAAATTCACGAATGTGATAGTCAATGAGAATTTTTGGACGATGTCCAGCCCATCTCCCACGCATCTGCCCTCATGCATTCTCCTCCTTCCCAGAAACATGATAGGGTCCCCCTTGTCCTCACTTATCACCCCACTAGCCTCAGCATTCAAGGGATGATCCTCCGCTATTTCCGCCAACTCCAGCATGATGCCACCACCAACACATCTTCCCTTCACCCCCACTGTCGGCATTCCGTAGGTATCATTCCCTCTGGGACACTCTGGCCCACTTCTCCATCACCCCCTACTCCCCAACCCCCACCAATGGCACCACCCCATGCCCACGCAAAAGATGTAACACCTGCCCCTTCACCTCCTCTCTCCTCGCCGTCCAAGGGCCCAAACACTCCTTTCAAGTGAAGCAACATTTCACTTGCATTTTCCCCAACTTAGTCTACTGCATTTGTTGCTCCCAATGCGGTCTCCTATACATTGGAGAGACCAAAGGTAAACTGGGTGACCACTTTGAAGAATAGTTGCTGTCTGTCCACAAGAATGACCCAAACCTCCCTGTCGCTTGCCATTTTAACACTCCACGCTGCTCTCTTGCCCACATGTCTGTCCTTGGCTTGCTGCATTGTTCCAGTGAAGCTCAAAGTAAACTGAAGGAACAGCACCTCATCTTCCTACTAAAGCACTTTAAAGCCTTGCAGACTGAATATTGAATTCAACAACTTTAGGTCTTGAACTCCCTCCTCCATCCCCACCCCCTTTCTGTTTCTTCCCCTTTCCTTTTGTTTTTTTTTTCGAATAATTTATATAGAATTTTCTTTTCCCACCTATTTCCATTATTTTTTAAATCTGTTATGCTCCCCCCACCCCCACTAGAGCTATACCTTGAGTGCCCTACCATCCATTCTTAATTAGCACATCATCAGATTTCACAGGGTTCTTCTCAGGAGTTTTATTAAATAAAATTTGACATGGAGCCACATAGATAGACGTGAAACTGAGAATTAGTTGTGAAGCATTAAGTTTTGGGAAGATACATTTTTTTCTTTCCCTTCTGAAAGTGATGGAAGTGCTAATATTGGTCTAATAGATGAGGATGAAAAACCATAGTTACACATCACTGAAGAGAATAATTTCAATCTGAGCAAAATACTAGATCGGCATATATCATAAGACCCTGAGATAACACACCTCAGATTTTGGAAGTAAGTCAGATAGCGCACAATTGATACAGAAATGATCACAATTTCTCAATCCTAATTTAATATCAGAAATGCACAGTTGGACTGAAAGGGTCAAAAGAGACTAAAATGCCACAGATCTGTATTCCTACATTACTGCCGATCTTGTTGCCAGATTTGTAATGGTCGCTCATGTCAGTCAAACCCGTACTCGTCTTCTTTCTTTCCAGGTTCGGTTGTCAGTGGTTGGGGTCAGGTGTCCTGCTCGTGTGTATTTATTTTCCAGCTCGCTTCGTCTGCTATCAGTGGCTGGTTGTATTTTATGTAAAAATTATCTAGATATGGGCAAGCAGCACAAATCCAATATGAAGTGCAAGTCATTGAGGGATTAAGTCTGGCTAGACATTCCATTTCCGCCTAGGTGACATGCACTAGCCTGAACCAACAATTTGTATTTATAAAGCGCCTTCAATACCATGTCCCAAGGTGCTCCACAGGGGAGTAATTAGATAAATTTGACACTACTTCATGTAAACAATGTTAATACAGGTGAGTAAAAGATTGGTCAAGGATATAAATTTTAAAACGTCTCTAATAAGAGGAGAGAAGTTGGCGGCACTTAGGTGTAGACAGTAAATTCTGTGACGCAAGCAGCTGAAGGCACGGCTGCCAATGGAGGAATGAAGGACACTGTGGCTGTAGAAAAAGCGTAATTGGAAGAGCGCAGAGACCTTGAATGATTCTGGGATTGGAGGAGGTTAAAGGGGTGAGCAGGCGAGAGATCATTGAGAGAAGAATTGAATATGGGAATGAGCACTTTAAAATCCAGGCACTGTTGGATTAGGATCCAATATAGATCAGTGAGCACAGTGTAAAGAGTCAGCAGTCAGCTGGGGTGAATATGATCCAACGGCATATAGCAATGAGCATGTGGAAATTATTCGCTCTCCATTCCATTACACTCTCATTCAGCAGTTGAATGATTAATGTATTTGTCTTTTGAAGTGGCAAGTGCACATTAAAACATCACTTTCTGGTTCTTAGATACGCTGTGGATGCTGGAAATCTTAAACAAAAACAAAAATAGCTGGAAAAAAAAAAACTCAGCAGGTCTGTCAGCATCTGTGGAGTGGAAGACAGAGTCAACATTTTGAGTTCATACGACTCTTCATCAGAACTGAAGAGAAATAGAAGTGAGGTGAAACATAAGCTGTTTAAGGAGGTAGGAGATGTAGAGCTGGAATGAGAGCCAGTGATAGGTAGAGGCAAGCAGAGATTGTCAAATCTGTCATAGACAAAAGGACAAAGGGGTGTTGACGGTGGCGATATTAGCTAAAGGATGAGAGTGATGAATGATATAGGTACTGCCGAGCAAGATGTAGTGAGTCTGGATAGAGATAAGAAATAGCAAGGCAAATAAGCAACTGGTGGGAGTAATATATACGTTTCCAAACAGTAGTTTAGCAGTAGGGCACAGTATAAACCAGGAAATACTGGGAGCTTGTAAGAAAGGCACGGCAATAATCATGTGTGATTTTAATATGAATATAGACTGGACTAATCAAATTAGCGAGGGTAGCCTTGAGGGAGAATTCTTAGAGTGTATTGAAATTGTTTCTTGAAGCAATATGTTGTAGAACCAACCAGAGAGCAGGCTATTCTGGATTTGGTTTTGCATAATAATATGTGATTAATTAATTAGCTCATAGTAAACGATCCTCCAGGGAATAGTGATTATAGCATTGCAGATTTTCAACTTCAATTTAAGAGCAATAAATTTGAGTCCAACACTAGTGTTTTGGAGTTAAACAAAGGAAAGTACATAGATCTGAAGGCAGATTTGTCACCGGTGTACTGGGCAGGAAGACTACAATGTAAGGCAGTTGATGAACAATGGCAGATACTTAAGGAGATATTAATTTCCTCCTAAGTAAAATATATCTCAATGAGGAAGAAAGATGGTAAGAGGGGAAATACCATCCATGGCTAAGCAAGGAAGTTAAAATAACTTCAGGGCACGAACTAAGGCATACAAAATTGCAAAGGTCAGAGGCAGGCTGGAAGATTGGGAAACGTTTAAAGATCAAGAAAGGGTTACTAAAAATAATAAAAAAAACAAAGGTAAATTATGAAATAAAATTAGCCCAAAAATGTAAAAACTGATAGCAAAAGCTTCTACAAGCATATAAAAGGAAAGAGAATAGCAAAACTGAATGTTGGTCACTTGCAGGACTAGACTGGATAGTTACTAATGGGGAATACAGAAATGGCGGAGGCGCATAATCTTTATTTTTTCTCGGTTTTCTCAGTGGAGTACACAATTACCACCCAAATAGTAACAGTTAATGCAGTAGGATATAAAGGAGAAACTGAGAACAATCACCATCACTAGAGAAAAATTACTGAGGAAACTATTGGGATTAAAGAGTGTCAGGTCCCCAGGACCATATGGCCTACATCCCCGGGACTTAAAGGAAGTGGCAGCGGAGCTAGTGCATGCATTGATAATAATATTCCAAAATTCCCTGGATCCTGGAAAGGTTCCAGTGGATTGGAAAAATGCTAATATAACGTCCTTTTTCAAAAGGTGGGGCATTGGGGGGTGGGGGTGGGGGTGGGTTGTGGTGGATGGGTGGGGGGGGGAGGCGGTGTGGTGGTGTGGGTTGAGGGGGAGGGGGCGAAAGTAGGAAAAAATAGGCCAGATAGTTTAATGCCTGTCGTTGGGAAAGTGCTGCAATCCATTATTAAGGAAGTAATAATGGGACATTTGGAAAGTCAAAATAAAATCACCCAGATTTAGCATGGTTTTATGAAGTTTAATTCGTGTTTGACTAATTTGCCAGAGTTCTTTGAAGATGTGACAAGCAAAGTGGATAAGGGGGATCCTGTAGATCTATATCTGCACTTCCAGAAGGCCTTTGATAAAGTGCCACCCAAAAGATTAATAAAAAACATAAGATCACATGGAGTTAGGGGTAATATATTAGCTTGGATAAAGGATTGGCTAACCAACAGAAAGTAGGGACGGGGGATCAATGGGTATTTTTCTCGATGTCAAGCTATAATCGTTGGGGTGCCACAAGGTTCGATCCTTGGACCCAAACTATTTAAAATCTATATTAAAGATTTGGATTCAGGTGTACAAGGTACTAAAGCTAAATGTGCAGATTACACGAAAATACGTGGGCTTGTATCGAATACTGATGGACAATATTCCACTGACTCTAACAGCTACCTCGACTAAAGCTCCTCACACCCTGCTTCCTTTAAGGACTTCATTCTATTCTCTCATTCCCTTTGCCTCCATCGCATCTGTTCCAGTGATGCCATTTCCAAAACAATACTTTTGACATGTCTTCCTTCCTTTAACCGAGGTGTTCCACCCACACAGGTTGAAAGGGCACTCAACCGTGTTTGGCCCATCAACCACACATCCACCTTCAAACCTTCCTCTCCCTCCAGAACCATGGTAGTGTCTCCCTTGTCCTCACTAATCACACCGCGAGCCTTCACATTCAAAGTGTCATCCTCCGCCATTTTTGCCAACTCCAGCCTGATGCCACCACCAAACACATCTTCCCTTCACCCCCTTATCGGCATGCAACTGCAGAAGGTGCAACACCTGTCGCTTTACTTCCCCCCTCCTTACCATCCAATGCCCACTCATTTCAAGTGAAGCAACATTTCCCTTACACATCCCTCAATTTATTCTACTGCATTTGCTGCTGCTGGTTTCCCCTACAATGGAGAGGCCAGACGCAAACTGGGTGACTACTTTGCGGAGCACCTTCAGTCAGTCCACAAGCATGGTCCAGATCTCCCTGTCACTTCCCATTTCAACATAACACACTGTTCTCATTCCCACATCATCTGCGGAGAGGAATACAGTTAACGTTTAGAGTACGTATAACTCTTCATCAGAAGAATCAGGTTCTGGTGAAGAGTCACAGGAATTGGAAATGTTAGCTGTATTCCTCTCCACAGATGCTGTCAGACCTGTGAGTTTTTCCAGGTATTTTTGTTTTTGCTTCAGATTTCCAGCATCCATCAGTTTTTTTTTTTGCATTTATCTCATTCCCACATGTCCGTCCTTGGCCTGCTGCAATATTCCAGTGAAGCTCAACCCAAACTGGAGGAACATTACCTCACCTTCCTATTGGACATTTTACAGCCTTTTGGACTCAATATTGAGTTCCACAACTGTAGATCATGAACTCTCTCCTCCAGACACATCTTATATCCCATCCCCCTTTTCTATTAATTATTAGATTTTTAAAAAATATTTTTCTTTTCCCAACTATTTTTATTAACATTTTTAATTTTTCCCATCCATTGTTTAATCTCCACCTTTTAGCCTATTTAGATCTCCACCCAACCCCCACTTGGGCTACCGGTCACTTGCTCATTTTACCCTTAATGTCACCATTAGCACATCCTTTAGCTAATATCATTACTGTGAACTCCCCATTGTCCTCTTGTCAATGACATCTTTGGCAATCTCTCCTTTGTCTCCACCTATCACTGGCTCTGTATCAAGCTCTACCTGTCCCACCCCTCTTAAACAAATTAAATTAGACCTCATTTCTATTTCTCTTTAGTTCTGATGATGAGTCATACGGACTCAAAACGTTGACTCTGTCTTCCATTCCACAGCTGCTGTCAGACCTGCTGAGTTTTCCAAGGTATTTTTGTTACTGGTTGTTAGATGTTGGTCTGAAAGTCCGAACATGGGGCAATTGGTGAAGTCTTTTTACAGTTTAAATAGAAGTGTAACAATTTATTTCTAAACGTTATATCTTACTCAACTGGCCGTGAAACAATGATTAGTAATGTATTGATTCTCACTATTTGTTCATACAGTTAAATGAGTTTTTCATTGAATTTCGAATTCCTGGCAACAGAAGGAGATTTGGAGATTCAGTTATAGGTGTTTGTGGTCTGTCAGGCCTCACAATAGAGTTTAACAATTCATTTCTACATGTTGTTCAATGGTGGTTACCACTTGTAATACATCTGCATTGCATGAATATTCATTTGTGTAAAACATTTTAATTATGCCATACCTTCAAGGTAAAGACTGCGGTGCATGAGAATCTTGTGGCACCTGCTTCACATTGGTTAGACGTGACCTGCAACAATCACCTTTGTGCAGTTGTGTCTGAGGTTAGCGGTTTTCCCTGTTGAAATCTGCTGCACAAAGGAGAACTGGAAAGTGGCTGCTTTCAGGCTCAGAACCAGCAAGGGTGAGTGAGTGGTGAGGGGATTCGGTATTCCGGAATACTGAGAACTGGAAGAGGGATCAAAGGGAGAACAAAAGTTTGATATGGGGGCATAGAGGAGTGAAAAAAGGAAGGGCCTATTAATAGGCATGTGGTAGGGAGTACTGGGAACAGTCAGTCAAGGGTAAGAATATAAGAAGACTTTAGGCCGGTGTCAATGCTGTCCACATGTGAATCCAACTGCGTTCACCTGCAACATTTCAATCATCCTTGCTGAAAGTGATTCGGACAATTCAAGTTTAGTGACATCCCACTGGTGAACAAGTACAACACAGGACAAAAAACATAAACTGTCAGTAAAGGCTGAATTCAAAATAAAGTCAACCATGAGGCATACCAGTACATATAAAATTCTAAGTTAGTCTCAATGCACACATGAAAAGTGAAACCAATATACTGTGAAAGATTTACCAGTGAAATTTAGATTTGAAAAACGAGTGACACCTTTGTGCTCTCAATATTTGTTATGTTAATGGTAATGGAGCTGGGCAGGAACGTTTTGGCTGTGATGAAGAGCCTTCCTGTTTTCCAGGCGGCTCTTTAATAGCCCGCCCATACATGCTGCATTGCCAGCTGATGACAGCTTTCACCCCTGGGAAGGTTCTCTCACTGCGTGATCAGATACATTTCCTGTGCACGCCACCGGCACTTGGGAACCAACAAAAAAAAAACAAGACCTCAGAACTTCCTGTGCCTCCCTCTGGAACGGAGTGCCATGGTTAAAATTCTGCCTTGAGAATCTATGGATCAATGCAATATTAACGTAGATTCCAAAGATAGTTCCAGGTTTCTCTTTAATCTTTTTAAAAGCTGATTTCCCCTCGTAAAATTCTGGTGCAGAGGCCAATCCTTTTCGTCGTGGCCAAATGGACCATGTTTGTGTCCTCAGCAGGTAAAAAAAAAATCAGAGGAGAGAAGTCAGGAGGAGCTGAAGCTCAGGGAGCTCAGGGCCCTGGCAGACATCTTACAGGACATCACCCCCCCACCCCCTCACCCCCCACCCGCCGACAGATCGCCTACCATCAGTACAGCTGCCCAAACCATTGGACCAACCCACCAGACCAGCACCCCCCCCCCCACCCCCTCACCCCCCCACCCCCCGACAGATCGCCTACCATCAGTACAGCTGCCCAAACCATTGGACCAACCCACCAGACCAGCACCACCCCCCCCACCCCATCACTCCCCCTCCTTGAATCACAGCCTCCCCCATCCCTTGTTTACCGCCCTAGCCTGCAGCATCCGCAGCCCCCCGGAATCACCTTCACTTTCCCGGGGCCTGTCAGTGTCTCTGGTCCTTCAAACGGACCTGCTTTACAGCAGCTGGTGCTGTAAGAAGTGGTCGTGACCTCTCTGACCCCTGACCCCAGATTGTCTCGGACAGTGGACGCAGGCGCAGGAGCGGAGCCGCTGAGCCGGAGTTTTGTTCTTCTTGTGTCTGCAGCAGGCGCTTCTGGAGCTCATCCGAGGCGCTTTTCCACTTCAAACCCCAGACGCTGACTGCTGGGTGTTAGTCTGAACCCAAGGATTCTTTTACAGTTTCGGGTCGAAACACAGATTCATTTTCAGAGACTTGAAGCAGCTGTTAGACTAATTAATAAGGAATTATTGATACTAACTTGCTTCGTAGTTGAATGAATTGTTAAAGCTATTGGATTTTTAAAATTGTTTTAAATGGCATGTTCTGATTAGAGAGCGAAGACAGAGTCAAATTCATTCGCGCACAGCAGGAGGACATTGGGCCAATGGAGAAGTGACAGTAATTTCAAATGACATTTACTGAGAGAGGGAATGTCAGGAACAGCCTCAAGATTGGGGCAATGAATTAACAAGGACGGAGTTGGCCGGTAGGCTCCACACGGAAATGGAGGGTCTGTGGATCAACGTCAGGTTGATATAGTTTCCGAGGCTGTTTTCTGTGTCTGTCTTTCTTGTTGAATAAAACCCAGCGAGATTATGAAAGCAAAAAACTGTTGATGCTGGAACTCCAAAACAAAAAAAAACAATAAATGTACCTGGAAAAACTCAGCAGGTCTGACAGCATCTGTGGAGAGTAACACATTTAACATCTTGAGTCCGTATGACTCTTCAACAGAACTAAGGAAAATAGAAAAAATAAACTATTTTTCCTTAGTTCTGTTGAAGAGTCTTACGGAATCAAAACGTTAACTGTGTTCCTCTCTGCCGATGCTGTAAGACCTGCTGAGTTTTTCCAGGTATTTTTATTTTTGTTCCGGTTTCTAGGAGACATCGTCAATATTTTTTTCTCTCTGTCTCTGCACCAAGCGATGTTCATTCTGGATATTTTTCAACTCTTTCAAATCATCACGTTCTCTCTTCTCTGATTCAACTTTTCTTCACATCATAACTCACATAGCCATATTCACGGTGTCGCCATCGACCTGGTCATCTCAAGTAGCCTCGCGATTCCCAGCGTGTTCATTGCAGATAGAGATTATTTGACCTTTGATCCTTTACTGCTATTACTTTCAACCTATTCCCCCTTACCCTCTATCACCCCTTCATTCTCTGTCCTCTCCCGAAAGAAGAATTTCTCCTAAGTCACAGAAAAGTGCAATTTCAAATTCCCAACTGTCTAGTCTTTTGGCCTTCAGCTTTTTAAGATATTTCTGCAGTTAGTGTCCAGCTCAATCACATCCTTTGCTTCCCCTTTAATGCCATTGTGATCAATAAAACCATTATTGTTCTCAGCCTGGTCCTCACTCAAGGTTACCCTGATCAGAATTCCTCTGGATAATAACTGGCTTAACCATCTCTTGCCAGATCTGGTTGCATCTCATAAAGCACCATTTAGTCCTGATCTCCTTCTCCAAAGCTACTCACTAATCAAGGGTCACACTCTCTTCTCTCTTCTCCATTACAAACTATCTCCTGTGCTTCCTCCACACTCGACTCAATTGATAAGTGGAAGGTGCTCGTGGAATTTTGCTGTCACAAAGATTGAAACTGTCTGTTCAGTTTCCTCGGCCAATGGCCCTTTCTCCAAGCCCAGCCAACCGAACCTGACCTTTAATGTTCCCTGCTGCCCTGGAGAAGAGGGTGTGATTTAGAAAGTCAGTATCTGCAGAAATGTTGTGGTCAGTGCAGGACTGCACAACTGAGCATTTGTAAATGTTGTTGTTTGTTCCTATGTCCATTTCTAAATCCTATTCTATTGTCGATCACTCTATCGCAGAGCTCACCTTGCCAATGAGAGCGACCTCCTACCCCATTGAAATATAAATAAACATTGCTGGAAATAGTCAGCAAGTCTGGCAACATCCATGGAGACAGAAACAAAGTTAACATTTTGAGTCCACTGTGAGTCTTGTCTAAAAGACACATATTGGAAGCCCGTCAGAGGCTAGGAATCCTGCTTTGTGAAACTGACTTCCTGACTCCCCAAATCATGTCCACCATCTGCAAAGCAGAAGGCAGGACTGTGATGCAATACTCTCCACCTGCCTGCATGAGTGCAGCTCCACCACCATTCAGAAGCTTGACACCATCCAGGACAAAGCAGCCCTCTTGATTGACACCCGTTCCACAAACATTCAGTCCCCCCACAACCGAGAGTGGTGGCAGCAGTATGTACCATGTTATCATGTGAAAGTGATGTGTGCCAGGCAGAGCAAATCCACAAGGGAAACTTGACCACGCTATCACAATGCTTTTGAAATTTGTATTTATTATGGGAAGATTTATGTGCTGAATTCAAAAGTAATGAGTCCATTAATGTCTTTTAGAGATTTTTAAAAACTAAATTAAAATATTTATGAACAAACATTCAAGCACACACATAAGTTTACAATTACTTAAAATATAACAAATCGCAAAATCTCAAATAATCGTGACTCCCAACTACAAAACCCCTTTAATACAACAAACCAAAAGAGATTGTAAATTTCCAATCTCTCTTTCATAGAGTAAGAGGTCTACAGCACAGAAAAAGGCCCTTCGGCCTATTGAGTCAGCACCATTCAAACAAGTAACAAAGTATTTTAATTCCAATTTCCAGCATCAGACGCATAGCCTTGTATGATAGAGGTTTATAATAGAGACAGAGGTCAGCAGAAATGTCTCCCTGTCGGGGAATTGAATACTAGTTCTCCCGTGTGACATGTGGGGATACTAACCACTTTACCAACGATGACCATGGTGGTCTCATGACCTTTCCAAAATCATTCAGCATTTTGTTGCTTCCTGAATCTTTGCCTTTCTTTCCTGAAATGCCATCTGTGATTCCCTCCAATCTGATTTCCTCCCCCACGGCTGGACTGAAACTGCCTTTAGCAAATGTTCTATGTGACTGATCTGATAGCTTTAAGTTACCCCATCCTCCTCCTCCTTGATCTACCTGCATGAATTAACATATTTGAGCATACCATGCTCCTCACATGCTTCTGCGCCATTCTCGAGCCAGATGAAATTACAGATGAAATTTGTTTCCGTCCTTCAATTGCAAAAAAGCATGATAATCTCATCTACTGTCCGTGGAACTTTCCAAGAATTTCCTGTTGGCCGTCTTCTGCTTCCTAATTACATGCTCCATCTTGGCTACAACATCTAAGTAGGCAACATCAGGCTGCAAGTATGTTTTGCTCTACTACTTCATAGCACTCTCCTGGACTCCTTCCATGTCTTTAAATTGACACACTGCTTCTTCAACACTCAGTATTGGATGAGCAGGAATTTAACCCAGAAAATATTCGGAAGATCAAAGCTATTGTCTCTGGAATCTGTTAAAAAGTCGGCTTCTTGGCTGATTCCATACCTCTTGCTGGTAATTTTCTGAATATGACCTAGATCACTTTCAACCTTTGTGTTGCGCTTTACACTGAAATGGGGCGCTTATCATATATCCACTACACGAGCAAGGCCCCTTCTGTTTTCGTAGAATCGCCCCTTCAAGCCTCGTTCAGCTTATCTGCTCATGCGTACCTTTGTTAATGTGGACTCTGGGGACCCAGCTTCAAATCCCAACACAGCAGGTGGTGGAATTTAAATAATAAAAATCAGGAATTAAAAATCTAATGACGACCATGAAACCATTATCGATTGTTGTAAAAACATATCTGGTTCACTAATGTCCTTTAAGGAAGGAAATCTGCTGCCCTTACCCAGTCTGGCCTACACATGACTCCAAGCTCACAGCAATGGTAAATGTGGATATTGTGCTGCTAGAAAATGATGCAGGAAAAGTAATAATGGGGAACAAAGAAACTGTGCTGGATCTGAATAGATAATTTGTGTCAGTCTTCACATTGGAACACGAGTAACATCCCCAAAATTCAAGAGAGTCGGGAGGCAGAGGTGAGTATGGTGGCCATTACCAAGGAGAAGATGCTAAGAAAACTGAATGGTCTGAAGGTGGATAAATCATATCGCAGAGTTCTGAAGGAGATAGCTGGAGAGATAGTGGAGGCATTAGTGGTTATCGTTCATGAATCACTGGAGTCAGGAATCGTTCCAGATTACTTGAAAATTATTTATGTAACTCCCTGCTTAATAAATGTTTGAGGCAAGAGACAGGAATTTACAGGCCGCTTAGCCTGACCTCAGTCGTTGGTAAGATTTTAGAGTCTATTATTAAGGATGAGATTTCAGAATACTTGGAAGTGCAGGGTAAAAGAGGGTAAAATCAGTATGGTTTCATCAAGGGGAGGTCATGCCTGACAAATTTGTTCGAATTCTTTGAAGAGGTAATGAGTAGGTTAGACAAAGGAGAGCCAATGGATGTTATCTACTTGGATTTCGAGAAAGCCTTTGAAAAGTTGCCACACAGGAGGCTGCTCAGCAAGGTAAGTGCTCATGGGGTTAGATGCAAATTACTAGCTTGGATAGAAGACTGGCTGTCAGGCAGGAGGCAGAGAGTGGGGACAAGGGGGCCATTCTCAAGTTGGCGGCTGCTGACTACTGGAGTTCTGCAAGAGTCAGTTTTACAACCAAAACATTTCACTTTATACATTCATGACCTAGACGAAGGAACTGAGAGCATTCTGGCTAGGTTTGCAGCTGACACAATGATAAGTGGAGGGACAGGCAGTACTGAAGAGGCGGGGAGGCTGCAGAAGGATTTAGACAGATTTGGAGACCGGGCAAAGAAGTGACAGATGGGATACAGCATTGGGAATTGTGAGGTCATGCACTTTGGTAGGAAGAATAAAGGCATAGGCTATTTTCTAAATGGGGAGAGGATAACGGGGTACGGGCATCTGGCTAATGGTGCATTGCTGCCGGTGGAAACTTGCTGTGCACACCTTCCCTGAAGACTCTTCTGATCTTTCACCTTGTTGACATGGCCCCTAGTGAGTTTTACTGAAGGTCTGATTGTGGATTGTTTCCACTACAAAATCCTGCACTGTCTTCATTGTGTTCCATCATTCCTGTCATGTGGCGCCCAGAACATTGCAAACTATTCCAGCTAATGTATACAGATTGTACTATCTCAATTCAGGATAACCTCCCTGCTCTTGTTATACATGCCACTATTAACAACACCCAGTATACAATAGGCTTTTTTAACCGCTCTCTTCAGCTATCCAACCACCTTTAATGTTCTATGCAGGTATTCACATTCACCTTTCTACTCCTGCACCATCGTCAGATTTTCACCCCAGGCCGGCCAATGGGAATGTAGGTATGTTAGCGGGTGGGTTCTCCTTTACAATTGCTAAGGGATATCCATGATGGTCAGGCAGCCCAGCCAATTGGAGGGCAGACATTGTTGCTTTTTTTCTGTCCAACATTGTGAGGTATCCGTGATGGAGAGGCAAATGGGAACACTGAGCGATCAAATATGTCTCATCGTTGTGTGAGTTGAAGAATTGGATAAAAGGTGTATTTGTGAACATTCTTCAGCTGCTGTCTGAACGGAGTCCGTGAAACAGCGTATATTGCAGTGTTATGAAGCAGCTCAGGAGCTGCAGCATGAAGCCCAATTCCACAACAAATCGATCTAACAATATAGAATGGAACCCGAATAATACATCCAGTTCCATAGGAGATAAGCGATTAACTTGACGACAACAGGATGCAATTGGCCGAGAGCAGAAACAGTAAAATGTTGGTTTCCCTTCGGCTCTCCATCTCTGGGTCTCTGTGACTCTCCTCAATGTTGTGAGCCCAGAGTCTTCTGCGGGCTCTGCTCCTCACTAAAATGTGCCTGACGGAGAGAACATTGAGCAGCAGAATCAGGACAAATGGTACACATGGGGTTGGAATGTAGGGCAGCAACTCGATAGTAGACAAGAACAAAGATAGCCGAAATTGCAGTGGGACATCACAATACACGAGCAGGTTGATAAGTCCGTGGTAATCTGTGAAAACAAAATACCAGAAAATATTCTTTAACAGCTCAACACAATCACTGTTCCCTGAACCAAAGCTGCCTTTTATTCACTGCAATGATGCATTTCTTCTTCGGGCAACAAATGGCCACAAATCGATCAAAAGTGACGGTGACGGTGAACCAGACAGAACATTCAGTGACCGCATAAAGCAGGACAGCGTGGATATTGCATACGGGGATGGACATCACGAGGAAATCAAGGGATTAAAAAAAAAATTGGAATGTGTCTGAACATCAGGCCAAGAATAATGACCAGTAAATGCGCCACTGCCATCGCCACCAGGTAGCAAATTACACATTTGGTAAGACCACAGTGTTTCCACCCAGAATCACATTTGCGATTAAGTTCACTGCAAGGAAAATAAAAACCAAGTTACACTTAAAAATGGGATAAAATACCAGCTTGATACAAGAGTTGTTGATAGCTTCAAATGATTTTCTGCATCCTGCGATGTCCTGAATTAAATGAATCTCAGTGAATATACGAGCAGGTCTGTGATAGAGTAGAAGGAAACATAGATAAAATCATTTTAAAAATCTCAATATAAGGAGGGAGAGGAAGCGGTGGAGACGATGGTATCAGACGTAATGTGGGTTCCCATTGGTGACTTGGGAGCGAGGATATAACTCGACAAAACTCCGACAATTGGAGAAGCCATGTGTGACGTGGAGACTAGCGTGACTGGGAATAGAAGATTTGATAGCTTTCGTACGAACGGGGTTGAGATGTGGGATGAATTCTCATTTTACCAAATTGTCTCCTGACTGAAGCAAGATGTATTTCTACTTAAACCCTCCATTTATCTATTACTTCATTCACGGAATCAACTAGAAACGCAATGGCATTATCAGTAACAAGCGCACCCAAACAAATACGCACACACATAAGAACACATGAGCAAAAACACAGGAACACAAACAGAGACATATGCAGAACACAAACACAATCACATACACACAAATGCACATGCACACAGAACAGACAGACACACGTGCAAACGCAATCACATACACAAAATCACATCTACACATATAATTGCTAACATACACACACGTGCATGCACCAGCACACAATTCCTGATACAAGCTTAAGCCTCTATCTCACGCACACAAACACACACATGCAGACAAGAAAACACACATTGACTCTAGATAAGAGATAGAAACAATCACACATATTAATATTTACAGAGAACAACCATCAAAACTTGAGCATTGCACAATGTTCAACATTATTTGTACAGCTCAGGTACTGAAGACGTTCAAGTGCAAAAGCAGTGCGATCTGGAATAATCCAGGATTGAGCTGAAAAGCGGCAACGAACACTCGCTCCAGACGTGTGACAGGCAATGACCGTTTGCAATAATTCAACCATCACTTTTTGACGTTCAATGTCATTAACATCACTAAATCCCCCTCTGTCATCTTTTTGGGATTAGTGTTGACCAGACACTGATATGCATTCGCCAAATGAACACTTTGCCTTAAGGAACCGTTCAGACGTTGGAAAACCATGACAAGAAACTCACCTAATGACTCCCAAAAACTTATCACCATCCACAAGGCACAAGTCAGGGATGTGACGGAATACTCCCACTTACTTGAATGAGCGAAGCTCCCACAACACTCATGAAGCTTGACGCCATCCAGGGCAATGCAACCCGCTTGATTTGCACCACATCCAGTAACATTCACTCCTACCCCCACCGACGCACATTAGGAGAAGTGTATAACATCTACAAGATACACTGCCAGAATTCTGCAAGGTTCCTTCGACAACAACTTTCAAACCCGCAACCACTACCAACTTGGAACTCCAGAGCTGAAGATAGCCGGAAAGACCACCACCTGGCAGTTCCCCTCCAAGTCACTCAACACCCTTGCTTGGAAATCTATCGCGGTTCTTTCACTCACGCTGGGTCAAATTCCTGTACCTCGTTTCGTAACAGCACTGCTGATGTGCTACACCGGATGGACTGCATTGGTTGAAGAAGGCAGCTCACCACTATCTTCTCAAATACAACGAGTAATGGGCAAGACATCCTGCCCCAGCAAATAATGGCCACATCACATTAATGAATTAAATTATATATTTATACGACTGGCCATGTTTCTTTTCAAGTCAATGTTATCACCAGGCTGTTGGTCGTGATAGTAATGGCAATGCCATTTAATGCCATCAGCCGATGGTTACGTTTTCCCTTGTTGAAGGTAGTGATTAACATCCACTTGTCAGCCAAAGTGTTAATATTGTTCTAATATAGCTGCATTGGAACATGGGCTGCTTCATTATTTGATGTGGTGTGAATTGTGTTGAAAATTGTGAATTCATCACCCACTCCTGACCAGATGATAGGTGTTTGATGAAGCACATCAAGATGGTTGGGCCGAGGACATTGTGTTAATTAACACCTCAGTGACGTATTGGAACTGTGATGACTGACCATCTACACCAAACCAACTTTGTTTATGTATCGTGTGTATCCAACCAGCAGAGAGTATCCTTGCTAATGCCCACTGACTCCAGTTTTGCAAGGGCTCCTTGATGCCATACTCGGTCAAATACGGCATTGATGTCGAGGACATCCAACCTTACCTCACGTCGGCAGTTCACCTCTTTTGCTGAAGATTGAACCAAGGCTGTAAGGATATCAGGAGCTCAGTGCCCCTGGTGGAACACAAACAATGCGTCAGTGAGCAGATGATTGCGAAGCAAGTGTAGCTTGATAGCACTGTTGATGGCTGCTCTCATCATTTTACTGATGATGGCGAATGGAATGATGGGGCAGTAATTGATCCGGTTTGAAATGACCTTCTTTCCGTTTGGGCACAGCATAGCTGAATAATTATCCAGATTGCTTGGTACAAGCACATTTTGAACCTGTACTGGAAACGCATTTTTTCTGCATCAATGTGATGTCGCTGTCTTTGGCATTTAATGCCTGTATATAACAGCCTTTTTCAAGTAAACGAGGATGGTATACAGTGTATACCAGGAATCCTGATGTAAATTATCAAGAGCATTCGTTTTCCAGGTGGTTGTTGATTAAAGGGATGAAAGATTCATGTTCGCCATTCCGGAGACCAGCATTCAATTCCATATATATTTATTCCATAATTGAATGCAAGCTACAGAAATATGGATCTGGCCCCAACTGCACTGAGCATTACGGTGGGTCTCAGGATTACTAGCCCTCCGATTTGATTTATACAACACTGTACCCAACTAGCTTGACACAGTTGTGGTAAGACAAAAACCGAATTACCTGGAAAAACTCAGCAGGTCTGACAGCATTGGCGGAGAAGAAAATATATGATGTTTTGAGTTCTCATGACCCTTCAACAGAGCTTTATACGCATCGATTTGTGATGGCAGCATTTATAGACCCCCAACCTGTTCCTTGTTACACCCAATTGGGTTCAGCATGGAGGACTATTGATTCGTAAACTGAGTGGAAGGGCGTTTGGGATCTTGGTGGAGGGGGCGGTAATGGATGTGGTGATCAGCAGGAGGTTACCTTGCCTTTGTTTGACCTGATACATGGATTGTTCATGAGGGTCAATGTCGATGTTGAGTACTCCCAGTGCAACTCACTTCCCACTGCACCGCTGTGCTGCCATCTCGGCTTGCTCCGCCCTGATGATGGGCAGGTAAAACTCAGGGGGGGTGGGGGGTGGGGTAGGATTAGTTTCTGACACATTATTTCCAAGGCATTAATCTGTGAGGATGATTGTGTGAGGCTGTTGCTTTTCTAGCCTGTGATGCCGAAACCCTCCACAAAGGCCAGAATCATGCCCAGGTGGAAATACAGAGTGTAACATATTGACTTTAAAAAGGGGAATGTATAAAACACAAAGAGTAACAATTTGCAGTGATATGAGAAACTAATAGTCGAATTGTGATTAGTTGCAGGGGTGTAACTTTGGAAGATTCAAACAGAAGAATGGGGATATTTAAACTGAGATCTTATCAGACCAGAAAACAATTGACTGCAGTGGGTACCGGTTTGATGTCTGAATAGAATGTAGTGTGATTTAGGATATGGGCAAGCGATTCTGGAATGAGCTGCGGTTCATTTTGGCCCATTTAATGGTTTGTTTCGGCGGTTGAGTTGAGTCACAGGTGACGATGTGTGATATTATGGAGATGACATTGGACATGGTTGGCACTGGAGTGATTTGGGGATCAGCAAAATGCTCAGAATCGAAGGGTCACAAATGGAGTGAACAGTCTCGTTCTACTTCTGGAATTAGACAGGGAGGCTCATGGATTCAGTCGCTTGGGAGCAGAAATTCTGACGACAGCTGAAGAAAATAGATCCCATCTTCCCAAAGTTCGAAAGACAAGAGGAGTAACGACGATAAATGTGTTTTATAGAACAAGCAAAAGGACAAAGAACCTTAAACAGGTCCGCTAAAAACAGCCAGGATAAAATAATAACCTTCTTTTATCAGCAGAAGCACGCAATTGAAGCGAGTAGCTATTGGCACCTGATCATAACATGTTGAAATAAATAATGGGAATTGGACAAATTTCTCTCCATTGTTGTAACACTCCAATCTAAACTTCTCCCATTCTGTTCCATTTTTGTAACGTTCCAGCCCATGTTCTCAGTATCTGATCCGTTGTTGTAATATTCCAAAGCAATGGTCTCATTTTTTTTTATCCATTATTAGAACATTCGAATCTATTGTTCTCCGATTCTGATTCATTTTTGTACGTTACAATATGTTGTTCTCAGATTCTGATCAATTGCTGTCAAATTCCAATCTGTTGTTCACAGATTCTGATCTAACGTCTCCCGTTTTATGCAGACGCTGATCCCTGTCAGTGTCAGTTTTGGTGCACGTCAGTTGCACTCACTTAACAATAGGTTGAGTTAACCCTTTCCAATCCAATAATTTTTAGAATGCATTAGTGTAGAACGGAGATGAGAGGAACGTCAAAACAGCTGAGATGCAGCGTGTGCTCGAGGGAAGTTTAGTTTCAAAAGCAACGCGAGAAGTGGCGAGATTTCAAGAGCAAGCAAATTATAAGAGCGTATGAAAGGGCTTGAGTTGCATAGAGGATGAGTTATAAAAATGGTGCGAAAAGCGAAGCGAGTTCAAGAGCAGGGAATTTGCATAATCATAAGTAGCCACATAAACACTGTGGTTACAAGAGCAGGCCAGAGGAAGGATTTGTGTGACGAGTATCTGACATCCTGATTCACAAAGGCCTGTCCACCTATAAGGCATAAGCCAGGGTGTGATGGAATACGCTGCACTTGCCTGGATGAGTGCAGCTCCCACAATGCTCAAGAAAGTTGACACAATGCAGGACAAAGCAGCTGCAGAATTGGCACCACATTCACAAGCATTCACTCCCTGCGCCACCGAAGTACTGTACCAGCAGTGTGTCCCATCTGCAAGGTGCACTGCTGGAATTCACCAAGGCTACTGCAACAGCACATTCCAGTTCGACAACGCCAATCTGTAAGGGCAAAGGCAGCGGACAGATGCGAAATGTAACTTTTCCCTCAATATCATTCATTATCAAGACTTGGGAATATGTCACCCCATTTGACTGTCCTGGGTCAAAATCAATTGCCTCCCTTCATAACAGCACTGTTGTTGCACCAACACCGCATGAACAGCAGTGGTTGAAGATGGCAGCACACTGCCAGATTCCACAGGAATCCAAGGAATGTGCAATGAATGCACGCCCATCCATGGAAACCCGCATCGTATGAGAAAAGGAATAGCTTGTGAGTGTTCGAGAGCAGAATAGTTATAAGATCAGGGTGAGGATCAGCCAGAAAACTGTAGCAGGGGAGTTAAAAGCTAGCAGGAGAAGCGGCGAGAGCTTGAGATCAGCGTAGTTATAAAAACAGTGTCAGTTGAAGCCAGATTTTGAGAAGAGACGAGTTACAACAGCCTTAAAAACATTCAGTTTTCGAGAGCAAAGGAGTTATAAAAACAGCAAGAGAAGCAATGCGATTTCGAGAGCAGAGGAGCTGGAGAATTGCAAAGCGAGGCAACAGGATTTGGAGAACAGAGTAGGTATAAATTACTAAATGAGAATCTTCGAGATTTCGAAAGCAGAGGGATTTAAAAACTGGGGTGATGCGGCGAGTGGTCCGCTGATCACTTCTCCGTATTTAGTACCACTGGAAGGAAGCAGTGATGGTGGCAAGGCCACAGAATGAACTCTGGCTGGGGATCTTCAACGTTCATCACAAAGACTGGCTTCTTAACGGCACCACTGGTTTAGTGGGACAAATCCTAAAATATGCAGCTTCTACACAGCGTTTGTGGCGGGTGCTAAGGTTGCCAACCAGATGGATAAAGCCACTGACTGTTTTCAGCAATTTACTGGAACAAGCTGTCCTCCCAAATGCTGCTGTTACCCTGCACACAGTTAACACATTTCAACAATCTGTCCTTGTCTGCCAAATCCTGTCTTCATCCTCAGCCATTACTTCATTTCACCCATCTCTTCGTGTCTCACAAATCATGTTTTCATCCTCACTGTTCACTAGATTTTACCAATTTGTCTGTCTCCAAAATCCTACTTTCATCCTCACTACTTACTGCTTATCACCAATATTTCAGTGCCCTACCAAACCATACTGTTACCTTGACTGCTTACAACCTTTCACAAATCGGTCTATGACTCAAATCCTGGTTTCATTCACACTTTTTACTACATTTCACCAATCTGTCCATGTTTACCAAATCCCACTTTCACCCTCAATATTTTAAACATTTCACCAGTCTGTCAGTGCTCCCGCAAACTCTGCTGTTACCCTCACAGCTTATTACCTTGCACCAATCAGCGCTTGTTTTAAAAATCCTGTTTATATCCTCACTGTTTACCACATTTCACCAATCTACCCATGTCTCCGAAATCCTGTGTTCATGCTTACCTTTTATTTCAATTCACCTATCTGTCCGTGTCTGCCAAATTCTATTTTCATCTTCAAAGTTTACAACAATTCAACAATCTCTCTCTGTCCACCCAAATCCTGCTTTCAGCTTTAATATTTACTTCTTTTAACAATCTGCCAGTGCCCTCTAAAACCCTACTGTTACCCCCATTGTTTGTACATTTCACCAATCTGTCCGTGAATCCGGAATCCTTTGTTCATCCTCACTTTTTTTAGATATTCCACCGAAATATCTGGATCTCCCAAATTCTGTTTTCATCCTCACTGCTCATTACATTTCACCAATCTGTCTGTTTCCTCCCAATCCTGCTTTCACTCTCACTATTCACTGCATTTCAAAAATATATCAGTGCCCTCCGCAACGTGGCTTTACCACCAATTTTTTTCTACATTTCACTAAACTGCCTGTGCCCTCAGCGATCCTGCTTTCGTCCTCACCGCTAACTAAATTTCAGCAATTTGTCTATGGCCTCACAAGTGCTGCGTTCATCCTCCTCACTGTTTCTATCCTCCCGAATCCTACAGCCACTCTCTTTACCTGATCTAGCTTACATGTGCACCCAGACCCACAACAGGGTTGTTGACATTCAAATGCTCTTCGAAATACCCTAGCAAGACACTCAGTTGTATTGAGACGCTACAAATTCACAGAGCAGTTATGAAATCCGATGGACCACCCAGAATCAAACCTAACAACAGCAAGCTCAGCCCGCTCGTCCATGCAACTTCATCCTTATGAACAACCGGGGCTAGTGCCAAAATTGGGAGAGTTGCCTCACAGAGAATTCAAGCTGCAGTCCTACATAAACAACCTAATGGAATCATACCTGAACGGTAGTGTCGCAGACATCCCCACTTCTGCTGTTGACACAGTGGGAAGTAGTTGCCCCGCGAGTGCTCAGCACCAACTTTGGCCTCCGTGATTACTCACGGTGACAAGCCAAACGTAGGCAAGGAAACCGCATATGAATAGTTCGTAACACCCTGCTGTTAGCTGATGAAAAAGAGGCACTCCATGTGGTAAAGCCACTTGCAGGAAGTATTGTGGTTGGAAAGGGTGTAGAATCTATCCTCACTGGGGGACAGCAATGTCAATCAGCAAGAGTGGCTGGGTAGCATCACTACTAATCGAGCTGGCCTGCTCCTGTAATATAGTGCTAATAGACTGGAACTGAGGCAAGTGCTGAGAGGGCCAACATTCCAGGAAAACATACAGTAAATCTTCCTCATTAACTGACCTGCCACAGATGCATCTGCCCATGGCAGCATCGGTGGGAGTGAGCACAGCACAGTTGTTGTTGGGATAAGCCCCGATTAACATTGAAGATACAATCCAAAGTGGTGAGTGGCATGATCTCCGGGGTAAATGGAAAAGTTTTGAACAGAACTAGGAAAACAAGACGGGACATTCCTGAGGCGCTTTGGGACACCAGCAGCAGTGAAACTGAATTCAAACACAATATGTAAACGCATGGCCTGTCATAGCCCCCATTCTACAATTACTATTAGGCCAAGGAGTCAACCATAGATCTAGGGAGAGAGCAGGACGTTATGCCAGCAGCATCACCAGGCATATCTATAAAAAATATGTGTCAACCAGGTGAAGCGATAGCACATGACTGTCTGCGTGCCAAACAGCAAAAGCAAAAAGACTTGGTGAGAGCTAAATGACCCTACTGCCAACGGAACAGAACTAAAACATTTAGCATTGCCAAATCCATTAATGAGCGGTGGCGACAAATTAAGCAATCACTACAGTAGGAGGCAGCACAAACATCCCCGTCCTCAATGTTGGAGGAGCCCGGCACATCAGAGCAAAATAAAAGGGTGTAGAATTTGCTGCAATCTTCAGCCAGAAGTGCAGAGGTGAAGATCCATCTCGGCCCCTTCAAGAGTGCTCCAGCCAATCTTCAGACAATTCTATTCACTCCACCTGATATCAAAAATTGGCTGGAGTCACGCGGACTTTGCTTAATATATTGACCCGAGCAATGTTCCGGAAATGGATCTCCAGAATTGTGCATTCATGACACGCACCTCGTGAAACTTTTCCATTACAGCTAAAAAACTGGCATCTACCAAATTATTTGGAACATTGCCTTGGTATGTCCTATCCGTAAAATACAAGACAAATCCAACAAAGCCAATTGCAGCCCCATCAGTCCAGTCTCGAACATTAGCAAATTAATGGCTGTGTTCAGGCACAGTTCTATCAATGGGCCCTCTCTCAGCAATAACCTGCTTACTGAAGCCCAGTTTGTGTTCCACCTGTCTACTCGGCTCCTGCCCTCATTAGCTCCTTTCTTCAGACTTGGAAAAAATAGATTTACTCAAGAAGGGAGGGGAAAGTGTCTGCACTTGACATCAACGCCTCATTTGAACGAGTGTGGCATCAAGTATACCTCGCAAAACAGGAATCAATGGAACCAAGAGCGAAAATTATCTGCTGGTTGGGATCATACCTAGCACAGATTAAGGGGGTTGTTGTTGCAGGTCAGTTATCTCAGTTCTAGTGCACCATTGAAGGAATTCCTCAGGGCAGTGTCCTTTGCCCAACAATCTCCATCTGCTTCATCGATGACTTTCCTTACATCCTAAGGTCGGAAGTGGGGATGATTGCACAAGATTGCACTATGTTCAGCACCATTGAAGAGCCTTAGATAGAGAAGTAGTCCATTTCCAAATGCAGCAAACCTGTGATAATATTCAGATTAGGGCTTGCACATCACTTGAAAACTTCACGCCACACACATTTCGGGCAATGACCATCTCCAACAGGATGTTCAAAGCCATTTCGATAACAGAAACCGAGATTAACGATATACTGGATAAAACAACAGCCTCGGGTATTTATTTAACCAGAAACTGAACTTTGCTCACAATATAAATAGTTTAGCAACACGTTCATGTAAGAGGCTACGAATCATTTGAAGAGGAACAAAACTCCTGACTCTCCAATACCTATCCACCATCTGTAAGGAACAGCTCAGAAGTGTGATGGAATACTCTGCACTTGCCAGGATGTGTGCAGCTCAGCAAAACTCAAGAAGCTTGACTCTATTCAAGACAAACCAACCCGTTTGATGCAGCCACAATCATCCACACGTTCCAAAACCAACGCACATTAACAGCAGTCTTAACATCTACAAAATGCGCTGCAGGAATTCGCCCAGGACCCTTCCACAGTACCTTCCAACCAAGGACATTACATTTTAGAAGAAGATGGAGACAGTGTAGATGGGAACAACATCACTTGGAAGTTACTGTTCATGTCAAACACCACTCTGACTTGGAAATATCAGCATCATGACGGCTGGACTCGATGTCGAGGAAATCCAGGGCAATTCCCTCCTGGCTGTGTCACTTTATCTTGTGGTGCTGCCTGCGAGATTATCTGTCGGAAATTATTGCTTTTTTCCAGCATATGTGTAAGATATATTAATCACCGTCGCTCGGTCAAAATCCTGGAACTCCCTTCCAAGCAGCACTGTGGGTGTACCAGAAGCAGCACCACAGGGACTGCAGCGGTTCAAGAAGGCAGCTCACATTCAAAATCAAAAGCGCAACTAGGGAAAGACAATAAATTCTTGCCTAGCCAGCGAGGCCCACATCTGTGTATGAATAATAATTCTTCCAGCCAGATGCATACTCTCATACATTGATAGCCCTTTTAGGTGTTGATTCCTGCATCGTGGTTCTCTTTTCACTGTTCCGAAACATTGGAAGACTAACGTTACAAAGTTGAGATGTGAGTCGCCGAGAGTGGACTGGATACACTGCTAGGAGGTAGAAGCGTGTCAAATCAGTGGGAGGCATTCAAAGGCGAGTTCCTACAAGCAAAATGTACACATGTCCCCAAAGAGAAAAAGTGTGTAACTGCCAAATCCTGATTCCACCACTGCCCCCCCCCCCCCCCACACCCCCCCACCCACCCCGCTCCCCCACCAAAAAAAAACCCTTGGTTATCCAGAAGGATTCCAACAAGATAAACTCTAAAAAAGTAAGCTCATTGACAATTACAAAATAATTAACACTATAGAAAAAAAAATCCTAGAGCAGTATTTAAATTGCAGTGGTGCAGTAAAAATGCAAAATAGGAAAGCTAATATTGCATACAGAAAATATTGTCCGGAAAAAAGAATATCATAACGTGCTTTACAAATATTTTAGGTTCAATGGAATAATTCAAGAAAAGGTTAAAGCATAGATGAGATGCACATTGTAATTTCTGGCCTACTGAAAAAGATGTGGGCCAGAACCTCAATGAGTATTTTGTCTCTGCCTTCAGTAAGGAGATGTATGTTGCAACTGCTCCAGTTAAAGATGAGTGTAAAATTTTGATCCTATTAATATAGTCAGTGATGAAGAATTTGGGATGGGAGGGCAACTGGGATCTTTGAAGATTAATAAATAACCAGGGCCAGGTGGATTGAAACCTAATGTGTGGAAGGAAGATGGAGTGGAAATAAAATATGCTCTGTGGATCTTTTTGCAATATTCACTGTATAAATGCGAGGTCCCAGAGGATTGAACATCTTTGCACATTGATTCATTATTTGAAAATTAGCGAGGGGTAGGCCAGAAAATTCTAGGCCAGTTAATCTGACGTCAGTGGTGGGAAAAATATTGGAATTCCGTTGTGAGGGACAGGGCGAATTGTCATTTAGAAAGGCATGTCTTCATCAGGGATCTTCAGCATGATTTGTTAGGTCATGCTTGTGCCTTACAAGCAATTTTCTTTTTGACAAGCTAGTAAGGAGCGTAGATTTGGATACTGCAGTGGATGTTATCCACATGGATATTAATTAGGTGTTGGGGAGCCCCACACGACAGACTTATCAGGAAAATGAAATCTCATAGGATACAGGAAGATTTGGCAGTTTGGATGCAAAATTGGCTCAGTGATTGCATAGAAAGGGTAAAGTTCGATGGATGTTTATGCAAGTGTCAAACGATTTTAGTTAGAAATTTGCAGATAAAACAGAAATTGGCCTGTACTTGATAGTGAATTGTATAGTTCTTGACAGCAAATTGAGAAAATTGGTTTTGCTGAATGTCCGGTGAATTAGCAAGTTTAATTAATTCCATGAGAGCGCGAGGAAATGCATTCAGGGAAGGCAATCAAAGCCAGTGATGCTCACTGAGTCGCAATTTATTTAGAGGTGCTTATGAAGCAAGAGAACTGGGAGAGCATGTCCAATGGTCATTAAAGGAGGCAGCACAGGTGCACAAGTTGGTCAGGAAAGGATCCAGAATTCTTTCCTTTATTGGGTGATGTATAAAATACAAACTGTACACAATATTGATTAGACTACAACTGTAATTGGCTGAACAGTTCTGGTCAGCACATTACAGGATGTATGTAATTGCTTTGGAGCATGCAGAGGACGTTTACAAGAATGTTTCGTGGGCTTGGAAATTGCAGCAACCAGGAGCATTTGGATAGGCTGGTGTGGATTTCGGTGGAACAGAGGATGCTAAGGGGTGACCTAATTGAGCTGTGAAAAATTATTTGGGTCCTAGATAGGAGAGCCAGGAAAGGCTTGCTTCCCTTTGCTGACGAGCCAATTACGAGTGGGCAGATATCTAAAATATTGGTAGAATGATTGGAGGAACATGAGGAAAAAACTTTTTCACCCGCCTGGATTTCATTGAATAAGTTGATGGTTGAGGCTGAAACGATAATTCATTGACATTTTCCCTCGACCTGCGTCTGAAGTTTAGTAACCTGCAAGGCTCGAGGCCAGGTCCTGGAAAGAGTGATTAAAATGCACTGCTACTTTATAATGTCTCTCTTTGGTTGCTGAAGATAGGATGAGATGAATTGACTCCTTGTGCACCATAATTTTCTAACGTTTACATGATGGTTACGATCTCCAAGCCCTCTTTTCACCAGCTCTTGGAAGTGGTAGTTACTGCCTCCAGGCCATCTTCCTTTTTGTGGCTAGTATGAAATCGATAATTCTCCATTGTGGAGAGAAAAAAAACAACAGCTACACAGTGCCATGTGATATATTTGGGCAACGCCTTAAGGTGCAAATATTCCATTAGTGGCAGAGCTCAAGTTTGGCAGACGAGTGCATACCAATTTACCGACTCTCTGACCTATTCTACTCTCACAGAAACTAGCGGACAGCTTCAAGAATTACAAGTGAACGTGACCAACGTGCACAATGAGAATGCAGGTAAGAATAGTCAATTTTACAGTTGGGACCAGAGGTCACATCCTGGATCACACGAAAGGCACATGGCAAACAGATGGCAGGACAAGGTTTTTTTCAGAATCAAGTTCCTATGAAGCGGTGAGGCAAAACCGAGGGCATATCAGATTCATTCCCGCTCCTAAAAAAAAGTGCCCAGTTATATTGTATCAAGGACTAGGTCCCAAAAGCAACCAGAATGACGTAACTCTTGAAAGATCTGAGTATATGAGCAGATTACAACAACAGTTAACAGAGACATAGACCCATCTGTTCATTATACTCATCCAATGGTGAATAAACATGCAAATACATTCTAATAATTATCCAGTTGTGAAATGGTGGGAATTATATTAAAGAAAAAAAACTGGGGATGTTATAACATGCCTTTGCGAGATTGCATAATTACATCAGTGGAATGGATGCCTGTCACGCAATGCCATTTTAGTTTCACTTTAGGTTGTTAGCAGAACACATCGCTTACCTCTGCTGCTGATGAGTCTTCAAATTATATACTTCTATTTAAAAATTCCCATCTGCCTAGTCACAATGAAAAAGCCCAAATGCCAATCCGTCATGAATGATCAGTGCCATTATATCTCTCCAAACACAAGACATGAAGAGCCATCATTCACCGCTTCCCTTTGATTTCTGTCTCACAGCCAATGTCACATCCACAATGCCACTTGAATGCATGGAATTCAATTTCCATTACAATTGCATTAAGTTACATTTAATCACACATTGTTCATCTATATAACATCAAGCTCAGTTCGCTCATCAATCCCCACGTTACTGAAACAGAGAATTTCATTTAGTTGATTATATGCCATTTTCCATTAACGTACATTGGATATGGTCAATTGTGAACCCTACATTTCTCACAAAGGTGAAGTATCTTACACTTGAGTATGGCCTCAAGTAACTTCCTCCCAAAATTGATATTTTTCCCCACTGTTTCACCGACATTAACCAGAATGTTCATTTTTCTAAGATTTTTACTGTTCTCCTTTACTAAATAGGGTACAACATTTGCAGCCCCAGTCCTCTGATAGCACTCCCATAACCAAGCACGATTGAAACATTATGTTCAGTGCCTCTGCTATGTCCCCCATTCGTTCCCTAAGCGACCATCAAACATCCCAGTCAGGGCGGATAAATCTTCTACTTTAGTGTGATTTAGAAAGTGTTGAATTGAAAGTGATAACTGAAACTGTTTGTTCAATGCCAGTAATTAATGTCAGTCTCCATGGATCCGAAATGTGCCACTGAAGGGTTTCCCCCTTCTATTAATAAGGAACTCCGTTCAATGTATTACTCCATTGAGTCAACAAGAACATCACCTCCGACAGTAAAAGGATCAGCGGCTCCAGGGAGTGAAGAAGATATCAGGACCTCAGGGCGATAGATTTGAATTCTTCACCAATGGATCAGATTGTGAGAACTATAGATTGGAATATTCCAACAATGAACAGGAGTTTATCCAATTAAATTTTGTTAGTTTCTGGAGACTTTTGGTGGATTACATCATCTGACAAGGTCCTATATATTTTTTTCATTATTCAACACTTTTATTATCCCATCCTGGCCATTGTTGGTGTCCCTGGTAAGTCGCTCTATTCAGTTACTAATTCTACAAGCCATGTTTAAATGTATAACTATTATTGTCAATTACTCTGCCCTGATATGTTGTCGTTGGTGTTTCTGTGGAGCCTCGTTATCGAATAATTAAGTCGGCAAGCTCCTGATAACTGTTGTGTGTTACTGATATTTCACTGTCTCGCCTATATTACTGCTGGGGTTCCTGGGTTGACTCACAATCCATCTTTGGAGTCTGTCGTCTATGTTATTTGGAACATGGGGGCGGTTGTGTCCATTTCTAGTCTGTTCCCTAGTCACTGAACCAAGCCTGTATCCGACAACCATCTGAGATGAAAAGAGATTGTTTGAAACCTCTTCTCCCTATTTGAACCTGAGTTGATGACTGACCCCTTCACCCCTCTGTCCCCAATTCTTTGTGCAATCACTTCCGGCCTACAACACTTTGTTTAACTGCTGCTGTTATTGTGAAATGCAGTTCTTTGCTGGCTACACTCCCAGGAACAAAGTTGTTGAAACAATTCCTACTCAATTTTCTGCTGTCCATATCTGAATGAGCAACAAATCCAGTTGGGGTGCCATCTTTGCACTCACTAATCTCAATTGTTAGCCAATGTGGCAATGCCTTAATGTTTAAGGTTCGCTCTCTGGTGATGAACTCCTTTATTACAGTGCAGCTCTAATAACTGAAATGTACATTTAACACAAAAACAGAAACACCTTGAAAAACTCAGCAGGTCTGCCAGCAACGGCGGGGAACAGCAAAGTTTACATTTCGAGTCCTCATGACCCTTCAACAGATCTAAGTAGAAATAGGAAAGGTGTAACATATAAGCTGGTTTAAGGCGGGGGGGTCTGGGGGGGGGGGGGGTGGAGAGAAGGGCGGGGGAGGGGGGGCCGGGTGGTTGTTGGGACAAGCAAGCAGTGATAGGAGGAGATAACCAAAAGATGTCACAGACAAAAGAACAAAACAGTGTTGAAAGTGGTGATGTTATCTAAAAGATTGTGCTTGTCCTGCTCGCCACTCTTAATTAGCACATTTTTTACATAATATCACCCCCTTCAGCACCACCTTGTTCTTCTGTCTGTGATATCTTTTGGTTATCTCCTCCTATCACTGCTTGCTTGTCCCAACAACCCCTGCCACATCACCGCCCCCCACCCCCCCTCCCCGGATTCCCCCCTCACCCCCTAAAACAGCTTACATTTCATGCCTTTCCTATTTCTATTTTATTTTGGATTTCCAGCATCCGCAGTTTTTTGATTTTATACACATAAAATTAACACAATCCCGCACTTTTCACATTTATACTGATCCCCCGACACCAGTCTGTTGATTAAACATGATTCTTATCACTTCTCCAGCATCCAATTTTCTGGTGCTCTGCAAGTGTGGATACCTAAATGTTGTGAATCGCACTGCTGGCCACTTCCAGTGTGAACGATACATCTCAAGATGATTGACGGAAATTTTTCCCGGATGTACCCTACATGTGCTGTTGCTGGGAAGCACAGACTCTTCAACGAATGTGGCAATGCCTCAATTTTAATACTCCCATTCCTGTGTTTAAATGCATCATGTGACCTTAGCCCTGCAATGTGCGATAGTCCCTTTTTCTATGTCTCTGTAACTTGTAGCTCATTAAGAATTTTTCTTATTCGCAGATTAAGGTGGATTTCTATGCATCCCTACCTAGATGCTTGTTTTTTTTTAATGTATATAACAATAAAATTGGATCCTCACGTGCCTGTAAATATATTGAACTGAGCATGACTATTGGATGCTTTTAGTTTGGACCCCCTGGAGTCACTGTAGCTGGTGTGACAGATTTCAGGAACGAAAAAATCCTTTGGATTCCTTTGCTGAAATCTTCCACCTGCTGCCTCATGTCGGAAAGATAGTTTCAACAGCTTTGACAGCTGAGGCTGCATCTTGGCCTGTGCCTGTCAATAGAACGTCTGTTTTACTCACACCCAGCTGAAGAGATATTCTTCACCACGAGGAAACACCTCCATTGATATTCAAAAGAACAAGCACCTGAATTGCAGCTGAGGGGCTGTTACTGAATTGTGTATTTGGAAATTTTGTTCGATGTGCTGTGGATAGTTTTATGGGGGTTGTGTTGTGAGTTTTTGCTTACATTCAGGGAGGGTAGAAGACTTGGCCACCCATCTCTGGATGAGATCTGGGGACTGCATGTAGGCTGCATAAGTGTCTGTATCATGACAACAGATGGAGCAGTGGAAGCAGGGAGTGGAAATTCTTCAAATGTGGAGAAGGGGGCGGGTCTGGTGGAGTGTCCTTCTTCTTTACCCACCACGGGTTTTCCAAGGACATTTTGCCAACTGAACCTCACAACTGGAGAGTATGAGCCCACGCAGTTTAAACAATGAGCCAGGCACAGAGCTATGTCATCTTCTCCAAAACTAACTTCACTCATACCAGTGTTAGGATAGTGCTGTCAGTGGCCACGAAGTTCACAGTTTAATTAAACATCTCTGGATCCGGAACTTTCCAGGAAGGGACATGTAACATATCCATCATCTCCCGATATGCTGCCCATCAGTGTTTCCGCTAAGTGACAAGGACCATTTATGCTGAGTGAGGTGTGTACTTAGTTTTCTACCTCGGCAGGGAGAAGCAGGGAGAGAGTTCCAATGGTTTTCCCAGAATAGTGGGATTCCCGGTGGTGTACGTGGCAAAGTCGTGCCCTCATGCTAATGGGTAGATGCTGACGAACTGTAATAACTCTCACTCCAGAAATGATTTTTTAAAAATAAATTCCTTCAGGAATGTGGACGTCAGTGTTTAATTACCTCTGAGAAGGAATTGCTGAGGATCCACAATGCACTGTTGTGTCGGACCATGAACATTACAAAATGCTTGTGAATGTCCATTTTTTGGACAGCAGCCATTCCCAACGTTTTTCAGGTCTCCACATATAAACACATGGTGGCTTCTAGAAGATGACGATTGCGCTCTCGATTCATGGTGCAAAACACCCAGACTCTCACACATTCCCAGCGTCAACCAACCACGTAAAAATGACTCTGTGTGCTGCAGCAAGGCTAAAGGGAAAGGCTTGATGGTGGGCCAGCTATCAAGGGTTTGATAGGAAGCAGCTTTCCCCCCTAATTTGAAGGGTCAGTCACAAGGGAACATAAGTTCAAGTTGAGTGGCAGGAGTTTAGGGTGGGTGTGAGAGAAAACGTTTTTTCCCCAGAAGATGGTGACGGTCTTGAATGCAATTCTTAGGAGCGTTGTGGAGGTGGGTTGCCTCACTTAATGTAAAAAAAATAAATGGATGGGCACTTGGCATGTCATAACATTCAAGGATAAGGCCCAAGTTCTGGTACATGGAATTAATTATGTTTGACAACTGTTTCTCACTTGTTGGTGAAGACTCGATGGACCAAATGGCCTTTTCTGCACTGTGTGATCCTGTCATTATGTGACAGCAGGTTCGTACTCCATGGAGACACTATCACTCCTGGGGAGTGGAACCGCAGCAATCCTCGCAATCTGCTAGAGCACAGATTGCTGCACTGCCCAGATAGTCTGCATTTCCCCTTTGAGAACTGAGATCCATTGTCCTGACAACAGCAGACTGTGCCAGCAGGGCAGGAAGCATGGATCTCATGAACGAAGTCTGAGCTTCCATTGCGGCACTGAGATGTTGGATGGTTTCAGCCTTTTCTGCAGTGGAAGCAGCGACAATATCCACCAGAGACTGTATCACAGCTAGGGTTACTAGCACTCTGATGGAGTTAATGACCACACCCACAGCAAAGTTCTCATCTCAATACCGTGTATCAAAACTCCTCTATGATCTCATCCTCTTGTGAGCTGGCCCACCATCAAGCCTTTCCCTTTAGCCTTGCTGCAGCACACAGGTGTTTCGGTGGATTACCACGTACAGGTTTTGAGTTAGTACTAGTCTCTCATTTCTGCAAACATAAATATTTGATCTTTTGTCTGTGAGGGACAATACAAGTTAACACGATTTTTTAACAGTGTTGTGATGTGCCATTTTTCTCCATCTCTCCAAGTTCCCCTTCCTCTCGCCTTCCTATTGTTCACTCTCTCTTTGTTACTCCAGATATCACTATCTTCTGTCATCTCCCTCTCCCTCTCCATCTACTGGAGCTGCTTTGCGTTGGATACAAGCGGTTTACTGGTTAATATAGAGTTAGATTTCTGGGGCTGCACTTGGTATGAGAAGCTCTGATGAGTGGAATGCAGTGTGAGGCTGGGTGTGGGGGGGGCGGTGGTGGAAATTAAGATGTCCTTGGTCCCACCATATTCACCTTAACGTCATCCCAGACAGCAAGGGGAGGGTGAGCTGGGAGATCAGGAGTGCATCAGGCAGGAACAAGGCATTACTGCAAAAAACTTTCACTGACATCGGCTGTTTCAGGCTCTGTCAGACAAACCATTATCTAGAGACACCTCTCCTCTACCACGATCAAAGGAGGAAGGATTACCTTATACCCACCGGTACTCTACCGCTCCCTATGATTTTGAAGCCACCTTGAACTGCAATAGAGAGAGGTTAGAAGGTCATGAGCATGCAGAACGTCCGTTGAATGTTACAGTCTCATGCAGTCCTGCGTGTGCATGTATTTGTAAACAACGTGGGCTGTTTCTGCCTGCGAAGCACAAACGTCCCTAAATTAAAACCCATATCACTTTGGGCATCTGGAATACCTCATTTCAATTCTGCGGCCTTTATACCCAGTGCAGCAGGAGGCCCATGCCAGTTGGTTGCCTGGTAGTTTATAATTTGCAGAAAAGTGTTGCTTAACTGGAACAGGCCATCATTTGGGACAGTGTGGGTCGTGCACATCAGAGATAGCACCCGCAAGGGCTTACCCGCTTTAAGTGTGTCAAAATTGGACACAAACTGGAATCAAAACGGGGTCAGACTGCAAATTCCATGAACTTGTTTTGTTTTTATTAATTTGCTCGTGGTATGTGGATATCACTGGCGTGGCTGGATTTTTATGCCTGTCCTTAATTGCTTTTGAGACTTTGGTGTCTTTCTAGGCCATGTCAGAGTCAACCACATTGCGGTGGATCTCGAGTCACATGTAGTCCAGACCAGATATGAGAGATAGGTTTCCTTCATTAAAGAAAAACAGTGAACTGATGCCTTTTGAAGCAAGGCTTTCATGTCCAGTATTAGGCTTTCATTTCCAAATTTTATATTGAATCAAACTTCCAACATTTGCGCTGGTGGATTTGAATCTGAGACCACAGGGTATGAACAGTCCAGTGACAATAACACTGCGCTACGAAACTATCTTGTCTTCCTATGATCAGCAGTTCAGTTTTCCTTAGCTACTGCTCTTTGGGAACTAGCTCATGTCAATTATTCGCTCCCACAAAGCAAAAGAAAAACACAGTTAGTAATGGCGCATTTTTAAGCTAGTCCGAGTGGTGTTGTATACCTTAAAATGGAACACTCGTAAAAACTGGGAAACAAGAACTCAGGCACGAACTTTTCTTCCAAAATTTTGGCTGACTCGGTGAGGCGGTGGTGTTGTGCTAATGTCACTGCACCAGTAATCCAGAAGCACAGCCTAATGTTCTGGGACACAGGGTTCATATCCTTTGAACACATTTTGAAGTTTCTGGAAAATAAAACTAACGAATGTCCTTCAGGAATGAAAACCTGACAGACTTGCCTGGTCTGAACTTCATTGGACTCCAGGCCAACAGAAATGTGGTTTACTGTGAACTGGCCTAGCAAGTCCCTCTGTTGTCGCAAATCGCTTTAGACGGTAAATGCAATGAAACTGGATGGACCACTGGGCTTTGACCCGAGCACTGGAAATGACAATTACAATCCCAGCCTGTGCAGACTGCAAAGTCCTCCTCCCCAATATTCATAGGATGTGTACGCAAATTGGGAGAACTGCCTCAGTGGCGTGGTAGGGGGGAGAATGGTTCCTCCCTTCAATCAATCAGAGATCATGTGATGCACTGCAGGTCTCTGACAGACATTCCCTTACCGTGCGTAATCCCCGATCTTTTCTGACTGGACTCCCGGCCGTATGTGCAAGCCACTGCAAATCTCTCTCTGCAATATAGCTAAATATTTCTATCACAGAACCTGTCTGCTACGTCCAGCCATCAAAACAGACAAGACAAGCGGCAGCATGTCACTGTCACACCAAGAGAATCATTGCTGACAGATTGTGTCACAGACACTTCCATCACCATCGCTGGGCCTGTCCAATCCCATCGGCAGGATAGGGCTGGCAGAGGTGGTGGCACAATCAGGAACATGCTTCACTGGACGCCCTCAATATCGACACCGCACTAAGTACATCATATGGCACCATGACCAGCATGGTCAATGAAACATTCAGTTGATGTCCAACTATCGTGAACACCCACTCAACAACAAGCAGTTAGCTGATGCACCATTACCTCCCCATGTTCGGACAACACTTGCAGCGCCCATTGAGAATGGCAAGGGTGTAAACTGTACTCTGGATGGGGGACTTCGATTTCCATTGTCAAGAGTGGCTCAGTAGCACCAACAATGGCTGAGCCAGCCGAATTCCAAATTACATAATCACGAGACTGGGGCTGCAGCAGGTGATGAGGGAATCAATAATGGCAAAAAACGTGTCTGAACTTATCCTCACAACCCTGCCTGCTGCAGATGCATCTGTCCATGACGATATTGGCAAGGATAATTATGAGGCAGACCTTGTGGTTACGAAGTCCCTTCTTCACCATAAAATTGGCCTGCTTCAAGCTGTGTGTCACTAGCAATGTGCAAATTTGGATTCAATTTCAAGTGAAATCTAGTAGATCAAATAAAGGCAGCGGACCATCATTATCAGCAGAATAATGTACAGAAATAACGTGGAACCTTACAGTCCAGTAGCTCCCACAATCCACCATTAGCGTCAAGCCGGGGGTTCAAGCAGTTCAGAGATGAGTGTAGGAGGCCAAGTCCGTATCGGCATCAGGCATGCTTAAGATTTGGTGTCAGTCTTGTGAAGATATAGCACAGTACTACGAATGTGCCAAACAGCTTAAGTCGAAAGTTATAGGCAGACCAAAGTAATCCCACAACCTATGAATCAAATCCAAGCTCTGAAGTCTTGCCGAATCCAGTCGTAAATTGTGGTGGACATTTAACCAATTCACTGTTTGAAGAAGTGGCAGAAACATCAGCAACCTCAATGATGGGGGAGCTCAGCACTTCAGTTCAAAATGCATTGCCGAAATACTTGCAAGCATCTTCAAACAGATGTGCCGAGTGGCTGGTACATCTTGTCCTCCTCCTGAGGACCACAGCATCTTATGATGGCAGTGTTCAGTCAACTCGATTTATTCCACCAGATATCAATAAATGTTGGAAGGCACTGGATACTGCAAGCGCTATGGACACTGAGAATGTTGTGCAAAACAACGGAAGACTTGTGCTCCCTAACCATCTATGTATGAGCCAAGCTAAGTGGAGGTGATTTAGTGATGCTATTGTTGGACTGATCATCCAGAGGACCATACTGGGGACGTGTGTTAAAATCCCGCAACAGCACTTCTTTTTGAAATATGAATTCCGGTATTGAAAGCCAGCCTCAGCCATGGCGAAGACGAGCTTATCATCAATTGTATTCAAAAGGCATCTGACTCAGAACTGCCTTGAGACAAGGACATCGGCCATACTGGACAGGCTTGAAGGTGACTCGCAGCCCACGTCAATATATTTGACTCTTTAGTGCCCTCTGAACTGGCCTAAAAATTCAATTATGCAAATTCATGCAATGTCTTGCCAGAGAGAAACGCTTTGCATGAACATATTAAAATAAAACGAGATAATCCACTACAGCTACAACACCGACAGCCGCCCAGCAATGCGGAATATTACCCAGGTATGATCTTGTACATAAAAGGAAGTACATATCCAACCCGGATAATCTCCGCCCCATCATGCCCTCTCCATCATCACTAAAGTGATGGAAAGGGGTCATCAACCGTGTTATCACAGACAATTGTTTCACAATAAACTGCTCAGTAATACACAGTATCCTGTCCAAAAGGGTCACTCAGCTTCTGGCCTTATGATAGCCTTGGTTCAAACATGGGCAAACGAGCTGAAATCCAAAGGTTAAGTCACTGTTAATGCCCTTGCCACCTAGGCAGAATTTGACTTAGTGTAGCATCAATCAACCCTCGGGAAAATGGATTCAAAGGGAATCAGAGGGAAAACTCACCTTTTTGGAATCATACCTAGAACAAAGAAACATAGCTAGCTTTGGCTTTTGGAGTTCAGTCATCACAGCTCCAGGACATCAGTGCATGAGTACTTCAGGGTATTGTCCTCGTCCCAAACATAATCAGCTGCTTCATCAACAACCTTCTATTAATCATAACGTCAGAAGCAGGGATGATTGTTGATGATTGTACAATACGTTGCATGATTCACTATTCCTCAGATACTGAAGTAGCAAACGTCAAGATGCAGGAAGTCTTGGGCAATATTCAGCCTTGCGCTCATAATTTGGAAATAAAATTCATGCCAAGAAACAGCCAGGCATCGTCCATCCCCAACAGCAGAGAACCTCTCTTGACAATCAATGGCATTAGTATCGCTGAATCCCATACTATCAATATCGCCAGGGCTACAATTGATTAGAGCTGGACACGACATATAAATACATCAGGAAAGCGGGAGTCATTTAAAAAAGGAAATACTGAGAGTGTGGAGCCAACATGTTTCCGAAAGGTAAAGTTTTGGTCCAAAATGTTCAGAGAACCCTGCATGCTGAATAATGTATATGATTGGATAAAGAAAACCAGAAATCCTTACTGTAAAAAGGGTGGCCCGGTGAAAGCCTAGAGGAGTATGGAACGTGACGTGGGTTACTTCAAAAACAATAGGGAGAGCAAAGAGGGGGCATGATAAAGACACTGTCTGGTGAAAGGACGGAAATTCCCAAGGTGTTTTATAAGTATGTTCGGGGCAAGGGAATAACCAGGGGAACAGTACAGCATATTAGGGAACACTGTGAGTGAATAGACGGAAAACGTAGGTGAGGTTTTTAAAGATAACTTTGCCTCCATACTCATTATAGAGAATGGCGATGAGGGTATAATGATCCTGAAGTATCATTGTATATACTTGAACAAGTTAGCAATGAAAGGGAGGATGTATTAGCATTTTAGTGAGCTTCAAAGTGGATAAATTACCAGGCCCAGGCTGCTGTGGGAGGCAAGGGAGGAGATTGCATCGGCCATGATGCTTACTTTCAAATAAATTCTGTCAACATAATAGTTACCAGATGAATGGAGGGCAGCGAATGTGGTGTCATTAGTCAAGAAAGAATGTTGGGATGAACCAGAGATCTATAGGCCAGTGAGTCTATCATCATTTGTAGGGATACTTTTAGAAAACAATTCTGCGGGGTGTGATTAAACTCCAGTTCTGGAGGCAAGGGTTAATGAATGATCCTCAGCATGGCTTTTTTCAGGGGGAGGTCATGCCTAAGAAATTTGATTGAACTCGTAATTGAGGTAACTAACGGTGTCCACAGCCGCCGAGGAGTTCGAAAGCTTCGCCCCTTCCAAAGAATGGCCTCCTCCAGTTAACCAACACGTGACTGCACAGTAAAAGTTTTCAGACTGCTCAGCTGGCACTGGGTTCCTGCGGAGTGGAGATGAGGCACTCTCCAGGCCCAGGGCGATTTGGGTGAAATGTGCACCTCGAATATACAAACCAACCCTGAAGATGAACGATTGCATTTTCGGAGATAGTGTGCGTCCTGAAGGAGTGCGGGGGTGTGGGGTTGGGTGTGGGGGTGGGGGGGGGGGGGGGGGGTGGTGGTGGTGGGGGGGGGGGTGGTAATTGTTTCGGTGGGGGGGGCGGTGGTCGTTTACTTCTGTAAGTCATTTTTGGACAGCTACACTCATTCAGTGAAAAGCGAAATTGAGATTAGACAGACATCTTGCTTTGAATAGATAACCTAGAATTACTTTTCAATGAACTTCAAGTGACGGTGGACAGCTGTGCAGAACACATGTTCTCAAAAAGCAATATAGTATAACCTTGTAATGATACATGGGCCATTCTGTGCCAAACTTTAATAATGCAATTTTATACATGTGCCAGAAAAAAAAGATAGTTCAATCAATACACCTCGGTTACCAGTCACATAGTTTCCTAAGTCACAGAGCGGAGACATAAGCTTTTTAAATGTTTAACATTATGATAGCATTATCTTAACTTTGGAAATATTTACATTAAACTAATCATTGTCTCTTAGAGCATATAACAGGTTAGATTATAAACATTTTATTCAATTAGTTTAACACAATGTTTTATTCATGAGAAAAGTACGTACCAAAACTCTTCAAATTGAACTTTATAGAAGGTGCAGTAGATTTAAGTTTTTGACCATGCAAATGTCCCAGTCTGCACTTCCTCAATAAAATCACAAAACTCTTGATATTTACAATATATGTTCCAAATCCAGATTTCAGCCCGAGGGGTTCTCAACATTTTACTCCCCCTCAGTGTATCTGACTGAAAGGCCCTGGAAAGTGACATTACCCCATTGCTCCTCTGTGGCGGCTGTCCCATGGTTTATTGTTTCCCTCAGCACGTGGTCATGGACCCTGGAATGTGCCAGTCTGCAATGCTCGTTCATGGACAACGTTATGCAATGGAAAATCAACAAATTTCAGCATGACCAAAGAGCATTTTTCACAGTGTTAATGATATTCCAGCAGCTGTGGATTTTTATTTTGACGTGTGTCCATGGGAACAGCCCAAAGAGCACAGGGTCTAGTGCTACTAAGCTACTCCGGATGCACCTCGACAAGAACTATTTCATCTGTCTCCAGACCTTTTTATGTAACGGTGCCTTCCAAAAGGAGTTGGATAATGGTCCCTTCCCCAGCACAGGTACCTCGAGGGCAACGTGCAGCTGGTGTAGTCTCTGTATAGGCAGAAAAGGCCTGACAGGGGAGGGGTTGGGTTGCTTAGTCTAAAGCAGCCAAACCAAATCTTGCTGATTGTTTGGAAGTTTTGGCATTAAGGCATTCTGCCATAGGTCTTTGACAATCTGCTCACGGCACCATCCGGCATGGTCCAACATGCTACTGTTCCAGCATGGTCTCGAGGACGTGCGGGCAGCTGCCTGGTGGGATTGCGGTCAAAGCCATGTATATGCATAACCTTTACACGGGGGTAAAGTTGGATCTTCCAGTGCAACTGCTTGGAGTGTGCAACAACTGCAACAACGTGGCCAGACTACCCTTACTATTCTGGGGACAGGGAGAACAGGTAGAATGCAGAAATTGAACTAGATTGAAGGGCATGTTTGTCATCCATGAATTGACATGACTCGTACATCATGAAAGGGGGTGAGTCTTTCTTGATTCCAAAAGGCTAAAAAAGCTTTCCGCCAGCACTTTTTTTTTCTGCAGCTGGTCTTACCAGAAAAAATAGGCGTAGTCCCTTTAATAACGTATTCAATGATCTACAGTTAAACTGCAGAAATGATCACTATGATAATCCACTCAAGACTGAAGAATATTTCAGTTGTAGGCTAAACAGAATCTCATAAATTGGATACATACGGGCTTTACCCTCGATACTTTATTTGATTAATCGGACTACAAATTAAAATTTGTCACCTCAGAGTTGAGAGGAAAAAAAAACTCGTGCAACTGTACCAATGTACTCAAACACATGTCTGCTTCAGTAATAAAAACAAATAATGCTGGAAAATTGTCAGCAGGTCTGGCAACATCTGTGCAGACAGAAACAGAATTAATTTTTCAATGTTTTGCAAATCTCTCCTCGAGTTAAAGGAAATAAGAAATGTCATGGGTGTTATTCTGTTTAAGAGGGTGTGGGGAATGTGGATCAATATGGTAGACACTGTTAGGGAGGGAGCTCCAGTATTTTGTCTCAGTGACAGTGAAGGACCAGGGGATATATTTCTAGTCAGGATGACGAGAGACTTGGAGGAGAACATTCTTGTGGTGGTATTCCCATTTGTATGCTGCCCTTGTCCTTCGTGATGGTAGAGGTTATGGGATTGAACAGTGCTGGCTATAGAGCCTTGGTAAATTCCTGCAGTCTCTCTTGTAGATGGTATGCACTTCTGCCATGGTACATCGGTGGTGGAGGGTGTGGTGCCAATCAAATGGGCTTTTTTTGTCCTGGATGATGTCAAACTTCATGAATGTCACGCTCTTCCAGCCAATTTACGAGCATTCCACTACACTGCTCACTTATGCCTTTTAGATGGTGGACGGACCTAAGCAGTCAGGAGGTGCATTAGTCACCGCAAGTTTCCTTGACTCTGTTCTGCTCTCGCTGCTGCAGCATTAATATGGCTTTTCCAGATGAGCTTTTGGTCAGTGGTAGCAACCAGGATGTTGTAAGTTAGTGATTACTTGATGGTAATGGAACATAATGTTAAGGGGCGAAGTTTAGACTCCCTCCTGCTGGAGATGTTATTGCCATGAGCTTGCTGCGTGAATGCTGCTAGGAATGTGTCAGCTGAAATGTATGTGTTGCCCTGGTGTTGCGGCATTTTCACATAGAAAGCATCAGCATCTGACGAGTCACGAATGTTGTTGAATATTGTGCATTCATCAGCGAAAATCCAGACATTTTTCTGTGTGTGTGTCTGAGAGAGAGAGAGTCATTGAGTCTGCATGATGTGAGGGTGACTGTGATCATGCAAGTGTGTTTTATGATGTGTTTGCACTTGCATGAGTAAGTTTGTGTGTTCATGCTTCTGTGCATGTGTGTGAGCGCATCTTTATGTCAATGTGCGTCCGTGTGTCTGAGAGTGGTTACAACATTGTGCATATGCTTGGCACGTTGTGTGAGAGTGTGCGAGTGTATGTGTTAGACACCTATGCAGCATGAGTGCGTGTGTTTGTGTGTGTTTGTATGTGTGTGTGTCAGTGGTGTGTTCATGTGAGTTTGTATGCGAGAATGTGTGCCTGAGACATGAATATGTGAGAGCCTGTGCATGTGGGATTGCAAGAATGCTCGGGTGTGTGTGTGTGTTTGTGTCTGTGTTTGTGTGTGTTTGTGTGTGAGCGTTTCTTTTTTGGTGTTTGTGAGTGTATATGATTGTTTGTGTGAGTGCTAGTGAGAGTGCAGATTGAGTTTGTATATGTTACAGTGATTGTGTGTGTTTCGGTGTGTGAGTTTGTGTGTGTGTGTGTGTGTGTGTGTTCTTCAATGTGTGTTTGAGTCTGTGCGCTTTGGTGCGCATGCCTGTGCATTTCTGTGTGTGAGTGCATGTCTGAGAATAGATGCCGTTTTTACGTGTGTGATGCTGTACAAACAAATGCATGTTGTGTGTGTCTGAGTTTCTGAGTATTTGATTGTGTGTATGTGTTTTTGCGCATGCGTGGTCCTGTTTTTGTTTATGTGAGAGACATTGTTATTGTCACTGTGTGTAAGTGTTTGTGCATGTCTGTGTTAATGTCATGATGTGCCTGTGTGCATCTGTCAGTGCATATGCGTGTCCATGGATGTATATGTAAAACAAAAACAGAATTACCTGGAAAAACTCAGCAGGTCTGGCAGCATCGGCGGAGAAGAAAAGAGTTGACGTTTCGAGTCCTCATGACCCTTCGACAGAACTTGATTTCCATACTTGATGTATATGTATGTGCGTGAGCCTCTCTGGGTGTGAGTTTGTGTGGTTGTCTGAGTCTGGATAGTGCATGAGCGTCTCTGCACCTCTGTATCTGTACTTGTGTGTTTTTATGTGGGTGGGAGTTTTGTGTGATTGTGCTTGTGCATGATCAAAAGAAATAGAGAGAAAGAGAGAGAGACAAGGAGAGAGAGAGAGAGATAAAGAGAGAGATAAATATATTTATCGTCATTTTTACGGTATTTGAGCTTTGTTGGCACTACTATTATATATATATACCGCCTCAGATTTCCCTTGAAAAGTTTGTGAACCATAATGCGTTTCTATGTGTCTCTGTGTGTGGGTGTCTGTGTGTGTGTGTCTGTGTGTGTTTGTGTGTTTGTGAATGAGTGTGTGAAATTATGTGAAGATTTATATGCCTCTATTTCGGTATGCATTTCTGTGCATTTATATTTCCATGCATGTATGTGTCAGTGTATGTCGGTCTGTGTGTTTCTGTGTATTTGGTTGTTTCTCTGTGAGTGTGTGTGTGTGTGTGTGTATTTGTGTGTGCACGAGCACGTTTGCGCTTATGTGTGCATGTGTCTCTGGCTACGTTTTTGATAGATAGAATGATTGTTTGTGTGCGCGAAAATATGTGTGTCAGTGTGGATTTGTGTGCGTCTGTGCATGCATGTGTTTGTTCCCGTGTCCTGTCTGTGTGTGTGTGTGTGTGTGTGTGTGTGTGTTTCAGTGTGTGTGTATGCTTTCCTCTGTGAATTCATATTTGTTTCTGTGTGCGTGTCTGTGTGTGTGTGTGTGTGTGTGTGTGTGTGTGTGTGTGTGTTAAATTTTCTGTATGTTTGCTCGTGCATTGCATGTGTTTGTGTGTGTGTGTGTGTGTGTGTGTGTGTTTGATTGTGTGTGTGAGGGAGATAAATTGTTATTGTGACAGTGGTAGCGTATGTCATTTGAGTCTGAGTGCCTGTGTGCTCTTGTGTGCATACACGAGAGTCCGTATGTGTATGTGCGCGTGACTGTCGGTGTGTGTGTGTCTGCATGCTCGCGTGTGTCTGTATGCATGTGAGTGTGTGACTGTCTATGTGTCTGTGTGCTTTTCTGTATGAGCATGTGTGTGTATGTGTTTGTGGGAGAGAGACTGTTTCTCAAATAGCGTGTCTATGAATATTGGTTTGTGAGTGTGTGTGGGACGGTTGCTGTTTGTGCAAACATGCATTTTTGTCAGTTTGAGTTTGTGTGTGTGTGTGTGTGTGTGTGTTTGTGTGGGTGCTTGTTGGTTAGATAGAGAGGGAGAAATGTTGTGTATGTTTCTGTGTGTGTGTGTGTGTGTGTGTGTATGTGTTTGCACGTATATTTGTGAGGGAGAGACAGTGTTTGTCTGACAGTGTCTACCTATGTTACTGTTGGACTGTGTTTCATTGTATGCTTCTCTCTGTGACTATGCCTTCAAGTGTGTGAGTGTATGTGTGTGTGTTTGTGTGTGTGTGTGTGTGTGTTTGTGCGTCGGTATTTGTGAGCTTCTGTGTTTGTACAGTTGCATTTCTATTTTTGTCTGACTATGTGTGGGAGGGAGAGACAATATTTGTGTGTCACAGTGTCTGTGCATGTAAGTCTATGCGTTTATGCTTCTGTGTGTAAATATCTCTGTTCGTATGATCATGAATGTTTGTGTCTGTGCGTATGTTTGTGTCAGAGAGATCTATAGAGAGAGAGAGAGTGTAAAATAATGTGCATGATGAGTTGCCCATTTAGTTATATGCGTTCGGTATGTGTTTATGTGTATTATTTTTATCTGTGTGTGTGGCTGTCTGTGCATTATGCAAGTTACTGTGTGGCTGTTGGTGTGTGTGCGTGTGAGGGTGTGTGTGTGTTTGTGTGTGTGTATGCGTTTATATGTTCGTAAGGGACATTCAGTGTTTGTTTGACAGTGTCTGTGCATGGCAGTGTGGATCAGTGGTTGACTGTGTGCTTCTCTGTATGAATGTGTATTTGCGTATATATTAATGTGCCTGTATGTGTGTCAGTGCATTTCTGTATTTGTGTGTGCATGCGATGGGTGGAGAGACAGTGTTTCCGTGAAATAGTGTCAGTTTATCTCTTTGTGTCTGTATGCTTCTGCATGTGAATATCTGTGTTAATGCTTGTGTATGTTTGCATGAGTGTGTGAGGCATTTTCTGTTTGTCCATGAGATTGCATGCATTTAAGGGAGATAGAAAGGGCGTTCTATGAGTTTTCTGATGTATGTGATTATGTACGTATGTGTGTGTTTCAATGTGCATGTGTGCGTGTGTGTGTGCTTTGATTGTGTGTAAGTGAGGGAGATAAAGTGTTATTCTGATAGTGGTTGCATGTGTCATTTTGAGGCTGAGTGCCTGTGTGCTCTTGTGTGTATGCATATGTCAGTCCGTATGTCTATGACCGTGTGTGTGTGTGTGTGTGTGTGTGTGTGTGTGTGTGTCTGCATGTTCATGTGTCTCTTTATGTGTGTGTGTGTGTGTGTGCGCGTGTGTGTGTGTGTGTGTGTGTGTGTGTGAGTGTGTGAGTGTGTATGTGTCATTATGCTTTTCTGTATGAGCGTGTGTTTATTTGTTTGTGGCAGAGAGAGTCATTCTCTGAAAGTGTGTCTATAAATGTAGGTTTGTAAGTGAGTCCGTGGGAGGGATGCTGTTCGTGTAAGCATGCATTTTTCTCTGTGTCAGTGTGTGTGTGTGTGCGTGTGTGTGTCTGTGTGTCTATATGTGTGTATGTGTGTGTGTGGGTGCTTGTGGGTTTGAGAGACAGAGAGGGAGAAATGTGTGTTTCTGTTTGTGTGTTTGGGGGTATATATGTGTGTGTGTTTTTGCGTGTGTGTGTGTGCGCTTGCGCATACATTTGTGAAAGAGAGTCAATGTTTATGTGATAGTGACTACCTATGTCACAGTTGGACTGTGTCTGATTGTATGCCTCTCTGTGTGAATGTGTGTTCAAGTGTGTGTATGTGTGTGTGTGTGTGTGTTTGTGTGTGTGTATGTGTGCGCTTCTGTTTGTGTATAGGTGCATTAATATTTTTGTCTGACTATGAGTGGGAGGGAGAGACAGTATTTGTGTATCACAGTGTCTGTGCATGTCAGTGTATGCCTGTATGCTTCTGTGTATCAATATCTCTGTTCATATGATCACATGTGTTTGTGTCTGTGTGTGTTTGTGCGTGTGTATATGTTTGTGAGGGACATACAGTCTTTGTTTAACAGTGCCTGTGTATGGCAGTTTGGGTCTTTGGTTGAGTGTGTGCTTCTCTGTATGAATGTGTATTTGCGTATGTATTAATGTGCCTGTATGTGTGTCAGTGCATTTCTGTATTTGTGTGTGCATGCGATGGGTGTGGAAACGGTGTTTGTGTGAAACAGTGTCTGTTTATGTCACTTTATCCGTTTGTGTCTTTATGCTTATGCGGGTGAATACCTGTGTTAGTCCATGTCTCTCTTTGCATGAGTGGATGAGACATTTTCCGTTTGTCCATGAGATTGTGTGTGTTTCACGGAGATAGAAAGGGCGTCCTCTGAGTATTCCGATTTATGTGATTAGGTGCGTATGTGTGTGTTTGAATGTGTGTGTGTGTGTATGCTTGTTTGTGCATTTATGCCTCTCCTTATAATTTTGAGTCGTAAAAAGAGTCTTTATGTGATCGTCAATGTATGTGTCTGTGTTCATCTGTGTGTGCATGTAGGTGTTCATGTGTGTGTTTGCGTTTGTGCTGCACTGTTTGTGTTTGCGTACGGATTGCAGTGTATTTCAGTGTTTGTGCGCGAGAGAGATTCAGGGAGAGTCTTTATGTGGCAGTGTCTGTCTGTGTCAGTGCGCCTGTGTGTTTGACTGTGTGCATCTCTGTGAGAATACTTGTACACGTGTTTGCGTGTGTGTGCGTGTTTTCTGTTTGTGTTTTTTTTTTGTGCCTATGCACTTTTCTGTGTGCCTGCATTTATGTGTGTGAGAGTGAAACAGTGATTGTGTGGCAGAGTTCCCGTATGTGTCAGCGCAGCTGTGTGTTTCTGTATAATTGTTCTGTTTCATTTCGATTTTTTGTGCCTATGTGCATGAGAGAGGTTCAGTTTTAGTGAGACAGAATATCTGTGATTGACAGTTTGTGCCTGGGTGCTTCTATGTGTCCATATGTGCTGTCGTGTGTGTGTATGAATGTGTGCGCGCATTTGTGTGTGTGCGTGTGTGCGTGTGTTTTTATGTGTGTGTATGATTGCATTTTTGCATGTGAGTGCACCTATGCAAGAGAAGTAAAGACTGTGCTCTGTTTGTCTCTCTGTAAAAGTGATTGTGTGTGAGTGTGCATGTTTAAAAGAGAGAGAGAGGCAGAGAGAGAGAGAGAGAGAGAGACAGAGAGAGAGAAAAATAAAGAGCCTGTCTGACGGTGTGTGTGTGTGTGTGTGTGTGTGTGTGTGTGTGTGATTGCATTTGGACATGTGAGTGTACATGTGTAAGGGACATATGGAGGGCGTCCTGTTTGTGTCTCCGTGCCTGTGAATGTGTGCATGAGTGTGTGTCTTCATTTGTCTTTGTATGTGCATTTGTAATTGTTTACACGTGTAAATGTGTGTGTGAATGTGTGTGCGTATGTGTGTGAGACAGAGAGGGAGACCTTTTATTGCTTCTTTGTGATAATTTGTTTGCGAGAGAGATAGTGTGTCGGAGAGTGTGATTTTGTGACTGTGCTTGTGTGTATATGTGCTTGTGTGCCTGTTTGTCAGTCTCAGTCTGTGTGTGTGTATTGCTGTCTGTCAGTCTGTTAGTGCATGTGATTCTCTGTGTTGTGTGAAATTTTGAGGTAGCTAGTGTCTTAGTGAGCTTGTGTGCATGCATGAACGTGGTAATTTGTCTATGAAAAGGGTGTGTATTTATCTATGCGTATTTAAACGTGTGTGTGTCTTTGTATTTATTATCATGTGTATGTTTGTGTGCGTGTGTGTGTGTCTGTGTGTGTCTGTGTGTGTTTGTTTGCATGTATGCATGGGTATGATGTGGGTTTCAATTACTGTATGTGCGCCTGAGGATTTTTGTTTGTGTGTATGTGTGTTTTAGCGGGAGAGAAAATGCTTGCGTGACAGATTGTCTCTATCTGTAATTTAGTGTCTGTGTGATGTGCTGTGTGCATGTGTGTGTTCATGTGCTTATGTGCATGGGTGTGTGTGTATGTGTCTGTGTTTGTGACTGTGTGTTTTTCTTTGTTGTGTATACAGGTTTCTGTTAGTATTTGCGGTTTTCTCAATGAGTGTGTGTTTGCTTTGTGTGTGTGTGTTTGTGTGTGTGTGTGTGTGTGTGCAACAGTGTACATGGCTGTGTGGTTTGTTTGAGTGTATGTGCGTGTGTGTGCGTTTCTGCTAGAGTGTGTTCCCCTGTGTTTGTGCGTTTATAGATGTGTTAGTGAATGTGTGTATTTATGTGCTCTTCTGTGAGATTTGCTGCAGGTGTCTGCGTGCTTTTAACTATGTATATGAAAGCTTGCTTGTATATCTGTGTGTGTGGGGGGTGTACATTCCTGTTCATGTGCCTCTGTTTGAGAGGCGCAGGAAATGCTTGTGTTAGAGAAAGTCTTTGCCTGTCAGTTTTTGTCATTGAGTCTGTGTGCTTTTGCCTGTGGATACATGTGTTATTTTGTGTGTGTGTTATTGTGTTTGTGCATGTGAGTGTGCGTGTGAGAGATAGCGAGAACATGCTGTGTGTCTGTCTGCCTATGTGATTTATTGTGTCACTGTATGGATGCAATCATGTGTACTTTTGCATGTGTGATTACGTGTCTGGGTGAGAGAGAGCGAGAGAGAAAGAAAGAGAGAGAGAATGAAAGAGAGAGAGGGGGAATGAGAGAGAGAGAGACCTTTAGGAGTGCATGCGTGTGTTCTGCTGTGTGAGACAGATAGAGCTTCAGAGAGTGATATTTTGTGAATGTGTGTGTGTTAGTGTGTCTCAGTATTTGTGAATGCGTTTCTTACTCTGTGTCCATTTATGTTTACATGTGACAGTGTTTGATGTGTGAGTCCTTGAATTTGTGAATGTCTGTCTGACGGCCTGTGCATGTGTGGGTGTCAAAACATTTGTGCGACCATGTGTGCTTTTCTGTATTTGTGAATGAGGATGATTATATTAGCATTAATGTTGCTGATTGTGTGTGTGCGTGTTTTTTTGTATTCCTCTGTTTCTCTTTCTCTGAGTATGTGTGTTTCTCTGTGTGAATCCCCATTTGTGTTTTCCACGTGTGTGTGTGTGGCAACGTGAACCTCTGCTACACTGTTGTGTGTCTGTGTGTGTGTGTGTGTGTGAGAGAGAGAGAGAAGAGAGAGAGAGAGTGCGTGTGTGGGTGTTTCTGCTTCAGTGTGTGCCTATGTGTGTTTGTTTGTTTAGCTGTGTTAGTAAATGTGTGTGTACATTTGCTTCTGTGAATGTCGGTGCTTTTGTGTGCGTGCATGTCAATGTGTGTGAGTGCTTGTGTGATCGTTTGCGTGTGTGTGTCTGTATGTGCGTCTGTGCATTTCTCTGTGTGTGTATGTGTGTGTGTGTGTGATTGCGCTAGTGTCTCTCTCTTTATGTAAGTGTGCTTGTGTGTGTCTGTGTGCGTGTGCATATGTGATTGTGTTTATGTTTGTGTGTGTGTGTGAGAGAGAGGGAGAATTTTTGTGGCAGTATCTGTATGTGTCAGTGTGGCTGTCTGTGTCACAGTGTAATTCTCTGTGTGAATATCTATTCACGTATGTGAGGGCATCGGTGCTGGTGTGTCTTCATGTGTGGCTGTGTGTATATGTTTGCGCAATTGCGTTTGTGTGTGATTCTGTGCATGTGTTGTGGTGCGTGTGTTCATTGTCATTGTCTCTGTGCATGCAGGTGAGCTTGAGGGTCACAGATTGAGCGTATGTTTATCGGAATATGTAAGATCTCGTGTGTATCTGTGTATGGGATTGAGTGTGTGATGTCTTTGTGTTATGCATATTTGGGTGTGCATCTGTGTGCATGTATGTGTGTCAACATAGATATAGTTGAATGAAAGTGTGTCTGATCTGTGGGTGTGTATGCTTGTGCAACAGTGTTACCACATGACTGTTTCAGTATGCGTGTGCCTGTAATTCCAAGTGTGATTATTAGTGGGAATCTGTTGTGTGTGTGCGTGAGAATGTGTGCTTCTGTTCATGGGGTTGTCTGTTTGCATATGTGTGTGCGTTCTGTTGCCTGAGAGACTGTGTGTGTGAGGGATTATTCTTTTGTTCAAAAATTACTAATTCTTAGGGGATGTGGCCTACGCTGGCTAGGTCAATAATTATTTTACATCCTTAATTGAGAACTCTGCGTGTGTGTGTTTCTGGGCGTGTTTTTGAGAGAGAGTGAATGTTTGTGGGAGTTTGTGAGTGTGTACATCAATAGAGAGGAGGGAAAAAGGACAAAGTGTCCTTCATCCCTCCACTGTCTTAAAACACACAGCATTCCTAGTTCCTATTCTTCCACCTCAGGTCCTCGGCACTCATGACATCTCCAATCAGACCTGAGTCCTCCCATGTACCAGCCGCCGCCAAATCACCATTGATTTACCCTAATGTGTCACACACCTACAGCACCCCTCCCTCCTAAAAACTACAACTCTTTTATATATAATGTGCTGGTTTCTAATGTGACACAAGTAATCATTATTGTTGTTTATGCCCATTTAATTCAATTTATCACAGGATACAGGCACACGTTTGAAAATGTCAGCAGCTCCTAAGTGAAACTTATAACTTCTTCCCCAGCTTGATGAATAATTTCATTTTATATTCCCTTTTCTTGCAGTGAACATAATCACAATTGTGATACTGAAGTGCAAAACCTGTGGTCTAACGAAATGCGTCACTTGTTATCTGGTTGCCATGGCAGCGGCCGATCTACTGGTCGTTATCCTGGACCTGATATTGAGACAGATTCCTGTTCTTTTTGAAGAACAGTTTTATTTCCTGCAGTCTATCCCCGTATGCAATATACATGCTGTCCTGCTTTATGCAGCCACTGACTGTTCTGTCTGGTTCACCGTCACTTTCACCTTTGATCGATTTGTGGCCATTTGTTGCCTGAAGCTGAAAACAAAATATTGCAGTGAGAAAACAGCGACTGTGGTCCTGGGAACAGTAACTGTGCTGAGCTGTTTAAAGAACATTGTCTGGTATTTTATGCTCACAGATGAATATTTGCTGGTGAACTTCCCCGTGTTCTGTGTTCCAGTAGTCTATACTCAGTACTCGCCAGTATGGGGAGCAATCGAGTTCCTCCATCACATTTTAAACCCGTGTGTACCGTTTGTCCTAATTCTGTTGCTGAATTGTCTCACCATCAGACACATTTTAATGAGCAGCAGAGCCCGCAGGAGACTCCGGGCTCACAGCAGTGGGGAGAGTCCCAGAGACCCAGAGATGGAGAGTAGAAAGAAATCCATCATTTTAATCTTTGTGATCTCGGCCAATTTCATCCTGTTATGGTCAACGTTAATGTTTTATTCTTTATGGTGGCGGATGATGTTATTGGATTATATTGCCTTTTATTTAAAGAGCTATGTTGCGGAATTGGGCTTCATGCTGCAGCTCCTGAGCTGCTGCTCTAACAGTGTCATTTACGCCATAACACAGACTCTGTTCAGACAGCATTTGAAGAATGTGCTGAAATATCCCTTTATTTCAATTCTTCAATACATCAAATAATGAAAAGTACAGTGTGTTTCCATTGGCCGCACAGCCTGTGCATCATGGAAAAGCCTCACTGAATGAATGGAAAGAAACTGCTCCTAACATCCCTGCCTTCCCAATTTTCGGGCAGGCCGAACATCACCACCATCTCTCACCGATTGGATAGTGCAACACAGAACCAAACAGCTCTGCCCTCGCATTGGCTGGGCTTTCGGAAAATCGTGGATGCAACTCTGTATTTGGACAGAAAAATAGCACAGACCTTCTAACACCTCAGCAATCCCATTGGCCCGGCAGCTTTTCAATCATGCATGCCACTCACCCTTTGGACAGAGAAACAGACCTCCGAATATCACTGCTCTCCCATTCGCCGGGACCTCTGTGCATCATCGTTATCGGACAGTTTTTGGACTAAATTTAGCCCTCTGAACATCTACACATTCCCATTGAACGGGTTGCCGTTTGGTCATCGCGATCCCTCAGAATGATTGGTCGGTAGAACCCGCCAGCCCCCGCTCTGTCCTCCCATTGGCTGGGTTAGATGCCCATCACTGTGGTTAGTCACTTTGGTTGGACAGGAATCCTTCGATCGGAAAACCAGAAGGCAATTCAAGAGATCACCAGGAGTGGTCAGAGGAAGTGAAGTAATAAAGTGGAAGCGAGGAAGGGGTCAATCGTTAAGCGATTGAGGTCAATTTATTTTTATCACAGGGTATTAATAAAAGAGAGGCAGATTGAGAGACAGATAGAGATAGAGAGAGACTGACAGAGGGAGAGAGGGGTGACAGGACAGAGAGACAGAGGCAGTGAGAGAGTGTGTGTGAGATATTGAGAGAGAGAGAGAGAAAGAGAGGCACAGAGTGAGAGTCAAACAGAAGCAGAGAGAGGCAGAGAGCGAGAGTAGTACAGAGAGAGAGAGAAAGAGATAGAGAGAGAGAAAGTGAGAGAAAGAGAGAGACAGATGCATAGTGAGAGGTGGACGGAAGCAGAGAGAGAGAGGCTGAAAGCAAGAGTGATACAAATAGAGCGAGAGAGAGAGAAGAAGAGAGCGAGAGAAGGAGAATGAGAGTGATAGTGAGCTAGAGAGAGTGACATAGGGAGACACACACAGGGAGGGAGAGAAACAGGGAGAGTCAGAGAGATCGAGATACACACAGAGCGACAGGGAGGCAGAAAGGGAGAAAGAGAGGGAGTGAGATAGAGAGACTGAATGAGAGAGTAATGGCGATCGCGAGAGAGAGACAGCGAGAGCTTGAAAGAAAGAGACAGAGAGTGGGAGAGTGAGAGAATGACAGAGAGCGAGGGAAAAAGAGAGTGATAGAAAGACACAGAGAGAAAGAGATAGAGAGAGGGTGCAAGAGAGATAGAGAGAGAGTGAGTGTGAGAGAGAGTGAGGGAGGGGCACAGTCTGAGAGACAGTGAGAGAGAGAGGGGGAGAGGGACAGAGAGAGATAGAGAGAAAGACCTAAAGATAGGGAGGCATATAGTGTCGGGGAGATAGAGTTATAAATGGAGAATTTGTCACATCGGTATTTTGGGGTGAAAGATTGGTTTGCAGAGAGTTTGGGAGAGAGGGAGTCTTGTCGAGAGAGAGAAAAAAGTGTGGGAGAGTTACTGTTTTTGTGGAACAGAAGGAGAGTGATGGAGCGAATCAGAGAGAGGGAGACGTTGCTTCGAATAGAGAGGGAGAGTGTTTGTCGTTCTCATGACCTGAAAACACTTCAGCATTATCAATTCTGATGCATGCAGAGGCAGCAAACACTGCCAGAGGGAGACTCTGGGAGAGTGGGAAAGAGGAAGAGAGCGAGAATGTGTCGTCTACACGGCCTGTAAACTACAAATGCCTACATAGACAGCAAATCCTGGAAGCCCTGCAAGAAAGATAGAATGCAGGAGAGAGACCGAGAGAAAGATAGTGAGAGAGGTGGACAGAGAGAGAGAGAGAGAGAGAGGGAGGTTACAGAGATATTGTGGGAGTGAGCGAAAATTGTATCTGAGAGCGAGAGCGAGAATGTGTGGTAGAGAAGGAGAGAGGGAGATGTGTCATTCTCTAGGATTAGAAAAAAGCAACAATAAAGATTCAAAAAGCGACACAGCCAGCAACACGTGAAATCTCCACCAGAGAGAGACATTGTAGGGAAGTTAGCAAGAATGAGAGAGAGTGACAGAGAGAGAGGGCAGAGTTTGCGGCAGAGAGTGAGAGAGAGAAGGACCATATGGGATAGCAAAATAGAGAGGATGGGAAAGAGAGAGAGAGAGAGGGGGGGGGGTGGAGAGACAGTGAGAGTGTGCAAGAGAGGTAGAGATATTGGGGAGATAGAGAATATTTGTCATTCACACGGCCAGTAAATAGTTCATTAGTAAAAATCCAAATATTTACACAGACAGCAAAAGCTTTGAAACTCTCACGCGGAGAGAGAGAGAGAAAGAGAAAGTGGGAGAGTGATAGAAATAGAGCGGCATTGTGGGAGAGAGAGTGTGTGAGATGGAGAGAGAATGGGTTACTATGTTAATCACCTTGTTAAAAACCTTTTGTAGTTAAACGGGTATTGTGCATTAATTATCCCCCCCCCCAAAAAAAAAAATCCCATCTAAATATCATAAACAGCTACAGCTGGAACATTTTGCGGGGAAGCTCCTGGGAAGTTATTGGCACCAAGAATTTATCATGAAAATAAAGGAGCTTGAAACAAAGACGAGCCTGGTTTATTTTTTCCATTAGTACCTCTAACTGTGAATAACACGGTAGCAGAAAAAAAAACTGTAAAAGTTGCTGATTGATTGTTGTATTTGAAGATTTCTTTCTGAGTCCTCTGAAGAAAAAGAATTGCCCTATTGCTAACAATTTAAATTACGGAATAGTGGAAGGATGATGCAAAATTACAACCATTGATGATTCAATAAATGATCCAGTTCTGCGCACTATCAGGAATGGATTGCTAAAGTTTAAATTTGGGCCCGGGTTAGTTCCTTATCCCTTAAGAAGAACGGTATGGCTTCACCATTATCAGTACCAGCCAAAGGTATGTGTAACTCTCCAATGGTGTAAGGTATTTTCAGAATGGAAAGTGGATGATCGCGATCATGAAGAGGGAGTAATCTTTCAGTTAAAGTTTCTGAGTAAACTTTCACTTAACGTTTCTGGATAAGTTCTCCTAAAACGATGATTTATTGGAAACCGAAGAAGCTTGAAAGAGCTTTGACAGATTTTGGAAATCAGATGTTTGTCCAAGGAAAATTTATCATGCATTTTCATAAGTGATACTTGGCGACTGCAGAGAATTGAACTTGAAATTCCGGAATCGGGGTAGGCATTTAAATTACTGGACTGTGCTCGCATTACCCATGTTGATTGTATTTTAGCACTAACACGGGTTCAGCTCCGGGGATGAGAATCTCCACTGGAACAAAGGACTGCTTCCCTGTAAACAAATTATAGGGAAACAGTCGTTCCCTGTCACTTGTTTAGCAGATGCAAACATCTATATTGCAAAAAAAAAATGACAATTCAATGTTGATGGAATTTCCCTGTGAAAGAAATTCTTAATAAATATTACAAGACAAAGATGGGGCTAATGACAAGAGGCCTCAAGATAGCCGTTATTCAACCAATGTGAGAGTCGGGACAAAAAGCCTGCCTAGGAAGGTGACCATCGGCGTTTAAATAGAGAATACAGGGGGAATGATTAATCCGTGTTTTTGATGTGGATCCCTCAGTGTCATTACTTGATGAACTGCCCACAGAGAATGAATCATATTTTTTTAAGTGATCCATTAAATGCATTAATCTGAAACTGAAAATGATGATGATGACTGTCATTGTGGAATTATACCAATGACAGAGTTTCAATCCGGTGATAAGCGTCTAATTGGTAGATTCCTTCAACTGTGCACTTCTGAATATGGGTTTCAGTTCCACGTTATGCAGCATGGAGCGGTTTGACTGCCATCTGCACTCCTGATGAGGCAGCCAGGCTGAAGGTCAAGGAGAGTGAAAGCTCTAACTCCCTCAGGTTCTGAAAAGACAATACATTAACATCCTCCAAACAGGTGGCCCTTCATCTTAAGATAGCAGGGCTCAACGTCTTTTTCATTACTGATGTGGTTTCCAGCGAGATAACGCTAATTACTAGATCTGAGATGAAGAGGGCTCAGATGTCGCTAGACATGAAGAATAATAGATCAGTCGTGTTTGGAAAATAATGTGGAAATCCATTTTATTCGGTCAAGTCATTGATGCTTCCCAGTAGGTTAGCCAGGGATTTCTCAGCAAGAAGTTCAGAAGCTTTCTAAACGGCTGAGAAAAAAAATGATGGGTAAAAATAAGATGAATTGGAAATCATGTAGATTGCAAAGTTTGCAAAACAGAAATGGCAGAATCTACTTCAAAATTCAGAGGGGTCCAGAAAGGTTATGATGATTTTCTTGAACAAAACACTGCTCAGTGTGAAACGTGTCTTATATATCGCAAAAGCAACTCCGTGTCCTGTTCTGAGCTGGCCAGCGGCCAGCGAGTTTAATGTGCAGTGTCAATGAAACTGGACGTTTTTGAACAAGGATAGGCGTATTTTTATTCCTACGCTTCTTAGATATGGTGAACAGATTTAGTGTATCCTCTGTAATGCACAGTAAAGCAACAGGTTATGGAACGTACCAGGGAGCTGGATTTCCTGGATTTTTTTTTGTGGAATGAGGTGAGATTTATTAACGATGTCATAGTAAAGACTCCTGTCGGGAAGACTGGTAGCATTATTTAATTGCAAGTAAGGTTTGAGAGCGAGAAGCTGGTGCTCCACACTGGTGCTCTGGAATTAAACAAAGATACCTCCATGGGCATGATGGCAGGTTAGGCCCTAGATAACTGGACCGGATGACTACAAGGTAGGACATTTGCTTCACATAAAAAAAAAAATAAGGAGATATTCCGTTCCTCCCATATAAACTATATTCGAAAGTGGAAGAAAGAAGGTAAAAGGAGGAATAAAATGTTTATAGCTAAGCAAGGAAATTAAATATATCATAAAGGCAAAAGCTGAGGAACACCAAATTACAAAGGTCAGTGGCAGGTTGGAAGATTGGCAAATAAAAAAAGATCAAACGAGAATTATGAAAGAAAGCTATCTCAAAAAATAAAAACTGATCTCAAAAGCTTCTATACGTATATTAAAGGAGAGAAAGTAGCCAAGGTGACTTTTGGTCCCTTGCAGGACCAGTCTGAGGAGTTAATAGTGGGGAATGCAGAACTGGCTGAGACACAGAATCCATATTTTCCACTGTTTTCATGGCGGAGGAAACTGGTGCCAGCCCAATTGTTACAGGAAGTGCAGGGAAGGAAGGATGTGAGAAATCACCATTAATGGGGAAACATTACTGAGAAAATTATTGGGATTGATGGGTGACAAGTCCCCAGGACCTGATGGCCTACATCCCAGGATGTTATGAAATGTGGGTACGGAGCTCGTGGATGCATTATCCCAAATATTCCAAAATATGCTGTATTCTGGAACGGTGCAACTATATTGGAAAAATGCTAATATAATACCCTTATCAAAAAGAGGGGGAGAAGGATTGTAGGAAACTGTAGGCCACTTAGTTTAACATCTGTCTTCGGGAAATTTTTGGGATAAATTATTAATGAAATAGTAATGGGGCATTTGGTAGGTCAAAATTAAACTCTTCAAAGTCAGCATAGCTTTATGTTGACTTTGAAGATATGACAAGCAAAATGGATAATGGGGATCCTGTAGATGTAGTATATCTGCACTTCCAGAAGGTCTTTGATAAAGTGTCACACAAAAGATTAGCACTCAAGTTTAGAACACACGGAGCTATGGGTTATGTACTTGTTTATGTAGAGGATTGGCTAACCAACAGAAAGTCGACAATCAGGGGAAATGGGTCTTTTTCTTGATGACAAGCTGTACAAATGCAGTGCCACAGGGTTCTGTCCTTGGGCCCCAATTATTTACAATCTATAGGAATCACATGGATTCATGGAAAGAAGGGACTCTAGCTAAGTTTGCTGATAACTCCAAAATAGGTAGGAAAACTAGTTGCAATAAAGAAATAAGAAATTTACAACTAGAAATGAGCAGGTTAGATGAATGCACCAAATTAGCAGATGCATTTAAAGTGGATTAATGTGAGGATTTCCCTTTTTGTCAGAAAAATAAAACGGCAAATTATTTTTTAAATGGGCAGAACATTCAGAATGCTGTAATTTCAGAGGGATCTGAGTGTCATTCTGCATGCATCGCTGAAAGATAGTAAGCCCAAAAAGCAGGTTATAAAGAAAGCAAATTGAAATATGGCATTTATTGCTAGAGCAATAGAACATTAATAATAGCGAAGACTTGTTTCACCATGCAATGCATTTGTGAGAAATCAACTAGTGTACTGTGCATTGTTTTGTTCCCCTTACTTGATGGTGGATGTATTTCCACTGGAGTTGGTTCACAGTAGTTTCAAAAGATTGATTCTATACGTGTGGCCCTTCCCTCATGAGGAGAGATTGTGCTGTTTCGTCCCTATAATCGCTAGAGTTCAGAAGGATGAGAGGAGATCTTCTTGTGGTATATAAGACACCAAAGGTGATAGGTAAAGTAGACAGGGAACAGTTGTATACTCTTGTCGGCATAAAGGAAAGAAAGGCTTTATTTTTAGGCTACGTGGTGGTAGAATTAAATCAGAGATGAGAAGGAATTACTTTTCTCAAAATGTCGTGAATCTGTGGAATTTACTACCTCAGTGGGTGACAGGCTGCCAAATAATTTAAGGAGGAGATAGAAAGATTTTTAATTAATAATGGCTTGAAAGATTATGGGAAGTAGGGGGAGGGGGGAATTGGAGTTGATGCCGAAATGACATCAGCAATGATCGTATTGAATGGCGGGGTATGCTCGAGGGGATGAATTGTATACACCTGCTGCTATTTCTTATTATCTAATGTAATGACATGAGTGTCATTGTCGAGAAACCCATGGGGAAATTGGGAGGATTAGGAACACTAACGAAACTCATCACAGATAATTGTGGGGGAATTTGCCAGTGAGGAATTATGAGATATATGCGGTAATTTAATCATCATAGCTATGCATACTGCAGCTAATAGCCCATTTAGCAATGGCCATTGTGAAGAGACCATGCGGTGTTAGATGACGCGTTACACAAAATATTGGCTGATCAACCAGGTTGTGAATAGCAAACAGCACTAGCTTGGGCGGTGCTTCCAAATAAATCCGTACGAATGTTGGTGAGGGACTGTCCCTACTATTGGTGTATGGAAGAAAACTGAAGTTGCCTTCGGTTCTATCAGATGCTGCCCCTGCTTAGAAGGAACTGGCATTCGGTCCACCTTTACTGCTCAAATGAAAGATTTGCTTGCGGACAAAATATTTATAATAATAGCTGATTTTTCAGGCAAAATTCGGCTAGCCTGACAGAAACACTTAGCACCGTCGGAAATACGATTTAGACAAGGAGACGTGGTTTCTTATACAAAGGAAGGCTGGAGAATTTTGAGAGGAACGATAAAAGTAATTGGCAAGTAGTAGATCTGCTTCATGTTAATGAAACAGTTGGGATACATTTGTCGGGGGTAATCTGTAGTGATCATAAATTTACAGGTTCTGAACATTTCACAGAGCGCAAGGAGGCACCGTCCCTTCATGTACACACAGACACATTGAGCTGTTATGAAGTGCGGTCGATGGCATATAGAGGTTTGACTGAGTATAAACAAAGTAACACTGAGTTGCAGGAAAATGCTATTCTTTCAAAGGTGCAACTAGGCAAAGTATGAACAAAGGTTAACTACATACCAGAACTGACCAGTGTGTGGAACGATGTCACCATCATAGGGAAGCAGGAAAGGCCACTTGTAAATAGAATCATCGGCTAAAAGTATCCAATGAAGGACAACAGACAAACCATGTCGATTAGCAAACCGAGGTAAGGATCTGGAATACCAGAAAGTGCTGTATAATTTCTGACAGTAGAACAGAATTTGGACGTGACGCTGGAAAAAAAAATGTTGTAGACCTGCAGACGCGGTCCTGCTCTCATGGGAGAAAGATCATATATTAGAAGTCCAAAATAGGGAAAGGAATTTGAGTGGAGGACACAGTTTAACAAGAGGTGTAGACACCAAGCTAGGTTCGTAATTGGAGTAGAAGTCCTTATTACGTAGAGATTCTCGTGTCTGCTAATAAATCGGAAAATTTATTGAAAAGGAAACCAAACGGAAAGATATAGAGATTTTAATGGAATCTGGCCGATGTTGAATTACCTGACAGAGGATATCCAGCTTTATCTCACAGGTTGCTCTGTAGAGAAAAGGTACTCTCAGGTGGCACATATGAGGCCAAAGTGAGCTCAGGAGCCCGAGGCTTTCAAAGAGATTAGGATGCAAGGATGTCAGTGTGGAATCACTTAAAACGGGGAAAGTGACTTTGTAGATTTATTTGATATATTTTGGCATCCTATTCCTTGGTAATGCAAATAGATTGATAAAAAGTCTGGGAATTCACTGGTTTCTAAGGATTTATTTATTTTAGAAAACACTTAAATAAGCTTGAGATATGGAAGCAAAGCTATGGAAATGGGAAACATGCTTTTTATTGTTTGAATGATGCACCAAGAGTTTTGCACTTTTGTGTGAGGTTTTTGATGTTGAAAAATGGCTGCAGTCAATTAAAGGAAGACCTCGCGATTTTCCACTGGAACCATAAGGAGTACCTCGGTGGAATCTTTACCATGCATGTTGATAATTTCCTGTGGGGTGCCTCTGTATAATTTGAGTTATGACTAATTAAGATGATGAAGATCGATTTCAATGTCAGACTTAAGTCTTCTTTGGCCTTTAAAAACACAGGATCACGAAGTAGGAATCGCAGGTTAGAAGTGACAATGAGTCAGCAATCTTATCTAGAAACTGCTAAACCAATGCCAATAACTAGTGATAAATCCTCACAAACATAAGATCATTGTTAGTGGCAAAATAAAAAAAGTGAGAAAATAGAATACAGTAAGAATTTATGAAAAGCCCTTACATTATCCAGGCAGACATAACTGTTAAACATATTAAGAGTTGAAGATTATCAGAAGCAACACTGCACATTTTTGAGATTCAGAGTGGAGACAAAGGAACATACATAAATTAAATTAATTGTAATCCCCTCGCACATATGTAGTTTAAGATGTTTTTAGCTTAGATATAGAAAGACAAACAATGGACAAAAACTGTGCTTTGATGAAACACAAACAGTCTTGAGTTGTGAGAACCAAGAACATTGCATAGGCGTTCTAATTTTACCTTGGACAATATAATAACGTATGCAGTCTTTAGAATAATTGGTTGGCAAAATTACATGTTCATATACTCAATATTATAGGGTTAGCATGGGACCAGAGTGTCAGTTATCAGCTGGATGTATTCAAGTGTACTCAAACGTATTTTGATAAGTGAAAGAGCAAAAATAGTGAAATGTAAACAATCTGGGAGCTGGTTCTGCATTCTTAGGAATGATTGTGGCTCCCTTGCACGTGTTTGAATTAAACCGGTTAAAGGAAACCTGAATCTCTGTGGACGCTGTGTGATCAGGGATTGTAATTTCTCCTCCTCAACTGGCCTATGTGGTAGTGGCAGGATTGGAGGGAATACCCCTTTCAACTGGCGTAGTTGTTGGGAAGCCCCCGGACCTCTGTGAAGGTGTAACAGTGATCTGGTGAGCATTTTCAGTTTGAAAGATAGTCTCCAATTGATCGCTTCAAACGATAATGCAGGTGGGAGTTCTAATCTGGATACAAATTATTACACAGAGGTTATTTTAGATTTGATAGTGCAAAATACATTTTTAAAAATTGAGGTTTTATTCTTGATAAAATTATGTAAAGTGATTTTACATTTAAAATATTTGACAACAACAGGCATGATTTCAAAAGCTGTCAGCTTTCTTATCTGTAAAACTGTTCCCAAAATGTAAAGTCAAGATCAAGACCTTGATAAAGTTTAGAAGAAATCCAGTGTTGGCTCAGTTACTGATTCAGGGATAGTGCAAAAACGTCAGTTGTAATTTAATGTGTTACTTCTGAAAAAAAATGGTGTTCGAAAAGAAACTAAGGAAGTAAAACATGTCAACGCATGATTGTTGTGTTATAAAACCTGTATGAAGATACTTTATTTGACTGAAAAGCCACTGTGGACAACCTGAAGGAAATACTCTGGTAGCTATTGCTTGTGTAAAATGTTATGTGGAAAGGAGTAAGGTTAGGAGAAAGAATTAGAGAAGGAGGATACCAAATACAGCCAGTTATAAAGGTAACTGAATTTGGAAATCTCTCCATCAATTGAAACATTGGAAATGCATTTTGGTTATAAGCAACTATCTAGAGAAAGCGATTACCTTTGACATGGAATGGTTAATGTTGTCTAAAGCATAAGGAAATATATTAAATGATCAAGACAATGGAGAAACTGAGCTCAAGAGAATCTTAGGGTGATTATAGTGAGAGAAAAAAATACAATTAGAACTAATCGGAATCTGTACTTGAGGCAATTTGAATGTTAAGGAGAAATAATAATTAATAATGGGAAACGCTAAATAGATGTATGAATGACTACATATTAATCTGCATGCGAGCAGCAAAGATTAAGACCACAAGATTAACACCCTTATGACAGGCAGAATTTATTGACTCTCAGAGCGGTCTACCACTGGAAATGAAGATACTGAGCCATTGAAAGACAGGATAAAAATATGCATTGCAGAGTTGCGTAGATAGTTTAAGGAATTTGAGGTACGAAATGAGACAACAGGAAGAGATAGAAAATTGGAAGGAGCACATAAATAGCTCAAACATATGTCGAACATTCTAGAGGGCACATTGAGAAGGCATTTGTGCAAGAGGATTTATTCACCTAATCGGCCAGGAGCTCTGCCCAATCAGCTACTTACTATACTACGGCCGGGAGCTTGATGAATTGATAGGAGATTCTTAGAATGGTTATGATGATTGTCACAGAAATGATGGTACTTTGGACAATCGGACTCTGCAGGCACCAATGTAAAACCTGGAAGTGAACTCTCCAGTCACAGAGAGTAAAAAACCAAATGTGCACAACAGTACCCAACTTGTGCATACTCCAAGGGAGAAGACAGGAGATGGGGATATTAGGTTATACAAACCAGGGGCTTAAAACTCCTCTGGCGGTCTGAAAACTGGCCAACCAACGGAGCAGAAGAGGAATTTCCATCTTAATGTGTGGCCAGCTTGGGCTTTGCCAAGGGCCAAAATTTGGGACTGTTGGGTGGGAATTAAATATTTATATATATTATACAAGAGAACACAGTAAGAATTTGCTGAACATTGTTAGAGTTTCCAGGGAGCCATTGATGATAAACATATTAAATTTTGAGGATAAGCGAATCGACATTGCACAGAAAGAGGCTTTGAGTTTTTGTGTGATTTACACAGAAATCAAGAAATGAGATAATGTCCAGTAACAGGGTGGACTGCCTGTGCTAGGAAGCAGAATTCCAGTGGTGCAATTATGCGGTGCAGCCTTGAGAGATAGTCTGGAAGTAAACATGGCATTTAGATACCTGATGTGTATTAGTCTCTCAGGTAGTGAAGGGGTTTTAGCTTAGATATGGGAGGACATACAAAGCGCAAAGTGGGGGCTTTGATGAAGCACAAACTGTCTTTGGTTGTGAGAACAAAGACCTTTGCGTATGTTTTAATTTTGATTGGATATTATAATTACGTATACATCCTTTAAAAGAATTAGTTAGCAAAATCACTTTTACATATTTAATAGGATATTGTTGGCATGGAACCGATGTTTTCTTTACCGATTGGATGTATTCAAATGTATACAAATGTATTATAATTAGAAAAAGTGCATAAGTAGTGAAATGTAATCAATCTCGGAGCTGGGTCTAAATTTTTAGGGATGATTGCGACTCCTTTGAATATGCTTGAATAGAAACCGTTAAAGGAAACCTGCATCACTCCTGTCGCTCTTTGATCATGGAATGCATATTTTCCTCTAAAGGTTGCCTTCGTGGTAATTGATGGATTGGAGTGTTTACCTTCTTCAGCCCGTAAATGGTGTATGAAAGCTGGTCGATAAAGTGTGGCCACGGAAGGTGGTCTACAAATGATGTTTTGGATGGTCGTCTGTGTAGGGGCGGGTGATGAATGTAGTCTCAAAAAGGGCGATTTGGAATGTAGTCTGTAAAGAGGAGTGCTGGCATCTAAGTGTGAATTTTGGATGTGCCCGTTTAAAATAGTGTTTGTGTGGAAATGGTTCTGCAAAGCGGTATGCAATTTGATCTGTGTAGGGGAGTGTGGAGTGTGATCTGTGAAGTGGGCTGTGGTTGGTAGTCTTTAAATAGGGTGTGGAGGATTGTCTGTTAAGTGGCGTATGAAGTTTGGTCTCTGGAGTGTAATTGGAAGGTGGGTTTTAAAGGGGGTAGTGAATAGTTATGTTCAAAGGTGAATTTGGAAGGTGTTCAGTAATTGGTGGGGGTGTAGAAGGTAATCTGTAATGTGGGGGTGTGGAAGGTTATGTGCAAGGCTGTCTGTGGAAGGTAGCCAGTAAGCAGTGGGAGTGGGGAACGTGGCCTGTAAAGAGGTGGTGTTGAAGTTGGCCTCTGAATTGAGGGTGTGGAAGGTTGTCTGTAAATTGGGGATGTGTAAGGTTGTCCGTACTGTGGAGGTGTGCAGCCGGTCTGTAAAGTGTGGGTGTGGAAGGTTGTATGTAAAGTGGAGAAATTGAAGGTGGTCTGCATAGTATGGTGTGAAGGAGGTTTTTAAAATGGGAGCCTGGAATGTAAGATATAAATTTTGGTCTGGAAGGTTGTCTGTAAGGTGGTCTATGAAGTGGGCTTGTGGAAGGTGGTGTGTAAAGGGGTGCGTGAATGGTAGTCTGTCAGGGTGGTGTGGAAGGTGATCTGTAAGGGAAGGGGTTAGAAGATTACATATAAAGTGGGAGTTGAAATGTTTTCTGAAAAGCGGGTGTGTGGAAGGGGGTCTATAATATGCGTGTGTGGAATGGGTATGATAATGTGAAGGTGTGCAATGTTGGTCTGTAAAGTGGGTTTGGAAGGTTGTCTGTAAATTTGGGTCTGGAATGAGGTCTGTAGATTGGGGATGTGGAAGGTGGTCTGAAAATTGCTGTTGTGTGATGTGACCTATAATATCAACGTACAGAATATGGTCTATAATGTAGGGTTGTAGAAGGTGGTCTGTAAAGTTGGTTTGGAAGGTTGTCTGTAACGTGCTGGTGTGGATGGTGGTACATAACGTGAGGGTATGGAATGCAGCCAAGAGTGTGGGCTGTACAACGTTATTCTGTAAATAGAGTTTGGAATGTTTTCTGTAAATTGCATGTGCGGAAGGTGGCCTGTAAAGGAGAGTGTGGAAATTTGTCTAAAAAATGAGAATATAGAAGTTGCTCTGTAAAGTGCGGTGTGGACGGTCATCGTAAAGGCAGTTGTGGAAGTTTGTCTATAAATTAGGTATGTGGAAGGTGGTCTGTAAGTTGCTGGTGTGAAGGTAATCAATAATGTGAGGGTGTGGAATGTCGTCAATTGCCAGTGGGTGTGCAAGATTTTTTAGAAAGTGGGTTCGGAAGGTTGACTGAATTGAAGCTTTAAAAGGCCCGTTGTAATGTTTGGAAGATGGTTTGTAAAGAGAATATGTGAAATGTGACCTGTAATTTTGTTGAGGGTCAGGTGGTTTTTAGCGTGGGAGTGCGAAAGGAGGACTGCAAATAGGGTCGCGGAGTGTGGTGTGTAAAATTGTTTTCAGGAAGGTGGTCTGCAATCTGTGCGTGTGCCAGATAGTTTTAAAATTGGGTGTGGAATATGAACTTTAACATTTGGTCGTGGAAGGTGTCCTGTACATGTTGTGAGTGGAGGGTTGCTCCTGTGCCCAAGTCCTCTCTCAATGAAGGCCAACATACCTAGTGCCTTCTGAAATGCCTGCACTACCTGCATGTGTGCTTTAAGTGATTGTTGTACAAGGCAGTTCCTTACACCTCCTAAAGGACAAGGAGGGATGGGCAATAAATTATTGACTGGCTAGCGATGCACACATCCCATAAATGAAATATTAATAATATTGTGAGATGTTATGCAAATCAAGATGATTGAAGTATACAATGTGTGGGCCAGTGCAGACACTCCTAGTCTTCTCTTCATTCCAAGTGTCAGGAGGAAAGGAGGGGAGCCCACGGTTGTGATCAGAGGAAAACCCCAGCCCCAGGACAGCTCGGAGGAAGATGAGGAGGATGACTTCAAAACAGCAGGGCAGCCGAAGTGTTTTCCTGCCACCTGCCCCAGCACAGAGACACAAACATGGATGGGTCATTGAACGATTCTGCGGCTCACCCTCTAGTGCTCAACACACACACATGTCTCCGCAGCAGGTGGAGGCAGAGACGGCCAAGCTCTCTGGTACGCAGAGGACTGCTGGAGATGAGGCACCTGCTAAAGCCGAGTCTGATGATCAGCCTCTGGATGTGGTCATGGAGAATATGTGGGAGTTTCAGAAAGACTCAAAGAAACATCAATCTGTGGTTTCAGATTCCATCAATAGAGTGGCACGGGAGAATATCGAGACTGTCCATGTGCTTTCTGATGCTTTGTCTCCGATATGTGAGTACATGGCAGTCTCCAAAGGGAGGGTGGTAGACGGCATGGAGTTTCTGCCGGCTAGGCGCGAGGACCTGGACACCATCACTGTGACCACGGCTGTTTTCCAGAGATGGTTAAGTAAGTGGGGGAGCAAAACAACCTGATGTCCCTCCAGGTAATCCTGCTCCTAACGGCGTATTGGAGGTGGCCTCCGTGACTCAAAGGAAGTAGGAACATGAGACGGACACCCCGGGAAGAATCGATACTGGACAATCCATTCTGTCCAGATATTCCAAATCCCCTCTGCCTGTGGCCCTTTCATGTGCAGTTGCTCAAGATGGGCAGGAGGAGTTGGTTCCAAGTATGCTGGGGCTCACCATGACTTGGACCAGCAGAGTGGGCTCACAATGTCATCACAGAGAAGATATTATTGTCATTAGCAGCTGGCTCCTGATTGGCTGCGGATGTCATGGGCGCTAGAGAAAGTGGCAGAGTTAGAAAATTTAAGAAGGTCTAAATGCACAATTGTGGCATAGGAGTTGAGTCACTGTATACAGTTTGTTTCACCTATAGATTATGTTCTATTGCACACATTGCCATTGTCCTGGGTTCCTAGTTGTTGTCAGCTGCTGCACTGTAGATGTGCACTCCATTCCTTCCTGGCAAATGTACCCTGGTTACCCAAGGATAGGTTTTCCTCCACTTAATACACGCATGTGCATGGAGACGTCACTCATACACAAGGGTGATGGGATCCCTGTGTGACAAGCTTCTCTCACACTCGATGCAACTTATCTAAGCACCCTGGGAGGATCTACAGACAGAGCATTTACTTTCTCATAAATAAAAGGCTATCCGCATGATCCCTTGTCAAGTGTGACCGCTCACACAGATAAATGGAGACCTGCAATCTCAGTCTGGTGAAAGTCACTAGCATGCCCTCTGTGAACATTCACCTCCCTCTCTCCGTTCACCCCTCAGCCTGACAGCGGCTGAGGGCCAATGTCTCAGAATGAAGGCATTTCAGCGTCTTACCAGGGTCCCGTTGTTGTGAAGACCCTCAGGACCAGACCTACTGCCATGTGGACTACACCAGAGAGTGAGGGTTTCCATGTGTGCACAGCAATCACAATTCCATTACTATATATTTGCCCCTTTAATGGTGACATTGAGATCCACACAGCACCAGGGACAGGACTCCAACCTGAACATTTTTCTGCTGGACAGTGAGGGGATGGCCTTTTTTCTGTACTGCTTTTCTGTGGAGATCATATGTTTTGAAATTCCAAACTAGCTTTAGAATATTTAATCCTGCCCCTTTCATCCAAACTTTCTGCCAATTACTATCGAATCTCCCGCAATGTCACAGTTATAGTTCTCTCCGGTAGCCTGGATTCTGCCTGCTTCACCGTCAACCCGAATGCAAAAAGGAAACTGGACATGCCTTCCCTTCCCCCGGCTCTCAGTTCCTCACTGTTCCCAAAGGCCACCCTGACACTCCACATACACCATTTCAATCTTACCTTTGTAGTCAGCCTCCATGACCCTCTCGACCTATATTAACTTTTGCCCTCCCACCCTAAGATATCCCAATCCCTCGTTTAACTGTAACCATCTCCCCTGCCATACATTAACCTCAGAGTGCAACAGGCACTCAATGTCAATCAACAGTTTCCAGGTGAGAACACACTATGCCCCTCTACCCACAGTGCATACGCACACACCCTTTAATGTCAAGATTCTTTACACACTTTTTCCGAACAAATTCCACCGCCCCTTTGCAGACCACCTTCCACACCTCCATTTACAGGTCACCTTCGACAACTATCTTTACGAACTACTTTCCACAACCACATTGCAGGCCACTTTCCATAACACCCCTTCTATACCATCTGCCACACACCTTTTACAAACGACCTTTCACACCCCCTTTACAGACAACTTTCCAATCACCACTTGGCAGACCATCTTCCACAGACCGCCTTCCAAACTCCGATTTACAGGCCACCTTCTAGACGACCTTTTACAGGGCAACGTAAACTCCTCCCCACCCCCCCCCCCCCCCCCCGCACCCCCCACAACACTTTTAGGACCATCGTCCCCAGCCCATTTTACAGACCACTATACAGACTGCCTTAACAGAAATCAGTCCACACCACACTGTAAAGACCGCCTTCCACACCAGCGCTACAGATGTTACCTTCCACAGGCTCCTTTACAGACCACACACCACAGACTCAAATAGAGAGTACCTTCGCTCCTAACCTCCCTTTTACATTGAATCCACTGTATCACTCCCTATCGACCTTTCAGAATTCGCCTTTCTCACTCTCCCTCTCTTTTCTGACCTCCATCAACTATTTTTTCAGACCACCTTCCATTCGGCCTTTGCAGTCCAACTTCCACATGACACTTTATAGACCAAAATCCACAACCCTTTAATAGACCACCTTCCACGCACCCCTTTACAGACCAACTTTTACATGCAGCTTTGTAGACCAACATCCACAACCCCTTTATAGACCAACATCCACAACCCCTTTACAAACCACCTTCCTCATGCGACTTGATTGACCGACTTGCACAATCTCGTTTACAAATTACCCTCCACACCACCCTAACAGAGCAACCTCATCACTTTTCAGGCCAACCTCATTCCCCTCTTCTGCAGACCGCATTCCACACAACACCCCTTTACAGACCTCCCTGAAAACCCCCTTTAGAGAGGACCATCCACACACATGTAATAGAAAACGTTGCACATCACTCTTTAAAGGCCACCTTCCACATCACAACATTATGGGCTAGCTTTCACAGCATCCTTTACGCTCCACCTTGCAAAAACCTCCCCTTTACAGACCTCTTTCCAAACTCCCGAGACAGTGCACCCACCCCACTTCATTCATTCTGCTGTACGAATACAATCCCACTTTTAAACTTTGCTCTTCTCTCTCTCTATCTTTTATGACCCTCTTCCACATCGTCTGGATGAACACCCCCAGTCCCCAGATTTGCATCTTTCCTCTCTCCCATTCCTCTCTCTCTCCTTCTCTCACTATCTCTGTGGCTCTCTCATTCTCTCTCTGTCTTTCTCTCTCAGTCTCTCTCTGTCTCTTTATCTGTCTACCTTTCGCTGTCTCTCTCTCTCTCTGTGTCTGTCCCTCTCATTGTCTCCCTCTCTCATTCTCCCTATCTTCCTCAGTTTCACTCTCTCTCAGTCCCTCCCTGTCCGTCAACCTCTCTGAGACAGATAGAGACAGAGAGATAGAGTGACTAAGACATACACGAAGAGATAGCGATAGGGAGAGAAACAGATACAGAGAGATGTCACTCTGCATCTCTCACTGCCAAACTCTCTCTACCTTTCTGTCTCTCTCTCTGTCATGCTCTTATCTATCTGTCTTTCTCTCTATCCCGCTCTCTATCTCCCTGTCTCTTTCGCACTCTTTGTCTCAAACTCTCTCTCTCTCTGTATCCCTGTTTCTCTCTCACTGTCTGTCTCTTTCTCAGACTCTTTCTTTTTCTAACTGTCTCTGTATCTCTCTCTCTTTCTTTCGCTCTGTCCTTCGCTCTGTCTCTCTCTGTGTATGTCTCTCCCTCCCTGTATCTCTCTCTCTCTCTTTTTCTCTGTCTTCCTCTCTCACTCTGAGTCTCGATCAGTGCCGCTCTCTGTGTCTTACTCTCTCTCTCTGTCCTCTCTCTCTGTATCTTTCTCTGTCTCTCTCTGTCTCTCTCGCTGTCTCTCTCTCTCTGTCCTTCTCACTCTGTATCTCCCTCTTTCAGTCTCCCTAAGACTCCCACTCTCTCAGTCTATCTCTCTCACTCTCAGTCTCTCCTTGTCTGTCTCTCTCTCTCTTTCTCCCTCTCAGTCCCACTGTCCATCTAAATCGCTGTATTCCCGGACCCCACCACTCTCCCTACCGTTCTCTCCCTCTCTCTGTACCTGTTTCTCTCCCTATCGCTATCTCTTCGTGTATGTCTTAGTCACTCTATCTCTCTGTCTCTATCTGTCTCTCACTGTCTCTCTCTCTCTGTCTCTATCTCTCACTGTCCCTGTCTCTCTCTCTGTAACTCTCGCTCTTTCTGTAACTCTCTCACTCTCTCTCTCTCTCTCCCTGCTTCTCTCTCTCTCTCTCTCTCTGGCTCTCACTCCCTCACTCTCTCTCTCGAAATCTCTCTTCTTCGGTCTCTCTCTGTCTCCCTCTGTCTGTCTCTCTGTCTGTCTATCTCTCCCTCTGTCTCTCTCGCTGTCTCTCTCTCTCTGTCTCTCTCTCTCTCTGTCTCTCTCCCTCTCTCACTCTTTCTGTCTCCCTCTCTCTCTGTCTGTCTCTCGGCCTCTCTGTCTGTCTCTCTCTGCCTCTTTGTCTCCATGTGTCTCTCTCCCTCGTTCTATCTGTCCGTCTTGTTGTGTCTGTCTGTCTGTCTCTCTCTCTCTCTCTGTCTTTCTCTTCCTCTCTGCCTCTATTGCACTCTATATCTCTGTCTCTCTCTCTCTCTGTCTCTCTCTGACGCTCTTTCTCTCTCCGTCTCGCTCTCTCTTTCTCTCTATCTTTCTCTCTGTGTCTTTGGCCAATGTGCGTGTCTCTCTCCCTCAATTTGTCTCTGATTCTGTATCTCTCTCTGTCTGTCTCTCTAACTCTCTCTCTCTGCCACTCTCTCTCTCTCTTTCTGTCCCTATTTCTGCCTCTGTCTCTATCTCTTTCTCTCCCTCTCCGTCAGTCTCTCTGTCTCTCTCTATTCTATCTCTCTCTCTCTATCCCGCTCTCTCCGGCTCTCTCTCTCTCTCACTCTCTCTCTCTCTCTCTCTTTTTCGCTGTGTCTCTGCCTCTCTCTCTGTCTGTCTCTTTCTCGGTCTCTCTATTTTTCTCTTCCTAACTCGAACTGTCTATCTCTATCTCTCTTTTTTATCTCTCTGTCTCTCTCTGAATATTCGCTCTTTGTCTTGGTTAGTTTCTCTCACTCGGTGTCTTACTCTCTCTGCCCCACTCTCACTGTATCTCTCTCCTTCTCTCATTCTCTCTGTGACTCTCTCTCTTTCTCTGTCTCTCTCTTTCTCTCTCAGTCTACCTGTCACTGTCTCTCTCTCTCATTGTCTGTCCCTCTGACTGTCTCTCTCTCTCAGTCTCTCTCTTCCTCATTTTCACTCTCTCTCAGTCTCTCCCTGGGTGTCTCACTCTCTGAATCTCACTCTGCATCTCTCACTGCCAAACTCTCTCTACCTTTCTGTCTCTCTCTCTGTCATGCTCTTATCTATCTGTCTTTCTCTCTATCCCGCTCTCTATCTCCCTGTCTCTTTCGCACTCTTTGTCTCAAACTCTCTCTCTCTCTGTGTCCCTGTTTCTCTCTCACTGTCTGTCTCTTTCTCAGACTCTTTCTTTTTCTAACTGTCTCTGTATCTCTCTCTCTCTGTCTTTCGCTCTGTCCTTCTCTCTGTCTCTCTCTGTGTATGTCTCTCCCTCCCTGTATCTCTCTCTCTCTCTTTTTCTCTGTCTTCGTCTCTCACTCTGAGTCTCGATCAGTGCCGCTCTCTGTGTCTTTCTCTCTCTCTCTGTCCTCTCTCTCTGTATCTTTCTCTGTCTCTCTCTGTCTGTATCTCTCGCTGTCTCTCTCTCTGTCCTTCTCACTCTGTATCTCTCTCTGTCAGTCTACCTAAGACTCCCACTCTCTCAGTCTCTCTGTCTCTCAGTCTCTCCCTGTCTGTCTCTCTCTCTCTTTCTCTCTCCCAGTCTCACTCTCCATCTCAATCCCTGTATTCGCAGCCCCCGCCTCTCTCTCTGCCGTTCTCTCTCTCTCTGCACCTTTTCTCTCCCGATCTCTATCTCTTTGTGTACGTTTTAGTCACTCTATCTCTCTGTCTCTATCTGTCTCTCACTGTCTCTCTCTCTGCCTCTGTCTCTCTCTGTTCCTCTCTCCCTCTCTATCTGTAACTCCTTCTCTCTCTGTAACTCTCTCTCTCTCCCTCTCTCCCTGCTTCTCTCACCCTCTCTCTCTCTGACTCTCTATCTCTCCTGCGCTCGATCTCTCTCTCACTCTCGCTCTCACTTTCTGTCTCTCTGTCTCAATCTCCATCTCTCCCTCTGTCTGTATGTCTCTCTCGCTCTCACTCTCACTCTATGCCTCTCTCTCTCTATCTTCTTCTCTTTCTCTTTCTATCTCTCTCTCCAACACTCTCTGTCTCTGTCTCTCACTCTATCTCTCTCTACATCTCTCTTCTTTGGCCTCTCTCTGTCTCCCTCTGTCTGTCTCTCTCTGTCTGTCTATCTCTCCCTCTGTCACTCTTGCTGTCATTATCTCTCTGTCTCTCTATCTCCATCTCTCTCTCTCTCAGTCTCTGTCTCTCTCTCTCTCTCTCTGCCTTGCTCTTTCTGTCTGTCTCTCGGCCTCTCTGTATGTCTCTCTCTGCCTGTCTGTCTGTGTCTGAGTGTCTGCCTCTGTCTCTCTCTCCCTGTCTTTCTTTTCCTCTCTGCCTCTATTGCTCTCTATATCTGCCTCTCTCTCTGTCTCTCTCTGACGCTCTTTCTCTCTCCATCTCTCTCTCTCTCTATCTTCCTCTCTGTTTCTCTTGCCAATGTGTGTGTCTCTCTCCCTCAGTCTGTCTCTGATTCTGTATCTCTCTCTCTGTCTGTCTCTTAACTCTCTCTCTCTGCCAATCTCTCTATGTTTCTGTCCCTCTCTCTGCCTCTGTCTCTATCTCTTTCTATCTCACTCTCTCCGTCAGTCTCTCTATCTCTCTTTTTTCTCTCTCTCTGTCAATCTCTGACTCTTCTCTCTTTGTCATCCTTAGTTTCTCTCACTCTGTGTCTTACTCTCTCTGTCGCACTCTCTCTGTCTCTCTCTCCTTCTCTCACTATCTCTGTGTCTCTCTGATTCTCTCTCTGTCTTTCTCTTTCTCTCTCAGTCTCTCTCTGTCACTTTATCTGTCTACCTCTCGCTGTCTCTCTCTCTCTCTGTGTGTCTGTCCCTCTCATTGTCTCCCTATCTCAGTCTCTCTATCTTCCTCAGTTTCACTCTCTCAGTCCCTCCCTGTCCGTCAACCTCTCTGAATGTCACTCTGCATCACTCAATGCCACTCTCTCTCTTTCTGTGTGTCTCTCTGTCACGCTCTTATCTATCTGTCATTCTCTCTATCTTGCTCTCTCTATCTTTCACCGTGACTCTTTCGCACTCTTTGTTTCAATCTCGTTTCTCTCTCTGTGTCCCAGTTTCTCTCTCACTGTCTGTCTCTTTCTCATACTCTCTCTCTCACTCTAACTGTCTCTGTATCTCTCCTTCTTTCTTTCGCTCTGTCTTTCTCTCTGTTCTCTCTCTGTCTGTCTCTCCCTCCCTATATCTCACTCTCTCTCTGCTTCTCCGTCTTCCTCTCTCTCTCTGAGACTCACTCAGTGCCTCTCTCTGTGTGTCTTACTCTCTCTCTCTCTCTCTCTCTGTCCCTCTCTCTCTGTTTCTTTCTCTGTCTATCTCTGTCTGTCTCTCTCTGTATCTCTCTCTTTCAGTCTCCCTAAGACTCCCACTCTCTCAGTCTCTCTCTCTCACTCTCAGTCTCTCCTAGTCTGTCTCTCTCTCTCTTTCTCACTCTAAGTCTCACTCTCCATCTCAATCCCTGTATTCCTGGCCCCCGCCTCTCTCCCTACCATTCTCTCTCTCTCTCTCTGTACCTGTTTTCTCCCTATCTCTATCTCTTCGTGTACGTCTTAGTCACTCTATCTCTCTTCTCTATCTGTCTCTCACTGTCTGTCTCTCTCTGTCTCTATCTCTCACTGTCCCTCTCTCTCTCTCTGTAACTCTCTCTCTTTCTGTAACTTTCTCCCTCTCTCTCTCTCTCTCTCCCTGATTCTTTCTCTCTCTCTCTCGCTCTCTCTGGCTCTCACTCCCTCACTCTCTCTCGACATCTCTCTTTTTCGGTCTCTCTCTGTCTCCCTCTGTCTGTCTCTCTGTCTGTCTATCTCTCCTTCTGTCTCTCTCGCTCTCTCTCTCTCTGTCTCTGTCTCTCTCCCTCTCTCGCTCTCTCGCTCTCTCTGCCTCCCTCTGTCTCTGTCTGTCTCTCTGTCTGTCTGTCTATCTCTCCCTCTGTCTCTCTCGCTGTCTCTCTCTCTCTCTCTGTCTCTCTCTCTCTCTCTCTCTCTCACTCTTTCTGTCTCGTTCTCTCTCTGTCTGTCTCTCGGCCTCTCTGTCTGTCTCTCTCTGACTCTCTGTCTCTCTGTGTCTCTCTCCCTCGTTCTATCTGTCCATCTCGTTGTATCTGTCTGTCTGCCTCTCTCTCTCTCTTTCTCTGTCTTTCTCTTCCTCTCTGCCTCTATTGCTCTCTATTTCTCTGTCTTTCTCTCTCTCTGTCTCTCTCTGATGCTCTCTCTCTCCGTCTCTCTCTCTCTTTCTCTCTATCTTTCTCTCTGTGTGTCTCTGACCAATGTGTGTGTCTCTCTCCCTCAATCTGTCTCTGATTCTGTATCTCTCTCTCTCCGTCTGTCTCTCTCTCTCTCTGCCACTCTCTCTCTCTCTTTCTGTCCCTATTTCTGCCTCTGTCTCTATCTCTTTCTCTCTCTCTCCGTCAGTCTCTCTGTCTCTCTCTATTCTATCTCTCTCTCTACCCTGCTCTCTCTGGCTCTCTCTCTCTCACTATCTCTCTCTCTCTCTCTTTTTTTCTCTGTGTCTCTGCCTCTCTCTCTCTCTGTCTGTCTCTTTCTCGGTCTCTCTATTTTTCTCTTCCTAACTCTAACTGACTCTCTCTATCTCTCTTTTTTTATCTCTCAGTCTCTCTCTGTCTATTTGCTTTGTCTTGCTTAGTTTCTCTCACTCTGTGTCTTACTCTCTCTGTCCCACTCTCACTGTCTCTCTCTCCTTCTCTCATTCTCTCTGTGTCTCTCTCTCTTTCTCTGTCTCTCTCTTTCTCTCTCAGTCTCTCTCTGTCTACATCTCGCTGTCTCTCTCTCTCTTTGTCTGTCCCTCTGACTGTCTCTCTCTCTCAGTCTCTCTCTTCCTCATTTTCACTCTTTCTCAGTCTCTCCCTGAGTGTCTCACTCTCTGAATCTCACTCTGCATCTCTCACTGCCAAATTCTCTCTACCTTCCTGTCTGTCTCTCTGTCACACTCTTAGTTATCTATCTTTCTCTCTATCCCGCTCTCTATATCTATCTATCTCCCTGTCTCTTTCGCATTCTTTGTCTCAAAATCTCTCTCTCTCTGTGTGTCCGTGTTTCTCTCTTACTGTCTGTCTCTTTCTCAGACTCTTTCTCTTTCTCTCTCACTCTAACTGTCTCTGTATCTCTCTCTCTTTCTCTCTCTCTGTCTTTCTCTCTGTCTCCCCCTGTGTCTCTCCCTCCCTGCATCTCTCTCTCTCTCTCTGCCTCTCTGTCTTCCTCTATCTCTCTGAGTCTCGCTTAGTGCCTCTCTCTCTGTATCTTACTCTCTCTCTCTGTCCCTCACTCTCTGTCTCTTTCTCTGTCTATCTCTGTCTGTCTCTCTCTCTGTCCCTCGCACTCTGTATCTCTCTCTCTCAGTCTCCCTAAGTCTTCCACTCTCTCACTCTCTCTCTCACTCTCAGTCTCTCCCTGTCTGTCTGTCTCTCTCTTTCTCTCTCTCAGTCTCACTCTCTATCTCAATCCCTGTATTCCCGGCTCCCACCTCTCTCTCTACCTTTCTCTCTCTCTCTGTACCTGATTCTCTCCCAATCTCTCTCTCTCTTTGTGTACATCTTAGTCACTCTATCTCTCTGTCTCTCACTGTCTCTCTCTCCTTGTCTCTCTCTCTCTCTGTCTGTCCCTCTCTCTCTCTGTAATTCTCTCTCTCTCTCCCTGCTTCTCTCTCTCTCTCTCTCTCTCTCTCTCTCTGGCTCTCTCTCTTCCTCACTCCATCTCTCTCACTCACTTTTTGGATTTCTCTCTCACTCTCACTCTGACTTTCTGTCTCTCTGACTCAATCTCCATCCCTCCATCTGTAACTCTCTCTCGCTCTCTCACTCTCTCTCTATGCCTCTCTATCTCTATCTGCTTCTCTTACTCTTTCTGTCTCTCTCTCCATCGCTCTCTGTCTCTGTGTCTCTCTCTCACTCTATCTCCCTCTACATCTATCTTCTTTGGTCTCTCTCTAACTACCTCTGTCCGTCTCTCTCTGTCTGTCTGTCTATCTCTCCCCCTGTCTCTCTAGCTGTCTCTCTCTCTCCCTCTATCTTTCTCGTTCTCTCTCTTGCTGCCTCCCTCTCTCTCTGTCTGTCTCTCGGCCTCTCTGTCTGTCTGTCTCTGTCTCTCTGTGTCTCTCTCCCTCAGTTTATCTATCCGAGTCATTCTGTCTGTCCGTCTGCACACTCTCTCTCTCTCTCTCTCTGTCTTTCTCTTCCTCTCTGCCTCTATTGTTCTCTATATTGCTGTCTCTCTCTCTATCTCTCTCTGACGCTTTATCTCTCTCTGTCTCTCTCTCTTTCTCTCTATCTTTCTCTCTATCTTTCTCTCTATCTTTCTCTCTATCTTTCTCTCTATCTTTCTCTCTATCTTTCTCTCTATCTTTCTCTCTATCTTTCTCTCTGTTTTTCTCTTGCCAATGTGTGTGTCTCTCTCCCTCAATCTGTCTCTGATTCTCTATCTCTCTCTCTCTGTCTGTCTCTCTCTCTCTCTCTCTCTGCCACTCTCTCTCTCTTTCTGACCCTCTCTCTGCCTCTTTCTCTGTCTCTAACTCTCTCTCTCTCTCTCCCTCTCTCTGTCTCTCTCTTTTCTATCTCTCTCTATCCCACTCTTTTTGTCTCTCTCTCTCACTATCGCTCTGTGTCTCTGTCTGTCTCTCTTTTCCCTGTGTCTCTGCCTCTCTCTCTGTCTGTCTCTTTCGTGGACTCTCTCTTTTTCTCTCTCTCTTACTCAGACCATCTCTCTTTTTTTCTCTCTCTCTGTCTCTTCTCTCTTTTTCTCGCTCAGTTTCTCTTTCTCTCTGTTACTCTCTCCATCCCACTCTCTCTGTCTCTCTCTCATTCTCTCACTATCGCTGTGTCTCTCTCTCTCTTTCTCTGTCTCTCTCTTTATCTCTCAGTCTCTCTCTCTACCTCTCGCTGTCTCTCTCTCTCTCTTTCTGTCTGTCCCTCTCACTGTCTCTCTGTCTCTCAGTCTCTCTCTCTTCCTCAGTTTCACTCTATCTCTGTCTCTTACTGTCTTTCTCTCTCTCTCTCCTATCTCTGTTTTTCTCTGTATCTCATCTTGCACTCACTCTGTCTCTCACTCTTGCAATCACTCTGTCTCTCACTCTGTCTCTCCCTGATGCTCTCTCTCTGTCTCTCTCTCTCTTGCTGTTTGTCTTGCTGTATGGCTCTATGTCTCCCTCACTCTCTCTCTCTCTCTCTCTCTCTCTCTCAGTGTCTCTCTCTTCCTCATTTTCACTCTCTCTCAGTCTCTCCCTGTCTGTCTCCCTATCTGGATCTCACTCTGTATCTCTCACTGCCACTCTCTCTCTCTCTCTCAGCCATTGTCTCTCCCTGCCCCTGCCTCTCTCTCTATCACTCTGTCTCAGTCTGTCTCTATCTTTCTCCCTCTCTCTGCCTCATTTTGCTTGTGTCTCAGTCCCTTTCTCGCTCTCTCTCTCTCTCTCCTTCTATGTCTCTCTGTCACTCTCTCTCTCTACCTCTCTCTCTCGCACATACTATTTGGCTCTCTCTCTCAGTCTCTTATTCTCATTGTCTCTTTCTCTGTCCCTCTCTCTGTCTCACTCTTTGTCTCTCTCTCTAACTATCTCACTTTCTCAGTCACTGTCTCTCTCTTCCCTGTCTGTCTTCTTCTCTCTCTGTCTGTCTCTCTCTCTATCTTTCTGTCTCTTACTGTCTCTCTCTCTCTCCTATCTATCTCTCTGTTTCTCTCTCCGTCTCTTACTTTGTCTCTCACTCTGTCTCTCACTCTTGCACTCACTCTGTCTCTCAATCTGTCTCTCAATCTGTCTCTCACTCTGTCTCTCACTCTGTCTCTCACTCTGTCTCTCACTCTGTCTCTCACTCTGTCTCTCACTCTGTCTCTCCCTGTCGGTCTCTCCCTGATGCTCTGTCTCTCTGTCTCTCTGTCTCTCTCTCTCTCTCTCTCACTCAAACTATTGCTCTTTCTCTCTCTCTCTCAGAATCTCATTTTCTCTCTCTGTCTCTCTCTGACTCTTTCTCTTTCTTTTCTCTCTGTCTCTCACTGGCGCTATCTCTCTCTAGCCATCTCTCTCTTTCTCTCTCTCCCTCTATCTCTCTCTATTTTTATCTTTGTGTATCTCCCTCTCTATGTGTCTCTCGCGCCCTTTCTCTGTCTCTGAATCTCTCTCTCTGTCTCTTTAGCTGTCTCTCTCTCTCTCTGATCACTCCTTTCTAGCTTTCTCTCTATCCCGCACTCTATCTATCGATCTATCTGTCTCTCTCACTCTCTGTGTTTCTGTCTGTCACTGCCTGCACCCCATTCTCTCTGCGTATCTGCCTCTCTCTCTGTCTGTCTCTTTCTCCAAATCTCTCCTTTTATCTCTCTCACCCTAATTTCTCTGTATCTCTGTCTTCCTTTCCTTGTCTATATCTCTCTCTGTCTCTCTCTCTCGCTCTCTCTCTCTGTGTCTCTGTCTGTCTCTACATGCCTCCCATTCTCTCTGTGTATCTGCCTCTCTCTCTCTCTGTCTCACTCTTTGCCTCTCTCTCTCTAAATCACTGTCTCTCTCTCCCTGTCTTTTTTTTTCTCTCTCTGTCTTTCTCTCTCTCTCCACTTCTCTCTGTCTCTTACTGACTTTCTCTATCCTATCTATCTCTGTTTTTCTCTCTGTCTCTCACTTTGTCTCTCATTCTGTCTCTCGCTCTTGCACTCACTCTATGTCCATATCTGTCTTTCTGTCTCTCCCTGTGTGTCCCTCCCTGACGATCTCTCTCACTGTCTCTCTCTTTCTCTCTCTGTCTGTCTGTCTCGCTGTATGACTATCTCTCTCTATCTCTCTCACTCTCTCTCTCTATCACTCACTTTTGCTCTCTCTCTGAGACTCTCAATTTCTCTTTCTGTCTCTCTGTCTGACTCTCCCTCTCTGTCTCTGTCTCTCTCTTTTTCTCGGCTCTCCCTCTCTGTCTCTCTGTATCACTCTTTTCTATCTCTCTCTCTCAGTCCTGCTCTCTCTCTATCTACCTATCTGTCTCTCTCTCACCTACTGTCTCTCTCTGTGTCTGTCTGTCTCTGCCTGCCTCCAATTCTCTCTGCGTATCTGCCGCTCTCTCTTTCTCTCTCTGTCTGTCTCTTTCTTAGAATCTCTCTTTTAATCTCTCTCACCCTAACTATCTCTGTATCTCTGTCTTTCTTTCCTTATGTGTCTCTCTCTCTCTGTCTCTCTCTCTCTCTATGTCGCTGTCTGTCTCTGCCTGCCTCCCATTCTCTCTGTGTATCTGCCTCTCTCTCTCTGTCTCTTTCTCTGTCTCACTCTTTGTCTCTCTCTCTCTCTCTCTGACTATTTCAAGTTCTAAGTCACTACTTCTCTCTCCATGCCTTTCTCTCTCTCTCCCTCTTACTGTCTTTCTCTTTCTCCTTGTCTTTCTCTCTGTTTCTATCTCTGTCTCTCAATCTGTCCCTCACTGTTTCTCCCTGTCTGTCTCTCCCTGGCGCTCTCTCTCTGTCTGTCTCTGTCTGTCTCTCTCTCTCTCTGTCTGTCTCGCTGTATGACTCTCTCTCTCTATCTCCCTCTCTCTCTCTATCACTCACACTTTTGCTCTCTCTCTCAGACTGTCACTTTCTCTGTCTGTCTATCTGTCTGACTCTCCCTCTCTCATTTTCTTGGGTCTCTCTCTGTCTCTGTCTCTCTTTGACTCTCTCTCTTTCTTTTCTCTCTCTGTCTCTCTCTGGCGCAATCTCTCTCTATCCGTCTCCCTCTCTTTCTCTTTCTCTCTCTCTCTCTATCTTTCTCTTTGTGTGTCTCTCTCTCTCTAGGTGTCCCTCTCTCCCTTTCTCTGTCTCGGACTCTCTCTCTCAGTCTCTTCAACACTCTCTCACTCTGTCTCTCTCTCAATCTCTCTTAATCTTTGTCTCTCTGTATCACTCTTTTCTATCTCTCTCTCTCTCTAGCCTGCTCTCTCTCTCTAGCCCGCTCTCTCTCTATTTACCTATCTAACTGGATCTCTGTCTCTCTCTGTGTCTCTGTCTCTCTGTGCCTGCCTCCCATTCTCTCTGCATATCTGCCAATCTCTCTCTGTCTGTCTCTTTCTCAGAATCTCTCTTTTTATCTCTCTCACCCAAACTGTCTCTGTACCTCTGTCTTTCTTTCCTTGTCTTTCTTTCCTTGTCTCTCTCTCTCTCTCTCTCTCTCTCTCTGTCTGTCTGTCTCTCTCTCTCTCTCTGTGTGTCTCTGGCTGTCTCTGCCTGTCTCCCATTCTCTCTGTGTATCTGCCTCTCTCTCTCTGTCTGTCGCTTTCTCAGACTCACTCTTTTTCTCTCTCTCACCCTAACTGTATCGCCTTTTCTCTCTCTCTCTGACTCTCTCTCTGTGTCTGTCTAGCTCAGTCTCCCTCTCTCTGTCTTACTCTCTGTGTCCCTCTCTCTGTGTCTCTTTCTCCTTCTATCTCTCTTTCTCTCTCTCTCTGCCTTTCTCTCTGTCTGTCTCTCTCACTGTCTCTCTCTCTCTCTCTTTCTCTCTCTCTGTTTATCTCTCTCTGTCTGTCTCTCTCTCTGAATCTCACTCTGTATCTGTCACGACCTCTCTCTCACTCCGCCATTGTCTCTCCCTGCCCTGCATCTCTTTCTTTCACTCAATCTCAGTCTGTCTCTGTCTCTCTCCCTCTCTCTGCCTCATTTTGCTTGTCTCTCAGTCTCTTTCTCTCTCTCTGTCTCTCTCTCTCTCGCTCTGTCTGTCTCTCCTTCAATATCTCTCTGTCGCTCTCGCTCTCTTTCTCTCTCCCTCACATACTATTTGGCTCTCTCTCTCTCTCAGTATCTTATTCTCGTTGTCTCTCTCTCTCTCTGTCTCACTCTTTGTCTGTCTCTGACTAAATCACTTTCTCAGTCACTGTCTCTCTCTTCCCTATCTGTCTCCCTCTCTGTCTGTCTGTCTGTCTGTCTCTGTCTCTCTGTCTCTCTGTCTCTGTGTCTCTTTCTCTCTCTGTGTCTCTAGCTGTCTCTGCCTGCCTCCCATTCTCTCTGTGTATCTGACTCTGTCTCTCTGTCTGTCTCTTTCTCAGACTCACTCTTTTTCTCTCTCTCATCCTAATTGTATATTTGTCTCTCTCTCCTTGTCTCTCTCTCTGTCTCTGTCTAGCTCAGTATCCCGCTCTCTGTCATACTCTCTGTGTCCCTTTTTCCTTCTATCTCTCTTTCTCTCTCTCTCTGTCTCTCTCTCTCTCTCTCTGTGTGTCTCTGACTGTCTCTGCCTGCCTCCCATTCTCTCTGTGTGTCTGCGTCTCTCTCTTTGTCTGTCTCTTTCTCAGACTCACTCTTTTTCTCTCTCTCACCCTAACTGTATCTTTGTCTGTCTCTCGTTGTCTCTCTCTCTCTCTGTCACTCTCTCTCTCTGCGTCTAGCTCCGTATACCTCTCTCTGTCATACTCTCTGTGTCCCTCTCTCTCTGTCTCTTTCTCCTTCTCTCTCTCTCTGTCTTTCTCTCTCTCTGTCTCTCTCTCTCGCTCTGCCTCTCTCTCCTTCTATGTCTCTCTGTCACTCTCGCTCTCTATCTTTCTGTCTCACATAATATTTGGCTCTCTCTCTCAGTTTCTTATTCTTGTTGTCTCTCTCTCTGTCTAACTCTCTGTCTCACTCTTTGTCTGTCTCTCTGACTATCTCACTTTTTCAGTCACTGTCTCTCTGTTCCCTATCCGTCTCGCTCTCTGTCTGACTCTCTCTCTCTCTCTATCTCGCTCTTACTTTCTTTCTCCTTGTCTCTCCTATCTATCTCTCTGTTTCTCTCTCTCTCTCTCACTTTGTCTCTCACTTTGTCTCTCACTCTTTCTCTCCCTGTCTGTCTCCTCCGATGCTCTCTCTCTGTCTCTCTCTGTCTTTCTCTCTCTCGCTGTCTGTCTCGCTGTAAGACTCTCTGTCTCTCTCACTCTCTCTCCCTCTATCACTCACACTATTCCTCTCTCAGAATCTCATTTTCTCTCTGTCTGGCTCTCCTTCTCTGTCTCTGCCTCTCTTTTTCTCAGCTCTCTCTCTCTCTCTCTCTCTCTCTCTGTCTCTTTCTCTGTCTCACTCTGACTCTCTCTCTTTCATTACTCTCTCTGTCTCATTCTGGCACTCTCTCCCTCTATCCATCTGTCTCTTTCTCTCTCTCTCTATCTCTCTCTAACTTTCTCTTTGTCTCTCTCTCTCTCTATGTGTCTCTCTCTCCCTTTCTCTGTCTCTGAATCTCTCTCTCTCTCTCTGTCTGTCTCTTTAACTGTCTCTGTCTCTCTCTGCCTCTCTGTATCACTCTTTTCTAGAGCTCTCTCTCTCCCTCTCTCTATCACGCTCTCTATCTACTGATCTATCTGTCTCTCTCTCTCTGTCTGTCTCTTTCTCAGACTCGGTATTTTTCTCTCTCTTACCGTAAATGTATCTCTGTCTCTCTCTCCTTATCTCTCTCTCTGTCTCTCTCTGTGTCTCTGTATCTCTCTCTCTCTCTCTCTCTGTGTCCAGCTCAGTGTCTCTCTCTGTCTTACTCTCTGTGTCCCTCTGTCTCTGTCTCTTTCTCCTTCTATCTCTCTTTCTCTGTCTCTGTCTGTCTCTCTCTCTTTATCTCTCTCTCTCTCTCTCTGTCTCTTTGCCTTTCTCTCTCTCTCTCTCTCTCTCTCTGTCTCGCTCTCTCACTGTCTTTCTCTGTCTTTCTGTCTCTCTCCCTCATTCTCTCTCTCAGTCTCTCCCTGCCTGTCTCACTATCTGTATCTCTCTCTTTTTCTCTCTCAGTCTCGCTCGCTCTCTCTCTCTGTCCCTGCCTCTCTCTCCATCAGTCCCTTTCACTCTGTCTCTGTATATCTCACTCTCTCTGTCTATTTCTGTACATGTCTCAGTCTCTCTCTCTCTCTCTGTCTGTATCTCTGTCTCTCTGCATCTCTCTCTCGATCTCTGTGTCTCTCTCACTGTCTCTCTCTCACTCTCTTCTCTCACTCTCTGACTTTCTTTCTCTGTCTGTGTCATTCTAACTCAATCTTTGCCTTACACTCTCACTTTCTGTGTGTCTCTTTCTGGCTATCTCTTTTTCTGAGTCTCTGTCTCTCTACCTCGCTCTCTCTCCTTCTGTTTAACTCTGTCTCTCTCTCTATCTCTCTCTCTCTATATCTCTCCCTGTGTGTCTATCTATCTGCCTCTTTTTCTCTTTCTGTCTCTCTGCCATTCTCCCTCTCGATCTCTCCCTCCCTCGCTCTGTTTCCGTTTGTCTCCATCTGCATCTGTCTATCTATATCTCCCTCTCTCGGTCTCTCTCTCAGTTTCTCTCTCTCTGCCATTCTCTCTCTCTCTCTCTCTGGCTCTCTATCATTTTCTCTGTCTATCTCTCTTTCTCTGTGTGTCTTTCATTCTCACTGCGTCTCTTTGTCTGTCTCTGTCTGCTCTCTCTGTCTCTCTCTCTCTGTATCACTCTCTGCCTCTATCTCTGTCTCTCTGTCTCTCCATCTCTGCCTCTATATCTCTCTTTCCCTCCATTTCTATCTCTTTCTCTCTCTCTCTGTCGCTCTCTCTGTGTTTTGCCATCAGTCTCTCCCTCTGTGTTTCCCTGTCAACCTCTCTCTCTCTCTCTATATATATATATATAGATATATATCTCACCCTGTCTCCCTCTTCCTGTCTCTCTCTGTCTCTCTCTCCTTGTCTCTCTTCCTCTCTGTCTGTTAGTCTATTTCTCTGTCTCTCTTTCCCTGCCTCTCTTCCTCAATCTGTCGCTCTCTGTATCTCTGCTTATGTGCTTCTCTCTCTATCTATCTATGTTTCACTCTGTCTCTCCCTGCCTCTGTCTCCCCACCTCTCTCTCCTGTCTCTTTCTCTTTGTATCTCTCGTCCTGTCTCTTACTTTCTGTCCCTCTCTCTGTCACTGTCACTCTCTCCCTCTCTCTGTCTCTCTCTCTCTCTCTCTCTCTCTCTTCCTTTCGCTCTATCTCTCTCTCTAGCTCTATCTCTCTGGCTCTCTTTCTCCCTCTCTCTCACACTGTTTCTCTCTTTCTGTCTCTCTCGCTCTCTCTCGTTGTCTGTTTCTCATTCTCTCTGTCTCCCTCTCTCTCTCTCTGGCTCTCCCTCTTCCTCTCAGTCTGTCCCTGCCTCTCTCTCTCTGTATTACATTCCCTCTGTCTCTCTTTGTCTCTCTCTCTCACTGTCTTTCTCTTCCTCTCTGCCTCTATTGCTCTCTATATCTCTGTCTCTCGCTCTCTGTCTCTCTGCCTCTCTCTCCGTCTCTCTCTCTCTCTCTCTGTCACTCTCTCTCTCTGTATTTCATTATTTCTCTCTGCCTCTGCGTTTCCCTATCATTCTCTCTCTCTATTTCTCTCACTCTATCTCTCTCTATCTGTCTCTCTCTGACTGCCATTCTCAGATTCTAACAGTCCCTATCTCTCTGGCTCACTTGTTCTGGCTAAAACTCTCTGGCTCTCTCTCTTGCTCTCTCTCTCTCTCTATCTCTCTCTCTCACACAGTCTCTGTTTCTCTCCCTTTCTCTCTCTCTCTCTCCCTGTCTCTCTCTTTTTCTTTGTATCTCTCTTTCTGTCTCTCTCTCTTTCTCTCTCTCTCTGTCATTCTGTGACTCACTCTCCCTATCTCTCTCTCTCTAACTTTCTCTCTCCCTCACCCATCCCCCCTCTCTCTCACCCTCTCTCTCTCTCTCATTCTCTCTATCTCCCTCGCTCCATCTCTCTGTCTCTCTCTTTCTCTCTGTCTGTCTCTTTCACTCTCTCTCTTTCTCCTTGTCTGTTTCTCATTCTCACCGTCTCCCTTTGTCTCTCTCTGCCTACTCTATCTCTCTCTCACCATCTCTGTCTCTCTCCCTGCCTCTCTCGCTCTCTGACTCTCTGTCTCTCTTCCTCTCTCTGCCTCTATCAGTCTCTTTCACTTCATCTCTATCCCTGTTTTTCTCTCTGTGTCGCTCTCTCTGTATTTCTCTATCTATTGCTCTGTATCTCCCTTTCAGTCTCTCTTTCTCTCTCTCTCTGCCTCTCTCAGTTTCTCTCGGTCCCTCACTATCTGGCTCAGTCTCTCTGTCTCACTATCTCTGACTCATTCTCTCTCTCTCCTTCTCTGTCTCTGCTTCTCTCCCTTTCTCTATCTGTCTCTGTCTCTCTCTGTATCTCTCTCTCTCTCTCTGTTTGCCTCTTAGATTCTCTATCCCGTTCTGCCTATCTCTCTGTCTTTCTCTCTGTCTCCCTCTGTCTATCTCTGTGTGTGTCTCTGTCTCTCTCTTCCTCATTCTCTCTCACTATTTCTATGAAACGCTTTCTCTGTCCCTCTATCTCTCTCTTTCCATTTCTCTCTGCCCCTCTTCCTCTTTGTGTGTTTGCGTGTCTCTCTCTCTCTGTCTCTGTCGCTTCCTCTCTCTCCCTCTCTCTCTCTGTGTCTCTTCTTCTCTCTCAGTCTCTCTATTTCTCTGTCTCTCTTTATCTCTGTCTATCTCTCTCTGTCGCTCTCTGTCTCTCTTCCTCTATGTTTGTCACTCTCTCCCTCTGTCTCGCTCTGTCTCTCCCTGTCTGTCTCTCCATCTCTCTCTCCTGTCTCTCCATCTATCTGTCTCTCTGTCTCTTTGTGTCTCTCATCCTGTCGCTTTCTTTCTCTCTCTCTCTGACTGTCACTCTGTCACTGTCTCTCTCTCTCTCTCTCTCCCTCCCTTTCGCTCTGTCTCTCTCTCTGGCTCTTTCTCCCTCTCCCTTTCTCTGTCTGTTTCTAATTCTCTCTGCCTGTTTCTCCCTCTCCCTCCGTCTCTCTCTCTCTCTCTCTCTGTCTCTCTCGCTAGCTCTCCCTCTTTCTCTCATTCTGTCCCTGCCGCACTCTCTCTCTCTCTCTCTCTCTCTCTGTCTGTCTTTCATTCTCCCTGTCTCTCTTTGACTCTCCCTCTCTGTCTGCTCTCTCTCTCTCTTTCTGCCTCTCTCTCTGCCTCTTTCTGTCTCTCATTCTGTCCCTCGCTCTGTCCCTCTCTCTCTCTCACTCTCTCTCACTATTTCTATGTTACTCTTTCTCTGTCCCTCTATCTCTCTCTTTGTCTCTCTCTGTCGCTCTCTCTCTCTGTATTTTGTTATTTCTCACTGCCTCTGTGTTTCACTGTCATTCTAGCTCTCTCCATTCCTCTCACCCATTCTCTCTAACTGTCTCTCTCTCTCATACTGCCTCTCTCAGACACTCTCAGTCCCTATCTCTCTGGCTCACTTTTTCTGGATAAAACTCTGGCACACTTTCTCTTGCTCTCCCTCACAGTCTTTTTCTTTCTCTTTGTATCTCTCTTTCTGTCTCTCTCTTTCTTTCTCTCTCTCTGACTGTCACTCTGTCACTTACTCTCTCTCTCCGTCTCTCTATCTTTCTCTCTCCCCCACCCCACCATTCTCTCTCTCTCTCACTCCGTCTCTCTGTTTCTCTCCCTGGCTCTCTCTCTTTCTCTCTGTCTCTCCCTGTCTGTTTCTCATTCTCTCTGTCTCTCTTTGTCTCTTTCTGTCTGCTCTATCTCTCTCACTTTCTCACCATCTCTGTCTCTCTCCCTGCCTCTCTCTCTGTCTCTCGCTCTCTGAATCTCTGTCTTTCTGTCTCTCTTCCTCTCTCTCTCCCTCTGCCTCTATCTCTCTCTTTCACTTCATCTCTATCCCTGATTCTCTCTCTCTCTGTAGCTTTCTCTGTATTTCTCTATCTCCCTATCCCTCTGTATCTCACTTTCAGTCTCTCTCTCTCTATCAATCTCTCTCTGCCTCTCTCAGTATCTCTAAGTCCCTCTCTATCCGTCTCACTCTCTCTGTCTCACTATCTCTGACTCATTCGCTCTCTCTCTCTCTCTCTCACCCTCTCTGTCTCTGTTTATTTCCCTTTCTCTATCTGTCCCTGTCCCTCTCTGTATCTCTCTCTCTCTTTTTCCCTCTTAGATTCTCTATCCCATTCTATCTATCTCTCTCTGTCTTTCTCTCTGTCTCCCTCTCTGTCTCTCTCTGCATGTGTCTCTGTCTCTCTCTTCCTCACTCTCTCTCTCACTATTTCTATGTTACTCTTTCTCGGTCCCTCTATCTCTCTCTGTCTATTTCTCTCTTTCCCTCTTCCCCTGTGTGCGTGTGTCTCTCTCCCTATCCCTTCCTCTCTCTCCCTCTCTCTCTCTGTCTCTTCCTCTCTCACACTCTCTCTGTCTGTCTGTCTCTCTTTCTCTTTGTCTCTCTTCCTCTCTCTCAGTCTCTCTATTTCTCTTTCTCTCTTTATCTCTCTCTCTCTACCTCTCTCTCTCTGTCTCTTCCTCTCTCACACTCTCTCTGTCTGTCTGTCTCTCTTTCTCTTTGTCTCTCTTCCTTTCTCTCAGTCTCTCTTTCTTTCTCTCTTTATCTCTCTCTCTCTACCTCTCTCTGTCACTCTCTGTCTCTCTTCCTCTGTGCTTGTCTCTCTCTCTCTGTCTCACTCTGTCTCTCCCTGTCTCTGTCTCTCCATCTATCTGCCTCTCTCTCTTTGTATCTCTCGCCCTGTCTCTTTCTTTTTGTCTCTCTCTCTGACTGTCACTCTGTCACTGTCTCTCTCTCTCTCTCTCTCGATCTCTCTCTCTCTCTGCCTCCCTTTCGCTCTCACTCTCTCTCTCTTTCTGGCTCTCTTTCTCCCTCTCTCTCTCTCTCTTTCTTTCTGTATGTCTCTGTCTCTCTCTCTCTGTCTATTTCTAATTCTCTTTCTCTCCCTCTGTTTCTCTGTCTCTCTATCTCTCTCTCTCTGGCTCTCCCTCTTGCTCTCACCCTGTCCCTGCCTCTCTCTCTCTCTGTCCATCTTTCATTCTTCCTGTCCCTCTTTGTCTGTCTCTCTCTCTGTCTGCTCTCCCTCTCTCTCTCTGCCTCTGTGTCTCACACTCTTTCTCTTGCTCTGTCTCTTGCTCTCTGTCTCCCTGTCTTTCTGTGTGTGTCTCTCTCTGCCTCTATATCTCTCTTTCCCTCCATCTCTATCTCTCTCTCTGTCTCCATCTCTCTGTCGCTCTCTCTCTGTCGCTCTCTCTCTGTATTTTGTTATTTCTCTTTGCCTCTCTGTTTCACTGTCATTTTCGCTCTCTCTATTTATTTCACTCTATCTCTCTATATCTGTCTCTCTCTCTCACTGTCTCTCTCAGACACTCTCAGTCCCTATCTCTCTGGCTCATTTTTTCTGGCTAAATCTCTCTGGCTCACTCTCTCTCGCTCTCCCTCACTTTCTTTCTCTTTCTCTTGGTATCTCTCTTTCTCTCTCTCTTTCTTTCTCTCTGACTGTCACTCTGTCACTTACTCTGCCTCTCTCTGTCTATCTTTCTCTCTCCCCCACCCCACCTTTCTTTCTCTCTCTCTCTCGTTCTGTCTCTCTGTCTGTCTCCCTGACTCTCTCTCTTTCTCTCTGTCTGTCTTTCTGTCTCTTTCTCATTCTCTCTGTCTCTTTTTGTCTCTATCTCTGTCTGCTCTGTCTTTCTCTGTGTCTCTATCCTTGCCTCTCTCTATCGCTCTCTGTCTCTCTGTCTTTCCATCTTTCTGTCTCTCTTCCTCTCTCTCACTCACTCTCTCCCTCTGCCTCTCTCTCTCTCTTTCCCTCCATCTCTATCACTCTTTGTCTCTCTCTCTCTCTGTTGCTCTCTCTGTATTTCTCTATCTCTCTATCCCACTGTATCTCCTTTTCAATCTCTCTCTCTCTCTCTATCTCTCTGCATCTCACAGTAACTCTCAGTCACTCACAATCTGGCTCACTCCCTCTGTCTAACTATCTCTGACTCATTCTCTCTCTCTCTCTCTCTCACTCTGTCTCTGTTTCTCTCCCTTTATCAGTCTCTGTCTCTCTCTGTGTTTGCCACTTAAATTCTCTCTCCCGCTCTGTCTATCTCTCTGGCTCTCTCTCTGTCTCCCCCTCTGTCTCTCTCTGCATGTGTCTCTGTCTCTCGCTCTTCCTCACTCTCTCTCGCCATTTCTATGTCACTTTCTCTGTCCCTCTCTCTCTGTCCATTTCCCTCTGCCCATCTTCCTCTTTTAGTGTGCGCCTGTGTGTGTGTATCTCTCTCTGTCTCTGTCTCTTCGTCTCTGTCTTCCACTCTCTCTCTCTCTGTCTGTCTCTCTCTCTTTGTCTCTCTTCCTCTCTCTCAGTCTCTCTATTTCTCTCTCTCTTTATCTGTCTCTCTACCTTTCTCTGTCGCTCTGTGTCTCTCTTCCTCTGTGTGTGTCTGTCTGTTTCCTTCTGTCTATCTATGCCTCTTCCTGTCTCTGTCTCTCCATTTATCTCACCCCCTCTCACTCTCTCTTTCTGCCTCTCTCACTCTGGCTCTCTCTCTTTCACTCAGTCTGTCTCTGTCTCTCTATCTCTGTCTGTTTCTCATTCTTCTGACTCTCTTTGTCTGTGTCTTTCTGTCTGTTCACACACACTCTCTCTGTCTCTCTGTCTCTCCCTCTGCTTTTCTCTCTGTCTCTTGCTATCAGTCTCCCTGTCTTTCTGTCTCTCTTTCTCTCTCTCTCTCTGTCTCTATCTCTCTCATTCCCTCCATGGCTATCTGATTCTCGTAGTCTCTGTCTCTGTCACTCTCTCCCTTAAATTCTCTATCTCTCTCCCCCTCTGTACCTCCCTTTCAATCTCTGTCTCTCTATCTCTCTCAATCTGTCTCCCTCTATCTCACTCTCTCTCTCTGCCTCTATAAGTCTCTCACTCTCCGGCTCACTCTCTCAGGCTCACACTGTATGGCTCACTCTTGCCCTCTCTGTCTCTGTTTCTCTCCCTTTCTCTATCTGTCTTTTTCGCTCTATCTGTGTATCCCTCTCTCTCACTCTCCTTCTCTCTCTCTCTCGCTTTTTGCCTCTTAGACTCTCTCTCATTCTCTGTTAATCTGTCTGTCCATCTCTATGTCTGTATCTCTCTCTCGCTCTCTCTCTCTCCCTGTGCCTCTGTCTCTCTCTCTCTTCCTCTCTCTCTGTCTCCTTATTTCTCTATCAATCTTTCTCTGACTTTCTGTCTCTCTCTGTTGTTTTCTGTCTCTCTTTCTCTGTACACGCAACCCCCCCCAACCCCCCAACCCTCTCTCTCTCCCTCTATCTCTGTCTCTCTCTCTCTCTGGCTCTCGTTCTTTCTATCTGTCTGTCTCGCTCTCTGTCTGCTCTCTCTCTCTCTCTATAACTCTCTCAGTCTCCCTCCCTGCTTCTCTCACTGTCTATTGCTCTCTCTCTCTCTGTCTCCCTTTCTCTCTCTCTCTCTCTCTCTGCCTCCATCTCTCTCTTTCCCTCCATCTATATCTCTCTTTTTCTCTCTCTCTGTCGCACTCTCTCTTTATTTCTCTCTCTCCCCCTCTGTATCTCCCCTTCAGTCTCTCTCTCTCTCGCTCTGCCTCTCACTATTTGTCCATCTATCTCTGCCTCGCTCAGTATATCTCAGCCCCTCTCTCTCCAGCTCATTGTCTCTCTCTCACTATCTCTGACTCACACTCTCCCTCTCTCTGTTTCTCTCCCTTTCTCTATCTGTCTCTGTCTGCCTGTGTCTATCTCTCTCTCAGTGTTTGCCTCTTAGAATCTCTCTCCCTCTCTCTATCTCTGTCCCTCTCTCTCTTTCTGTCCCTTCCTCTCTCTCCCTCTCTTAGTCTCTCTATTTCTCTGTCTCTCTTTAGCTGTCTCGCTATCTCTCTCTGTCGCTATCTGTCTCTCTTCTACTGTGTGTGTATGTTTGTATCCTTCTGTCTATCTCTGACTCTCCCTGTCTCTGCCTCTCCATCTCTATCACCTCACTCTCTCAGTCTCTCTATGCCTCTCTCTCTCTCTCTGGCTCTCTCCCTTTATCTCAGTCTGTCTCTGCCTCTCTCTCCCTCTGTTTCTCCTCTCAGACTCTCTTTGCCTGTGTTTCTCTGTCTGTTCTCTCTCCCTCTGTCTTTCCTTCTCTCTCTCTCTATCTCTCTCTGCCTCCATCTCTCTCTTTCCCTCCATCTATATCTCTCTTTTTCTCTCTCTCTGTCGCACTCTCTCTTTATTTCTCTCTCTCCCCCTCTGTATCTCCCCTTCAGTCTCTCTCTCTCTCGCTCTGCCTCTCACTATTTGTCCATCTATCTCTGCCTCGCTCAGTATATCTCAGCCCCTCTCTCTCCAGCTCATTGTCTCTCTCTCACTATCTCTGACTCACACTCTCCCTCTCTCTGTTTCTCTCCCTTTCTCTATCTGTCTCTGTCTGCCTGTGTCTATCTCTCTCTCAGTGTTTGCCTCTTAGAATCTCTCTCCCTCTCTCTATCTCTGTCCCTCTCTCTCTTTCTGTCCCTTCCTCTCTCTCCCTCTCTTAGTCTCTCTATTTCTCTGTCTCTCTTTAGCTGTCTCGCTATCTCTCTCTGTCGCTATCTGTCTCTCTTCTACTGTGTGTGTATGTTTGTATCCTTCTGTCTATCTCTGACTCTCCCTGTCTCTGCCTCTCCATCTCTATCACCTCACTCTCTCAGTCTCTCTATGCCTCTCTCTCTCTCTCTGGCTCTCTCCCTTTATCTCAGTCTGTCTCTGCCTCTCTCTCCCTCTGTTTCTCCTCTCAGACTCTCTTTGCCTGTGTTTCTCTGTCTGTTCTCTCTCCCTCTGTCTTTCCTTCTCTCTCTCTCTATCTCTCTCTGCCTCTATCTCTCTCTTTCCCTCCATGTCTATTTCTCTCTCTCTGTCTTTTTTCTGCTGCTCTCTCTCTTTAATACTCTATCTCTCTCTCCATCTCTCTCCCATTCATCCTGTATCTCTCTATCTTACTCAATATGTCTCCCTCTATCTCTCTCCCTCTCTCTCTCTGTTTCTCGCAGTCTCTCTCTCTCTCTGGCTCACTCTCTCAGGCTCACACTCTCTGGCTCCCTCTCCCTCGCTCCCTCTCTGTTTCTCTCCCTTTTCTCACTGTCTCTTTCTCTTGCTGTGTGTCTCTCTCTCTCCCTCTCTCTCTCACTCAGTGTTTGCCTCCTAGACTCTCTCCTTCTCTGCCAGTCTCTCTGTCCATCTCTATGTCTGTGTCTCTCTCTGTCTCTCTCTCCCTGTGCCTCTGTCTCTCTCTCTTCCTCTCTCTCTTTCTATTTCTCTCTCCCTCTATCTCTGTCTCTCTCTCTTTATCTCTCACTGTCTTTCTCTCTCTCTTTCTCTCTTTGGCTCTCTCTCTTTATCTCTGTCTGTTTCTCATTCTCACCATCTCTCTTTGCCTCTCTCTCTCTCTGCTCTCTCTTTCTCTCTATAACCCTCTCTGTCTCTCACCGTACCTCTCTGACTATCTCTCTCTGTCTCTCTGTCTTTCGGTCTCTTTCTCTCTCTCTCTGTCTCTCTCTGCCTCAATCTTTCTCTTTCCCTCCATCTCTATCTCGCTTTGTCAATCTCTCTCTGTCGTTGTCTCTCATTATTTCTCTATCTCGCTCTCCCTCTGTATCTCATTTTCAGTCTCTCTCTCTCTCTATCTATCTCTCTCACTGTGCCTCTCTCTCTATTTGTATATCTCACTCTTTCTGCCTCTCTCAGTATCTCTCAGTCACTCTCCCTCCAGCTCACTCTCTCTGACTCACTAACTCTGACTTTCTCTCTCTCGCTCTCTCTCTCTGTTTCTCTCCCTTTCTCTAACTGTCATGTCTCTCTCTGTGTCTATCTCTCTCTCTCTCTGTTTGCCTCTTCGACTCTCTCTCCCTCTCTGTCTATCCCTCTGTCACTCTGTCGCTCTCTCTCTCTGTCTCTCTCTCTCCCTCTTCCTCTCTCTCTCTTCTCTCTATTTCTATGCCTCTCGTTCTCTGTCCCCCTTCCTCTCTGTTGCTTTCTGTCCATCTCTCTCTGTCTCTCTTCCTCTTTGTGTGTGTGTGTGTGTGTGTGTCTCTCTCTGTCTCCGTCTCTCCCTCTCTCTCTCTGTCTCTCTTTCTTTGTCACTCTTCCTCTCCCTCTGTCTATTTCTCTATCATTCTTTACCTCTTTCGATAGCTCTCTCTGTCACTCACTATCTCTCTTTCTCTGTGCCTGTCTGTCTGTCTTCTTCTGTCTATCTCTGTCTCTCCTTGTCTCTGTCTCTCCATATCTCTCACCTCTCTCTCCCTCAATCTCTCTATGCCACTCTCTCTCTCTCTGGCTCTCTCCCTTTCTCTCAGTCTGTCTCTGCATCTCTCTTTCTGTCTGTTTCTCATTTTCTCTGATTATCTTTATTGGTGTCTCTCTGTCTCTTCTCATTCTCGCTCTCTCTGACTTTCTCTCTGTCTCTCTCTGCTTCTCTCTCTGTCTCTCGATATCTGTCTCTCTGTCATTCTGTCTCTCTGTCTCTTTCTCTATCTCTCTCTCTGCCTCTATCTCTCTCTTTCCCTCTATGTCTTTCTCTCTCTCTCAGTCTATCTCTCTGTCGCTCACTCTCTTTAATTCTCTATCTCTCTCTCCCTCTTTATCTCCAATTCAATCTCTGTCTATCTCTCTTATTCTGTCTCCCTCAATCTGTCTCTCCTTCTCTCTACCTCTCTCAAACTCTCTCGCTCTCTCGGTTCACTCTCTCAGGCTCACACTCTCTGTCTCCCTCTCCCTCTCTCTGTCTCTGTTTCTCTGCCTTTCTCGATCTGTCTCCTTCTCTTTCTTTCTCTCTCTTTCTCTCTCTCCCTCTCTCTCTCCCTCTCTGTCAATCTCTCTGTCCATCTCTCTTTCTCTCTCTCTCTCTGTCTCCCTTTCCTGTGTCTCTGTCTCTCTCTCTTCCTCCCACTCTGTCTCTCTATTTCTCTTTCATTCTTTCTCTATCTCTCTATCTCTCTCTGTCACGATCTGTCTCTCTTTCTCTGTGTTTGTCTGTCTCTCTCTCTCTGTCTCTCCCTGTCTTTGACTCTCTCTCTCCTCACTCTCTCTCTCTCGGTCTCTCTCTCGGTCTCTCTCTCTTTGTATCTCACTTTCTGTCTTTCTCTCTCTCTGTCTGTTTCTCATTCTCTCCATCTCTCTTTCTCTCGCTCTGTCTGCTCTCTCTCGCTCTCTGTCACCCTCTCTCCCTGCCTCTCTCTGTCTCTCATTCTCTGACTCTCTCTCTCTGCCTCTATCTCTCTCTTTCCCTCCATCTCTATCCCTCTTTGTCTCTCCCTCTGTCGTTCTCTCTATATTTCTCTATTTGTCTATCCCTCTGTATCTCACTTTCAGTCTCTCTCTCTCTATCCCTCTCTCTCTCTCTGCCTCTCATAGTAACTCTCAGTCACTCTCCATCCGAATCATTCTCTCTGTCTCATTATCTCTGACTCATTCTCTCTCTCTCTCTCTCTTTCTCTTGCTTTCTCTATCTTTCTCTGTCTCTCTGTGTGTCTATCACTCTCTCTCTCTGTTTGCCTCTTGGATTCACTCTCATGCTCTATCATCTGTTCATCTCTCTGCGTGTGTCTCTGTCTCTCTCTCTTCCTCACTCTCTCTCACTATTTCTATTTCACTCTTTCTCTGTCACGCCATCTCTCTCTGTCAATTTCTCTCTGCCATGCTCCCTCTTTTTATGTGTGCATGGGTGTCTCTCTCCCTCGCTCTCTCTGTCTCTTCCTCTCTCTCTCTTTCTCTCTCGCTCTTTGTCTGTCTCTCTCTCTCTTTGTCTCATTTCTTCTCTCTCAGTCTGCCTATTTCTCTGTCTCTCTTTATCTGTTTCTCTACCTCTCTCTGTCGCTCAGTATCTCACTTCCTCTGTGTGTGTTTGCCTGTCTACTTCTGTCTATCTAGGCCTCTTCCTGTCTCTGTCTCTCCATTTATCTCACCCCACTCTCTCTCTCTCTTCCTGCCTCTCTCTCTCTGGCTCTATCCCTTTCTCTCAGTCTGTCTCTGTCTCTCTCTCTCTCTGTTTCTTCCACATTCTCTCAGAATCTCTTTTTATGTGTCTCTGTGTCTGTTCTCTCAATCTTGCTCTCTCTGTCTCTCTGTCTCTCCATCTGTTTCTCTCTCTGTCTCTTGTTTTCTGTCTCCTGTCTTTCGGTCTCTCTTTCTGTCTCTCCATCTCTCACTCTCACTCTCTGCCTCTATCACTCTCTTTCCCTCCATGTCTATCTCTTGCTCTCAGTCTTTCTCTCCGTCGCTCTCTCTCTTAAATTCTCTAGCTCTCTCCTCTTCTGTATATCCCTTTCAATCTCTGTCTCTTTATCTCGCGCAATCTGTCTCCCTCTATCTCACTCTTCCTTTCTGCCTCTATCAGTCTCTCAATTTCTGGCTCACTCTCTCAGGCTCACACTCTCTGGCTCACTCTTGCTCTCTCTGTCTCTGTTTCTCTCCATTCTCTATCTGTCTCTTTCTCTCTCTGTGTATCTCTCTAGCTCTCTCCCTCTCTCTGTCACTCGCTGTTTGCCTCTTAGAATCTCTCTCCCTCACTGTCAATCTCTCTGTCCATCTCTATGTCTGTGTGTCTCTCTCTCTCCCTGGGTCTCTGTCTCTCTGTCTTCATCTCTCTCTGTCGCTCTATTACTCTATCATTCATTCTCTGTCTTTCTATCTCTCTCTGCCGCTCTCCATCTCTCTTTTGCTCTCCCTCCCTCTCCCTTTCTATCTGTCTCTCTCTCTCTCAGACTCCCTTTCATTCTATTTGTCTCTCCCTCTGGCTCTATCCCTTTCTCTCAGTCTGTCTCTTTCTCCCTCTCTCACCCTGTCTGTTCCTCATTCTCTCTGACTCTCTTTTTCTGTGTCCCTCTGTCTGTTCTCACTCTCTCTCTTTCTCAGTCCCTCTGTCTCTCCCTCTGCTTCTCTCTCTGTCTCTTGCTGTCTCCCATTCCTTCTGTCTCTCTCTCTCTCTCTCTATGCCTCTATCTCTCTCTTTCCCTCCATGTCTAGCTCTCTCTGTCGCTCTCTCTCTTAAATTCTCTATCTCTCTCCCCCTCTGTATCTCCCTCTCAATCTCTGTCTCACTCTCTCTCGCAATCTGTCTCCCTCTATCTCACTCTCTCTCTCTCTTTGCCTCTGTCAGTCGCTCACTCTCCAGCTCACTCCCTCAGGTTCACATTCTCTGGCTCACTCTTGCTCTCTCTGTCTGTTTCTCTCCCTTTCTCTATCTGTCTCTTTCTCACTCTGTATCAGTCTCTCTCCCACTCTCCCTCTCTGTCAATCAGTGTTTGCCACTGAGATTCTCTCTCCCTCTCTCTCTCTGTCCATCTCTGTGTCTGTGTCTCTCTCTCTGTCTCACTCTCTCTTCATATTTCTCTGTCTCTCTATTTACCTATCATTCTTTGTCTGTCTTTCTATCTCTTTCTGTTGCTCTCTGTCTCTCTTTCACTCCCACCACGTCCCTCTCTGTCTCTTCCTCTCTCTCTCTTTCTCTCTCGCTCTATGTCTGTCTGTCTGTCTGTCTCTCTCTCTTTGTCTCTCTTCTTCTCTCTCATTCTCTCTATTTCTCTGCCTCTCTTTATCTGTCTCTCTACCTCTCTCTTTTGCTCTGTTTCTCACTTCCTCTGTGTGTGTCTGTCTGTCTACTTCGCTCTATCTATACCTCTTCCTGTCTCTGTCTCTCCATTAATCTCACCACTCTCTCTCTCTCTCTTTTCCTGCCTCTCTCTCTGTGGCTTTCTCCCTTTCTCTCAGTCTGTCTCTGTCTCTCACTCTTCTTGTCTCTTCCTCATTCTCTCTGAATCTCTTTTTCTGTCGCCTTGACTGTTCTCTCTCCCTTGCGCTCTCTGGCTCTCTGTCTCTCCCTCTGCTTTTCTCTCTGTCTCTTCCTATCTGTCTCCCTGTCTTTCTGTTGCTCTTTCTTTCTGTCTCTCTCTTTCTCCCTCTCACTCTCTCTCTCACTCTCTGCCTCTGTCACTCTCTTTCCCTCTGTGTCTATCTCTCGCACTCAGTCTTTCTCTCTGTCGCGCTCTCTCTTAAATTCTCTACCTCTCTCCCCCTCTGTATATCCCTTTCAATCTCTGTCTCACTCTCTCTCGCAATCTGTCTCCCTCTATCTTACTCACTCTCTCTCTGCCTCTAGCAGTCTCTCACTCTCAGGCTCACTTTCTCAGGCTCACAATCTCTGGCTGACTCTTGCTCTCTCTGTCTCTCTTTCTCTCCCTTTCTCTATATGTTTCTTGCTGTCTCTGTGCATCTCTGTAGCTCTCTCCCTCTCTCTGTCACTCACAGTTGGCCTCTTAGATTCTCTCTCCCTCTCTGTCAATCTCTCTGTCCATCTCTATGTCTGTGTCTCTCTCTCTGTCTCTCTCTCCCTCTGTCTCTGTCTCTCTCGCTTCATCTCTCTCTGTCTCTCTATTTCTCTATCATTCTTTCTCTGTCTTTCTATCTCTCTCTGCCGCTCTGTGTCTCTCTTTTTCTCCCTGTCCCTCTCTCTCTCTCTCTCCACCTCTCTATCTGTCTCTCTTCCTCCCTGACTCCCGTTCTTTCGATCTGTGTCTCTCTCTGTCTGGCTCTATCCCTTTCTCTCAGTCTGTTTCTGTCCCTCTCCCTTCCTGTCTTTTCCTCATTCTCTCTGACTCTCTTTGTCTGTGTCTCTCTGTCTGTTCTCACTCTCTCTCGCTCTGTCTCTCCCTTTGCTTCTCTCTCTGTCTCTTGCTATCTGTCTCCCATTCTTTCTGTCTCTCTTTCTCTCTCTCTCTCTCTCTCTCTGCCTCTATCTCTCTCTTTCCCTCCATGTCTATCTCTCTCTGTCTTTCTACCTGTCGCTCTCTCTTAAATTCTCTATCTCTCTCCCACTCTGTATGTCCCTTTCAATATCAGTCTCACTCTCTCTCGCAATCTGTCTCCCTCTATCTCACTCTCTCTCCCTCTGCCTCTATCAGTCTCTCACTCTCCGGCTCACTCCCTCAGGCTCACACTCTCTGGCTCACTCTTGCTCTCTCTGTCTCTGTTTCTCTCCCTTTCTCTATCTACTTCTTTCTCACTCTGTGTATCTGTCTCTCTCCCTCTTTCCCTCTCTGTCACTCGCTGTTTGCCTCTTAGAATCTCTCTCTCTCTCTCTGTCAATCTCTCTGTCCATCTCTATGCCTGTTACTCTCTCTCTTCATATCTTTCTGTCACTCTATTTCTCTATCATTCTTTCTTTGTCTATCTATCTCTGTCTCTTTTTTTCTCTCCCTCCCTCTCCCTCTCTCCACCTCTCTATCTGTCTCTCTCTCTCTCTCTGGCTCTATCCCTTTCTCTCAGTCTCTCTCTTTCTCTTCCGCTCTCTCTCTTTCTCTCTCGCTCTATGTCTGTCTGACTCTCTCTCTCTCTTTGTCTCTCTTCTTCTCTCTCAATCTCTCTGTCCATCTCTATGACTGTATCTCTCTGTCAATCTCTCTCTCCCTGTGTCTATTTCTCTCTTCATCTCTCTCTGTCTATTTCTCTGTTTTCTCTGTCTATCTATCTCTCTCTCTCTGTGGCTCTCTGTCTCTCTTTCTCTCTCTCTCTCTCTCTCTCTCCCCCACACCCCCACCCTCTCTCTCCCTCTCTCTCTGGCTCTCTTTCTTTCTATCTGCCTTTTTCTGTCTCTCTCTCTGATTGCTCTCACTCTCTCTCTCTATAACCCTCTCTGTCTTTCTCTGTGCCTCTCTCTCTGCCTCTCGCTCTCTCTCTCTCTCTGTCTGTCTTCCTGTCTCTCATTCTCTCTCTCTCTCTCTGCCCCTATCTCTCTCTTTCCCTCCAACTCTATCTCACTCTGTCTCTCTCTGTCGCTCTCTCTCTGTATTTTGCTATCGCTCTCCCCCTCTATATCTCCCTTTCAGTTTCTCTCTCTATCTCTCTCTTTCTGTCTCTCTCTATTTGTTTATCTCTCTCTCTCTCTCTCTTCCTCTCTCATTATCTCACTATCGAACTCAATCTCTCTTTCACACTATCTCTGACTCTCTCTCTCTGTTTCTCTCCCTTTCTCTATCTCTCTCTGTCGGTCTTTGTGTCTATCTCTTTCTCTGTTTGTCTCTTAGATTCTCTCTCTCGCTCTGTCTATCGCTGTCCCTCTCTCTCTATCTCTGTCTCTTCCTCTCTCTCTCTCTCTTTGTCTCTCTTCCTCTCTCTCAGTCTCTCTATTTCCCTGTCTCTCTTTATCTGTCTCGCTACCTCTCTTTCTCACTCTCTGTCTCTCTTCCTCTGTGTTTGTCTGTTTGTCTCCTTCTGTCTATGTCTCTCCCTGCCTCTGCCACTCCAACTCTCTCATCTCTCTCTCATCTCTCTTTGCCTCTCTCTCTCTGGCTCTATCCCTTTCTCTCAATCTGTCTCTGCCTCTCTCTCCTTCTCTGTCTGTTTCTCCTTCTGTCTGACTCTCTTTGCCTGTGGCTCTCTCTGCTTTCTCTCCCCCCCTCTCTCTCTCTTTATCTCCCTCTCTCTCTCTCTCTCTGCCTCTCTCTCTGTCTCTCGCTATCTGTCTTCTTGTCTTTCTGTCTCTCTGTATTTCTGTCTCTTTTTTCTCTCCCTCCCTCTCCCTCTATCTCTCACTTTCCCTCCATGTCTATCTCTATCTGAGTCTCTCTCTCTGTCGGTCTCTCTCTTTAATTCTCTATCTCTTTATCCCTCTGTATCTCCCATTCAGTCTCTGGCTCTCTATCTTTCTCACTCTGTCTCACTCTATCTGTCTCTCTCTCTCTTTCTCCGTCTCCCTGTCTCTCTCTCTCTCCGGCTCACTGTCTCAGGCTCACACTCTCTGGCTCACTCTCCTTTTCTCTGTCTCTGTTTCTCTCCCTTTCCCAATCTGTCTCTTTCTCTCTCTGTGCATCTCTCTCTCTCATTCTCTCTCTCCCTCTCTTTCACTCACTGTTTGCCTCTTAGTCTCTCTCTCCCTCTCTCTCTGCCTCTCTCTCTGTCTCTTTTTCTTTCTATCTGCCTTTCTCTGTTTCTCTCACTCTATCTCTATAACCCTCTCTGTCTCTCTCTGCCTCTCTCTCTCTCTCTCTCTCTCTGTCTTTCTTTCTCTCTTTCTCTCTCTCTCTGCCTCTATTTCTCTCTTTCCCTCCATCTCTATCTCACTTTGTCTCTCTCTCTGTTGCTCTCCCTCCGTATGTCTCTTTCTCTCTCTCCCTCTGTATCTACCTTTCAGTCTGTCTGTCTCTCTCTGCATCTGTCAGTATCTCACTCTCGATCTCACTCTCTTTCTCACTATCTGACTCACTCTCTCTCTCAGTTTCTCTCCCTTTCTCTATCTCTCTCTGTCGCTCTCTGTGTCTATCTCTCTCTCTCTGTTTGCCTCTTAGATTCTCTCTCTCGCTCTGTCTCTCTTCCTCTCTCAGTCTCTCTATTTCCCCGTCTCTCTTTATCTGTCTCACTACCTCTTTTTCGCCCTCTGTCTCTCTTCCTCCGTTTGTGTCTGTTTGTCTCCTTCTGTCTATCTCTGTCTCTCCCTGTCTCTGCTACTCCATCTCTCTCATATCTCTATGCCTCTCTCTCTCTGGCTCTCTCCCTTTCTCTCAGTCTGTCTATGCCTCTCTCTCCGTCTGTCTGTTTCTCCTTCTCTCTCACTCTCTTTGCCTGTGGGTCTCTGTCCTTTCTCTCTCTCTCTCTCTCTCTCTGTCCCTCTATCTCTCTCTGTCTCTCTACCTCTCTCTGTCTCTCTATCTCTCTCTGTCTCTCTATCTCTCTCTGTCTGCCTCTCTCTCTGTCTGCCGCTCTCTCTCTCTGCCTCTCTCTCTCTCTGCCTCTCTCTCTCTCTGCCACTCTCTCTCTCTGCCACTCTCTCTCTCTGCCTCTCTCTCTCTCGGCCTCTCTCTCTCGGCCTCTCTCTCTCTGCCTCTCTCTCTCTCTGCCTCTCTCTCTCTCTGCCTCTCTCTCTCTTTGCCTCTCTCTCTGTCTCTCGCTATCTGTCTTCCTGTCTTTCTGTCTCTGTCTTTCTGTCTCTCTTTTTCTCTCTCTCTCTCTCTGCATCTATCTCTCTCTTTCCCTCCATGTCTACATCTCTCTCTCAGTCTCTCTCTGTTGGTCTCTCTCTTTAATTCTCTATCTCTCTATCCCTCTGTATCTCCCATTCAGTCTTTTTCTCTATCTTTCTCACTCTGTCTCACTCTATCTGTCTCTCTCTCTCTTTCTACGTTTCCTCGTCTCTCTCCCTCTCTCTCCGGCTCACTCTCTCAAGCTCACACTCTCTGGCTCACTCTCCCTTTCTCTGTCTCTGTTTCTCTCTCTTTTCTATCTGTCTCTTCCTCTGTGTGAGTGCGTGTCTGTGTGTGTCTCTCTCTCCCACGTTCTCTCATTCGCTGTTTGCCACTGAGACTCTCTCTCCCTCTCAGTCAATGTCTCTGTCCATCTCTATTTCTATGTCTCTCTCACCCTGTGTCTCTGTCTCTCTCTTCCTCTCTCTCTGTCTCTATATTTTTCTATCCCTGTCTCTCTCTCTCTTTGTCACTCTCTGTGTTTCATTCTCTCTCCCCCCAACCCCCTCTCTCTCTCTCCCTCTCTCTCTGTCTCTCTCTTTCTATCTCTGGCTCTCTCTCTTTCTATCTTTGGCTCTCTCTCTCTTTCTCTCTGTCTCTTTCTCATTCTCTCCATCTCTCTTTGTCTCTCTCTGTCTGCTCTCTCTCTATAACCCTCCCTCTCTCCCTCCGTGCCGTTCTGTCTCTCACTCTCTGTCTCCGTCTTTCTCTCTCTGTTGTCCTGCATCTCTATCTTTCTTTGTCTCGCTGTCTCTGTCACTCTCTCTCTGTATTTCTCGGCCTCTCTCGCACTCTGTACCTCCGTTTCAGTCTCTCTCTATATATATCTCTCAATGTACATCTCTCTATTTGTCTATCTCTCTCTTTCTGCCTCTCTCAGTATCTCTCAGTCCCTCTCTATCCAGCTCACTCTGTCTCACACTTCCTCTCTCTCTCTCTCTCCCTTTCTCAATCTGTCTCTGTCTCTCTCTTTGTCTATCTCCCTCTCTCTCTATTTCCCTCTTAGACTCTCTCTCCCTCTCTGTCAATCTCTCTCTCTCTGCGTCTCTATCTCCCTCTCTCTCTGTCTCTCTCTGCATGTGCCTCTGTATCTCTCTCTTCCTCTCTATCTCTCTATTTCTATATCTCTTGTTCTCTGTCCCTCTATCTCTCGCTGTCGCTTTCCATCCATCTCTCTCTTCGTCTCTTCCTCTTTGTGTGTGTGTGTGTGTGTGTGTGTGTATTTCTCTCTGTCTCTCTCTCTCTCTCTCTCTCTCTCTTTGTCTCTCTTTATCTGTCTCACTAGCTCTCTCTATCGCTCTCTGTCTCTCTTCCTCTGTGTGCGTCTGTCTGTCTCCTTATGTCTATTTCTGTCTCTGCCTGTCTCTGTCTCTCCATCTGTCTCACCTGTCTCTCTCACTCTCTCTTTGACTCTCTCCCTCTGGCTCTCTCCCTTTCTCTCAGTCTGTCTCTGCCTCTCTCTTTCAGTCTGTTTCTCATTCTCTCTAAATTTCTTTGTCTGTGTCTCCCTGTCTGTTCTCTCTCTCTCGCAGTCTCTCTCTCTGTCGCTCTCTCTCTCTAATTATCTATCTCTCTCTCCCTCTGTATCTCCATTTCAGTCTCTGTCTCTCTATCCCTCTCACTCTGGCTCACTCTATCTGTCTAACTCTCCCTCTGCTTCTCTTTGTCTCTCTCTCTCTCTGGCTCACTCTATCAGGCTCACATTCTCTGGCTCACTCTCCCTCTCTTTGTCTCTGTTTCTGTCCCTTTCTCTATCTATCTATTTCTCTTTCTTTGTCTCTCTCACTCTCCCTCTCATTCTCACTCGCCCTTTGCCTCTTAGACTGTTTCTCCCTCTCTGTCAATCTCTCTGTCCATCTCTATATCTCTGTCTCTCTCTCCCTGTGTCTCTGTCTCTCCCTCTCTTCCTCTCTCTCTGTCTCTCTATATCTCTATCTTTCCTTCTCTGTCTCTTTATTGTTCTCTGTCACTCTCTGTCTCTCTTTATCTGTGTTTGTCAGTCTCTCTCTCTTTCTCTCTCTGTCTCTCCCTGTCTTTGACTCTCTATCTCTTTCTCCTCTCTCTCTCTGTCTATCTCTGCCTCTCCGTCTCTCTCTGTCTCCCTCTCTCTCTCTCTCTGTCTCCCTCATTCTATCTCTTTCTGCCTCTCTGTCACACCCTTTGTCTCTGCCTCAAAGTTTGTTTCTCTCTTCCTGTGTGTGTCTCTCTCTCATTCCCTCTCTCTCTCTCTCCCTGTATCTTCCTCACTCTACATCTATCTCACTCTCTTTCTGTCTATCTCTCTCTCTCTCTCTCTAACGCCCGCTGCCTCTCTCAATCAATTTATCTTGCTCAGTATGTGTTCGGCTCTCTTCATCTGTCTCTCTCTGACTGACTCTCTCTGTTTCTTTATGTCTATCGCTCTCTGTCTGTCCCTCACCCTGCATCCTTTGGTCTCACATCCTCTCTACCAATTGCCCCCTCTCCCTCTTTCCCTCCCGACTTTTTACTCTGTCACTCACTCCCAATTTCTCTTTTCATCTCTCCCTGTCACACTCTCCCCCAATTTATCTCTCTCTCTGTCTGTCCCACTTGACTCTCTCTTTCTTTCTCTCTCTCTGTCTGTCTCTTTCTCTCTCTCTCACACTCTCGCTCCCTCGGTCTCTCTGTCTCACTCTCGTTGTAACTGTCTGACTGTTCCTCACTCTTTGCCTCTCTCCATGTAACGCTGTCTATAGCCCTCCCTATCATTCTCTTCTCTCTCCCTCTCTCTCTGTCTCTTTCTCGGACATACTCTATATCTCGCTTTTTTTCTCACTCTCTCTCTTTCTCACTCTCGGTCTCTCTATCTCTCAGCATATCTCCCGCAATCCGTTTCCCGCGCTCTCTCTTTCTCTGTCTCTCTATCTCAGAATGCGTCTCTCTGCATCTCTCTATTTATCTCTCCGTCTCTCGCTCTCTCCCTCTTTCTCGCTGTCTCTCTCTCTCTCCCATTCACGCTTCCTCTCTGTACCTCGATGTTTCAGTCTCCTTCCCTCACTCTCTCTCTATCACCCTTTCTATCTCTCTGTTGCTCTCATTCTCTCACTCTCTCTTCCTTTCTCTGTTAAACCATCTCCCTCTTTGTCTCCCTATCTCTCACTCTCACACACTCTCTCTCTCTCTCTGTCGCTCACACTGTCTTTCCATCCCTCTCTTTCTCTCTCTCACTGTCGCTCTTTTTCTCACTTTCTGTCTCGCTCTCTCTGCCTGTCTCCCTCTCTTGCTCTCATTCTCTGTCTCGCTCTGTTCTCTCCCTTGTGATGTTTGTCTTATGTCTCTGTCTCTCTGTCTCTCTACTCTAACTCTCTCTCTCTCCCTCCATCTCTACCACTCCCTCTCTCTCCATCTCTCTCCATCTCTCTGCATCTCACACTCTTTATTTCTATGCATCTCTTGCCCTTTGTGTATCAACATCACAATCTCTCTCTCTCTCATTCCCGCAATCTGTCTCTCTCTCTCTTTCTATTTCTCTCTCCAACTATTTAACTCACACGTACATTTTTTCCTGTCTCTCACTCTCTGTCTCTCTCTCTGTCACTTACTCTCTTCCCTCTCTCTCTTTATCTTAAACTCCCAGTCTCTCAATATCTGTACCCTCTATTTCTTTTCTCTCTCTCTCTCTCTGTCTCTCTCTCTCCCTTTGGCTCTCTCTCTCTCCCACTGTTGATCTCTCTCTCTCTCACTGACGATCTCTCTTACTGTCGATCTCTCTCACTATCGATCTCTCTCTCTCACTGCCGATCTCTCTCACTGTCGATCTCTCTCACTGTCAATCTTTTTTGCAATGTCGCTCTCTCTCTGTCGCTCTCTCTCCCCCTGTATCTCTCTTATTCTCGCTCTCTCTTTCACAAACTCTCTCTGCATCACTCCATCTCTGTATCTCTCTCTCACATCGATAGTCTGCCTGTCTCACTCACACACAACCTTTCTTTCTGTACCTCTCTTTCACACTCTCTCTCTGTCTTTTACTCCCTTCCTCTCACCCTCTCGGTCTTTCTCCCTCTTTGTCTGTCTCCCTCTCTCCGTCTCCCATTCTCTCTGCCTCAATTTCTCTATGTTTCTATGACCCTCTCTTCCTCTTTCTTTTTCATTGCCTCTCTCTTCCTCTTTATGTATCTATCCCTGTCTCTCTCTCAATATCTGCCGCTCTCATGCGCACTCTGATTATCTGTCTCTCGCTCTCTCAATTTCACTCTCTTTCATCCTGTTGCCCTCTTTCTCTCATTCTATTCTCTGAATCGCATCCCCTTACTCTAACCCTCTGCGTCTCACCATCTGCCTCTCACCCTCTTCTTTTCTGGCTCTCACTGCATCTCTGCACCTCCCTCTCTGCCACTCCGTCTCTGCCACTCCCTCTCGCTTGTCTCACCCTCTCTCTGTCTCTCCCTCTCTCTCCATCTCTCTGTCTCTCCCACTCTCTCCATCTCTCTGTCTCTCCCACTCTCTCTGTCTCTTACTCCATTTCTCTGTGTCTCACTTTTGTTTTCTGTCTCTCACGCTTTCTCTCTCTCTCACTCTCAGTCTCTCTTTCTCCGTATCTCTCCAAATTGCTGTCTCACTCTCTGCGTGTATCTCTCTCATAATCTCTGTCTCATTTCCTTTCTTACTCTTTTTAGCTCTGATTCTCTCTTTTGCTCTCTCTCTCTCTCTTTCTCTTGCTCTGTCTCTATCAGGCCCTCTGTCTCACTCTCTCTCTCTCACTCTCCATCTCGCAATCTTTTTTTCTCCCACTCAGCTTCTATATGAGTCTCTGTCTTTCTCTCTCTCTCTTTCTCTCTATCTCAGTCACTACTTCCTCTATTTCTCCGTCACTCTCTCTTCATGTTTCTCATTCTCTGTGTCTCAGCGTCTTTATCTCCGCCTCTCACTCTCTTATGTCTCTCTCTCCCTCTGGCCCTCCATCCATGTCTCTCTGTCCCACTCTCACACAGTGTCTCTATCTCACACTGTCTCTATCTGCCTCTTCACCTCCGCCTTTCTCTTTTTCTTTCCCACTCTTTCTCTCTGTCTCTCAATCTTCCTCTCTCTATCTGTCTCCCTTTATCTCTTACGCTGTCTCTCTCTCTCTCACTGACACTCTCTCTTTCATTAAATCTTTATCTCATTCCCTGTCTCTCAATCTCTTTCCCTCTATCCAGCACTCTCTCTCTGTGCCTTTATTTTCCTTTGCTCTCTCAATCTATTTCACTCTGTCTGTCTCTCACGCTTTGCTTCTCTGTCTCTCACTCTCTTTCCCTCAGTCTATATCCCTCTCTCTCTCTAACTCACTCTATGCCTCTTGCTGTCTCTCTCAGTTCCTGTCTCTCTCTGTCTCTCTCACTGTCACCCATATATCTGTGTGACTAACTCTCTCTGTCTCTCAGTATATCTTTCCTTCTCTCACTCACTCTGTCGGACTCCCTCTCTATCCATGTCTCTCACACACAGACACTCTTTCTCTCTCTGACGATCTCTATCTCTTGAACTCCACATTTCTGTCTCTCACTCTCTGTCATGCATAATCATTATCTCTATCTTGCACACTCTCTCTCTCTTTCTTTTCTCTTACACTCACTCTGACACTCTGTCCCTCTGTCCCTCATTCTCTGCCTTTGCCTCTCAATCTTTCTCTCTCTCTGAACCTCTTCTTCTCTCTGTGTAACTCTCTCTCTCTCTCTCTCTGTCTATCTCTGTCTCTCTCTATCTCTTTAACTCAATCTCTCTCTTCCTGTATGCCTATGTCTCACCCTGTCTCACTGTCCCTCTGTTTTGCTTTCTCTTTATCTCAATTTCTCTGTCTCCTTCTCATGGTCTGTCTCTCTCTCTCTCTGTCTCTTAATATCTTTATCTGTCTCGCACTTTCTCTGTTTCTCTCCATGACTAACTCTCTCTCTCTCTCTCTCTCTCTCTCTGTCAATCGATTTTTAAACTCTGGATCTAACTCGCTCTTTCTCTCCCTTTCTCTTCCTCTATCTGTCTCATTCTCCTCTCTCTATCTCTCACACTCTCTCTCTCTCTCGCTATTTCTGTCACACTCTATGTCTCTCTCTCTCTGTCTCCCCCTCTATCTCACACTCTCTCTTTCAAATCTCTGTCTTTCTCTTCCTCTGTCTCTCTCTCTCCCTCTTTCTGTCTCCCCCTCTCTGTCTCCCCTCTCTCTCTCTGTCTGTCTCTCCCTGTGTCTGTCTCTCACTCTCTCTGTCTCTCTTTCTGCTTCTCTGTCTGTTTCGCACTCTCATCTCTCTCTCTATCTCGTTCTCTGTCTCTATCATTGCCCTTAACCCCCAATATTATCCCTGAATTAACCTGCTAACACTTGGCCCATTACCCCTACTGCGCTTCCTCTTTATGACATCGCATCTTCTGACCCCGCCCCCTCTTCTCTCAGCGATTTCTCCTCCCGTTTTCCGATAGAAGAATTCGGGACCAATAGGTGTGAGTCGTCGCGTTGATGGACAGGCAGCCAGGCCAATGGGTGCAGGGAGCTGTTTGGAGGTGAGCTTTTCGCTGCAATCAGTCTGGGGTTCGCGATGACAGACAGGCACCTCGGCCAATGGAAGTGTGGATATAACCGGAGGTGGAATTTCAGTCCAATCACATACAAATATTGATGATGGAGAGGCTGCTCCCCCAATGGGAGGACAATTATTTAATAAAGTTTGCTTTTCTGTCCAAACGGTAAAGGGTAAACATGAAGGAAAGGCATAAAAACAAAAAAAACTGCAGATGCTGGAAATCCAAAACAAAAACAGAATTACCTGGAAAAAATCAGCACGTCTGGCAGCATCGGCGCAGAAGAAAAGAGTTGATGTTTCGAGTCCTCATGATCCTTCAACAGAACTTGAGTTCGAGTCCAAGAGTTGAAATATAAGCTGGTTTAAGATGTGTGTGTGTGGGGGGGGGGGGGGGGGGGGGGGGGGGGGGGCAGAGAGAGAGAGAGAGAGAGGTGGGTGTGTGTGTGTGTGGAGAGGGCGGGGGTGATAGAGAGAGAGAAGTGGAGGGGGTTGTTGTGGTTGTAGGGACAAGCAAGCAGTGATAGAAGCAGATCATTAAAAGATGTCACGAACAACAGAACAAAAGAACACATAGGTGTTAAAGTTGGTGATATTTTCTAAACGAATGTGCTAATTAAGAATGGATGGTAGGGCACTCAAGGTATAGCTCTAGTGGGGGTGGGGAGAACATAAAATATTCAAAAATATTTCAAAATAATGGAAATAGGTGGGAAAAGAAAAAATAATAAAATTTATTGGAAAAAAACAAAAGGAAGGGGGAAGCAGAAAGGGGGTGGGGTTGGAGGAGGGAGCTCAAGACCTAAAGTTGTTGAATTCAATATTCAGTCCGGAAGGCTGTAAAGTGCCTAGTCGGAAGATGAGGTGTTGTTCCTTCAGTATGCATTGGGCTTCACTGGAACAACGCAGCAAGCCAAGGACAGACATGTGGGCAAGAGAGCAGTGTGGAGTGTTAAAATGGCAAGTGACAGGGAGGTTTGGGTCATTCTTGCAGACAGACCGCAGGTGTTCTGCAAAGCGGTCGCCCAGTTTACGTTTGGTCTCTCCACTGTACAGGAGACCACATTGGGAGCAACGAATTCAATAGACTAAGTTGGGGGAAATGCAAGTGAAATGCTGCTTCACTTGAAAGGAGTGTTTGAGCCCTTGGATGGTGACGAGAGAGGAATTGAAGGGGCAGGTGTTGCATCTTTTGCGTGGGCATGGGGTGGTGCCATAGGAGGGGGTTGAAGAGTAGGTGGTGATGGAGGAGTGGACCAGGGTGTCCCGGAGGATGCGATCCCTACTGAATGCCGATAGGGGGGGGTGAAGGGAACATGTGTTTGGTGGTGGCATCATGCTGGAGTTGGTGGAAATGGCGGAGCATGATCCTTTGAATGCGGAGGCTGGTGGGGTGATAAGTGAGGACAAGGGGGACCCTATCATGTTTCTGGGAGGGAGGAGAAGGCGTGAGGGCGGATGCGCGGGAGATGGGCCAGACACGGTTGAGGGCCCTGTCAACGACCGTGGGTGGAAAACCTCGGTTAAGGAAGAAGGAGGACATGTCAGAGGAACTGTTTTTGAAGGTAGCATCATCGGAACAGATGCGACGGAGGCGAAGGAACTGGGAGAATGGGATGGAGTCCTTACAGGAAGCGGGGTGTGAGGAGCTGTAGTCGAGGTAGCTGTGGGAGTCGGTGGGTTTGTAATGGATATTGGTGGACAGTCTATCAACAGAGATTGAGACAGAGAGGTCAAGGAAGGGAAGGGAAGTGTCAGAGATGGACCACATGAAAATGATGGAGGGGTGGAGATTGGAAGCAAAACTAATAAGTTTTTCCAAGTCCCGACGAGAGCATGAAGCAGCACCGAAGTAATCATCGATGTACCAGAGAAAGAGTTGTGGAAGGGAGCAGGAGTAGGATTGGAACAAGGAATTTTCCACATACCACATAAAGAGACAGGCATAGCTGGGGCCCATGCGGGTACCCATAGCCACACCTTTTATTTGGAGGAAGTGAGAGGAGTTGAAGGAGAAATTGTTCAGTGTGAGAACAAGTTCAGCCAGACGGAGGAGTGTAGTGGTGGATGGGGATTGTTCGGGCCTCTGTTCGAGGAAGAAGCTAAGGGCGCTCAGACCATCCTGGTGGGGGATGGAGGTGTAGAGGGATTGGACGTCCATTGTGAAGAGGAAGCGGTTGAGGCCAGGGAACTGGAAATTATTGATGTGACGTAAGGTGTCAAAGGAATCACGGATGAAGGTGGGAAGGGACTGGACAAGGGGAGAGAGAAGGGAGTCAAGATAACGAGAAATGAGTTCTGTGGGGCAGGAGCAAGCTGAGATGATCGGTCTACCGGGGCAGTTCTGTTTGTGGATTTTGGGTAGGAGATAGAAGCGGGCCGTCCGAGGTTGGGCGACTATCACGTTGGAAGCAGTGGGAGGAAGATCCCCAGAGGAGATGAGATCAGTGACAGTCCTGGAAACAATGGCTTGATGTTCAGTGGTGGGGTCATTGTCCAGGGAGAGGTAGGAGGAAGTGTCTGCGAGTTGACGCTCAGTGTCCGCGAGGTAGAGGTCAGAGCGCCAGACAACAACTGCACCACCCTTGTCAGCGGGTTTGACGACAATGTCAGGGTTGGACCTGAGAGAATGGAGTGGAGTAAGTTCAGAGAGAGAGGGATTAGAATGGGTGAGAGGAGCAGAGAAATTGAGACGACTAATGTCGCGCCGACAGTTCTCAATGAAAAGATCAAGAGAAGGTAAGAATCCAGAGGGAGGGGTCCAGGTGGAGGGAGAATATTGGAGCTGGGAGAAAGGATCCGTTGAATGGGGAGAAGACTCCTGCCCAAAGAAGTGAGTCCGGAGACGAAGACGGCGGAAGAAGAGTTCAGCATCGTTCCGAACCTGAAATTCATTGAGGTGAGGGCGTAAGGGTATGAAACTAAGTCCTTTGCTGAGCACTGAATGTTCAGCATCGGAGAGGCGAAGGTCAGGGGGTATAGTGAATACACGCCTGGGGCTGGGATTGGAAGATGGGGTGGGGACGGAGGGACAGGCAGGGCTGGAGGGTCCTCGATGGGTGTTGGTGTCGATGAGTTGTTGGAGCTTGCGGTCCTTAGCACTTGAGAGAAAGAGAAAAAGTTTCTTGTTGAGGATGGAATAGCAGACCGGCCAATGGGAGTAAACTGATTTAATGGGAAGCATTTTACTCTCCAATCAGGGAAGGTTATCCATGATGGACAGGCAGCCCGGCCGATGTAAGGACAATAACTCTAAAGTGTGTTTCTCTGTCCAATCAGTGAGGGGTATCCATGATGGACAGGCAGCCCGGCCAATGGGGACTCTCAGTGATTGAGTTCTTATCATCGTTGAATGAACTGAAGAATTGGAGTAAAGGGATATTTCAGCACATGCATGAACCGCTGTCTGAACAGAGTCTGTGTCATGGCGTAAATCCCAGTGTTAGTGCAGCAGCTCAGGAGCTGCAGCATGAAGCCCAATTCCTGAACAAACTCATGTAAATATAAAGATTTAAACCCCAAATTATGCATCCGGACCGATATATAATAAAACATTAACGTTGACCACAACAGGATGAAATTGGCCGAGATCACAAACAGTAAAATGATAGATTTCCTTCGACTCTCCATCTCTGGGTCTCTGGGACTCTCCCCACTGCTGTGAGCCCGGAGTCTCCTGCGGGCTCTGCTGCTCACTAAAATGTGTCTGATAGTGAGAACATTGAGCAGCAGAATCAGGACAAATGGAACACCCGGGGTTAGAATGTGATGGAGGAACTCGATTGATACCCAGAACGAAGAGCCAAAAACAGCGATCGGACCATCAACTGTTGGCTCACAAAACCAGGGGATGTTTCCCCCCCAATACCAACCTGCAAGCATAAAATACCACCAAATGTTCTTTAAACAGCTCAGCACAGTCACTGTTCCCAGAACCACAGCAGCTGTTTTCTCACTGCAATATTTACTTTTCAGCTTCAGGCAACAAATGGCCACAAATCGATCGAAGGTGAAAGTGACGGTGAACCAGACAGAACAGTCAGTGGCTGCATAAAGCAGGACAGCGTGGATATTGCATATGGGGATGGACCACAGGAAATAAAAGTGATCCCGAAAAACAATCGGAATGTGTCTCAATATCAGGTCCAGAATAATGACCAGTAGATCTGCCGCTGCCATGGCCACCAGGTAACAGGTGACACATTTGGTCAGACCACAATTTTTGGACTTCAGGATCACAATTGTGATCAGGTTCACTGTAAGGAAGGAAAATAAGCAACGGTATTATATATCAGGCTGAGGAATTAATATCAGTTTGCTTAAGGATTTTTGATATTTTCAAATGTGTGACTGCATCCAGTGATTGAATAAAATGGACATTAAGGGACAGATGGAGAGTCTATTGATGTAACGGAAGGGAGCAGAGGTTAAATGAGAAACATTGGATGTAATGAAGGAGGGGGCGGGGGTGCAGAATGACAGGGATGTCAGACATAAAAAAGGGACCCAACGTTAAGTTGGGATGAATGGATAGCGGGATTTCTCAGAGGTATTAGGGAGAAGTCATGAGTGACGCGAAAGCTGCAGAACCAGAGCTGATATGTGTGTTAGAGGTTGCGTAGAAATTTGGAATGACTTGTCATTATTCTCTCTTCTGTACTGACTCCAAAAGGAAGCATTTATGTGAGAGATTGTTTAACCCCTGCAGTGCTGTAGATTTTAAAAACAGTCATTAAGCAGACTTTCCTGTAAACTTAAAAATAAAAAGAAAGGATAAAAATTAAAATATTTTTTTAGAAATGTCATAAGCACTTTGATTATTAGATGTTTGAAACATAAAATTATCAATTCTCTATTGCCCTTCAGTTGGTGTTTGAAAACGTTGCAGGCCTGAAGAAATCTCTCATGATTCTTGAAGAAAAATTATGTACGTTACATAATGATTTAATAAAGCATGTAATGCATATCAATTACTTACCTTTCTTTAATAAACTGCCTTCCTGTCCTGTGACCATAATGTTGGATTTCCATTGTCCACACGTTAACTTTCCAGTTATGAACAAACTCCGAATTTCTCCTTTATCTTCGCAACAAGTTAATGGGAACGTGACGTGACTGTAACAGGAATATCTGGACATGCAGTTGGGAGTAATGGGGAGATCCAGGAGTGACAGGAGCGAGCCAGATTCACGTCACACCACGACATAGCCCAGCAATGCGAAATCTGACTCATATCCCAGACACACTGACCAAAACACCCACACAGAAACATCATTCTCTCCCCCGCTCTCTCTCTTTCTCCATCTCTTCCTCTCTCTCCCTCTCTCTCTCTGTATATCTATTGCTCTCTCGCTCACTCACACACACACATATATACACGCTGACACACGCATATATCGCACATACTGAACACACACCCCGGACACAGACGCATACAGAAACACTCAGACACGTAGATGCACTGGCTCACACACATGCACACATAAACTTCTCAATTGCAATTACACATATGAAATAAATGCTGGCCTATCCAGAGATGCCAACATCCACACACACACACACACACACACACACACACACACACAGAGTCATTCATACAGAAAGGCACAGATGTCCACACTCACTCCCACACATACACACAGCATAACACATGGACAGACAAACACTTGAACATACACACGTGCACAAATGAAAGCACAAAGTGTAACAAATGCATTCACACACAATTCTACTCATGCAGGAACACAACCTGATGTACAGGCGCTCAAATGCAGGCCGACAAACTCACTCAAACATGCTCTTCTGCTCTCTTACACACACATATGAACGCACACATGCACACACTGAAACATGCAAAGACACTCATACACACACGGTCACGCAAATACAGTCTCTCTCTCTCTTACACGCACGCAGAACAGCACACACACACACACACACACACACACAGCTTCACACACACACACAGAAACACATGCAAAAATAAGCACACAGACATGCATACACAGATGCACTGACACAAATGGTGTGCACATACCTGAACACAGTCACATGTACAAACACACAGACACATAAATAAAACCAGAAACCCACACACAGACAGACATGCATGCACACTCAAACCTACACACTCATGCAAACACACTCTCAAATATGAAAACACAAAATCACATATGCAGATGCACACACATAAACACACACTTGTAAAAAGCCACATGCTCTCTCTCACGCACACACACACACAGGCACACATGCATTTTTGCACACACAGATATGTACGGACAGGTATGCACACATGCATAAAAGTAAAAGGCACACTTACAGAATCAAACAGACTTACACATTGGCAAAAATCCCTGTACAGAAACAATAGAGTAATCTGCACAGAAAAACACAGGGTTCTCTATCTCCCTTTGGCATACATACACTAACACATACGCATACACAGTGCACACACACACTTGCACTCACATAATCACACGCAAGCAGACAAACACACAAATGCACACATGCGCCCAGATGCACACATACATGCACACACGTGCACAGACATGCATACATACTTACATAAACGTATGCACATGCACATCCGCATCGCCACACAAGTGCACACATCTGCACACAGTCAAATACGTACGAGCGCACACAGACTCTCTCTCTCACACAGACACACACACATACACACAGGCTCCCCCACTCAAAAACGCACAGAGATATTTACACACACACGCACGCATTCTTCCACATACCCACAAAGACGTGGAGTAGCACACAGACACACAGACGGACTCACATACAGATAATCCGGCAGACTCGCACACAGACACACATGCAAACAAGTACGCATTTGCATATGGTCGTACCAGAACATTTGCACTGAAAGACAAGGTGTTCACATGCCTGCACACAGTCACATTGGTGCACACCCACACACCAACATACACACACACACACACACACACACACGTACATGCACATAGATACTCACTCACAACCTCACACACTGAATCGCACACAGAAACAGGCAAGCACAGAAACACACACACACACACACACACACAAGCACAAACTCTCAGAATGCACACAGATATGGACACAATGATTCACATATGGAGAAACACACATAAACAACATCAAACTCACAGATTATCTCTACCTCTCGCTCACATGCACACATTCACACACACACTCAAAAATACATACACACTCAGACACATACACAGAAACACGCAATACACAAACACTGAAATACACAAAACAAAACACTTCCAAAGGACAATAAAGCATGGGAAATAATTGCTGGCCAAGCCACCGAAGTCCACCGTAAAAATGAATTTTAAACACACACATTCACTGACACACACATACACGAACACATGCACACACAGTCACACACATGCACGTGTGTGCTCACACATTCAAACACATGTGCATGTATGCGCACACAAAGTCAGTCACCCACTGAATCCAATACACAGAAACAGACATGCTATTACACAGAAACTCATACACACACTCACACATTTGCGCACAGGCACAAACTCACACAGATATGCAGACAGAAAGAAAATCACATATTCAATCCCACTCACAGAAAGGCGCACATGAACACACACACACTAAATAAACACACACACACAAGGACAAACACACACAGGCAAATCCACAGACACCCAAACGGATGCACTCATACTCACTTGTATGAACACACACATTTGCTCACAAAATAATTTACGACAAACACACATAAAAAACACGCATGCACACAAAGAAAACACATCAAAACAAGAATATCAACATAAACAGAAACTTTCACCTATAGAGAAAATTCCGCACAAACGCAAGCACTCGCATATACTGTAATAGCCACAGGAAAACACACACGGCTCTCTCCCTCTCACTCTTTTACACAGGCAAACATTCATGCACGCACACGTGCAGACACACATAAACACAAACACACAGAACCACACACCCAGACTCATTCATGCACATGCACACATTGAATCATGCTCATTCACCCAAACAACCCCATATAAGAAACACACACACATGCACACACACACGTGTACACACACAGGTATACACACACACACAAAATGAAAGACACCCAAACCGATGCACACATATTCACGCCCACAAAAAATGCAATCATACTCAAACACTTAATGACAGAAACAGACACATTCACATGCACGCACAGAAAAACTCTCACACTCTCGGACACACAAACGGAAAGAAAAGCCCATGCATGCACACAACGTGAAACACAAAATCAAGAACACAAAAACTAACAGAAACTTACACATACAGACAAACCTCTACACAAACATAAGCACCCACATATATTGTAATATTAACAGATAAAAAAAACACTCGAATCTCTCTCTCTCTTTCTCTATCTCTCTTAAATGGGCACACGTTTATTAACACAGACATCCAGGTGCACATACGCAGATGTGCGCAATCACAAACGCACAGAAACACATGCATACACAGACACACACGCTTTGAAGCACACGCACACATGCATCACGCTCCTTCACACAAATAATCCCAAACAAGAAACACAAACACACATACTCGAAGAAACACTCAAGCACACAAACTTGCACATGTACATGCACACATACATACATATACACAGACACACTCACAAACTCTCTCTCACGCACATACAGACAAACAAACACACACACACACATTCATTGAACCTCACACACGCTCAGGTGAGCTCACACATGCATGCAGAGAAATATGTGCACAAAAACAGGCATACACGTAGGCACACACACAATGACATAAGCACATGCACACACTCAAATACACGTACACACACCCACCCCCCACCCCACCACCCCCCCCCCCCCCCCCGCCACACACACACAAACACACACACACAGACAAAGGAACACACAAGCACACAAGAGCAATTGGGTATGGGATATATGCGCTGGCACAGATAGCGAAACCACATTCCTTAAAAATGCATTAAGAAACACCACATAGACACAAATACATATGAAAAAACACACTAGTGCATAAAGGCACACATGTGCATGCATACAGCCACAAAAACATACACACACAAACAAAACGCAAACTCTCAGATGCGAATACAGAGAGACATTCATTTTCACATATAGAGAAACACAAACAAACCAACAGAATCTCACAAACTCTCTCTCACGCGCACACACACACACACACACACACACACACACACACAGGCACACACACGCAAAGAAAAAGCAAACTCGTACATGCGAACACATATGGACATATTGATTCACATATATAGAAACACACACTCCAAAACTGTCTGCCGCTCTCCCTCTCCCTCAGACACAGACACAAACAACCACACACACAAGCACACACACTCACACATACATTCACAAGCACACAGAAACCCAGATGCTCTCACATGCACACCCATGTGGGCACACATATTCACATGTACTGGACCAAGTACACACACAGTCAAGCACAGAAACATACCAAAGTACAAACAATTCTGAAGGGCAGTAAGGCATCGGCAATATTTGCTGGCCTAAGCAGCGAATCATTTATCACGTAAAACGAATTTGGAACAGACACACACACACACACACACACACACAGACACACACAAACACACACACACACACAAACAAACACACACACTCAAACACACACAAATGAAAGCAGGCATAAACAGAGACAGTGAAACACTCAATCCCATTGGCAGAAACACACACGTGCATACAGAATCTCAGACACACACTCATTCATATTTTCAAACACAAAAATGCAGACACAAAGAAAACTGCATACTCAATTCAATAAAAGGAACATGCATCTACACACACACACACGCACACTGACACACCAAAAGTCATTCGCCAAGTCACACACATTAGAAAGCATTCACTCTCACCCAGATACAGCAGAGAATAGCACACGGACACACACACGCAAACACAGAGACACAAATACAGAAGATCACACCGATACACAATCATGTTCAGACAATCATGAACTCACAAATACACATTGATGCACGTTCAAACACACACACACACCCAGCACAGAGAAGACACACATTACAGACACACAATCACACCAACAAAAAGTGAAAAACATGCACTCAAATGCACGTTAACACATGCAGGATCACGGCAATATGCATGCCTGCATGCACACACAACAACATACAGGCAGACTCAAACACTCAAGCTTTCTCTCACTCTCACTTCTACAATCACACATGAATGCACACATGCACACACCTAAACACAAAATGACACAAATACACACGCACACATACACATATACACACGCACACACACATACACACACACGAACAATTCTACAAACACCCATGCAGATGCACCCATACTCACATCGCCATGACTCAATGCCACACCACATCTCCCTTCCCCTCTTATCCCTGAAGTGGACGAGGGACCACAAAGCCCAAGAACTACAGAGGACAGCCTGTGGGACCACAGATCTACGTGCTTTTGGACCTGTGGTGGAGGGGGCAATGCACATTGCCAGAAAGCCCTCCACAGAACGTTGAGATTTAAGGCGAGACCCCCTACCCCCTGCCATGTTCACATCGGCCCTGCTGTCGAAGCAGTTAACGTGGGCTATCTGAGGGTGGTTGTTTGGGGAGAGCTGGGATTCAGGGTTGGCAGCACCGTTCAGAATGGTGATGACCACGCTCAGAGAATGTTAAGACAGGAAGACGGTAAATGCAGCAATCAAGTACAAGAATAGATTTGGAAAAATGTCACTAAGAAGGAGAATTTCCTTCTTGATCTCACTTCATGGATGCCTTGTCATTCTCCCACAGATCACAGAGCTGCTGCCCTACCCTCTGGAGACAAGTCAGGACTCGGACATGAGGAGAAGGTAGAAGGGTCTGACGAAGCTTCATCAGCATGATCACACTCAGGAGGAACTCAGTGTGGATATAGATTGTGTAGCACTGGGTGATGGGGACGGCACCAGTGTACAACATGCAATGTCAGCAGCAGAGATTTCTGAGCTCACAAATCGGTCTCACCATTCGAATCATCCCCCAGGGAAGGATATCAGCCATCCTTACCCGGTCTGATCAACATATGACTCCTTGGAATTCACTTCTCCCCGACACATGTTTTGTGGCACCCAGCAAACCTTGCTCATGTGTGACATGCCATTCAGATAAACGGTGGATGTAATGCCGTATCGATGGTCTATTGAACTTCCTCCTCTCCCTTCCATGTCTTGAGACACACTCTTGCAAGGCAGCAATCATCTGGAGCGAAGCTGGATGAACTGGTATCTGGCCACCATGGCGTCCTGCTGTGCCCATCGGCGCCCACATGCCCTGAAATCTAGTTTAGTTTCTCTATTATAACATTTCCCCCCATACCTGGTGTGACCAATGAGGGGCCTGGTCACATTGCTGCCACAGCCAATTTGCACTGTGTCATACCCCCTACCCACCGTAGAAATGTTTCTTCAGATAAACAACTTTGACCGGAGTTCCATCCGGATTTGGCCTGCATGGAATTTCCTGAAGGCCCATTGGGGAAAGGAGATGTTTGAGCCGATTGGATGGTGCACTGAGCAGACTGTCAAAGATATCTGACAGAATCTGCCATCCCATAACTTTCAAAGAAACACCAATAGATCATTTCTCTGGTGATCACAAAGGCCCTGCCTGTCTCTCACTTGTGCATGTCCAGAAAATACATCTTCTACATGTTGCCCTCGACATGGCCTTGGAGGGGAAGAGACTGTTGTCCAACATGTTAAGGAATGTCCCCTTTCAATAAAGTTCTGGAGAGAGTTACAGTGTTTTATATCAAGGTTAATTCCGAGCATCAATGTGACATATGACACTATGGTCTACGGGCTGTTCCCAGTTTCCCACACAGAGACAAGTATCAACATCTACTGCAGGGCCATCAACTCGGTGAAATACGCTATTTTCTCGGCTGAGCCCTCTTGGTTTTCCAGTGCACAGCCTTGTCCATGACCAAATGTTTCAGACTGGTACATTCCAAGGCCCAGGACTATGCGCTACGTAAGGATCAACATTTAAAATGTTTAAATGTGCATGCTCTGTGATTCGCTTTCACTCTTGGCCCAGTAAGAAGGGTGAAATGTTCAATTTATCTCTTTCTCTAGCATGGTTACTATACTATTTTGAAAAGTTAAACGCAGATTGACATTGTGATATTCACAGGGCAGCTGCACTTTCAGAGAGTGGAAGCATTTTCTGTTTATGTGGCAGCCTAATTCTGTGTGGGACCCTTATTGGAACGTGAGTGCAGCCATCCACATCCTGTACCTTGAAAAACCAACAATGGAGGCAACCCCAGTCTGACGTTTTGTCTGAGGTGCTGTGTCCGTGTCGTCAGAGGTGCATTGACATCCATTGGAGAAAAGGGCATTGTTCAAAATGTAGCTTCCCCTGTGTACAGGTCACAGGCAGAACCACACAAGTCAGTCATGAGAATTGAAAGTAACAGGTTGTGAAAATGGTAAGAGTCACAGATACGTTCAGTATCACTACCAGTGCGTTTATCTGAAGTGACATTTCCTGTAGTTCCTTTCGGAGAAGCGATCAGACACAACCTGCCTGGAGAATCGGAGCCTCCTCCTGCATTGACTCTTACTCATGCCGAGGTAATTCAAACTGTTTCTGTACACACTTTGCAGAGGTAACTGCCTGAATCTCTGTCGACCCATTCTTGCTATCACTCGGCTTTGAACTTGCTCCCATTTATGGAGCCTTCCAGCTGGTACACGATGTTGTGCACACTGCTGCTGCTGCTCCTGAGACTCTCTGACTGGGAAGTGACTTTGTGCCGCACCCATGACCAAAGAGACAATTGTGAAGCATTAGCTGCCTAGAGCAGGATTTAATGTAGAAATGACTCCTGTTGCTGGCAGCTGCGTGGCTTGGTGTGGCTCCAACTGACTCTCCGGTGTCCCTACATCTTCTTCCATGCGACGATTAGTGACCTTTGAGCATGGTCTGAATTTCCTGAGACTCAATTATCTATGGAATATCCAAATTTTCCGCAGAAACAAAAATAAAACATAAAAACATACCAAAGCTGTGGCGATTCTGGACCAAATCTCTGTCTCTAGCAGGACATGTAAACCCAGTCTTGGGAACACACACAATGTCATCAAGAATTCAGGGAGTTTGACAGTAGACTTAAAAGCGGAACCTATCGGGTTGTAGTCTCTGTATTACGCCACAGTGCCACGTGCTAGAAATTGGAAAATAGCGTAAATGAACACTTGGCTTAAGAGTTGGTGCAGGAGGAAGGGTTTTAGATTCCAGAACCAATTGGACCATTTCTGGGGAAGGAGGGACCTGTACAATTGTGACGGTGTACAGCTCTACCAGAGCGCGACTAAGATCCTTGTGGATGGGTTTTGGTGGTGTATTTGGGAGGAGTTTAAAATAATTTGGCAGGGCAAGCGGACACAGAACGTTTGCAATATAGGGATACAACATAATACAGTAAAAAAAAAACAAATCAGCGGCTGTACATCTGCATTAACTGTCCTGGTCTTGAGGGCAAGTTTGCATAGCCCCTACTTTAATGCCAGGGGTATTACAAGTGAAACAGATGAGTTAAGTATGAAGGTTGCTACGTGGAATTCTGATAGAGTAGCATCACAGCGACTTGGTTGAGGGAGGGGCAGGATTGGCAGCTCAGCATACCAGGTTATCGAGTCTTAAGACGCGGCAGAGGAGGGGGACAAAGAGGAGGAGGCATTTCATTTTTGGATAAGCAGTCAGTGACTGCAGTAAGGAGAGATGATATCTTGCTGCTAGCATCGAGTTGTGGTTAGATCTTAGGAATAAAAACAGTGCAGCCACATTGTCAGGTGTACATTATAGAGCCCCAGATATTCAGCAGGTATTTGAGGCGCATATATGTACACAATTCACGTAGGTGTATATAAAACAATAGGTAACTGTACTGGATGATTTCAACTTTACCAACAGTTCTTGGGATAAACATTATGTTAAATACTGGATGGAGTGGACTTTTTGAAATACGTAGATGAGAAATTTTTAGTTGGATATGTAAAGGGTCTAATAAGGGACGGCGGAATGTTGGGCGAATTTGTGGAGAATGTAACGTGACAGATAGCTGAAGTGGTGATGGCCAGCATTAAATAGATAGCGACCACAACACGGTGTCATTTAAGGTTATTATGGACAAGGAAATACACAAGTTCCAAAAAAAGTTCTTTTGATTGGAGGAGAACGTATTTTAGTAAAATAAGGCAGGATCTGTCTACTTCTGGGGAAATCTACAGAGGAGCAGTAGGGGTGGGGGAAGCAGTTAAAAAACAAAATGGGGACGGTAGAGTCTCAACATGTTCCCCCTAGGAAGGTGATAACAAACCCAAAGAACCATGAATGTCCAGAGATACTCAGGATACGTTGACAAGGAAAAGAAAGGTTTTTAGGACGTAGAAGGGAAGCAAATCACCAGAGGCATTAGTGGAGTACAGAAAGTGCAGGGTGGAGATTCTGAAAGCATTTCGGAGAATAAAGAGGGGATATGAGAAAGCTCTGGCTGGTCAAGTTAAGGATAGTCCCAAGATATACAACAAGTATATAAATGAGAAGAGGATAACCAGGCAATCAGTAGGAACCATAAGAGACCAAGGGGGCAATGTATTGGTGGAGCAGGACGACATCGTTACAGTGTTGAATGATTACTTCACATCTGTCTTCAGCCAAAAATATAAGGACAGACACTTCTGTGTACCAAAAGCAGGATTCCATCAAAATGCATAAACTTCTCATTCAAAGTTCATTTTTTCAAATAACCTTCCTTTCCATGTGGAATATCTTATCCAAAATGAAAGCCCGACAAGAGTGACAGTGTCTCCATGGAGCACCAACCTGCTGCCCTCTCTCGGCTTGACATTTGTTCTCCGTACACACCCTGTGTCCTTGGTGTCACGCCAATCAGCTTGGTTGCTGTTGTCCATGTCGAGGTGGTGCAGTCCCACTCTAAGCAATAAAGCCCCAGAGCTGCTCGATGCTGTTCAGCAAGTCCACCCACAGCCTCCCCCATAACAGTGGAGATTGGTGGGAAAGGGAAGTTGTCCAATGGTAACCAGAGGTTTATTAGGCAATCTCCAACAGCTTGTCTGGGCCTAAGGTGCCTATAAAATAACTTCCCTGCCTCTATCTCCTCCTCTTGAGGAATGGTCCGGTTTCCTGGTGACATTGTCTCTGCCCACATGATAATTAAGATATTGTTATCATCTCAGTTGATGCTGAAACTGGGCAAGCCGGATCCCAGGGTGGAGCCCAGCTGGATGGACCCTAATATTTACATTCTTTGATTTGATACTTGGAGAGGGGCTGCTGAACGGAATCACTGGACACAATTAATGCAGTTCTAACAAAAAATTTATAAACAATACAAGTTGAACTGCATTGTAATTCTCTTTCACCCACAACTCTCTCTCTCTCTCTCTTTCTCTCTCTCCCTATATATCCAAACAAAATACTTGTTTATATATAGATAGCTAGTTAGAAAGAGAGATGGATAGGCAGATAGATAGATAGATAGATAGATAGATAGATAGATAGATAGATAGATAGATAGATAGATAGATAGATAGAAAGAAAGAAACAACAATACATATATAGGTAGAAGATAGATGGGTGGGTAGACAGATAGATGGATAGATAGATAGTCTTGTAAGGATTACACAATGTACAAAGGCTGTCTTATAATATAATGTAAATACACAGTCCATGTAAAGCAAGAAGAGACCTATAAACAGACACACCACACTGAATCTAAGTGACTTATACAGCACAAAGGAATGCAAATGTGCGTGTTTCTGACTCCCACCTGTCGCATGTCTAACCATGAGCCAACATGTGTTACTGATCCATCTTTTACACGGGGTTTTCCAATCTACACGCTCCAAGTGTCCTTTTTGGAATCGTCTCCCACAATGACACATTCTCTCAGACGCCTTCCTTGAGTGTTCATCTGAGGGGTTTTGAGCTTTTCTTCCAATACATCACTACCCTGTGTCATCACATTCATTCACGTCTTCTACGTGTTCTCCCTCACCGAATCAGCTTTCAACAGTACCGCTGCTTCACATTTCCATAGCCAAGTGCTACAGGCGCGCAGTTGTTTATTTGGAACTTCTGACTACTTACAAGCCTTTATATCAAATTAAATCTGCTTCATGCAGATTTTACGACGTTTAAATTTGACACTTGGAGCCTACTACTCTGCACGTTATTTTTAAATTCACGTAACACACATTTTCCAGGCTCCTTATTCTTCCCTTGTAATGAAGGTCTTTTTGGGACTTTGTCCGGATTCTGTTTCAACCTTTTAGCTTTAGGTCTGATTGGTTCTTTTGGGAAGATTTATTTCTCTGTTGTTCCCTCTTCCCTGACTGCATTCTCTCTTGGCAGCGTCACCAAACTGACCTCAAAATGTTGGGTTTGGTGGGTGGGTGGGGACGTGTGCTGCCACCCTGAAACCATCTTGCTAGGCAACTGCATCGTTTTATACTGCTCCTGTTTGTTTTAACGTCTCAGATTAATAAAATTCATTAGAAATGCAAGCAGGTTTTACAGTGAAACAAAAACTCTACTTGGCATTTTCTCAACACATTGAAAGAAATACAAATAACACTTAAACGTTAAAGGTAAAACTCCGTCCGTATACCAACATGGGTGTACAGCATGATTCAGGAGCACTGCAGCTCAATTCTAGGGGAGGAATGGTACTCTCAGTTGCAATGAATATGACCGTCATCGCAACTCCTTTGCTCAGGCTCTCTCCATTTGGTCAATGTAGACATAAGTGACATCAATTTTTCTGTAGTGCATCACTGTATAAAGCAATTGACAGCGTCCTGTCGTTACTCTACTTGTTAACAATATGAATGGTTCAACACAGGACCATGAACATTAACACCTGCTCCAGCGTTTAGTGGGTGTTTCACTGCGAGCGGTTCAGGAATCTGAAGCATAACTTCATTACACCAATTGTCTGCTCCAAGTTATTCCTGGTGGGTTTTTTTTCTCTTGGTATGTTCATGTTATTTTCAAGTGATAGTTTGGCGGTGGGGACTGGTGAATTTGTGTGTATTTAATGACATGTGTCCAGGGTCAACCTAGATTTCCAACAGGACCACCTCTGGTTCTGTAAGAGATTTGAAGATGATAGGAATGTCTGCCAAATTCAGAATTATGGTATCGTGGCTGCTTCCAGGACAGTGAACATACATCAACATGATGAACTGTGCATCATCATTTGCTGCTGTACATTAAGGCAGATCACCCCTACCTTCTAAAGGGAAAACTAGCCAGTGACGCCTATGACCAAGAAAAAATTACAATTGGTGAATAAATGGTCTGAGAGATTTTTCACTTAGTGGACGTTTGAGAAGCGGGCTCTGTGGGGCCACGTACACCATCGGAAATCCCTCTCTCCTGGGGAAACAAAGGTACCTCCCATCACACTTCCACTGCTGAGGCTCACAACGATGTATTCACCTCATCTAGCATAGATGAACCTGCTAACCCGTGGATACATCAACGGGCAGCCTACTGAGAGATGATGGATATGGTCCACGCATCTGTCTGCAAAGTTTCTCATCCATTGAAGTTCAATAGAACTCTGACCGTAAATGGCAGTGACATCTCCTTCCTCACCCGCGTGTGAAGCTGCAATTCATGCTGAAGGAGGTGACACAGTTCTGTGACCAACACTTGTTGAATCAGAATCGCCTCACACTGTTAACCTGGGTTAGTTGTAGTTCGGAAAAGTCTTCTTGTAAAACTGGTGGTGGAAAGTGCAGAGCAGTCCTCGTCCAAACCTTTTCCAGACCTTCCCCTCTCTGCAGCCTCTAAGCCAAGTGTTGGCTATGTTACAGTCACAGATGCAAAGGAACTAAATACCTCCTTCAGAGCTGGGTTACCAAATCATCTGTCCTCCCTGAACGTATGCAGCAGCTCACAACAGAAGCTCCAAAAAACTATCCCCAACACCTCCACTAACTTTCCAATTGCAGAAGTCATTCAAGTCCCCTCAGCTGCAAATTAGATGCCTGGTCCTTTCATATAGCGCTAGACGGGGGCGCAATCTTCCTCTTCTTCCAGAAGGCCTGTTTAGCTGAGACTGGCTAACATAGGCATTCAAAGGTCAGGCACACACCAAGTCACAAATACCTGTGTCAAAGCTGCTGCAACCACCTGTTCAACAGAGAACACCAGGTGGGAGTCACTTGGAAGTAAATGAATGCACGTCGCACACCATTTCATGTTTTGATCATCGTAACTCCTGCACCCGTGGCCCTAACTCGCGATAAAGGCTACATTCATATTCAGGGTGAGAAATTGAGTGAAACATATTCACCGTAAAACATAACTGCATAAAGCTTAAAGGGAAACAATTTGCAGGAATAATGGAAAAAGTCATAGGATTGCGATTAACCAGTGGAGTCGTTCGGTAGTTGGAGAAAATCATTTGTTGGTAATACTAAAGCTAAAATTGATGCATTGCCAGACCAGACCCGAATCAATGCAGATGAGTTAGCACACGGATGCTGGCTGAATGGGATATGATGTGTGTCAGGTAATGGGCAGTATATTTTGGTTTGAGATGGGGTTTAATAAGGGTGGTAGCTGACAGTGTGACCACGATAACATTGGAATATTCAAGTCTCGGTTAAGGAACAGGTGAGGGTTTATTCAGTAGCTGGGCTGAGGCGGGGAGTTGCTGAGTGCTATTCTGGAAATAGAAGGGGCAATATTGGGAATGGGTAGAATAGGGTTTCAGCAGTCAGCCCATCAGTCAAACGGATCGCAGATGGTGTGAGCAGCCTTTTTCTAACTCAGATATTGGCCGGGGGGCACCTAGATTCAGCGGGCCGGGAGCGGAATTTCTGAGGAAAACTAAAGATAAGATATTCCATCTTCCCAAAATTCAAACGATAAGAACAATGTTCAAGTTAAATATGGTTTATTCTATAAATAACTAGACAGAGACTTACCAGGTACTCCAACAATAGCCAGGACTGGATAATAACCTGCTTGAATAATCTGAAGTGTGAAATGGATGCGAGTAACTAATGAGAGCGAATCATGATATGTAGACAGCATGTACAACGCCCAGAAAAATGTCCTGTCCATTGTTGTAACGTTCCAATCTATTGTTATCAGATTCTGATCCTTATTTGTAATGTTCCAATGTATTGTTCTCAGATTCTGATCCATTGTTGGAGCGTTCTAATCTATTTTTTTTTCAGGTTCTGATCTCTCTTCTCCCTTTCTCTGGAGCCGCTGATTTCTGTCAGTGTCAGAGGTGATGCTCCTGCTGACACTGTGTGATAAGTAATTGCAAGGAAACCCTTATTAATAGAAGAGGCAAAGCCACCAGTGGCACAATTAGGATCCTTGAGGACAGACGTTAATTCCAGTTACTGAACAAACAACATTCATTCCAATATTTCATTTATCGCACTAAATTATAATATATACTGGTGCGGGTGGATATATGTGGGTCATTGATGGAAGGAATGGTAGAAATAAACAAAACTCCGGCCAGATTATTACACTCCCCCTTGGATGTGCGAGTGGTGCCAAGGACTTGAGATTTCGTAATCTCCCACCCCCTTTCTTTTTATGACAGGATAGAAAGATATGCTCCATAACGACAGAGCAGCCAGGGTAATGTCAATGAAGGGAACAATTCGGGAGGCTATAATCGCAATGAGAAATGCATTTTTCTTCATTAGTAAATAAGGCTTACAAATGATCAGAAGCACAGATGTGTCAATTGGAAGTCATATCTGATAAACTTAATGTCGGTCTTTTTCTAAATATTGAAAGTGTTAATGAGGGAAGTGATCTTGATATTATGTCTATAAAGAAATTGTGATCAAAATTTCTTTTTTGCAGTTGTGATGGAAACTGAACCCCATGGAATAAAGGCAATGTAACAGAGTGGATGTGATATTGGTGAAGAGATGGAACGCAGTGAGAAGTGGTGACCCATAGTTATACAGATTGGAGGGAGTATAAAGTGATGCTGCCCAGGGATCCATATCAGGTGCACTGAACTTTATGAAACAAAGGACAAATTTGATAATTTCTAGAATTGGAGGGAACGTTTTTAAAATTCGGGATTGCCCTTTTATTACAGATATGACGAGATTTATTGTTCATTTAGCGCCTTGTGACTTTAGAGATCTTTGATTCAGAAGGCAGTGCAGGCGGGGTATCTGAATATTTTTCTGGCAGCGGAACATGGATTCTTGTTATCAAGGGAAACAAAGGTAATTGGGGGTAAATGGAAATTCAGTATTTGAAAAACAAAGAGATCATCCATGATCTTGTTGTATAGCGGTATATCCGCGAGGGGCAGAATTGCGTACATTTTCTCCAATGTAATTTGATGATATTTGCAGATGACAGGAAGCTGGTAATGTAAACAGTGAGGAGGGTAGCAGTGAGCATCAGGAGAGTGTTCACAGCTCGATGACATGGAGAGAAATGGGGAAGAGAAATTTAATACAGGGGCATCTGAAATATACATTTCGGAGGATGAATGAGGAGAGGGAAAATAAAATGGTACAATTTTAAACAGTGTGCAGGAACAGAGTGGATAGATGCACACATGTTAATAACTGTAAGGACAAGCTGATGGGTTTGTTTAAAATACACAGAAGATATCTGAAATTATAAATAGAGGCAGAGAGGACAAAAAAGTTTAATTAAAGTTTTATACGTCACTGGCTAGAGCTCAGTTGAGAAATGATGCCTAATTCTGCACATTGCATGTGAACAAGAATCTGATGGTCTTGGAGAGATTGCATACTGGATTTAAAGGAATTGGGTCCAGGTTGTGGGATTTCAGTTCAATTGGGGAGAATGAGGTAGCTGGAATTGTTCTCCTCACGTCGGTTAAGGTAAAGGGGAATTGAACAGAGGTCTCTAAATTAATATGAAGTTTAGAAAGATGAAGGGGAAACTGTTTCCACTTGAAGAAGGAACAGCAACAAGATTTAACATAATTGGCTAAAGAGCAGAGTGGACATGAAGATAACATTTGTTTTAACACAGAGTTGTTACAATCCAAAATACGCTGGAAGGGATTTGAATGAATGTTTCCCTGATAAGCATGTGGAAGTTCAGGAGGATTCATGTGAGAATCTTCCCAACATTGAACTGAAACAAAATGTTTCCGTAGTTCCTACAAATTGATTTATATCCTTTCTTAAACAGTGAAACAATGATGACAGTTCAGAAGTCTGGAAGTGGGACCACTTCTTTCCCGAACTCTCCAATAAAGTTCAGAGAAGTTGAGCAAGGCCAAAAGCCCTGTTTTTGTCATCACCCTTCTGTGTGGCAGTGAGATTTGGGAGAGCTAGCAAAGATAACTCAGCCTGCTGGAGAATTTCCACCATCAATGTCTCCACAGCACCCTCAAAGGCAAGTGGGAAGACAGGTGAACAAATCGCAGGACCCTCACTGAAAACATATCCTCAATTACCACAGCCCTGGCCATGTGAAATCAGCTCCACTGGTCTGGACAATGCATCCACGAATCAAACAATCAGCTTCTGTAGCACTTCCTCTTTTCACAACTTGAGGGTGACACCTGATTTCAAGGAGAACAGAGAAAATATTTTATGGACACTCTGGCGGCAACAGGAAAAGAGAGCAAACTGATTTTGGTGTACAGGAGGAGGTTGCCTTATCGATCAAGCTGCTGCACAGTCAGATTTGACCACACAATCTCTACTGTGGAGAAGTGACAAAAGCAGAAAGAGAGAGAACAGAACCCTGACTCAAGGAATCCCTTTCCTCAGGAAAATTCCTGTCATCTCTGCATGAATACTTTTTGCTCCAGTTTTGGTCCCATGACGCACCTGTGGACACAGAAACCCTTAAGCTTGGCAGACGCTATTTACATTCCGACGAAATGATAATGTGACTACAATATTTCATTATGTGAATGAATTTAAAATTCAATCATAATTACTTCATGTTAAGGAATGTGAACCTTGCCCCCCACTCCCGAGCTAAATGTGAGGGATTGTTAACCGATGTAGCAACTCACAACTGGGCATCCATGAGGGGCGGTGGGCAATCAGCAGCAGCAGAAGTGTATAAATCTACAATCTGTGAACTCAACCCACGCTCTCCAGTACAATCACATCAGCGAATCTAACATGGCTCCAACTAAAGTGAACAAGGGCATAACAAGAGCAGAACCAGCCATCCTTAAAAATGTGATTTCCATGTGGGGAAGCTACATCACATGACAGCATATATGAGAAACACACAAACAACACGCCATGTAGACCGGGCTGAGAGATCAGACAGTCAACGGATCATTACTAAGTTCTGCAATCCTGCCACATTCAGTGGTGAAGGACAGAAAATTTATCAACTCCATGGAGCGGTTGGTTCTACAAATGTCCCACCATCAATGATGTGGAGTTCAACACATCAGTGCATAATACACGCCGGAAACAATGGCAACCAATTTCAGCTGGAAGTGCTGAGTTGATACTGCATCTTGGCCTCCTGAGGATGCCCCCATCATTTCAGGTGCCCTCTTTCAGCCAGGGTGATTCGCCCCACATGATATCAAGTAACACCAGAAGGCACTGGGTAATGCAAAGGTTTTGGGCCCTCACAACATTCCAGCATTAGTACTGAAGACTTGAGATCAAGTTCTTGCCACACCTAGAAATGCTGTACCAGTAAATCTACAAAACTGGCGTTTATCCAGCAACATGGTAAACTAACCAATTGCTTCCTGCCCGCAAAATGTAGGACAAATCCAGAACAGCCAATTACTGCTCCATCAGTCCAGATTCAACCAAGAGGGAATGAAAACATAGTAAGGTTGTCACTAGACAATTATTGCAGAAAAAGAGGATAATTCTGTGGGCCAGATGAGTTCGAATCCCATCAGGGTAAATGGTAAATTTAAATTCAACTACACGACATGGCTTATATGCCTGAAGCTGATGAAGACCACCACTGGGAATCATCTCTTTTTTTTCTAAATAAGACCATTTAGTTCATTAATGATTCAACTTCAGGGAATAATATCGACTGTCTTCACTTGTTCTGACCCCCATGTGACTACATTTCGGCAGCAACGAGGTTGCCTCTCAAAGGCCCTTTGAACAGAGCAAATGGCAGCTTTTACTCTCTATCGGTTTGGGTTCTGTCAGGGTCATTCGACTCCTGACCTCATTACAGCCTTGGCTCAAAAATGGACAAAGGAGCATGTCTCCCAACCTAAGGAGAGAGTGACTGTCCTTGAGATCAATGCAGTATTTGACCGAGTGTGGCATCAACGGGCCCCCAAAAAACTCGTGTTAATGGCAATGACGGCGTTTGGAGCCAGACATAGCAGGAAGCAACATGGTGGTGGTTGTTGGAGTTCAGGCATCTCTCTTCTAGGACATCACTGCACAGGTTCCTCAGGGCATTGTTCTCGACCCAAACAGCTTTACTAGCTTTATAAATGATATTCCTTCCGTCCTAAAGTCAGAAGTTGCAATTCTCGCTGATGATTGGACAATGTTCATTACCATTCATGAATTCTCAGATCATAAACGTGCATAATATCCAAGTGGCAAGTAACAAAGGAACTACAGAATCTGGATCGATGAATAAACAAAAAGCTAACAATGAGGGAGCTGGGACTGAGAAACAAGAGAGCAATAACCACATAATGACATTATAAATAAATGTTATTTTCCTGGTGTAATTAGCAGGACTAGGATTTGAAAAATTCAGAAGGTAAACAAGATAACTTTGCCTTCTCTGCCTGATGGATCTATACAAATGTTCGTTATGATCCTGATAATGGTTAGTAAATTTTCCTTCTCTCTCTGTAGAGTAACAAATAACTGGTTATGTAAACACCTGCACAAAATTTGTAAACACCTCATAATGTACACATGAGCAAAACAATGAACAAGTGTTTATTTGCACCAATATTGGTAAACTAACTTTAGCAATAATCGCTCTGGTGGAGAGTCATACACACTCGATATGATAAATCTGATTCTCTTGACGGAGACTGTTGGACATGCAGAGTTTTTTTATTCAAGTGTTTTATGTCTCTGTTGAAAGATGTGGCTTCATATATGCACACACACTATTTGCACATGCATATCTTTTATTATTATTTAGCGAATGCATATCCCTGGAGTCAAGCGATAATCTCCCATTTGGAGAATTTGCAGTGTTTTAGTCACAACTTTGCCTGTAGATGGGACATTCTTCATTAATGTGCAGTATTTTTTGTGTCTCTCCACAACTGCTTAATGGGATTATACTGAGGCACGGCCTGTGAAGCTTTGCTGCAAAGCGACCTCAGCTTGACAAAACTTGACTAATCCGTGGCCAGTACAGCAATGGTAGATCAAAGCCTGCCATTCAACATGCTGTGGTTAGTCACAAACAGTTTATTCATGATATCTCGTATTTCCAAATTCTTGGCCGAAAGGATGTTGGCTGGTAAACCTTGCTGAGGGAGATTTCTCCACATAGGGCAAAGAGATGCAAAGTGGGCAGCAGTTGCATTGAATATATGTTTGTGAAGTGGAAAGTGAGGTGCATTGCGATTGTTTTCAAACAGCTTGTGGGTTTGAATCAATTGGCGGATGTGTGACAGTCTGAAATTTGCGCAGACATGGAGGCAGCAGAGGGGCGTTGAATGGAGAGTGGCAGTTATGATGTGCATTGTTGCATTCAAGTGAGTTTCAATAAGATTTGCGTGTGTGTGATGAGCTGTACCAGGCAGTAGCAGTGTTCTGCTGCGTGGTATGACAGGGAAAGTGCTGAGGCCCAGAGTCTGATGGTAGCAGGACCCGACATTGATTCAATAAGTTTCATTAATACGATCGTTCTGGTTTTGAAACTGGCTGCTGTTTCCTTCAGATGATCCGAAGAGGACAGAATCCTATCTAGAGTAAAACTCAAGTATGTTCCGCGGGGATCATACTTTAGCCCTTAACTATCCATGTAAATATGTTATTCAGTTTTGGCACTGGCATTATGGGGATTCAATACATTGATTATAGTTCGAGATGAATTCAAGTTGTCATGTGCTGCAGTGGTCCTCAACATTGTAAAGTATTTCTCAAGGATACAGTTCAAAATGCAAAAGGATAGGAACTGGATCGAACAACGATGTTATCAGCATAGATGAACTTGAATCGAAATAGCCTGCTGCTTAGGCAAGTGTCAACAACTGACGTGATCCAGTTTGGCAGCACTCAGGACAGTTTTTGGAGAAGCCCAGCATTCCAGATTCTATCCTGCGAGGCTCTGAGATCCAGCAGTAGGACGCCTGGACTCAAGTACTTGTCAAAGCCATTTCCGATGAAGGATGTAAGTTTCAGAACTAGGTTACTTGTGCTGCAACTCCTACGGACACCCAAATACGTTGATATTAATCATGTTTCCACTTCTGGAGGTATGTGTTGCAGGATACATCTCAAATGTACTGATGCACACAGAAAGTAGAGAAATCGGTCGATGGGTGGTTGCCAGTGGGGGATCATTTCCATGTTTTGGTGTGACAATGATTTAAGGGAGCATGTGATTATTGTGCGGTAAGGAGGCAGCCAGGAATGAGCACAGGAGGAGAGTTAAATTAATGCGCTCCCAGGCCTCGTTGTACTTTTTACATTTTACAGAAATTCCAGTGCATCTTTGTTGCACTGCTGATGGCTGGAAGGCAAAGGCCAATGTGGATGAGACTGAGCATTTGTTGAACGCGTGGGAAGTCATCCAGGACTGGGCACTCTGCTGGTTGTGGGTGACCATCAAGGAAACGGAGACAACACAGATCAGGTGATTATTTCTGATTCTATTTCGCTCACCAGATCGTTCCCTGCTGCTTGGTGTCGTGTAACAAGGTGAGGTTATTTCTGGAGGCCACCCTAGGAGCTGTTCAGCAACAATCTGTGGGGCTGAGTAACCCCAGTCAGTGTGGTGGCTTTTGAATACACCACTCTGGTGGCTGAGTGAGGCAGAGTTGTCAGAACCTGCACTTCCAAGCAGGCAATTGAACGTTTGGAAGCGTTTGCAATATGTAAACTGCCTACCTGAACTGTGTCAAAGAATGATGGTGGTGAGAAAGCAGCAGCCTCAGTGATGTCGGATCAGTCATTAGTGGAGTGGCCTTGTTTAGCATGAGAGGAGTAGCACATTTCATTCTTATATTGCATTTTCCCCTTCTCGATTAATCTTTTTGTCAACTTTTCCTGAATTCTGAATGGTTTCCAATCTTCAGGCTTGCTGCTTTTCCTGATGATTTTATACATCAGCTCTTTAGATCTAATACTATCCCTAATTTATTTTAAATCGATTGCTGAGCCAGATTTCCTGTTTTAATTTTGCGCCACCAGGAACTAATAATTGTAATTCACACATAGGTTCTTTAAATTTTCATCCATTGTCTATCCATCCTCAAGCCTTTTAGTAATGTTCCCAAAATCCATTGCTGACAACTCGTGCCTCATAAGCTCGTAGATCCCTTCATTTAGCTTCAGGACCTTAGTTTCGGATTCAACTTCTTCATTCTACATCTGAATAGACAACTCTCTCATTTTATGGTATCTCTTCCACAAGGGACCCTGACCAAAAATATTTTAATTAATTATTTTTAATTGTAGAATACACAGCCGAGGATAGGCTGCTCGCTAGTTGGTTTCTCCAATTAATAGTCCAAAAATCATCACACATACATTCCAGGCAATTCTGCAAGACAGCATTTTTGCTGGTTTGGATTGTCCAATCTACACGTAGATTACATGATACCCATGAATACAGTTTAACCTTCATGCATGCGTCGATAATTTCATGCTTAATGCCTTCCCTTGCATCGCTGTTGCTGTCTAGGGGCCAATAGACAACACCCACCAAAGCGTTCTGCCTTTTGGTGTCTTTTCTCTCCACCCAGATACCACATCATAATTTTATGAGGCAATATCATTCCTCGCGATTGCATTGATTTCCTCCCTTGCTAACAATGCTACCCCACTTCATTTATCTATTGGTCTCTCCCTCCAAAACATGGAACACCCCTGGATGGTCAGTTCCCATCCTTGGTCAGCCTACAGCCTACAATATTTGCAACTATATCGTAAGGTGTTATATCTATTTGCACTGTTAATTCATCTGCCTTATTGCCAATGCTCTGTGCATTAAGATACAATGCCTTTAGACTGGCCTTTTTAACCGTGTTAGTCGTCTTAACTTTATTTTGCTCTCTGGCACCATTTGTTTCTCAGTTTTTATTCTGCTTTCCACTTTTGCTTCTTCATTTTCTCTCTTTGATTTATATCCTTCTTTCCCCCTCCTCTCTCTCCCTGCTCAGGTTCCCGTTCCCTTGCGGCTCCAGTTTTAATCTTCCCAAACGCACTAACAAACGCCCACCGAAGACATTGCTTCCAGTCCAGCCCAATGAAACCCGCCCTGTTTGCAGTGGTGCCACCTTCCCTGTCACAGGTCCCAATGCTCCAGGAATCTGAATCCCTCGCCCATAAACCGTTTCTCCAAACACCTATTCATCCATAAGATCCTGTTATTTCTACTGTCCTTGCACGTGGTAGTGGTAGTGATACTGAGATTTTTACCTTTGACGTCCTCCCTTGTAATTTACGTCCTCACTCCCAATATGCATCTTGTCGGACAGAACCCTTTTTTTTTGCTATGTCATTGGTATCAATGTGTAGCACGATTATTGGGTGTTCATGCTCCCCCTTCAGCTAGCCCTGCGGCCTCTCTGACATATCCTTGGTCCTGTAACAAGGGAGGCAACATGGCATCCTGGAGTCTATTTTTTGGCTCCAGAAACTTCTGTCTGCTCCCCTTATTAAAGAATAATAAAGCGTCCTGCGGCTCTTCTGTCTCACCTCTTGTGCCACAGAACCATCCGTGGTTCTCAGGACTTGGCTTCTGCTGCTTTCCCCTGGGAAACATTCTCCCCAAAAAGTATCCAAAATGATATAGATGTCAGAGCGGAGGATGACAACAGGAGAGCGCTGCACTCTCTGCATTCCTCTACTGTGCCTGTTCGTTATCCATCCCCTTTATGCCTGTTCAGTATTTGCCTGCAGCATGACCATCTCACTAAACAAGCTATCCACGAAAGTCCCAGGATCGTGGGCGTCCCGCACTGCATTCAATCTCAGCTGCATCTCCGAAACGTTTTTAGCGAATAGCTGCAGGTGAACAATCCTGCAGAGTTGGTCGCCAAGGACACTGATACTTTCCATGATTCCCACGTAGTGCAGGAGGAGCATATCTCGGATGTGGGCTCTGCTGTCAAATTATCCATTTAGATTAAGCTCGTTAGTTAGTCCTTTTAAAGAATAATAACCACAACAATGCCACTATACCCCTCCAAGTACTCCCATTATGGTACACAAATTCCTCACCATATTTTTTTAAGCTAATGGGCTGCAGCAGTTCAATTAGTAGAAACAATAGTAGTGTATACTCTCACCTAACGCTACTCGCCAATCAACTGTCTCCTCTGCATAGCATCACTTTTTGAATCCTGATGTTACTTCAAACCCCACTGCCTGAATACGTGGAGGGTAACACCTCTCCTCACCAGAGTCCGTCTCTGTTCTTCACACTCTTTTATACCATTCACGCTGGCAAATCCTCACCAGTCAAAGCCTCACTTCTTCACACTCTTTAATACCGCTGTCACTGGCCACCCCTCACCGGTCTCAGCCTCTGCTCTTTGCCCTCTTTTACACCGTTCTGGCTGGCCTCTCTCTCTCAATTGTCTAAAACTCACTTTGTTCCAACCCCAACAACAACTTTTGGTTAATTGATAAATTAACGAGCGACTGGACATTTGATAGAATTTAGGCATCAATTAAAACTTAAAATCCATCAGTCATCAATCACCAACCGAACCTCTCTACTGCGTCGAAACACGGCATTCCTGTCCTGACAATTGAAAAAAAAATAAACAACTGTCCGGGTCCTGACGCACACGAGTGCCTGTTCACACAACACCATCTGCTCATTAACCTAAGTTAACTCCCTTTGAAAAAATCACTGTCCATATCCTCATACACACCGAGTCCCCGTTCACAAATCACCGCCTCTGCTCACTGAACAAAAGCATTTCACATTCAGACAACTACTCGAATGTAAAATTCTCATTGTTTATTTTTCCAGTCCTTCCATAACATTGACAGCGTCTATCTTGTAATCCTCTCCTGACCCAGCACCCCTATGAGATTTCAACTCGTACCTAATTCTGACAAAATAAGGATTGTAGACTTTAATCACTCCAGCATTGGTGGCCGGACCCTCATTCACCTCTCGCTCTAAGTTCTGGGATACCCTCCCCACCTCATGTTTTGCCTCCCTACCTCTTTTTCCTCCTTTTCACCCATCTTCTTAAAACCAAACTCATTGATCCAGAATGTGGTCAACCCTGTAAAATATCCGTATTTATCTGGCAGTCGTTTTTGTTAGATGCACAAAACTCCCAGAAAATACGAATGAAACACCCTTTGACCTTCATTTCAATATTCCTATGAACAGTCTTCTTGTTGTTGTTATTTATTCCGGCTCCTGGAAATTGTTATTTCCATTTTAAAGGCAGCATTTTCTTCTGCTGCTGGATCATCCGTTCCAGCGGCTGTTAGCTCTCCGTGTGACTATTCAAACACAATCGTCGCTGGCCATCCTATTGGTCATTCAAAAATCTCTATCTATAATAATCTGCAGTCCTACACCCATCCCAGATATCAGATCCATCCGTGTCCCTACTCCACAGTCTTTCTTTAATAGTCGGCAGTCCCACACCCCTCTCAGATATCAAGTCGCACCTCCATAACCATGTCTCACCCTCTCTCTGTAATAATGTTGCAGCCCCACATCTCTCCCAGATATCATTCACATCCACGACCATATCCAACGCTATCTCTGCAATACTCTGCAGTCTCACACCTCTAATCGATGTCCACATTGACCCAAGTCCTGCGCACAATCCTTTTTTCAATGTCTCCAAAGGGTGAACCTAAATTCAGGGGGCTTGGCCTTAAACTATGCAATACTCTTACTAAAACTCTCCGTCCCTCGTTGCCTCCTTGAGGCATTAGCTAAATTTCCTTGCCTCTCAAAGCTGCTCGTATCAACCCCTGTAACTTTGCTTTCGTGGCTCTTAGTCATTTTCATCCATATACACGTGATTCCTATTGAGTTTTTTGTTCGGTTCAATGTTCGGCCAGTATAAAACTTATTGCATCAAATGTTCATTTTATGACAATATGTAAATATATTAATATTTAAAGGTGGAGTTTTTGAATGAGAAAATCTTTTCCCTCGCTGTATGAAATCTCATATTCAGTGATGAACAAGACTCTGCAGTTAGAAGGTTCTACCTATCTCAATGGCTGGTATTTGCCTCAGGACAGTCTAAATTGACATTAATTATTGGAGTGAGCAATATTGCATTAATTGTTTCCTTGAATGCTTCTAATTAATGTTTGATTGAAATGCCGGATGTTTTCCTAGAGTCTATTGGTGCTGTGTAAATTGGCCTTGCACTAACGTATCCTTCTGTGGAGGTTTCCTTCCTCTGTGAAACAGGCGTCCAGTGAACTGAACCCCTATATAAGTAATTTATTTAGTGATGCAATGTGATCTCCAATAGTACTGTTTGCGATAACCTCCCTAATTGACAGCGCACATATGTGTACAGTTGGATCTCCTTGACTAAGGAAGTGTACACTTGCATTAAAGTGATTATAATGAATGTTCACTGGACAGATTCCTTTGATTAGAGGCTGTGATGTGAAGAGGAACTAAGTGAACTGGATTTATATTCCACAAAGTTTAGAAGAATAAGACGTGATCACGTTTCACTGTTTAAATCATTAAGGGGATTGGGATGGGAGGTTTCTCGCTGGTAAGCAGTCTGGAATTATAGATAACCTTTGCAGAATTAAAAGGCAGCCATTTAGCAATGATATGAGTTGAAATCACTTCACTCAAATTCGTTTGAATTTTTGTATTCCTGTACACCATGTGAATATTGATGCCATTACGCTCATTAAATAACGTACAAAAAAACACCTATTGAATTCGATGGGAATTAAAGGAAATGGGTACAATTCAGAAGTTGGACCTGTGGAAGAAGGTTAACCAATATCTTAATGAACAGTGGTTCAGGCTCCATGAGCTGAATGGTTTTAGTCTGTTCCTATTTGCTATGTCCAAATGAGAATCTCGTTCCGCATTTGTGTTCATGTGGCACTGAGAAGGAATGGCTGCAACAGAAATGACATTTTACATGACTCACTGCCTGCTGGGTATAAATCGTTGTCCCCTCTTGAACACAAAAATCACTGAGGCTGAAATAAGTTCACATTCACTGAAACATTAGATTTAAAAAGTAACTTGGTCGGGAGCAGGAAGCTTTTAAACCACTGCAGGGAATCAAATCTTCACCACTGAGCCCCCCGCAAAGTGACAGGAGACGAACATGGAGATCAAACCACCACACTCAGACATTGAGTGCAATAAATCGTGCAGTCCATCCCCTGACCCACAGGTTTTAGCTCAATGGTTCATATTCAGAGTGTGTCAAAGTAGAAACATTACCTGCAGAAGTAACACTACAGTTGATTCCTGTTGTACAGAAATTCCATCAACTTGCTTTTCTGACACTTTTACAGGCGGTGACTGTGGGTGTGTCAGTATTTACAGAAGCTCACGATGATTGTGAAAGTGCTTTCAGGTGGTCACTAAGAGTTCATCAGTATTTTCAGGCGCTCACTGAATGTTTCAGTATTTACAGGCGGTCACTCTGGGTGGGTCAGTATTTACAGGCGTTCAACGTGGTGGTGTCCGTATTTATAGAGGACACCTCGGGGTTTGCAAGTGTTTACAGAGAGTCCATTAGTGCAGGCGTTGGAAGGGCAGATTCAGTATTGAATCTAATTTTCACATGTAGTATAATTGGGATGGCTGGTGCATGGAGGGGAAGGGAGCGGTTGCTGGCGGTTGGTCTTGTGAGGTGTCCCTGGGTTGCATGTTAGTAAGTAGAGTGTCACGCCCGGCTATGTGTAAATATGGTCAAGGGGCTCTGCAGTTCTGGTCAGTATGGGCAAGGGGCTCTCCAGCTCTGAGCCATTATTTGCTGGGGATTGTAATTCATATGTCAATGTTTACAGTGTGTCCTGGGGCCGTGTCGTTGCATTCCTATGGGTCACTGGCATGTATGTCCGTATTCAGCGTGCTCCCTGCTGACTGGGTACGAATGTGAAGGCGGTTCCTTGTCAGGTTTTCAGAGATTACGAGAATCTCCATTAGCAGTGTCTGTATTTAGAGTTGGCCTTGGGAAGCATGGCAGTGATTACATTTCTTCTCTGTGTTGTGTTTTAATAGGGTTTTCAGACTTGTATCGGTATTCACAAGCGTCCCTTGTGTTTGCTTGTTGGTAATTACAGTGGGTCCCTGGAGAGTGGTCTCCACTTTTATCTGGAGGGCGAATTGCGACTGCCTTGTCTTATGAATGTTTCTCTGGGGTGTGTGACAGTATTAAACAAGCTGTCCCAGGAGAAAATGTCAGTGTTCACCGCGCAAATAAGGGAGAATTGCAGTATTTACAAATTCTACCGCAGCCAGTGTGTTAGTATTTCGATGTTACTCCTCAGGTGTGTGACAGTGTATATAGCTTGAAACGACGTGTCAGTGTGGATAGCGGATTTTGACGAATGTGCCAGTATTTTCATGAGGTCACTGTGATGTGTGTCACTATTAATTGGACGTCCCTGGGGACTGTGTCAGTATTTACTGGGTCACCGCGGGGAATGTGTCAGTATTTGCACTGGATCAGCGGGAATGTGTTCATATTCAGAGAGCCCTGCTGAGAGTATCATTTGTACAGAAGTTCTCCAGTGAATTTGTAAATAATTTTAGGGGGTGTCCGCGTAGAGTGGCAGTATTTAAAGGACATCATGGTGACTGTTTCAGTATTTGTAGAGGGTCATGTTGACTGTGTCAGTACTTATAGGGAATTCCAGAGAGATTCTGAAATATAGGGGGCATCTGGCAGTGTATCATTATTTACAAGGGATCTCTGGAGACTGTGTCAGCATTTCCTGAGGGACTCTGGAATTTGAGTGAGTATTTATAGGCGGTCTCTTGTGAGCTTGTCAGCATTAAGTGGGGTCACTGATGAGTGTGTCAGTATATAAAGGCTGTCATGGAGGAATAATTAAGTTTGGTCTCCATGCAGTGTCGCACTATTAATAGGGGCACTCCGGAGAGTATGTAACTATTTATAGGTGGTCTCTGTGGAGCGTGTCAGTATTTAAAGTGGCTGTCCTGTGATTGTGTCTCTATTTCACAGAGCCTCCGGGGATTGTGTCAGTATTGATAGGTCGTCTCCAGAGATTGTGTCAGTATTTCTAGGGGGTCCCTGGACAGTTAGTTAGTATTTAAAATGGTTCTCCGGGCAACGTGTCAGTATTTATTTGGTCATCTTGGATTGTGTCATTATTTAATCCGAGTCTGCAGAGGGTGATCAGGTTTTATAGGGGCTCTCTCAGTAATGAGTCAGCATTTATTTGGGTCTCTGGGGAGTGTGTCAGTATCTATAAGGGTCGCCAGAGAGTGTGTCAGTATTTATTGGGGCTCTCGGGGGAGTGTGCCATTATTTAAAAGAGGTCAACCAGGAGTCGCCTGCATTAATAGGTTGTCTCTGGTGAGTCTTTGAGTTTTTATAGGTAGTCACCAGAGATTGTGTCAGTATTTATAGGTTGTAACAGAAGAGCATGTACCTATTGATAGTTGGTATCTGGGCAGTGAGTCAGTATTAAAAGGTGTTCTCCAGGGAATGTGTCAGTACATAAAGGGGGTTACCTTCTAGAAATTCTTTAATCATAGGAGGTCCTCTGTAGTCTGTCAGTATTTATACGGACCTCCCATGACAGTGCCAATATTGTTTTGGAGATTGGGTTAACAGGGAGTGTTTTGTTGCTTATAGGGAGTTTGCAGGGACTGTGTCAGTCTTTATTGGTGGTCCCCAGGGATTGTCTCAGTAGTAATAGAGGACCTCTGTTATGTCTGTAATTATTTTTCAGAGATCCCCAGGAAGTGTCTAGGTAATTAAAGGGGATCCCCAGGGAGTGTCTCAATCTTTGTATGCGGTCAGCAGCAGTGTATCAGTATTTATCGGGGATCATCTTGGTGTGTCTCAGTGTTTATAGTGATTTTCTGGGCAATGAATCTGTTTTTACATGGGATTCCAAGGGACTAAACCAATATTTATAGGTTATGTCCAGCGAGTTTCTCAGTGTCTATAGGTGAGCCCTGGGGAGTGTGGCAGTATTAATTATGTTTCCTGGGAAAGAAGTCTACACGTATGGAGGATTACCCAGGGACATTATCAGAATTTATAGGGGGAACCAAGAGAGACTGTTAGTATTTATAGTGCTTCCTCCAGAAATGTCACATTATTTGTACTCGATCCCCGGAAGGTGTCTTGTTATTTAATTGAGATCCCTGAGACGTGTTTCAGTGCTTATAGGGAAGCCCCAGGCAGTGTTTCATTGTTTATTGGGGATTCCGTTGTGTTGTCTCAGCGTTTGCAATGGATGTCCGGGGTGTTTTTAATTATTTCCGAGGGATCCCTTCTGGTTTATTGAGTATTTATAGGGGATGCACGGGATTGGTTCTAAGTATTTAAAAGTGATCAAAAGCAAATGTCTCTGTACTTATAGGGGTTCGCTGGATTGTGTCTCAACATTTATAGTGGTTCTGTGGACGGTGCCTCAGTATTTATACGGGTTGTCCTGGGCATTAGGCTGTATTTATACGTTATAACCAGCGAGTGTCGCTCTGTTTAGAGGTGATCCCCGGGGATTGTGTCACTATTTAGAATGTTTCCGCGGGAGTATGTGAGTATTTATGTAGGTTCTGCTGTGGGTTTCTCAGTATTTATAGGGCTTCCTGTGGGAGTGCTTTTGTATTTATAGTGGATTAGCTAGGAGTCACCCAGTGTTTACATGTGATCAGTGGCAATTGGCTCACTCTTTATATGGGATCAACTATGGAGTGTGTCAGTATTTATCGTTGATACACTAGTAATTTTGCAGTATTTAAAGGGATTGGCTGAGAGGTGCCTCGGTTAATATAAGGAGACTGGGCTGTGCATCAGCATTTATATGGGATCCCTGGGATCAGATTCTGTATTTATAGGGGATCACTTTTCAATGTCTCAGTACTTATAATGGATACCAGGGCTGTTGACGCAGTATTTAGAGGGGATTCCCGGGGAATGTTTCAACATTATTTAGGACCCCAGGGCAGTGCATCAGTGTTCATAATAGAACAAAACAAAAACAGAATTACCTGGAAAAAGCATCCGCAGTTTTCTTTGTTTTCATTCATAATAGAACAGTTTGGCGTGCCTCAGCAATAATACTGGATCCCTGGGCAGTGTCTCACTATTTTTCTGTGTCACCATGGACTGGCTCAGTATTTATACACGTTGTGCAAGCAGTATGTCAGCATTTGTAGTAGAATCCCTTGGAGAAACCCAGTGATTATCGGTTATGACCAGACCGTGTCTCAGTGAGTAACGGTGATCCAAGGGGCATGTTTAAGTGTTTCTAATGTACCACAGGGAGTATGTCTGCATGTGGAGGGGATTCCTCAAGACGTGTATCAGTTTTTATGGAGGAAACAGTTCTAGTGTGTCAAAACTAATTTGTGATCCAGTGGGAGTGTCTGAGAATTTATAGGGCATACCCGGGAGTTTCTTTTTATTTACACTTGAACCCGTGGGAGTGTCTTATTTTATTTAGGGGATCACAAAGTCACAGGATCACACAGTGCAGAAGAGGCCCTTCAGCCCATCCAGTCTGCAGCAACACGTGAGTAAAACCGGACATCCATACCTAAACCCATTTACCAGCACTTGGCCCATATGCTTGAATTTTATGCTGTGCCAAGTGATCATCCAGGTACGGTTCAAAGGGGGTGAAACAACCCACCTCCAGCCCCCTCCCAGGCACCACATTCCAGACTGACAACACCATCTGTATAAAAATGTTTTTCCTCTCATCCCGCCTACAACTCCTTCCCCTCGCCTTGAAAACGTTTCCCCTGTGACTGACCATTCAAATGAGAGGAAGAGTTGTTCCCTATCTAACCTCTCCCTGGCCCTCATAATCTTGTACACCATGAGCAGGTTGCCTTACAGTCTTGTCTGCTCCAAAGAAAACAATCCAAGTCTATCCAACCTCTCTTCTTAAAAAAAAAAATGTTTCTTCCCAGGCACCATACTGGTCAATCTCCTCTGCACCCACTCCAGTGTAATCACATCATTCCCTTAATCTGGTGAACAGAACTGCACACAGCTCTCCAGCTGTGGCCTCACCAATGTTTTATACAACTACAACACGAAGCCTTCGTTTTGTAATCTATGCCTCGCTTGATAATGCCAACTGTCCAATTTGCCTTAAACAACACCCCACTAACATGCCCCTCCACCTTCAGAGTTCTATTGACTCACATGCTAAGTTCCCTTTCTTCCGCAGAACTTCCTAGTTTCATGCTCTTAATTGAATACTTCATTGACATTTTACTCCTTCCAAAGTTTATCACCTCACACTTTTCAAGGTTAAACTCCATCTGTCACATTACTGCACAGTTGGCCATCCCCTCAATATATTCCTTTAGCCCAAGACACTCAACTGTGAACTAGCCGGGAAATCTTTGTGTCATGCACAAACATTTCAATGTTATTCCCCATATAATCATCTGCATAGTTTATATAAATGACGAAAAATATGAACACAGCACGGGTCCCTTTGGTAAGCCACTCGAAACTGGATGCCTGACACTAAAGGAGGATTCTGTCATCACCCTCTGTCTAGAGTGGTTGGGGAGGGTTTAAACTAAAATGGCAGGGGGGTTGGAACGATTGCAAGTTGACAGAGGAAGGGGAAACAAAGACAAGGACACAATACAGAAAGCAGATTAAGAAAAGTGATAGTCAGAGAAATCATGAGCAAGAATCAAGCAGAGCCTCAGTGAAAAATAGTGGGAACGGGACAAGTAGTGATACAAATACAAGGCTTACCTTTTGTGCCTTTATGCGAAGAGTATTTGAAATAAAGTGAATGAAATAACTGTGAAATAGTTGTAAACAGTTATGTTATAGTCAGGATTACGGAGATCTGGTGACCAGGGATAGGAAATGAACATTCAGGCATATTCAATATTTAGGAAGGACAGACAATAATGAAATGGTGGTGAAGTTGCATTGCTGGTTAAAGAGGAAATTAACATAATATTGAGGAAAAATATTAGCACTGGCGATGTAGAATCTTTATGGGTAGAGCTGAGAAACACTAAGGCAGAACAAAAATAGTGGGGATTGGATATAGAACCCCACAATGCAGTGGTTATGTCGGAAATGACATTACACTGGAAATTAAAGACTCATGCAATAATGGAACATCTGTAATTATTGGAGACTTTACATTGTATATATATTGGGCAAAACAAATTAGTAACAATAACATAGATTAGGAATCACTGGAGGGTACACGGAATGTTTTTTTTTCTGGACCAATACATTTAGGAACCAACGAGAAAATAGGCCAACCTCGAATGTGTATTGTGTAATGTGAAAAGAATAATTGGCAATCTAGTTGTGCGAGGCCCATTGGGGATGAACAAATTTAACATGATAGAATTCTTCATCAAGATGGAGAGTGCCGGAATTGATTCTGAGACTTGGGTCCTGAAACTTAAGAGAGGAAACAGCGATGGTGTGAGGGGCGGGTTGGCTAAGATGGATTGGGAAACGTCACTTAAAGGGATGACGTTGGATAGGCAATGGCAAATATTCGAAGAGCGCATTGGTGAACTGCCACAATCGTTTATTGCTAAACAAAAACAGAATTACCTGGAAAATCTCAGCAGATCTTGCAGCATCGGCGGAGAAGAAAAGAGTTGACGTTTCCATTCTTCATGACGCTTCAACAGAACTAGGTGAATCCAAGGAAGGTTTGAACGAAAAGCTGGTTTAAGGTGTGTGTGTGTTGGGGGGAGGGGGGTCGGGGGGTGGGGGGGAGGAGTTGGCTGGGGGTAGAGAAGTGGAGGGGGTGGTCTGGTAGTAGGGATAAGCAAGCAGTGATAGAAGCAGCTCATCAAAAAATGTCACAGACAACAGAACAAAAGAACGCACAGCTGTTGAAGTTGGTGATATTATCTAAACGAATGTGCTAATTAAGAATGGATGGTAGGGCACTCAAGGTAAAGCTCTAGTGGGGGTAGGGGAGCATAAAAGATTTTAAAATATTTAAAAATAATGGAAATAGGTGAGAAAAGAAAAATCTATATAATTTATTGGAAAAAACAAAAGGACGGGGGAAGAAACAGAAAGGGGGTGGGGATGGAGGAGGGAGTTCACGACCTAAAGTTGTTGAACTCAATATTCCTTCCAGGAGGCTGTAATGTGCCTAGTCGGAAGATGACGTATTGTTCCTCCAGTTGGCGTTGGGCTTCACTGGAACAATGCAGAAAGCCAAGGACAGACATGTTGGCAAGAGAGCAGGGTGGAGTGTTAAAATTGCAAGAAACAGGGAGGTTTCAGTCATTCTTGTGGACAGACCGCAGGTGTTCTGCAAAGTGGTCGCTCAGTTTACGTTTGGTCTCTCCAATGTAGAGGAGACCACATTGGGAGCAACGAATACAGTAGACTAAGTTGGGGGAAATGCAAGTGAAATGCTCCTTCACTTGAAAGGAGCGTTTGGGCCCTTGGCCGGTGAGGAGAGAGGGTTATTCCTGTCTGTCACAAAAGTAAAACAGGAACAATGGACAAACCATGACTTAAAAGGGAAATTGAAGAGCGTATTATCTGAAAGGAAGAGCGAAACAAGTTGGCCAGAAAAAAAAATGAACTACAGATCTGAGGATTGGGGGCAGTTTAGAATTGAGCAATGGAGGACAAAGGGAATGATCTAGAAGGGGAAAATAGAGTACGAGAGTTAACTTGAAGGGAACATAACATTGACTGTAAAAGTTTCTATATGTATGTGAAGAGAAAAAGATTAGTGATGGCAAATCTAGGACCCTTACGTTCAGAAACAGGGGAATTTAGATTGGGGAACAAAGAAATGGCTCACCAACTGAATTTTGGTTCTGTCTTCACAAGGGAGGACGCAAATAGCTTTCAAGAAATCTTGGGCAACATGATTTAGAGAGAGGGAGGAACAGAAATAAATCATCATTAGTGGGGAAATATTGTTGAGCAAATTGATGGGTTTGAAGGCCGATAAATTTCCGGGCCCTGATAATGTACATCCCAGAGCACATAAGGACAGGGACCTGGAAGTAATGGATGTATTTCTGGTCATCCGCCAACATTATATTGACTCTGGAACAGCTTCTGCAGTTTGTAGTGCAGCTAATATAACCCCAATATTTAAAAATGGAGGCAGATAGAAAACAGGGAAATATAGACAAGTTAACCTGACATCGGTCATGGGGCATTTCCAGAGTCCATCACAAAAGATTTAATCGCTGAGCACCTAGAAGACAGTGGCACAATCGGACAGGGTCAGCATGGATTTAGGAAAGGGAAATCATGCTTGACAAATCCACTGCAATTTTTTTCCAGGATGTAACTAGCAGATTTCTGGAGGTCGAGCCAACGAGTGTCTTTTTTTTTGGACTTTCAGAAGGCTGCCGACAAAGACCCATATAAGAGAATGGCAAGTAAAGCTAAACGCATGGGATTGGGGATAGTGTACTGAGATGGATTGAAGATGTTTTTGGCAGACAGGAAGCAATCAGTAGGAATAAGGAGGTCTATTTTTGAATGGCGGGCAGTGAAGTAGTCTGGTAACCCAGGAATCGGTGCTGGGACCCCAGTTATTCATAACATGTATTAATGATTTAGAGGAGGGAATTAAAAGTAATACAGCTAAATTTTCAAATGACACAAAGCAGGGTGGGAGGGTGAGCTGCGAGGAGCATGCAAGAATGTTTCAGTATGATTATTATAAGCTGAGTGAGTGGGCAAATGCATGGCACATGCTGCATAATGTGGATAGATGTGATTTTATCCATTTTGGTAGCAAAAAATGAAGACGTTATTATCTGAATGGCAATGCATTGAGAGAGAGGAATGTGCAATGAGACCAGGGTGTCCTTGTACCCCAGTCGATGAAGTAAGCAAGCAGGTGAAGCAGGTGATAAAGAAGACAAATGGTATGTTGGTCTTCATAACGAGACTATTCGAGTACAGGAACAGGGAAGTCTTGCTGCAATTGTACAGGCTTTGGCGAGACTCTGCCAGGAAGATTGTGTGCTGTTTTGGTCTCCATATCTGGGGAAGGATGTACTTGCTACAGAGGCGGTGTGTGTATGACTGTGGGGTGGGGGGTGCGGTGGACTGGTGCAGGGAAACTATAACTTACTGATTCCTGGGATGGCGGGACTGAGATATGAGGAGAGATTGACTGGATTAGGATTATATTCGCTGGAGTTCAGACAAATGAGTGGTTTCTCATATACATTTCTAATAGCACGAGACAGGGTAGATGCAGGAAGGATGTTCCCAAAGGCGGAGGAGACAAGAAACACCGGCCACAGTCTGAGGATATTGGGTAGATGAATTAAGAACGAGATTACGAGAAATGTATTTAACCAGATTTGGGGAGCCTGTGGAATTCATTACTACAGACAGCAGTTGAGACAAGAACATTGTATGCTTTCCAAGAAGGAGTTACATACACCTCTTGGGGCGAAAGGGATCAAGTGATATATGGTGAAAGCCGAAGCAGGCCATAGATTTGGATCATCAGCAATGAATATAATGAATGGCAGAGCAGGCTCTAACTGCCGAATGGCCGACTTCTCCTTATAGTTACTATGTTTCTATCTCTCCTAAAAATTAGCCCGAAACATTGCCAGGGACCTCTGCAAATGTGGGCAACTCACTAGGGACACCTACCAAATTGTGACGGAGACCGCACAGAACCCACTTAAGTCCCAGCACATTCACGCGGGCCACTCAACAAATCCCGAATCGCTCATTGAGAACAGGAAGGAAATTCCCTAAACACTCAGAATGTACATACAACAAATCCTAGCACACTCCCAAGTAACACAAAGCACACCCCAACAAGATCCACAGGGAGAGGCAGCAAATCCCGGCACACTCACTAGGGAAAAGCAGCAAAACTAGATACACTCTCAAGGGACCCGCAGCAAATCTCGAGACTCTCCCCAGAGGTTTGGCTGGAAATACTGGCATAGTCCGCAGGAAACCAGAGGAATCATGCAGACCCTTTTCAGGGGTGCAGTTGAAAACCCGGCACGCTATCCAGAGAGCGACTTGAAATATCAATTTGCTCCCAAGGGCCCACAGAATCTCCTACGACATACCCGAGGGAACCACAGAAAATCTCAAAACATTCCCCAGGAACCATAACTAAATACAAACACACTCCTAAAGGAACCCAGGTAAATAAGGATGCACTCCCCATGGACAGGCAGGAAGCCCCGACATCCTCCACAGTGAAACCCAGCAAAAACCAATCACACTCCCCATTGGCACCCACCAAATTTAACTCTCTCTCCAGGGACTCCCAAAAAATAACAACCCTCTCCCCACGGACTCCACCAAAAACCAGACACTCATCAGGGAGCAAAATTAAATACGTTAACAATCCATAGAGTTAAGTTTCAAATATGCAAACACACCGCATGTTCCCCGAGGAAAAATTAGGTCACTCCAAAAGGATCCACAGGAAGACCCGACCCATTCCCAGCACATATTAAATATCAACACGCAAACGTAAGTCCGAGATGGAATACCGACACACTCTCCAGGGACACCCAGGAAACATGGAGCCATTCTCCAGGGTCAAGCTGGAAATACAGAGATACTCCCGAGAGGCCCACAGCGAATCCTGACACGTTGCCCAGGGTCATACAGCAAATCCTAATACTTTCCACAGAGTCCTTCAGCAAATCCCGGCACAATTCCCAGGGAACCAGAGCAAATCGCTACACAATCTCATAGGATTGGCAGCAAATCCCAACAAAGTCAACAGGTTCCCGGAGCAATTGCCAGCCCAAACTCCAGAGCCATGCAACAAATCCTGACACACTCCAAAGCGAGTTGAGGCAATCCCTGACACACACCCAAGGGGCCCGCAGTAAATCCTGGCTCACTCAGCAGGACCACGTTGAAAATCCCGACACAGTCCTTAGGGACTCTCAGCACATACAACTCACTCACCAGAGACACGCAGCAAAGCCCAGCACACTCCCTAGGGAACAGCAACAAATCCCAAGACATTCCTTGGGGACTAGCAGCAAACACAGATGAACTCTGCAGGGACCCGAAACAAAAACAGAATTACCTGGAAAAACTCAGCAGGTCTGGCAGCATCGGCGGAGAAGAAAAGAGTTGATGTTTCGAGTCCACATGACCCTTCGACAGAACTGAGTGAATCCAAGAAAGGGGTGAAATATAAGCTGGTTTAAAGTGTGTGTGGGGGGTGTGGTTTTGGTTGGGGGAGAGACGTGGAGGGGGTTGGTGTGGTTGTACGGACAAACAAGCAGTGATGGAAGCAGATCATCAAATGATGTCACAGACAGCTGAACAAAAGAACACATAGATGTTAAAGTTAAAGTTGGTGATATTATCTAAACGAATGTGCTAATTAAGAATGGATGATAGGGCACTCAAGGTACAGCTCTAGTGGGGGTGGGGGGAGCATAAAAAATTTTAAAATATTCAAAAATAATGGAAATAGGTGGGAAAAGAAAAATCTATATAATTTATTGGAAAAAACAAAAGGAAGGGGGAAGAAACAGAAAGGGGGTGGGGATGGAGGAGGGAGGTCAAGACCGAAAGTTGCTGAACTCAATATTCAGTCCGGAAGTCTGTAAAGTGCCTAGTCGGAAGATGAGGTACTGTTCCTTCAGTTTGCGTTTGGCTTCACTGGAACAATGCAGCAAGCCAAGGACAGACATGTGGGCAAGAGAGCAGGGTGGAGTGTTAAAATGGCAAGCGACAGGGAGGTTTGGATCATTCTTGCGGACAGACCGCAGGTGTTCTGCAAAGCGGTCGCCCAGTTTACATTTGGTCTCTCCAATGCAGAGGAGACCACATTGGGAGCAACGAATGCAGTAGACTAAGTTGGGGGAAATGCAAGTGAAATGCTTCTTCACTTGAAAGGAATGTTTGGGCCCTTGGACGGTGAGGAGAGAGGAAGTGAAGGGGCAAGTGTTACACCTTTTTCATGTGCATGGGGTGCTGCATTATGAGGGGGTTGAGGAATGGGGAGTTTTGGAAGAGTGGACAAGGGTGCCCCGGAGGGAACAATCCCTACGGAATGCCGATAGGAGGGGTGAAGGGAAGATGTGTTTGGTTGTGGCATCATGCTTGCATTGGCCGATCCCTCGCGCATTCGCCCTAACGCCTTCTCTTCCTTCCCAGAAACATGATAGGGTCCCCCTTTCGTCTCTGCGACAACATTTCCGTATCTCTCTTTTGCCTTGCTCACCTTCATTGCTTTCCATTTCTCTCCTGGTGTTTGACAAGGTGTTTACTAAAACCCGCTTTCACAGCCACTTCTCCTTTCTCAGTGACTGTCTCCACCTCCGACTTACCCCACGTGGATTTCAACTGAAATTCCACCACTCATGTTTCGAACCCACCCTGGATTAAAGGTATCTCCGGGACATAAAACGTTTCTCGGACTGCTGTTCCCTTCACATTCTGAGATCCACACTCAATGCCATGCGCCGCCATATGAACACACTCGACCTCTTCCTCCAGCAGCACCGCAATACCCTTCTTCAAAGCTGTGCCGTGCCCTCAGTTTCATTTTATTCTTCGTCTCATCCGACACCTCAATAAGAAGCTTTTTCTCTTTCGCTAAGGAACACAAGCTCCAACAACTCATCGACACCAACATCCATCTAGGACCCTCCACCCCTGGCTGTCCCTCCGTCCCCACCCCATATTCCAAACCCAGCCCCAGCCCTGTAATCACTATACCCCTTGACATTCCCCTCTCCGACGCTGAACGTTCAGTGCTGAACAAAGGATTTAGTTTCATACTCTTACGCCCTCAGCTCAATAAATTTCGGCTCGACATGATGCTGAACTCTTCTTCCACCGTCTTCGTCTCTGGGCTCACTTTTTTGGGGAGGAGTCCTCTCCCCGTTCAACGGATCCTTTCACCCACCTCCAATATTCTCCCTCCACCTGGACCCCTCCCTCTGGATTCATACCTTCTCTTGATCTTTTCACTGAGAACTGTCGGCGTGACATTATTCGTCTCAATTTCTCTGCTCCTCTCACCCATTCTAATCTCTCTCTCTCTGAACTTACTGCATTCCATTCTCTCAGGTCCAACCCTGACATTGTCATCATACCCGCTGACAAAGGTGGTGCTGTTGTTGTCTGGCGCACTGACCTCTAACACGCAGAGGCTGAGCGTCAACTCGTTGACAACCCTCCTACCTCTCCCTGGACCAAAACCCCATCACTGAAAATCAAGCCATTGTTTCCAGGACTGTCACTGACCTCATCTCCACTGGGGATCTTTCTCCCACAGCTTCCAACCTGATAGTCGCCCAACCTCGGACGGCCCGCTTCTATCTCCTACCCAAAATCCACAAACAGAACTGCCCCGGTAGACCGATTGTCTCAGCTTGTTCCTGCCCCACAGAACTCATTTCTCGTTATCTTGACTCTCTTCTCTCTCCCCTTGTCCAGTCCCTTCCCACCTACATCCGTGATTCCTCTGACACCTTACGTCACATCAACAATTTCCAGTTCCCTGGCCCCAACCGCTTCCTCTCCACCATGGACGTCCAATCCCTCTACACCTCAATCCCCCACTAGGATGGTCTGAGAGCCCTTAGCTTCTTCCTCGAACAGAGGCCCGAACAATCTCCATCCACCACTACTCTCCTCCGTCTGCTGAACTTGTTCACACACTGAACAATTTCTCCTTCAACTCCTCTCACTTCCTCCAAATAAAAGCTGTGGCTATGGGTACCCGCATGGGCCCCAGCTATGCCTGTCTCTTTATGGGGTATGTGGAACATTCCTTGTTCCAGTCCTACTCCGGGCCCCTTTCCACAACTCTTTCTCTGGTACATCGATGATTACTTCGGTGCTGCTTCATGCTCTCATCGGGACATCGACAAATTTAGTAATTTTGCTTCCAATCTCCATCCCTCCATCATTTTCACGAGGTCAATCTCTGACACTTCCCTTCCCTTCCTTGACCTCTCTGTCTCAATCTCTGGTGATAGACTGTCCACTAATATCCATTACAAGCCCACCGACTCCCAATGCTACCTCGACTACAGCTCCTCACACCCCGCTTCCTGTAAGGACTCCATCCCATTCTCTCAGTACCTTTGCCTCCATCACATCTGTTCCGATGATGCTACCTTCAAAAACAGTTCCTCTGACGTGTCCTCCATCTTCCTTAACTGAGCTTTTCCCCCCACGGTCGTTGACAGGGCCCTCAACCGTGTCCGGCCCATCTCCCGTGCATCTGCCCTCATACCATCTCCTCCCACACAGAAACAGAAAGGGTCTCCCTTGTCCTCACTTAACATCCCACCAGCCTCCACATTCAAAACATCATCCTCCGCCATTTCTGCCAAATCCATCACGATGCCACCACCAAACTCATCTTCCCTTCACCCCCCATATCGGTATTCCGTAGGGATCGTTCCCTCCGGGGCATCCTGGTCCACTCCTCCATCACCCCCTACTCCTCAACCCCACCTATGGCACCACCCCATGCCCACGCAAAAGATGTAACACCTGCCCCTTCACCTCCTCTCTCCTCACCGTCCAAGGGCCCAAACACTCCTTTCAAGTGAAGCAGCATTTCATATGCAATTCTCCCAACTTAGTCTACTGCATTCGTTGCTCCCAATGTGGTCTCCTCTACATTGGAGACACCAAATGTAAACTGGGCGACCGCTTTGCAGAACACCTGCGGTCTGTCCGCAAGAATGACCCAAACCTTCCTATCGCTTGCCATTTTAAAACTCCACCCTGCTCTCTTGCCCACATGTCTGTCCTTGGCTTGCTGCATTGTTCCAGTGAAGCCCAACACAAACTGGAGGAACAGTACCTCATATTCCGACTAGGCACCTTACAGCCTTCCGGACTGAATATTGAATTCAACAACTTTAGGTATTGAGCTCCCTCCTCCATCCAAACCCCCTTTCTGTTTATTGCCCCTTCCTTTTGTTTTTTTTTTCCCAAATAATTATATAGATTTTTCTTTCCCCACCTATTTCCATTATTTTTAAATATTTTAAAATCTTTTATGCTCCCCCCACCCCCACTAGAGCTGTACCTTGAGTGCCCTACCATCCATTCTTAATTAGCACATTCATTTAGATAATATCACCAAGTTTATCACCTATGTGTTCTTTTGTTCTGTTGTCTGTGACATCTTTTGATGATCTGCTTCTATCACTGCTTGCTTGTCCCTACAACCACAACAACCCCCTCCACTTCTCTCCCCAGTACGCCCCCCCCACCCCTGCCAACCACCCCCCCCCACCACCACCCCCCCCCCCCCCACACACACACACACACACACAAACACACCTTATACCAGGTTATATTTCAACTCTTTCTTGTATTCATTCAGTTCTGTCGAATGATCATGAGGACTCGAAACGTCAACTCTTTTCTTCTCCGCTGATTTTGCCAGACCTGCTGAGTTTTTCCAGGTAATTCTGTTTTTGTTTTGGATTTCCAGCATCCGCAGTTTTCTTTGTTTTTATTTTTATGCCTTTAAACACTGACTTAGTCGTCAGGGAGCACGTTCAGCACCGACATACATCCTCACGAAACATCTGAAAGGAGTAGAACGGCCCCCAGAAACACTGCCACACGGCTGGCGAAGCCTTGGAAACACTGACACACAGCTGGAGAACAACTTTACCATGTTGAAGCACAGCCCGGTGAGGCACTCTAAAGAGTAATAGACAACCCAGCGACAAGTCACCATAGATCCATCGCCCGCAACCATCACACCTTACGCTAGTTTACACTGTATGTGACAATTAGATTAAACACTGTCATCGTTCCCAGCTTCCAAATAAACCCATGTAAATATTGACGGACATCCCCAAAAAGATCATCTGATAAACCACCCGAGAGCAGGTGGAATTATAGGAGGGCCTGATAATGATTTACCAATCCCTAGTAGATACAGGTGTGGTGCGAAGAGATGTGGAAGTCTGCTTCACCTTTCCTTCACAAGGGAGCGATGGATAAATCCAATAATTATAGGGCAGTCAGTCAAGCTTCGAAAGTGAGCACATGTTGGGATCAATTCTGAGAGACTGGATCAACTGCCACGCTGAGAGGGGCCGATTAAACAATTATATTCAGCAACAGTTTTGTTTTATGGAAGTCCTATCTGACTAACAGGATTGGATTTTTTTTTGGAATAGCAAGGAGGGTTGATGACTCTAATGTTTTTGATACGGTCTACGTGGATTTTAGCAACGTTTCTGAGAAGTTCCCACATTGCTGACGGTTTAAAAAACCTCCTAAGCTATCCGGATAGAAAACTCTCTTACTAACAACGCACAAAGGCTAATTATTGACGTGTTTTCGCGACTGGAAGGTTTTGGCAAACGTGTTTCACGGTATCAGTGCTGCGTCCACTGCATTTTATAATCTATATCAACCTTTTCATCTTAAATGGAGAGGGGGTGTTGAAATAAATGCTTTCGACACAAAAAAGCAGGCCAGATTGCTGATAATCAGGATGATAGCTGTAGTCGACAGGAAGTTATGAATGGGATGGACAAGTAAGGAGAAAAGTAAACAACACAACTCAATCCAGGGAAGGGTTTTGTGTAGCATTTGGGAGGGCAAAGAGGTGAAAAAATACTAAATGTAGAGGAAATGCTGGCAGATGCGTAAACTAAATGCGCGGCCATGGGTCAAATCTTTGCAGGTGCCGGAAGGGAAAAGGGCAATTCGAAAACATCTGTAAAAATTCAAATGGAATATTTCAATGTTTTTGGCCGTGGCATCGCACTTTAGGGCCAAACGGTTATTTTGCAACAATATAAATGGTCGATAAAGCTGTACCTTCAGTGCCTTTGGAAGTTCTGGGAAGCACATTACCGAAAGGATGCAATTGCACAGGAGAGTGTACAGAGGAGTTATCCGAGGATTTTTCCAGTGCTGGAAAATTGAGGAAAACTGTTTGTCTGAGGTGTTTCTCCTTGGAACATGGAGGCTGAGGCGAATTACGATTGCATTGAGTGGAAATGTTAGGGCCCTGAATCATAGTAGACTGGAAGGAAACATTTACCTTAGCGGGGAGGCCAGTAATTCAGCAGCATTGATTCAAAGTGATCTGTTGGAAGATTAGATTTAACTAAAAAAAAATCTTTCACACACAAAGTGTGTTAGATTTTTGGAACTCAGCATTAAATTGTAATGGTAGAAAGACTTATTTCATTACAAATCTAACTGGCTGTGAAGCTGAAGTGCGGAGAATTTGCGTGAAAGTGGGCTGTGGTTGGACGTCTCGTTGTATCAACAGGCCATGTGCCCTCATTTCATACGGTGTATGATTTTTGTGGCGGCAGTTTTATCTAGTCGGCCATGGCTAGGCTTGTACCTCCAGTTGCTTCCATTCCGTCTTCTGAAATTTCCTTTCTGATTTCTCCATAGTTTACAACCTTGGGCCCCTTCTCTTTCTTATGAAAATGCTGACATTTAGTGAAGTCATCCGAAATCGAAGCATCACTTTCTACAGGTAAAGTCAGGCTAATCAAATCGACCGCACCTCCACCTCTCTGAAACTCTCCACCCACTCCAAATTGTTAGAAGTTCCAGCCCCATTTTCAGCACTGAATGAGCAGAAACGTATTCGGAACTAACTGTTGAGCCGAGAGAAGCCATTGTCCTTGCTCCCCAACACAACCTTACCCTCGTTACCAACAGGTTAAACTTCATCTGAACAGTAAGAATCTGATCTGGAATATCTGTAAATTGTATATTTCACTCTGAAGTGTGTATCACACATACATACAATCATTGAGGTAACCTCCTGCAAACTTCACCATATCTCATTACGTTGTTCATTATTTGATTTGCAGCTGCTCCCAGCATGTATGTTGTATATTCCTCTAGACCCTACGATTGCAATGCAATCATTGTTGGCTTCTCTGGTTTAAACCTAAAGTTCCTTGATGGTATTTGAAGCTTGGCTATTCTATTCCTAACTCGCCCCATTGATTTACGCATCCCTATTTTCTCTATGACGTGTTTTGGTTTCAAGGATTCAATCCATTAAGCCCTGAACTTGCTGCATAGAGGTTCACCAATTCCACTCTATGCAATTTCCTTCAGGCCAATAAGTCGAATATATTCTGCCAAATCTGGCGCTGAGAGCTTCCGTGTTTTGAATTGCCCCACCGTTGGGTCCCAGGTTACATTCTCCCGACTTGCTTTCATAATTCTCTCTTCTTCTCTCCATTAATATGTTCTTCAATCACATTCCTTTGGCAAAGATATTACATTTCTTCACATAGTTGTTTTCCTCTGCATGATTGTCATCGCTTAGTGCCTTCCAATGTTTAGTTGCATGGCCACACTAGAAAAAAATATAAGTTGTTGTTAATAAAAAAAAAGCAGATAGTAGTGGGAAATAACTTTGGCTAACAGTTTGTAAAGAGTTAACACTCTGATACAATTATATAGCATTATAGGAAAACTACTGGTAATAGTGGCGTGAGTGGAAAGATGCATAATTGCATCCTAATTCTCAGTACAAATATCTCCTCGCAGTTGAAAAGGGGGATAAAACAATCTGCAGGAGAGTATAACTTAAGAACCACATACCTTCGGAATGTCTAATCATCTGGTTAAACTGCAACCTGCAAGTGCAGAATCATATTCTGTTGGATGTTTCGTTTATCTCACAAGTGCATTTGAATGTTCTTTTATTTTCCACTGGGTGCTGTCAGGGACAGTAGAGAGACAGAGAAATTCGCTTCACACCTGCTGTCCACAAGCAGAAGTTGTTTTGAATTATTTATTTAATGTATGCCGTGGCTTGTTTTCACAAACACTAGGCTTCTGTTATACAACTTACTCATCATCCACAAAATCTCGCGCAATGACCAACTTATTCCACATCCAATTGATTGACAGTCCATAGATTTATAGATGGATGGATCCCGATTTATTGTTGAATGCTTTTTCGTTCAGAACAACAGGTATTTCATATTAATTTGTTGTATTCATGTGAAGCTTAATGTTCCTAATTGTTTGATATTACTTCACGGAGGTTGTGCCTGAAATGTATGTGCTTCTCGACAAATACCTACAGGAAACGTCACTCCAGAGACACACACTGTCAGTGACACAGAAGCGTTCTGTGGCTCTTAATATTTTCACAACCTGTTACTTCCAAGTCCCATGACTGATTTGTGTGGTGCAGACAGTGATGTGTACACAGGGGTATCCACACTGTGAGCAATTCACTTTTCACCAACGGGGGCCAGTTCATCTCTGATGGCACTGAAATAGCATCTCAGGCACACAGCCTGCCAGGGTTCACCTCCATTGCAGGTTTTCACAGGAACAGGATGTGGTTGACTGCCCGCACGTTTCGATAAGGATCCCACACAGAATGTGGGCCGAAACATAAAAATAAATGACTCCCACTCTCCGAATGTACAGCTGCTCAGTGACAATCACAATGTCAAACTGTTTCTAACTGAACAAATGGCTATTATGCACGTGCCAGAGGAACAAATAACTTAAACATTGCACCTTGGTTAGCAGTCAAGTGCTGAAGTCAACCACAGAGCTAGCATATTAAAACTTTTCAAGTATTTACCGTTATGTAGTGCGCAGTCCTGGACCTTGGAAACTGCCAGTCAGAAACACTCAGTCATGGACAACGCTGTGCATTGGAAAACCAGGAGACCTCAGTCGAGAAAAGAGCGTTGTTCACTGAGAAGGTGGATCTGCAGCAGCTGTTGATATTTAACTCTGTGTGTGACCTCGATTTAAAAAAAAACACGGCAACTCTTTCCAGAACTTGGTTGTAATGGGAAAATCCAGAAGGCGGTGGACAACAACATCTTCCCCATCAAGGCCAAGGCAGGGAACGTAGTTTCTGTATTTCTGTAGAAGGAGAAATTGAATGACAGGCAGGGCCTTTGTGACCAACAGACATACCATGTCTTGCTGCCTGGGATGAGGAATTATGTCAACCGGCTTTGGTAGTCAGATGAATGCATCATCCAATGGGGTCCACAATCAGCATTCCCCACAGAGCCGAAAGGAAGTTACGTGCAGACCATTTCCGGATGGGCCTGTGGTCAAATCTGTTTTTCTGAAGAAGTATTTCTGCGGGGGATAGGGGATATGACACGGTGCAACTCTCAGTAGCAGCAACGTGCTCAGGCCCATCCTTGGCAACACAAGGTGTAGGGGGAAAAGTTAGGGCAGTTAAAATTAAACCTGAATTCAGGATATTTGGGATCAGATGAGGAAAACAGGATGCTATGCTGCACAGAGATCAGTTCATCCAGCGTCGCTGCAGATGATAACTTCCTTGCAAGAGAGTCATCATGGACATGGAAAGGGGAGGAGGAACTTCTAATCACCATAGATACGGTATAACATCGATTTTCTATCTGAATGACATGTCACACATGAACAAGTTTTACTGTTTGCCGCACACAGTCTGATAGTGAAAAGTGATAACCGTGGAGCCATATGTTGGTCGGACTGTGTAATGATGGCTGATATTCTTCCCTGTGGGATGCTTCAAATGGTGAGGAAGATTAGTGAGAAAAGAAAGCTCTGCCGCTGATATCTCCTGCTGTACACTGGTACCGTGCTCATCAGACAGTGCTACCCACCCTGTCTCCACACTTGTACCCAGTGGATTGCGAGTCTCCGGCCTGGGTCTTACTGAGTGCGATGATGCCAGTGGTGCTTCCTCAGACACGTCTATCTCCTCTTCGTGTCCGAGCCCTGACTGGTCTCCGGACAGTATGGCAGCAGCTCCAAGATCTGTCGGAGAATCACAAGGCAGTCAGGAAATGAGGACGTGAAGAGAATTCACTTTCTTCGTCACCTTCTTCCAAAGCTATCATGGTGCTCAGTTGCTGCTTTACACTGTCTGCCTGGCTAAACACTCTTGTAGCTTGGAGGTAGACATTAGCATTCTGAACTCAACTGCAAATTCCAAATCCCATCATTCCCTAAACTCTGACCCCCAGACAGCCCATGTCAACTGCATCATCATCAGAGGCTTTTGAACCTTGGAGGGGGGATTCCCTCTAAAGCGCAACATTCTGTGGATGGTATTCTGTCAAAGTGCATTGCAGTCTCCTGCACAGGTCCAATTACACGGCGATTTGGTGTCCCACACCCAGAAATCTATAGTTATATGGCATTGTGCTCCCTCTACCACATGAAAAAAAGGAGGGGAAGGGTAATGTGGTGTCTAATCGAGTCACCGTGACTGGAGATTCCTCAAAGAGAGCTACAGTTCTTTCTCCGCATTACCATGCTTTCGCATTGGAATTGTTTCCTTCACATTGATCATGATTGCAGTGTCATGGGCCTGCAGTAGGAACTCAGAAGATGGGGGAGGTGGATTTTTTGGTGCAGGCTCCACGAAGCGATGCTTTTAGCACTCAGCACAACAAAGTATTATGCATTCAAATATATGTAAGATCTTTCCATTTCTACTGCTTAAAACTAAAACAATGTTATAGAACCATCTAATGTTTAATTTTGAGATTTTTTTCTCCTCCAGAACTGTAATATTCCTGCTCGGTGCCCGCATCACATCATTTCCTTTCTATACTTACTTTGCCTATGAGCTCAACTCCCTGGTTTCTTGGACCCTATTCCGACTAAATTGCTGAACCCCAAACCTAACCGGCTGGCCCAGGTGTTAGCTGATTTTGTTAAAGGCTCTATTTCGTGAGGTGCGATCAAAATTTCCATGATCAGACCTGTCTTCAAAAAAGCCCTTTTAGCCGCAGTCCTTACAAACTGCTGCACCATCTCCAAAGTCCCGTTATCCGCAAAATCCTTAAGCGCATTTTTGCCTCCCGAATCTGTGTGACCATCTTTCAGAATTCCATGTTTCAATCCCTGCAGTAATATTCGTCCCCAACTCTAGTACCAAAATGGCTTTTATCAAAGAAGCAAAAAACTATCTGTGTCACCGTGACAACCTGTCCTCATCATTCTAGGACCAAGCAATCCTCATCCAACGTTTTACATTGTATTGTAATGAACTGGGACTGCTCTCTTTCTGATTCAATTGGCATGGATGGATTCCTCAAGGGAAAATCCTGTTGAATTTACTTGCTGGAGTTTTTTTTCAACAGTTAACTTAGGTGGTTGATAAGGGCACTAATGTTGGCATGGTGTGCATGGACTTCCAAAAGCTATTTGATAGAATGCCACAGATCAGACTTGTGAGGAATTTTGCAGCTGATGCAATAAAATGGACAGTAACAATGTGGATATGGAACTCACTCAACGAAAGGAAACATAACGTTTTGGTGAATGGATTTTCTTTCAGTCTGGAGGAAGGTTTGCATTGCAGTTCCTCAGGGGTCAGTGTTGAGACACTTGTTTTTCCTGATATGTATTATTGACCTAGGCCTTTGTGTACAGGGGGAAAAAACAAATCTTGCAGGTAAATAAAGCCTTGAGGTATTGTGTAATATGAGGAGGACAGTTTAGAACAAGAAAGGGTCGTAGACAAGTTGGTGGGATGGCTGGGCAGGTGGCAGATCAAGTTCTCTGCTGAATCATGTTAAACTGATTCATTTTGAGAGGAACAAATTGGAGAGACATTATAAAATAAAGTGTGCAATACTAAAGGGTGTGCAGGGCGAGACGGACTTTCATGTAATTGTTCGTAAAGTTAGTAGTGCTGAAAAAAACACATTTGGCCAAAGATTATTGCCTTGCACTCATCATGACTATTGCAAAACTACCAAAGTGAGGCAAGCAACAACTTTATACTGTTTGACAAGAGACTGTTCACAGGCTGGTGAGTGGAGTTTGAATGGCAGAGAAGTCGCCATGGAGAAAACACAAGTCAATGGTGACTGACAGTTAACTACCAAGCATTGATTCAAATTCTAAAGCACGCAGCTTGACTCTCATTCGTCAAGGCATCGCCCCGAGGAGAAAAACAGCTATCACTGACTTTGTTACGCTGAAACAGGCACAATGCGTGTACATGTTCTTTTTGGATGCAAAGAAAACTGCTCTGGGTATTGATAGATGTAAATTCCTTGCACACACAGATGCGCCACACTACGAGCCCAACTGATAATCTTACATTGTTTGTGAGAGAAATCTTTAACATACTGAGCAATCTTTAGCCAATGTTGTCCAATTGCAGAATCACATTTAAATTGGTCACTGTGTTTTGAGTTTTGCAAGTGCGGGAAGGTTGGGTACAGTCTAAAACTTACACGTTGTGAACAGGAGAATGGACATGCTGTTTGATAGGAGACCTATCAGATCCTATCAAACAGCACGTCACTTCTGCTGTTACAGACTGTAAGCTATCAGGCCTTGATTGCAGAACTCAAAACACAGGGTCCAACATTAGATGTGATTCTGCGATCGGACAGTGTTTGCTAAAAATTGTGCTGACATTGGTATTCATGCGATTGGCCACTTGAGTGCAAGATGAAAAGCTTCGAAAAGATGTCTTTTTCAAGAATACTCAATTTCTGGACTACTAAGCGACTATTTATTGAAGAATATTGAATTTACAGGATATGTTGACAGTGCAGTGTAATATCCTAGGATTTATTGTCGAGTACAATAGCAAGGAGATAATGTCGCATCTATACAATGCCTCAGCTACAGTATTGATTCCAGTTCTGGGCGCCACGCTTCAGGAAGGATGAGAAGGCATTAGAGACGGTGAAATAAATTCATGAAAATGGTTCCAAAGATGAAGGAAATTTGGTCATGAAGGCAGATTGGAGAAGTTAGGATGGTGTTCCTCAGAGAAAAGGAGATAGAGAGCAGATTTGATGGAGGTATTCTAAATCATGAGCATCTGGACAGAGTAGATAGGGAAATGTTGTTCCACTCGTGAATCGATCGTGAACGAGAGGAACAGGTTTGAGGTAATTGCTAAAAGAAGCAAAGTGAGATGAGGAGAAACATTTTCATGCAGCGAGTGTTCTGGTTTTGAATGCACTGCCCGAGATTGTGTGGAGGGCCCATTCAGTTGAAGCACTCAAAGTGAATTAGACTGTTATCTGAAAAGGAAGAATGTGCAGGGCAACAGGGAGAAGGTTGGGGCTGCGCGGCGTGGGTGTAGGGAGCGGGGGTATGTGGCCGGGACGGTATGGGTGAAGTGGGATGCGGGGAAAGATACCAGGTGGGTTGTTCATTCGGAGAGCTGGATGGTCCCTTTCTGCACCATAACAATGCTGTGAATCCCTGCAATTCTTTTTCATTTAATCATAGCCAGAGTATCGATTGCAGGTCTTCTCTTCCCTCCCGCCACAAACCTCCCGGCCTCTTTACGTCTCTTCTACATTTCTGATACTCCGTAAAGTCTAAATCTTTGATCAAGCTTGTCACCACCATCCTAAATGCTCCCCACGGGTTCTTTGCCTAGTTTGTTTTTATGGCATTTCATTGAAGGCGCCATATAAATATAAAATGTAATTTTTGCTACTTACACCCATTACTACTGATATTGAAACCACCACAAGGATCTATCCCTGACCGCTTCCTATTTCCCATCAACATGCTGCACCTATTCGACATTACCCTCAAACGGAGCAATTGTTTTGACATTAACAGGGACTCAATCAGGAGCTCACGCAAGCACATTTGGCAGCATCTCCCAAATCTACGACCACCTAGAAGGAAAAGGACAACAGACTCATGGGGACAACAACACCGAGAAATGATCCTCAAATACACTGATCATTCTGACTTAGACATGTATTGTCATTCCTTCAATGACGTTCGGTGAAAAGCCTGGAACTCCCCCCGTAACAGCAGTGTGGGTGTACCTACAGCATATTTATCCTTGGTGCTTAGTTCTGTCTCTCTGAATTTTCCACCACAAATCTCCCGGCCTCTTTACGTCTCTTCTACATTTCTGATACTCCTTAAAGTCTCAATCTTTGATCAAGCTTGTAACCACCGTCCTAAATGCTCCCCACGTGTTCTCTACCTAGTTTGTTTTTATGGCATTTCATTGAAGGCGCCATATAAATATAAACTGTAGTTGTTGCTACTTACACCCAATCCTCCCATAATCTTACAGGTATGGAGATGTGTTTACTTTATTTTTACATTTTAATGGTGTTAATCGTAGAAGTCAAGTCTTTAAAGAACAATTTCAGATGGTTGAATGATGGCTTATGTTTTAAAATGTCGTCCCAAGTCGCTAAGCCTCCACCACCACCACCAGCTCAGCCCACCATTCCCCCAACCACCGCCCCCCACTCTCCCACCACCCACCCCTCCCCCCGCCAAAGCTGCATCCCACGATCCCAGGCCCCCGGGCCCTGTCATGAGTTCACAGCGTCTGCGTCCCGATGTTGTGGGCCATTCTCTTTTAGCATTTCCCTTCCTGAATCTGAACGATATTGTTACATTCTGATATAAACGTCTTTGAACGGCATTCAGTGTTCAATGATTTATTTGATTCGCAAGAGATGCCTAATATTAAAATGGAAACCGTGCTCTCAATTGTCAGTTGAAGCTCATTTGCACTTTGCCCTACAATACGTGGCCAGAGCTTTCTGAGTCTCCCCTTATTTATCTCTTCTCCCTCTTACAGTGAACATTCTGGCAACAGTGACTCTCTGCAGAGGAAAGTGCCATCTTTCCAAAGTATCTCGATCTATATGGTATTCATGGCAGCAGTAGATCTGCTGGTCACCCTGGTCTATAGAATTGTACATCAAATTTCCAAGGTTCACTTTCCGTATGGATCGTCTCCTACACTCATTTCCAAACTCGTTGTTTACATGACATCCACCAACATTGGTTTATCCGTGTGGTTTACAGTCTGCTTCACATTTGACCAGTTTGTAGCTATATGCTGTGAGAAACTGAAAATCAGGTTTTGCACAGCGAGAACTCCGTCCATCGCCATAATAAGTGTTTCTTTGCTAACGTGTTCAGAAAGCATCCCTTTTTGGTTTAAATTTGAACATAAAATAATAATTAACGATAATCAGTGGGGGTGCATCCCCAGTGTGACCTTTTTCAGGTCTTCTGAGAGGGAGCTTACTTCAAGTTATACAGTTTTCTACTTTCATTGGTTCCTTTTGCTTTGATATTACTGTTTAATTGTTTAACGGTCAGGCGCATTCTAGTAACGAATATTCCATGCAGAAGACTCCAGGCTCCCAGGACTGGGAATCAGCGTGATCCAGAGAAGGAGAATCGACGGAAACCCATTATTTTGCTCTTAACTGTGTCGGCCAATTTTATATTGTTCAGTCTGACATTGGTGGTGAGTCAGTGGACTGATGACCTGGTCCTTCATTTCCAATCAGAACATAGAGGTGCTGCTTATATTGCCACTGCGACCGGGCATATGCTCACTCATTTGAAGTCTTGTACAGGCAGGTGCGTTTATGCAGTGACACAAACGAAGTTCCGTGAAGAGCTCATTAAAGTGGTGAAATCTCCTTGGATATTTATTTTGTCATTGGTTAAAAGTGTGAAAAATCAAACCCAAACGTCCTGCCCTAGTTAGAGCACAATGACAGCCCTTGATTCCATATAGAATGGCCAACTTTCCGTTTAGATCAAAGGGGTTTGTTATCATTGAAAATGAACAGACATCAGAAAACATTTCCTGAATTCTCTGCCGTGTGTTTGATGTCTACTGCTCTCCGAGACTGTGCACCTCAATTTCCTGCTGAAACGTTTTACTTTACACCCCAGATTCAAAGGCAGCAGTCATGATTAAGGTTCAGATATGGAGTCGAAGATGTGGAAATCAACGTTTACTGTCTTACACTTCAGGCTACAGGAATAATGCTCTGTTATAGTAATTGATAGATCCCTTTGCAAGAAAAGCAACAAAGTGGGTTTTAAAATCGTGGTTGTTAATAGTCAAGTTGTAATATTCGTGTGAATGTTACAAACCCCGGTTCCCCCCTCCAGATTACCCTCCCCATTTTTCCCCAGGGGTAATAGACGAGTGTCATGTCTCCTGTTCGATATCTAATTATGGAGGCAGTAGGAAACTGGCTCATCAGTATGATGTTAGCTATCTTTATTGCAGGGATTAACTTCAACTCTCAGTTAGCCGTGAAAGGGAATTTTATAACAAGGGAACAGATCATTCCAACCAACGAAACCTTCTGGGCCTTTACTCTTCAGCCTAGTAAATAGTCTCAATAAATTTACCCGCCTGGTATGAACATACCTGCTATTTTTAAGTCAACAACACATTTTTTTGGCAATATTTTGGAATAATGTATGACTCTGCGAATTCCACCAGTTCTCAATTTTCCACATAAAGATTGTTCACCATCAATTCTAAATCCTTCTGAAATTGAATGCTTTATATCATGCGTTAAGTTCTTGGTCCCTCAACAAAGGGAAGCTACCTTCATCTATTTACCCAGTCCTCCAAAATATAAACCAGATCAATCTGATATCAGTAAACAAACTACAGAGAGTCACAGAAGTGTAGGTAAGATGGTTGTTTCCTTGGTTACACTGATTAATGTGAAGGATAGCTTTGATAACTTGAACTGTATCCTAAACATCGGGGTAAAGGAGGGGCAGATTCCAAACAAATAACTTCAGGCTTCCAGACTGAAACACCGTCCACCCCACATAACTTTTCCTGGCCAGCCAGAAAGGAGAGTAGTTTTCTGTTTTGAATATAATGTAGTGCATATTATTAAGGCTCCTGTGTGTGCGCAAGAGTGAAACTATGATCACGAAGTGCCAACATTGATTAACAATTTCAAAAGAACGGTTCCAATGGAAGGCTAAAACTACTGAATGAAATGCTTAACCTGGTTCCTACTAATGCATTAAACCAGCGGATGAAGGACGGAGTCATAACATGCGTCGTGATAGATATATGACCTTGAGGAGATCGAGTTTACTTTGTTGGCATTAAATACTCTAATCGCAATAACAAGCACTGCAAAAAAAAAAGTTTATCAGAATATCCTCTTGCGCTGTTTTTTCCCTCCTTCTTTTGATCCTTGCCCTAAAACGTGAAGCAACTGGCTAAAGAAATTACTTTTAAAATGGCCTCAACCTACCATGCAACAATGCTAAGTTGCAGAATGAAATAATAAGGGGATCTATTGGGTCCATCCATTGTTTACTATTTCACCATTTGATGGGAGCTTACCTCATTTGATAACCGTGTTGTGTTGTTCTGCTAAGGAACATTCACCATCTTATTTAATTATATAGATACAAAAACAACATCAGTGTTGCTGTTAAATGTTTAAATTATGGGTATTTATCAAGTGTGAAATTGTCATTAAAATCAATTTATAAACGTTTTATTTTAGCTTTAAAGCAATCATGCAATACATATTGGGCGCATTGTCTAGTAAACAGAAACACACGTATACTGACTCAATGCTTTAGTTTATATTCGGCCTCAGATACTGAGCTCAGCTTTCTGCTATGTTTGGATCGCCCACAGCAATTTGTGATTGTAATTCCACTTCCCACTTGCCTATTATTGTATCCTTAATAAACCTATAGTGCATCACCTCAGTGTTCAAGAAAAATAATGGAAACCTGACATGTAACATGGACTGTAAACATCAATTATGAAAGAGCTTCATTTAATCACTCTGGTGATGTAACCATTTAGCCGTCACACTTTATTGTTCCACGTAACCCGTAAGGCTTTGTGAAAGCCAAAGTCTAGAATATTACAGGACCCAGTGGCGGCCAGGATCTTCCAATCCGAATGGAGGTCAGCTTTGAGGAACAGGCGATGAGCTGCTTTTGTTTCTGTGCAATAACTACATTTTCCTTGAACTGTTCTCACTCGGGAAACCCAACTTCAGACCGGATTCGGCCGAAGGTAAATGTTTTAAATATGTCAGGCAAATAATCTTCAGCAACTATCTACAAACAAACATCAATGTTTCATCAACTGCAGCATCCAAAATTAACACGTGAAAAATAGTAATTGAAGGTTAACCCTTGACAGCACTGTTTCAAACTCCTTTACATATGAATGTAGTTCACTAGCCCTGTTTGTGCGTGTAGTCTTCTTGTGTTCCGTTGGATTCCTCTGTTTCTATTTGACAGTCACCGAGTGCCCCTGGCCGCTGGAGGCAGTTCCGGCTCCAGTCTTTGGAAACGGGTAACGGTGCAATTTCAAACGTGGTCAGAAGAGAATCCCTCCGCTTCGCTGCTGCTTGGAAGATTGGGGCCCATGTCCAAATCGAGCAGAAGCAGAACCATTGTTGTGCAAAACAAAAACAGAATTACCTGGAAAGTCTCAGCAGGTCTGGCAGCATCGGAGGAGAAGAAAAGAGTTGACATTTTGAGTCCTTATAACCCTTCAACAGAACTAGGTGAATCCAAGGAAGGGGTGAAATATAAGCTGGTTTAAGGTGTGTGTATTTGTGGGAGGGTTGGGTGGGGAGACACAAGTGGAGGGGGGAGGTTGTGGTTGTATCTAAATGAATGTGCTAATTAAGAACGGATGGTAGGGCACTCAAGACATAGATCTAGTGGGGGTGGGGGGGACATAAAAGATTTTAGAATATTTAAAAATAATGGATATAGGTGGGAAAAAGAATAACCTATATAATTTATTGGGAAAAAAAAACAAAAGGAAGGCGGAAGAAACAGAAAGGGGGTGGGGATGGAGGACGGAGCTTAGGACCTAAAGTTGTTGGATTCAATATTCAGTCCGGAAGTCTGTAAAGTGTCTAGTCGGAAAATGAGGTGTTATTCCTCCAGTTTGCGTTGGGCTTCACTGGAACAATGCAGAAAGCCAAGGACAGATATGTGGGCAGGAGAGCAGGGTGGAGTGTTGAAATGGAAAGCGAGAGGGAGGTTTAGGTCATTCTTGCGGACAGACCGCAGGTGTGCTGTGAAGCGGTCGCCCAGTTTACGTTTAGTCTCTCCAATGTATAGGAGACCACATTGGGAGCAACGAATGCAGTAGACCAATTTGGGGGAAATGCAAGTGAAATGCTGCTTCACTTGAAAGGAATGTTTGAGCTCTTGGACAGTGAGGAGGGAGGAAGTGAAGGGGCAGGTGTTACATCCTTTGCGTGGGCATGGGGTGGTGCCATAGTTGGGGGTTGAGGAGTAGGCGGTGATGGAGGAGTGGACCAGGGTGTCCCGGAGGGAATGATCCCTATGGAATGCCGACGGGAGGGGTGAAGGGAAGATGTGTTTGGTGTTGGCTTCATGCTGGAGTTGGCAGAAATGGCGGAGGATGATCCTTTCAATGTGGAAGCTGGTTGGGTGATAAGTGATGACAAGGGGGATCCTATCATGTTTCTGGGAGGGAGGAGAAGGCCTGAGGGCGAATGCACGGGAGATGGACCAGACGCGGTTGAGGGCCCTGCCAACGACCGTGGGTGGAAAACCACGGTTAAAAAAGAAGGAGGACATGTCAGAGGAAATGGTTTTGCAGGTAGCATCTTCGGAACAGACGCGACGGAGGTGAAGGAACTGAGAGAATGGGATGGAGTACTTACAGGAAGCGGGGTGTGAGGAGCTGTAGTCAAGCTAGCTGTGGGAGTCAGTAGGCTTGTAATGGATATTGGTGGACAGTCTATCACCAGAGATTGAGACAGAGAGGTCTCAAAAGAAGTAAATAAGTGGAGGAATAAGCGGGACTGCAGTTGATGACTTACATTCCAGAGTTTTCGAAGAGATGGCTATAGAGATAATGGATGCATTGTTGATCATCTTTCAAAATTCGATAGATTCAGAAACAGTTTCTGCAGATTGGAAGGTAGAACATATGAACCCACTATTTAAGAAAGCTGGGGTAGAAAAATAAAACACACGGAATTACAGACCTTTTAGCTTTACATCAAGTGGAGGCGAAATGCTAGAATCAATAATCAAGTCTCCGATAACTCATGTGATTTGGCACAGTCAGCATGGATTTATGAGAAGGAAATCAAATTTCACAAAGCTGATAGCCCTTTCTGAGGATATAATTAGCAGAAGAGATAAGGGAGAACCAGTGGATGTGGAGGATATGGATTTTCTGTAGCTTTTCAATAAGGTGTGTAATAGGAGGCTAGGGAGCAAGATTAGAGTTCATGAGATTCGTGGACATATACAGGCACGGATTAAGATTTGGTAAATAGACATGAAACAGAACGTAGGGATAAACGAATCATTCCCAGGTTGACAGGCCTTGACCAGTGGGGTACAGAAAGAATCAATGCTTTGGCCCCAGCTATGCACGAAATACTAAGTTTGCAGCCTTGTTTCGCCTCTGAAAATTGATCAGCAGCAGGAAGGGAACAGTGTTTGGAACAGGGACCAGACTTTCACCTTCCCAATAGTTAACTGGAGGAAATTTTAGATCACCAATTCCTGAATACGAGATAAAAAGTCCGATCATTTAACCACCCTGGAGGAATGGGGAGACTGGATTGTAATGTTGAGCTGGGCATCAGCGCTCTACATTTGAAAACCGTTGCGATTTTTTTGGATGATGTTGGTGAGGGGCAGTATGTAGAATGGGAAAATGGTGGGGGAAGAGGTGGATCCTTGGGGTATTCAATATGTTTGTAACTGTTTCCACGGCGTGGCTTGATCTTAGAACACATTTACACAGGACGTAATGATGAATATTGCAATCTATAAAAAATAATTCTCCCCTCTAGATTCATTGCTCCGAATTTGTCATGATTTCCTTTCCATTAAGCCATTATGTTTAGTTATATCAGGTTTGTATTTTTCTCTATGATTGCACCACCAGTGTTTTCCACTCAGTTCCTTATTTGACATCTAATGATTTACAGTCTCTATTAAACCCTTCATTTTTTTTTTTAAGGACTGCATTAGTTTGTTTTTCTGATAAACTTCAAATGTAATTCAAAAACTGTTTGGAATTAAGATTATTAATAAATGACAACGCAAAATATGAGCGTAGGGTAAAGTGATGGATTGAGAGAGACAAACAGAGAAATGTGTTAGAGTGGCAGACAGATGGGGTGGGAGATGGAAAGAATGAAAATGACGGGGTGAGAGAAAGAGAAAGTGTACAGGAAAACTGAAAAAGTTCAGACATTTGTTAACATTATTGACTATAAAGAACAATATCTTTCTCCATCTTTAAAGTAGAGGGAGATTATTTCTATATCTCCAAAATGGGGGAGGTACCTTCCTCAACTTCTGATGTGGAAGTGCTGGAATCTAATCGAGGGGTTCGGGGTGGATTATATATACAGCAAGAAATACCCGGGAGTGAGTAATAGATTGGAATAGAGTGACTAATCGAGGGGTTCAGGATAGGTTATATACAGATTAACAGATACGCGGGAGTGAGTAACAAAGTGGAACATAATTGAGGGGTTCGGGGGGGGGGGGGGGCGGTGGTGGGGGGTTATATATAGAATAATAGATTCCCGGAAGTGATGCACAGACTGGAATCTAATCAAGCGGTTCGGGTGGTTTATATATAGAATAATAGATACCAAGGACTGGGTTACAGACTGGAATCACGAACCATTGAAAATATATTTTTTCTTGTGATGTGCTGAAATGCAGGCTGATTCATGAAATGTATACTCTGAGTTATTAACCAGCTTTATCCCAAATATCAAATTGAATTTCTCATTGGAACTGTTGAATGTTTTCTTAGTCTTGACACAAATGGATAGGGAGTCTTTGGATCCTCACTGTTTGCAGCTTCACACCATTTACAATGTAATCTTTTCCATCCTATTTAAAGCGAGGAGCCACACGTTTCCGTGCAATGAAATCCATCTTTCACTATTTCACCCATTCACTTAAGGCGTTCATATCACTTTGGAAATTGAAGTGCAGGTTACAGCTTGGATTGGGACTTTATGTTTTCTGAATCATTTGCTAAGGTTCACAGAGTAAAACATCAAAACTGACATTCTCAAACAGGATAGGGCCCCACAACTTCAATTATGTGATTCTCTGGCTTTTCATGATCTGTATCTTACAATATCTCTGCCCCCTTCATGTCTCTCAAGACCTGGGGAAGGGATTCAGAAATAGGGGAACCATTTCATTGTCTCGGGACATTTCCTCTGAAGCATTTCATTGTCTCGGAACATTTACAGTAAACGGCTCCTGCAAAGGACATCATTAAAATTCATTATCTAATCACCCAAAACCTGTTGTCCATTCATTCTCCCTGGCCACACATCCTACTGCTTGAAAGATAACTCACATTTCACAAACACTTTCTTCACATGTTTCCACAAAACTAAGGTTCACACTACTCAGGGTGAAATTTTCAAGACAACATTAATCAACAGACAGAATTCCAGCTCCAATGGAAGCTTCAAGATACAGAAAGTGAAACTGAAATGAAACCCCCGATTTATCTGTTTCTGCATCTGTTATTGGACAGCACTGGGTTAGTTAGGAATTAAAGTTGTTGTTAAATTGTCCCCATCAAACACTCCCAGGACAGATATAGCTTGGGGTTCGGTGCAGAGTAAAGATCCCTCAACACTTGAGTTATGAGATTAAAAAGCGTAATTTCACCTTTGGATTAGAGTTCAAATTAAACAGTGTTCAAATTAAGCTGGAGAAAAGGGTAACGCTCCAATTTTTCAACATGCCTGGGTATAAAAAAAACATTATCCTATGACATATCCTTTTCCCCATATTTAAAATGGAGGGAGATCCCTTCTCCATCTTTACCACTGTTATCGATTCTCTTCATTTCCATTATTATCTTATTATCACCCCTTTCCCTCAATTCCAGTGCTTCAGCGTGAAGCTTTGACTACACTCTTCATCAAATACTCCCAACCCAATTACAGTAAGGGGTTTGATACAGAGTTAAATTCAAAAAATTGGTTCAATGGTGACAGGGGGAGAGACAGGGTCAAGGTTTTGGGAAAGGGATGAAGGGGAGGATATGATGAAAATCTTTTTATATCAGCGAGTGTTGATGACCTGGAACCCGTGGAAAATGCACTGTTTTGTAGATGAGTGTTTGATCAGTGTCTCAGAGTCTCCATATCTGCGTCTCTGTCACATTGAAAGAACCAACGTCACATTAATGAGAAATCAACTCTTGTTCTCAATTCCACTTTTAATAATGTATTGAATTTAATTTCAACAAATCGCTGACGTGGAATTTCAGTGCTTGCAACCAGAGCATTAGCGTAGGCCCCTGGGTTACTATTCCAGTGACACTATCACTCGGGAAACATCGCCACACATTCCAGATTCCAGCGAATGGGATGGAATTCTACATCGACCCATAGCAGGGGATTGATGCGGTGCGAGAAGAGACCAGCCCATTTTCTAATGCTGGGTCTCAGGCGAATTTCTTGCATCAACTTTTAACTTGGATTACAGATTTGGCTTTGTTTTATGGAAGGGAAAAGATGTGCAATTGGTCAGGATCAGTTGAATATCTTTGTACTGGCGTTCTGGGTGCATACATTATCCAATGTCGGGAGGGGGAGGGATGCTTACGCTCTCAATTTCAACTCTCAATATTTAAGAAGTTTGAATTGGAACAGGGTCCCCATGTGACATTTTTCCTGGAATTGCATGGGTTGTTATAGGTAATTTCCCTGTTTGATGGTTGGAGATACATTTGCATATTGGTCAGTGGTGACGTTGTTTCGAGTTGGTGAAAAGCTGCCTGGGAAATCTCCCCCTTTGTGTCTCTCCCTCCAGACTCCCAGTCTCAGGCTTGTCTTTACTAGAACATGGGGAGGTACAACATGCTGACCAAATGTTATTGCATCTTCTGCATCGAATGAAACAAAGGACGGTGATGGCCCATGGCAGCGCAAGTGCCCCAAGTGTAACGCTGGCTGTGGGGCCAATGACTTTCACTGTATAGGCATCGGCTAAGAGACCTCAAACTCAGGGATGTAGGCAGTGGGGTTCATTTTCCTGAAGAGTCTGACTCTAAAAGTCAAAGACAGAGACCATGATGATCTGTCTGCACTCTCTCCTCTTTCTCTAAATGAACCCGACCCTTCCAACCGCATCTCTCATTCCTTTGGCTGCAGCAAAGGAAATGGGAAGGGGAAATATTGGTAAATATTCTGGTTGTAAAGTTGACATTCGGAAACAAAAATCTAGGTTGAGAAGCTGGGCATGAACCTCTTTGAATCAGTCATGTTGCTTTTCTCTCCACGCTCAATCCTTGAGATATTCTGGGTCTACTATGAACAATTTCATTCTCTTAACCTAAGGAAGGACACACATCGATTCCAGGGGATGCAATGGCGTTTCAATGGTTTGATTCCGGGGATGGGAGTGTTATCTTATGATAAGAGAGTGATTGAATTGGGTGTTTACACGATGGGGTTTAGAAGGCTTGTGGTGTTCTCATTGAAACGTGTAATATTCATGCAGGATTTGACAGAGTGGATGCTGAGAGGCTGTTTCCCTATGGGCTGGAGAGTCCAGAGTAGTGGGTCACAGTCTCAGGATAAGGGGTCAGCCAGTTCATGTATAGATGAGGGAAAGTTTCTACACCCAGAGGGTACTGAATGTTGGAATTCTCTACCCCAGAGAATTGTGGGTGATCAGAGGTTAAGTATGCTGAATACAATTATTGCTAGATTTTTTGGGCGGTCAGTATCTCTATCAGATATGAGCACCACATCAGTTGCAGATTCTGTCTCAGTGAAAGCACTGTACTCGTTGAGGTGCCTAAAACTTTGGAGAGTCTGTATTGTTTGCAGGGGTATTATCACTTGGAGAGTGTGTATTGGTTGTTGGGCCTTTATTTGTGGCGTGATTGCAACGTTTGGAGGCTCTGTATCAGTTTGAGGGTCGTGCATGTTGTATGGTCTGTATCAGTTGGAGGGCCTGTATTGGTTGTAGGGGCTGCTTTAAATGGAAAGTTTTCTTTAGTATAGGTTGATTTAAAATGGTGCATAATCTTGAGGTGCGGGCTAAGTGACTTGTTGTACAGTTAGTATTAGATAATGAATGTTAGATATTTTTTAACTAAATTCATTCATGAATTGTCTCAAATAATCTGGTTTAATTAGCTAAAATACTGTTTGCAGTTGAAGAGGGCAGCTACACCCCAGAGTGCATTATGCAGCACTGAGAGAGACATTCTAACATTTGGAATTTATTAACTAAATCCTCACACTGGAATAAAGGATACAACTGAAACGCTATTAATTCTAGAGATGTTAGAGATGGGATTTGAGTGGATCGCCCTTTCATAGCCAGAGCCAGTGTTAATTACGATGCAAACCAAATCCCATTCGAAACCTGAACTTTTTGGCCAATTTCCGTATTCTGGAAACAAGAAGAAGACTTCCCAATCTCAGCAGTAGGGAACTCCTGCAAGATGGAAACAAGTGTCAAAATTCCTCTGACTCTCCTTTGATATTCAAAAGAATTCCCAAAATATCTAAAAATGTAAATGCTACACCTAAACATTTTTTTTTACTATTTTTAAAAATTAAAATAAGAGAATGGATTTTATTATGGAGACTACAAAGAACGTTAACGCACATGAATTAAGTTAGACAATTGAAGTTGGTCTTAAAAAACACTTCTAACATACTCTCTACTTCGTCAAACCCACAAGAAACCACCACCATGGAACATTCCCTTTTGGATGTTAACTACAACAGATCCAGCAATACTAGACAAGGAACATTCCTGCAGATTCAAGAAAGGCAAGCCACATGACCTCGTTTCCTCTCTGTGATGGAAATCAATTCACAATTTAAAAGTTTGTTCAAGCCCCAGGATCTTAAGGGTTGACTGGATGGTTGGTGCACATGGAATCCTCTCCAGGACCAGAGCTCCAGCTATAGCTCAACAGCTCATACAGCTCCAGTTATCTCTATCCTAAGTTCTCCTCAGTATCTCTAATAAAACTTTTTCCCCTTTCATCTCAGGTTTAATTGTTCTCACGACTCTTTGAAACTGAAATCTTAACGAACATACACACACACACACACACACACACACACACATATATATATATATATATATATATATATATATATATATATGCCCCTATCTTATGGTTGTGTTCGAGTCAATAATTTATAACATCTCTAATAATATTCACATAAGGAACTCCTGCAAGATGCAAATACATGTCATGGTACCTCTGACTTCACTTTGATATTTGAAAGAATTTCCAAAGTGTCTAAAAATGGAAATGTTACAACTACCCTATTTGCTTGTACGTCAAAGTTAACACCTCTATGTTTTTCAACTTTTAAATCCCCCAGGCGACGTGAGGCCTGGCAATCTCTGCTCCGCTAAATAAAACTGCATGCACATAACTATTGATTGGAGTTCCAGCTTCTATTTTTTTTAGTTGATCAACGTGAACATTATTAACAAGGCTTTGAAACTTTCTTGTTGAATTTCACATCAGTGATCACACCACAGCCTGAGGACCTGGAGTTGGAGAGGGAAAGGGTGATCACCACGCAGACCAAGAGAAGTTAGCAGTTAGTGGAGGAGTCCCGTGAAGTCTCACTCACAAATTGGTTTTACTTATTGGAAGCTGGTGAGGGCGTTGATTCCTCAGATAAGTGCATTCATAGCAACGTTTGTACACCATGAGTGGTGAGGCTCGATATGTAGGGTGGCCGGATAAGAAAGATAAATCTATGGTGATAGGGGATTCATAGGTTAAGGGAAACAGACAAGCGTTTCTGTGGCCTAGACCTGACTCCAGGACGATATCTTTGTTCCCTGGTGCCAAGGTTAGTGAACGGCTGTATGGCATTCTTCTAAGGGAAAGTGGTCAGCCAGAGATCGCGACTCACATTGGTATCAATTACTTGGATAGGAAGGGGGATGTGGTCCTGCAGTCAGAATTTAGGGAGCAGTGTAGAAAATTAGGAAGCAGGGCCTCTGAAGTAGCAATATCCAGATTGCTCGCAGTGCCACATGCCAGTGAGTACAGACATAGGAGGAAAATGCAGATGAATGTGCAGCTGGAAAGATCGTACAGGAGGGAGGGTTTTAGATTCCTGGGATACTGGGCCTGGCTCTGGGGCAATGATGCCTTTACAAGCCGAATGGGTTGCCCCTGAACAGAGCTGGGACTGAGTTCCTGCGGGCCGTTTTCTTAGAGCTGTTAGGAAGGTTTCAAAGTAACTCAGCAAAGTGTGGGAGCCAAGAAGTAAATGTTAGAGAGTAATACCACAGTGCCGAAAATGCTGGGTGAAACATACAGCACTAGAGAATAAGATATTAATAGGTAAATTTGGGGTAAGCATGTGAATGTATGGAGTATAGTAAATACGAATTCACATTTACAGACAGAGATTTCCATGTAGGAATATGATGTTGAGGACAAAAAAGAGAAGGGCAGTAATACCTGGGTACAAGGTGTTCAGAGGAGAGGGGAAAGGAAGGAAAGCAGAAAAGGTGCGGTGTTTGTTAAGGAGCGAATTACAGTGCTGGAGAAAGAGGATGCCCAAGTTGGTTCACGGACTGAAATTAAGCTGGAGGTAATGAACAAAATGTGTGCAATTATATTGTTAGGTGTGGTCCATATACAGCTAAAAAGTGAAAAACAAACCTGCAGGGGGGAAAAAACAGAGATGCAGGGATTATAGAGTAGCCAAAAAGGAGGTCATTAATTTTACGATTATATACGGGCACAGTGGCAGCGTAAAGGGCAAGAGGGGCAAAATTGCCTAGATTGTTTTCAGGCGAATTTTTACGTCAGTATGCGTTCTACCCAAAACGAAAAGACACACTGTTGGATTTGGTTTTTGGAAATAAGGCATGACAAGTGCATCAAGTGTCAGTGCGGGAACATTTAAGAGACAGGGTTCATTGTATTGTACACGCTTGAATAATGATAGAAAGTATGATAGGCAATCTAGCATAAATATAATGAACTGGACAAGAGCCGACATCGAAGGGGCAAGAACAGAGCTGAGCCAGATCGGAAAATTTGGAAGAAAACTGTAGCTAAACAATGGGCTACGTAAAAATAATTGGTTCGGTCACAGCCAAGGAAAATTGCATAGACAGTGGTAGGTAAGACAACAAGTCCACAGCTAAATGGACGGAAGAGGAGATTGAAATTACGATAAAGAAGAAAAAGTGCGCATATGATAGATGTTAGATGAAAAATACAGTGGAGAACCAAGAGGAACACAGGAGGTTCAGAGAGGTGGTGAAAAGCATGTCACAGGAGCACAGGGGAATTATGAGAAAAGAGTGGCAGGCAGCGTAATGGAGAATCCTAAAGTCTTTTATAGGCATATACATGGTAAAAGTGTGGCCAAAGGAGGAGTAGGGCCAATTAGTGATTTTAATGGCATTTGACACATGGATGAAGGGGCCATCGCTAAGTTATAAAAATAATACATTGCATCCGTATTTGCCAAGGAGGTTGTTGCTATCCAGGCCATGATGACAGACTAGGAAACCCTGTCACTGGAAGTGTTCAAAATTGTAAGGTGAAAGTGTTGAATAGACTGTTGGTAATTAAAGTTAACAAGGCATCGCGCCAGGCTGACTAGCATCTAAAGATATTGAAGGAAGTGAGGTTCGAAACTGTAGGGGCACTGGACATTATCAGTCAGTCTTCCTGTGACTCAGAGGTGGTGCCAGAGGACTGGAGAATTGCAAGCATTACACGCTGTTCATTGAAGGTTGTAAAGGGAAGCCCAGTAATTTAGACCATTCAGTTTCACTGCACTTGTGGGCAAGATTCTAGAAACGATTATTCGGTTTAGAAGTAATAGTCGCATGAAAAAATATGGGTAGATAAGGAAGAGCCAGCGTGGATTTGTACAAGGGAAACTGTGTTCAACTGACTTTGTGAATTTTTTTGGAGTAGGTAACATATATGTTTGATGAGGGTGTTGTTGTTGATGTGGCATACATTAACATTCAAAAGGAATTTGGAATATTCCCTCACAACCTGCTTTTTGAGAGAAAAATATTGTGCATGGAATAAAAAGGGGAGAAGCAATGCGGATACAAAATTGGCTGATAAATAGCAAGTAAAGATAAACGGTCAATGGATATTCTTTGGCCTGGAGAGACATTTGTTACAGACTCCCCCAGGGGTCGGTTTTGGGGCCGTTGCTTTGCTTGATATACATTCATGATCGAGATCTTGGTGTGCAGGGGACTATTACAAAGTTGCAGATGATACCAAGCTTTGGAGCATTGTGAACTGTGAGGAGGGTGCTTTGGAACTTATAAAAGGCATGGCCAATTTGGTGTGGTGGACACATAGGTGGCAGATGAGGTTCAATGCAGAGAAATGTGAGGTGATGAATTTTGGTATGGAGGCAATGGTCGGGCAACATAAACTTGGGGATGAAATTATGAAGTGGGTGCAGGGGCCTGGGTGTACACGTGCATACATCATTGATTGCGGCAAGGAATTTGGAGAGAACAGTTAATGAGCCATGTAGTATCCTGGTCTTTATTAAAAGTGGATAAAGTACAAAAGCAAGGAGTTTATGCTGAATCAATATGACACTTGTTACAGCTCAGCTGCAATATTATGTTCAGTTCTGGTCTCCGTATTATAGGAAGGATGTGAACACATTGGAGAGAATGCAGGAGATGTTTTAAAAATGGTTCCATGGAAGAGAAGTTGCAGGTATGAGGATAGATTGGAGAGTTTGGGACTGTTCTCCCTGGAGAGCAGAAGGCTGAGAGGAAATTTGATACAGTTGTTCAAAGTCATGGGCAGGGCTAGATAAAGTAAAAAGGGAGAAGGAGTTCTCACTCGTAGCAGGTTCAAAAACGAGAGGGCACAGGTTTAAAGTGACTTGAAAAAAACGCACGTGTGATGTAAAAAAAACTTGCACACAACGAATGGTTCGGAACTGGAATGCACTTTCTGGCAGCGTGGTGGAGAAGTATTCAATCGAGTCATTCAAGAGGGCATTAAAGTACCAGAAAATGCAGGGCACTGGCACTAGGTAATAATGCGCATTTGGAGAGCCGGTGCCAACAAGATTCGCCGAATGGCCTCCTTCTGTGCCGTTAAGAACCTGTGATTCAGAGATGAATATATTTTACCATAACAAGGGATGAACTCGCTGCTGCAACCTGTTTTGTTCAAATTTAAAATTAAAAAAAAACAATCCAAAGAGTGTTGCAACCCCAATATCCCCGAGGAGTTCCCACAGAGTATAAACTAAAAGCTTTGGGAACGTGCCAGTACAGACTTTTAAACAGATAGGTAAGACAGTAAAGTGGTAGAGATTAGTTCACACAAAAATGCGTGAAACATTTAAAATTATCGATAAAATATTCTACTTGGCTCTTGCAATAATTGGTGTTCCTGGTAAGTGACTATAACAATGCAGTTATGTAAATCGATGTGTGTGATTGTTCTGTGGTTTTAGTCTGCGAGTGATATATATTTAATGCCTACCTGGCAGTAACCATTGTGCAGACACTTGTACATCATTTGTTTAAATTAATTTTTATAAAGTATCACTGCAACATTCTATGTCCTCAAAGTTGAAGGAACTTCTATTTGTAAACCACAGGCCATCTGAATTATTAGGGTATTGTATTTAGGGGAAGATCGTGTAAGGTTGAATCAGTCCTCAGTGAATTGGCTGAAGGAAGATATTAGTGGGAGTCAGCGTAAAAACATAGAGTGTGTGTCTCTAAGCAGCGTGGAATAGTTGACTGCAATGGCCATACATTACTGAGAACATTTGTAAGAGTACAATTCTACAAGTGTGGGTCAGTAAGCACAGTAGGATAACTGACCACAGTGACCACGAATTACTGCAAATAACTGTCAGTGTTGAACTGTATGGAGATTGATTCAATAATCAACGTGCAATATTTGACAGCAGTGACCATGAGTTACTGGGAGTTTCTGTTAACGTAGAATAGTAGTGAGTGTGAGTCACTAATCATTGTACTGACATAGTAACCCTCTGTTACTTGGAGTATCAGTCAGTGCAGAACTTCGTCGTGTCTGACCTCGAAACAGTGTGGAATGCCTGATGCCATCGACCATTGTCAGGAAATAGAGATCGTTTAAGTAAGTTATTTGTGCATTTGAGTTTGTTAGGAATGCGTTACATCTTTAAGTTTAAGTCTAATAGATATTTTATTTTCTATTTGTGGTTTAAAAGATAAAACCTGGGATCTAGTTTATTTTTTTGAATGGAGGCAGCAGGTCTAAAGCTCTGTTTGCATCTGTCAATTTCAAATGAGATTTATGGGTCAGAAGGAGAGAAAACACAAACATGAGTAACAAAAAACTGTGCTGTTGCCTAGCAACAGCTGATCAGAGAAGGAGGAGCTACATGCACAGACAAACACGCACAGGAAAACAGGGAAAAAAAAGACAGTTTGAGATCAGTTGAAAGCAGCTTGAGTTCAGTTGGAAACAGCTGCCGGAGAGACCTGGAAAGCAGTGAGACAGTTAGAAAGTCCCAACTTGGTGTTGAAGCCAGCATTCCAGACACTGGATGCTGGAAGGGAGAACTTCAGAGAGAAAAGATTTCCTAAAATAACCAAAATATCCCAACGCCAAGGAGTGAGGGAGAAAAAAAGCTGTCCCAAGATTACATTCCTGTCAAAGGAAGAACGTAGACCAGCGAATATATTGTTTTTTGTAAGTGACAGTCAGGTGCAAAGAGGAACTCTTTAAGCTTCGATATTGGAGAGAAAGAAGCTGCAGCAAACAGATTTAAAGCAAAAAGCTGGAAGGTCCAAAGTGACAGCTGCCTGTAACTCTGCAACCTGTAACTCTATAGAATGGGCAGCTGAAGCAGTGATGCATTGTTGACGGTTAAGTCAGTGAGAGAGAGTGCGTGGAATATACGTCGTGATCAAGGGGAGAGGAACTTGGGAAAGAGAGTTTAAAGACTGCAGGTGGACGCCTTACCAATGGCATTGAGAGAAATCGTCAATTTGGGTGAAGATTCCAAAGCACGAACTTGGAGGTTGGAAACCCTCGTGTTAAAGATGGAGTTTAGTGAGGCCAGTTAGTTCAGAATGTGTCAAGCATCTTGGAGGTTGAGGACAGATGCATAGCATCTGTACGGCGTGGCATGTTTCACTTGGTTTCAAAGTGTGGTGTTTCTGAGCAATGGTCGCCCATTGGTACACATGGTTTGTATGCTTACTGTGAACATTAGAGTTTAAGACAGCTTTTTAACTTGTGTTGTCCTTACAAATCTGCATTAGCCTGTTAAGGCATAGTTGTGGGTGAAGAAGTGTTGCAATAGTTCACCTTTTCTGTTTAATAAATGTTCCATTATTTTGTTAAAACTTCACCAGATGATTCAAATGATTCCGTTCACTAGCCACTCTCCATGTATCTAAATAAATAAATGCTTTTAAGTTAGGGTCTGTCAAGGCGGGTTCCTTCCTGGGATTTGGATTGACCAGCAGTAACATCAGCTGGGATCTTTCCAACTTCATTATTGGATGTTTCTGTTACTGTAGAATTGCACTGTCTGTGAGTCATTAGCCAGACTATATATTACTGCTGGTTACAGTTTATTGAATGTGGGACATGAGCCAGAGTGGAATTCCTGTCAACCGCAAACATGTATTGCTGGGAATATCTGTCAGTGCAGAATTGCACTGAGTCACTAAATCGAATGAGATAAATTGCTTCTATTTTACTTTATGTTTTTGGTGAGTGATGTCCCTATTCCTTTGATGATGGTTGATAAGGAGTGTGTAAATTGAAACGTCTGGATATTTCTCAATTTTTTAATGAACTATTCCAAAGAACAGATCTCAACAAGTTCCTGACATTTAAACATCCCGACAGCTTTGTTACAGTGTTCCAGTCTTTTTTTTTAATTCAATTCCATTCCCGTAGGAAACCCCTACATGACAAGAACCCCATCAGGCACATAATTCCAGACAATATATGGGAAAATTAATTTTCGACCAAGATACTGCGGTTGAAGCTTATCGCAGTCCTTTAGAAAATCAAAGGGCTTGGCATTTCTTCTACAGATTATCCCTGATGTTTGTTCAAAGAATTCCACAAAATTTATCAAGTATGGCCTTCCTTTAAAACGTGTGCTGACTACTCTTTATTTTATTTATTTTATTCCGTGATTCTAGCTGTTGTTTTTATTTTTTTTTTTAGATTTTATGTTTGATTCCATTATTTCCCCCTCCCACTGATGTTGTTTTAACTGGTCCTTAGTTCTCTGGGCTTGTTCTATCTTCCGTTAAAAGAAAAACTGAATAACATTAGCTGTTTTAAAGTCATTTAATGATGTTCTGATGATTACTAATGAACATAAATAATGAACGTAATCCTTCTGTCCCTCTCTGTCCTTTTTTCTAAAACGTTTAAATTCAAAGCATCCATACCACAGATGTTTTACCAGTTTTTTAATCATTTATCAAATATTTTCCCAAAAAGTATTGACTCTTTTGATTGAATGTATTCATCATTATTTGACTGATTAGTTTGTTCCCTGAGTGTTCTCTTTCCCTTCTAGTGTCTACTAAACGTCATCCACTGATTCATTCTGCAAAGCTCGTGTGCCATCCTGCTTTCTGAGCTCAAAGCTCTGATTCAGAAGCCCAATTCCAATTATGTCCATGTCAGCCTCTCCCTCCTCCTCTAAGGTGCAGTAAATCTCAGCTGCCCATGAATTCATTGTGGATCGGATCTTGCTTGACAGTGTGCTTGTGGTATTTTCTAGCTAGTTTCCCTCCACGATCTCCTGATGGGACACTCTGAGTATACAGTTTAGTATTGATTCGGTTAGTTACATTCACTCAACATTTGGACTGGAATTGCCCTCTTCCTCCTTGGCTCCGTCTTATGAATGAAACCGCTTGCATAATCTTGACTGTTTCCTGTACAGGGAACCTGTTGTAAAGAACAGGAATGTGGACATCCGGTGTGATCATGGGGATATTCCACACTCAGATGGTGTTATCAGGGGACCCTGTTTGCCTTCTGGCTATGCTGTCCTGGTGTAGGGTACGTGAACATTTTTATTTTGTTCTCCAATCCTTCGAAGGTCCCCTCATTCTGTTATGTCTCTGCTCCTTTTATGGTTGTGTTGATATCATTTCATTCTTTTGCTTTTAACTGGAAAATAGGTTCAAATTTTATGGTAAATTCCTGCACCCTTCTCCATAGCATATTCTTTCTCTGACAATTAATTTCCCTGCCTTGCATTCCCTTCCTCCCTTTTAGGGGTTTGGCTGTCTACGAATATCTATTATAAGATGACTTATTTGCACACTTGCCTTGATTGTAATTCCTCATACCAGACTTTGTGGAAAGACTCTGATCCAACATCTCCCAGCTTCTTCCTTTGAGTTCCACACGCTCCAATCAGGTGACATTCCACAACAGTGCTTCTAAAATGTTTGCATCATTGCTCAGCACAATTCCCCCTCCATTGTGATTAACGCACATTTTTCCATGTCCATCGCAATTCACGTGCTAGTGCTTTTACCTCTTCCCCTACCTGCCAGAACCCATGATAAATTTACCTTTATCCTCAAATTCCACACCACCACTCTCATGTTAGAAGCATCACCCACCACTGTTTCTTCCAGATTCAGCTAAATTCACCACAGACCATATTTTCGCCTACGATTCTATCCTACCACAGATCATGATATGCCTGTCATCTCCACAGTCACACTCAACATGCGCACCTCTTCATTTTCCTGTGCAAGAGCAGCAAATGTAGCAACTGTCCTTATGCCTCCCAGGGCTCCAAATGCCCAGCCTCCAAATACTCTTTACAGGTGAAAAGAAGGTTTGCTTGAACTGCTTACAATTCAGTAATTGTTTTTCGCTGGTCATGATGGAGTGTTACGCACGTTCAGACAGGATAAAAGGCAGTTGCGGCGATCATTTTGCTGAACTCCTCTGTTCAGTTTCCAAGATTGATCGTGAGCTTCCAATCGCTTAGCATTTGTATTTTAAATTCTGCTCCCACTTTGACCTCTATATCCTCGAACACCTATGCTCCTACACTGAAACACAATCACTGATGCAATTTTTCAATGAATAATTTCATTTTCTACAGGACACAACAACCCAACTGCACTCCATCATTCAGCTGTAACCTTTCCCATGTCCACTCGAGGGGGGATGTTATTCCAGGGCCCTGAGAGGTCATTGTTACTTCAACTGGTTCCAACTCTTCAGATGTGGCCAGAGAGTGTCTGGCCCAAGACTCAAGGGGGAAGTGGATGCCCCGAGAACAGATCCTGAGCAGGGGAGTGGGGGGGTTCTAATATCGAAAAAGGGTGGTGGGAGCTCTGATTTTGAGCAGATGTTATCTTGCCAGGGCCTGATCCAGAGGAAGTCCGATCCCGGGGATTGGGTCTGGTTCTGACAGTGTACTATCGCCAGGAATTCCACTTTGTAGAGGGGTACAATTTTGAAACATAAATTGCAGTGCTCCCAGGGAGGATCCACTCCTTGGTTCGGGTAAGGCGTGGGAAATTTTCAATCCCGACTGGGGTGCACTCCTGCCTAAGTGTCCGATTGTGGACGCTAATCCATGCTGGGGAACATCCAAGGCAGAGATGGGTCCGATACTGCTGCTTAGTGGTGGGGGCGCGTGGCGACAAACCTGTGGAGTGTCTGAAGATTGGGGATCCAAGCACAGTTAATTTCCAACCTTGAGGAAGCTCCAAATCTGGGAAGTGCCTTATTTTGCTTGGAGTGTTCCTTGGAGAGTGCCCAAACTTGCAGATAGTCTTTGGCTGGTGAAAGCCTTCCCCGGGTAGTGTCAGAACCTGTTTTGTTTATCTTCCCATACTGGGGAGAGAACTAACCCCGGCATGGAGGTGCTGGTCCTGAAGGATCCCCATGATGAGGGAATGGAACCCGCCCCCTTCAAGGTAAAGGGCCGGATGTTTGGTAATTGATTAGGAGTAGCATTGAGATTTATAAAGTTTTAGCCCCTGCCCCATTCCCAACACTTGCCGTTTTAGTACGAAAATCATTTTTTAATGTTTACGATTGGGATGACAGGAATGTGCAGCTGATCTAGCCCCACTAATCTACAGGTCGTAACTTTAGTTGAAAAGTTCAATTTACTTACCAACGTGGACAATTGCTTACCTTTACTGCTCCAAACTAGAGTAAAGGAGAGTTTCAACAGGATTCCTTCAATGAACAATAAACCAATTCGTTTTTTTTTAATATAGAAACAATCTTCTCAAGTAGAAAGGCAAAGCTCATTAACATACAGGATTGAATACGAAATAACACTAATTGCTCTTTTGGGAACCCTAAATCTCTCTTTCTCACATGCACAGACATGCACATGCAAACAAAAACAAACAATGGAAATTAAAGTGAAATTGAAAAAAAACAGGCAAAGGGTAAAAAACAATGGTTCAAAGGGAAATGATAGTTCATGGAAATATTGAACATGCATCTGGGCAATATGGTTCTTTTGTAAGCACAAATTGGTGAAACAACCAATAGCACTGGCACTGCTTTTCAGCCGGACACATGGTATACTTGAGGCCCTCTATTCCACCATGTAGACCATCTCAGGAGCAGGTTGCATTCACTTCCGCGTTTAGACTGATTCTGGAGTGCAATAGGCTGTTGTCTTCCTTTTCAAGCAGTTTTTGTTTCTCTTCTCAAAGCAAAACCAAAACCCAGTTTCAAAACAGTCTTCACGGCAATGTTCATTTCCAGAGCCATAAAAAAACATGCGATCCCCTTTGTACACACTCACGGTGTCAAGAATTTGACAGTTTATTTTTTCAAATGCTTAAATACTTTCTGTTAAATACTACTTTTTTCCCCCAGAAAATCGGCCAAAGAGTAAGAAGAGTCCTGCATTAAACCTTTAAGGGGCGGTTTACCTCAAACATAAATTCCTCCACAATGTCCTAAGCCCTTGAAAATGAAGCATTTTCTATGATTAAAGTGGTCATGTCATAACTGTCTGGATCAGGCACATTGAATGAATCATCAGTAAGTTCCAGTCTCTTTTCCCTTCTGTCTCTTACAGTTGATTTACTGGGAATTATGATCCTGTCCTGGAGAAACTGTGGCCTCTCTGTCTGCACGACTCGTTACCTGCTTGCTATGGCAGCTGCGGACCTACTGGTCATTATCACTGAGGTCATCCTGTGGCAGATCAATGCTTATTATTTCCCAATGTCCTTCCTGGACATTACCCCTGTATGTAGTGTTATTGGTGTCCTCCTCCGTGCAGCCACAGACTGCTCTGTCTGGTTCACCGTCACCTTCTCAGTTGATCGATTTGTGGCCATTTGTTGTCAGAAGCTGAAAACAAAGTATTGCACCGGGGAAACTGCCGCAGTGATTCTAGCAACAACCGGAATTCTGCTCTGTTTAAAAAACATTCCCTTCTACTTCACATATGAACCCGGAAAGGTAATCGACAATGTACCATGGGGCTGTTATGATAAGCCTAGCTATTTTACTAATCCCGGATGGGTGGGATTTGACTGGCTTGATAAGGTTTTAACTCCATTGCTTCCATTTGCTTTAATTCTGTTGCTCAACGCTCTGACAGTCAGACACATCTTAGTGGCCAGTCGAGTCCGTAAGGGACTGAGGGGTCAGAGCAAGGGAGAGAGTCGCAGTGACCCTGAGATGGAAAGCAGAAGGAAGTCTGTGATTTTACTCTTCACCATTTCTGGCAGCTTCATACTTCTGTGGTCGGTGTATGTTATAGATTTCTTACGTTATAACATTACGGGAAAACATCCCCTTTATTACACCGATTCTGAATTTATATTTGAACAAGTCGGATGGATCCTGCGAAATTTAAGTTGCTGCACAAATACATTTATTTATGGGGCGACACAGTCCAAGTTCAGAGAGCAGGTGAAGAACGCGGTGAAATATCTGGTTACAGCAATTATTCAATTAATGAATAAACACAACAATTGAGGGCAGCACAGATCTGCCGCCCAGCGTTTGCCAGTTCTTGTAGTAAATATATCCACATACCAATGAGGGAGCTCCTTGCTCTGAATGACAGCTGCTCCAACCAATCAGTGAGCTGGTCCAGGTAACTGACAATTATGCCAAAATAAGGTACAAACGGAAAATCCTATTCACAGAAGAGAGGAACTGAAGAAGGGTCACACAGAATCAAAACGATCACTGTGTTTTCCTTTATCCACAGTTGTTGTCAGTCCTGTGACTTTTTGCAGCATGTTCTGTTTTTGCTATGAAACAGAGCCTCTTGGCCGATCAATTTTGACGAACTGTGACCGGCAGCTGATCTAATCAATACAAAGTGTCCAAAGTTTGACCGAAAACTACAATGTCAAATTGGAACGTGTGGTGTCTGAAAACAGGCGCATTCTACAATCAGAGGTCACGGACACCCAAGATACCTGCGCTTTTTGCCGTCTTGTGAAGTCCATGGAGGACATTTATATGAATTGTTGTAGGCTGGGTTCCCCTTTTTCAGTTATTTAAAGAACCTTTTATTACTGTTTTGTTTGCACTTCAGTCCCACGCTCCTGATCTACCACACCTGGAGCGGCGTAGGGGGGGTGGGGGGGGTGGGTGGGGGGAGGTTGGGGGTGGGGAGGGGGGGGGTTGGGGTAGGGGGTAAGGGGGCGGTGGTGGATGGTAGGAAGGTGGAGGACCTCCTCGTCATCCTGCTCCTGGGCTTGGCCAAGTTGACCATTGACAAGTCCAGGCAGCGGGTGATCGAGGGGATTGTCTCACCCGACTGTTTGCCTCTATGCTGCAGCTATGTTGGTGGCCGGGTGTCCCTGGGGAGGGTGCCAGCACCATCGAGGCCTCCCGTGCCCGGTAGGCACCGCTGGGGTTGGGGCGATTTATCGACACCCTTAATCACATTTTGCTTTGATGTTGTATGTTATCCAGAGAATTCTGGATTTGTCGCCCGACCACTGTTTTGAAATTACTTAATACATCTCTTCTTCCAAGGCAGGCCGCCTTTTGGCCATTACTATTACCGCTAAAAATGGCTCCAATTTATTTGGCAGAGACCCGTTCTTACCCCACTGATGTTTGTTTTTCCACCAAATTATTTTTCTGGCTATCGATCATTTTTCCTCCTTTTCCACAGTTAACGTAAACCGTATGAAACTATCTGGTCAATGTTCTCCGATCGACACTTCATGCAATTGGCCCACCACATTCTCAATGCTCTAGACGAGAAATGCCTGCTTAATCGTCAGGCTGAAATTAATTTGCTGAAAATAATTTTCCTGAAAAATCTCTGCGCATTTTCGCCCGCCTACCATTTCCACTATTACTATCCTAGTCTACACTCGGTAAGTAAATCCCCCCTATAACTGTGGCATAATTCTTACACCTCTCTGCGATTCCCTTTGAAAGATGTTCCTCTACTTTCTTCCCTCTAATTTCTGCCATATAGCCTACATTGAGCAATGTGATTGCTTCTGAAACAAAAAAGTCTCCCTTTACTACCCTGCTCATTTTTCTTGAAAAAATACATCTATAAATATTGAACAAGATCGTGGCCTGCTTTAAGACACGTCCCTGTTATAGCTACATTAATAATGCCTTGGCACAGGATGTACATTCTAGGGGCAGGGGCAGCTCTGCCATTCCACTATTTATTTATGTAACATGCTGATGCAAATAAACCATCCCAAGGAGAATATACCATACCAATACAAATACCCATCGCTGCTATATTTCCAACGTTGCAAACTGTGCAAGTAACTCATCAAAGTTACTTAGCATACTCTGTGCACTCAGATACATTGGCACGAACCCTGAATTAGATGTTTTTCAATTTTATGAATTTCTCTTATGCAACCTATTGAATTCCCATTTCCTATTGGAATGCTGTCTATCTCTTCCAGTGTTCTGTGCACCATGGTGTTCCTGTCTGGTATGACCTCCTGGTTCCCACGTCCCTGCCAAGTTAGTTTAAACCCTCCACAATAGCACTGGCCAAACGCCCAGCAGGGAACTCAATCCGCTGTAATTATGTGCCAACGCACTGGCTGTCAATGTCTGATATCCCCAAGAGTCAGTCACAACGTCTCAAGAAGCTGACAACTCCCACGTCTACCATATTTGAGACTCTGCTTATTAAATTCCAATCTAGATCCCTAAATAATACCTGCAGGATCACATTCCTCTTCCTCCCTTTACCGTTTGTACCAACATAAATCAGGGCAGCAGACTGTTCACGCTGTACGCACAGGGTGTTCTGCAGCCGCTTATTGACATTCTTGGCATTCATACCAGGGGGCCATAACATTACCCTTCACTCACACCTGCTGCCGAAGTACTGCTTACCTGTTCCCCTAAATATCAAATCACCTATCAGTGTTGTTCTTCCAGTCTTCCTTGTATCTCACTGGTCATCTTAGCCACATGCAGTGTCAAAGACTTGCTTCTGGCTATACTTTCCAGATGAAGAATCACTTTCGTCAGTACTCAGAACTGCATACTGCTGGAGAGTGAGATGCACTATGCCATCTCTGTACCCATGCCTGATCATTTTGTCTGATTGTCACTCATTCCCTCTTTTCCTGCATACTCTTAAGCTGCGGAGCGACAACAACTATCAAAGTGCTATCTATGGAGCCCTCAACTTCATGTCAGCTCCACAGTGATGCGAGCTACTGCTCATGTCTAAATAGTAATCCTGGAGACGGGAAACAAACTGTTGTTCCCACATAGAACAGGGTGCGCATTCTATAGCCAGGGGCATTCATGTCATTCCATTATTTATTAATTAAACATGCTTTTGATAATAAACATTGCCTGGCAGAATATAGCAAACCTCTATTTTCTTTGAGACAGTGAAAAGAAGGAATGATGAAAGTGGTGCAATGGATGTTGTGTAAATTGATTTTAGCAATGCATCTGACAATCACCCACATGGTAGATTGGTCAGGAAAGTTAAATTCCATGGGATTCAGTTTAATGTGCCAAACAGGATACATGGTTGGTTTTGTAACAGGAAACAAAGGGTAATGGTCGATGGATGACCTTGCGAATGGAAAGGTGTCTCAAGTGCTATTCCACAGGGCTAGCTGTTGGAACCCTTGCTGTTTGTGTTACATGTCAATGATTAATACGTGAACGTGGGGGGCATGATTGGGAAATTTGCAGATAACAGGAAGATTGGCTGAGTACTGGATAGTGTAGTGGATAGCCATAATCTCCAAACTAAGATGGATGGGTGGGTCGTTTGGGTGGTAAAGTGGCAGATGGATTTTAACATAGGAAAGTGAGAGGTCATACATTTAGACAGGTCAAACAGCTACAGAGATTACACAATAAATGGCAATATAAAAACAGGGTTAGATGAAGTGAGAGATCTTGGTGTATAAGTACACAAGTCCTTGAAGGCAGCAGTTCAATTAAACAAGTTTGTAAATAAGGTGTACAGAATGCTCTCCTTCATTGGCAGAGGTATACAACAGAAAAGTAAGGTTATAATGTTGGAATTGTATAAAACACTGGTGAGGCCACAACAGGAGTATTGTGTGCAGTTCTAGTCACCACATTACAGGAAGGATGCAGTAGCTTTGGATGGAGTGCAGAGGAAGTTTACAGGAATGTTGCCAGGATTAGAAAAGTATAGATACGAGGAGAGATTGGATAGGTTGGGGTTATTTTCCTTAGAACCACCCCGCAAACTATCCAATCACGCTCCCCAGATATGCCCAGCAGATGCCCACCCGCTCCACAGGTCCCCCCAAAAAATCCCATCACACTCCCTTGGTACCCTACGAAATCCCACCTCACTCTAAGAGACCTGCAGCAAATCCCGAGTCAGTTCCCACAGGGCTTACAAAATAATGCCCAGGGACCCACAGCAAAACCCAACACACTCTCCAGGGAACCCATCAAATCTGCACATACTCCCACGAGACCCCAAGCACATTACCACGTACACCAAATGGGCCCCGAGCAAATCCCAACACTCCCCGCAGGGGCACACAGTAAATTCTGACACAGGCCTCAGACCCTCAGCAAATGCTAACACACTCCACCCGGACCCCAAATATATCCTAACACTCTCCACACGTTCCCCATGATTTACAGACTCAATCTCCAGGGGCCCATTCCAAATCAAGACACACTCCCGAAGGACACGCTGCAAATCCGGACTTATTGCCCATTAACACCCATAAAATAGGGAAACACTCAACAGCGGCCCCCAGGAAATTTGGATACTCTCCCCTGGGTCCCCAGAAAACACTGATACATTTTGCAGTCACCCTGGGGAAATAACGACAAACTCACCTTAGGCTCCAATGAAATACAAACATACTGCCCTGTGACTTCCAGGAGATAATGACACATTTCCCAGGGATCCCTCAGGAAATGCTGACACATGCCCCAGAGACCCACATGAAATACTGACACACTCCCCAGAGACCCCCATTAAAAACTGAGACTCTCGTCAGAGGCTCCCATGAAATACTGACACTTATACACACCACAAGATATATGGATTCAATTGATGTTACCCTTTCCACACAGTGAATTCTAAATTACTCCCCGTGTTCAACTGTGAACACTTGATTACTACTTGATGACCCCCTGCAACTACCGCCACATTCGCTAAAGACTCTCACTAGATACAGACAAACTGCACGTTGAGCTCTCCAAATACCGATAAACGTCTCGAGGCCCAGAGAAAATGGTCTGACATACCATTCAACACCCTGCAAGTACTCTCTCATACCCCTGTGAAATCTCCCAAATACTGACTCAGGACCATGAACTCCCCTCTACCTAATTGCACTCTACTGGGGAACACACGTTAAGTGCAGACACAGTCTCCGGGAAAACCTTTAAATACTGATACATTCACACGTAGTGCCCTATAAATACTGAGATAATTCCCAGGGCATCACCTATAACTACTGAGCCACACCCCAGGAGAGCCCTACTAATACTGACACACGGCCTGGAGACCCTCTATAAATGCATGACACAATCCACGGGAACTCTCCAAAGCGCCAACACACATCACGGAGAACCCTACAAATTCAACAGGCTCCCCTGCGGCACCCTGTAAACACTGACACAATTCCAAGATCCTTTATACTTATTAAAATGTCTAATTCATTCATGGAATGTGGACTTTGCTGTCTGGGCCAGCATATATTGGCCTTCGCTAGTTGTCCTTGAGAAGATGTTAGTGAGCTGCCTTCTTTAAACGCTGCAGTCCATGTAGTGTAGATACCTCCACAGTGCTGTTCGGGAGGGTGATCCAATATTTAAACCAAGCGAGAGCGAAGGAACGGCCGATATATTTCCAAATTGGAATGATGAGTGACTTGGGCGGGGGGAACTTTCAGGTGGTCATGTGTCTTTCTGTCTGCTGCAGGTGTTCTTCTCGATAGTAGTGGGCGTGTCTTTGGAAGGTGCTGTCGAAGGAGCCTTGGCGAATTTCAGCCGTGCAGGTTGTAGATAGTACACACTGTTGCTGCTCTGTTTTCGGTGGTGGATGGAGTGAATGTTTGTTGATGTGATGGCAATCATGCAGAATGTTTTTTTTTCATGAGTGGTGTCAAGCTCCTTGAGTGTTGTGAAAGCTCCGTTCACCCACACAGGTGTGGAGTATCCATCACACTCCTGACATATGCGTTGTTGATGCAGGACAGGATTTGGGTAATAAGCATGTGAGTTGATCGTTCCTAGCATATTTCCAGCTCTTGCAGCCACAGCACTTATCTGGCTAGTCCAGTTCTGTTTCTGGTCAAATGTAACACCCAGAATGTTGATAGTGGGGGATGTATTGATGCTAATGCTGCTGAACTTCAAGGGATGATGGTTGGATTATCTTTTGATGGATGTGGTCATTTTGACACTTGTGTAACACAAACGTCACTTGTCAGTCCAAGCCTGTGTATTCTCCAGATCCTGCTGCAGATTAGCACAGTTGGCTTCAATATCTGAGGAGTCGAATGTTGATGAACGTTCTGCAAGCATGAGCAAACATCCCCATTTCTGACCTTAGGGTGGGATATTTATTGTTGATGAAGCAGCTGAAGGTGCTTGGGCCCAAGACACTAGTATTAGGAACTCCTGCAGCGATCTCCTGCAGATCCCCAACAACAACAAACAGCTTCGTTTGTGCTTGGTTGGCTCATTGTGCTACTGACTGCAGGCTTGCTGTGAACATTTTATGATGCACTCGGCATTCATGTGAAGGGCTGTCCCTTTCACCTCACCTCACGAGCTCAGCTCTTTTGTCTATATTTCAACCAAGGCTGTAATGACGTCAAGAGCTGAGTGTCCCTTGTGGATACCAAACTGCAACTCAGTGAGCAGGTTATTGTGAAGCAAGTGGCATTTTTGATGAGCCGTTCAATCACTTTACTGATGATGGAGTGTAGACTGTTAGGGCAATAATGTCTCATTTTTAGATATGCCTGGTGCTGCACCTGCCATGCCCTCCTGATTGAACCACAGTTTATGGTAACGGTAGAGTGTGTGAGGTGCCCATTCATGATGTTACAGATTGTGTTTGAGTACAGTCCTGGCGTTGCTGATGGTCCGCAGCACCTGATGGTTCCCCAGAGTTGAATTGCTAGGCCTGCTCGCAATCTATCCCGTTTAGCATGGTCTTAGTGTCGGACAAGATGATGGAGGTTATGTTCAGGATAAACCTGGTCTTCGTCTCCACAATGGCTGTGCAACGATCACTTGAAGTGACATGCCATCAACAGAAACATCTACGGCAGGCAGTTTGGTGAGGATGAGGTCAAATCTGTCTTTTCCTGTTGTTGGTTTCCTCCCCATCTGCCTCAGACACAATCTAGCAACTATATCCTTTAGCACGTGGCCAGCTCGGTGAGCAGTGGTGCTACAGAGGCACTCTTTGTGATGGTCATTGAATACACCAACACAACGTGGATTCTGAACCCTTGCTGCACTCAGTGCTTCCTCAACAGGGAGTATCAATGATTCGTCAGCTGAGTGTGTGTGGCACGTGTTAATCAGCAGGCTGTTTACTTACCCATGTTTGATCTGATGCCATGATAGTATCTGCCGTGTTGGGAGTCGAATCCGGTCCACAGAGCATTACCCTGGGTGTCTGTCTTAACAGTCCAGCGACAATACACTGCATAATCGCCTCCTGATCCCACGGGCGCTCTTTAAATACTGACACATTTCTCGTTGATCCCCCATAAATACTGACAGAGTGCCCGAAGACCAATTGTAAATACTCACAAACACCCTGGAGACTAACTATAAATACTAACACAGTGCCCAGACACCCCCTTTAAATAGTCATTCAGAGACAAGATATCCCTTATAAATACTACCTCATTATCAGGAGACCCCCTATAAATAATGACTACTTCCCCGGGGTTCCTTAGAAATACAAATGGTTTCTATGGACATGCACTATAAACACTTTCACATTACTCATACATAGAACAGTAAAAGCTGGCAAACTTCCCAGAGACCCCATCTAAACACTGGCACACTCGAAGGAGAGCCCCAAGAAATGCTGACAAACTCACTGAGATCAAATATAAATAATGACATGTTCCCCGGAGAGCACCAATGTATACTGACAGGCTCGCCCGAGTGCCCAATAAATACTGACACAATCTCCGAGAGCCCCAATAAACACTGACACACTATTCCGAGAACAACAATAAATACTGACACAATCCCCAAAGAGTGCCAAAATATACTGACAAGCTCGCCCGAGAACCCCAATAAAAACTGACACACTCCCCGGAGAACCCAAAATAATACTGATGCACTCCACCGAGATAGCAATTAAATACTGATGCACTCCACAAAGAGCTCCGAAAAATACTGAAACTCTCCCCCGAAAACCCCAATAAATAATGACACATTTCCCAAAGAGCCACAAAAATACTGACACTCTCTCACGAGAACCTAAATAAAAACTGACACACTCGCCTGAGAACCCAAATAAAGAATGATACACTCCCCAGAGATCCCCAAAAAGTACTGACACAATCCCTGGAGAGCCCCCAAACTACTTGCCTATTCAATAGAAATTCCCAGTAGATACAGACGTATTCCCTCGAGAGCCCCTAGAATCACTGGTGCAATCTCCCGAGAACCAGAAAAAATACTGACACACTTCCCAAAGTGCCTCAAAAAATAATGGTACACTCCTCCGCAATCCCAAATAAATACCGACACATTTCCTAGTGACACTCTATTAATACTGGCACTGCCTCCCCTACAGCCCCAATAAATACTGGCACACTCCTCCGAGAGCCGCAAACAATAATGACACAACCCTCCGAGAGCCCCAACAATACTTACACACTCCCATAAGAGCTCTAATAAATACTGCCACACTCCCTGCAGAGCCCCAAACAATACTGCCACACTCTACCCAGAGTCCCAATAGATACTGACACACTCCCCTGAGAGCTCCAATAAATAATGGCACACTCCCCCAAGAGCCTCAAAAAATTGGGACACACTCCCCCGAGAGCCCCAAACAATACTGACACATTCTACTGAGAGCCCCTAAAGATACTGACACTCCCTTGAGAGCTCCAATAAATACTGGCACACTTCCCCGTTGATCCCTCATAAATAATAACACACTCCCCCGAGAAATCCAATAAATACAGACACATTCCCCCGAAAGCCCCAGTTAATGCTGACACACTCCCCGGCACACCCTATAAACACCAACACAGTGGCTCGATACACACTATAATTACTGACACTCTCTCCCAAGATCCCCAATAAAAACTGTCACTCTTCCCCGAGATTCGCATTAAATATTGACACACTCCCCTGAGATCCCCAATAAATACTAACACTCCCACCCACGCCGAACACCTCCCCCATCCCCCGAGATTCCAAAAAAAATACTGACACTCTCCCCGCTCTCCCCGGCTCTCCCTATAAATACCGACACACTCCCTAGAGACACACGATGTAAATACTTCCTTACTCCCCCAAGAGGCGCCAGAAATAATGACCCTCTCCACAGGCACACCCAATAAATACCGAGTTACTTTCTAGAGATATTCTATAAATACTGACACATTCCCCCGAGATCCCCAATAAATAATGACCCTCTCCCTGGACATGCTCTATTAATATCGACACACTCCCTAGACACATTCTATAAACATTTAAAAACTCCCCCGAGATCACCAATAAATATCGAGACATTCCCTAAAGACACACTATACCGAGATCCCCAAAACGTACTGACACACTCACTGGAGATTACATAAACAGCCTGACACTTTCCATGGGCACTCCCTATAAACACCGACACACACCCTTAAAATAACTACACACCATTCTGGGGCACTCTTTAAATACTGACACACTCCCCGATAATTCAGTTAAACACTGACACTCCCACCGTAACATACATAAATGCAGAGAGACTCACCGGTATTCCCCTGTAAATGCTTACACACACCCCGGGGATACACTGAAAAAGCTGATAGAGCCACTGGGGTAAATATGTAAATACTGACACACTCCCTGTGGACACCCTGTTATTACTCACACACATCACAGTGACCCCCTGTAAATACTGACATTTTCCATGAGATCGGTCGGTAAATACTGACACGTTCCCTGGGGATCCTGGTAAACAGTGACACATTCATCAAACTCTCCTTTGTACATTGACACAGTCGGCTCAAGCTGTACATACCGATACACTCCCCAAGAAGAACATTAAAAGACTAACACACGCGTCAGCAAAGAAGTTGCCTACACTGCAATGATCCCTGTGATGCCCTGCAAATACTGAAACTTTCTTTTGGGGCAGCTTCTTATATAATGCTTCACAAATTTGGGAAAAGATCCATAAGAAAACTCAGACTCAGTTCGCCCTCTCGTAAATATGGACACCATCGTAATGACTGACACACAAACGCAGGGACGTTAGTGCATACTGACACATAGCCCTGGAAAACCCTACAAAAAAGTGACGCTCAACACAGGGAAGACGTGTACTCAGAGATATACTCCCGGGTCCATCTGTAAATAGATACAATCTCAACGGAGATTCTCGTAAACTCTGACAATCTCACAATGACCAGACTTTAAATACAGCCTGAGCGAGCAGAAAGCACGTTAAATACCGACATACATCCCCAGTGAATAATATGAAAGGAATAGCACGGTCCTCCGACACACTGGCTCACACCTGACGAGCCCTGCAACGTCTGACACACAGCTGGAGAACCCCTTGCCCATACTGACACACAGACACAGGAGGCACTATAAAGACTAATACGCCAGCCATCGGCAACCGCCCCCACCACATCCTACGCTACTAACTGCGTAATTTGACAATTGAATTAAACACTGACATCGATCCCACCTTCCAAATGAAGCCCATGTAAATATTGGCGCACACCCCCAAAGTGATCATCTTTAAATGCTGATACATCAGCCCCTGAAAGATTCTGACACATTGACCAGGGATCCTCTGCAAATACTGACATGCACTAAGGGGCTCCCTGTAAAAACTGACAGCCCCCCAGCGATCCGCTGTAAATAGTGACACACCCCCAGGGGCCGCCTACAATTAGTGACAAATCTACCAGTGCCCTCTGCAAATGCTGTCGCACCGCAGGTACTGATTGTAAATACTGACACAATCCCAGGGGCACTGCAAATACTGACAAACTTCGAGGGATCCCCTTTAAAAACAGATATTCCAGCTCGTGCAATGCCATTCATTACCCCTCCCCCATTAACTACTGGAAGCATTAGAAAAAAAACGTTGGAATATTGCCATAGTCACAGGCCATGAGCCAGGTTTGCAGATTGATGGAATTTGTGGACATCAGGACTACCCTGGAGTTTCACCTCTGTTGGAAGTGTCTCCACATTGACATACTCTGACTATGCGTTTTTGAGCTTTGGCCTCAGGGTCAGTGTTGGGACTATGGGACCTATTGTATACATTGTCTGATTGTGGTGGTTACAGTACGATCGGAAAGCCGCATGTTCGACTCTGACACTATTCCTTTGGCTCGGGGATGGAGATTTGATTCATTGCACTGGGTAGATGTTTCCTGATCCCGAATAAACTGCACTTTAAATCTGATGTTTCAGCGAACGTGAATCTTTTGCAGCCTCAGTATTTATTGTGCTGAAGAAAGGACAATGGTTTATACCCCGAAGGCAGGGAACCACATGAAGTGTCGTTTCTGTTGCATTCCAACCATTTCAGTGCCATATGAACACAAATCATGAAATAGACTTTCTGACAACCATATGAAATTGGAGTAGGGTTAAACCATTCACCTCATTGAGCCTAACCCACGGTCCAGTGTCATTCTGCTCAACCTTCCATCCCAAGTCCAGCTTCTGAATTATACTCAATTCACTCTGCCCATTAGTATTCGGGAAAGTTGTATCTTATTCAGGTATATGACCAATGAATGAACATCCTCTTTCACTTCATTTACAGAAATATAAAAGATTCAGAACCATTTCAGTGAAGTCATTTCAAGTCATTTCAATACTACATGGCTGCCCTCTAATTCTGATAGGTGATCCATAGCTCGGGACTCAAATCCAGAGAGAAAGCCTCCCATCATCTACCCTGTCAAGCCCCTTAATGGTTTGTACAGTTAAATGTGATCACGTTCTATCCTTCAAACCTATGTGGAATATACATATAGTTCACTCAATCCCTCTTCGCAGCACAGTCTCCAATCCTAGGAGTGATTCCAGTGAACTTTCCTCACAATCGCTCCCAGAGAATTGTACACTTCCTTAGGTAAGGGAACCCCACCAGTACAAATTAGTGTGCTGTGGATTAGAGAGGTATCTCAAAGAGAATTAAGGGAAACCACATTGCATCAATGAATATATTACTGATAAAGGTAGAAATACCTGGAAAAACTCAGCAGGTCTGGCAGCATCGGCGGAAAAGAAAAGAGTTGACGTTTCGAGTCCACATGACCCTTCCACAGAACTGAGCGATATAAGGAGAGGTGTGAAATATAAGCTGGTTTAAGGTGGGGGTGGGAGGGTTGAGTGGGGGGAGAGAAGTGGAGGGAGTGGTGTGGTTGTAGGGACAAGCAAACAGTGATAGGAGCAAATAATCAAAAGATAATCAAAAGATTATCTGCTGGAAGTTCTGTGGAAGGGTCTTAAGGATTCGAAACATCAACACTTTTCTTCTCCGCCGATGCTGCCAGACCTGCTGAGTTCTTCCAGCTAATTCTGTTTTTGTTTTGGATTTCCAGCATCCGCAGTTTTTTGTTTTTATTACTGATAAAGCTGTTCAGTTAAATGGACGTCTGAATCACAGAGAAAGGAATTCTGTATTGTAGGGTAGATTGCCCTGTTACTTACAGAGCATTGTACATAGCATTGAGAGATTCTCTGAGAACATCAGACATTTCAACAGAACATTAAACTGAAGCATTCAGGATAATTAAATAATACAATCCTGCTCACTCCAAAAAATAACATGCCTATTTAGGCAGCCATGATCCAAATACAATCCAGTGAGATAGGTAAACTTGTCTTGTCTCACTGCAGTGGCAGGTTCATCAATCAATATGATATTCCATGCAGTGAGTGATAACATGTTGCCTTTCAAAAACCCACCGTTAAACAGTGATACATTTCACTGGTATCTTAGTTCGAATACATCATCTAACAACTTGGATGTCCTCGGGCTGGCATGGACAAAATGGATCGAATGGCCACCTTCTGCGCTGTCACTTTTCTATGGTTGTATGGTTCTAACTTGCAAAGGCACAGCACAATGAACATAATAAAACACCGCAACACAGTTCCCACAAGGAGTTAGAAAGAAAATGACTGAGAGACACAAAAGCAGAGTTACTGGAGAGGCGACGATCAGCTTGGAGAAGCAGGGGAGTTGTAAATAGTGCCTGAAAGGAGTAAAGAGAGACGGGGTTTTTTAGTAACATGATTTCAGAGCTTAGGTTCAAGACAGCTAAAGTAACGGTCAGCGCTGGTGGAGGCATTAAAAACAGGAAACAGCACTAGAATTTAGTCATTGCGGATGTCTGGGAGGGGTGTGTGACTGCAGAGTATTGCAGAGGGAGAGTGATACATGGCCATGGAGATTTTTCATATCTGGGAGCGCTGTGGACTGCAAAGTATTACAGATAGAGTGTAGTACAGGGCCCTGGAGGGATTTGCTCTCTGGGAGTGGTGTGGGACTGCAATGCTTTACAGACAGAGGTTAGGACAGGGACATGGAGAGATTTGATAACTTGGAGATCTGTGGGGCTGCAGCGTTTTACAGAGAGAGGTTGGGACTGGGCCCTGGCGGGATTGGTCAACTGGCAGTGGTGTGGAAATGCAGAGTTTTACAGGCAGAGGTTGGGACAGAGCTATGGATGAATGCAAAACAAGAAGGGTATTTCTGAAATTGAGTTTGAACAAGACACAATGTGGAATTGCTAACAATGGGAGTGCTGTATGAGCAAAAGTTGGTGAGTGTAAGGACAGAGGCAGCATGGCTGTGGATGACCATGAGGATGACCAGCTAGGATGGTGTTCGAATAGTCACTTCGAGTGGTAGCCAAAGATGGAAGGAAAATTCCAGGAACAGAAGAACTGAGGCCAGAAGAATTGAGCAAGTGTCAATAGCCTGCAAGGCCTGGAAAACCGATCCATTAAGCTAGAGACTTACCTCTTGTCTGTCATTTAATCCAACACAGGGTAATTAAATCAGTGTATTTAACTATTAACTGAAGCAGAATACAAAACGTTTTTTTTTGCTCTGAAAAGTCCCAGTCAGACTTTTGCTCAGTGTGAGTCAAAATCTTCAAACGTTCTATGAATACATTTCTGAAGTTGTAGAATATTCTAGTCTGAGTAAAGTGATCGCATGGAATGAATAGGCAAAGGAGAAATGTAAGCAGCTCAGGACAAAGGGACTGAATTCTCAGCAGAGTACAAAGGAACACAACTATCCCCGAGATGTAAATGAACAGAGTAAGGAACAGTTTAGACACACTTACAGAGCCTAGTAGTTGGGAAGTTCTGGTAGAAATGATCGAAGGTGAAAAAACTCTCTTTTCAACTAGTTTCCCGAGAGAAATGAGTCTTTGCTTCTTCTGAGAGAAGAAGGCATTTCGTTCACTGGACGCCTGACTTGCGGGCACAGAAAAACCTGTGCAAAGGCTCTGAGGTACATAATGCTATAAGTGCCCGTCAGTAGCACAGAACCAATGAGAATCTCAAACAGGTCACAAATTCTCCTTAGACAAGTACAAAAATAAAACAGGAAAGTTTGTTCAACCATGGATTACAAAATAAATTAGGGACAGTATTGGATCAAAAGAGGAGACATTTAAATTTGTCCGAAAAAAGAAGCAAACCTGAGGATTGGGAGCAATTTAGAATTCAGCAAATGTGGACAAAAAAGTTATCAAGACGAGAAAAATGGATTATGAGAGTGCATTTGCAGGGGACATAAAATTAATTGGGAATGGTTATATAAATCAGTAAGGAGGAAAATATTAGCAAAGACAAATGTAAGCAACTTACCGCCAGAAACGTAGAGAATTATGATGTGCAACAAATAAATGGCAGAAGAATTGAACTCATATTTTTCTTCTGTTTCACAAATGAGGATACAAATAATTCCCCAGAAAGTTTAGAGAAACAAGTATCAAGTGGGAAGGAGGAATTGAAGGAAATCAGTATTTGTAAATCAATAATTGTGCTAGAGAAATTAATGGGGTTAAAGGCTGAGAAACCTACAAGGCCTGATAATTTCCTTCCCAGAATGCCAAAGGAAGTGGTTCTGGAAATATAGGAAGCATTGGCGGTCATCTTCCAAAATTCTATAGACCCTGCAACAGTTCCAACAGATTGGTGGGTGGCAAATATAACCAATCTATTTTTTAGAAAGTGGTGGACTGAGGGAGGGCTTGGGGTTGGGGGGGGGGGGGGGGTGGTGGTGGTGAGCCGGGAGGGGGGTGAGGGGGTGAGGGGTTGTGCTGGGGGGGAGAGAGATTTACAAGCCAGTTACCGTAACTTTATAACAGGAGAAATTGCTAGAATCTATTTTTAATAAAATGCGATAGCAGAACACTTGGACAGCATTAACGGTATTAAACAATGCCAACGGGAAAATGAAATCATGCTTAACTAATCTACTGGAGTTTACTGAGGAAGTAACTAGCAGAACACATAAGGGAGAACAGGTGGACGCGGTGTATTTTGTTTTCAAGAAGGTTTTTGTTGAGGACACACATAAGCAGCTAATTGGCAAAATAAAGCACATGGGATCGACGTTATGTATTAAGAATTTGTTGGCAGACCCCAATTAGAAAGTAGGAATAAATGAGTCTGTTTCCAGATCGCAGGAGATGACAAGTTGTTCACCACAGAAATATGTGCTTGTGTCCCAGCTTTTCGCAATGTATATAAACCCCTTTGATGAGGAAACCAAGTACAACGTTCCCAACTTTGTTGGCGACACAAAACTGGGCGTGTTTGTGAGTTGTGAGGAGAATGCAAGGAGGCTTAAGGATGACAAAGGCAAGTTGTGTGTGAGGGAAGAAAATGGCAGATCAGTATTACATGGATACATGCGGTTTGGTGTGGAAAACGGAAAGGCAGAGTATAATGTAAATAGTGGTATATTCGGAAACGCGGATGTACAAAGGCATCATATGTCCGTGTACACCAGTCAATGAAAGTAAACAGAAAGCTGCAGCAAGCAATTAGGAAGGCAAGTGGTATTTTGACCTTCATTGCAAGGCGATCTGTGTTCAGAAGTACGGATCACTGACTGCAGTTATACAATGATTTGATGAGACCAAATCCGGAGTTTGGCATGAAGTTTTGGTCTTCCTACCTGAGAAAAAATAGACTTTCCAAAGAGGGAGTGCAGGGAAGGTTAACGAGGCTGATACTAGGAATGGCCTGGATGTCAAATGAGGAGAGCTTAGTTCGACTGGCCCTGTATTGGCTGGAGATTAGAAGAACGAAAGGGGATCCGATTAAAATGCATGCCATTCCAATAGGACTATACAGAGTGGATGGAGAGAAGATGCTTCCCTTTTTGGGCAGTCTTGAACCAAGGATCACAATCTCAGCAAGCGGGGCAGGCCATTTACAACTGAGATGAGGAAAAAGGTCTTCGCTCACAAGGTGGTCAACCAGTGGAATGCTATGCCAGAGAAGGCTGTGAAGTGTAGTCACTGAGTGTATTCAAGGAAATATTGAAACATAGAAACATAAAAACTAGGAGCAGGAGTAGGCCATTTGGCCCTTCGAGCCTGTTCCGCCATTCAGTATGATCATGGCTGATCATGCAATTCAGTCGACTGCTCCCGTTTTCTATTCTTATTGCTTCATCCCTTTCACCCCAAGAGCTATATATAAATCCTTCTTGAAAGCAAACAACGTTTTGCTATCAACTACTCTCTGTGCTAAGGAATTCCACAGGCTCACCACTCTCTGGGTGAAGAAACCTCTCCTCATCTCAGTCCAAAATAGTCTACCCTATATCCTCAGAATGTGACCCCTGGTTCTGGGCTCTCCCACCATCGCGAACATGCTTCCTGCATCTACGCTCTATAGTTCTGTTTATTTTGAAGTTTTTATGAGATCCACACTCATTCTTCTGGGATCCAGCGAATATAATCCTAATAGACTCAATCTTTCCTCAAATGTCAGTCCCACAATCCTAAGAATCAGTGGAGTAAATCTTTGCTGCACTCCCTCTATAGCAAGTACACCCTTGCTCTGATAAAGAGAGGATAACAGCACGCAATATTACAGGTGTGTTTTCGACAAGGCCCTGTAAAATTGCAGCACGACATCCCAGCTCAATTACTCAAGTCGTCTGGCTATGAGCTGCACCTACAAGCTTACCTTCAGTGACTGGTGTACAAGAACACCCAGGTGTCGTTGCACATTCACTCTCAATTTATATCGATTAAGATAATAATCTACCTTCCTGTTTTTGCTACTGAAATGGATAACATCACATTCATCCACATTATGCTGCATTTGCCATGCATTTGCCCACTTACACAGCCTGTCCAAATCGCAGTAAAGATTTTCTGTATCCTCCTCATGGTACACAATCTCACCCAATTTTGTGTCATCTTTAAATTTGGAGATATTAAATTTAATTCCCTCATCTAAATCAGTAATATATATTGTGAATAACTGGGGTCTCAGTGAAGATCCCTGCTGTAAACAATATTCACTGCCTGCCTTTCGGAAAAAAAGGCCCGTTTGTTGCTACTCTTTGTGTCCTGTCTGCCAACCAGTTTTCTATCCATCTCAATACACTTCACTCAATCCCAAGCACTTTAATTTTACATGCCAATTTCTTATGTGGGACTTTGCCAAAAGCCATCTGAAAGCCCACATAAACCATACCCACTGGCTCCCCATCATCAATACTCTTAGTTACATCCTCGACAAATTCCAGTAGATCTTTCAAGCATGCTTTCCCTTTCATAAACCAATAGAGACTCTGTCCGATTCTGCCACTGTTTTCCACATGCTCAGCTATTAAATATTTTATTATGGACTCTAGAATTTTCCCCACTGCCGACGTCATGCTGATTTATTGATGTTTTTTTTAGGATGTTAGGGGCATCAAGTGGCATGATGAGGAAGAGGGAATTTGGCATTGAGATAGTAGATCATCTTATAACTTTTTGAATGGTGGAGCAGGCTCGAAAGGATGACGCCTACCCCTGCTCTTAGTTCCTATGTAAGACTGAGATTATTATTTTTTCGCTGATTGTGGTGAGTCTTTGGAACTCTATTCAGCAATGTGCGGTGGTGGCAGAGCCAATAGATATATTCTTTAAAAATCAGACATCCACAGATTGTTGACCAACAGGGGTGTCGATCATTATTGGGTGTATGAGGAAATGTGGAGTTGAGGACACAATCAGATCAGCCATGATCACACTGAATGGCGAATGACCTAATCCTGGTCCTAATTCGTATCTTTCTATGTTCCAAAGTGGAAATGTGTTGCTGCTTTAAAATGCCAATTTCACTGCTGTCAACCAGGGAGCACAATTGGCGATTAACACAAGCAAAGTTGAATGTCTTTGTGAATTTTATTTAGATCCTTCAGATATATCAGAATAGAAGAGTTTCAAACTGCAATATATGATTTCACTCTAAGTTTCAGCAAAACAATTATTAAATTTGTCATCTAACTATGTTTCAGTTGAACATATAAATTTGTATCTCAGACCAATTTGATGGTGAAATGCAGTTAGGGGGTGGAGAGTGAAACTACTCTGCAGTCTAAATAGTCATTGTTGCGGTCGAATTTAGAACCTGGATTTTATATTTGAAGAGGTTTACAGTGACTCAAAAGAATCAGCTGCTTTTGGGAACAGACTGTGCCTGCTGTTGCTTCGCCTCCGCTCCGTTAGGGACCATTGTAGCTGTCCTCCGGCCCATCTCTCCCTCCAGTAGTCACCTCTTGCCCAGCCCTGTCCCGGCCGCTGCTCTTTGTCGAACACCGGGAAAGGGCGTCCGACATATTAGCTGACGTCACCAGCTTCGGATAATTTAAAACTGAATGACGAAAGGAATAAGTGACCCTTCATAATCGAAAAGGAACTAAAAGCCTCACTGACCGGAAGATTAATACTTCACAAGAATTAATAAAAAGAAGCTGCTTGTCAAGCGGAAGGTGGAGCTGTGCATTTGCGGACGATTCCCCCTTCGAGAGGGCAGCGCGGCGCCTGTCACTGATAGAGGCCTTTCCGAGCCGCGGGGGATCGGGGGAACCTAAGCCGCCATATCACCATCAACAACTGAGTCAATTAACTCTTCAAACCTCTCCCGTTTATTATTCGGATAGTTTCACTGCCGCCTCAGATACATCGCTAGCATCACAAGGCGGAAAAATTCCAGCTCATTGCCTTACCTTTCTCGGATGCCGCTTTCAATGACAATGGGATGGCAATCACCATGTTCCTTAAGATTTGCGTTAGTCACTGAGTACGCTGGATGCTTCGTTGTTTGACCGGACAGTCACCAAGCTTGGGTTATGGCATCTCTGTCTTGTGCACAGACTCCACAGGGTTTTTCTTCCAGCAGCTGACCCCTGTGAACTGCCTTCAACTTCTTGCAAGTTGTTTACCCCACACTAAGGAACAATTAAGCTTACAGAATTCAGTAGGTCACAACAGGCAATAATTATTCGCATTATATTGAACAGGGCAAATTAGGAAATTATAGTGATCAGAGGATCTCAAAGTACATTTTGTTCAATCAAACACCAGTTGTAATAGTGTTTTAACGCATATTTCTGCTTTACAGTTTTTTTTCACTATTATATTTTACCGGTTATGTGCAAACAAAAAGCAGACAGATTAAGAAATTACCAGTTCATTGGTTGATTGCTGATGTTAGTCAGGATTGTCGCTTCATAGATCACTCAGATTTGGTGCACATTTTTTTTTTATCTCTGGCACTGTAAGAGTGTAGAATTCATTCTGTTTTAGCCGTGACGATAGTGGGTGTGTGACCGAGAATCTTTCAAATCTTCCCCGCCTTTCTTATTGTCTGACAGAATAATGTATGTGTGTGTAATCTCTGATTTTGTGTGAGTGTGTTGAGTTCATTCTGTAAAGCGCAGTCTCTGGTACTGTGTGAGAGTGCTGGATTCATTCTGCACCTCTCAGTATCTGATAATGTGTTTGAGTTTCGGATTCATTCTGTAAATGACAACCTCTGCTACTGTGTTAGAGTGTTGGATTCACTCTGTATCTGTCAAACTCTGGTACTTTGTGAGTGTTGGATTTGTTTTATATCTGATGGTCTCTGGTGCTACGCGTAAACATTGGATTCATTCTGTATCTGTCAGTCCCTAACAGTACAGGACTGTTTGATTCATTTTGTATCCTTTAGTCTTTGGCAATTTGTGTGTGTTAGAGTCCTTCTGTAGATGTCAGTTTCTGTTGCTGTGTGTGAGTGTTGGATTCATTTTGTATGCGATCTCCTCTAGTACTGCGTTTGCGTGTTGGATTCATTCTTTCTCACTTGTTATTTGACAGCGACAGTGAATGAATGGCAATGTATTTCCAACTCAGAATAGTGAGTGACTTGGATGGGAGCTGGCAGATTCTGGTGTTCCCATCTATCTGCTGCCCTTGTCCTTCCAGATGATAGTGGACATTGGTTTGGAAGGTGCTGTCAACGGTACCTTGGAGAATTCCTGCAATGCATCCTGTCGGTGGCACAAACCTCTGCTGCTGTGCCTCGGTGCTTGAGGGATTTTTTTTGTGGATGGTGTGCCAGTCAAGTGACTGCTTTGTCCTGGATGGTGTCAAGTTTCTTGACTGATGTGGAAGCTGTACTCACCCAGACAAGTGGAGAGTACCCCATCGCAGTCCGGACTTTTGACTTTTTAGATGGTGGGCACACTTTGGGGAGTCAGGAAGTGGGGTACTTGTCGCACGATTCCTAGCCTCTGACCTGCTCTTGTGGCCAAGGTACTTATATGTTTTGTCCAGATCTATTTCTGGTCAATGGCACCCCCAGGATGTTGATAATGGGGGATTTAGTGAAAGTAATGCCATTTAACATCACGGGGAAATGGTTAGATTCTCGCTTATTGATGATCGTCAATGCAAAATAATTGTGTGGCGCGAATGTTAATTCCCACTTGTCCACCAAGCCTGGATATTGTCCAGGTCATGCTGCATTTGGACGTGGACTGCTTCAGTATCTCAGGAGTCATGACTGCTGCTGAACGTTGTGCAATCTTCAACGAATATTCACTCTTCTGACCTTATGTAGGAAGGAAGGTCATTGATGAAGCAGTTGAATATGGTTGGACGGAGGACGCTTCCCTGAGGAACTCCTGCAGTAATGCCCTGGAACTGAGATGACTGACCTCCAAAAAGCAAAGCTATGTTCCTTTTTACGAGGTATGATTCCTACCAGCAGGGAGTTTGCCTCCTGATGCCCATTGATTCCAGTTTATCAATGGCTCCTATGATGCCACAATAGATCAAATGCGGCCTTGATGACAAGCGCAGTGACTCTCACTCCTTCAGGAATTCAGTTCTTGTATCCACTTGTGAATCAAGACTCTAAGTAGGTAAGGAACTGCAGTCGTCCTGGAGCTACCCAAACTGGGCGTCAGTGAGCAGGTTATGACGAATTTCATGCTGTTTGATAGCACTTGATGACATAACTTTCCTGATGGAGAGTGGACTGATAACTAGCTGTGTTGGATTTGTCCTGTTTATTGTGTGAATGACATACCTGGGCAATTATCCATATAGCCGTATGCATTCCAGTGTTTTACCTGTACTGGAACAGCTTGCCTGGGGGCACAGCAAATTCAGATGCATAAGTTATCAGTACTATTGATAGATTAGTGTCAGAGCCCATAGCATTTACAGTATGCAGTGCATTTGGCCGTTTCTTAATATCACGTGGAGTGAATCACATTGGCAGAAGTCTCGCACCTGTGATGCTGGGGAACTTTTGAGGAGGCCGAAATGGATCATCCACTCGGCACATCTGACTGAAGGTTTAATCAAATGATTCATCCTTATATTTTGCCCTGATGTGTTGGGCTCCTCTAACATTAAGCATGCGGATATGTGTGGAGCCTACTCCTCCAGTGAGTTATTTAATTGTCCACCATCATTCACAACTGGATGTGGCACGAGTGCAGATCTTAGTTCTGATCCGTTGGTTGTCTATCACTTGTTTCTTATGTTCTTTGACATAGAAGTTGTCCTGTGTTATAGCTTTCCCAGGTTGATGCTTCATTTTAGGTGTGACTGGTGCTGCCTCTGTCATGCCGTCCTGCACTCTGCATTGAACCACGTTTGATCCCTTCATCGACGTCCCCGTTACTTAGAAAAAGACGTATATTAATTTATCAGATATGACTTCCAAATGGCAAATAGGTGCTTCTGCTCAATTACAAACCTTGCTTTCTTGCAAAGAAACATGCATTTCTATTCACGATTATGGCCTCCAGAAATGTTAGCATCATCAACTTAACCTGGCTGCTCTGTTGTTCGAGACCGTATTCCTCCTGTAATAAAAAGGGAGATTTCGAAACCTCCAGTCGTCTGGCACCATTCCCAATTCCAAGGAGGAGGGAAATATGATGGGCAGAGCTTTCATTACTTCCACCACTCCTTCCCTCAGCAACTCTCATATATCCCACGCGGACCTGGTAAATATGCTAATTTATTTTATTAGAAAAATATGGGATTGGAAGGGATAACAGAACCTGTTTGTTCACTGACTGTAGTTAATGTCTATCTCAATGGATCCTAATTGTGCCGCTGTAAGTTTTGCCCATTCTATTAATAAGGGATTCCTTTCAATGTCTTATCACATTCTGTCAGAGGGGGCAAAATCTCCGACACTGAAAAGGATCAGCGGCTCAAGAGAGAGGGAGACGAGAAACCAGAACCTGAGAATAATAGATTGGAACGTTACCACAATGGATCAACAGCTGAGAACGATAGATTGGAATGTTGCAACAATGGACAGGAGTTTATCCATGGTGATTTACATGCTTTCTACATATCAGGTTCACTAGCTGATCACATCTATCACACACTTCATGTTATTCTAGCAGGTTATTTTCCAATCCTGGCTATTATTGGTGTACCAGATAAGTCTCTCTGCCCAGTTATTTATATCATAAACCACATTGAACTTCATCATATTTCTTGTCGTTTGAATTTGGAAAGATGGAATCCCTTGTTTTCAGTTTTCTCAGAATCTCCACTCGTGATCCATTGAATCCACGAGCCTCCTTGACCAATATTTGAGGTAGAAACAAACTGTTCACACAATGTACGATCTGTGTGACCCTGAGCTGACTGCTGACTCCCTATTCTCTCTATTCACAACCTGGCCCTCTTCCACCTCCAAAATATCATTCACAAACACGCTGCCTCACACCCGCAACCTAGTACACCATCACCTATTCCCCAAACCTGACTCTGCTATCCCAGTGTTATCGTGGTCATACCTTAGTTACCAACGTTTGTAAATTACAAGTCTCCCCAAACTATCATGCCCATATTCTAAGTGACAACAAATCCCGTTCAGCCATAATCTATTTGCTCACTAACCTGCATTGATTCCTGGGCTGGCAACACCTCAATTTTAATATTATCCCTTATTGATTTTGTGTCTCCATGGCCTCACTCCACCGAATATCCTATTCCCCTGTATTTTTCCAAGATTCCTGCAAATTTTCTCCCTTTAAGTGCATTCAGTTTAATTTTAAAGTGAATATGTTTCACTCAATACATCACCCCGAATATGAATATTGCCTTTGCAGTGGGTTGGAGCCACTGGTGCTGGAGTTACGATGCTCAAAACATGAAATTCACTTCCCAACGACTCCCGCCTGGAACCCAGCTTTGACACATGCGTTTTGTTACCTGGTGTGTCCCTCTCCATTGAACGCCTGTTTAGTCAGTGTCAGTTAAACATGTGTGCAGGAACACGAGGAAACCTCGGCCCACGTCTAGAGCTATTTAAAAGGAAAAGGCATCTCACTTGCAGCTGAGGGGCTTTCACTGACTTCTGTCATTGGAAAGTTAGTGGAGGTGCTGGGGCTGTTTTTTTCGAGCTTCCGTTGTCAGTCGATGCATACCTTCAGGAAGGATAGATGGTTAGGCAGAACAGCTCTGAATGAGGTATGGTTCGTTAGTTACAGTGCATCTTTGACTGTAACATGATCAACAGAGATGGGGGGACTCTGTAAAGGGGTTGTACAAAGGGGCTCCGTCCTACCCACCCCGTGATTTCCAAGAACAATTTACCAATCTACACATAACCCCAGAAAAGAGTGTGAGGCGACTCGGATTTAACAAGAAGTGGTCACAGAGCTGTCTCACATCCTTCAACAAGACTTGCAGCCTCCTACGTGAGTGAGGACGGTGACAGTGGCAGATAACTTTCATTGAATTACTATTGACACAGAACTTTGCAGCGGAGAGGAGCGTATAATATATCCAACATCTCTCAGTCTGCTGTCCATCGATGTATCCAGTAGGTGACGGGGACAATTTAAGCCGGGTGAGGTGAATACATCATTCCCCCCACCCCACCCCTCAGCAGGTACAAGTTTGATGGGAGGTATCATTCTTTTCCTAGGACAGAGGGATTCCCGATTGGGTGCGTTTCTCGACTGATCTTCCATGACAAATGTCCAGTAACTGAACTAACTCTCAGTACATTTTGCCCCAAATTTAACTGTTTGATGGAAGTGGGAGTCACTGGCTATTTTCCGTAGAAAAGGTAATGGTGAACTGCCATAATGTACAGCAACTACGTGACGATGCACAGTACATCATGTTGTAAAATGTTCACAATGCCAGCAGCAGCCATGACACCTTCATTCTGAAGTAGTTAGCCGCACCCACCATCTTCGAACCTCATTTAGAACCAGGGATTGGACTGCTGGTGATCGTGGTTGTGCCCTCTGCACATGGTTCTAAACACACAGGCAATGACTACTCCCAAACGCCAAAAGATCAGGTGAAAATAACACGAGCTTACCGACTGCAATGTCGCCACCAGGAACACCCTGGAGCAGATCATCCATGCGATGAAGTAATACTTCTGATTACTGAACCACCCGCAGTGAACCATTCAGTACACGCTGGAGCACGTGCTCCAGTTCAGGGTGTTCTGCTAAACCCTTCATTCTGTTAAAATGTGGCGACAACTAAGGAAGCCACAAATTGCTTTATGCAGTGATAAGTAACTTATGTCAATTATGTCTATATTGTCCAACTGGAGAGAGCCTGAGCAAAGGAGTTTCGGTGACTGTAACCTTCAATCATACTGCCAGTTGCATTCTACCCTTAGAATTGAGCTGCACGTGCTCCTGCATCATTCTCCAGACCTTTGTTGTCGTTATAAATGAGTTTTAGCTTTAAAGTTCAAGTTCGATCTGTATTTCCTTATCTGTGTTAAGAAAATGTCAACTGGAGTTTGAGTTTCACTTGAAAAACTGTTTGGATTTCTAATGAATTTTACGATTTTGAGAAAGTAAAACGAAGAAAGAGCTGAAAAAACGGTACTGTTGCCTAGCAACAGAGTTCCAGAGAGGCAGCCCCAGTACCCGCCTGCCGCCCCTCCCCTCCCTCAGAAAACTAAACCGAGCAGTTCGAATTCAGTTTGAAGTCAGTTGCCAAGAGAGACTGCATTCAGCGAAGACGGGACAACAGAGAGAATAATTTCCCCAAAAGAACCAATAGGTCCCAAAACCACAAATGTTTAGACGGAATCGGGACAAAGTCCCAAGAAGAACATCTGGTCAAATGCAGAACAGGAAACTGGAAAATGAGTGTGAAGTGAATTTATAAATAAGGAGCAGAATGGAAGGCATCAAGCTTCAAAATTTTGATAAAAAATAATCTTCACAAAACAGATTTAATGTGATATAAAAGGCTCGTTTGAAGTCAGAAGTTCCAAATAAACAACTCAATGCCTGTAACACTTGGCTATGTTAATGTGATGCACTGGAAATGTTGATGGCTGTGTCGGTGAGGAAGAGTGCATAGAAGGCAGCTTGAATGAATGTGATGACCCCGGGGAAAGGGAGCATTACAAGGAGATCTCAAAACCCTGAAGTTGAACCCTAGCGGAAGGCGTCTGGGAGAAAGTGTCAGTCTTGGAGATGATTATAAAGAGGGCTTTTGGAGAGTGGAGGCTGGAGATCCTCATGTCAAATATTGATTTCACTGAGACCGGTTGGCTCACAGTGGGACATGCGAAAATGAGTAGTTGAAATCAGGTCCATTGCATTTCTTGCAGATGAATGTGTCACTTGTATTCAATGCTTTATGTCTGAGTACAGGTCTCCTGTTGGTTCTTTGGTATTGTGTATGTACTGTGAACAATAGAGCGTATGATAGCCTTTGTCACCTGTGTAATACTTACAAACCCATCTGTCTATCTATCTATCTATTTAACTATCGATATGTCTATCTATTTATCTATATATATATTATATAATCACATATATAGGTTAAAATGTGTATATATATAGAGAGAGAGAGAGAGAAAGAGAGATTTGTAGGTGAAAGAGCATTATAATATAAATCATCTTGTCTTGTTTAATAAATGTTCTTTTTGGTTAAATATTGCTTAGCTCTCTCCAGTGATTCTGTTCAGTAGCCCTTCCCCACTTATCTAAACAAATAAAATAAACATTAGGGTCTATCCAGCTGGGTTCCACCCTGGGATCCGACTTGCCCAGTTGCATCGTCAGCTGGGATGATTACAACCTGATCACCTTCATGATGGCATAGGCAATGTCAACAGTAATCGGGAGGAAACCTCGGGAGGATGAGGAAGAGGCACAGATGATATTTTATGCGCATCCTAGACCCAGACATGCTGTTGGACAGTGCCTAATAAGGCTTTGATTCCCATTGGATAACTTCCCTATCCCACTATTGTCCACTGTTATAACCATCTGAGACACGTCAGCGGAGGTTCTCCTTGGTCAGCGTTCTGTATTAAAAATCAGTAACACAAACTTACATATTAACTTCCGAACCCAAAAGCACACCCAATTATACAGACAAGCAGGAACTATTCAGATTTCGCAGTTCGATTGGTGCCTGTCCTTTATGTTACCTCGAACTTGCCTAGTGCTCCTGCATAGTGCTTCCCCAGTGGCGACAGCATGGTTGGTGAAAGGCTGCAGACTTTCACTGGAGAAGGCTGCAGATAGACTTGCAGGACAACCATGGAAGCTTTGGGGCTTGACGGCTCTGGTTGGGGCAGCGACACCTCGACTTTGGCAGTACCAGTCTGGGCTGGATCATGCGTTACAGCAAGGAGTGGCAGTAAATGTAGAACACATGCTGTCAACCCAAGAGAGGACATCATGCTCATGCTCCATGCTGAGACTGTCACTCCCACGGGATCGACCCTCAGAGATCCCAGTAAACTGTTGCAGCACAGGTTTCTGGGCTGCTGAGGGAATCTGCATGTCACTTTGAGCACTGAGATCTACACCCATAATGACAGCAGTGTGAGCCTGCATGGTAGCAAGCATGGATCTCATGAGAGTAGTCTGAGTTCCCACGTGGCGATGAGATGCTGGCTAGATTCAGCCTGTACTGCAGTTGAAGCTGAGACAATGTCCACCAGATACTTTATCAGAGTTGGCTCCTCCCGTGTTCTCACCGAGTCAGTGTTCACATTCACAAGGACCAACAATGTTCCTGTCTGACCTCTGTACCAGAACACGTTTGCAATTACACCATTTGTTGAGCTGGCGCAGGAACTATCCTTTCCACCTGGCCTGGCTGCAGACCATTGGTGCTCGTTGATTCACCACTTATATAACCTGACAGTGCACTCATCTCTATTTCACAAACAGTGCAACTATTTTGGCTGGTCGCTGTGAGTGTCAGATCAAGTGAGAGAGCTTCATCATCAGTGCAGCCATGTTTCTCTCTCCCCCGTATTTCCCATCCACCGTCTCTCCCTTCCCCTTTCCCCCCACTCTCTCTCTCTTTCTCGCCCCACCTCTCTCTCCCCCTCTCTCTCACTGGGGAAATGTCTGTTTTTGGTTGTCATTGACATGTTTGAAATCAGAAGCGTGTGATTGGGCTGAGGGATAGTGGGTCAGATGGAAATCAAATGTCCATTGTTGAACCATCTAAAGCTTGTGCATCATGATCCCAGACAACAGGATGAGGGTGAGCTGGGCGTTCAGAAAGGACATAAAGCAGGAACTTACCCTCTTCCTGAATCCTCTCTGCGATATCCAATGCTGCAGGCTCCGTCACAGTCACTCCCATGAAAAAAGCAACATCACCGCCCTCAAGAACAGGGGGTGAATGTTTTTCTCGTCCACTCTTCTATTTGCTGCTCCCCCTGTTTAAGCGGTCACATTGTCCTGCCAGTGAGAGAGGGCAGACTGTAAGTGATGGTGTTGTACTGGGTTGAGTGTTTTACCTGCAGTAGCTGGATAGCTGGAGTTCCGTTGAGACAATAAATGTTGAATGTGAGGTTGGTGTCAATGGAAGGTGTGTGGAGTCAAGTAGTGATTATAAATATTAGACATTAGTCCTAAGTGTTAGTGACTGCTGATGGGTGAGTCGTGGAGATGCGGTATATTGAGCTGTGTGTGAAGTTGGCTCTGTTCTGGTAGGAGATGCCATGTGGAGATGAATTCACTGACATTACGCACCCGCATGAACACATTAAACATCTTTTGGCACTGCTGCCAGGTCATCGGGGCCAGAAATCTTACATTGACCAAAATTTGCAAAACTTTCCATTCCCTTCAGAGGGTAATCCTTTTGGGTCTGCACTCCCTTCCAAAACGGCAACGTGCACCCTTGCCCCCGGTAAATCTTTCTCCACACTTGTACTCCATAAACTATTGTCAATTAAATTTAAACTGTGATTGCTTATTCCTGAAATTTCAGCCACTTTAACTAGTTTCACCTTAATCACTCTAATCAAAGCATTCCTGAATTTGAAATCTAGATTTAGTCTCCCCCTACACTTAACTGCTCTACAGAGAAAACCCCAGCCTCTTCAAATCTCTCCAGATCCTGGAAACCATTCAAATAAAACACCTCTGAATCTTCACCACGTAATTTCATTCTTTGCAACTTCTGATGATTAGAATTGGACAAAATCCTTCCACCAGGCTCAAGCTAATGTTATGTATATAATGGTCGATTCTTCCAGATATTTTGTTCACCTTTATCTGTTTTTAAAGCGAGGAACGCTGCGTTCTAGTTATTTAATTTTTCAACTGTTTTTTGAACTTTCCAAGGCTAGGTTTTTGTGTCCTGGTAGAGGCTAGGATTTGGTCTGGAATCACCGCAGCTGAAGCATTTTTTTTATGTTTTATTTTTATTTCTGCTGAAAGTTTGGATATTCAAGAGATAATTGAGTCACATTTCATTCAGAGCTTGCTGAAAGAGCACTAATTCTCTGCTGGAGGAGGAGGTATGGACACAGAACAGTCAGTTGAGGCCAAACCTAGCCAATTTGCTGCCAGGGCCAGGGCCCACATCTGCGTTAAATCCTGCGTCAGCTAGCTAATACTTTGCGATTGTTTCTTTGTTCATGGGTGAGGCACCAGGTCACCTTCCAGTCGGTGAGGCTTAGGTGCAGAAGCAGCAGCATGACGAATATCATGTACTCGGTGTTCGGCTCCACATGTGGGAGGAAGTTCAAAGCTGAGTGGCTGCAAGAAAGAGGCATCGCAGATTCAGACAGTTGACACTGCAAATTGAGTAAGATAAACCAGGTCAATTAGCGAGGCATGAGTGAGAGTCAATGCAGGAGGACGCTGCAATTCTCTGGGCAGGTTGTGCTTGAACTGTGTGCCCTTCTCCAAAAAGACCTACAGGAAAGGTACGTCCAGAGAAAGGCATTGCCAACGACAATGAATATTTCTGTGCCTCTTAACACTTTCACAACCTGTTACTTCCAAGTCTCATGACTGACTTGTGTGGTTCTCACATGGAGTTGTACACATGGTTATCCACACTGTTAGCAATGTCAATTGCTCCAACGCAGTGCAGTTCATTTTTTTAAACACTGACTCAGCACCTCACGACAGAGCATGCCAGGGTTTGCCTCCATTGCTAGTTCTTCTCCCGTTCAGGATATGTTCAACTGCACTGACGCTCTGATTAGTGTCCCACACAGAATGTAGACTGCCACATAACTGAAAGGAGACCCACTCTCTCATTGTGCACCTGCTCTGTGACAACCACAATTTCAAACTGTAACTAACTTGGCAAAATAATTTTATACACGTGCCACGGAAAGAGATAATTTAAACATAGCACCTTGGTTACTGGGCCACGAGATAAAGCGAAACACAGAGCTCGCACACTTAACCGTTTTTAAGTGGTTTCCTTTATGGATTGCGTAGTCATGGACCTTGGAATGTGCCAGCCTGAAACATTCAGTCATGCACCACGCTGTGCACTGGAAAATTAAGAGGTCTCAGCCGAGAGAAGAGCACCTTTCACCGAGTTGATGGCCATGCAGAAGCTGTTGACATTTCCCTCGGTGTGTGCCCCTGGGAACAGCCTGTAGAGCACAGCGCCCAGTGTCACAGAGCTGCCCGAGATGCAACATCGATGAAAAAACAGTATAACTCTCTCGAGAACTGCTTTGTAAGGGAACATTCCAGAAGATGGTGGACAACAGTCTCTTTCCAAGCAAGGTCATGCCGAGGACATCGTGTAGAGGATATAGTTTCTGTACGTGCAGCAAGCGAGTGAGAGGCAGGGCCTATGTGACCGCCAGACAACCAATGCCTTGGTGCTTGTTTCAAAGCTCTGGGATGAGCATTCTCTGAAACGGCTTTGGCAGTCGGCTCAGCACACCTTCCAACAGGGTCAATCATGTCCTTTTCGCAACAGGGCCGCAATAAAGTTACGTGCAGACCAAATCCGAATGGGCCTGCTGTCAAGATTGTTGCTCTACAACCATTTCTACGGGGGATAGAGGGTGTGACATGGTGCAACTTCCTGTAACAGCAACGTGGCCAGGCCCATTCTTGGTATCACCAGGTATATGGAGCAATGTTAGGACAGTGGAAGTAAACTAGATTTCAAGGCATGTGGACACCGAATGGCACAGCAGGACGTCATCTTGGCCAGATACCAGTTTATCCAGCACCGCTTCTGATGATTGCTGTCTTGCAGGGGTGTGACCCAAGACGTGGAAGGGAGAGGAGGAAATTAGAAACACAATAGATATGGCATTACATCCATCCTGCATCTGAATGTCATGTCACACATGAGCAAGTTTTATTGGATTCCACACACTGTGCATCAGTGAAAAGTGATAACCACGGAGCCATATGTTGGTCAGACCGTGTAAGGATGGCTGATATGCTTCCCTGGTGTTGATACGAATGGTGAGGCTGATTAGTGAGCACAGAAAGCTCTGCCGCTGATATCTCCTGCTGTAGGCTGGTCCTGTGCTAACCACCCAATGCTACTCACACTATGTCCACACTTGTACCCACTGGAGTGCGAGTCTCTGGCCTGGCTCCAGCTGAGTACAATAATGCCAATGGTGCTGCCTCAGAAACGTCAACCTCCTCGTCTCTGAGTCCTGGCTTCTCTCTGGACAGGAGGACAGCAGCTCCTGGACCTGAGGGAGAATCTCAAGGCAATCATATGGTGGGATCATGGAGAGAATTCGCTTCTTATTTACCTTCTTCCAAAGCTACACCTATACTCGGTTGCTGCTATACACTTTCTCCCTGGGTAAACAATCTCGGAGTTCAAATTGCACATTACCATTCTGAACTGAGCTGACAATCCCAAATCGCAGCTCCCCACAAACCATAATCTCAAGAATGCCCCTGTCACCACTTGCACAACTTCATCAACCGCAGGGCCATGTGAAACTTGCTGGGGGGGACTTGCTGTTAGCCACAACGTTTTGTGAATGGCATTCTGGCATGGTGCATTGTCCTCTCCTCCACAGGTCCAATAACACGTATATTTGTGGCCCACAGCCCCTCCTCTGTAGCGCTAGTGCTTTGTGCTCCCGTTTCCAATTCATGGACAAGAGTGGAAGGGTGGTGTGTTGTCTCGTCGACTCATGGTCATTTGAGATTCCTTCCAGAGATCTAGAGCTCTTTCTCCTCATTACCATCATTTACTATTGACATTGTTTTCGTCACCTTGATCATAGGTGCAGGCTCTTTTATCACTCCTAAGCATCATATACCCTGTGCCCATCCGAGGCCTGACATGATGTATGCAGCAATGCCAAGCTGCATGTCCAGTAGGGACAAACCCCTCACATTGGCAGAGCGCAGGTCATTCAGGAGCTTTTGATACTTTGTCCATGTCTGCAGATTTTCAGCTTTGAAGCTGATGACCTCGAATATCGACACTAAATTCTTTCTGATGGTTGGAAGGAACTTGGATCATTCAAGGAAAAAGATGTCCAGTGTGTGACAACCTCTGTCAGGAGGATGTACAGGCCGTGCTTCGTAAAGCAGGGTGCTGCTGCTTCCCAGGACTTCAGATGGAATCTGGTCCCTTCATTGAACAGGGTGCCCCAGTGTGTTTACTTCTTTCAGGAGGGTGTATCAGTATTTCCCAGAACCCCGACGATTTCCAGGATCCACAAAATCTGCAGTGATGGCTCCGCTGGCATAGGGACTACCCACAGGTAACTGGGCTGATGGCACACGCGCGGGTGAACTCAGACTGCAGCAGAGCGAATGTATAATGAAGCTTATGCTGCATCTCACACCTTGTTGCAGCAAACCATCAGGATGTGCAAAATGTGGTTCCCGTGCCTGGACCTGTCTGGTGGAGACCTGAAATATAGTCCACAGATGGTGTGATGCAAAGCTGTACCCTGCTTTTTCCTTTATAACCTGGCACTGCTACGGGCAAGGAAGAAGCCTGAGGAGGAGATGGAGGATATGGGTATCTTCCCTGATGACCCGGGCATTGACGGTAATCTTCGAAGGCGATAATGATGGCAATGAGGCAATCGCAGTGGCCAGAGAATGCAGGCGCTCTAGGGGTGCTCTCATTCCTGCTAAAATAGTGGTTGATGGTGACAACATGCAGTGAGGAAAACCACAGAACCTCACATTGCAGCTATGAACACTTGATTCCAGGTTGGAAGATGGCAGCGCACATACACTCTGTCGGAATGCTCCTATCTTGGATTCCAGGAGAATGATGATAACATGCATTGAGGACACTCCATAGTTCATCACATCTCCCCCACTGAGTGGCTGACTCCTGTCTGGCTGAGGGCAGCTCACTTGCACTCTGGGACCAGGGTCATAATATGGAAATGCAGCAATGAAATTTTAATATACCTGATACTTTGTAAGCCTTCAGCACCTGATTCCTTCAGGAGCACAGCGTCACCATCCACAGATGCTGACGAGGTGGGGGCCAGCACCAGATTAAAGGTCCTGAGAGAACACAGAGATAATGATGGGTCTCTGTGACATTTAATCACACGACATTTAATCAGCAATGACAAGCACTGTCGAGGGCCAGCCATCAGTGATGTTTCAACTGAGTCTGAAGCTGCACCACCACGTTGATCTGCAGGTTGCACTAAACAAAGGGAAGGGGCCCGGTTCTGAGATACCTGACCTTAAATTGAGCACTATTTGAAATTTCACGTCCGAGTGACACGAACATTGCTCATCATAGCAAGGATACATAGGAAAGGCATATTTTGGGAAGATAATTTATATTAGTGAAGTAGAAGTGATTAATACACTTGCCCAGGCTGTGCAACTACATCTCCCTAATGACTTTTCCTAAATAGCCAAGTGGTTATAGTACTGGGTTTGTAACCCCAAGATCAAGAGTTCAAATCTCACAATGGCAAACTATGAAACAATGTACCTTCATCTGAATAGGGACAGATGGGAACGTGTTTGTGCTCACAGGAGTTACTTATAGACACAGATACCACTATTTTAGTCCCTGAAACGCCCCAAACCCCCCAAACACGTGGAAAAACTGGCTCGGGGGAGAAAACATCATCCGGCCCCGGCGTTGTGTCCGCGTGTGCTCCTGGGTCCGTGGGTGCTAAGGCGCTGAGTGCTGGGCCCGGCGTCATCCCTGCACGTGCTCCCGGGGCCGGTGGGGAAAAGACGCGGGAGCCCGAGCTGGGGAAACAAACATCTAAAACCCAGAGGGTGGAGTGTCCGGGAGGGCTGGACAAGGAGGAGGGGGCCTCGGAAATGGAGGTCTCCCTCGCCCCCAACCTGACCTGGAAGAGACGTCACGCTTCAGAGGAGGAAGTGGGCGACGCCCAAACTGAAGAAGTTGGGTGTGTCCCTTCCCCTGATGAAGAGGTGGTGGCGTCTCCACCCAGTAAAACCTCGTCCTGCCCTCTGGGGGAATCTGAAACACCTACCCCTACCATTGTTCCCTCTACCAGTCTGCTGCAGTCCCCTGAACAGGGCCCCTCGGGGGTCACTGAGGGCACCTCCCTTGAGGTGGTGTCTGACTCCAGGGCACTTAATACCCCCGAGGTACTTTCTAGCTGGTCGGTGGATTGCAGCTTTGAAATTTTAAAAAGTATAAATGTGTCATTGGGTGGCGGCGAAAAGGAGGGCCTTCCTGCTCCCTCCCAAACCTTAGCACCGGGCGTCCTATGTTTAGGTCAGGAGCTTGTCCTGAGCTCCCCGGATGACCCGGTGCCGGGAGGAGAGCGGGCATCAGAACTGCCGCTGCCCTCTGGCCCAAAAGGTTTAGAGGAGACCAGAGAGGACTCCTCTGGCCTTGATCCTGGGGGTGGGATCGAGGCTGAGATAGAGCCAGCTGGCAGCTCCGAATCAGCCCCCGTACTCAATGAGGGGGAGGTGTCGGAAGCTGGAGGCGACGACCCGGAGGATGACGGGGTGTCGGTGGTGAGCGTTGGGGATTACGCGGAGTCGCTCTCGGCGAGGCGGTGGATCCCCTGGTGCCCTCCACTGACTCACCCCTCATCCCCCCAAGGGAACTCCGGGACTTTTTGTCGGGGCACCGCGGTCGCCGAGACAGGGTTCAGTTGGCCTTGGACCGGTGGCATTCATTTCCGCTGGTGTTCTGGTCCACTCGCGAGGCTCTCAAGTCTCCCGAGTTGGATAGGAATGCGCGGCGGAGGGTCCAAACGTTTCTCGCTGGGCTCCTGAAGGAGAGGAAGGACTAAAAAGTCCTCTTCTTCTTTTTAATTATTTAAGGTGAAGGTTTGATGTACCTTTGACAATGAAGACGACTATAGCCAGCCTCAACATCCGTGGCAGCAGGGGCGCACAGCGCAGGTTCCAGAACTCCTCAGTCCTCAGGGACGGGAAGTATGCGTTGTGCCTCCTGCAAGAAACCCATACCGTTCCGGGAGACGAAGCCACATGGCTCCTGGAGTGGCGAGGGGGGGTCTACATGGGTCACCTAGCCTCCAATTCTGGCGGGGTGGCTATCTTGTTAGCACCACATTTTCAGCCGGAGATCTTGGGGGTCAAGGAGACGGTGCCAGGCCGGTTGCTGCACCTGACTGTGCATCTGGGGGGGGCGGTGCTTCACTTTGTAAATGTGTACGCTCCCCTGGGCACGCAGCAGCAAGCGAGCTTCTTTGAAGAAGTGTCCACTCATCTTGGCTCCATCGACGCTGGCGAGTGCATCGTCCTCGGGGGGGATTTCAATTGCACCCTCGGGGTCCGGGACCGTCATGGTACCCAGCACCGCATGCGAGGTGTGAGTAAGTTGCGGGACCTAGTCAGGTCCTTCGACTTAGTGGACGTCTGGCGAAATCTCCATCCTGACTCGAGCGTGTTCACCTTTGTGTCACCTGGAGTCGGAGCGTCCAGACTCGACCGCCTTTACGTTTCGAAGGCGCATGTGTCCTGCTTTCTAGCTGCTTCTATACGGCAGGTTCCGTGCACGGACCACCGTCTGGTGTGAACGGAGCTCACTTAATTCTGCGCTTGGACGGGGTCCGCGTACTGGCATTTTAATAACCTGTTGTTGGAAGACCAGCGGTTCCTGGACTCGTTCCGTCGTTTCTGGGCCGGCTGGAGAAGGAAGCAGGGAGGCTTACCCTCCTTGAGGCTATGGTGGGATGTGGGCAAGACTCATGTCCGAGTTTTCTGTCAAGAGTATGCGAAGGGGTCGACAAAGAGACGCAAATCCAGGGTCGAGGAGTTGGAGAAGGAGGTGCTCGACCTGGAGGCACGTCTCCGTCAGCCTGATGTGGACCCGGCCCTGTGGTCGGTGTACGATGAGAAGTAGGGCGCGCTGCGGGACCTGCAACTGGTCGGGTCTCGGGGCGCGTTCGTGAGGTCGCGGATCCGGTTCCTCAAGGAGATGGACCGCGGCTCCCCCTTCTTCTACTCGCTGGAAAAAAGGCACGGGGTCCGTCAGCAGCACCTTACGCTGCTGGCCGATGACGGATCCCTTGTCTCGGATCCGGAGGGCATCAGGGCAATCGCCCGAGATTACTACACTGCCCTGTTCTCTCCGGATCCGTCCAGCGAGGACGCTTGCAGAGTTTTGTGGGAGGACCTGCCGCAGCTCGGTCCAGAGTGCGCCGGAAAGCTCGATTCCCCTATAAGTCTGGGGGAGCTGACCGGCGCACTCGACGGTCTTTCTAGGGGCAAATCCCCGGGACTAGACAAGCTGACCGTGGAGTTCTTCAGGGCATTCTGGGACGTCCTGGGGAGCGACTTTGCGGGGGTCCTGGGGGAGAGCATTGCTAGCGGGGAGATGCCCCTTTCGTGGCGCAGGGCCGTGATTGCCCTGCTGCCGAAGAAGGGGGATCTCCTCCTTCTTAAAAACTGGCGCCCGGTCTCCCTCATCAGCATGGACTACAAAATCTTCACCCGAGCCATGTCTTCCCGGCTCGGCACCGTGCTGGACCACATGATCCACACTGACCAGTCCTACACCGTCCCGGACTGAACCATTTATGATAACATCCATCTGGTCCGGGACATCATCCACTATTCCCAGAGGGCTGGTCTGTCGAGCGCCTTCCTGTCTCTCGATCAGGAGAAGGCGTTCGACAGGGTGGATCACGGATACTTACTCGGAACTCTGCGAGCGTTCGCGTTCGGGATGCATTTTGTTGCCCGGATCCGACTTCTGTACACCGCTGCGGAGTGTCTAGTGAAGGTTAACAGGTCCCTGACGGCGCCCCTTCGCTTTGGGAGAGGGATACATCAGGGCTGCCCCCTGTCTGGCCAGTTGTATTCTATTTGCGTGGAGCCTTTCCTGCGCCTCTTGCGGAGGAGGTTGTCGGGATTGGTCCTGCGCGGGCCGGGCATTGGGGTGGTCCTTTCGGCTTACGCCGATGACGTGCTCCTTATGTTTAGTGACCCGGCTGACCTGCGGAGGATGCACGAGTGCCAGGAGGTCTACTCTGCCGCTTCTTCTGCCAGGATCAACTGGGGTAAATGTTCTGGACTCCTGGTCGGTCAGTGGCAGATGGATTCCCTACCTGAGGAGTTCAGGCCTTTCACCTGGAGCAGGACCAGTCTCCTCTACCTGGGGGTCCATCTCTGCCCCGCTGAGGAATCCTGGCCGGCAAACTGGCAGGAACTGGAGACGAAAGTCACCGCGCGCCTGCGGCACTGGACAGGACTGCTCCGAGTGCTATCTTACAGATGTCGAGTTCTGGTCATAAACCAGCTGATCGCCGCCATGTTGTGGTATCGGCTGGTCACTTTGACCCCTCCCCCGGACTTTGTCACAAGAATCCAGAGATTGTTAGTCGACTTCTTCTGGGACAAAAGATTGCACTGGGTCGCTGCCGAGGTTCTGAGTCTCCTGCTTAGGGAGGGCGGTCAGGCGCTAGTATGCCTACGCACACAGGTGGCGACTTTCCACCTTCAGACCCTGCAGTGATACCTTTACGTTGAGCCTCCTCCTAGATGGTGTGCCCTGACGACGTATTTCTTCCGTCAGGTGCACGGCCTGAATTATGACGTGCAGCTCCTGTTTACAGAACAGCTGGGCCTCGGTGGCTCCTTGCAGGCATTGCACGTCTTTTACCATGACCTGATCAAAGTCTGGAAAGTGGTCGCCTCGCGACGCAGCTCTCCCTCGTCAGGAGTAGCGGCTATCGTCAGAGAGCCGCTGCTCAGGAATCCGCCCCTCCGTCCTTTTCAGTGGTTGGCGGAGAGGAGGGCTGTGGCTGCAGGGGTGACCAGGATCGGGGACGTGCTGGGTGGCGGAGGACTGGGCTGGATGCTCCCGCAGGAGTTGGCGCGACGGGCGTCTGTGAGTGTCCAGGTCGCAGCCGATGCCATCCAAGACCTGAGAACGGTCGTGCTCGGACCCGACGTTATTTTGGGTCTTGAGGTGGCCCAGGTGCGCGGTGGTCTTCCGTCTGAACGTTCCCCTGTTCGGACGGAATTCCACATTGGCCCCAAGCCCCGAACCCTCCCTCGGGTGCTGGTGCCCGCAATATGAGCCGCCTCGGGGACATGCCCTCCGTGCCTTTTAGCACAGCAAAGAGAGGCTTTTTGTGTGGACTGCTGCTGCCCACCTTCCATTTTCTCGCCCTTGTCCGCTGCCCGGACACGCCCTGGCGTGCCTTGTTGCCGTCCGGCGGCGGAGGCCCCGATGGGAGGCCCTCTACGGAGGTGTCCTCCCCCTTTCTATCGGGGACCTGGGTTGGAGGGTGTTGCATGCAGCGGTCCCCTATAATAAGAGGATGCATAGGTTCACGGACTCTCAGGACATGTGCCCTTTTTGCGGTCTTGTGGAGTCCGTGGACCATGTATACATAGGGTGTTGTAGGCTGCACTCCCTTTTTAGTTATTTGAAAAACCTTTTATTGATGTTTTGTTTGCACTTCAGCCCCACGCTCCTGATCTATGGGCACCCGGTGTGGAAGGGGGTCGGGAAGGAGGAGGACCTCCTCGTGAACCTGCTCCTGGGCCTGGCCAAGTTGGCCATTAACAGGTCCTGGCAGCGGGCGATCGACGGGGGAGTCCAGCCTGATTGTTTGTCCCTCTTCCGCGGCTACGTTCGCTGCCGGATGTCCCTGGAGAGGGAGCATGCGGTGTCTGCTGGCACTCTCGAGGCCTTCCGTGCTCGGTGGGCACCGCGGGGACTGGGGTGTTTTGTTGACCCCTTTAATCACATTTTCATTTAAAGTTTCTAAGTTTCCTTTAAACTTTGTTCTTGGTTTTACAGCTGACCTGAATTAGGGGCTGTGCCTGATTTATCCCGATTTTGTTGATTTGGTTTTCATTTAAAAGATTATCAAGAGTTCATCTTCTTAACAATCTTGTTGAGGCAATTGTGGATTCAGTTTGTTCCCTGATCCTGAGGAGAGAAGGTGTGTGGTGTTGGTGTTGCTGCTCCTCAGTGTTTCAACTGTTTCTGCTGCTGCTTTTGGGGTTGCTTCTGCTGTGTGCTGCTGCTGCCCCTGCACTCGAGGGTGTTTGCCACTGCTGCTGCTCGTGCACTCGAGGGTGTTTGCTGCTGCTGCTGCTGCTCCTGCACTTGAGGGTGTTTTCTGCAGCTGCTCCTGCACTCGAGGGTGTTTGCTGCTGCTGCTGGACCTGCACTCGAGGATGTTTACTGCTGCTGCTGCTGGACCTGCACTCGAGGGTGTTTACTGCTGCTGGACCTGCAGTCGAGGGTGTTTACTGCTGCTTTTGCTGCCCCTGCCTGTGTGGAGCAAAAGGAGAGAGAGGGAGAGAGGAAGAACAGCTTCTGTTGCTGCTGCAGGACAGGAAGGCCAGGAGGCCAGGACTGTGTCTAGAAACCACATCTTAGGTGGGTGTACAACGTTATTATTTGTGTAAGGTGGGGGCAATAAAGGACTGTGCTTTGTAGGGAGACGAAAGGAGACCGCAGGAACATTTGGGAAGGAAGAGGGGGGTGTGTGTGTGTGTTTAAAACCACCTTTCTTCTACCCCCCCGCCCCACCCAGCCCTTTCCCAGTAAGGCCAGCGGTGGCTGGTGAAGACATCGCCTCCCCCTGCAAGAAGATCATCAGGCCCCCACCCAACTTTCCACCTTTCCCTGGAGAGACTCACCTGGACTTTTCCCTTTTCCCTCCTGTGCCTCACTGTCCTTCACTCCTCTCCCTCCTCTCCTCTCCTGTGTAAAAGGGGGATGTTATTACTATCTCTCTACCTAGGGAGGAACATTGTATATTTTTTAAAAAATATTAAAAAAATATATATAATTTTTAAAAAAAATGGCCAATCCTTCCCAGGGTGGGCCTGGCTCTGGCCCTAAGGCTGGTTCAACATCTCCTGTGGCAGAGCCCTCGAGGGCTAAAGTGGAGAGGGCTTTGTAACCGGTGGCAGGGCCTACAAAAAAGACCTATGCGGAGGTGGTTGCTTCTGCAGCTCCTGCTGCTCCCACTGCCCTGTCGCCTTTCCGCCTCCTCACCAGGGCCCTCGGGGTGAAATGCTACGCACACCCGAAGATGACTATTGAGGCCTGCGTGAAGGCTATGGCTGGGGTTGTCGGCCCCTCAGCCATTGTCGTGGACTCAAAAATGTATGGGAGGGGCATCTTTTTCTTGAGGTCCGAGCGGGCGGTGCAACTCGCCCTGCAGAAGGGGCTAACTGCGCGGGACTTTTCTGGTGGTGGACTCCCTTGAGGCCACCGTCTAGAACATTGTTATTTCAAATGTCCCGTCCTTTATACCATGTGAGCTCCTCCTCCCCCACCTTATTAAGGTGGGGGAGGTCAGGTCAGGGTTTGCGCCATTCCCGCTCAGACTCAGAGACTCGGCCCTCTGCCATGTGTACTCCTTCCGACGCCAAGTTTTCATCCACTTGGCCCGGGTGGAGTGCCTGGAGGGGGCCGTCTTTGTTAATTTTGAGGGGACCGCCTATCGGGTCATCTGGACCGCGGAGGGCGTGCGGTGCCATGCCTATAAGGAGGCGGAGCACGTAAGAAAGAACTGCCCCACCTCCAAGGCCACGAGCCCCACCCAAGCGGCCGCGGCTGTCACCGCCACTCCTCCCCCCATCACCACTCCATCTCCCTCTCCACAAGGGGAAGCGACCCGGCAGCAGCTGCCATCTCGGCTGCTGGTGAGGCGGGGGGAGAGCCCCCGCGCCGTAAGAAGGCGCGGAGGAAGACCCGAAATTTAGAGGCGGCCCCTGAAACGCCTCAAACTCCCGAAACACGTGGAAACACCGGCTCGGGGAAGAAAACATCATCCGGCCCCGGCATCATGTCTGTGTGTGCTCCCGGGTCCATTGGTTTTAAGGCACAGAGTGCTGGGCCCGGCGTCATCCCTGGCCGTGCTCCCGGGTCCTGCGGGGAAAAGACGCGGGACCCCGAGCTTGGAAAGAAAGATTGAAAACCCAGAGGGTGGAGTGTCTGGGAGGGCTGGACAAGGAGGAGGGGGCCTCGGAAATGGAGGTCACCCTACCCCCCAGCCTGACCCAGAAGAGACGTCACGCTTCGGAGGAGGAAGTGAGTGACGCCCAAACTGAAGATGTTAGGCGTGTCCCTTCCCCTGATGAAGAGGTGGTGGCGTCTCTACCCAGTGAATGCTCACCCTGCCCTCTGGAGGAACACGAAAACCCTACCCCTACCGCTGTTCCCCCTACCAGTCTGCTGCTGTCCCCTGAACAGGGCACCTCGAGGGTCACTGAGGGCACCTCCCTTGTGGTGGTGTCCGTCTCCAGTGCACTAAACACCCCCGAGGTACCTTCTGGCTCGACGGGGGACTGCAGCTTTGAAATTTTAAAAAATATAAATGGGTCATTGGGTGGCGGCGAAAAGGAGGGCCTTCCCGCTCCCTCCCAAACCTTGACACCGGACATCCTATGTTTAGGTCAGGAGCTTGTCCTGAGCTCCCCGGACGACCCGGTGCCGGGAGGAGAGCGGTCATCAGAACTGCCGCTGCCCCCTGGCCCAAAAAGTTTTGACGAGACCAGAGAGGACTCCTCTGGCCTTGATCCTGGGGGTGGGATCGAGGCTGAGATAGAGCCAGCTGGCAGCTCCGAATCAGCCCCCGTACTCAATGAGGGGGAGGTGTCGGAAGCTGGAGGCAACGAACCGGAGGAGGACGGGGTGTCGGTGGTAAGCATTGGGGATTACGCAGAGTCGCTCTCAGGCGAGGCGGTGGATCCCCTGGTGCCCTCCAGTGACTTCCCCCTCATCCCCCCAAGGGAACTCCGGGACTTTTTGTTGGGGCACCGCAGTCGCCGAGACAGGGTTAAGTTGGCATTGGACCGGTGGCATTCATTTCTGCTGGTGTTCTGGTCCACTCGCGAGGCTCTCAAGTCTCCCGAGTTGGATAGGAATGCGCGGCGGAGGGTCCAAACGTTTCTCGCTGGGCTCCTGAAGGAGAGGAAGGACTAAAAAGTCCTCTTCTTCTGTTTAATTACTTAAGGTGAAGGTTTGATGTACCTTTGACAATGAAGACGAATATAGCCAGCCTCAACATCCGCGGCAGCAGGGGCGCACAGCGCAGGTTCCAGAACTCCTCAGTCCTCAGGGACGGGAAGTATGCGTTGTGCTTCCTGCAAGAAACCCATACCGTTCCGGGAGACGAAGCCACGTGGCTCCTGGAGTGGCGAGGGGGGGTCTACATGAGTCACCTAGCCTCCAATTCTGGCGGGGTGGCTATCTTGTTGGCCACGCATTTTCAGCCAGAGATCTTGGGGGTCAAGAAGCTGGTGCCAGGCCAGTTGCTGCACCTGACTGTGCGTCTGGGGGGGGGCAGTGCTTCACTTTGTGAATGTATACGCTCCCCTGGGCACGCAGCAGCAAGCGAGCTTCTTTGAAGAAGTGTCCAATCATCTCGGCTCCATCGACGCTGGCGAGTGCATCGTCCTCGGGGGGGATTTCAATTGCACCCTCGAGGTCCGGGACCGTCACGGTACCCCGCACTGCACGCGAGGTGTGAGTAAGTTGTGGGACCTGGTCAGGTCCTTCAACTTAGTGGATGTCTGGCGAAATCTCCATCCTGACTCCAGCGTGTTCACCTTTGTGTCACCCTGGAGTCAGAGCATACAGACTCGACCACGTTTACATTTCAAAGGCGTACGTGTCCTGCGTTCCGGCTGCTTCTATACAGCAGGTGCCGTGCATGGACCACCGTCTGGTGTTTGTGGAGCTCACGTCGTTCTGCGCTCAGACGAGGTCTCCGTACTGGCATTTTAATAACCTGTCGTTGGATGACCAGCGGTTCCTGGACTCGTTCCGTCGCTTCTGGGCCTGCTGGAGAAGGAAGCAGGGACCCTTTCCCTCCTTGAGGCTATGGTGGGACGTGGGCAAGACTCACGTCTGAGTTTTCTGTCAAGAGTACACGAAGGAGTCGACCAAGAGATGCAAATCCAGGGTCGAGGAGTTGGAGAGGGAGGTGCTCGACCTGGAGGCACGTCACCGTCAGCCTGATGCGGAGCCAGCCCTGCAGTCGGTGTACGATGAGAAGAACGGCGCGGTGCGGGACCTGCAACTGGTCGGGTCTCGGGGCGCATTCGTGAGGTCGCGGATCTGTTTCCTTAAGGAGATGGACTGTGGCTCCCCCTTCTTCTACTCGCTAGAAAAAAGGCATGGTGTCCGTAAGCAGCTCTTTACGCTGCTGGCCGACGACGGATCCCTTGTCTCGGATCTGGAGGGCATCAGGGTCATCGCCCAAGATTACTACACTGCCCTGTTCGCTCCGGATCCGTCCAGCGAGGAAGATTGCAGAGTTTTGTGGGAGGACCTGCCGCAGGTCGGCCCGGAGTGCGCCGGAAGGCGTGACTCCCCTATAAGTCTGGGGGAGCTGACCGGCGCACTCGAAGGTCTTTCAAGGGGCAAATCCCCGGGACTAGACGGGCTGACCGTGGAGTTCTTCAGGGCGTTCTGGGACGTCTTGGGGAGCGACTTCGCGGGGGTCCTGGGGGAGAGTATTGCTACCGGGGAGATGCCCCTTTCGTGGCGCAGGGCCGTGATTGCCCTGCTGCCGAAGAAGGGGGATCTCCGCCTTCTTAAAAACTGGCGCCCGGTCTCCCTCCTCAGCACGGACTACAAAATCTTCGCCCGAGCCATGTCTTCCCGGCTCGGCACCGTGCTGGACCACATGATCCACCCTGACCAGTCCTACACCATCCCGGACCGAACCATTTATGATAACATCCATCAGGTCCGGGACATCATCCACTATTCCCAGAGGGCTGGTCTGTCGAGCGCCTTCCTGTCTCTCGATCAGGAGAAGGCGTTCGACAGGGTGGATCACGGATACTTACTCGGAACTCTGCGAGCGTTCAGGTTCGGGACGCATTTTGTCGCCCCGATCCGACTTCTGTACACCGCCACGGAGTGTCTAGTGAAGGTTAACGGGTCCCTGACGGCGCCCCTTCGCTTTGGGAGACGGGTACATCAGGGCTGCCCCCTGTCTGGCCAGTTGTATTCTATTTGCATGGAGCCTTTCCTGCGCCTCTTGCGGAGGAGGTTGTCGGGATTGGTCCTGCACGGGCTGGGCATCAGGGTGGTCCTGTCAGCTTACGCCAATGACGTGCTCCTTATGTTTAGTGACCCAGCTGACCTGCAGAGGATGCGCGAGTGCCAGGAGGTCTACTCTGCCGCTTCTTCTGCCAGGATCAACTGGGAGAAATGTTCTGGACTCCTGGTCGGTCAGTGGCAGATGGATCCCCTACCCGAGCAGCTCAGGCCTTTCAACTGGAGCAGGACCAGCCTCCTCTACCTGGGGTCCATCTCTGCCCCGCTGAGGAATCCTGGCCAGCAAACTGGCAGGAACTGGAGACGAAAGTCACCGCTCGCCTGCTGCGCTGGACAGGACTGTTCCGAGTGCTATCTTACCGAGGTCGAGTTCTGGTCATAAACCAGCTGATCGCCGCCATGTTGTGGTATCGGCTGGTCACTTTGACCCCTCCCCCGGACTTTGTCACAAGAATCCAGAGATTGTTAGTCGACTTCTTCTGGGACAAAAGATTGCACTGGGTCGCTGCCGAGGTTCTGAGTCTCCCGCTTAGGGAGGGCGGTCAGGCACTAGTGTGCCTACACACACAGGTGGTGACTTTCCGCCTTCAGACCCTGCAGCGATACCTCTACGTTGAGCCTCCTCCTAGATGGTGTGCCCTGACGACGTAGTTCTTCCGTCAGGTGCACGGCCTGAATTATGACGTGCAGCTCCTGTTTATAGAACAGCTGGGCCTCGGTGGCTCCTTGCAGGCGTTCCCGTCTTTTACCAGGACCTGATCAAAGTCTGGAAAGTGGTCGCCTCGCGACGCAGCTCTCCCCCGTCAGGAGTAGTGGCTATCGTCAGAGAGCCGCTGCTCAGGAATCCGCCCCTCCGTCCTTTTCAGTGGTTGGCGGAGAGGAGGGCTGTGGCCACAGGGGTGACCAGGATCGGGGACGTGCTGGGAGGCGGAGGACTGGGCTGGATGCTCCTGCACGAGTTGGCGCAACGCACGTCTGTGAGTGTCCAGGTCGCAGCCGATGCCATCCAAGACCTGAGAACGGTCGTGCTTGGACCCGATGTTATTTTGGGTCTTGAGGTGGCCCAGGTGCGCGGTGGTCTTCCGTCTGAACGTTCCCCTGTTCGGACAGAATTCCACATTGGCCCCAAGCCCCGAACCCTCCCTCGGGTGCTGGTGCCCCGCAATATGAGCCGCCTCGGGGACATGCCCTCCGTGCCTTTTGGCATGGCAAAGAGGGGCTTTTTGTACGGACTGCTGCTGCACACCTTCCATTTTCTCGCCATTGTCCACCTCCTGGACATGCCCTGGCGTGCCTTGTTGCCGTCCGCCAGCGGAGGCCCCTGATGGGAGGCCCTCTACGGAGCTGTCCTCGCCCTTTCTATCAGGGACCTGGGTTGGAGTGTGTTGCATGCAGCAGTCCCCTATAATAAGAGGATGCATAGGTTCTGAGGACACGTGCCCTTTTTGCGGTCTTGTGGAGTCCGTGGACCATGTATACATAGGGTGTTGTAGGCTGCACTCCCTTTTCAGTTATTTGAAAAAACTTTTATTGATGTTTTGCTTGCACTTTAGCCCCACGCTCCTGATCTATGGGCACCCGGTGCAGAAGGGGGTCGGGAAGGAGGAGGACCTCCTCGTTAACCTGCTCCTGGGCCTGGCCAAGTTGGCCATTAACAGGTCCAGGCAGCGGGCGATCGACGGGGGAGTCCCGCCCGATTGTTTGTCCCTCTACCGCGGATACGTTCACTGCCGGATGTCCCTGGAGAGGGAGCACACAGTGTCTGATGACACGCTCGAGGCCTTCCATGCTCGGTGGGCACCGCGGGGACTGGGGTGTTTTGTTGACCCCTTTAATCACATTTTGATTTAAAGTTTGTAAGGTTCCTTTAAATTTTGACCTTGGTTTTACAGCTGACCTGAATTAGGGGCTGTGCCTGATTTATGCCAATTTTGTTGATATGGTTTAATTGTTTTCTTTTAAAAGATTATCAAGGATTCAAATCTCACAATGGCAAACTATGAAACAATGTAACTTCATCTGAAACAGATGGAAATGGGTTTGTACTCGAAAGAGTTACATCTTGGCCTAAATAGCCAAGTGGTTATGGTACTGGGTTCGTAACCCCAAATCAAGAGTTTAAATCTTACAAGGGCAAGCTATGGAGCTATGTAACTCCTACATAGCCAAGTGGTTATGGTACTGGGCTTGTAACCCAAAGATCAAGAATTCAAGTCTCACACTGGCAAACTATTAAACAATGTAACTTCATCTGAATAGGAATAGATGGAAACGGGTTTGTACTTGAAAGCGTCAAATCTTGGCCTAAATAGCCAAGTGGTTATGGTACTAGATTTTTAAAAGATTATCAAGAGTTCAAATCTCACAATGGCAAACAATGTAACTTCATCTGAAGAGGAACACATGGAAACGTGTTTGTACTCGAAAGAGTTACATCTTCCTAACTCTGCTGTAACCTCTTGGTGGACACCGAAATCCTGAAATGAGGTGGAAGTAGCTTGCTAGATGTGATGATCTTGGATGGTCCTCTCTGAAGGGCAGGGATTTCGGCTACCCCGGCCTGCATTCAACGACCTGCTGCGAGGCAGTATTTTCCTGCTCAGCATTTGGAGTTGGAGCTGTTGAGTTCACAGAATCGGGGGATTCGGATAGGGCAGACACTCCCTGACTCATGTGAGTGGAAAGACGAGTTTGTGTGCACTTGTGGATCGTTTTCCCAGTGGGCTGAATACCTTGCCTGATTGTCTCGTGTTATTGTGTTCTTGCTTGAGGATATTTGTGTATGTTTTCTTGTATGTGTGTGTGAGTACTTGAGTATGCGAGTGGCTGTATGTGTGTGTGTTCATGAATGTCTGTATGTACGTGTGTTTTTGAGAGAGAGAGGGAGTGGAATCTGCTTTCCTGTTTGCATTAATCGTTGTGTATGCGCGTGCATTTTTGTGAACAGTTCTCTGTGCTTGAACGTTCCTGCATTTGTCTGGGTGTGTATTATTAGGTTTGTTTCTGTTTGTGATTGTGTGAGTTTTTTTCTTTGTATTTTTGAGGCTGAGTGTGTTTTTGAAAATGTGTGTGTTTACATGTGAGTGTGCCTCTTTGTTCAATATGTGTCTTAGTACGTGTGTATCCTTTTGTACATGAGTATGCGTGCATCCATGTTTGTGCCTGTGCATTTGTGTGCTTGTCTCAGTGTGTGTGTGAGTATGTGTGTATGCCTGAGAGAGAGAGAGAGAGAGAGAAAGAAATAGAGGGAGAAAGAGAGAGTCAGTGAGATGGTTTCTGTGCGACTGTAAGTGTATGCTTTGTTGTGTGTGTGTGTGTTTTCTTGTGAGATGGCCTAAGAGATGATGACAGGGTGCTTGAGTGCATTTGACTGAGAATGCTTGCATGAATACGAGTGCACTTTGCATTACTGAACGATCATGAGACTGCAGATGTTTGTGTGTGCGCCCATGTGTGTATTGCATGTGCCTGCTTGTATATGTATGTGTATTGGTGTACCTGCTTGTGTCTGTTTTTGGGCTATTCTATACAGTGTATGAGAGTGAATGCTTGTCCGTGTGAATGACTGTGCATGTGTGTATTTGTGTATGTGTGCGTGCACACGTGTGTACTCGTGTGTCTGTGTGCGTGAGTGTTTGTGCATCAGTAAGAGAGAGAGAGAGAGCTTGTGTGTGAGTGCCCATGCATGTTTCGGTGTGTGCATATGTGTGCTCATATAGGAGTGTGCAAGAGACGATCAGAGAGCGCTTGAATGTATATGTGTTCATCTTCATTGACACCGTGTGTATGTATGCATGCACATGCGTCTTCTCATGCATATATGAGTGTGCTTGTGAGTACACGTGCCTAGATTTGTGTGCCTGTGTGTGCAAGTGTGTTTTTGTGTGAGTGTGTGTGTGTTTGTGTGCGACTGTCTGCGAGTGTCAGTATGTGTGTGCCTGTTGGAGTGAGATGTGCCTGTGTGTGTCTGAAGGAGAGAGAGAGCGACAGAGAGAAAGAGGCTTGTGTGACAGTTTGTGTTTCAGTGCTTGCATCTGTGTGTTCATGGAAGAGTGTATAAAAGAGGATGAGAGATTGATTAAATATATATGACTGTATACATGTGACTGTGTGTGTGTACATATGCTTGCATATGGGGGCACACATGCACGTATGAGAATGCATGTGCATGCATGTGTTTGAGTTTTTGTGTGTATATTAATGTGTGTGGGGTGTGCATGTGTGTGTGCATGTGTGTGTGTGTTTTTATGTTGTTGAGAGTGTGTGTGTGTGTCTGTGTGCCAGTACATGTGTGTCTCTGAATGTGTGTGTGTGTGTGTGCATACTTGAAGGGAGGGTGCGTGCCCCTATGTCTGCCCTTATGCTATTATGTGTGACTGTGGAAGTGACCATGTGCCCCTGTGTGTTCCTGCATCAATTAGAGTATGTGTGAGTGTGTTTGTGTGCGTGTGTATGTCTGCATGTGTATAGGGTGTTGCACCTTCCTTTGTCAGCTCTCGTGGTCCTCTGTGTGATTGTGTTGAAGTGAACATATGCCACTGCGTATGCCTGTATGAATGACTATCTCTGTGTGTGTATGTGTCTGAGTGTCCGTGTGTATGCTATTCTGTGCACTGTGTGAGAGTGAATGTCTGCTTCATTGTTCTTCTGCACAAATGTTTGTCTTTGTGTGAGTATGTGTATGTGTGTCTGTTCGTCTGTGTGTGTTTATCTATGTGCATGTGTGTGTGGTCTCATGTTTGCATGTGCATGCACGCATATGCATGTGTGTGCATGAGCGTGTGTGCATGTGTGTGCATGTTTGTTTTTTTTATGCGTGTGTATGAGCGCAGGTGCATTTGTACATATGTGTGTGAATGTGTTTATGAGTGTGCACTTATGTACGTCTGTGAGTTTTCATCCATGTGCTATACTGAGGGATATGTGAGAGTGAATGTGTGCTGCTCTGTTGGTGTCTGTGTGAATGATGTGCTTGTGTGTGTGTGCACACATGTGTTTGTGCCTGTATGCCTGTGTGTTTGTCGGTGACTAGTGTGTGCATGTGTGAGTATGTGCAGGTGTGTATTCGTATGTTCGTTTGTTTGTGTGTGTGTTTGCTGTATGCAATTGCCTGCATGTATTTGCCTATTTGAGCATGGAAATGTGGTTGTGCCTGACAGCGAGGGGGAGAGAGAAAGCGAGAGAGGGAAAGAGGGGGGTAGAGAGAGAGAGCCAGAGTCTGTGACAGTTTGTGCTTGAGTTTCAGTGCGTGTGTCGGAATCTGCCTGTGTGTGTTCAAGTAATGGTGAATAAGAAAGGAAGACAGAGTGTTTGAGTCTATGCATTTTCCTTTGACAAAGTGTATATGAATGCATGCATATGCTGTGCCCCTGCATATGAGAGAGTGCATGGAAGTGCATGCATTTCAGTTTGTGTGAGCGTATGTGTGTGTGGGTGTGTTCGTGTGTGTGCATGTGGGTGTGGGTCAGCTTGTGGGTATGTTTTTGCGTGCATGTCAATACAGGAGGTTGCGTCACCCTTTGTATGCCCTTGTATTCTGTGTAACTGTTTGGAAGCGAACATGTGCCATGATGTGTGCCTGCATGAAGGACTGTCTGTGTGTGTGATTTTAAGTGTGTGTATGTGTGTCGGTGTGTCCATGCATATGGTATTCTGTGCAGCGTGCGAGAGCGAATCTGTTCTTCTATGTGTGTCTGTGCAAATGATTGTGTTTGTGTGAGCGTGTGCATGTCTGTCTGTTTGGGTGTGTGTGTATGTATCTGTGTATTTGTGTGGGCGTGTGTGTGTATGTGTGCGTATATTAATGTGTGCATGTGTGTGTGTGCATGTGTGTGTTTTGTGTGTGCTTGTATGTGCGTGTGCGCATTTCTACATATGTGTGTTTGTGTGTATGTGTTTGTGCGTGTGTGAGTTTTTATCCATATGCTATTCTGAGGGATGTGTGAGAGTGAATTTGTGCTGCTCTGTTGGCATCTGTGTGAAAGATCTGTTTGTGTCTGTGTGCATGTGTGTTTGTCCATGTGTATGTGTGTGCATGTGTGAGTATACATATGTGTGTTTTCGTAATTGCATGTGTGTGTGTTTGCCTGCATGCATATACTTGTATGTGTTTGCCTCTTTGAGAGTGTATAAATGTTTGTACCTGACAGAGAGCTGGAGAGAGAGAGAGAGTCTGTGACAGTCTGCGCTTGAGTGTCAGTGCGTGTGTCGAATCTGCCTGTGTGTGTTCATGTAAAGGTAAATAAGGCAGGATGACAGAGTGATTGAATATTTACAACTGTCTTCATTTGACTCTGTGTATTTATACATGCAAGTGCTGTGCCCCTGCATATGTGTGAGTGCACGTGTTTCAATTTGTGTGAGTGTATTTGTGTGTGGGTGTGCGCGTCTGTGTGCATGTGGCTTTGTGTGTGTGTGCGTATGAGTCCGTGTGTTTGTCTGTGTGTGTTTGCTTGTGTGCATGTACGTGTGCGTTTGTGTGTATGTCAATGTAAGAGAGAGAGTGTTTGTGTGTGTGTTTATGGGTGTGCTTGTGTGCTCGTGTGTGCCTGTGTTTGTATGAATGTGTGTGTTTCTCTGAGCATGTGTGTATCCATGTTTGACAGTGCACCTGCGAGAACACAGGAGTTGATGTTTGTATGAATGTAAGCGTGTGACCTTGAGTTCTCATACATTTGTGTGTGTGTGTGACTGTGAGTGAGTGTGTTTGTGTGTGCTTGTATGTTTGTGAGTGTCTCTGTGTTTGTGTCCATGTGTCTGCACTTCTGCTACTCCATTTGAGTGTTAGAGAAAACAGGGTTTAATGAGAGGGTGGAATTGTAATAAACCATTATTAGTAGGGGAAATGCTAAACAAAAACAAAAATACCTGGAAAAATTCAGCAGGCCTGGCAGCATCTGTGGAGGGTAACACAGTTAACGTTTCGACTCCGAATTACCCTTGAACAGGACTAAGTAAATCAGAATAGAGGTGAAATATAAGCTACTTTATGCTGGGGGGGGGGGGGGGGGGGGGGGGGTGGTGGGTGTTAGTGGGACAGGTAGAGCTGGATAGAGGGCCAGTGATAGGTGGAGATAACCAAAAGATGTTACAGACAAAAGGACAAAGAGGTGTTGACGGTGGTGATATATTCCAAGGAATGTGCTAATTAAGGTTAGAAAGCAGGACGAGCAAGTTACAGATAGCCCCAAGTGGTTATGGTACTGGGTTTGTAACCCCAAGATTAAGAGTTCAAATCTCACACTGGCAAACTATGAAACAATGTAACTTCATCTGGAACAGATGGAAACAAGTTTGTGCTCGAAAGAGTATCAAGAGTTCAAATCTCACAATGACAAACTATGAAATAATGTCACTTCATCTGAGTAGGAACAGATGGAAACGGGTTTGTACTCGAAAGAGTTACAGATAGCCCTAGTGGGGGTGGTGTGAAGGAATCAAAATAGGCTAAAAGCTAGAGATAAAACAATAGATAGAAATACATTTAAAATAATGGAAGTAGGTGGATAAAAAAAACTATATTAATTATTGAAAGAAAAGTGGGGAGGGGGGGTGAAATCGGGCCTCTGCCCTCACACCCACTTCTCCCTCCCAGAAACATGATGGCGTCCCCCTTGTCCTCACTTATCACCCCACCAGCCTCCGCATTTAAAGGATCATCCTCCGCCGTTTCCGCCAACTCCAGCATGATGCCACCACCAAACACATCTTCCCTTCAAAACCCCCCCGGGGCGGCATTCCGCAGGAATTGTTCCCCCTGGGACACCCTGGTCCATTCCTCCATCACCCCCTACACCTCAACCAGCTCCTACAGCACCTTCCCAAGCAACCGCAGAAGGTGCAACACCTGCCCTTTTACTTCCCCTGCCCTCACCGTCCAAGGGCCCAAACACTATTCCCAATTGAAGCAGCATTTCACTTGCACTTCCCTCAATTTAGTATACCGCATTTGTTGCTCCCAATGCATTAGAGAGACCAAATGCAGACTGGGTGAGCTCTTTGCAGACCTTTGGTCTGTCCGCAAGCATTACCCAGACCTACCTATCACTTGCCATTTCAACACTCCATCCTGCTCTCATGCGTACAAGTCCGTCCTTGGCCTGCTGCATTGTTCCAGTGAAGCTCAACACAAACTGGGGGGACAACACCTCATCTCCCGACTAGGCTCTTTACAGCCTTCCAGACTGAATATTGAATTCAACAATTTTAGATCATGAACTCTCCTCCATCCCCACCCACATTCCGATTTCCTACCCCCTTGTTTTCCAAAAATTTATAGAGATTTTTCTTTTCCCACCTACTTCCATTATTTTAAATGCTTTTCCATCCATTCTTTTATCTCTAACTTTTGGCCTATTTCGATTCCTTCACCGCATCCCCACTAGGGCTATCTGTAACTTGCTCATCCCGATTTCTACCCTTAATTAGCACATTCCCTAGATAATATCACCACTTTCAACACCTCTTTGTCCTTTTGTCTTTGACACCTTTGGTTATCTCCGCCTATCACTGGTCTCTATCCAGCTCTACTTGTCCCACCCACCCTCCCCCAACACCCGCAAACTAGCTTATATTTCACATCTCTTCTATTTTTATTTAGTTCTGTTGAAAGGTCGTTCGGGCGCGAAACTTTAACTGTGTTCCTCTCCGCAGATGCTGCCAGACCTGCTGTGTATATTTATTTTTGTTTTGGTTTTGCAGCATCCACGTTTGTTTGCTTTTATGTTAGTAGGGAAATGTTTTTGGGGAAATGGAATGGACTGAAGGCCGATAAATCCCCAGATCCTGAACATCTACATCCCACAGCAATTAAGCAAGTGGCCCTACAAATCCACAATGAACTGGTAGTCCTCTTCTGAGTATCTATGTACTCTGGAACAGTTCCTACACAACGGAGGGAGGCTAATTTAAACTCATTATTCAAAAAGGGATGTTAGAGAAAACAAGGAATTAGAGACAAATCAGCCTCACTTCAGTAGTGGCAAAATTCTTCATTACATTTTAAAAGAATTAAAAGCTGAGCACTTGGAAAACCATGGCTGATTCAGACAGAATCAGTGTCGATTTACGAAGGGGAATCTTGCTGGAGAAATCTATCGGAATTTTTCGAGGATGTAACTGGTAAATTTGATGAGGGGGATACAGTGGATGTGGTTTATTTCGACTTTGAGTAGGCTTTCGACAAAGTTACACATGAGAGATTAGGTTGTAAAATTAAATCACATGCAATTGGGTGTAGAGTGCTGATTTAGATAGAAAACTGCTTGGCAGAGAGGAAACAAAGAATTGGAATAAACTCATCTTTTTTTTCAGATTGGTAGTTGCTGAATGATGGCTACCGCAGGGATCGCTACTGGTATCGCAGATTTTCACATTATTCGATAAGGATTTAGATGAGTGAACTAAATGTGATCAATAAAAGTTTGGACATGGCACAATGCTGGGCGGGAAAGTGAGCTGTGAGGATGATGCAGAGATGCTACAGTGTGATTTGGAAAAGCTGAGTAAGTGGGCAAACGCATGGAAGATGCAGTATAATGTGGATAAATGTGAGGTTAGCTACCTTGGTAACAAGAACAGGAAGCAGCTTATCATTTAAATGGCTAAAAATTGAGAGGTGACAGTACAACGAGACTGGAGAGCTCCCTTACACCAGTTACTGAATGTAAGTGCGCAGATGCAGAAGGCGTTAAAGAATGCAAATGGTATGTTGACCTTCATAGTGAGGGGGTTTCAGTACAGGGGAAGAGGCATTTTCATACAATTATGCAAGGCCTTGGTGATGCCACACCAGGAATATTGTGTGCAGTTTTGGTCTGCTGATCTGAGGAAGGATGCCCTTGCTATAGAGAAAGTGCAGTGAAGGTTTACCAGACAGGTTCCTCGGATGTTGGGACTGACACTTGACAATAGTTTGAGTCGGTTAAGGTTATATACACTGGATTTAAGAATACTGAGGGAGAATTTCAAAGAAACCTATAAAAGTATAACAGGAATAGACAGCGTAGATGCAGGAAGGCTGATTCAGCTGGTGGGGCAATCCAGAAAAAAGGGGTCACAATCAGCGGATACGGCCTAGATCATTTATGACTGGTATAAGGAGACATTTCTTCACCCAGAGAGCTCTGAGCCTGTGGAATTCGCTACCACAGAAAGTTGTTGAGGCCAAATATTGCATCTCGGGTCGAAAGGGATCAAACGGAATGGCGAGAAATTGGGAGTAAAGGATTGAGTTGGATGATCAGCAATGATCATAATGAATGTTGGAGCAGGTTCAAAGGGCCGAATGGCCTACTCCTGCTCCTAGTTTCTATGTTTCTTCGTGTGGGAGTTCGGGTGCTCCCGTGTGTGTGTCAGCATGAATGACTATGTTTGCCTGTGTTGTATGTGCGTGTATGTGCATGTGAATGTCTGTTTATCCATGTGCTATTCTGTGGGGTGTGAGCGAGTGAGTGCATTTTTCTGTTTGTGTATGTGCGATGACTGAGTTGATATCTCAGTTTGTGTGTGTGTGTGTGTGTGTGTACGTGTTTGTGTGTGTGCACGCGTGTGTGTGGTGCGTGTGTTTGCATTTATTTATGTTTTCAGGTGTTTGTGTCAGCCCTTGTGCTATTCCAGTGTGCATCTGATATCAATGCACCATCTTGTGTGTGTATGGATGAACGATTGTGTGTGTGTGTGAGTGTGTGTGTGTGTGTGAGTGGGTGTCTGTTTGTGTGTGGGTGTGCATTTGTGTGTGTGTGTGCTAGTGTGTATGTGTGCATGAGTATTATCTGTGTGTGTGTCTTCGTGCATATGAATGTGTTTTTGTGTGCCTGTGTGCGTGCGCATGTATTAATATGTGTGTGTGTTTGTGTGTGCTTTTGTGTTTGTGTATGCGTCTGTGAGTGTGTGTGCATGTTTGTATGCTAGTTTTTGTCTCTGTGTTTGTGACTGTCTACTTCTTTGAAGGGGATTATGTGAGTGCCTGTGTGTGCAAGAGTGTGTGTTCATATGTTTAAGTGCACGTGTATGCATACATATGTATGCATTCGTAAGTGTGTGTGTATGTGTGAAAGAGACAGAGAGAGTATCTATCTGTAAGTGTGTGCGTATGTATGGCTGTTTGTGTGCGCACATGTGTGTGCCTTTGGGTGTTTCTGAGTTTGTGTTTTTGTGTGATTCCACGCCTGCATATGCCAGTTGGTGGAGGGGTTATTGTGTCTATGTGTTTGTGTGTGCTTCTGTTGTGTCTTATTTCTGTGTTTCTGATTATGTGTGACAGAGAGAAAGTCTTAGTGAAATTTTGGACGCCTGTGTGCACACGTGTCTGTGTGCATATGTGCGTGTGTGTGTGTGTGTCTGTGTACACATGATTATGTGTTTATTTTGCTGTATGTGTATTTATGCATGTTTGTTCTTGTGCATGCATGTTATAGAGAAAGAGTTTGCGACATTCCGCATGAATCTGTGTGTTTCTATTGTGTATGTGTGTGAGCCCACTCATACATGGGTGCATGGATGTGTGTTTGCGTGCATGTGTGTATCTCACTGTGTGCTTTCATGTGAATCCTTCTGTGCATGTGCCTGTTAGTGTGAATGATTGTGTATGCGTTATTTTACATCTTTGTGTGTGTGTGTCAGAGAGAAGGTGTTGATAGTTTTTGTGCATTTATGTCTTTGTGTACGTGTGATAGTGTCTGGTTGTGTGTCTGCACGTTTGTGCTTGTGTATGTGAATGTGAGAGTTATTAAATATGAGTCTGTGTGTGAGAGAGAGAGAATGTATGAGCAGATAATATTGCACTTTCATATTTACAAGTTCTGGCCTCCACTGACGTGTGTGTGTGTGTGTGTGTGTGTGTGTGCGTGTGTGTGTGTTTGTGTTTGTATTTATGTGTTTGCTTGTTTCTTTGTGTGTGTGTGTCTGAGTGTATGATTATCATTCCCAGGCTAACTTTGGAGCTTCCTCTCCCTTCTCTCCTCTGGGAGGCGAGGCAATTCTTTCCCAAGGAAATTATGGGGAGGATGGAGGAGAGATTTGGAGGTTGTTCATAACGGGGATGTTAACTGGGAACCCGGCATCATGGTGACAGGACAGGGAGAGTGTTAATTAATATGAAAATAATTGATTACTGACCTTTTTAAGCAATCTGTAACTGAAATTATTAGTCTTCTAATGACGGGGAGACAATCCTTCGGGCCTGGATAGCTTTTGGCCAACACCTAAAGGACTGTAGAAAAAGTGATCAGCTTCTGTTGCAAACGTCAACTAACCAAAGTGCATATTACATCTAAAAATAATACGTTTGATGATGCATCTGTCAGTTTGTTTTTGGACAAAGTGTTTTTGGCTCCCTTATTTTTGAATGAATATCTCCTTTTCCTTTCACTTGAATTTTAAAATTGCAGTAAAAGTTATTTTGTGACTATGTTTCAACAACTCCAGCACTGGAGTGGTTAGAACGTCCTCCTCAGAAATATCTTTTGCGGCAGTAAGTGGAGAAGAGGGAAAATTGAAAAATTGTTCCAAATCTCTCCCCGTTCTGTAACACACGTGCCACCTTTGGTTTCATCCTCGGCTCCCTGTCACTAATCACTTCTCCCATGTCCTCCCTGAGTGCTGCCGTTATCCTTTCAGTGCAAGTCTGCTTTGGGTCTACTTATTAGGTATAATTACTCCGTCACACACCCTCCCCTTTTCTTCACAACCTGGGTATGCTATTGAATCTTTACTTCCTTCCACTGTATCCAGAGACTTCTCGCATGCTCTTTCAGATAAATTGATGCAAGGCATCACTGGATGCAATCACACATTTGAAAATATCAACAAGTACACAATCAAATTGGTAACATCATTGTCTGGTTGAATAATTATTTAATTGCTTCATTACGTTCCTTACAGTGAACTTAATCACGATTGTGATACTGATGTCCAACAACTGTGGTCTGACCAAATGTGTCACTTGTTACCTGGTGGCCATGGGAGCAGCGGATCTACTGGTCGTTATTCTGGATCTGATATTGAGACACATTCCGATTGCTTTTAATTTTTCTTTCATGCATTCCATTCCCATGTATAATATCCACGCTGTCCTGCTTTATGCAGCCGCTGACTGTTCTGTCTGGTTCACTGTCACTTTCACCTTCGATCGATTTGTGGCCATTTGTTGCCCGAAGCTGAAAATTAAATATTGCAGCCAGAAAAAGGCGGCTGTGGTTCTGGGAACCGTGACTGCGCTGTTCTGTGCAAAGAACACTTTCTGGTATTTCATGTTCACAAGTCGGTATTTGCTGATGAACTACCCCTGATTTTGTATTGTCAGATTGGATGTTCTATTCTCCCCGTTTTGGAGAACAATCGAGTTCCTCCACCACATTCTAACCCCGGGTGTCCCATTTGTCCTGATTCTGCTGCTCAATGTTCTCACCGTCAGACACATTTTAATGAGCATCAGAGCCCGCAGGAGACTCCGGGCTCACAGCAGTGGGGAGAGACCCAGAGACCCTGAGATGGAGAGTCGAAGGAAATCCGTCATTTTACTGTTTGTGATCTCGGCCAATTTCATCGTGTTATGGTCAAGCTTAATGGTGTTTTCTATATGGGCCCGGATGTGGGATTTGGGGTTTGATTCTGTTTATTTGGATGATTTTGTAATGGAATTGGGATTCATGCTGCAACTCCTGAGCTGCTGCACTAACACTGGGATTTACGCAGTGACACAGAGTCAGTTCAGAAAGCAGTTAAAAAATGTGCCGAAGTATCCCTTCACTCCAATTCTTCATTTCATTCAATGGTGAAAAGCACTCAATCGGTCAGATATCCATTGGCGGGCTATATGTCCCTCATGGGTAACCCTCCCTGATTTAACAGAAATACACGCACCATAAAATCACTGTACTCCCCTTGGGATTTCCTGTCCATCATCACTATCGGACAATGATTGGACAGAAATCCCACATAGGTACATCTCCAGGCTATCATTGGCTGAGCCTCCTGTCGGTAATCCCGATGCTTCTGACTATTTGCAGAGATAAAGGAAACTCCAATGGGTTCTGCCCACATATTGACTGTGCCGTGTGCACATTACTGTGCCTGGACAGGAATAGTTCTATCTGAAAAATGAAGTCAGTTCAAAGAGAGCACCGGGAGAGGGTTCAGATAAAGTGAAACCATAAAGAGAAAGGGAGGTATCGCTTAAGAGTTAAGCAATATGATGTTAATTCAGTGGAGCGGGGATTGGACTGCGGGGGGGGTGGGGGGGGGGGGGGTGAGATGGGGGTGGGTGGAGAGAGATGTAATTTGGAAGCTGAGAGACAGCAAGAGAGACAGTGAGATGCAGCTATAGAGCGAAATAGAGAGAGAGGCAGAGAAACGGGGATAGAGAGTGAGAGAATTACTGAGAGAGACGGAGTGAAAGACAGGCAGACAGAGGATAAGAGGGAGAGAAGTAGAGAAGGAGATTCAGTGAGAGAGAGATGAAGAGGGCTGAGCGAAACAAACAGAGACAGAGACATAGAGAGAGATAGAGAGAGAGAAGGAGGGAGAGAGAGAAAGATAGTGATTGAGAGAGAGAGACAGGCAAAAACAAAAACAGAATTACCTGGAAAAACTCAGCAGGTCCGGCAGCATCGGCAGAGAAGAAAGGAGATTTGTAGAAGACATTACTTCAGCCTTAGCTGGTGCATCCCGTGTAGTCCTGGGCGGTGCACTTTAGGAAGTTTGTGAAGATTTGAAGGATGTTGGAAAAAGTGAAGAAAATATTCACGGGAATGTGAAAATTCCTGGGGTCCACCCGTCAAAATTATATTATGTTACTCTATCAAACTCAATATAAATTTGCCAAGGCTGTTTTTTTTTTTAATATTCCTAAATCTCTGTCCTTACGCCTCAGGCACGAGCTCATATACACTCAAAATAGCCTTTTTATGACATCATAGTTCGCCGACATTTCTTCTGACATCAAAGCATTACCTCATGTGCTCTAGCCACCAACCTGGATGGGAACAACCATGTCCAGTTTCCCTGTGGCCATTCTATCTGTTTAGCTATATTCTGAAATGAAATAAAGAATGTTTGAACACATTTTTCCTCAAACTTCAGAAGAGATTGTACAAATTTAATAACCTTCCCAAAGGGTTATATGTTAAAAGATTTTTCATCATCAGAACTTTCCACAGAATCTGCAGTCTCTATTTTAACTACCAGCCTCTCAAGCCAATATTCTCCGGGGCCGTCCTTAATCCTCTTTCCTATTGTCAGCTTTCCCCTCTCGAGGTCAAGTTTTCGGATTTCCATTTCTTTTCGAAATTATCTCTCTTTTACCCTTTATTTTCTGCTCCGTCTAGAAACAGTTTATTCATTTCCAATTTTTTTGAAGTTCGTTCGCCTCCAATTCAAGCTATCTCACTCCCTTTGCTTGTTCAAATTCCAGCCTTTTCATTTCTAACTGAAATCTCACGACCTCCAGCTGTGAGTCACTAGTGTCAGGTATAACTTTGATTTTTTAATGCTGTGCTAGGCCTTCAATCATATCTGCTTTCTCACCCACTGCAGGTAGCCCCACTTGTAATCTCTCTGCCAATTCCAGTGACTTGTCTTTAGTTACTTTTTGTAAACCAGCCAAAGTCATAGCTTCAACCCCCAAACAAGTTTCAACAACTGCCAAAGCCATATTGCAGTCTCACCACTACAAAATACCTCACCTCAACTCTTGACTTCAAAAGCTTCTGGTACTCGTAACCTTAAGATTCACCAACTACAAAACAATCAAGGAATTTCAAATATATCCCACAAAGAGCTCCCAGAGATGTTATCGCACAGCCGATGGTGAATGCTGAGTTGTTTAATCCCAAATGAGAAATTTGAAACAACTGCCACAAATTGTTCTGCAAATTGTATAAATTTTGATTGCGTGCCCTGAATTCAGTGGTAACAAGACTTTACATTTTTATAGAATTTTACGAAGCTTGATTAAACTTTTATTAATGGAAGAATTGGAAGAATTTATAAACACATGCATAGATTTACAAATTATAATCTGATAACTTCCAAATCCCTGACTCAACCTAACTCCCAGTTGCACATTCATAAAGGCAAGAGTAAGGCAGAGAGATTATAAAAAAGCCAGGCAAAGGAACCTTGGACACTGAACACTTTGACTTCCAAGTGTTTTTCTTAACTTCTGCCCTTTGAAGATAACAGCTTGAGGCAGAGATGCTGATGGCATTCTCACGCACTTGTAAGATCTTGAAAATGACTTCCCTTACACTCAGCGCTCTTTCATTCTATATGCATATCTTCACCTTTAAATGCAAATGTCCATTGCATCACTATATTTTGGGCTTTATCTCCCTAATAATAAAGCACTTCTCATAGCACTAAGATTTATCAATAATCTTTGGGGAAAAATAAACACTATTTCTAAACTTCACCGTGATAGGTGACACATTTCACCACCACCACCCTCCCCCCACCCTCCACCCCCCACTCCGCTTTGAAAACAATCTGGAATGGTTTATTACAAAATGCAAGTGCCCCCTTGAGGCCTATATTTCTAAACTCCCCCATGTTTATCTAATTTACATTACAAACCTAACCTCTCTTCTTAGATCAAAGCAGTCAGGATAGCTGCCTCTAATTTAATTAAATCACACAAACAGTCATATGTAGTTACACATACACATCACATGGTTACTCTATTTTACAACAAATTCTAGTAATATTATGAGAATTATTATATCTTCTTGACAATGAGCGCCATGCCATAGCTGAGTTCCAAACAGTGTTTCACACAGGTTCATCACAATTTCCTTACTTTTGAACTTATTGCTCCTGGAATGTACGCCATGTGAATAGGTGCTATACGATGGAACATGTGTTATTATTCCTTTAACCTAGTGGTCCAAACAGAATGTGCATCTTCTGCTCCCTATTATGCCTGTGAATCTTGGCCTGTCTCTATAAAAATTACAGAATGGGACATGTGTTATTCATCGGTGCGTGGGGAAGTAAAAGAATTGGTGCTGAATCTTGTGAACTATAATTCCAATTATGGTTTAACTCTACTTAATGGTTGATGTGAACTTCAGGAAAGTCCATAAAATAAAATTGGTTTCAGCTAATTCTCTTATCAGGTGCTGTGCGCATTACAAATTTGTTGCCAATGGTTGAAGAAAAACAGAAACTGGTTCAGTACCAAAATTCAGAGGGATACTCTGCGATCCTGTCACAGTCAGCGATGGTGGTGTAGTGGTGAGCATGGCTGCTTCCCCTGCAGTTGACCTGGGTTTGATCCCCAGCCATCGCAATCTTTCACCTTCAAACCAGTCAATTTGACAATGCAGTTTTTGGGCATTTTAGAGTTAAACAGCGCAGAAATACCCTTTTGTTCCATTGCCAGCCATTAAGTACCTATCTATTCTAATCCTATTTTCCTGCAATTAACCTGGCGAAATACCTACTTAAAGTTCCCCTCTAAGATGTGACGTTTCAAGTACTCATCTAAATATATTTTTAATTTCAAATGTAGACGGGTGCAATTCAAGTGAAAATATGTTCCAGCTTTATTTAAAATTTTACTCAAGTTTGATCCTTATCAATAATAACTATGATTTTCCGTGAACTGCAGAGTGAAATCGGAATGGAATTATTGGGATTAGAAACAAGAAAGTGCTGGAAAAGCTCAACAGCTTTGGCAGCTTCTGTGGGGAGGAAAAAAACAGCTTTAACTCTTCGAGCCCAATATGACTCTTCTTCAGAACCAGGGACAGATAGAAACGTGATGGGATTCAAGCTGTTGATTAAAGTGGGGATGGGCAGGTGGAGCAGAATAGATCTGCTTTCAATTCAATTCAGAAAGCTATGAATGAAGGCAATTTGTCACCGTCTTGTTAAATCTTTCTCGTGATGGTTATGTTAAATAAAAAATAAAAGCAAATTGCATTTTATTGAAACAGTTGGTTCGTGCAGCTTTAGAAATTGTCTAATTAAAGATCAGCCAATGGCGGCCTCTAGTTTCCCGTGTTTCACTTCATGGTCAGAGTTTGGTTTAAACCTACCTGGTTCCAACCAATTCCTGCTTGGGATGGGCCCTGACAGAATATTAAACTGCGGGCATGCAGCAGACTCGGTATTAACAGTTCCTGTGTTACAGATTGTGCTGAGAACTCTTCAGAAAATGTATGTGGATAACTCCAATATCATTGCACAGCCTGACTGCCTGTAATGACCATATTGAAAAGAGTGTAATATTCTTTGATTGTATTGAAACACCTCATGATCCATGTGTAAATTTAAACCGACTGCACTTTCTGTGATTTCGATTTAGGAGTATTTTTTAAATTTCTCCCTGATATTTTAATAACAAGGTATATTTATATATAGTTTTATAAAAATCTGTTCTCACTGAGAGATTGGGAAAGATATGGACCGCTCGGATTCTAGGGTTCACAATGAATGCATGCATTGAATAGTAATTATATTCTAATTGCATTGAAGCACCTCAGGTTCAAAATGATGTATGTTGATAACTCCAGTAGCATTGCACAGCCTGATTGTCTATAATGACCATGTTGAAATGACAGTAATATTCATTAATTGTGTTGAAGAACTTTGTGACCCGTGTGCAAATGTTGAATCTGATTGCACTTTTTATGAAGACAATTTAGAATTTTTTTGTCATGTTCTTTCAGATATTTTATGAATAAAGTATATTTTGCAATTTCAGAAATGCTGTTCAGAAAACGGCCAGGACCAAGCAGGCAAATCTGTCACGGGGATACTCCCGGGTGTCTGTTATTCTATATATAAACCACCCCGAATCCTTCGATTAGATTCTGGTCTGTAACTCAAGCCCGGGTATCTGTTATTCTTTATATAAACCACCCAAAACCCCTCGATTAGATTCCAGTCTGTAGCTCACTCCGGGGTATCTGTTATTCTTTATATAAACCACCCCGAACACCTCGATTAGATTCCAGTCTGTAACTCACTAACGGGTATCTGTTATTCTATATATAAACAACCCATGACACCTCGATTAGATTCCATTCTGTAACTCACTCCCGTGTATCTGTTATTCTACATATAAACCACCCTGAAACGCTCGATTAGATTCCAGTCTGTAACTCACCCCTGGGTACCTGCTATTCTATATATAAACCACCCGAATGCCTCGATTAGATTCCAGTTTTTAACTCATTCCCGGGTATCTGTTATTCTTTATAAAAACCACCCCGAACCCATCGATTAGATGCCAGTCTGTAACTCAATAACGGGTATCTGTTATGCTTTATATAAACCACCCCGAACCCGTCGATTAGATTCCAGTCTGTAACTCACTCCCAGGTATCTATTATTCTATATATAAACTCCCTGAACCCCTCGATTAGAGTCCAGTCTCTAAGTCACTCCAGGGTATCTGTTAATCTTTATAGAAACCACCCCAAACCCCTCAATTAGCTTCCAGTCTAAAACTCACTGCCGGGTATCTGTTATTCTATATATACCACTCCGAACCCCTCGATTAGATTCCAGACTTTAACTCACTCCGGCATATCTGTTATTCTCTATATAAACCACCCCGACACCTCGATTAGATTCCAGTCTGTAACTCAATCCTGGGTGTCTGTTATTCTATATATAAACCATCCCGAACCCCTCGATTAGATTCCAGTCTGTAACTCACTAACGGGTATCTGTTATTCTATACATAAACCACCCCGAACCCCTCGATTAGATTCCAGTCTGTAACTCACTCCGGGTATCTGTTATTCTTTATATAAACCACCCCGAACACGTCGATTAGATTCCAGTCTGTAACTTAAAAACGGGTATCTGTTATTCCATATATATGCAACCCCGAACCCCTCGAATGGATTCCAGACTGTAACTCACTCCCGGGTATCTGTTATTATTTCTACAAACCACCCCGAACCCCTTGATTAGATTCCAGTCTGTAACTAACTCCTGGGTACCTGCTATTTTACATATAAACCACCCCGATCCCCTCGATTAGATTCCAGTTTTTAACTCACTCCCGGGTATCTGTTATTCTCTATATAAACCACCCGAACACCTCGATTAGATTCCAGCCTGTAACTCAATAACGGGTATCTGTTATTCGAGATGTAGCAATCCCAAACCCCTCGATTAGATTCCAGTCTGTAACAAACTCCCGGGTATGTGTTATTCTACATATAAACCACTCCAAATGCCTTGATTAGATTCCAGTCTAACTCACTCCCGGGCATCTGTTATTCTATTTATAAACCACCCCAAACCCCTCGACTAGATTCCAGTCTGTAACTCAATCCCGGGCATCTGTTATTCTTTATAGAAACCACCCTGAACCCCTCGATTAATTCTGGTCTGTAACTCACTCCCGGGTGTCTGTTATTCTATATATAAACCACCTAAAACCCCTCGATTAGATTCCAGTCTGTAACTCACTAACGAGTATCTGTTATTCTGTATATAAACAACCCCGAAACCCTCGATTAGATTCCAGTCTGTAACTCACTCCCGGGTATATGTTATTATTTCTATAAACCACCCGAACACCTCGATTAGATTCCAGTCTGTAACTCACTCCGGGGTATCTGTTATTCTTTATATAAACCACCCCGAACACGTCGATTAGATTCCAGTCTGTAACTTACTAATGGGTATCTGTTATTCTATATGTAAACAACCCCGAACCCCTCGATTAGATTCCAGACTGTAACTCACTCCCGGGTATCTGTTATTCTTTATATAAACAACCCCGAAACCTTCGATTAGATACCAGTCTGTAACTCACTCCTGGGTACCTGCTATTTTACATATAAACCACCCCGATCCCCTCGATTATATTCCAGTTTTTAACTCACTCCCGGGTATCTGTTATTCTCTATATAAACCACCCCAAACACCTCGATTAGATTCCAGCCTGTAACTCAATAACAGGTATGTGTTATTCTAGATATAAACCACCCTGAATGCCTCGATTAGATTCCAGTCTAACTCACTCCCGGGCATCTGTTATTCTATATAAAAACCACCCCAAAACCCTCGATTAGATTCCAGTCTCTACCTCACTCCTGGGTATCTGTTATGCTTTACAGAAACCACCCCGAAACCCTCAATTAGCTTCCCGTCTGGAACTCACTGCCGGGTATCTGTTATTCTATATATAATACACTCCGAACACCTCGATTAGATTCCAGACTTTAACTCACTCCCGCGTATCTGTTATTCTATATATAAACCACCCCGAACCCCTCGATTAGATTCCAGTCTGTAACTCACTCCATGGCATCTGTTATTCTATATATAAACCACCCCGAACCCCTCGATTAGATTCCAGTCTATAACTCCATCCCGGGCATCTGTTATTCTATATATAAACCACTCCCAACCCCTCGATTATATTCCAGTCTGTAACATACTCCTGTGTATCATTTATTCTTTATAAAATCCATCCCGAAACCCTCGATTAGCGTCCAGTCTGTAACTCACTCCCGGGTGTCTTTTATTCTATATATAAACCACCCCGAACCCTTCGATTGGATTCCAGTCTGTAACTCACTCCCGGGTATCTGTTATTCTGTATATAAACCCCACTGAACCCCTCGATTAGATTCCAGTCTGTAACTCACTCCCGGGTACCTGTTATTCTATATATAAACCCCCTGAACGCCTCGATCAGATTATAGTCTGTTACTCACACCTGAGTATCTGTTATTCTATATAGACTGTGCTGAATAAACTGAGGGGCAGAGATTAGGGGAAAAAGTCTAGGGTGAGAGACTGAGGGCGGAAGACAGGAGGAGTGCGAAAGGCGGGAGAGATAGAGAGGCCAAGATAGGGTGAGACATTCAAACATAGGAATTAGGAGTAGGTGTAGGCCACTCGGCCCCTCAGAATTCAATGAGCTCATGGTTGATCTATTTGTAGCCTCAGCTCCACAATCCCACTTATCCCCGATAAACATTTCAATACCTTGCTTGTCAAGAGTCTATCTACCTCTGTATGAAAAATAAACAATATTCTAATACACTGCATCCACTGCCTTTTGTGGAAGAGTTCCAAGACTCACGGCCCTCTGAGTGAAAAAATAAACATCCAGCAGAAGGTACGTAATAGTAAAGGTGTAAAAACAAAGAAAACTGCGGATGCTGGAAATCCAAAACAAAAACAGAATTACCTGGAAAAAGAGCTCCCTCCCCCATCCCCACCCCCTTTCTGTTTCCCCCCTTTTTTCCCCATTTTTTCCCTATAAATTTTATAGACTTTTCTTTTCCCACCTATTTCCATTATTTTTAAATATTTTAAAATCTTTTATGCTCCCCCCACCCCCACTAGAGCTGTACCTTGAGTGCCCTACCATCCATTCTTAATTAGCACATTCGTTTAGATAATATCACCAACTTTAACTTTAACACCTATGTGTTCTTTTGTACCATTGTTGCTGACATCTTTTGGTGATCTGCTTCTATCACTGCTTGTTTGTCCACACAAGCACCTCTGTCTCTCTCTCTCTCCCCACCCCCCCCCCCCCCCCCCCCCCCACACACACACACACACACCTTAAACCAGCTTATATTTCAACTCTTTCTTGGACTCGAAATCAAGTTCTGTCGAAGGGTCATGAGGACTCGAAACGTCAACTCTTTTCTTCTCCGCCGATGCTGCCAGACCTGCTGAGTTTTTCCAGGTAATTCTGTTTTTGTTAATAGTAAAGGTGATTGTGTGTACTTCCGAGAGCATCCACAAGAGGGTAGATCAGTAAAGGCGAATGTGTGCAATTCAGAGAACATCCAGCAGAGGGTACGAGACAGTAAACGTGAGTGTGTGCAATTCAGAGAGCATCCAGCAGAGGGTTTGAGACAGTAAAGGTCAGTGCGTGTAATTCAGAGAGCATCCTGCAGGAGTTATGTAACGGTGAAGGTGAGTGCGTATAATTCAGAGAACATCCAGCAGAGGGTATGAGACAGTAAATGTTAGCGTGCGTAATTCAGAGAGCATCAGCAGGGGGTGGATCAATAAAGGCGAATGTGTGTAATTCAGAGAACATCCATCAGAGTGTATGAAACAGTAAAGGAGAGCGTGTGTAATTCAGAAAGCATCCAGCAGAGGGTGGTGAGACAGTAAAGTTGAGCGTGTGTAATTCAGAGAGCATCCAGCAGAGGATAGATCAGTAAAGGTGAGTGCGTGTAATTCAGAGAACATCCAGCAGAGGGTATGAGACTGTAAAGGTGAGTGTGTGTAATTCAGATAGCATCCAGCAGAGGGTAGATCAATATAGGCGAAGGTGTACAATTCAGAGAACATCCAGTAGAGGGTATGTAACAGTAAAGGTGAGTGCGTGTAATTCAGAGAACATCCAGCAGAGGGTATGAGACTGTAAAGGTGAGTGTGTGTAATTCAGATAGCATCCAGCAGAGGGTAGATCAATATAGGCGAAGGTGTACAATTCAGAGAACATCCAGCAGAGGGTATGAGACAGTAAAGGTGAGTGTGTGTAATTCAGAGAGCATCCAGCGAGAGGGCATGTAACAGTGAAGGTGAGGGTGTGTAGTTCAGAGAACATCCAGCAGAGAGAATGTAACAGTGAAGGTGGGTAGGTAAACCAGAGCTGCATTGCAGATTGATATATGTGTGTTTTAACCCAATGTCAGGATGGTGAGTGACTTGGATAGGGGTGGTGTTCCCATCTATCTGCTACCCTTCTTTTTCTTTACAATGAGGGGGGTGAAATATAAGCTGGTTTAATGTGGGGGGGTGGGGGTGCGGGGAGAGAAGTGCAGGGGGGGTGTTGTTGTAGGGACAAGCAAGCAGTGATAGGAACAGATCTTCAAAAGATGTCACAGACAAAGGAACAAAAGAACAGAGAGGTGTTGAAGTTGGTGATAATATCTAAACGAATGTGCTAATTAAGAATGGATGGTAGGGCACTCAAGGTACAGCTCTAGTGGGGGTGGGGTCATAAAAGATTTAAAAATAATGGAAATAGGTGGGAGAAGAAAAATCTATACAAATTATTGGGGAAAAAAAACCAAAGGAAGGGGGAGAAAAGAGAAATGGGGTGGGGATGGAGGAGGGAGCTCACAACCTAAAGTTGTTGAATTCAATATTCTGTCCAGAAGGCTGCAAAAAGCCTAGTCGGAAGATGAGGTGTTGGTCCTCCAGTTTGCGTTGGGCTTCACTGGAACAATGCAGCAAGCCAAGGACAGACATGTGGGCAAGAGAGCAGGGTGGAGTGTTAAAATGGCAAGCGACAGGGAGGTTTGGATCATTCTTCCGGACAGACCGCAGGTGTTCTGCAAAGCGGTCGCCCAGTTTACGTTTGGTCTCTCTAATGTAGAGGAGTCCGCATTGGGAGAAATGAATGCAGTGGACTAAGTTGGGGGAAATGCAACTGAAATGCATCTTCACTTGAAAGGAATGTTTGGGCCCTTGGACAGTGAGGAGAGAGGAAGTGAAGGGTCAGGTGTTGCATCTTTTGCGTGGGCACGGGAAGGTGCCATAGGTGGGGGTTGAGGAGCAGGGGGTGATGGAGGAGTGGACCAGGGTGTCCTGGAGGGAACAATTCCTATGGAATGCCAACAGGGGGGGATGAAGGGAAGATGTGTTTGGTGGTGGCATCATGCTGGAGTGGGCGGAAATGGCGGAGGATGATCCTTTGAATGCGGAGGCTGGTGGGGTGATAAGTGAGGACAAGGGGGACCCTATCATGTTTCTGGGAGGGAGGAGAAGGCGTGAGGGCGGATGCGTGGGAGATGGGCCGGACACAGTTGAGGGCCCTGTCAACCACCGTGGGTGGAAAACCTTGGTTAAGGAAGAAGGAGGACATGTCAGAGGAACTGTTTTTGAAAGAGGCATCATCAGAACAGATGCGACGGAGGTGAAAGAACTGAGAGAATGGGATGGAGTCCTTACAGGAAGCGGGGTGTGAGGAGCTGTAGTCGAGGTAGCTGTGGGAGATGTTAGGCTTGTAATGGATATTGGTGGACAGTCTATCACCAGAAATTGAGACAGAGGTCAAGGAAGGGAAGGGATGTGTCAGAGATGGACCATGTGAAAATGATAGAGGGGTGGAGATTGGAAGCAAAATTAATAAATTTTTCCAGGTCCCGACGAGAGCATGAAGCGGCACCGAAGTAATCATCGATGTACTGGAGAAAAAGTTGTGGGAGAGGGCCGGAGTAGGACTGGAACAAGGAATGTTCCACATACCCCATAAAGAGACTGGCATAGCTGGGGCCCATGCAGGTACCCATAGCCACACCTTTTATTTGGAGGAAGTGAGAGGAGTTAAAGGAGAAATTGTTCAGTGTGAGAACACGTTCAGCCAGATGGAGGTGAGTAGTGGTGGATGGGGAAACAGTCCCTGTCTAGTTACAGGATGTGGGTACACACACAGTGAAACTCCTTCCTCACAGTCCAAATCAAACAATTACGTTCCAGGTACAGCATAGAGCCATACACACTGAATGTTCCTCTACAATGACACATGAAACACACCTAGGGCAAGCGCTGCACTGTCGTATATACAGCGGAAAGCTTCCTCTACACTGTCCACAGCAAGCTGAATTTAACCTGGAGAAGTGGAGTTAATGCAGGTCGGAATATAAAACAAAGTAAAGGATTATAAAATTAACAGGAGGAAATGAAGGACCGTGGATTCAAGGTTCCCAGACTGCTAAGTGTAGCAGCAGAGCTGAATAAAGTGGTTAAGAAGCCACATGGAAACCTTTCCTTCATTAGACTAGATATGGAATATTACAGCAGCATCGTATGCGGTGAATATATAACACATTATTTAGGGAAGAACTTGAGCTCTTCCATGCAGTTCTGCTCACCTCATTCCAGAAAGGATCTAATTGCTCTAGAGGGAGCACAGAGGAGATTTACAAGGATGTTGCCAGGGCTAGAAAGTTACAGCTGGGAGGAAAGGTTGGACAATCTGGTTCTGTCCTCCATGGAACACAGGAGGCTGAGGGGAGATTTGTTTGAGATGTACTGAATTGTGAGGGGCCTGGATAGTGTGGATATGAAAAGCCTATTTAACTAAACTGAGAGGTCAGTGACGAGCGGGTACCAATTTAAAGTGATTGGTAGTAAGATTATAGGGAGGTGAGAAAGCATTCTCATGCGCCTGAGACTGACTGCCCCAAAGTGGCAGAAGATGAAGAAACTGTTAAGTCATTTTGAACGTCTTTAAATGTTCATCTCCACAGCCGTAACCTGCAGGGCTACAGATCAAATTCTACAAAGTTTGATTAGGCTTGGTTGCTCTGTTATTGGCCGGGACAGGCACGATAGGACAAGTAGCCTCTTTCTGTGTTGTAAACTTTCTGTTTCTATAACTCTAAACACTACCAATTCAGATACAGCTTGTGTTTAGTTATATAGTAAAGTTCCATCTACACTGCCTCATTAACCAATAGCAGCATAGAATCCAAATGGATTATGTACCGAATAAAGCTTCGTCTAAACTGTTCCAACAATAGTCACATGACAAGCAGAGAATGGGGTCAGATGCAGAGAGAATCTCCGCCGACCGTGTTCCCAGAAAACACTCCCAGGGCAGTTACAACATTGAGTTATATACAGAGGAACACTCCCTTTACACTTTATTCATCAAACACTCCCAGGTCAGATACACCACAGGGTTAGAGAGAGAGTAAAGCCCCTTCTGCAATGCCAATATCAAACATTCTCAGGTCAGGTACAGCGCGGGGTTAGAATCAAAGTAAAACTCCCTCTACACTGCCCCCATCAAACACTCCCAGGACAGAACAGCACGGTATTCGATATAAAATAAATCTCCCTCTACATTCACGAAATCTTAGAATTTCAGTCCATATTTTGGTGGGGAAGATTTGCTTTGAGACTATCATCTGGAGGTGAAAGACTCAGTTTTCAATAGCTCTCCATCCTTTTTGTGTAAGTTAGCGTATTTCAGTTTTACTGAGTCCATTTTCCTGAGATTAACATGAGGATGGCATCCCCTTCAGTGGTGAATGTTATGGTATGTCACTGCCTGCTGTCAGTATACATGCTGAGGATTTATTTTCAAAATCAGTTATGGGATGGGAGCTTCACTGGCTAGGATTTCATTTATTGTCTCTCTCTTTTTGCCGGTGAGATGGTCTTGGTGAGCTACCAATTGAACCGTTGCATCCCCATGGCGTGGATACACACACAATGCTGTTAGGAACAGAATTCAAGGATTCTGTCGCAATGACCATGAAGGAACAGCAAGAACGTTCGAATTCAGGATGGTGAGTGACTTGTAGGGACACATCCAGGTGTTGGTGTTCCCACCTAACTGCTGCACTTGCCTTTCCAGGTTCTGTCAGTCGTGGGTTTAAGCAGCCTTGGTGAATCTCTGCACTGTATCTTGTAGATGTTCCACACTGCTGCTAATGTGCATCAATGGTGGAGAGAGTGAATATTTGGGATTGGCTTCCAATCAAGCCAGCTGCTATTTCCTGGATGGTTTCCAGCTACATGAGTGTTATTGGATCTGCACTCATCCAGGCAAATGCAGAGTGTTCTATAACAGTCTTGACTTGCGCCTTGTATATGGTGGAAATTCTTTGAGGAGATTGGAAATGAGTTATTCACCGCATGACTCCTGGCCCCTGACCTGATCTTCTAGCCACAGAATGTGTATTGTTCTTCCAGGTCAGTTTCTAGTCTTTGGTAACCCTAGGATGTTGTAACTGGAGGATTCAATGCTTGTTATGCCATTGAATGTCAAGGGATGATGGATATATTCTCTCTTGTTGGAGACAGCCATTGCAGGATGCTTGTGCTATGAGTGGCAGGTGATGTGTGCTAGGCGTGTTCCACAAGGGAACAGTGGCCATACTATCGCAATGGTTTTGCAATGTTTAATTGTCACGATAAGATGTGTACACTAAACTCAGAATTGAATATTCCACTGACAACTTTAGGGATGTAAAAAAAAAAATAAATTAGACATTTACTAAACTAAAGAAAATATTTCAAGCGCATACATGAGATAAGTTATTACTGATCTGGCTAGCCATATAAATACAGTGGGTAAAGGAGCAGGTCAGAGGCTAGGAACGCTGCTGACCTCCTAACTCCCTAAAGTCTGTCCACCATCTACAAAGCACATGTCAGGAGTGCAATGGAACACTCCCCACTTAAGTGAATGAGTGCGGCTCACACAACAATCAAGAAGTTGGAGAAATCAGCCCACTTGATTGGTATTAAAACCACAAACATTCACTCCCTCCACCACCAGCATACATTAGCAGCAGTGTGTGCCATCTACAAGATGCACTGCAGGAATTCACCAAGGCAGCTTCGACAACACATTGCAAACACCATGGCCACTCCCATCTAGAAGGACAATGATAGCTGATAGGTGGGGACATCTCCACCTGGAAGTTACCCTCCAAGTCACTCACCAACCTGACTTGCAAAAATATCACCGTTCCTTACTGTCACTATGTCAATATCCTGGACCTCCCTCCCTAACAGCACTGTAGGTGCACAGACACTACTGGACTGCAGTGGTTCAATAAGGCAGCTCATTAGCAGCTTCTTAAGGGCAACAAGGGATGGGTAAGAAATGCTGACCTAGTCAGCGAAGCCCATATCTCATGGAGGAATAAAATAAGAAATTAAACTACTTATTGCACTGTACTGAGAGTGCGCCATGGGACTATGTAGAAGGAAGTGTAGAGGGACTTTATGCTCTAATAAAGATGATAATGAACCTGAGATTGTCAGATCTGGACAGTGTAGTTTGCGCATTACTCTGAATCTGACCCTTTGCTGTACCTGACCTGGGAGTGTTTGATAAAGGTGAGTAACTCTCTGCAGAATTCTCAGCCTCTGTCTTGCTTATTAAGGCACCATATTTATATGGCTGGTCCAATTCATTTCCAGGTCAATGGTTAACCCCAGCATGTTGAGGGTGCCGGGTTCACTGATGGTATTTTCATTAAATATCAACTGGAGAGCATTGAATTTTCCCTTTTTGGAGATGGTGGTTTGCCTTGAAATTGTGTGGAATGAGCATTACCTGTCAATTATCAGTTCAACCTTGAATGTTGTTCAGGTCCGGCTGCATAACAGCACGGACTGCGTCAGTATCTGTGGGACCCCAATTGCTGTAGAAAGTTGAGCAATTAGCGAACATCCTCACTTCTGCCATCATAATGGAGGGAAGGGCACTGAAGAACCAACAGAAGATGTTCGGGCCCAGGTCACTAACGTGAGGAACTGCTGCAGATAAGACCTGGGACCGAGATGATTGACCCCAACAACCACATCCATATTCCATTGTTTTAGGTGTCACTCAAACCAGTGCATATTATTCCCTCTGATTCCATTGACTCTGGAGTTGCCAGTGCGACTTCATTCCATATTCAGTAAAAGGCTGTCCTGATGCCCTGGCACCTGCCTCTCACCTCACATTCTGAGTTCACCGCTTGTAACCACATTTAAACCAGGGGTATAATGGCTTCAGGAGCTGAATGGCGCTGGCAGAACCCAGCTGAGCTTCAGTGAACAGGTTATTGCTGAGAAAGTGTAAATTGATAGAAAAGCCGATGTCATCTTTCATTCATCTGCTGAATCCCGACTCAGTCCCCAGGGGCCGGCAGTAAATAAAGACAGACTGACCAGGGAGTCCAGCAAATCCTGATACACTCCACCGGGACGGCCTGCAAATCCTGAAATACTCCGCGGGGACTGCTGCAAATCCCAAACACTGCACTGAGTCCAAAGCGAATTCCTACGCATTCCCCAGGCTCATGCTGCAAATTTGGAAAATTCCAAAGGGACCCACCATCGCCACCCCACACCAACCCCCCCCCCCCCCCCCACCCACCCACCCAGCACCGCCACCCCCCGCCATCCACCGGAAATATGGATTCACCCCACAGGAGTTCAGAGGAATTCCCGACACACGACACACTCCCCAGTGACACACATGAAATATCGACAGGCTCCTCAAATTCCCCCAGGAAATACAGACAGACTCTCCAGTGTCACACAGGAAATACGGAGACACTCCAGAGAGAACAAAAGGAAATCCCAACTCCCCAGGGTCCTCCGGGAAACATGGAGACACTCGCCAGGGGCATCCTGGAAATTCAAAATATACTCCCCAAGGACCTTCAACAAACACATAACCAACCCCAGTGATACATAAGATATCGCGGTACACACACACCCCAGGGACGCAAAGCAAATCCAAATAAAATTCCCAGAGACCCGCAACAAATCCCGACACACTCCCCAGGGAACAGCAACAAATCCCAACACACTTCCCAGGGACAAACAGCAAATCCCAACACACTCCCCAGAGACACACAGCAAATCCCAACACACTCCCCAGGGACACACAGCAAATCCCAACACACTCCCCAGGGACACACAGCAAATTCCAACACACTCCCCAGAGACACACAGCAAATCCCAGCACACTCCCCAGGGAGACACAGCAAATTCCAACACACTCCCCAGGGACACACAGCAAATTCCAACACACTCCCCAGAGACACACAGCAAATCCCAACACGCTCCCCAGGGACAAACAGCAAATCCCGACACACTCCCCAGGGACAAACAGCAAATCCTGACACACTCCCCAGGTACAAACAGCAAATCCTGACACACTCCCCAGGGACACACAACAATACTCCACACACTCCCCAGGGACACACAGCAATACTGCACACACTCCCCAGGGACACACAGCAATACTGCACACACTCCCCAGTGACACACAGCAATACTGCACACACTCCCCAGGGACACACAGCAACACTGCACACACTCCCCAGGGACACACAGCAATACTCCACACACTCCCCAGGGACACACAGCAATACTGCACACACTCCCCATGGACACACAGCAATACTGCACACACTCCCCAGGGACACACAGCAATACTGCACACACTCCCCAGGGACACACAGCAATACTGCACACACTCCCCAGGGACAAACAGCAAATCCCGACACACTCCCCAGGGACACACAGCAATACTGCACACACTCCCCAGGAACACACAGCAATACTGCACCCGCTCCCCAGGGACACACAGCAATACTGCACACACTCCCCAAGGACACACAGCAATACTGCACACACTCCCCAGGGACACACAGCAATACTGCACACACTCCCCAGGGACACACAGCAATACTGCACACACTCCCCAGGGACACACAGCAATACTGCACACACTCCCCAGGGACACACAGCAATGAAGCACACACTCCCCAGGGACACACAGCAATACTGCACACACTCCCCAGGGACACACAGCAATACTGCACACACTCCCCAGGGACACACAGCAATACTGCACACACTCCCCAGGGACACACAGCAATACTGCACACACTCCCCAGGGACACACAGCAATACTGCACACACTCCCCAGGGACACACAGCAATACTGCACACACTCCCCAGGGACACACAGCAATACTGCACACACTCCCCAGGGACACACAGCAATACTGCACACACTCCCCAGGGACACACAGCAATACTGCACACACTCCCCAAGGACACACAGCAATACACCACACAGTCCCCAGGGACAAACTGCAATACTCCACACACTCCCCAGGGACACACAGCAATACACCACACACTTCCCACGGACACACAGCAATACAGCACACACTCCCCAGGGACACACAGCAATACTCCACACACTCCCCACGGACACACAGCAATACAGCACACACTCCCCAGGGACACACAGCAATACTCCACACACTCCCCAGGGACACACAGCAATACTCCAGAAACTCCCCAGGGACACTCAGCAATACTGCACACACTCCCCAGGGACACACAGCAATACTCCACACACTCCCCAAGGACACACAGCAATACTGCACACACTCCCCAGGGACACACGGCAATACTGCACACACTCCCCAGGGACACACAGCAATACTCCACACACTCCCCTGGGACACACAGCAATACTCCACACACTCCCCTGGGACACACAGCAATACTGCGCACACTCCCCAGGGACATACAGCGATACTGCAGACACTCCCCAGGGACACACAGCAATACTGCACACACTCCCCAGGGACACACAGCAATACTGCACACACTCCCCAGGGACACACAGCAATACTGCACACACTCCCCAAGGACACACAGCAATACACCACACAGTCCCCAGGGACACACTGCAATACTCCACACACTCCCCAGGGACACACAGCAATACACCACACACTTCCCACGGACACACAGCAATACAGCACACACTCCCCAGGGACACACTGCAATACTCCACACACTCCCCACGGACACACAGCAATACAGCACACACTCCCCAGGGACACACAGCAATACTCCACACACTCCCCAGGGACACACAGCAATACTCCAGAAACTCCCCAGGGACACTCAGCAATACTGCACACACTCCCCAGGGACACACAGCAATACTCCACACACTCCCCAAGGACTCACAGCAATACTGCACACACTCCCCAGGGACACACGGCAATACTGCACACACTCCCCAGGGACACACACCAATACTCCACACACTCCCCTGGGACACACAGCAATACTCCACACACTCCCCTGGGACACACAGCAATACTGCGCACACTCCCCAGGGACATACAGCGATACTGCAGACACTCCCCAGGGACACACAGCGATACTGCACACACTCCCCAGGTACACACAGCAATACTCCACACACACCTCAGGGACATACAGCGATACACCACACGCTCTCCAGAGGCTGGCAGATCATCCTGACACTCTCCCCAGAGAATCACAGAAAATACCAACACAAAGCTGGGGGACGGGGTCTCCATTAAAATCCACACAGCCTCCCCAGGCACCCAGCAAATTAAATAATAGTCCCTCGGCGTCCCCTAGAGATTCCATCACCCTCGTTAGGGACACAGAACAAATCCCAACACACTTCCCAGGGACGCACAGCTAATCCCAGAGCCCTCCACAGGGACACACAGCTAATCCCTGTGCACTCCTCAGGGACACACAGCTAATCCCAGAGCCCTCCACAGGGACACACAGCTAATCCCAGAGCCCTCCACAGGGACACACAGCTACTCCCAGAGCATTCCACCGGGACACACAGCTAATCCCAGAGCATTCCACCGGGACACACAGCTAATCCCAGAGCGCTCCTCAGGGACACACAGCTAATCCCAGAGCCCTCCACAGGGACACACAGCTAATCCCTGAGCACTCCACAGGGACACACAGCTAATCCCTGAGCACCACTCAGGGACACACAGCTAATCCCAGAGCACTCTCCAGGGACACACTGCTAATCCCAGAGCACTCCCCAGGGACACACGACTAATCCCAGAGCTCTCCCCAGGGACACACAGCAAATCCCAGAGCAATCCCCGGACACACACAGATAATCCCAGAGCACTCGCCAGGGACAAAGAGCTAATCCCAGAGCACTCCATAGGAACATGCTGCAATCCAAGCACGGTCCCCATGGAGTCATAGCACATCCCAATGGACTCCCCAGGGGACCTCAAAAAATCCCATCAAACTCCCCAGGGACCCGCAGCAGATCACAAGGCACTCAGCATAGATACACACCTTATCCCATCACACTCAATAGGGAAGCACAGCAGATCCCCAGACACTGCCCAGGGGCCTCAAAAAATCACATCACACCACCCAAGGACCGCAATAGATCCCGGCACACTTCCAGGGGACAAACACATATTCCCAACACACAGCCCAGGAACCGGCAGGAGATTACAGCACACACCCCAGGGACACACACCTCATCCCAACACAATCCCCAGGGACACACACCTAATCCCAACACAATCCCCAGGGACACACACCTAATCCCAAAAAAATCTCATGGACACACAGCTAATCCCAAAATATTCCCAAGGGACACTAAGCAAATTCCAGCACACTCCCCAGGGACCAATAGCAGATACCAGCACACTCACCAAGGAGAAACACCTAATCCCAACACAGTGCCCGGGTACACATACCTACTCCCAGAACACTACACAGGAACCAAAAGTAGATCCCAGCACACACACGGGGGCACACAGCAAATCCCAACACACTCCCCAGGGACACACAGCAAATCCCAGCACACTCCCCAGGGACACACAGCAAATCCCAGCACACTCCCCAGGGACACACAGCAAATCCCAACACACTCCCCAGGGACACACAGTAAATCCCAGCACACTCCCCAGGGACACACAGCAAATCCCAGCACACTGCCCAGGGACACACAGCAAATCCCAGCACACTCCCCAGGGAAACACAGCAAATCACAGCACTCTCCCCAGGGACACACAGCAAATCCCAGCACACTCCCCAGGGACACACAACAAATCCCAACACACTCCCCAGGGACACACAGCAAATCCCAGCACACTCCCCAGGGACACACAGCAAATCCCAGCACTCTCCCCAGGGACACACAGCAAATCCCAGCACACTCCCCAGGGGCACACAGCAAATCCCAACACACTCCCCAGGGACACACAGCAAATCCCAGCACACTCCCCAGGGAGACACAGCAAATCCCAACACAGTGCGCGGGGACACATATCTAACCCCAAAAGAGTACCGAGGAATCCACAGTAGATCCCAGCACACTTCCCAGTGACACACAACAAATCCCAATACAGTCCCCAGGGAAACCCAGCTCATCCCAACACACTCCCCGGGACACGCAGCAAATCCCAGCACTCACCCCAGGAACAGACAGCAAATCCCCGCACACTCGGCAGGGACACACAGCAAATCCCAGCACTCTTCCCAGGGACACGCAGCAATATTGCACTAACCCGCCAGGGACAGACAGCAATACTGCACACACTCCCCAGGGACACACAGCAATACTGCACACACTCCCCAGGGACACACAGCAATACAGCACACACTCCCCAGGAACACACAGCAATACTGCACACACTCCCCAGGGACACACAGCAATACTGCACACACTCCCCAGGGACACACAGCAATACTGCACACACTCCCCAGGGACACACAGCAATACTGCACACACTCCCCAGGGACACACAGCAATACTGCACACACACCCCAGGGACACACAGCAATACTGCACACACTCCCCATGGACACACAGCAATACAGCACACACTCCACAGGGACACACAGCAATACTGCACACACTCCCCAGGGACACACAGCAATACTGCACACACTCCCCAAAGATACACAGCAATACAGCACACACTCCCCAGGGACACACAGCAATACTGCATACACTTCCCAGGGACATACAGCAATACTGCACACACTCCCCAGGGACACACAGCAATACTGCACACACTCCCCAGGGACACACAGCAATACAGCACACCCTCCCCAGGGACAGACATCAATACTGCACACACTCCCCAGGGACACACAGCAATACTGCACACACTCCCCAGGGACAGACAGCAATACTGCACACACTCCCCAGGGACAAACAGCAATACTGCACACACTCCCCAGGGACACACAGCAATACTGCATACACTTCCCAGGGACACACAGCAATACAGCACACACTCCCCAGGGACACACAGCAATACTGCACACACTCCCCAGGGACACACAGCAATACTGCATACACTTCCCAGGGACACACAGCAATACAGCACACACTCCCCAGGGACACACAGCAATACTGCACACACTCCCCAGGGACACACAGCAATACTGCACACACTCCCCAGGGACACACAGCAATACTCCACACACTCCCCAGGGACACACAGCAATACTGCACACACTCCCCAGGGACAGACAGCAATACTGCACACACTCCCCAGGGACACACAGCAATACTGCACACACTCCCCAGGGACACACAGCAATACTGCACACACTCCCCAGGGACACACAGCAATACTGCACACACTCCCCAGACGCTGGCAGATCATCCCGACACACTCCCCAGAGAATCAGAGTAAATACCAACACAAACCCGGGGGGGCTGGATCTGCATTAAATTACTCACAGGCTCCCGGGCACCCAGCAAATTAAATAATCGTTCCCAAGGGATTCCTACACCCTCGTTAGGGACACAGAACAAATCTCAACACATTTCTCAACAACGCACAGCTTATCCCAGGGCACTCCACAGGGACACACAGCTTATCCCAGGGCACTCCCCAGGGACACGCAGCTAATCCCAGAGCCCTCCACAGGGACACACAGCTACTCCCAGAGCACCCCCCAGGGACACACAGCTAATCCCAGAGCACCCCCCAGGGACACACAGCAAATCCCTAAACACTCCCCAGGGACACACAGATAATCCCGGAGCACTCCTCAGGGACACAGAGCTATTCCCAGAGGACTTCCCAGGGACACACATCTAATCCCAGAGCACTCCCCAGGGACACAGCTAATCCCAGAGCACTCCTCAGGGACACAGAGCTAATCCCAGAGCACTCCACAGGGACACACAGCAAGTCCCAAAACACTTGCCAGGGATACACAGCTAATCCCAGAACACTCCCAAGGGTCACACAGCTAATCCCAGAGCACTCCCCAGGGACACACAGCTAATCCCAGAGCTCTCCCCAGGGACACCCAGCTAATCCCATGGCGCATGTAACCTGCAGGACTACAGACCAGATTCTACAAGGTGGGATTAGGATTTCTTGCTGGTTTATCAGCCTGCCCAGGCACGATTGGACAAGTGGCTTCTTTCTGAGCTATAAACATTCTATGATTCTATAACTATAAACACTAACATTTCAGATGCAACTTGTGGTTATATCGAGTGTGAAGTTCCGTCTTCTGTCAAATTAAACAATGGCAGGATTGGATCTACAATGGTTAGGTAGTGAGTACATCTCACTCTGCACAGTTCCCACGAATTACTACCAGGGCAGGTGCAGAACAAATGTTAGGCCCAGAACAAATCTCCCTCTACACAGGCTGCATCAAACACTGTCAGGGCAGGTCCAGCACAGGGTTAGATAGAGTAAATGTCCCTCGAAACAGACCCCATGAACACTTCCAGCGCTTGTGCAGCATGGGGTTCCATACAAAGTGAATATCCCTCTACTTGATACCTGCTTAGCAATAAACTGCTCCCTGAAGCCCGGTTGAGTTCCGCCATGATCTCACAAAGTCTGGCAAATCTTTGGCAAAATAGCTGAGCTCCAGAGGTGAGGTGAGCGCAATTACGCTTCACACCCAGGCCGCCTTTGTCCAGGTGTAGTATCAAATAGCCGACCAATATTGGAGTCGATGGGGATCAGGTGAAAACTGCGCACTGGGTGTAGCAATACCTAGCATAACGGAAGCTGGCTGTGGTTGTTGGAGGGCAATCAACTTAGCTCCAGGACATAATCGCTGGAGTTTCTCTG